>OZ025292.1:86137998-87528831 GCA_964019185.1 Maratus speculifer
AGGACACACTATCAGTAAAAACGGTTTGCAAAAAGATAATACTAAAGTTAAAGCAATTTTGAATTTTCGTAAACCACGTAATGTTAATGATGTTCGAATATTTTGTGGGATGGTTAATTATTATTCAAAATTTATTCCAGATTTATCACCAAAAATGAAACCTTTGTATGATTTGTTACAAAAAGATGTAGATTTCAAATGGTCTACCAAATGTCAACAATCCTTTGAAAATGCTAAGAGAGAACTAACCTCAGACCGAGTTCTGATTCATTTTGATAGGTCTAAACCTTTAAGATTATCATGTGATGCTAGTCAAAATGGGATAGGGGCTGTGTTATCACATGTATTGGACGACAAATCTGACCGACCAATTTGTTTTATATCCAGAGTTTATAGTCCAGCGGAGAAAAATTATTCAATGATACATAAGGAAGCTTTAGCCATTTATTGGGCATGTCAAAAGCTTTATCAGTATCTGGTAGGGATATTACCCATTATAAACCATTATATAAACCATTATAAAAATAAACCATTATAAACCATTAACCATTATAAACCATTTCATTAAACATTATAAACCATTATATGTGAACCATATTATGTGAACCATTTTATAAAAAATATAGTTATTTTTCATTCTTTTTACTTTTAATTTATGTCGCCATATTTTACACAAAAATTCCCATTAACTAAATAAATATCCTTATTAAATATATTATAAAAAATACACCTTTTATTTTTATTTCAAACATGATGTCATATTTATTTTCTTTTAAATTATTTTATTATCGTTTTTCGCATGGAAGTTGTTTATTAAATATTCATTGCCGCTGAAAAGTTTTTATTCCAATTTTTTGTTTTCTGGGCAACAGGAAAGGAAAATGGTTAAATTTTATCTGAAAAATGCCTTTTGATTTTGTATGAAAAATAATTAAATTTTGAATTATTAAGGAAAATATTTGAATAAAATAAATAAAAATTAGCCTATGTTCATTCCACTCCTATAACCTATCCACATGCAAAGATTCAAAGACATTAACCCATCCGTTTTGAAGCCAAGTTCATTCCAATTTTTCTAACACACTTTCACATTTATAATATATATAAGGATTAAAACCGTCTGAAATTTTACCCTTATCTAATGACTCGCTGTTAATTTCTTCTTTCGAAACATTTAAATTTCTGGTAAATGACGAACGTTATGCGCTATGATACGCTATAAAAGCAATTCAATATCTCAACATTATTATTGAAATGTCCCTGTTCGGGCGCAAGATGTTTTTTATGCAATCAAAACTTAAAAATTGGGTTCAAAATATTCTATAATTCAAAATACTTTATACTTGGATTTTCTTTTTTATAAATTTTATTATATACATAGAGTAATAGTATGACTGGAACATTTTAAGAAATATTGAATTCAAAATATTTACATATATATTAAATATAAACTCATTTTACCTTGGAAATTTCGGATCATCGTACTAAATCCGGAAAGATGATCCTATGTAAATTTTGGTGTGTCAATCTTGAAAATACTTCTCATATTTTTGCAGAAAATAACAAAATTCTTCAATAAAGCTTAAGACACACACGACAAACAAAATAATTTCCAGTAAACAACTTCCAGATGGAAATGACAGTCTCACTAGTATAAATATTACAGTACTGGCAAGACAAATCCATAGGTTCATACACCAGGGGTCGCAGCGTCCCTAAAATTTTCACAATTTCCTACTGTAATTTCAAAATTAAAATATTTACTCTCGAATTTCATTGTGGATGATAAAGGAGTCTGACTCGAAATTTTTTTAATTTAAAATACTGGTAGAAAAGTGCGAAACTTTTAGGGACGCTGCAACCCCTGCATACACTGTAAAAAAAAATCTGTAAATTTACTGAGCTTTTATTAAGAAAGTAGGAATCATGGAAATTTTTATGTAGTGATAACAGCAAAAAATTACGTAACTGACTCTATTGAATGAATTCATGATTTTACCGTTACAAAAAATGTTCCGATAAATCCCAGTTTCTCAGAAAACATTTAGTAACTTTACAGTTTTTTTACAGTGTAGGGATTGAGTCACAATGAAACTTTGCGATTAGCATGTACGTATCTATATTTTGAATCGTCAGATTTTTAATATTCAAATTTCTTTACAGCCACATGTAATGCTCCTGCTCCTATAATAAACGTTGGGATGTACGGCTAGCTAAGTTTCTGTAACGCATATCAAAGAGATGTTTCTGGATTGTCTAGTTATGTACACACTGTTATTTACTAGATAAAATAGCCAAGTAATATATTTTACTTTTTATCGCCAATGAGCTGTTTCAATTCGATATCCTGTTCAGGAATTCTAATAATCAACACAGCTGAATATTTCAGTATGCCTCGGTAAGAATGGTTTTAACGGAATCAGCGTTGTCATGGAACGCCCTTGACAGTTGTTAAGAAAAATCTGAATTCCATACATTGAGTCCTTACAGTTTATCCACGACCATTAGTTATTTCATATTACCTACCCCCTATTGATGATTACTGACAGTGTGGGCATCACTATTTACATCACCGGATCTCAGTTTGAATCATGTTATGTTTGTTTGCAAGGGCTCCTATATCGGGATAACTTCATAACTTTGACAGTCACTTCATTTTCTGCCATTCAGTTTATGTTAAGTTGAACAATTGTAATTTAGTAATTGTTTAAAATTATACATTAGAAACATTTTTCTAAATTGTTTTAGTAAGATGATTTCTAAACATAAAGTACCTTTTATATTAACTGCAGATTTCTGCTTATTTAACATAAAATTATTGTATTAAAATGCAAGATTTATTTATATCCTAAAATGTATTTCTCGTAACTTCTTTATGTAACTGAAATTCATTGTTAATATTTTGAAAACATTTCTACATATACTTTCACTGAACATATATACAATCGCGAAAATAATCACGCATAAAATGTTTTTTTTTTAAGGAAGATGATTTTTTTCGATTTTAATTTTTTTTCCAGAATAGAAGAGTTAAAAATAACAAAAAAGACCCCTTTACTTTAGAAATGGTCTTTTATGTGTGTAATTATAATTTGTTTTTACATGTAGTTTATAATAAAACGCAGAATACTTACTCATTATAGGGAAAAAAATGAAAGTTCAGTTTTTAAATATACATCATCAACTTTTATATATGAATTTAAAATGGATTTATATAAAATTGATTTTCTATTACAGGTAAATAATAAGTATTTGGGAAAGTCTTACACTCAAAAACTCTGAAAAGAGTGAAAATAATTATTAAATTATAGAGATTTTGTCGGATTGCTTTTTCAGATAATATTAAATATGTCTCCAAGTGTTATATTAAAACATAATATTATCTAAATATTTTGTTACTATAATGTAGATTTTATTTTTTTCTTAATTTAAAAAAATAATAATAAAATATTTTTAAAATAATGTAGAAATTTATTTTATTTAAAAAGATGTAGAACGATGTAGCTTAATAAAAATGATTTTAAAGTTAATGCTATCGCAATATACTTTAAAGCAATCTTAATTAAATGGTAGATTCTTGGAGGTAACTAATACTCCAGTGTAATTAAATGTTGAGTGTTTCAAATATAGTTTTTTTAATTAAAACAGGTTTATGAATAAAAACGTAGTTGATTAAAATATTTAAAAATAAACTAAAAATATTATTTTAGAGGAAACTTATCATTTAACTTGTTTTAACTTTAAACACCTGATACTGAATCGATAATATTAAAATCCCTTAGGAATTCAAGAGGAAAGAGTACACTCAAGCCGTTGTGAATTAATAATAATAATAAAACTTTATAAAGTTACAATAGATATATTTTGCTAAATTATCTCATATAAAAAATATTGTGTATAATATACTAATATTAAGGAATAAATTATTGTTCATGTGTAATTTAAATTCGTATTTTTGCAAATGCAAGTACATCTTTTTTTGAGGGGTGAAATAGAAACAAAGTCCAAATGGATTGTTTTAACTGTTAATTAATCATTTTCCGTACAGCCTTTGTCAAAGAACATGTCATTTTCTAAATAACCATCATTTTTAAAATGAAACGTCCACAAGCGTGTTGCAATGTTAATAATGATAATAATAATAATAACAATAATAATAATAATAATAATAATAATAATATAAATAATAATAATATACATACATAGAAACATACATAAATACGCACATTTATAAAAATCTGCATATTTACTAAAATTGTATCTGTATACTTTACAGAAAAAAAGATGTTAAATTACACTGCTAGTTTTTGTAAAGCTGCAGAAATATTCCACTAAAATTACAGTAATCTTTCAAAAATTTTAATTCTTACTCGAGTTGCAGTAATATAAATTTCTAGTCTTCCCAAGTTCCTGAAAGATTGTTAGTAATTCTACAAGTTTTCTTCATTTACAGAGGAAAAGCAGATTTGTTAGAAGGATTTCTAATGTGTCCGTTACATAAAAAAACTAGGAATGCTAGTTTCTTGAAAGAAAATTAGGGCAACTTAAATACTTACAGAATGAAATATATAGAATATATAGAATATTTATAATATATAACTTTCAATGTAAAATTCTTAAAAAATAATTCATTTTGAAACTTTTATTAAGAAAGCTTAATACATTTAATCTAAACCTTGGTATGAAAATGCTTGTATTTAAAAGATCTTCGCACAGTCTCCTTGTATCAGAATTCAATTATAACGTCCCTTGTATAGTCAAACTTTTGCTTAAGTCTCTATATCGTGTTCTTTGAATTTCTCTTCACATAGATTTTTAATCTCTAAAAATACGATGTTGCATTTTCTGAGATACAATCATAAGGAAATAAATGTGGATAATCCTATTCTTGTATTGAATTCGAGATAAACAGAAAGTTAAAGCCCTTTTTCTATTACTACAGCTTATATGATATCCTTTTAAATTATAAAGGAAGTTAGAGGATTGTAAAACATGAAAGAGTTTTTATTCTTTATTTTTTGAGAAGGGGAAAATATATTTAAACTTATAATTTTATGTTATAATAATACCTTAATTCAGCTTTAAAAAAAGTTTAGCTTTCGAAATTCGTATTTAAACTTTTAATAAAATTAAAAATTTTCATTTAGGTATTCTTTAGCTAAAAATATAATCTATATTTGCAATAACACATTTGTAATATATTTTTAATCACAAAAATTACAATCAGTATTAACATTTAAATGCTATTATATATTATATAACAGCTTTATTTGAAATGCACAATGAAAAGATAAAAAAAAAAGCTTGAATACATAATTTGGCGTTTTTGTTTGAACTTACATTACTTGTATCTTGTTTAAACTTACAAGGAAAAGAAAACTTATAAATTCTTTATGATTTGCTTTATTCACTTAAAATTCCCTTTATTTTTAATCTTTATTTTACTTAAGCACTTTTTATTTTATTGCATAAAGAATATGCTCAAAATTTTGTATTAAAACAGTATTTTTCATCGAACTGAAAAAAATAATACTAATAGTAATTAATATATTTTGGAATGTTCCAGAGTATGTGAAAAGTGTTTATTTCCTAACTCATATCAATGTTAGCCTAAACAGTGCCTAGTAAGCATTTAATTATTTTTATCTATTTCAATCATTTTGATGCTATACTGAATGTTTCCATATAAATTTATATTGAAAATTTATTCCTCACATTTATTTTCCTTAATGACAGTTGATGTAAATTAAAACAATATTGCTTTTTATAATAATGGCACAACTTCATAATTCAATTTGCAGGCTATTCCACTTATAAAGTTGTTGGTCGAAGCTATTGTTTCGCCCTACTTAATAACTCAATTAATGTATCTATATTTTCTGATATTCGGAGTATGTTATGATAAACAAGAATAACGTGGTATTAGATTAATTTTAATACATTTTTTCAGATGGAGATTTATATAATATGTAAATTAATCCTCCGCTAATCTTTCGGGATTGCCTAGTTGGAAAGGATTAGACATAATCAGCTTTTACATCTGTGGTTCGAAACCTGGCTAGAATAGTTTCATTCACATGGAAATTAATGCGCGTTATAATATATTATTTGTTTACAAATGCACATAAAAAAAAATTCACAACTCTTTTAGCTTCAATATTTTCTCATTAACTGAAGTTTTTTGCTTACGTAACACAGACTAAAAAACAATAAATACTAAACTAAACTATGTTGCATTACAATCCATGGAGGATTAGCGCACACAGTGCCCACCCCTGTTTAATAGACACTTTGCCCCTACGTGCTATGCAGCAGATGACCCGGCCAGGTGGTTTTCCTAAAGCAAAATCCTCGGTGTTTAGTCAACAAAACAGCTCAATACTCATTATATTAATTAAACAAAAAAAAGCCATAAAAAACAAAGCGTTATTAAGTGTATTTCTCGTAACTATCTTACATAATTCAAAAATAAAATGACAGTACTTAACATCTTTGCTTCCTACTGCGAGAAGACTTGTAGTTGGTAAACTGGTTTTCTTTGCAAGCTACGAGATAACTCGTTATTGATATCCTTATCTAAATCACCGACAACAAATATTGCATTAGAAAACACATGCATTGTTTAGGGATTTAGTACACACAAAGGGACTAAATGCACTTGGTGCATTGAAATGGAAAATTTATTTCTCAAAAATTTCCTAGATATAATAACTAAATATTTACAACAGAAAAACGTATCTTTTCGCGATATGTTTTGGAGAATGCTATGAATAAATGTTATTTGTTTTACATTATGTTGAAATTTTATTAGATATATTTACACAAAATTATGTATATGTGTATAATTATATGTATAGATGTATTATGAGTATAAGTTATGTATATGTGTATAAGTATGTTAAGTTTTAAAACAATAAATTAAAGCATTATATCACTTTTACTTTAAAGCACTTTAAAGCTTAATATCGGAGATAAGACTTTGGCATCTGTGAACAGATGCATTATCTCAGCTTTGCCAGAGAACGTGTTATGATGATTTCTACATATGATGTCAGTAAATGTTTTTGCTCGTACGGAATACGAAATTAAATCACGAGTATAATCTCTCATTGAGAAGGGGTTTTTTTCGGGGGGGGGGGGAGGGGGGGGTATGAGCATCACTTATACTTAGTTTTTACATAATGTTAGAATAAAAAACACACATTTAAAAAAATCTCACGATTCCATCCGAATTTATTTTTGAAGTAAATATTCGCGCACATCTAATTATCGCGTATAATAATTCGTAATATACAAATTATTTATATTATTATAAAATTATTATTATTATACAAATAAGATCATCATTGATGTACTTTTTTATAAGTAAATAATATAAATGTTTAACATTTTATTTATAATCTTATATAGAAAGGATTATTTTTACTATTGGTTATTTATGTACTTTAAGGAAGGTTTTGCACTCTTAAATATTGTAAATAAAAAAATATATTTGTGGAATTTTTATCATATAGGGTTAATCTTTTGCGTCAGTTATTGAAATGTTACATTATTAAAATATTAATTTTATTTTATAAAACTTCTTTAAAAACAACAATAATAAAACATTTGAAAGAAATATACAGTACTTAATTTACCTTAAAAAATATGCAACTTAATAAGATTGGTTACAAAGTTAATTTTATTGCAATATGTTACTTTAAAATAGTCTTAATTAAAATTTAGATACTTTGAGATAATACGCTTGTGTAATTAAAAGTTGGGAGTTTCAAAAATACGGTTTTAATTAAAGAAATCAACAGTTTGTGAATGAAAACATCGTTGATTAATAAATTTTAATAAACTAATAATTTTACTTTAGAAGAGCCTTTGCATTAAACTTATTTGGCCATTAAATATTAAGTACTATTCCGAGAGAAATAACTAGATTAATGATTTAAGGCAAAATGTATTGTGCAATTGTCAGAATTAAATGAAAGAAAAAAAAGATTGATAATCTTGCAAGAGATATTTTTTCGTAGTTTATCCTAAATAAAATAATATTGTGCAATGTGTAGAGTCTAAGCCCCACCAGTGGCCGAAAAGTTTTGCTTCTGAAAATGGTAGATGGCAGGTGCTGGTTTCGAGCCCAATCGCAGATAACGGCTTTACAGTTTTGAGTTTTCTTTGGTATATATTGGTATATATAGCAAGTATCCTTGCGTAAATACGGGTTAAGTTTCCTTAGAAAGACTCCCACGGAAGGTTCCCTCCATCCTAGGGCATGTATCTCAAGTGTTGGTTACTGGCAGTCTTAAATATATACAAACAAATAAAACAGTTTAATTCGCCGGAATGACATTTGATGGAAATGTCATTTAAATTTGTTATGTTGTGCTAAATACATACTGCGTTGTTACACAAATAGACACAAAGCACAATTTATTGATACTTCACTTTGCAAGTAATATTTATTACAGAAATTTCCATTTTCTAAATACCATATTCTTTAAAATATCTCTAATGGGGTTTTAAGAGATTCATGTTAATAATTAAAATACCTCACTTTGTAGAAATCGCCATTAAACAAAAATAACAAAACAGGACGCGTTTCGAGCTACAACAATAATGGCTCGTCATCAGTGGAACCAACACGTGACCGTAAGGGGACAGATTCAGAGATTAACTTTCTTATGCGACTTTTAAAAAATCTTTATAAGCAATCTACCTATCTATTTATTAGTCAATTTATTATGAATATGTTTTAAAACAACGATTTTCTCATTAGGAGCTTTTTCTTTCACTTTTGCCTTGGAAAATCCGGTTCAAAGGGCCCATAAAAATATATTCTGACACTATAAAAAATAGACAAATACGTACACATCACATAGTTTTTTAATAAGACAACATGCCAAATTTATGAGTTTCAAATTGTATAAGATAATTGTATCTTATACATTTGAGCCAATTGTATGAGATAATTTCAAAATGAGTCAAAAATAGGCGGTTACTATTTGAGTATACACTTAATACAATATTTTTTTCCTTCAATTTATATTTTACTTGAATTTGTTTTAAATGTAAGAGTTGGTGCTACAAAAATTTGTCAATATATATTTGAAAGTAATATTAAAAATATATGCATAATAATTTAAGACGGACTTGATAGCTTATGAATCGACAAATTTATGATTTACTTTTTTCTTCATGCACAATACCTTTCATTTTCATTTTTCATTTTTTTTTTCAATTTATATTTTACTTTAATTTGTTTTAAATGTAAGAGTTGATGCTACAAAAATTTGTCAATATATATTTGAAGGTAGTATTAAAAATATATGCATAATAATTTAAGACGAACTTGATAGCTTATGAATCGACAAATTTATGAGTTACTTTTTTCTTCATGCACAATACCTTTCATTTTCATTTTTCATTTTTTTTTTCATAGTAAAAGTTGATACAATCAAAATATTGTCAGAAAAAGAATTGTAGATAGTATTAAGGAGATTTGTAATAAGTGTAGGAGAATTTGGCATATTGAGAACTAAAATAGTCTTTTTTCACTAAAACCCTATATATTTTTTTAATTTGAGCGGAAATAATTTATTTTAACAATTTGTGATACATAAACTATTTACCCTTTACCTAAAATTATATACACACTTACGCACACACATATATATGTATATTGACAGAAATACATAAGGGCCGACATCCAAAAAATTTTGTTTTTTCTAACAAAGAAGCGATGATCATTCAGCCTTCCATTCTCGTAGTAAGCGTTAAAAGATAGAATACAGGTATGGAATTTTCGAATACATTTTTCAATTTTTAAAAATTGTAAAGAAAACTGTGATTTGTGTTAGATCTATTCCACTGCATGTGCTTATCTTTAAAGGAATATTTATATTCTGTTTAAATTTAAACGATACAAATATCAGAAATATTTGTATAACCCAAACATTTTTTTTTTTCTAAATGCACGGATAATTAATACAAAATTTTCCTTTGGATAATGAAAATTCTTAAAATGTAATTTATTTTGAGTATATATTCAATACAAACCATATTAAAGAAAAGGTGCTTGTAATTAAAATATTTTATCATAGTTTTGAAACACAATTATAACTTTTCTTTGCTATTGTGAAACCTTTTCTTTATATCCGTAACTTTTTCTTTGAATTTGTTCTGACATGGACTTTTAATCTCCGAAAAAACTATGTTTATTTTGTTGGCATACAAGCATAAGGAAATAAGTGCGGAAAATCCTTTTGTTGTAACGAATTCCTGATAAACAGAAAGTTAAGGCTCTTTTTCTATTACTTTAGCTTATCTGATATCCTTTAAAATTATAAAGGAAGTTAGGGAATTGTAAAACATGAAAATTCGTTTCTTTGCTATTTTTTTTAACAAAGAAGAAATACATTTAAGGATAAAGTTTTTATGTTACAACAAAAAATCGTTTAATATTACAAGCCTGCAAAATTTAATTTTAAAATTTTCTTTATACATTATTTATCAAATTATTACCTTTTTTATTTATGAACTCTTTAGCTCAGAGTTACATTTGCACATTTCTAATCTATGTTTATTCATATTAATTACAAACTGTATTGTCTCGTAGATAAAGTTTTTATGTAATGTATCACTCTATGTTAAATGCACATTGCAAACAGATGCTTCAAAACATTAATGACATACATAATTCGTGAATAAAATGTATTTGTTTAATTAATAAGTAAGTAAAAAATACTGTTGTAATGTTTTCGTATGCTGTAACTGCAAGAAATTTCTCTAAAATTTCAAACAGTATTATAAAAAAGGATTTTTCATTTTAATGGATAATGAATCTGAAAAAATTTTTGTAAACTAAATGTATTTTTGTGTCGAGTTATTTTTGTATTTTTAAATTATGCGCTTTTACTATTTCTTACTCTTACTAATTCTTATGAGTTTTTACTCATTGAAAAAAAAAAAAAACTCGGATGATAATGTTAAATCTATGGAGGCGTGTTTTTTTTCAAATATCTCGCACAATTTTTTATATTTTTACATGATTTTTTGCATAGGATAGCTGTGGATTATCTACATCCAGACTAGGTTTTACTTTTTCAATTTTGGCTTCAGATTTAAAAAAAAATACTTTAACTTTCGAAACCTGTTAAAAAGGGTTATGAAATGAAACTATGATACTATAAGAAATATATAACCAAAACCGAAAAAGTCAAAACTGGCCCGGTTATAGATTGTCCTTAGCTATCCCATACAAAAAAAAATCATTTAAAATTTATCCATCGGGTCTTTTTCAATGAGTATTGTAGGTTCTTAAGAAATGGAAACAATAAACGGTCTTTTTTATTTAGTGTACTTTTTCTTTATTTTTATTTTTTATGCGCATAACACTTTATGTAATTCTTTCAATAATTAAAACAATCAGTTTTCTAAAAGATGTAAAAGCAAACTATGATTATTATTATTTTATTTTAAAGATTGCATGCTTAAAATATTAAAATATTTTGTAAACTAAGGACTTATAGCTATAAAATATTTTCATTTCAGAGATAAAATATTTCCATCATAATTTACTAATTACAGAAATATTCGATTTTTTAAATTATATATATGTATGTTTATTTATTGTGTGTATGTGTTCCCACAATATTTTACTTAAAAGTTTAGTTTTTTAAAAGACAATTTAGGCATATAAATTATTTACACTCGAGAACGCCATATGTAATTTTTTCCAATACTGTTTCTCGTCTGTTTATTTTCTGTGTTTTATCTTATTCCCTCGCAGCACATTTTTCTAAAGTATTAAATATTTTATGATATACTTGTAATTTAGTTTTAATTTTTCATAAATATTTATAACTTTTCGTCTTTATCTAAGTGTATAAAGAATGCAGGATATATAAACAAATAAAAGGAATATTGCCCAGTTGAACTGATGGCATTGAGCTCACAGGCTACGCATATTAATTGCGCATATATTGCTCATTACAGCCTTGTATTTTCGATAATTCCGTTCGAAAAAAAAATAAGAAAGGGAAACAGCTCTCCCCTTTCTCCTTTTTTTATACTTAATCATTGAACCTCCTATACTATCAAGCACATGCTTTATCATATTAAAAATCTATATCCAAAATTCAGAGCAAATCGGATAATTCTTAATAAAAACCTATTTAGCATTTATATAATTTAAGAGGAGTTATTCCCCGCTTTTATACTTAACCATTAAACTTCCAAAACTATTCAGAGATTTGAGCGAAATCTGACAATTCTGATTGAAAAATCCATTTATACATGTTAAGGGGAGGGACATTAGAATCCCCGTTCCCCCTGTTTATATTTATTCAATGAACACCTAATAACAGCCACGGACTCGCCTCATCAGAATGATCCTATATCTAAATTTTGAACGAAAACTGTTAATTCTGCATGAAAATCCCGTTTATATCAATTAACGGGAGGGGCATGAGCCCCCCGTTCCCCCTGTTTATACTTATTCAATGAACACCTAATAACAGCCACGGACTCGCCTCATCAGAATGATCCTATATATAAATTTTGAAAGAAAGCTGTTAATTCTGCATGAAAATCCCGTTTCTATAAATTAAGGGGAGAAGCATGAGCCCCCCGTTCCCCCTCTTATACATATCGAATGAACTCCAAAAACTAATCAGGGAAGCGGCTTATCAGGATATACCTATATACAAAATTTCAAGTGGATCCGATATTAATATTATGAGTTATTGCGTTACGCAGGAACGTACGAACGTACATACAGAACGGACGGGCACATAAGCTCTCAGGCTATGATAGCCTGCGAGCTAAAAAAACAAAAATTAAAGTTATCAGTTTCTTCTGCAGTTATTATATATTGTTTTTTTTTCTACCATTTCAAAAATAAAGTATTACATTCGTGAATTTTTCGTTTTCTCGCTTTAGATGTTTTTTAATAACTTAAGCACGATTTGACGATTTTAGGAAACAAATATATCGTTAATCTGTGTGTCTGAAAGTACGTAAGATAATTTAGCGCCAAACAAATTAAACATGATAAATTAATTTCATTATAGTTTTTTTGCGTGACATAACGTGCACAATATCATGTAAATAGAAACAGATAAAGCCAGAAAATGGTATTTGTATTTTAATATTCTATCTAATAGAATTAAATGAACATCGTTTTAAAGTAATTTAAAACATAATCACTTTGTAAGGATGTTTATTTACAAATTAAATTTTTAATCTGGCAACATACGTTTTAGCAACATAAATTTTGCAAATCCTTCAAAATATATCGTATATTTTCTTAAACGTTCACCCCTCCCCGGACAAAAAACCGAAAACAGCTCCAACGATGATTACTAAAATTCATTTTAACTTTTAATTACGTGATGTAATGGCCCCAATATGTTGTAAATAGAAACTTTAAAATTATAGCTTAGCAAAAACTAAATACCTGCTTTTTGTGTGTGTGTGTGTGAGAGTACAGATTATAGTACGGGATGAAAGAAGCAGATACCTGTATTAGATTAATTTTTCAAAATGTCTTTTATTTGAATCTTCACTCTTAAATTTGTGTCTTCATAAGAATGTAAAAATGTTAATGACGATGCGTAAAAAATGTGGAATTAATTTAAAGAAGTTTCTCTAATTTGTTTTTAAACGTTTTGATGTATAAAATGCATGGTCAAACTATGTCACTCATTTCAACTTTTCAGTTTAAAATCCAAGACCTTATGTGAGAAAAAAATACTGATAATATTTAAGTCATGGGGCAGGAAATTTTTTGTCTGTTTTAAATGTACACAAATACAAATACATTTAACAACATAAATACACAATTGAAAAGTATTCACTTGTGGTTTTATATAATGCGTATCTCAAATTCACAAGTTAAAATATCTATTTTTACCAAAAGAAGCATAATTTTGCTTCTATTTAAAAATTAATTCATGTACAAATATCAGACACCAGTTATTTAAACAAAGGATTATTAACTCTAAAGCAACATCCCATTTGGGTTAACAAACTATATTACCTAAGTTAATGGTAATATAGTTATAATGGTAGTATTTATGACAAGTAACTTAAACATAATAGTATCAATTCAACAAAAAAAAAAATTAAAATCATTTTTGTAGCATAATTTTCATATGATAGTAGAATGTCTTAATCTTCCGACTGCCGCGACCGGATATATCCGTTCATTACGCTGCAGGTTTCACTGCAATTGAAGCTTTATTTAAACTAATATAATTTTTCAAATATAAAACAGTTTTAAGAAATCAAGCTACCATTGATATTTTCAAGACTTATATGGATATACGTAACAAAAAAAAATATACTATGTTAGAAAATCCCTGTTTTATTAACATTTAAAATGAATTACAGAGAAATCAATATTACAGTTATGCCCTTTTGCTTGGCGGTCGCGGGCTTAAAATGATAATTTTGAGTTCTATTGGCACACAAATGCTCAAATATACAAAACCATGTAAAATGTTGTCATACATATTTCATTCATCTTCAGGTACATTCAAAGTAACACTATAATGAATATATGCTTGTTTATAATATTCTTGAAAATAATTGTTCCTTTGATAATATTTTATTGTTAAATCCTAAAATAACAGTAATTAACCTATATGATTCGACCCTTTAAGTAAAATGAAATTCTGCAAAAAACAAAAACTTGTGTAAAACAACAGCCCCTATTTTTACTTCAGTTGTCATTAATTTTTCGTTGTAAGGTACCCTGGGGTAATAACGCCACGTTAAGGTTCTACCAATTTTCACGGCTCAGTTTTAGATTGTATTTCTCAAACAAATATATGATTTGATACAGCAACTCATTGACTATCTATATAAAAAAAAATAATTTAACAGATATGTATTCATAAAATGTAATGGCGTGATTTCTGGACCAATGCTATTTGGCGTTATTACCCACCTATATGGGTAATAACGCCATGCAAACAAAACTATGAAATAAGATGGAATAATTGAATGTAGATTGCCCAATTCTAAAAATACAAACTCTACAAACTTAGAAATTGACAAATTGCATTCTAAGCTATTGAAAATGTTAATTTTTTTGTGAAAGGGTTAGAAAAATAAAGGTGTGGTGTGGGGGGGGGATGAGGCAAAAGAATATCAGACCGTGAGCTTCTTTCTGCTTAAAAAGGACGGCTTAAATATAATTATTAGAAACATTGCACAGTTTTAACTGTGTTTATTTGAATCAGTATTTAGGGTGTAGTCGGCCACTGTAGGGAATAAACCGGGGTATTAATGCCAAGGATTGGCGTTATTACCCCGTTATAGTTATTGCGCTGTACATTTTAAATTACAAATTATCTCGACAAGATATCCAAAATCTTCAACAACATTTTGAAAGTCCATGAAATGTACTACAAATTTATGTAATTAACAAAGTATTTCCGGATAAAAAAAGTAGTCTTCACATCACAAAACGTATCTCGCAAATTTTAGATCAAGCGTTAACTTTAGTTGCTTGTAAAAACAATAAGACCTAAAAATGAAACAAATTAACTTGAAGCCGTTTTTTGCGATTTATATGACTCAAAACCCTTCTGCGCAGAGCACATGGGTGTCATTTACCAGATTATTTCATAATTATGCATATTATGAGCACTTGGCGTTATTACCCCGCCTGGCGTTATTACCCCAGGGTACCTTATAATATAAAATAAGGAATCTTCAATGAACATTTTTACAACTTCGTTTTCTTAGATGCATACTACTGAGAACGTAAATGGACAATTTTTTCAACAATCCGAAAAGTTAAAATTAAAGTTCATTAAAAATAATATTTGTTTTCTGAGTTAGACTAGCCGAGAAATTATTCTGCTTAGTTATTATACTTATGTTATGTATATACAGTTATTATACTTAGTTATTAAATTAATTTTGTTGTTGTGTTTTATGAATACACTTACTACTCTATATTAAACATTTCGATTCGTAGAATTCAATGGATATCGAATCATTATGTATAAAGGAAATGATTTGGCAATCTTTAATGTATTTTAAAAGTTTTATGCTTAACCAAACCAAGTTAAAAATTAAATATATCACTCAACTAAGTATGCAGGAAAATTATGTAACATTACATAATGTGATTATCTGAGATCATTAATAATATTTTTAATCTTACATATTTGCTGCCAAACTTATCGCGAAACACAGAACGTAAACTTTGTGGTTTAATATAAATATGGGTTATCATTAAAGAATTGTTTTTCAAAAAATCTCTCTTTATCCAATCATGTTAAGTAAAACACGTCAAAAGATTGTGAGCCCAATTACCGAACATTTTAATGTATCCTTATTAGCAAACCTTTGACATCTGAAAAAAAACTTATATAAAGCACGAACAACTGAGTGCATAAAGTTGTTTTTGTCAAAAATATAAACTACACAACAATAAAAATCTGTACAAAATGCTACCATAATCGCAAATAAATATTCGTTTCTCTAAAAAAGACTTCCAATTGGGTAAGCACTACAGTACGTAAGTTAAATTAACAATGAATATAGCATATTGCAATATCAGCTTAAGTCTAAAGGAGACAAAACTGGTCAACAGTGTCGGAATGTATAAATTTGAAAATTTCTAAGAATTTAACTGTTTAATTCTTACCTTAGCAATTGCTATAAACAGGACTAAATATATATATATACACCTTTTAGTCCTGTCTGTACCTGTCCTGTTAGGACTATATGTATATATATATTGCGCAGTTATTATATATTACATATTATCAAATACTACCTTTGACAATAAAGTTCGGTGAATGGTCCTGTAAAATTAATGTAGATAAAATATTAACAAAAAGTACCATACCATCCTTCATAACTATGCACCGCTTCGGTCTGCTATACATGTCCTGAGAAATTTGCAAGTAGTCTTCTTTTGAGATGGAGTTCAAAAGCTTCGTCACGTTTCGTTGAATGTCAGGAATATGGCCAAATCTCTTTCAAAGAGAGTTTGAATGGTAAAAATAGTAAGAAATCTGAATGATTGAGATCTGGCGAGTATGGTGGATGTTCAGTTTGCACCACCCCTCATGAATTTCGTTTTGGTGTGACGGAGCTTTTATACTCCATACCAAAAGAAGACTTCTTGCAAATTTCTCAGGACATGTACAGCAGATCGAAGCGGTGTATAGTTATGGGAGAAGACTATTTTGAAGGATGGTATGGTAATTTTTGTTAATATTTTATCTACATTAATTTTACAGAACTATTCACCGAACTTTATTCTCAAAGGTAGTACATTAAAACTTTTCAAAATATAGGTAAATTTAAATATTTTTCACTGTACACAGACATACTTAATGATATTATAAATTATGAACAATACACAAAAGAAAAATAGAGGTTAAATATCTGAAGAGAAAAAGATATATACGTAATCATTGTAAGTATCATTGTAAGTTACATTGTTACATTTTGTCCATAATATGAAAAGTCGTATTAATATATTTTTAAGGGATTCAAAATTAAGAGTAAAAAATTGTAGATTGATATTTTGTTTTTCTTAAATGTATAAGAAATATGAATACACTTTTTTCAAAACTTTCACGCATATTCAGAAAACTCTTAGTAAAAGAAAAATTATTATAGCCACAGCTATTAAATATATAATTTCCATTTTCTTTGTCACCATCGAAAGTTTCCTATATGTTCTTTAACATATTTTATTATTATTATTTTGTAACATTTACTTTTAATTTCTGAAGAATTAATTTTACGTTTGTTGGATACTAACATAAAAAATCAGTGTTTTAGTACTGATTTTGTTCCACTTCCTGAATAAACACAAAGTTTAGAGCTTCTTTTCTATTATTTCAACATGCCCTCAAAAGTCACAAAGGAAGCTTGGACTTTCTTTTGTATTATATCAACATATATTGTATCCTCGAACATCATAAAGAAAGCTTAGACCTATTTTTCTATTATTTCACCATATCTGCTATCGTAAAAATTACACAGACAGCTTGTAAATTTCAAAACATAAGCAGTTTCACATTTTGTAAGATTCAAATTATGGAAACTATATTTGTTTGTCATGTTGGACACTGTAAGGCTTTTATAAGTATTTTCTTTTCAAAGTAAATTGTAAACGTAAATACATAAATTTAATAAAAAAAGCAACAACAACAACAAAAATACTTGTATCTTGCTAAAAGGAAGAATAAAATTCGATTAATCAATTTTGATACTATCCTTTTGATTAACGAATTCGTCATTTTGTAAATATATTTTTAGACGTTAGCAAACGCCGATTTTAGAATATTAAGAACAACTAATTTTTCTTTTCTCTTAAAAATATGCTTCAATGATTGCTTTATTACAAGAATATTACCCTTAACCCGATAGCTGTCGCGTGTTTTTTCAGAGCATTTTTAGTCGAGCTCCGCCATTCTTCCAAGGACATACAGAAAAATGTAAAAAAAGAAACATTTTCTTTTAATATTCTAAAAATTACAATTCGATACACTAGCTTTTTCTTTTTTCTATACTTTCAGTATTACTGCATATTTTTATGTAATATACTTTCAAAACTGCTTTCCTTTTAAGAAGGGACTTTCAAAATACTTTATCAAATAACATTTTTGATCATTATAGAAAATTCATGAATATAAAATATTAATTATTTAATTTTAACGATACAGTATTAGCACATAAATTCTAAATAAAATATAATTATGTTCATATAATAATATATATTTCTAATTTATTCATATATACTATTCAAAATCATTGAGTATTTTGTCATAGAGAATCTGGATCATAACTTCTGTGAGAATATTAATTTGAAAGAAAAATTTAAAATGTGTGTTTAGTTTCCAAATGCATAATTAGCGATACTATTTGTTACTAATCTATAAAGGAACAAAATTTATATTGATGAAAAGTATAGAAGTGAATCTTTTTACAATTTAAATGCAATGCTAATTTTAAGGATGTTCCGTTTCACAAATACATTTATATCAACAACAAAGACCCTCATCATTGTACAGAAATTACGAATAGTGTTTACTGCTAAGAAAAATATATTTTAATCTCCAATTTCCTTATGTTGCCTGTAAAAGTCACTGAAGGAAGATACTTTAAATCAACTTAAAATATTTTTAATATTGCTTAAATTACATCTAGATCTTTTTCATGATTGCATGAAACGGTCGATTTATATAATGATACATATTAGGACAGGTGTTATTGTAATTTTAAATTAGTTTATCGTCCCACGTAAAATTTGTCTCAGGACTGAGGGAGATAATGGAATTTTGATTTTTTTCAATAACGGCGGTGAGAAAAATATTTGGATTTAAAATTTTAAAAGAAATTTCTTTATTAAATTTCAATTTTTATTTTAAATAGAGCTTGTGCTAGAAATATATTAGTGTCATACACAGAATGGCCGTACAACACGAAACTGTGGTAGTAGTAAATAAGTGGAAGTTGGTGCGGGAAGCAGGTGGTAACGTACGTGGTATGTATATATAGCTACGTAATATATATAAATATTTAAGTATATGTAAATACAGATGATGCTTCAAATAAATCAGTACCATACACAGAATGCCTATACAGTAAGAATGGTGTTAGTAGTAAATAGGTTGAACTAGGTTGCAGGAAGTAGCTGGTAAATGATAGGTGGAAATAATGTATATTTTAATATGTACATATACAGATCTGCAGAAAAAATGAAGAAATTGACAAAGGAGTCTGATTAGAGTAAATAAATTCCAGATTTCGAGTTCTCAAATTGTCAGAAAAGACATATGTATATTTATTGTGTGACTGTCTAGTGTTAGAATGTATGGTTATGATGAATTTTGAGCACGCTCCAAAAATATTTTATAGTTTTATATTTGATTACTTAATGTTAGATTGAATCACAGCCTAGCTTTTAAATTTAGCTTATTCTTAAAATATATATTTCGCATAGACATAGCAAATATATATTTTAAATATTAATATCTATATAAAAAATAACCCAAACTACCATACATTTTTTTTACATTTTTATTTATTTTCCTACAATCCTGTTTTTTTTTTTTGGGGGGGGGGTTATAAACACATTTTGACGGAAAATATATTTATTGTTATTACAGTAAAACCTTTATAAAAAATGATAGCGTGGGAACTCGAAATCTGCATTTGATTTAGTGATGTTCGCAGTTCAAAAATAATGATTAAAAAATTATGTATATGTTTAGATTACCAAGATTTATTTTTGCACGCACATAAAAGTTTCGTTTTGGGGATCATTCATATAAAGAAGCAAAGAAACAACAACAAAAAAAACCTGCAAATCCTTAAAAATATATTTTCCAACATCGAAAATTCTAATAATGTTAAAGTTTTGGAATATTTAGTTCGCATGTCTACATGCAAAAGTGTAATTATCATTATTTTTTTTATTGAAATATATATTTTTTAAGCATGCTCCTATAAATTTTTAAGTTCCTTACACAGGAAAAAAATGAGTGTACCTCATTTTATTTCAATTGTTGTTTCATTTAATATTTAAAGAATAGATTCTAGAGCTTTATTAAATAAACTCATTGCACGTTGTACATTCGTTTTATCCAGTACTATTATTATTTATTTATCTTGTGTCACGCATATATATTCAATATGGCACCTATGTATAAATAACACACGGATTTTGTTTAATTAAAATCCATGTACACTCTTCCGTTCATATAGAAAAAAGATACTGAATCCAAAATCGTCTACTATAATTTTTTAATTGTTTTTTAAATAGGGTCTTCAAACTTTTATGTTACAAAATATAATATAATATATATATATATATATATATATATATATATATATATATATATTATTTACTTTATTTATTTATTTCTATTATTTTGAGTTCAAGGGGCTAAAAAATAAAAAAAATAAAAATTAAATTATAAAATAATAATAATAAAATAATGAATTTTTCAAATCATAATCCATAAGAAAGAGAATTTGTTGAAACTCCTGACATAGTTAAATCTTTATTTTTAGAAGAATGCATAAGGGTATATTTATGTTTTTTTCCGAAATAATATTAAAATAATATCTTTATTTTGAAAATTTTTGAATTTATATTAGTTTTTTCGAGCATTAACTTTTCACAACAACAATCGTAAAAAAAAACACAACAATCGTTATCAAAGTAGGTGTTTGAAATTACGAAACCGGACCGTGATGCATGCAGGTGCACCTCGGGTGCATGGGAAATCTAATGTTCTCCAGAAAACACCAGGAATGTCCTTAACTTCCCCAGTAGCTGCAACGATGCGCACAACTAGTTTCTCAGAACTTTCCAGTGTTATTTTGGTATTTTTGTTGCACCAAAAACAATAAACATGTTTTATCTCCCTGTTCGTGTACTTTCTTTCATATGTTTTGTATCGTCACGATCGCGCCGGGAAAATGTTTCCGATCACGGGTTGTATGTAAATCTGAATCCTTATGATGACGTCTCCTTCCCTTAAATTTTTCCTTTTACTTCTGGGAGACCCTGTATAGTTGTGATTAGAAAATTAGTGATTAAGTTGACTATCTAATGAAGTGGTGGAAGAGGAGGGGAACTTCTTTATACGAGATACGGGTATTCCGAAATGAAAAGCCTAAGGAAGGGATAAGCGGAAGAAAGAAGGTTGGGAAGAGCTAATTTAAAAGATTTGAACATTTTTTTTAAATTTTATTTTTTTTCACACAGAGCGTTTGTGAGATTTTCTGAACAATTAATATAAATGTATATATATTACGGGGGGAACACAGTGTCTTGTTATTAAATGAGCCATTGGGAATATGTGAAGATGCATTAAGAGTTACTTAAATTAGAAAAAGAAAAGAAAATTTGTGAAAAAGAAAAAAAAAACGAAATTATAAAAAATAAAGATTAAAGAAAAATGAATTAAACTACATATACCGGGTGATTATAATTAAAGTCCCAATTTTAAAAATCGATAATTTTAAAACTACTGGTCAGAATGACTGGATATTTTAGCAGAACAATCGTAAGGTAATGGAATTTTGTTTGGCGAAGGAAAAAAATAGTTCCAAAATGTGCCGATAGATGACGCTGTCAGTGTTCACATTGTCCAGATATATGCAAATTACTAATACGTGACATGCGCACATAAGACTTAGCTACCATAAAAATGCAGAGCACCAGCTCTTTGCCTAAATGCTTCATCATGACTCTGACTATGAAGGATCGCGCTCTGTTCTTGAAGCTTTTTTATAAGAACGATGACTGTGCACTTACGGCTATTAGGAAGTTTCGGACATTAAAATCCATTAAATTAGGTCCAATAACCACAAAAGGTCTGCGAAAAATGATTGCTAAATTCGAAGAGACCGGTTTATTTGACGTTAAACGGGGTAGAGGAAGGAAACCAGTTTCGGCTGCGGCAGTGGAAGATGTGGCTACAACATTACAAGAACAGACTAACAGTGATGTTGGAATCAGCAGTGCACGGGGATATGGCCGAATGCTGGATATGCCGAACAGCACGGTGCGTAAAATCCTACGGAAGATCTTGAGCTGTTATCCGTATAAAATAACTCATGTGCAGGAGTTGCTATCTGCTGACCTGGAAGCACGTCAATCTTTTTCACTGCAATTTCTTGCTCGGATGGAAGTGGACAACGGATGGCCATGGAACATTCTGTGGTCTGACGAAGCCCACTTTCATTTGCAAGGTTCTGTAAATACGCAAAATTGCAGGATATTGGCGACCGAGAATCCGTCCCAGCTACAGCCATTACCTCTTCAGTCTGAAAAGCTTACTGTGTGGTGCGGAATAACGGCAGCGTTTATCGTTGGTCCGTTTTTCTTCGAGGAGATCAGACCTGCGGGTTCCGTTACCTGCACCGTTACTGGCAAGCGGTATGAAACACTTTTGCGTAACCATGTCCTTCCGGCACTTCAGAAGCGTCAGTGTGTGGATCGCACAATATTCATGCAAGATGGCGCTCCTCCACACATTGCTACTCCTGTGAAGCAGCTATTGAGTGCTAATTTCGGAGATGACAGGATCATAAGCCGTCATTTTCCAACAACGTGGGCGCCACGTTCCCCCGACTTAAACCCGTGTGATTTCTGGCTTTGGGAGTACCTGAAGAATGTTGTTTACAGCGGGAGGATTCAGAATATAGCCGACTTGAAGGCAAGCATCACACACCACATCCATTGCATCAGTACAGATACTCTCCGATCTGTTGTGAAGCATGCCGTTTTGCGCTTCCAATTAGTAGTGGAACAAGACGGAGGGCATATCGAACAACTTATGCATTTATCATCCATGAAGCTCTTCTTTTTTGTCATAATCGCTGTTGTCGCTGTATTCTGGACTTTTCGCTAATATATCTTTAGTAAATCCCTGAACTCTATTTTTTTTTCTTTTGGCTAACAACATTTCTGTGTTTAACGAATACATTTTTGGTCTTTCCTCCTGTTATTACCTGGACAGCGCCATCTATCGGCACATTTTAGAACTATTTTTTCCTTCGCCCAACAAAATTCCATTGCCTTACGATAGTTCTGCTAAAATATCAAGTCATTCTGACCAGTAGTTTTAAAATTATCGATTTTTAAAATCGGGACTTTAATTATAATCACCCGGTATATATCGAAAAAGATTCATTTAAGAGAAGGAATAACTTACATAAGTGAGTAAATGTATAGCTATAGTTGTAGAAATTACTCATTATGTGTAATAATATTTACTGTATAAATATGGATTTAATAAACTAAAGTAGGTACAAGTTCAAAGAAAACATCAGAGCAGGGCAAAAATATAAACTAAACAAAGGAAGTGGCGAAAGCCACTGAATAAAACAACGGCACTTTTCAGGACTATTGTTTTTTTTTCTTAATGTGTTTATACAAATATATGGAGAAATAAAAAAATTAAAATGACAATACATTTATAGAATATTGATTACCTTTATTGAGGAGAATTAACTTTTAAATAAAACCTAGAACTAAATACGTTAAAATCCGTTTCCAGATTTAAAAATAATGCGTCTAAATTTCTGGAGGATTGCCTAAGATTTCCAATAAGCTTTATGTTTCAGATAATGAATTTTAAAACTTAAGAAAAAAAATATTTTTTTTTATGTGTTAAGTATAAATTTTTCTGACTAAAAAATTTAGCCTTCGATAAATATATCTCTGTTAATAAAAAAAATTAAGAGTGGATTTACAATGCTGGGAATTTACAATTTTTTAGATGTAAAAAGGAAATGTTTTTAATTGAATTTTAGATTTATACACTGTAAAACATTTGTGTAACGTTACTCTATAAAACTGGTGGCAGCCTGGCTGCCTCCAATTTAGTGGAGTATTTTAACCGATATAATAGATGTAACAGCAGTAATGCATGTTACACCAGTAATGCATGTTTTTATTACACCATTATGTAAGTGAAAAATTACTCAATAAAGTGTAAATCGTAGCTGCCACCAATTTTATGGAGTAACGTTACCACAAATGTTTTACAGTGTATTATTAATCTGCTGTCATATGTACCGCGCACCCCAAACTTTATAAGGAAAAACGGCGAATTATGTGGTCTCGTGTACAACTCGTATCATAAGTTTCACATTCAAGTGCATTAATGAGCCAATTTAATATAGTCGTCGTTATAGTTTAGAAAAAGTTTGGATGACAAATGAGTTCATAAAAAGACTTTATTAACGTAGTATTGATTTTTATTTATTTTTTAATGATGGTAAAAATAGGCATGTCAGATATGTTCTGTGCTTTAGGCTGTCGTTGCCGGTCTTGTACAGCTTCCGTAGAAATACGTCCACTAAAGTAAAAAAGATAATTCGTCACTCGAGCGATTTGATTCTGATACCAGGTGGGATGCTGAATGCTGCAGTCCTTAGATGATATTATCAATCGACTATTTAAGGTTGCATTTGACCTAATCTACAATCGGTGGATGACAAGAACAAATAAGAATTTAACTCCAAGTGGAAAAGTAAAGCCTGCATCACTTCCAAAAGCACACGAGTAGGCATGGAATGTTTGTAATTCCATCTTAACCTAGATGATAATAAAAAAATAAAGGGACTGTAATCTCCAATCAGACGGATGGAGCTGAAGAAGTTATGCTTTATAAAGAGATTAAGTGTGTCAGTAAGGACGAGAACAGCAGGAGTAATAGAAACTGAAATTACTAATTAGCGTTTAAATAATTTTACCAGCTCCGTAAATAAAAAATGCAGTGAAATAAAGATGCAACAATACTCTTAATAAGTAAGATTTTTTCCAGTGTAAGTTTCTTCTATGAAAACATTACTTTATTCATATACATATCGTGTGATCACGTCCAGTAGAAAATAATTATTTTGTGAATCTTTACCTTAATACGCACCTAGCGTTTTTTCTAATATATTTAATAAAAAAAGTGAGTATTATACTATCAAATATTGAAAAAGGGAAATGCACGAAGAGTACCGGAGTTTTGAAAATGGGGTAACTTTATTCTTGTAGTAATAGGAATTATATAATGTATTTTTAAATTTTCATAATCATTTTTCTAAACAGGCATGCCAGTAGATACTAAATCCAATATCTGAAATCAGCTATCTAAACCTCGAAACTATACGACATATATACATATAAAGAGAGGTAAATAAAATAAAGTGACATTTTTAGAAAACTGTCAATACTAATACAATAATAATTCTTCAGGATATAAACCATGGTTAAAAACTCTACAGATTTATTGAACTTATCTAAATTTTCATTGACGTATATAAAAATGAGTTTAAAATATTTAAGCACTTACATACCCCTTTGTTCATAGATTTATCTTGTTTATTTTTTTTTATCTTGTTCAATTTTTCCTAAGATAATTATGTAACGTTTATCCTTATTACCTTTACTAATTACGAATTGTGTTACCTATTTCGCACAAGTACATACAAAATTCTTTTTTTTTTTTTGTATTAAGAGCAATTCCATCTCAGCTCAGGCAGGGCATGTATATTCACCATCACCGATTTTTTTCAAAAAAATTCAGTAGTTAGAACTAAGTGAGGTGAAGGTTTCTTAAATTAACTTCAACTCCTTATCGTTGAAGGTATGAAGTCGATCAGATTGTCCTATTGTAACTGGTTTTTCTGTTTCTAGAAGCACATTTTCCAATGGTAATGCACATTCATACTTTTTCTTTCCAGATTCTTTTGGCCACTGGAATGCTTTAGCTATGGACCATGTTGGGTACATGAATGATACTTTAATGTTATTTAGTTCTTGTGATTGATATATCATTGATTTGTCCTATCCACCAATTATTTTCATAAATGCATCCAATGAAATCACCGATTTGGAAACTACGTATTGAATATTGTCTTTTCATTTGGCTGAAGGTTTCAACTTTTGTCAATTCATTTTTACTTGCTCGTTCCATATAACATTCATTATTTACAATAACCCTATAATGTTTAGATCTAATACCAACAATAGATTTTTCATTAGCATATTCTTGCTCATTATTAGTTGAATAATATTTCTGTATGGTTGGACTAGAATGATATTTTTTAGCAGAGAAGATAGTTCAGCAACAAATGAGACAGAATCCTGGATAGCTTTTTTTGGCTCCTTTTAGAGATTAAATTTTGTTGCATAGTGCTTGTCTCACTCCCGAATAGCATCACATGCATTTTAACATGGCCAGTACCTGAAAATATCCACTACTTCAGTACAATTTTATTTTTGTGCAATTCATAAAACTGATACTTGTTTTTAAAATGTGCTCCAGCACCATCTGATATATACACACACACAGGTGATTCCAGTGTTTGTAATTGGTACAAATTAAATAATTTTTTTTTTTTACTTTTTCTATGTCACAAACAGCATGAGCTGTATCATGAGTTAATCATCAGAAACTATGATAAAACTCTTTATTTCTTCTCTAAAATATGCTGTGCTGGTAAATAACGATATCGGAGTATTCTGCCAGTGGTAGCTTTGTACTTCATTTGGCAGTATTAGTGACTAATTTTCAGCAAAGTCAAAATGCATCACAAGCGCCGATTTTTTTTAAAGGGGTTTGGCTTATTTAATTTTATGAATAGGAATTTTTGAATATTAGCTTATATTTATCTGCCATAATAATGTGAATATTATTATTTTTTCATTAAAAAATAATATTATAAATTCAGAGAAATAAGAAAAAGCTCGATCTTCTGGTTTTCTGAAAAAAAAAAAACTAATTGGAAAAAACCTAATTCAGCTGTAATTGTCTGAGCGAAGCGAAGTCCTTATACTCAGAGATACGTAACGATATTAAATTCAAAAAAATTCTTTCGTCAAGCAAATCTCAAAAAGTACTTGTCGGATTTCGATTCTGTTTGTGCCAGAAGGTACCTATGAAGGTAATCTGGTGAATGCACCTACTTTTAAAAATTAAATTCAAATAGTTTAAAAGTTATATTAAAAAAACTGATAAAAAAGCACAATTTATTTGCATACGTCACAGAAATTTGGTGTGCGTGATTTTCACTCGCTGGATATTTTCTTTGATAACCGAATCAGTACATGGAGTAAATAGTAATCATTCACGCACTCAGAAATATTTAATGCAATTCGCGTTTGCAATGAAATAGACACCCTCTCGCGGACAAAGTCTAAAACGAAATAGAACTGATATCTTCCACTGAAATCAGTGTTTAAAAGGCCGATAAATAAATAAACAGTTCTATAATAAATAAATAAATAAATAAACAGTTCTATAACGCATGCAACGTTGGGTTCTTTGTATTAAAATTATCTAAAAGCAAAATTTTATACACAAAGTTTAGATCTATAATATAAAAAAGTACATTTGACTTACTCATGGCAAAATAACATGACAGCAACACAATGCTTGCATGATTCGCTTGCTCTAGCTTTGCAAGAGCAAGAAAATTTTATTATTTTCAAATTTTTGTTTTCCTTTACTCGCAAACCTGGAATAATATGGGGATTTCCTTTTGTTTGGTAGTGCAGATAAAAAACTGCACTTTAAATAGCTCTTTAAACGGGTTTCGCTATGCCACAGCATGGAACAAACAGCATTACGTAAACAAACGATTATCAGGTCTATACAAAGCCAACTTTCGATCACTACAAACGCGAATAAAATATTTTAAAATTTAATCATGCAGGAAAATAAAACGGTTTTTTTATATTAAAAAAATGTCATAAAAACTTTGATTTTGAGATTTTGTGAAAATCTCTTAATAGCATTTTTTGATCGCTAAAAGAATGTTTTATATATTTCGCGTGTGAAAATAGAAACAATTACGATTTTAAATAAAAAGTTTCTTTTATGACATCATTTTCCCTTTATATTTATTTTTATTGCATGTTTTCTTTTAACTTATATTTTGTTTGTGTGTGGAAGTCAATTTTGGTCACTAATTTTTCGGCACGGATACCACAAGCGCATCACATTTGGCGCAATTTTTTTCAAAGCCCGTTTGGCGAAAACTCCGTTTTCAAATAACGCTTACATACACATTTTTAAATTATTTTCTATTTTCAAAAAAAACTTACAGTAAATAAAATAATAATAATAATTAATTAGGATGAGCGAAGCGAATCCTCTACTAGTCCACTCAAATTACAATTTGTCGTACGCTTTACAAAAAACTATTCAATATTTTAACTTCAAATTAAACACAAAAATAAATTATGATCTGTAGATTTGCAGAATATAATTTTTTTACAGTAAAACGTTAAAAAAAATTATTATTTTAATTAATTTATTTTACATGCATTTCCAATACGGAAGCATTTTAGCAAATAAATAAAAAATGAAACGCGTATATTTTCAGAAAAAAAAGTTTAAATCATGGAGTAAATAATTATAGACAGAATCATGATTAATTTATTAAATAGAACATGTTTTCATTATCCCGCAAAATCGTTTGCACAGATGACACTTAAACATTTTAAAAGAATTGTATTATGGATTTTTTTTTTTTTTTTTTTCGTAAACTGGCAACAAAATAATTGTAAACAAATAAAATTAATTCTTAAATTTGTTATATAAATGAAAAATTAAAAGATCTGCGTGAAGTTGTTGGTTCAAGCTCTTTATAAATATTTTTGCGAAGGTCGTATTGTGGCTAAATAATATCGACTCATTAATCCGAAGGATTTTATAGAAAAATAAGACTTTAATAAGTTCGCAAACACAACAATAATTATTCGTGAAAACGTCACTGCAAAAATGAGAGAGCGCTTCGTTAAAAGGTAATTCCATTAATTGAGTTGCCATTCGCAGAAAGTAAACAGTTCTCCCACGCGGAGAGAATTACAGCAATTCTCATACGCTAACATGTATAAAAATGAAGAAATTAAAATAAAATGTTTTACAGTTGAAAATTCATAGTATCAACGAAAGCAGATTTCAAATGTTTTTTCCAGAAAATAGGATTTTGAAGAAGTAACTTTCTTCAAGCTTTCTTCAAATATATTATTCTAAAATAGCTATCAAAGATTATCGGATGTTGATTACAAAGATTGGAAACATGCATATTTCAAACAATTAAAAAACACCAGTGGCTACTTGAAATTGTAAAAACATCTTTAAAAGAGCTTTTAGTTGAAAATTAAAAAAAAAAATTGTAAAAGTTTGCTTCGAAAATATCTTATGCCAGTTTTACATCATAAGTAAAAAATTAAAATGCTCCAAAACATAAAATAACGTTTTTGTTAAATAAAGATGCAAAAATAATAATAATAAAAAATATTGTTACTTTCAAATATCTGTTTTATAAAATAATGCTTCGCGAATCCAAACAAAGCATGGCTTTTGCTAGTAACTATAAAAAGAAATATTTTATAAAATTAAAGAAAGGAAATGAAAGTAAATAAATATTTTATGAGTAAATAAACAAGTAATAAATAAATAAAGCCGGGTTACCATCTCAGGTAAAATAATGCCATTTTGATGCCAATTATTTACCCTGGTGCATATGTGATATCTTTTCCCATTTTTCATCCATTTCCTGTTGGCATACAACTTTGAAATTTGGAATATGTAGGCATACCTGGGAGCAATACTGGAATTAGACATTGATTTTTTTTTTTTTTTTATTCGATCCAAAAAGGGGCACGGGGGCTATTTTTTAAAGATATATACAATTTATACTGCATAAAGGAGCCACTTACCTATTTTTATATACAAGAAGAAGTAAGTGGTATGTAAAAACAGTTATAGTATACATAAATAAAATACTTGAGATAATATACTAGAAATATAAGCACCGGGTTTGGCGAGATTTTTTATGTCAATTAGGCGAAACCATCGTTTTGATTACCAGATGCATACAGCATGCTATAATAACACGTTATTTATTTATTTCAAATTGAAAAAAAAAAAAGGAATAAGCGAAACATTATCTGTTATTAAAAAAAAAAAAAGAAAAAAAAGAAATAACAATCAATAAATAATTTTATTTTTAGAACAAACAATTTATTATAACATTTATATGATAACCAGCATGTTAGGCAACTGAACGCCATTTTGTCACCAATTAGGTACTTCGGTGTGTATAGGGCATATATGTGCCATATTTATTTGTAAAACTGAGTATGAACGTTTATCAAGTGTGTTTTCATAGTCGCTTGTATCTTTTTGCAACATAGCGCACCTTTCGAAGCCAAAACTGCACAAAAGAAAAAAAATCAATATTTGCAGTATATATATATATATATACATTTTTTTTTAATGTAATGCACATTTCGTAATCAGTAGGCTCGATAATCAGACCTCGTTTTTTTGCTTTAAAAGATGATATTTCATACGACGTCTTTTTTGGATTCGTCGTTTTTCCATATTTGATACAATGCGTCTACTCGTTTTGTAACTTTTTTTTTGTAACTTTCTTCTTTATTAACAGCGACATTTGGATATCCTATTTAAAAAAAAAATTCTTCTAAATACAAAGAATTTTGTTAAAAAAAATAAATAAATGAAATGCGAACATCTATTGCTCAAAGCACAAAATTTTTACTATTGAGTTAATAAAAATCAGTAAAAACATAACTTTTATGATAATAAAAAAGTGACTTATGTAATAACAGAGTCATATATTATGTACGTTATGGATTAAGTATGAATATTTCTCCACCATTTATAGATAATAATAATAATAAAATAAAATGCGGACAGACCAAAGTCTATATTTGACTGAAAACGACAACTATTTTCCAAATGCTTTAAAAAATGGCCAATGAAAAGTGATATTTTCAAAAGTATTATGAAATTAGTTAAAAACCATTTATTTTAAACTAAATGAATAAAAGATTTATATTTTTAATGAAATAAATGGGATTTGAAAAATTATTGGAAATTTATCACCATAGATGTATCAATATTACAATCAGTACTTTGTATGCAAAATGGAACAATTAGCAATACTTTTTGTATCCGAAAAATGGTCGTTGCTTTTTTTAAGGTTAAAAAGTAGATTACGAAATATTCCTTTACAGAGATGCCAAGCCCCCGCTTATTGCATAGCATAATTTTTGTTATAGGAAAAATAATTTTTTAAATCCGCAGAATGTTCCAATTCAATAAAACATTTTCTGTATTAAAATACCGGTAACCAAAATGCCGGAGACTTGGCAGCTCTGCCTGTAACATTTTAATTAATCACGGTAGAGTTTTTAATCGGATTCAAATTTAGTGAAGACAACGTTTTTTGGCCAAAAGCAGTTTTTTTCCACATGTGTAACTACGACACAATTGCTTGATGCTGAAATAAAATGTTTTGACTTACGCTATTATTGCTTCCTTTTATTTATTTGAATTTTAAAAAAGATGACTCAAAATCATGTTTTTTAAATGTAAAAAAATGCATTTCGAGAGAGGGCGAAAAGAACAGTATTTGGCGATTTATTACCTGCGTTTGGCTAAGTGTCTTACTACATTGTATTTAATACTCTTCACAATACTTCGCTGTTATATGGACTTAGGCGCTTTTATAAAAAGTTTGACGTAATTCGGGCTTAAGAAAGTGAGTTTTTTACTGAATAATACAACTAAATGAAAAATGAATACTAAGAAATACTAATAAAAGAAAAATGAAGCATTATATTGATCTATGTATATTTAATGTGTATATGATAGGATATAAATAGCTTTTGATTCTGTATTTCTATGCTACAAAGCATTAACGTTTGTGTGTTTTTCGTTATCATTGTGAGTACCTAGCCGATTTAAAAAATAATGTGGGCAAAAAATGTTGGTAACCATCTTTGCTGCAAAATATACTATATTTTGCGTAGGAACAATAATCACCATCAATGCACGAGCAAAAAAAGCTCTAAAATTGAGATTTCTTTTATGGTAATATGACTAAAAATTTAAAATCTTTTTTTTTTCTTTTTGGGGGCAACTTTTAAGATATAATATTCTCGTTATGAACGATTTTTAAAACATTCGACAATTTAATTTCACAAATTAAACATTTTTTGTCTAGAAAAAGTTTTAAACCCAATTTATTGAGAATATTGCAATTTCTACGATACTGTTGGGGTCAGAAACTATAACTTTGGCATCACAGTAACTTATAAGATGTAAGTGCTCGTTTTGGACAAATTTAAAAAAAAGTATTCTTTAACTCTTCTCGACAACCTCATTGCATCCGTGGAAAACAGATATTCAACATTATAAACTATTCGGAAGGATTTCACACCATATGAAATACACTCCATTCTCTCCAAACATAATAGTTTATGTTATTTATAGTTTCTCAAATCGGTGCGAAGCTTCTGTTTATGCTCATGACATCATTTCGAAGAGTTATATTTCCAATATAGGAAAATTTGGTGTTTTATTTTCTGTATTACTTTTAACATTTTGCATATTTCCAATTTTATATCCATGCATGGTTTGCTTTTCTTTTATAAAAATAGTATATGCAACTTTATATATAAGATTTTGTAATTCTATGATTCAATATGCTTATTTTCATCATATTTTATCACAGTGACAGACCAATTAAAGGTAACATCTCATTTTCTTTACTTATCGTAAGTTATTAAATGTGTATTCTCAGCAATATCGCTCAGACTAATCCCTCTGAGGGAAGTCCTAGTGTATGTATTTCCATATTGATATATTATATCCATACTATATAACAAAATATTTAACACACTGTAGATGCATTTAACACATTTATGAGTATGGAATGAAATGACATATGATCAATACTAATTTTATTATTGGCTGTATTTTACGCAATTTTAAACTTAAGCAAATGATTAACTATAATTTAACAGTAATAATTATGTACTAGTGATGTATTTTTTGTTTAAAATATTAATTACATTACAAGTTCGGTTAAATAAAGAAGAGCTTGACTTAGTGGTCTGATGAAAAATACACACAACATGTTACTTTAAAAAAATCATATAAAATTTTCTAAGCAAAAACACACGATTTGCTTGTAAGGTATTTATTAGAGACTAATAAGGTATCAATTGAGCATATTATCAGATTTTTAAAAAATGGTGTTTTTGAGAAATCGAATTTCAAATGTAGTGATTTTACAAAATTTTGCATAATTTAAAATTGAATTGCAAAAGTTGTAAGCACCTGAGAGTTAAAATAAAATTTGCTGTAAAACTCCCATTAAACGTCTTTGGATTGCAATCAATGTTTAGCTTTATTTTTTTTTTTTCATTCTAAAAAAAAAACCTGTAATTCCAAAGGAAAAAAGAAAGAAAAAAAAATAAGACTGTCACGCGTCACGTGACCTGAGTTTTGCTAAATTAAAAAAAATGTAGTTGTAATATTTCTCGTTTAAAAGAAATCTGGCAACACTAGTTCTATTAAAAAATGTTCTTTTTTTTAGTGAATTCGAATGTTGGTTGTGAACTGTGGTTCATGTGATGATATGGCGTGCGCCAGCATTATGTAAAAGCGTTATTTGTATATAATGTGTGTGCGTTAATGTTCTATTTGTAAGTGACGTCTTTTTAAGTAATAAAAAGTTTATAAAGAAGCCTGCAACCCCCCGAGATATCTAAGTTAAGTTATCACTTCTTTCTTTCTTCTCTTCTACATTGGTAAGGCGAATTCTTACAAAATGGCTGCCCAACCTGGAGCCCTTACCTGGAAATAGTTTGATTTGTTCTGACATCTTCTTAATTCTACAAATGTTTGATGCTTTTAATTGCGATATGTTATCTACAAGTAAGAAAGAGGAAAAAGGAAATCGCGCGAAGTCTTTCCAAGGTATTCCACATCTTTGTGAATCTTCTAAAGCTTGATATATATATTTTTTAAATTGTGAAATATGCATGAAATAAAAATGCATGCATGTTTAATGCAAGAAAATGGCACGAGCAGTCGTTGCTCGTTTGTTTGTGAAATGTGTTCTTCAATGCTGTGAAAAAAATTCCACGGAATAATCATATGCCAAGCACCATTCTTATTTGTTTGCGATATATGTTCTCGAATTTAATCTTGCTTCGATAACGCCATTTATATTTGTTTGTGAATTCTACGTTTTCTGTGCTTTTAAAAACTTTCAGTTCTTGTGCCTGCAGGTGTAACTCCACAATATTTATTTAATCTTCAAGTTACTTTCTTAAAATGGATCCATATTTTTATCAAAAGAATGCATTCTTTCCACAAGTGTCTATATTTTGTTTTCTATTTGTAAAATTTTTCATATTTTTAGTTTTAATTTATTGATTTATTTTACAGTTCATTTATATATTGTGTAATTCCCCTTCCCTCCCCATGCTTATATTTTTTTTTTTCTTTTGTTTATTTTCATTCTCTGCATGCATGTTTAATTTTTATCTAGATTAAATAACAAATTTTCTTACTTCCAATAAAAAAAAAGTAAAAACAATTAAAAAACAAAGGGTTGATAAATAATGAAATAAGCATTTATTTACGTTGATATTATTTTTCTTTTTTTTTTTACAAACAGGGAATTAAATTAATAGTGAAAAAATATATTAAAATACATTGATACCATCAATACAAGTGTCATACGGTATGTGTTTATTAATTATTTTTTTGTTTCTTTTGTAATTGGTTTCGCAAGGTAACAGAATTTAATTAGAAATTTTATTTGAGTGTTCTATTGTTAGTTGTTTTAAGCATTTAATTTAGAGTTCTTGATATATTTTGAAATAGCATTGAATACGTTTTTTAAAACAGATTGAGTAAGTTTTTGCATTTATTTATTTATTTATTTTTATGAAATAAGACTTTCTTTTCTTTTAAAGTTATATTGAAAAAACTATATTACGTAGTCTTGTCATGATAATATGATAATAATATTGATTGACATTTTAATTATTCAGATATGTTTTGACTTATTTAGAACATTGTTTATGAATGTTGCCAATAATTCAGTACTAATTTTATATCAGTTAAAATAATGTTTTGATTAAATGACACGTAATGACAAACTTGTTTATTTATATCAGCAATAATTTAAAGTATATTTTCTTTAAAAAAAAAAAGTTTAAATTTTAAAGGTACTTCCATGAAGTTTTATGAAGTTTAATTATTTTAAAAGTACATTTTGCTAACGTTAAAGTTCACTGTTTTTTTTTTATTAATGTCTTGTTTATATGAGTTGTAAAGCAAAGCTCACGTCCGGGGAACAATTTATTTAAATCGAATTTTTAGCATTTGTGGGGTATATATTTTGTTGTTTTGCTAAAGGTAAGAATGTCCGACCTCAACAAAGCACGAAAAGAAGACCTATTTCAGGTCGCTTTAGAAATGAATTTAGATGTACAACCCTCTATGACTGTTGTCACATTGCGTGAAAAGATTAAATCCTCTCCCTCGTATGAAGTTGATTTCGTAAATTCGTTAATCAGAAACCAAATTGCGACTCGCGAGGAAAAGTAAAAAGCAGCTGAATTAGAACAGCGTAAATTAGAAGTAGAAGAAAAACATCGTTCGGAAGAACTGGAATTAAAAAAGTTTGAGATGAATTTTGAGCTTGAGAAGCTTAAGTTACAGATTCAGAGCCAAAGTGTTTCCAGTGGAGCGGTAGGTGGTAATGCGGCAGGGATAATGTGGCAGGGATAATGTCTCATCCAGAGAGTAAAATAGATATCCAGAAGCTGTTGCCTACATTTAAGCCAGAGACAGATGATGTAACATTGTTTCTGGTGCTCCTGGAACGACAGTTAAAGCTTTCGAAGGTACCAGAACACCTCTGGGTTTCTTATTTACTAAGTGTTGTACCCTCTTCTATATCTACGCTTATTGCTCGTGAAAAAGAAGAAAACGCTTCAGATTTTTCACATGTTAAAGGTCTATTTCTAAAAAGGTTTAAAATTAGCGCTAAAAGGTTTAGACAGTTGTTTTTCACGCATTGCAAAGATAAAGAAATTACTTGGAGAGATTATTACTTCGAGTTACGTGCTTACTTTGAAAACTGGCTTAAAGAGTTAAATGTAACGTCTTTTGAAGCTCTTCAGGATCTGATCATAGCGGACCAGATGAAAAGGCGCGTGCCTGTCGAACGCAAACAACATATGTGAGATGATTGGAAACATTTAAATTCACCAGTCGACCTTGCCGGAAAATTAGATGCGTATGATACTATCAGGTCTACGTTTTCTAAAAAAGATTCGGTTGTACCCCAGGAGAAAAAAGCGTATTTTCGCCGAGAAAATACATGGAAGCAGAGTAAGCCTCCAAAAGAAGACAGATCTTCCCCCACGTTTGATAATCGTCGCTTAGAATCCGAGATATTCTGCTATGGTTGTGGCAAAGTGGGATTTATAAAGAAGAAATGCCCAGATTGTTCCCCTACGGTTAAGAAGCAAACAGTGCAAGCTCAACGTCTTAAGTTGTATAGTTTAAATACATCAACAGTTTCAACTCTAAATGTACCTATTACGATCTGCAATAAGAAGGTATTAGTTTGTGCAGATACAGGAGCGAATCGTTCTATTGCAGGAGAACGTATGTATAAATTATTTTTGAAAGCTGGTGTTGCAATGAAACCTCATACCCATGAAGTAACATTAGCTGATGGAACTATGATGGATGGCTAGAAAAACTCTTTCTGCCACTGTGCGTGTAAAGATTGAAGGCCGAGTTTTCAAAACAGAGTTTATTGTATTACCAAATGCCAAAGGTAACATAACACTTTTAGGAATGGACTTCCTGCGCAAAGCTAAAATAGTGTTAGACATAGCTAACAAAAGATGGCATTTTAGTGATAAACCCCAGAAAAAGTTCTATTTTATAGATGTACACGAAGAAGAAGAAATAAGAATGTCTGCTGATGCGGTCGACATCAGTCCGTGTGCTTCACGTAAAGATGAAGACAAAAATTTAAATTCCAATGAAAGGAAGAAACTTAAAGATATCCCGAAAAAGTATGAAAAATATTTTCAACCAGTGGGAGCGAAGATCCCATATCTTAAACATCTTGCAAATATTTCGAAAAATGTGAAAGAGCCTGTTGAAATGAAACAAGGCCAGCGGAAGAGATATTACAATAAAAATCATAGACGATTATATTTCAAGCCTGGTGAAAAAGTATGGATTAACCTACACCCAGTGAGCAAGGCAAGTAAAAATAAAACAGCAAAATTTATGCCTAAGAGAGATGGGCCATACATAGTCTTGACTCAAAAGTCACTAGTGACATATGACATTGCTAGTCTAGAAAATCCTACTGAACGAATTGAATCTTACCACGTTTCTGCCTTGTTGCCTTTCCAAGAATCTGAAACTATTGCAGTTGCACCCTTGAGAAAAAGAGGAAGACCAAAAAAGCATCCTGTTTCCTCTCCGAGACGTAGATCGGAAACAGAGGGGGAGGATGTAACACGCGCATTCCAAAGGAAAAAAGAAAGAAAAAAAATAAGACTGTCACGCGTCACGTGACCTGAGTTTTGCTAAATTAAAAAAATGTAGTTGTAATTTTTCTCGTTTAAAAGAAATCTAGCAACACTAGTTCTATTAAAAAATGTTCTTTTAGTGAATTCGAATGTTGGTTGTGAACTGTGGTTCATGTGATGATATGGCGTGCGCCAGAATTATGTAAAAGCGTTATTTGTATATAATGTGTGTGCGTTAATGTTTTATTTGTAAGTGACGTCCTTTTAAGTAATAAAAAGTTTATAAGGAAGCCTGCAGCCCCCCGAGATATCTAAGTTAAGTTATCACTTCTTTCTTTCTTCTCTTCTACATTTGTAAGGCGTCTTCTTACAAATCTTAATTTCACTAATAATTATATTTTTTGTACTTAAAAACTAATTTTTTTAGTTAAGTATAAATGTCAATATATTTTTTAAAACTATACTAAAGTAAAATTCAGTTTAATAACTGTTTATAAAAAATAAATCGACTGAATATGTTGAATATGTTTGGTATTGTGTTCATTTCAAAATGAAGCGTTTTTCAGTTTTTCTGAAAACTGTCAATTTTATCATGAACTTTAAAGTGCTGTAATCAGAGAAATAAATTTTTTAGGGAAAAATCCTTTTAGGAAATTTTATATATCACTTAGTTCTAACTACTGAATTTTTTTGAAAAAATCTGTGATGGTGAATTGACGCATATCAGTACTGTCTGCCTGAATTGAGATGGAATAGCTCATAAATAAATCGAGTATTTTCCCGTTTGACGTTTGTTGATAGCAAAATGTTCCCTTAAAACATTCTTTAGTTGATATATAACTTGCATGATCAACGTGGTTTAATATTTTACGTCATTTACACTTTTAACAGGATTTAATACCCCTTATTAAGACAAGCAAAGGCATGTGGAAAGTTTGTTCCAATATTCCTTTCTTTATGGAACAGCTAGACCCATGAAAAGATACATGAAATGTGTATTTTTTAACAGTAAAATTTAGTTTTGAAAATAATTGTGTGAAAGAATGGATCCAACTGGGCACATTTACTAAGGTTTGGAGAATAATTCGAGTGAAGATTAGACTTTGGAGGCTGAATTGACAAAATCCCCAAAGTGATATCGTAAAATCATGCCCTGTTGCCCCATTTAAACGTATATTATTATAAAAAATTTATGTAATTTTATTTAGAATATATATTACATACATGGACATGTAGTAGTTGAAAATTATTTATTAGAAATATTACATACAGACATTTAAGCATAAAATCCCCCATCAAAAGAAAACTTTTAGTTTAGTGTACTTTTTATCATGACTCTTTTCATAAATATGCAGTTTTAATAATTTAATTCCGCGCCTATACAGTTACAATATCTGGTTTAGATTATAAACAGATACTTGTGATTCCACGTTAATAAATATTTAAAAGATGTTTTTAGAAGAAGAAAAAAATCTACGGTACATCCATTAGGCAAATTACTCTCAACAACTTTCATCAAGAGCAAAAAACCTTAAAACATCTTTCGAAAAACACAACTGATAAAGGTTTTGGAATTAAAATGAGTCAAAATCTATTCATATTTAGAGTGTTTATACTTTATTTTCGAACATCATGTTGACATATGTATTACACCATAAATAGTTCAAAAATATAACACCGTCATGAATATTTAATGCAATACACAGACAATGATAACAATATTTAAATAATGAAGTTACTCGAAAATGAAAGAATATAAATTTATATTGTATTCTGAAAGATGAACTGTAAAACCATTTACAATAATGACTTTGGAACTAAATTTATGCAGGTAGACAATTTGGAAATATAGAGAAAAATATTCATATGAATTATTTGTTTGTTTTCGTTGTTAACGGCTAAAGAATGAATATACAGGGTGTCCCCTCTCAACGGTGGCCAATGGCTAATTTCTAAACCGTTGGTTATAGACATATAGTTCCAATTGCAAAAATGCTTTAAAAAAGGTAAAGAATTATTTTTTAAGCGATTTAGGTCAAAAAAATGTTTTACTAAAAAATTATGAAAATTAAATTTTTATACGGTCCCCCGGTCCTATCAGTGATATTTAGAAAATTTTTACCACCACTCTAACAAGTAAGACAAAAAAAGTCCCATTCCTCTGCGATCAAAATTGACAGAGTTATAGATGTTCAAAGTTGGAGCATATTTTTTGCTGCAAAATAGGGGTCAGTCACAAATTTACTGGAAATAAAAATAAACATCAGAAAGAAAATTTAACTTTAAACATTGAAAGTAAAAAAAAATTACAATGTTGTTTCTGAATTTATTTTGACATTTACATGTTAAAGTAAAATATGCAATTTATGCTAAAAATATAAGTAAAAAAAAATAACAGAAATTTTGTTAAATTAAACTGTGAAAAGCAACAGTCACAAATCGTTACAAAATGATACATATTTAAAGCTCTATTAGATTACTCAACCTAATAGAATTTGATGTAGTCCTATAAAATAAATAAATGGAACGCACCTAAAATCGTATTAATATTACATTGTCATCGGGTTTAAATAAGTATGGGAATTGAACCTCAATCAGATATTTGGAAGTGAGTTAAAATTTGAATATAAGTTTTGAAGTAGGAAAATTCACATACGAAAACTATGAATAAAATAATAGCTTATCAAAATAACATACCTTTTTAAAATAAAATCACGAAAAGAATCAGCTTCATTTGCTTACAAAATAAAACATACGTAAAAATACAATTGAGGATATGAATTTCAAAATTCGCCTTATCGCTTTTTGATTTCTCTAGCAGTCTATACAAACCTGTACTATTGTAACAATGCAATCTCAAAATTTATAATGAAAACCAATAGATGCATTTAAAGTTTTTTCGCTATTTCCCAAAATTTGATTTTTTCGATAAAGAGAATTTTGAAATTCATGTCTTCAGTTATTTTAATAACCAATCTAGAAGTTAATTAATTATAATTAACACTACCGTAAAACTTATACGGTGACAGCGTCTTCAGTTAAATCGCTCATTTAAAACATTTTGTAATTGGAACTATATGTCTGTGACAAATAGTTTAGGAAGTAGCCTTTGAACAGCGTTGGAAATCGACTCCCTTTATAATACTTTAAGCACTTAGTGTACGTGCTTAAAGCTCAGTCGAACTCATCCGTTTTCAGCTATAGAAAAGTGATTTAAGTCATGAAATTTAAAGTTTCATAACTCGGTTAATTTTAATGTTACATGAATGGGACCTTTTATGTATTACTTGCTAGAGTGTTGAGAAAATTTTCCTAAATATCACTTATAGGACCGGGGGACCGTATAAAAATTTAATTTTCGTAATTTTTTAGTAAAACATTTTTTTTGACCAAAATCGCTTAAAAATCAATTCTTTGCCTTTTTTAAAGCATTTTTGCAATTGGAACTATATGTCTATGTCTAACGGTTTAGAAATTAGCCATTGGCCACCGTTGAGAGGGGACACCCTGTATACCATAATTCATTATAAGAGAAAAATATTATAATTTGCATTAAAACTGTTAATGTAAAAAATGAATTTCGGTTTCTCTTGAGAAATTACACTAACACATATTTGAAAAAAAAAGAAAATTTCTAAAAAACTGGAAATTTGTTAATTTTTAAAATTATGCCTAAACCTTCAGCGTTCCTTCTTTTCCTAAACGAATTACTAAAAATGTCTGCATACGTAACAGTATATATACATATTTATTGTGAAAGGCATTCCTACGTTTGGTTTAGTAAGATTTGTATATTGGGTCCGAAAGTTATCGGAATTTCCCAAAGTCATAATATGAAATAAAAGAAAAAAGACGGAAAATTTTATTCCCTATTTTTAAAGTACAAATTAACAATTTTTTTAATAAAAAAATTATAGCTCCAATCTTCTGTAATCATAAGATTTCAAAGATATATTAATGAATTATGAGGCAAAATACAGGTATTATATAATTTATTAGTAAACTTTTGTTAAAATTGATAATGTTTGATTATTGATCATTGTTTGAATACTAAGATATTGCATTATAATGTAATCTTAGGAATGTAAATAAATATTAAAAATAAAAACCTTTGAATTTTGAAACAATTCTGTGTCGGAAATACTATGAAAAACCCAGTCTTCTTCCTAGAACAGTAGTAAAACGAGTACTGTGCGGTAATATATATGCGTTCAACTCTTCATGATGAAAAAATAACGGTAAATGTTCTGAGTTCTACGACTAAGATATCTACTATTAAATCTCAGTCCGTATCACGACTTGAATTTTGTTTTTCTTTTATTTTTTTCAAAATTGCTCAAAATGGTTTTATATCATAGAGGTTTTACAGAGACTGAAGTATTTCTATTTTATTGGACTCACTCCAGGCTTCCTTTCACATGGCTTTGTTCAGAGAGTTATGGATGGCAAACTTTTGTTCAGTGTTAAAAATTTGAAACTTTTCCTGCTTCGTCACTCTATCGCTTTTATTGAATATCTCTATTTTGACCAATGAGAATGCGCCATAATGCATTAAACTAATCGTTTACTATAAAAGCGGTGGAGTGGCGATTCAGCAAAAGTTTCAAGTTCTTAACATTGCAGCTAACTATGTTGCAGATATCTATGTATGACTATCTAATGTTTCATGGAATCATCTCTGGATTTGAAAATTCATATGATTTCGAAAAATAAGGTATGATACCGTCGAACAGAGGAGTATCTTTCCAATTTAGCCGGCCAAAAGTCAATATTTCAAAACGCTGTTGAGGAGATAAAAATGTAGCTAATTTTGAAAAGAAATAGATGGAGATGAATCCTAAATTCAATGTTCAGGTTTTTTCAATGTACTTGAAAGTTCCATTTAGTACATGTTTATTTCATTGCGATTTTTAATACGTAAATCTTTTCTTATACCATATAGTTCTAGATTGTGAAAGCCCATGTACACGCGATTATGAAGCACATGCATACTTTCATATTTGTTTGTGTAACAGATAGGATTAAGCGACATGAAATGTGCAGTACATTTTTTAAAGTTTCGTTATTATTTTAAATATTCTTTAAAACATTTGTTATGTATCCCGGTGGATCCCAATGCTCTTTTTTACTTTAAAAGAGAGTTAATAATAATTTTGAAAAGTGTAGCTGCTAATAAGTGCTAATTTAGAAGAATTGGCCTCAAGCACCTAACTGTATATTTCTGTACATGTAATTTTTTCCATATCCCTTTCATTTTGAAATGTATTCTACGATAGATAAGTTATAATTCTCGTTAGAATTTAACGTCTGTGGTCATAATAAAGTTCCAATTTACATATCTGAACAGTATTTTTTTAAAAATACCGTTTGCTAAATAATTTTATGTTTAATATTAGACAAAAGTATCATTTGGAAAAATGAAACATCTTCTTCAGCTATGATTCTATCGAGTCTGTATATATCACTAAGAAAGAAATCCCATATTACATTGAAATACGTGTTTGGCATTAATTGCTGATAGATTAATTGACCATAATATAAAGCAAACCATGTTATTAATCATGACTGACAGTAAAATTCTCAATACGACATCTGAAGCAAAATGAACAATGCATAGATCCATTTATGGAGCTATTTCAGAAAACTTACAGTTTGAACATAACTAACAAGATAGGTCACTAGAGTTTGGATTATCCATACTCGATGTAAGCATCAGAATATCCGAGAGCATTTCTCATTATCATATAAACTACCCCTTAAAAATTAGCCTATTCAGTCAGAGGAGGAAAGATATCTGGTGGATCAAGAAAAGAGAATAATTGAGCATGCTTTTAAATAAAAAATGTAGCTTTCTGTTGAAATATATAAACCGGGGTATGGGAACAGCAATACTAGGAAAACCAGATAATGGTCATTACTGATCTGCATCGTGCAGTAGAAATCGCAGTTATAAATCTTAATTTACTCCTTCATTTTAAGGTCATCTTAGAGGCATTGTCAAAAAATATATCAAAAAATTTTCTGAGTATGACACACATCTTCATATTATATGCGAATTTGTATCTATTGTACGCCATGGTGTCAATGGTTCCTTAAAATTTAAAACATGTTGCAACAATTATTCATAATGCACCATTTTTCTTATTACATTTCTCTGAAAAAGTTCTACTCACTTGTAATAAACCTTTTCAGCTATATCGCAAAATTTTTGATTGAAAATCTTCAAGAGAATCGTATATTTTACGCATTCTAAAACAGTAAAAGCTACTTTCAGATCGCTTTTTATCTTGTATGTGGGGCATAAGAAATAATAATAAATAAATAAATTAATTAATTAAGACTTTAATTTTAAATTACAATACTAAAATTTACAGAATTGCTACAGGCCATCAGTATGACTTAGATCCCGGAATCTTAATCACATAATATGTATACACTTTCTTTTATGTGTGACTTTTGTCGTGTTTTATAAACATGTAATAAAATAAATGATTTAAGTTATAAGTTAATGTTTGGTTTCTTTAAATTACTTTTGATTAACTCTGTAAAACTATATTTAAAATTTATTTTTTAATAAAAAAAAGATGTAAAAATATTTGGAAAGAAAACTTGTGAATTTTCAACATGTTTTAATATTGGTTTATTATTAATATTTGATATTGTTTTTAGAACATTAAAAGACTCGTGATAACAGAAAGATAAAAATACTGCATACATTTGAATTTGTGAAAGAAATTGCAATATAGCGTTAATTTTTTTTTCAATTACTCAGTATGAAAAGATACATTTCAACTAAGCGATCGAATGTAATGGCAAGAAGAGTATTAATTATTATTTTATTGCAGTTCAAATCCACTTTACATGTTACGATGTTTTTCATGTACCCTGTATATATTTTCAAAAAAATTCTATTTTTTCACGAAAATTACTAAAAAGTGGTATTGATATGATAAACCCATCAATAATAAACTTTACTCCATTTTTTCAGTAAAAAATAATTTTGGCTGGCTAAATCCACCATATACCCCACTGTGCGTCGGAAGTAGAAAATTGCGAGTTATGGTTTCGTTGTTTTCGATGATTGAGAAAGCCACTGAATATCAACGAAAGCGCAAATGCAGCAATTTAATGGAGAAGATATCCAGGAGATTGTTTTAAAAGAAAGAAAAGCAAAATTCCGTTGTTAATGTGTTTGAACTTAGTGATTGTCACAAAATTTTCAGATTTTCCCCTTAAGATAGACTAGTAGGCGTGGAGCAAGATATGTTTGAACAAAGAAAGGAAGTTATGTCAGTTATTAAACATTTTACTCTTACCATGAGAGGCTTTAAGAGCTACAACGATGATTGTGAAAACGGTACAAAACAATTAAATTTGTTCACATTTTAATTGTTTTGTATTTAATTGTATTAAAGTCTGTCTAGTGTTTCCTAATTGAGTACAAAACAAGTACTTTCCCAGGAGAATTCAAATCATCATTCCAATCATCATCATTTGTTAATATGTTTGAGTAAAATTTAACAGTAAATCTATTTCTGGACTCTGAATATATTTTTTTCTGTGAAATGTTGAGACATGCTAATGTTTCTGAGTGTCAGAAACACCCAATATTATTCGTGCTTGTCTATTCCATTGATACGAAATTAATAAGTGACCTCAACATACACGATTAAAGCTTTTGTTATATCGTCACTCTACCGCTTTTATAGAAAACGATTGCTTCACAGTATTATGGGGCATTCTCATGGGTTAAAATAGAAATATTATGTAATACAGTGGAGTGACTTTGCATCAAATGTTTAAAATTTTTAACAGTGTTTATATTGTAACCAGGCATTTGTTTTTAAATACTACATCCAACTATGCTGGAGGTTGTATGTGTAAAATGAGAATCCGTCGCGGTATCAAAGCATTTAAGATTTATATAGGATTTTCTTATTTCTGTTTGCAATTCTCGATATTCATTTAGAATTGCGGTCGGGTTTGTCAACTCCAGACTTGGCTTTTTTATTGTTCTGAAAATATTTGTTGAGCATAGAGAAATGTCAACTGAATTAATCATTGATTGTGCTACAAATTTTAAGGCCGCAAATAAGGAAATGTGAGACTTGTAAGGCTTTATAGCCTTCCCCATTAAAACACAACCCGTACAAAATTATGCAGCTAATGATAGCGTATTTTGAAAATTTAGTCCTCCATTGACTCCAAATTTTTCTGAAGCTGTGAGAGTTTACATAAAGTGTATGAAATATGATTTGAGTTGAACAATGAGAAATTAGCCGTTTACACTTGAATAAATCTCAGCATTATTGACACAAATTGAAGCTTGTTTAAATTCAATACTTTTGTGTTCATTGTCAAATTATCTAGATGATCTACAAGTTTTGATTCAAAGTAATGTTTTGGCATGCAATTTTAGAATTACTATTACAGGGATCCCGCTTTGAAGACTTTGTTGTTGACAACTGACCCATACAGTACTAGAGCATTTTGAAAAAGATGGAGCATAAAGTTTAACAAAAAAATTAAAGATTAGTGACTTGAAGCTCATAAAAATAAAGTTACGTCCACAATTCAATCGATAATGAGTAGAATGATAGAAACATTTTCAAATAATGATGGCGATGCTGAGCCATGTTAGAATTAGTATAGTAGGAACTGTGACGAGAGACCATCACCAATATCATGTTCACAGACTATGTTCTCATCCATTTTATTGAAAATATTTAGGGTATCAAGTTCGTATACTTTGGGGATAACACTTTAGGGTTTCAAGGTCGGGAGAGGGGGAATATGATTGAACATATTTATGCAACAGATATTCGTCTAATAACCTTGTAATTCGTGGATGCTCGTCCATCAAAAGAATCTTTGCAAATAACCTTGAATTTTCCTGCATCCAAAAATATTTCGTATTAATTTTCGTTTAATATTCGTTTTGATTTTTTGTTTCTTCTTTTCACTGGCTAATTGCTATTTTTTGCAAGTTTTCAGTTAGGAGTAGTATGCTTTAATCTGTATAAAAGAAGTTGCTTTTTAAGGGGAAAACAATAGAGCTTTAACGTTTTAATTCAAAATTATTGTTCATAGTAAGTGCAATTTCTTGATTTGGAGAAAACAAAATTCAGAATGCTTAAATATTCCTTCATTTATCATATTTACAATTTTTAATCTTCCTAACCCCAAAGTTCCTTTCCTAAACTTCCTGACACGGTGCTTATTTTTTTGCTATTCCTAATACTTCCCAACAAAACAAAAAATTTTTTATGTTTTTGATTTGTCTACCCATATATGTACAACATAACATCCATAAATATACTCGGCTTTACTAACAATTTGAAATGCTATTTAGGTTCATCAAGATATGCTTGGTATTGTATATGAAGAATATGGAATTAAGAGTTCAGGGTTGCGAAGAAGAATTTCCTCACATTATAATATATCAAAAACACTCGTTTGCAGATAATTTTAAGCACATTGCGGTACTTTAAATTAATTAAATTTAATGTAAATCACTTTGCTATAAATGATACAATAGAATAGGACATTTGTTGTTCATGTACACGTACAGGGCAAAGAAATCGTTTACTCTATTGTTTTTTAGTAATAATTCTTTTGTTTTTCGGCGTGCGCTGTTAAATTTAAACTTTTTTTCATTTTACTACATGTATGTAAAAAAAAAATTCCTTACATACAATGCTTCACAAAAGCATGCGAAAATCGGTGAAAGGGAAATTTCAACTTAAGTATATATGTATTTTTTTAGCTGAAATTGATTTTAACAAGCATATAGTCAATTGATACAAATACATATATCTTATACAAAGGTGATTAAAGAACTGGGATAGCTTTTCTATTGAAGATGGGGTCATGTGAAATTCGATTTTCAAATATGTTAAACAAATTTATGTCAAATATGTTAAAATGAAGTTTCTACCATGATTAGTTTATCTAAAGGGCGAATCAAAAGTTTTCCATTACATTATGGCCAGTGGGGAAAAATCCTTAATATATTCGGATTGCCATGAAATTTTAGGACGTTATTGACGTTTACTCTAGCACAAGTCCTATCGAAAATGAAGTTTCTACCATGATTAATTTATCTACAGGGCGAATCAAAAGTTTCCCATTACATTACCGTCTATGGGGAAAATCGTTTCAAAGGAATTTTAAAGACTGTCAAACATATTAAAATGTGCATTCTATAAAATATAAAGTGAAAATGTAGCTATTATTCATTTACAGGGCCAAACAAAAGAATTCCATTAGATAATGGTAAAGGGGGAATTGTGTGTGACATTTTAAAAATATATTAAGCTTTTTCATGTATAATAAAATTTATATATGTCACTGAAGCTTAATATAAATTATACGCTACTGTCTTGCATAATATGAAGCACACAACATTTACTGGGCCACACAAAATATTTCAAATAGTATATTCTTTCCGAAGTACCGTATATGTGTCCGATGATGGCTTATGGAGGGATGAAATGCATTTTAATTATGATATGCGCGTTTATATTTTGCTAAATATATGCACATTATATGGTGTGTATAAATGTTATAGTTGATATACAGGACTACCCAAAAAAGCCCACCAACGTTACTGAATATAAACGTAAATTATTTAAGCGTGGTTCTTAAATAAGCTATGCATTTTTACGCTGAGCTTCACTCAATTTATTGCGAATTTTTTGCAGAATATAGATAAAATGATATACAGAGCCACGCGAAGAATTCGGTAATGGACGCTTATGACTGATGATTTATGAGAATGAGATTTCAGTTGTTTTAAAAGTGTTTTAGTTTACAATAAATTTTACCCTAATGCTGACTTATAATAAAGGTACAATGTAAACTACAGGGTTGAACAAAAGTATTCAAGCATGTTTCCATCTAATAGTATGAATTACTGAAAAAGAAATTTCAAGCTACTGGGTATTTTCTTGCTAAACTAAATTTTCCTATTATATCAAATGACATAGGAAATACAGGGCTGCTCAAAAGTACTGGAATACATATTTGGGTACATTTGACTATACACTATTATTTCCCTAAATAACAAAGTTTTGTTAAAGATTTCATTAAGTGTTGGAAAGTGTTTCATAATCTATGCTTAACGCATGATTTTTCTTACTTGTTTTATATTGCTGTGAAATCTGGAGCTTATTGTGCGCAATGTTATGTAACAAACACGTAGTGAATTAACGCAAACCTTAGTGTATTTTGTTTCGCGGAATATTTTATCTGACAATATATAAGGTGAATTTTTCTACTTAAAAAAACGCTGTTAATAATGAAAAAATATAAATTAATGAAAATTTACTGTACACATATCGGCAGATACCCCTAAAGGAATATCTCAAGCTTTTGTATACTTCAAATTTGGCGAAAATTATTTACTATTTCCCTATTAGATAAATTACACTAAACATCATATTTTAAAGAGAAATTTAAAATAATTATACTTTATAGCAAAATTCAATACGATAAATGTTTTAACACTCGAGCAAAAATTTTCCCCTGTAATTTTAGCCCTCCCCCCCAAAAAAAACTTTTAAAGCAAATTAAATGCATGTTTTGCACTGGAAATATTCTAATTAATTACATTATTTAAAAAAGAAATTAAACAGGTAGTGTTTTAAAAGGAATCACTTTTTGATAATATTTTGAAATATTAAATTTGTGATGAAATACATGAGAAACTGATATTTTTGATAATATTATATATTATTATTGTTATTATTATTATTATTATTATTATTATTATTATTATTATTATTATTATTATTTGATATATCTGAAAATCTTTCTTTTTCTGATGAGATAAGGAAAATTATTTTTTTTCTTTGTTAATGAAAGGCTTGGTACTTTTATTGTTATTTTATTGAATATTTTTTTAATAGTTAGGTCGTTTTTTAAGTATATATGTTTTTTCTTTATAATATTATTGACGACTGATTCTCTGTTTACATTTAAACTAGTTTTATCAAATTTCAGCATAATTTTTTAACTTATTTGTAACTAAATATTAAAACAATATTACTAGTCTCTTACTTAATTTTTTCTACAGAACTTTTACTTCAGAGTTTCATAAAACATAGAAAAATATATTTTATTGAATACTCATAAAATTCCGTTAATTACCAAACGTATGTTTTTATGATACATTTTTGATGCTTATTACATATAAAGTGAGAAACTAAAAATCTTTTCAAAGAAATGTGAAAGCCTTTTTCTCTCGTGAGATAAAGCTAGTTTATTTTCCTTTTTTCATGAAATATTTTTCATCGTTCATACTTATTGTTATTTTATTGAATTTTTTGTTATAGTACTTTTTGTTATATACGTATTTTTCTTTAGAATAGTATTGGTATCGGATTCTATATTTAAATTGAAATTAGTTTAATGCATTTTCGGCATAGAAATTTAACCTATTTGTTACTGAATATTAATACAATATAACTCTTTGTAATTCAATTATTTCTACTCTAATTTGACTTCAAAATTTTGTAAATAAGGAAAATTGCTTTTATTTAATGCTTATTAAATTTCGATAATTGCCAAACGTATGTTTTTATCAAACATTTTTAATGTCTCTCACATATAAAATTAGAAACTAAAGATCTTTTTCAAAGAAATGCGAAAGTTTTTTTCTCTTTTGAGATAAGGGTGATTTCATGTATCGACTATGACAACGTATATATAGGTGAGACTGACAGATCGATGGAAATCAGAATTAAGGAGCATATCGGAGCATTTAAGAATGGGACAATAAAGTTTAAATTAGTGCAGCATGTCTTTGAAACGGCCACACACCAGCCTTAAAAAAATCATCGATTTTGAAAATTAATTGCAATACTTATTATAGACAGTTCATGGAAAACTGGTTTACTAGAATATTCCCCATACTGCCACACATAGGTGCAATCTTTTTTATATATCAGTGATGGGAAATTTCAAACCTAAATTGAATCAAATATAAATTTATTTATTGGATAATTGCAAATCCTGTATACAAAATAATGATTCATGATTAAACAGATTTCCAAACATTATTTCTGGTTTCTTAACGTATAAAACGGAATTTTACATCAAGTCTCTTTAAAAATAATAGAGAATGAAAAAATTAAATTTTCCATAAGCATCAGATATCGCATTGTTGTATGTCAAGGATATTGTAAAAAAGTTTTCACAACCAAACACAACTGGAGGGGCACTTTGTATTTTATCAATAATGAGTTTTGACATCAACTTTGATGGATTTAAGTTTGGTTAAATAAGAAAAAAAATTAGTAATTTCAACAAAATATAGTTATTTATATTTCTGCAACACATGCAATTTTTTTATAAAATCCCTCAATATTTTCATATTTTATTAATTTGTTCAAAAGTGTCCCTTGCTTGTTCAAAGGTACACCAACATGGGGCAGGTTTAAACAGAAATCTTTCAACTTTTTAAATCCTCACAAATTATTTAATTTCTTTCGAAAATGTTTAATTTATGGTTCATATGATGAAGAAATGCGTTGTTTTTATTATGTAATATTTAAAATCCAATAAATATAATCTAAGTAAGATATATATTGACTTTCTGAAAAAATGTTCAAAAGTGACCCCCCTCTCTCCTACACATTCTTATATACTAGCCCAAGGAATCCGAGGAGCTATGCAACATGCGGCTATGCTAGGTGGTCCGCCCAACACGAGATCCTCGATATTTACTTCTCAAGCAAGATTCGTACTCATTTTATCGATTACGAAGTTATGAAAGATTGAAAGAACCATACCCCATCTGCAGTCGAACTTTCAACCTCGAGTCAGATGTTCTGACCACTGCGCAACTTGGCTACTTTTAGTAGGAAAACAAATATTAATTTGAAAGATTCAAAGAAAACACTTAAAAAAGTAAGATAGAGTAAATCTTATTCTACTCTGACTTGAAATCACAAAAATTAAAAAAAATTAAAAACCAAACAGCGAATAAGGGACTAACTATTGAATACAATATATATATATATATATTTCATACAAGCGTTTAAATTTTAAGTGCAGTGATAGAAGAATTTTTCTTTCTTTTTAGTAAGTATAAATATTTATCATAACTCTTTATATAAATATACATTTTAATAATTTAATTCACCTACACTTAGAAATAAAATCAACATGATAAAATGCTGATAGATATATGATATAATGCCGCGATGGTAAATAGACACTTAGGTTCAACATAAAAGAAAAAATACTTCAAAAAATGCTTTGAAAATAAGAATGCAAAAATTTGTTTTTCTACGCTTCATCCATTAGGTAAATTACCTTTAATGATCTTTCATCGAAAGCGAAAAACTATAAAATATCTTTTGAAGAAGACAGGTGATAAGGGTTTTAAAATTTAAGTAAGTAAACCTATTCACAACTAGATACTTTTGTATTTTATTTTCGAAAACTATGAAAACATATTATGCCTTACATACTCAAAACATGTAATACCTTCATGAATATTTAATGCGTTACAGAAGCAATGAAAACAAGATTAAAATAATGAAGTTACTCGCAGATGAATGAATATAAATTGATATTGCGTTATGAAATTTGAGCTTTAAAATCATTTTCAGTAATGACTTTGAAAGAAAATTTATTCAGGAATATAATTCGAAAATGTATTTTTATAAATAATTTGTTTGTTTTAGTTGTTAACTGCGAAAGAATGAAAACATACTTGCAAGCTGATAAGAATTATGATTCGCATTAATATATATATATATATATATATATAAATATATATATATATATATATATATATATATATAAATATATATATATATATATATATATATATATATATATAATATATATATATATATATATATATATATATATATATATATATATTCAGTGGCGGTCAAAAGTTTCCGGTCACTTAGTTTCTTTGATTTATTTACCAGAATGTTTCAGCAAAGATGAAGCACAATTGCTTCAAAAATTAGGAATATGCCAATGACCTCTGATCACGTGATCATTTGGATTGGATACTGTGGACGCTTCCTGCACAGGAATATATTTCGAAGTTCGCGTGTGCAAAAGTTCCCGGCTACTCATCATTGCTTGGTTTTTTTTCTATCGGTAAGTGGTTTTTTGTCGTGTTTTTGAATAAGTCAACGTGAATTCAACAAATATTGTCCGCAAATGAGTGATTAATTTCTCACTAAAGGGGTAATCTTCTCTAGGTATAGCGGTAAAGTTGTCGATCAGTCAAATCGACTATAAACGATATTTAAAAATTATATAATGATGGCAGTAGCCTTCAGGACTTTATGAGGTCCAGAAGACTTAAAAAAATTACTATTCTCGTTGACAGAATTATCAGGAGAAAAACAATTGATGATCCGCATAAAAATTCCGCTGCAATATACGGCTATTTACAAAATGAAAATATTGCTGAAATAAGTCGGTCTACCGTGTCAAGATTCTAACGTGATACAGAACATTACGAAAGTGTCGGTATTCAAAAAGTTTTTCGTAGGTAAAAAAATATAAACGTACCGACTGGTGTTTTCCAAAGAACACAAAGTCTGATATAGTGAAAACTGGACAAAAGTACTATTTTTCTATCAATTGAATTTGAAACTTTTTTGGGAGTGATGGCTGACACTACGTCCGATAACCTTACAACAAAAAAGTCATTCAACATACGTTATTCCTATAATGAAGCATGGCGGAGGACACGTTACAATGTGGGGAGTATTTTCTTCAAAAATTGTCGGTCCGTTATTTAAAATCCACGGCAAGATGAATAATGCAATGCATAAGGATATCTTGCAAGATTTTTTTCTGCCTTATTAGAGGAAAATTTTGGTCGCAATTATTTTTTTAACATGATAACGACATAATGAATGTATGCAAGCCTTGGTAAGCAATGGTTTTCGCAGAAAAAAATTTTGTTTTTGAAATGGCCAGCCCAAATGCGCAACATGAATCCAATAGAAAATCTATAGAAAGAAGTTGACAAACGTCTGCCGAACTACAAATATTCCAACTCAGCAGAAAATTCCAAAAACTTCCAAGAATACCACAGACGATCTTTAACCGTTGATTGTATTAATGCTAAGTTACAGCGCCGTAGAACTTATTTTTAAAGTTAATAAAATACTATTACTATAAATTACTAATTATGAATGTTGTTGATCGCTGTAGTTTTCTATTACAATAATTTTTTTTCACTTGCGAAGGTGACCGGAAACTTTTGAGAACATGCGTTTTCCTTTGAACTTAGTACTATTAAATTTATTGATATTTACATGTCATTCCATAAGTAAGTTCCTAACTATTATGTCAAGAAAATGTATAAGTATCACTTTGAGATTCCTCTTCATATGGATATAGCTACAAATTAACTGAAAAATTTTTGGTGGCCGGAAACTTTTGAGCGCCACTGTATATATGTATGTATGTATACAGTGGTGTGTGCGTGTGTATGCATAATACATTAATTTTGATTTACGTAACTGTGTCAATGAGTTTGAAATATATATATATATATATATATATATATATATATATATATATATATATATATATATATATATATATATATATATATATATATATATATATATATATATATATATATATATATATATATATATATATATATATATATATATATATATATATATATATATATATATATATATATATATATATATGTATATATATTATCTTAATATATTTATTATAGTTTAATTCTATACCTTTAAAATACGCTTACTTTATTTTTTTGAGAGACAATTTATTAATTCAAAAATTTCCCTAACTCCCTATTACTTAATTTTGTTATTTCTTATGATTCATAATAGACATTTTTTACGTTTAATAACCAGTCTTTTGTCAAAGACCTGGAGTCAAATTTTCCCGCTTCAACAATGTGTCGTAACAGACATTTAGATATCATGAGAGATATGTGTTTTGATGCAAAAATTTCAAAATAGTGTGACTAAAAAATAATAAGTTTGCACTTATATCAGATGTCTGGAATACATTTATAGTAAACTGTTTTATGTGTTATGAACCAAGAAAAAACATTACTGTGGATGAGCAAAAGTTTCTGTGAAAGACACACTGTAAATTTTTTCAATACATGTCAAACAAAAATGATAAATTTGGCATCAAATTTTAGATGGCTATAGATGAGAACTCGAATTGCATAATCAATTTTTTTCAACATTTAGAAAAATATGATTCTAAATCATATGATCTAAGTCTAGACGAAAATGCAGTTTTTATCTAAATGCAAGACGAAATTTAACAGACGATAGTTCTTTTTGTTACATCGATAACACTTGAAGAAAGTTTTAAAGGAAATAGCTTGAACTATGTCGGAACAATTAACAGCGAAGAAAGAGAAGTTCCAAATTTATGAAGAAAAAGGAAAACGAATTATATTTAACAACATTCAATAAAAATCAAAATACAATTCTAGTTTTTACCAATGTAAAAAAAATATACATATAATATATCTATATATATATAATATATATCTACATCTCTCTCTCTCTCTCTCTCTCTATATATATATATATATATATATGTATTCTCCTCTGCATCTGGTGGGATATGAAGGGTGTGTTCTATTACGAACTGTTGGAGCCTGGTATAAGTGTAATAGCTGAACGCTACAAGCAACAATTGCGTGTACCAGGAAGTCGGTCAAAAACGTCCATTTACTGGAAAAGGTTTGCGCCCCGTGAAATTGCTCCATAAAAATGCCAGGCCTCATGTTGCAAAATCAGTCAAGGACACATTAGTAACTCTTGGCTGGGAAGTTTTGGAATACCCGGCGTATAGTTCCGACATAGCCCCTTCGGACTATCATTTGTTTCGGTCGATGCAGAATGCCTTGTATTTTGCACACTTCCGGACAGTAACCGAAGTGCGAAATTGGGTTTTTGACTTCATCTCGTCAAAAGACGAATTATTCTACACTGCTGGCATCCGTCAACTGGCCGACCGATGGCAAAAGATATTAGATAATAATGGAGATTATTTTGATGAATAAATATATTATTCTCAGCTTTTAATTTCACATTCATTTCTCTGAAATTCGCTTTAAAACTTATTACTACACCTTATATATATATATATATATATATATATATAATATACAAATAAATATAAACGTATATATATATGCGATACAAGCATATTGGTTTAAATATAGTAATAAAACATCTTACTTTGATTTTAGTAATTTTATTTTGATCCCTTACATAAGTATGTATTTATGTATTTTAATAACTTCATCCACCCATTCTTCAAAAAATAAATCAACCAAATATCTTATGTTACTTTAATTTCAAATCTCAAAATAATATTCCATAGCAAAAAAAAAAAAAAAAAAAAAAAACACAATAAAAGATATATACGTATATATATATATATATATCTTTTATCGTGTTGTCGTATATATATATATATATATATAATGCACGTATTTTTGTTTAAATGTGGTAATAAAATATGTTTTTTTTTTCATTTATGTAATATTATTATGATTCCTTACGCAAGTATGTATTTTAATAATTTCATCTACCCATATATAAAAAATCAATATAATATAATATATTATTGATGATAAATAGACACTTGTTTCAGCGGAAAAATCTACTTCTAAAAATGTTATGAAAATAAGAATACAAGAATGTATTTTTCTACGCTAGATCCATTAGGCAAATTACTTTTAACGATCTTTCATCCAGAGCGAAAAAATATAATGTATTTTTTCGAAAACACAAGTAATAAACGTTTTAAAATTTAAATGAGTCAAAACCTATTCACAGCTAGAGACTTCACATATTTTTTTCTTTCCGAAGATTATTGCTATATATTACGGCTGAGATGCTCAAAAAAAGTATCACCGTCATGAATACTTATTACTGAAGCAATGAAAACAAGATTAAAATAATAAAGTTACTCGAATATGAAAGAATGTAAATTTATATTGATTTATAAAATAAGAGTTTTAAAATTATTTTCATCAATGACTTTGCATGGAAATTTATTCAGAAAGATCATTCGGAAATATGGGCAATGTATACTTATAAATAATTTGTTTGTTTTATTCGTTAACTACAAAATAATGATAAATTATTGTTCCGCTGGAGCCATTTATTGACCACATTATCATGCATGTTTTTTAAATATTCCGAAGGCAGACATTTCAACCCTGGAAACGGTTGGACTTGAAATGATGAACACACGCATAGAAGAGTCACTGGACCACTGGATCACTTAGACTATGATGTAATAAGGGGAGGTTTTTCAATAAAATGTGATATGTCGCTCGATGTGAATAGTGGGCAGAAAAGTTGAGAGTTTTAAAGGGCTTTTATCTTGTTATTCATTTATTTAGTGTAGGCTTATGGGCGTATATTTTAAAAATGATTTAATATTTAAATGAATCAAATAAATATTTTAGGAAATAAGCTAAAGCAAATGAATTGGTTTTTCTTATAAATATAAGAATCAGTAAATATTTTACAAAATAATTTTATTTTTAGAGTATTTGTGAAATTAATAAAATTTTCTTATTATGAATTGTAATGTACTTGCTTGCGTTGTGTTAATTTATAAAATATATATTTTTTGACATGGAATACTTATTGTTGTAAATGATAGGTCGGTAATTGATAAATTTAACTTAAAATAACAATTTATTTCATGTCGTTAGATGATTTAAGGTAGAACAAATTTATTACTATTTTTTTAAAGTAATAATTTGTTACTTAGAAATATTTTTTTAGTTTAAAAATAAAATACAGGTATTAATATTATTTTGGTAGTGAATTTTTTAAATGAGGGAGACTTCTTAATCTTTTTTTCTAATATTATAAATTTCTTTTAACGAATTATAATGTAATTAAATGTGTTAATTTAAGAAATATATATTTTTCAAATAGAAAAATTAATTAAAAAAAGAAGTTGTTAATTAATCACTTTTAATTAGAATAAAAATTCATTTTATGCGATTTGATGATTTAATGTAGCATATGTTTTTAATGATTATGTAGAAATATTAATTTTTAACTTATCAACTCCCTTTTTTTGGTAAATAATTTTTTACAAAGGGAAATTTCTGAATATTTATTTTAAATTAAAAAAAAAGGCTAGATTTTTTTACACACATGGCTTGTACAATAACTGTAAAAAAATTTAATAATTTAATATTTGTATGAAATAAGAAACTTAGCTGTACTTTTAAAATTTATATATAATTAGAAAACATAGTTCAATTAACTTATGAAGTATTTTTTTTTTCTACGATTAAGCTTAGAACGAAAAACAATTTTAAAGACGATTCAAAAAATTATTTGATGATTCAAATATTTGTAATCCATTTCACAATGAAGTATTTGTAAGTTAATTATAAGCCCTTTTCAGTTATGAAAAAAGAGAGGGATGGGGGCAAGAGGCAGAAGAAAAAGTTGCCCGTCTCTTGATTTTAAAATTTAATTTATTAAAACTTCCTTTACTTCTTTTCCAAAAACATAATTTAAAATTTTCGAGTAACTTAAAAAGAAAAGATATAAGAAATTTTCAGTTAAGAGAAAGGGGTAGACTTATTACACCTTTCTGAATTTTGAAATTTAATTAGTAATTTTGTTCTCCAATATACAAAAACGCAATAAAATTAATTCTTTTAGACTAATTTAATATAAAGAAAAGAAAAATTTTCCTGTTAGCGGAAGGGGGCATATATGAGCTATTTTCCCTCCCTTGATTTTAAAAGTTAACTATTTTTTGTCCGATTTTTGAAAAATATACTAAAATTAAATATTTTTCTTAGCTTAACATATAAGAGGAACTAAGAATTTAGGGGTGAGAAGTAGAAGAGAGCTATTGCCCGTCCCTAAATAAAAAAAATAATAATAATTCACAAAATTTTTGTTTTCTTCAATTTTTAAAAGCGTAGTAAATGCATAATTTTCAAGTAATTTACAATGAAAATATAATAAGAAATTTCCTATTAAGGGGGCTGGTGAATAAGAGGCCTATTGCCCTCAAAACTTTTGAAACTGATTTTGACTGATTTCTCTGATTTTAATACACATAGCAATTTTTTTTCGTTCAGAGTAACTTAAAATAAAGGAACTAAGAATGTTCCGTTGTCGGCAGGGGGCATAGGTAGTTACTCCCCCCTCACTAGATTTTGAAATGTAACTTAAGGAAATTTAATTTTTTTCTCTTAGCTTAAAATAATAAAGGAACTAAGAATTCATGTTAGAGGGAAGTAAGCATAGATATATACTGCGCCCGTGTGTGATTTCTTTTTAAAATGGATTTTAACATATTAAAACTTGTAATTTCCAAGTAAAAAAAAGTAGGAGTTAATATATTTTAGGCTAAGAAACTGGGTGGATGGGATGGGAAGCCCTAATTCGATTTTAAAGTATAATTTAAAATATTTTTCTTCGATTAAAGTCTGTGAATTTACCGGACAATAACTACAATTATACTAGAGATACATCAAAAAATGCATTTCTAAATTAATGGTTGGATAATAACTTTAAATCCACTGCAGTGATCTACGGTTAAAAAGTCATATATTTTTAATTTCTGATTATAAATTGATTTTATAAAAACTACAGTGTTTTTAAAGTTGATAACTCACAGAATGTTTAAAATAAATTACTACACCTCCAAACTACCTCCAAATAATTACAAAAAAACTGAAGTGATTTTATCATTGATATTGTATGACAGAAAGCCCGCAGTTAAATTTAGTAAAACCGCAAAAACACCTTACTTCTACAAAAGAAAAAAAAAACTGCTGTTCATTTTTAGCCGTGATATCAAAAGAGAATAAAGAGAATTTGGATCGCATTGCTTGTAAAATTTAAAGACTGTTAGTATATATATTTTTTTATTTCGATTTTTTTACTGTTAATTTGGAGCATTACAATTTTGTGCCTTTCATAAATGACCACGGGTAACCATAGGATCCACGGGTAACCATAGATGTTTCTATAAACAAAACATCAATGAATTGATTTGATTTTGATGAATAAAACATCCAATTAGTTTTCAAATTAGAGTCAGACATTTTCTTAAGACAGAAAATAGTACATTTACCTGCCATTTAACATTTTTTGGGAATTTTGAGAATAAGTGTACGAATGTAAATTATATACATACTATTTGCCTTGTTTACATGATTGTCTTGTTTTCCTGCGTAGTTTTTGAGACTAAACAATACATCTGACAAACACAAACTACTATTATCCTTCCTAATTCAACTCACATGCTATTGAGAAAGACATGAGATTGCATGATATATAAATGTAAATGCAGATCAATAACTATCAGATATGAGTTTAATATATAAAATGATAAAAGTTAATTTCTTTGCATTGAAATTATTCTTTAAAAAGGACGCCTAAAACTCTGACCATTAAAAATGTAACTAAACAAATTAGAATACATAATTCTGCCTACATAAGAACTACACTAGCCAGTTCTTGTACCACTCTTGTAAGTTCCTATTCTTTATTAAAAAAATAAATTTAGGAATTTTCATAGCATGAAATATTTTTAGTGGACAAACAAATATTAATCTAAACGATTTCCAGAAAACTTTTTTTTAGAAAATAGTATTTTTTAAATCACTTTGGTTTCAAATTATAAAAATCAAAATAATATTTCACTAGCAAAAATTTTAACACGATATAAATTATTGAATACAGATATATCCATACGCATATATATTATTGAAGCATTTTAGTTTAAAATAAAGTTTTTTTTTTCTTTTTAGTAACTATAAATATTTGCCATGACTCCTCACATACTTTTTTTAACAATTTGATTCATCAATAGTTCAAAAAACAGCAACAAAATGTTGCTATTGATCATAATTGACACTTATGGTTTAACAGAAAAGAAATACTTCAAAAAATGCTTTGTAAATAAGAATACAAAAATCCATTTTTCTACGCTACATCCATTAGACAAATTACCTTTAACGATCTTTCCTCGAGAGCGAAAAACTATAAAGTACTTTTTAAAGAACACACCTAATATAGGTTTTTAAATTTAAATGAGTCAAAACCTATTCACAGCTATAGGTTTCATATACACTATCTACCAAAAAGTATTTGTACACTTTCAGTTTTTGACATTTTGTCAAATATTTAAAAATATACTGGTCGGATTCTTCTGGAACTTCAGAAATATAAAGAATATGTTTCACTTTATATTTATTTACATTCATTTGTTAAGCGGGTAATTAGGGGGCCGGCAAAAAATCAAAGAATAATAGAAATATTTGGGATCGCCCTGTACATGAAAATGCACGAAACGACTTATCGCTTTAGAATACAAATATATGAATACAGTAAAATATGTACACTAATTTTTGTGAGAATAGCATGTATATTTATGGCGATAGAGCGATTTTTTTGAAAAATTCAAAAAACTCTGGTATGTTTTTTGTTTATATCATGCTGGGTTTTTGACCAAATTTAACGCAAATTTCAGAAAAATTGGCAAAATGCAGTAGAAAAAATGTAGCGCAATTGGAATATAAATATATTAAATATTTTATGAAATATGAGTAGTTGTATAAAATAATTTTTATCTGCGCATGCGCGAACTAAAAAAACATTTTTTTTTACATCATTTAATAGTCAATTCTATGGAGTGACTTATAAAAAAAATCCAATCAAATATCGTGAAAATTCAAAAAGATATCATTATTTTAGTCAGATGTTTTTACTCTGCTCTCTAAAAACGGCTGAATCTTAAGGGATTCTCCACAAATTGACATTTTTTAATAACTGACTTTAAAAAAAACTAGTATTGAATTAATACAATATCTAATACAATATTGCTGCTAATAAGTACTTGACAATTGTGATAGAAAAGAAAAAGAGCTTTATTCACATTCAGGGCCAAAACTAAGAGAGGGTTGGGAGAAAAGGGCATGTGCCCCGGGCGCTAGGATGAAAGTGTCCCAAATGTACATTTTGTTTGGCGATTTTTTCCATGTCTATGTTTAGCATGATATTGTCAAAATCGTCCCATTCAAACCATTTCTCCTATACCAAAGCATAGAAGAATCTAATGATGATGGCATAAACATCCCGCATAAAGCAGATTTTTTTTTTCGTTTTGATTCGGTTTCACGATTTTAAGGTATCATTTTTTTAAACAAAGCAGACTACTTTAGACAATATTACATATTTTAAGTTATAAAATAAGTCGGCTATTAATAAATGCTTTGCAAAGAAGAAAAGGGAGGGGGGGGGAGTTCACCAAAATTCATTGAAATATAAATATATTAAATATTTTCTAAAATGTTCTATGTCATGCATTATTTTCAACCAAATATAAAGCCACATTCAGAAAAATTCGCAAAATGTAGTAGAAAGAATAAGGTGCTATTGAAATATAAATATATTAAAGGTTTTCTAAAATATGAGTATTTGTATGAAATATTTTTTAATCAGCGTATGCGTGAACGATAAAATTTATCATTTTACATAATTTAATATTAAACTCTATGGAGCTACCCATAAAAAAATCCGATCGAATTTCGTGGAAATTCAGAAAGTTATTTTGGATAGGAGTGAACTGATTTTCAAATGGTCTCTGAAAGCAGTTGAATGACGTCAGATTTTACGCAAATTGCCAAATCTCCATTTACGTTTTTTACTGGTGATTTACTTCTTTTCTTAGATAATTACCAGAGCGAACCTATTTCAGGATAAAAATAATTATAAAAAATCGAAGCATTTGTGTCAAATCTACCCATTGATACATAATTGATAATGACTCTTATGCAAATGCCGATATCTGCGATCCTGAAATACGTCAAGTTCTCCACTGTTAAATGGGGTGTCGAAAACAACACTGACATCATTCGCATGCATGATGCCAAGAAGAATAGAGCTGTCTGATTTTGAGAAAGGTGTGATCATCGGGTACCACCGAAATGGCCGATCTTTAATCGACATATCTAGCGAGCTTAATTACCCCAAAACGACTGTGGATTATGTGATTAGAAAATGGAAGCTGAATGGTGATTGTCAGAATGTGGCCAGAGTAGGCAGAGCGACGAAACTGGGAGATAGAGACCGACGGGTTCTGTCTAGAGAAATTCGGAAGAACCGCAACCAACCAATGTTACACATACGCCAAGAATTTCAACAAGCTTCAAGATGTGTTGTTTCCATGAATACTATCCGTAAGGAAGCTCATCTACTTAATTTTTATGGCCGTGCCGCCGCCCATAAGAATTTAATCACCAAGTCCAACCGCGCAGCTCGGTTAAGTTGGTGCAAAACGCGCCAGCAATGGACTGTACAGCAATGGAAACAGGTTCTCTGGAGTGATGAATCAAGGTTCACCCTCTACCGTTCTGATGTAGGGTCTGGGTCTGGTGTCTGCCTGGAGAACGCCTCTTACCAGAATGTATTGTGCCCACAGTTAAATTTGGCTAAGGGGGAATTATGTTCTGGGGTTGTTTTTCCTGGTTCGGACTAGGACCCTTGGTCCCAATTCATGGTAAGCTCAATGCCGATGCCTACTGTAATATACTGGACAACAGTGTCCTACGTTGCTACTTCCTACGTTGTGGCAATACTATGGATTGGACCCATGTTATTTCCAGGATGACAACGCAAGCTGCCATGTAGCGAGGTTCAGCATGGATTGGTATGCTGATAATGGAGTGCATCGACTCGAGTGGCCTGCCCAGAGCCCAGACCTGAGCCCAATAGAGAACCTCTGGGACGAGTTGGATCGTCGAATTAAGGCGGGTGACACACGCCCAAAATCAGTAAAAGAGCTTACCTGCCTTGTGCAAACAGAGTGGAATAAAATACCATTAAATGTAATACAAGGACTAGTTGAGAGCATGCCCAGGAGAGTCGCAGCTGTAATTGCCTATCGAGGAGGATCTACAAATTATTAAATGTGAACAGGGCCAAAACCAGTCTTTTTTTCCAGAGGCAAACGTGGATTTTGAAGGTACCCCTTTCCCCCTCCTTCGCAAAGCATATTTACAAAGAAAATTTCTCCAATTTATTAATAGCCGACTTATTTTAAAACCTAAAATATGTAATATAAAATAACGTATTCTGCTTTATTAAAATACTCCAATTTGATACTTTAAACCGAATAAAAAAAATTCTACTTTCAACAGGATCTTTAAGGCCCTTGTCCCTGCCCGCGAAGACACTGCTGAACTAATGCTATTCCTGTGGGGAGGCATTTTTCTAATAACTCTTTCGCATTTTGAAATTTTCATTTTTTTTTTTTTTTTTTTTTTTTTTGCATTGGATAGCGGAAGTCCCTCTCAAAATCGCTCCTTGACTACTTTTTCGATTTGAGTCATAGATATTTTTATAAAGTTAGTTTCACTTTCAGAACCGCTTTTGGAAGTGAAAGAAACATTATAAAAATATCTACGCCAAAATTGAAAAAGTAATCACGGAGCGATCTTGAAAAGGACTTCCGCTATCCAATGCAAAACATATCATTTAAAAATGTCCAAATGCAAAAGAGTTAGAAAAATGCATCCCCATAGGAATAGCATTAGCTCGTGAGCATCTTCGCGGGTAGGGGCAGGGACCTTAAGCCATCATCATTAGATTTTTTTATGCTTTAGCATTGCCCAGATATAATGATTTTAACAATATTATGCTAAACATAGCCATGAAAAAAATCGCCAAACGAAAGATACATTTGGAACACTTTCATCCTAGCGCCCGGAGCACATGCCATTCTCCCAACCCCCTCTCTTAGTTTTGGCCCTGAATGCGAAAAAAGCTCTTTTTCTTTTCTATCACAATTGTCAAGTACTTATTAGCAGCAATATTGTATTAGATATTGTATTAATTCAATACTAGTTTTTTTTTTTTTTTTTTTTTTTTTTTTTTTTTTTTTTTTTTTTTTTTTTTAAGTCAGTTATTAAAAAATGTCAATTTGTGGAGAATCCCTTAAGATTCAGCCGTTTTTAGAGAGCAGAGTAAAAACATCTCACTAAAATAATGATATCTTTTTGAATTTTCACGATATTTGATTGGATTTTTTTTATAAGTCACTCCATAGAATTGACTATTAAATGATGTAAAAAAAAAAAAATGTTTTTCTAGTTCGCGCATGCGCAGATAAAAATTATTTTATACAAGTACTCATATTTCATAAAATATTTAATATATTTATATTCCAATTGCGCTACATTTTTTCTACTGCATTTTGCCAATTTTTCTGAAATTTGCGTTAAATTTGGTCAAAAACCCAGCATGATATAAAAAAAAAACATACCAGAATTTTTTGAATTTTTCAAAAAAATCGCTCTATCGCCATAAATATACATGCTATTCTCACAAAAATTAGTGTACATATTTTACTGTATTCATATATTTGTATTCTAAAGCGATAAGTCGTTTCGTGCATTTTCATGTACAGGGAGATCCCAAATATTTCTATTATTCTTTGTTTTTTTGCCGGCCCCCTAATTACCCGCTTAACAAATGAATGTAAATAAATATAAAGTGAAACATAATCTTTATATTTCTGAAGTTCCAGAAGAATCCGACCAGTATATTTTTAAATATTTGACAAAATGTCAAAAACTGAAAGTGTACAAATACTTTTTGGTAGATAGTGTATATTTTTCTTCTTTCCGAAGATCATAGTTACATATTACGTCTGAGAAACTCAAAAAATAAAACACTGTCATGAATATTTAAGGCGTTACAGAAACAATGAAAACAAGATTAAAATAATGAAGTTACTCGCATATGAATGAATATAAATTTATACTGCGTTATGAAAAAAGATCTTTAAAGTCATTTTTAGCTATGCTTTTGCAAACGCATTTATGCAGAAAGATAAATCAGAAATATGGAGCGATCTGTTCTTATTAATAATTTGTTTGTTATAGTTGTTAACTGCGAAGTAATGAGCACATATCATAAATGATTATAAGCTTTAAATATTATAATTTGCATTAAAATCATAGTAATGATGATAATAATTAAAATAATATATGTATATATTATAGTATATTGATTTTGATTTAAGAAATTGTGAGGATGTTTTAAGTAAAATCTCTTTCTATATAGACAATTTCTAAGTCTTGAAATGTCACATATTGTGTCAGACTTCACAATAACAAAAAGGTTAACAATGTACATGAAATATTGATTGTCTGCAATGTCTACATAATTGTATCGGTTTTTACGTAGTTTTATAGACTAAAACAAACACGCATTACAAACACCGATTCAATTATTCTTCCTGATTTAAATCACATTTAATTTTTGGGCTGAATTCTGAAGGCCTCATAGTTTGAAATACGATCAGAGATTATTTCAGTACCCTCCAAGCGTCTTGCTAAAGGGTAAAATTGTAATGTTTTTTTCTCAACATTATGTTTTAAATGTTAAGAAAATATGATTCTTTCAACATTATTAATATATATATATATATATATACATATTATAAAAATGAATGTAATCCTACAGAGTACGAATCATTCTTCGATGTATTGAAAATTCATCAAATCTATAGAATTATAGTATTTTAAATATTGCTTATATTGCAGTGAAAACTGGAGCTCAGTATACGGAATATTACGTTCTAGACGCTTAGAGGGTTAATTTAGCATTTGATAGAAAAAAACCTTATAGTGTCACCATGGAATCAATGTTGAATTCTGAAAGGCGCGGGCTTACCTATCGTGTTACTTTTCGTGGGGTTACCTAATTCCCACAACAGAAGGCAACGGATGTCTCTTTTACAGAATTTTTAATTTTGTTCAGTATATATAATGTATAACTACCTGTTTGTATAGCAAATGCCGCTGAGCTCATGGATTGTCAAATGAGTCTGTAACGTTTGGTGCATGCTGGGTGTCATTTATAACGTTTGGTTGGTCGTGGTGGGAGTTAAATGCAGACATACTCAGTACTTAAAATAAAACACCAAAGTTTATTAAAATGATGAGGGCTGAAGGGAAGTGGAACAAGTCTTAATTTTACACAACTGAGAATACTATGAAAAAGCTAAACGCATACTCACAGGCTCCGGCCTAGCTCAATCGTGGCACCTTCTAATACTTCTCACTATCTCTTGGCTGAGCTGCTAGATAAAGCTTAATTAGACAGCCCGTGGCTGTGTGTAATTCTTTATTCACAAATAATCAAAATGAAACTACTATGAAATTTCTTACCCCGGCCAACTCTCAAGTCAACTATCGAAACTCCTTTACACTTCACTGGAGGCCCGCTGCTACTTTCAATCGGCTAGCACTTCGCTGAACAATATCTCACTTCGCTATCTAACGCCACAGATACTCACACACTGGCTAATGCCAGAAACACTCACTCGCTGGCTAATGCCAAATACACTCACTCGCTCTCTAATGCCAGAGACACTCTCCATTCACTCAAACCCAACCTTTTATATGCTGCAAACTGAGATACTTCACATTAACATATTACTAATAACCGCGAGCTAACTGCAGAATCCGAAAGAGACACGCACACAATAGAAAGTTAAAGTAAAAGAGAGGATAGATGTCGCTTTTACGCTTACACATGTTAAATTATTGACGTCACGATCGCAGAAACACTAGAGTGCCTTTATGACAAAGGTCACTCCCTCACAACCCCCCCTCGGATTCTACAGAGAAAAAGGGCTGGGCCAAATGCATGCCCAGAACTTTTTCTTGTTATAAATTTCGAGCCGTAATAAAACACAGTGATGGGTGAAATTTAGTGCCGAAACATAACTTTTAAAATATTAACTTTAACCCATCACACCCAAAAAACCTCAGTTTGCCTCAAATATTCACATATTCAATCCAATCATCCTTCTATCTTACAAATAGCCTCCGTAAAACTTCCAAAAACTCGTAAAACTTTCAAAACTAATTACTTCTTCTTTCAAAACACTGGGAGGGCTAAAATTTCTCAAAACTCTAAACTTCCGAAATTTTCCTCAATATTGCAATACAACTGTAATTTTACCAAAAATTTCTCCATAACTTTCCTAATACTGGAATTCGCACCAAGTCCAAAAAAATCCAATGCGCAAAAAATTTCCTCATCCAAATTCCGAACTCATCCAAAATTAAATTTACTTCATACTAAAATAACTCTGCTACTACGTAATACCTACATACCCATTGGCCAATAAACTAACTCCCAAAATTCTTCACAACTTAACTCCACTTTAACAATAATTGGGGCACATACGTACAGCGTCACATCGCTGTGCTTATGCAACAATAAAAAAAATATCAAAAATTTACAAAATGACGTCATCATGCTCTTCATCTGTATTAACTAAAAGAAAAATAGCAGAATCAATACATAAAACAGGTATACTTCCCTGCAAGAAAATCACATTAACACTCAATTTTAATGCAATACAATTTCAAATTCAAACGCAGCTTAAAACTTCGCAACTTGCGAAAACCATTCCCAACTAAAGTACAAACGCAACTCATAAAATACGAACGATAAGAAGAAAGTTAATTCATTAAATGTTAGTATAAGAGATAGAAACGCGTGTCAAGGACTTCTTGACCGCAAAACACGTGCGCGCCTGAACCTCGGCGCGTGTACAAAACAACCCAAATTACTATCTGTAATTTCTGAAAATTTAAACATACATTAACATACATTTTATAACACATGAACAATATAACAATATGGTAACATTTTTAACAAATAACATGAAAATTTAACAATAGATCCAGAATTTTTAAAAGCAGTTAAGACCAAAATCTCAAACATACATAAAACTAACAATTTTGCAAACAAATTTTGAACACAATTAAGCACTAATCGTGAGTCCGTCAAAAAATTCCAAAAATTGGCCAAAAATACAAAAAAGTCTCTCTGCTCTCCATTCCTTCACATTGCTACCACATGTATGCACTCTACTAGAAATTTAATAAAGAACATTATCACCCAATCATAGAGATGATTCGCTGCTGGCCGGCTTCATACTACAGGTTGGCTTTCTCCTCTTATCCCAGAAACCTTGTACGAAGGATCTTTCGTCATCAGAACTGTACGGTGACGCCACAGTTGACTGTCGTGCCTGCAGCCTGGTTCTGAATGGATGCCGTGGAATACTTGTAGGTTCCGCTCGACGACTCTGCTCTGGCCGGTTCGCTGGGGTCACTCCATGGCGAGATTCACACTGTTGATGCCGGTAATCTGAGCGTTTTCTCCTCTTTCTAGATGCACCCGAAGTTACTGAAGATCCTAGACCACGTTTCTTTCCGGACCTATGCTGTTTCTTATTGGGCAAAAATTCCGACTTTAAAGTCCTTTTACAGTTTGGCGAGTGTCCATCTGAAATCTTTTCCGGGGATTAAGTACCGAAGAGGGTGAACTATTAGATAATTTGTGTTTCTGAGGTTGCTGTCTAATAAGTGGAGGAACGGGACAGTTTATAATCTTTTGTCTTTTATGGTACCCAGAATCTGATGTATTTGACACAGTTCTCTTATTTTTATTATCATACTGTGCTCTCGGATTGATAGGCTTTCTACTTTCAATAACACTTTTTGGAGCTGTTTGACCAAATTTTCTTCTTGAATATCGATGAAAAGATTTAGAAGAAGAAGTGCTGGACTCGGGACACTCATTGGATCGGGAATATCGCGAAACACCACTCGACACATGAGAACCTTCACTACCATTTTCTCTAAACTTATAAACTCTAACCTGATCCAGATTAATAGTCATTCTTTCACCATTGACATTAACAATCAAATTATTATTTCGAACTTCCAAAACCTCGAACGGACCTACAAACTTCGGACCAAACATAGCTACTCTCTTTTGACGACTTGAACTTAACCAATGCTTTTCTACTAACACAAAATCTCCAACTTTCACTTTTAACTCCCTTCTACGCATATTATAATACTGAGCCTGCTTTTCTTGCGCTTTTCCCATCTGAACTTGAGCTTCCTTAACCAACCTCTCAATATCCTGACAAATGTACTGACTTTCCGCATCTGACACCATAACTAACCTTTGGAATGGAGTAATGACTTTTCTACCCAAAAACAATTCAGCCGGCGTTTTCCCCGTCGACTCGTGAACTGCCGTACGAAGTGCGTACGCAAAATGCTGAAGAAACTGGTCCCAATTTGCATGATGAGAACCAACATACGAAGAAATCATTTGAATTAATGTACGATTTACACGTTCAGCCATATTAGACTGAGGACGATACGGAACAGTAAAAGAATGATCGATCTCCAGCTTCTCACACAGGGTCTTAAATATATCAGAAATAAAACAAGGGCCATGATCGCTCACTACCCTAATTGGTGCACCATATTTAGAAATATAATTCTCAAAAAAATGCATCGGCAACTGCAGGTGCAGAAGCCTTCCTGAGGGGGACTAACTCTACCCATTTACTGAAATAATCAACTATAACTAGTACAAATCTATATCTTTTAGGATTAGGCAATGGATAAGGACCGATTAAATCTACACCTACACATTCGTTAGGAAAATTTACTTTAATAGGTATTAATTTGCTAGCTGGACTTACATTTTTATAATTTTAACGTTGGCATGTGCTACAGCTGGAGACATAAGCGCGCACTGCTTCCCGCATTTTAGGGAAGTAGCAGGATTCACAAATTCGAGCTTAAATTTTCCTGATTCCTAAGTGACCTGCTAATGGATTATCATGAAATTCTTTCAAGATGGCCTTACGAAGACTAACCGGAATAAAAACTCTTAATTCTCCACGTGAATTTACAATTTTAGAATAAAAAAGAAGACCATCGATAAGCTTAAAAGATTGGGACCATTTCTCAAACATAGGCACATCTGCGCTTGGGACATCATCAGGATTTTCCAGGTAACGATATAAACTACCAAACTCTTCATCTTGTTTCTGTTCCCTTATCAACTGCTCTCGTGACCTTAACACCAAAGAAGATAATGCACAACACTTATTTCCTCCGTGACCTCTAAACCATCATGCGGATTTCGTGACAAAGCGTCCGCTACCGCATTCTCCTTGCCAGCCCTATGTTCTATAACCACATTATACTCTGCTAACTTCAAACACCATCTGACCATACGATTCGACAAACCCTTTCCATTAGTTAACTTTGTCAAAGCTGAATGATCCGTAATGACTTTAACCGGTATATTAGTAAAAAAACAACGAAACTTATTCAAAGCCCAAATTACTGCAAGACACTCCCTTTCCGTAATCGAATAATTCCTTTCTGCTGCATTTAAAATTCTCGACGCAAACGCTATAGGTCGACCTTTCTGTGCTCTAACTTCAATAAAGTCCTGTATATTTGGATTAAAAAGAGGAAAAACAATGTCCAACAATTCCTCAAATGTGATATCTAAATCTAATTTATTTTTTAGTTCCAGCTTACGAAGATAAAATTTTGACGCCGACTCATAAATATTCTGCTTATTACAATAGAACTATTTTCTCAAAATACTTTTATCTTTAATGGGAGTTAATGCCTTCTTTAACTCAATCACAGTTTGTTCAAATCTTTTCGCTTCATCAGTAATCAAAAACTTTCCTATATTTTCCAACCACAAAAGTGCTTCGCCCTTCAATGAGCATTTAAGCACTACGTATCTACTTTTCTCAGGTATATTATTGAACAAAATATAATCATCTAATTTAACTAAAAATTCACTAATATCACCCTCACCGGTGAAATACACACGTGGCACAATCTCACAATGTCCGATGTTTCGTTGGGCGCCATTTGTAACGTTTGGTGCATGCTGGGTGTCATTTATAACGTTTGGTTGGTCGTGGTGGGAGTTAAATGCAGACATACTCAGTACTTAAGATAAAACAACAAAGTTTATTAAAATGATGAGGGCTGAAGGGAAGTTGAGCAAGTCTTAATTTTGCACAACTGAGAATACTATGAAAAAGCTAAACGCATACTCACAGGCTCCGGCCTAGCTCAATCGTGGCACCTTCTAATACTTCTCACTATCTCTTGGCTGAACTGCTATGTAAAGCTTAATTAGACAGCCCGTGGCTGTGTGTAATTCTTTATTCACAAATAATCAAAATGAAACTACTATGAAATTTCTTACCCCGGCCAACTCTCAAGTCAACTATCGAAACTCCTTTACACTTCACTGGAGGCCCGCTGCTACTTTCAATCAGCTAGCTCTTCGCTGAACAATATCTCACTTCGCTATCTAACGCCACAGATACTCACACACTGGCTAATGCCAGAGACACTCACTCGCAGGCTAATGCCAGAGACACTCTCCATTCACTCAAACCCAAGCTTTTATATACTGCAAACTGAGATACTTCACATTAACATATTACTAATAACCGCGAGCTAACTGCAGAATCCGAAAGAGACACGCACACACTAGAAAGTTAAAGTAAAAGAGAGGATAGATGTCGCTTTTACGCTAACACATGTTAAATTATTGACGTCACGATCTCAGAAACACTAGAGTGCCTTTATGACAAAGGTCACTCCCTCACAAGTCAATGGAAAACCTTTTTTTGCTTTAGCAAATATTGATTCTGACGAAGGAGAATCTATTAAGCATTCAAAAATCGCTAGTAAAGAATAGGATTCCGATAACTTTGAATGTGAAAAAAAGCTCCGTTATGACGATTTGTATGAAAATTGAAAGAAATTCATTTTTCATAAATATTTTAAACAAGATTTGTAAGAATGTAAACCTAATTTTTTAAATATTTTATTCTGGTAACATTAACGTGTAAATTTACTTGTGACTTTTTCAAGCAATAAATCTAATATTGGTAACAAATCAGGAGTTCTGGACAATAACTTCTTGATATATTCTGTAAAAAAAAACTCTCAGATAAGTAGATAGTTTGGTTTAGTCATCATCGTCCTTTCAAGAAGAAAAAAAATGCAGGGAAAAAAAAACATTGAAAGTGTTTAAGAAAAAATTATAAAATTCAACTCTAAAAATCAAAACAAATGTCAATACGCATTTAAAAAAGCACTGTATTATTCACTAGTCCAATAAGGTTGATATTTTGTTTTGATAATTCATTATTTAATTTTTTTCATAATCTGGAATGGTATATATTCGAAACACTCTTTGTAACTTTAATTTCTTCGATCAGAGACAAGAATTAAATGTGCCCTTCATTCAGAGCCTCTCTTTCTCAGAGCGACAAATTATTATTAAAACCATGCCTTTATAGAAGTTTTACTGTTTTTCATTGGACTGAATAGGGACTTAACGAATAATAAAAGAAAAGGAAAATCACACAATCCCAATTCAAATCTGTTTTCTTTTTTAAATTGGACATTAGAAATATCACTTTTTTAATTAAAAACAAATAAAAAAAAATATATTCTTCTATATAAAACTTTTTTTACAATTATGTATGTAAATATGTCTTAATTTCTACTACTGTCAGGACTTTAAATGAACCACTTTATTTAAAACAAACTTTATATTTATCAAACCCTCAAAACCAAAATATAATTGTTTGTGGTAATTTCTGCTTAATTTAGACAGACCATCAATACCTTTATTCAATGAAAACATTAACTTATACATAGCTTATATTTTATTTTTCTTAAGATTAAATAGTTCAACATCGAAGATAGTGCTTAAATAGTAATGAATCGAATTTCATTTTAGCGCTTTACTACTAGACATAAAGTATATGATATGATGTAAGTACGAAAACCGAAAACGCAGCTTGGCACAAAACCAAATATCCAGGATTTTTCAGATATAGTGGTCATTAAATGTTCAATAGAAACTGCAATTTTTATATCTTTTATTTTGCAATTTGCTTTATTATGCCTAACTGTTTTAAAATATAAGAAACTTACAGCTTGTCCGCCAAGTAGGTTTTTTTTCGTTTTGTTAAACGTTTAAGTTAAAATGAAAATAATTTTATTGTTTCAGATGTTACTATTTATAAGATAAATATTTATGAGAAAAAAATTATAATGCATATATTTATACATCTTAAATGAATGTCTAAACACATTTATAATGATACATCATAATTCTGAAGTAAAACTAATAGACTAAAAAAATCGATGCTTGTAGCAACAGCACTATTAAATATTTTTTTTCCTTTTATTTCTGACGGAATGAAATAACGAAATTTACTGTATTTTTATTGGAGTGAATAGTCATTATATACACTTAAGAAATAATAAAATAGATTAAAATCAAACAATCCAAATATGCTTTTTTTTTACTTTAAAAAAAGTTTTACAGTAGAATTATTCATTTCCATACAAAAATAAATAAAAACATTAATAATATTTTACAAAGAACTTTTTTCTCTCTACAAACATGTATGTTAATAACATATTTTCTACCCCTGTCGATAAAATTTCTGAATTAAAATTATTATGAAATTTATTAAACATTCAACACTAACACATTTTATTAATATGCGTGGTAATTTCTTTCTAATTTAAACAGACCACTAATGCATAGATTTAATAAAAACATTAACATCTTGTACATTAAAAAGTTATATATTTCAACATAGAATATAGTGCTTAAACAGTGATGAATTGAATTTCATTTTAGCTCTTTACTACGTGACATAAACTATACGATGTGTTGTAAATAGAAGTACGAATACTGCAGCTTGGCACAAAACCAAGTACTCAGGTTTTTCCAGATGGTGTGGACATTTAGATGTTGAAAAGAAAATGAAATTTTTATGTTTCATTTTTGAAATTGTTCTGTTATACCTAACTGTTTTAAAATGTGAAAAAATATATCGTGGGTGCCAAGGTGGTTTTTTCTATTTGTTAAACGTTTAAATTAAAATGAAAAAAAATATTTTTTTTTTGTTTCAGATGTTACTATTTATAAGATGTATATTTATGGGAAAAATTACAATATATATATTTATGTATTTGATATGTAAGCGTTAACACACACATAAAAATACATCACTACTCTGATGTAAAATGTAATATACTAAAACATCGATGCTTTTAGAAACAGAAGTAGTAAATATATATATATATATATTTACTTTATTCTTGAAGATATAAAATAATTAATAAACATTACTCTATTTTTATTGGACGTTATAGTGATTATTATACACTTAAATAATAAAATAGAAAAATATCAATCAATCCAAATGTGCTATTTTTTTTTTTTTTACTTTACAGAAGAATTATTATATTTCATTGAAAAATAAATAAAAATATTTATATTATATTTTTCAAAACACGTTTGTTTTTTTAGAAACATGTATGTTGACATCATATTTTTCATCCTTGTCTAAAATCTCAAATTAAGCAATGTTCAAAATCATTAAAACCTTAGCACGAACACTTTATATTAATATGTGAGGTAATTTCTTTCTAAATTAAACAGATCACTAATTAATATATATATATACATATATATATATATATTTATATGTTAAATAAAAACATTAATTTTATATTGTATACGTAAAAAAAGTTAAATGATACGACATAGAAGATAGTGCTTAAATAGTAATGAATTGAATTTCATTTTAGCTCTTTACTTTGTGAATTAAAGTATAAGAGATGTTTTAAATAGAAGCACCAAAATTAGAGATTGGCACAAAAACAAGTACCCAGGTTTTTTTAGATGCAGTGGACATATAGATGTTGATAAGGAATTCTTATATGTTTCATTTTTTGAAATTGCTCTATTATACATAAACGTTTTAAAATATAAAAAGTCCTTCCGGCAATGCCGGGAGGAAGAGGTAGCTTTCATATACTTATATATTTATTTATTTATTTTAAGGTAAATTACATTGTTCAAAAATACTAAGCTCAAATTAGTGGAAATAACCTTATAAAATTAGTGATTTTATAAGATTGAAACTAGTTTTTGTCAAGACTGAACATTAATAGGAATTTTTAGAAATTAGTCATCTTTTATTCAACCTGGTTTTATTTTAAGCGATTTAGAGAGTCACCAAATTCCACGATATCATAAAGTGTATGCCATTTTAAAGCAACATTGTGGATCGTTCAGATCAGACCGTTTGAAAATGTCAGCCATAAGCAAAATTCAAAGTGCTATAACTCAGTCATTTTTTAAGATATAGACAAAATAAAAAGTGTTCTGGAATCGTTGTTTTAAGTTCTAACACGTAAAAGAAAAATATTTTTCAATTTTTAGTTTTTTAGCATTTAATTTAAAATTTAAAATTTTTAAAAAAAATTAAAATGGCCACCATTTTGAAACAAAATGGTGGATGATGCTGGCCAACGAACTCGGTCGAGACATTTGTATGTACTATGTACATTCCAAGTTTCATTGAAATCGGTTCATAAATACGCGTGTTATCACGTGACAAAAATCAGATCGTTTCAAAAGTCAGACATAAGAAAAATTCAAAGTGCTATAACTCAATCATTTTGTAAGATATAGACAAAATAAAAAGTGTTCTGGAACCGTAGTTTTAAGTTCTAACACGTAAAAGAAAAATATTTTTCAAATTTTGATTTTTTCGCATTTAATTTTAAATTTTAAATTTAAAAAAAAAATTAAAATGGCCACCATTTTGAAACAAAATGGCGGATGATTCTGGCCAACGAACTCGGTCGAGACGTTTGTATGTACTATGTACATACCAAGTTTCATTGAAATCGGTTCATAAATACGCGTGTTATCATGTGACAAAAGTCAGATCGTTTCAAAATGTCAGCCATAAGAAAAATTCAAAGTGCTATAACTCAATCATTGTTTAAGATAGAGACAAAATAAAAAGTGTTCTGGAATCTTTGTTTTAGGTTCTAACACGTAAAAGGAAAATATTTTTCAAATTTTAATTTTTTCGCATCTAATTGTAAATTTTAAATTTTTAAAAAAAATTTAAAATGGCCGCCATTTTGAAACAAAATGGCGGGTGATGCTGACCAACGAACTCGGACGAGACATTTGTATGTACTATGTACATACCAAGTTTCATTCAAATCGGTTCATAAATACGTTAGTTATCGCATGACAAAAATCAGATAAATATATATATATATATATATATATATATATGTCAACATTTGAACGGAGGGTGGTTTTTGGGTCTGGGGGTCATGATCGGTGAAAATATACCAAAAATTTCCGGAAGTGCTTTCCTCCGGACGGCTGCAATAGGTAGCTTTTTACTTTTTGTAATGAAAGCTACCTAAATAAATATAGCTTAAATGCTAAGTAAGGTTTTGTTTTTCGTTTTGTTACACGTTTAAATTAAGATGAAAGTATTTTTTTTGTTTAAAATGTTATTATTTATAAGAACACGTTTATAAATATGTATATATATCTATATATTATATATATTTGAAATGTAAATCATTATAAGTTCCTAAAAACACATACTAACTCTTAAATAAAGAGTAATAAGCTAAAAAAAATAAAACAAAAACCGTTTGCTTGTATTAACATCGATAGAAAATGTTTTATTAATAATATGATTTTTTATAACAAAAAAAAATTCTTAATTTTTATCTCGCAAAATTAAATTTCATGAACCTACACCAGACAAAACTGCACTAAATAATAAATAAAGAATAAAATTTTATGCATTACAATGGAACAAAGCAAAACAAAACAAATAAAAACAAGCAGGATGTGTTTCGGGAGGAAATTTTTACAAATCTTCAGCGTCTAATTGTCCTTAATGATACAAGATCAGAAGTAAAAAAAAAAGTATCTAGAGGAAAATTTACAAAGAATGTGATTGGTCAAGTAAACTGAAATGTACACACAAATCTCTAACGAACAGATGCACAGGAGGAAAATATTTCAAAATGATGGAAAAAGTAACAAAAAATAATTCAGTAAATAAAATTTAAATAAAAAAATAGAAAAAAATAAACATAAATGGGATAAAAGATTTAAACTAATTAAAAAAAGTAAAAGAATAAATTTAAGAAAAACATAAGAAGTAAAAGATTTTTTGCTCTTTAGGATTAAATGAAAAAAAAAGCGAGAAATAACTACAAAAGTGCTATCCCACGCTATAAGGACAAAAAGAGATGATAGCCAATATACTGATGTATTTTTCAAATTCATAAATAAAATGACATAAATTACTTACAAGAATATTATAAAATGGCATTGTTATAATTTCGAGTAATTAAATATTTGTTTATTCAAATTTGTCGGCTAATTGAATATTTGTTATCTTGATTCAGAGCTAGAATCAAGACAAACTCTTCGATTATCTAATTGTTGTCTCGGTAACACGAATGCTTCTACAGATTCTGTCTCCGAGAATATACAAGTTTTAAATAGTCTGATAATGCAGGAATATAATTGTGTAATATGATTCTAAATAATTTGAATTTATTTATAAAAAAATATTGAAAAAAAAAACTTTATTTGTAAAGTTTATTACATGCACGGATCTTTAATTACTTAAATTCTTGTTTGGGTTTTTAAATTTTTTTGTGATTTTTTATTGTTATTTTGTCTTAACAACTCTGGTAAAATTTCTGTGCAAAATGTATTAGGTGTCTACTTTATTTACCTGTTTGAGTATATTAATTTGCCAGAGAAATAAATCTGATGTTTTTTACAGAGTCCATGTACCTGCTCTTTCTATAAAGCGTAAACGGTCGCAGGATCCAGCTTCTTCACGTCAGTCGCAAGACTGGGGATTTTCCATTGGCCATCTTAAACATACCTTGTGGTAAGTTGCCAGACAAAATTTACATGCTTTCTATAATGTTTGTAAAATGAAATATGTTTGAAACCATACATAAGAGTGTAAACGTTAACAAGAAATGAACGAATAACATTTAAAATCTCAGACGATTTTTAAAACAATTAAATCAAAAACTACGGCATCGTCACTCAATTTACCCTATTAAAATTCGTCGAATCTCAAATATGTCACCTCTTACCACGATTGGGTTAAAAGAAAAACTTTCGTTTCTAGTAGCCATATATACATATACACATATATATATATATATATATATATATTATCATAACTCCTTATATTTATGAACACTTTTCATAATTAAATTAAGTTGGTTGTCAATTTTGAAACATCGTATAATTTTGATTTCGATGATGGATAAACACTCTTAACTCCAAAGAAAGAAATTTAAAGCTTTGAAAATAAGGAAAAAATATAAATGAATTCCTACGCCGCATCCATAAGGCAAATTATCTTTAACGATCTTTCAGGAACAGCGGTAAAACTATAGCATTCCTTTTCAAAAGTACAACTGATAAAGCTTTTAAAATTTAAATGAGTCAAACTCTATTCACAGCTAGAGCCTTAATAGTTTCTTTTCGAAGATTATGACTATATGCTATGCTTTAGATCTTTAAACAAATATTAAAACGTCATGAATATTTAATGTGTTACTGAAGCAATGAAAACAATATTAAAATATAAAAGTTACATGACAATGAAAAAATATAAGTTGATAATGCGTTATGATAAAAGAACTTTAAAGTCATTTACAGCTATGAATTTGGAAGCAAATTTATTCAGAAAAATAATTCGGAAAAATGGAGAAATACTTTTTATTTAAATAATTACATTCCAAACATTTATTTTCTTATAAAAAATTAAATTCAATTTCCCTTTAAAAATAATGGCAAATAATTTGAGCAATAGGATACTTTCTAAAAAAATGGAAGTTTGTTAAATTTGAGAAACATACTAAAGTAATCTGTTTGTTTTCGTCGTTAACGAATAAAAAATTAATATATATAAGAACCATGATGAGCAGATAGATATGATGATTTGCATTCGAAATATGCCTAAATATTCTGTTTGTTTTCGTCCTTAACGACTAAAATTTTATATACACTGTTGTACAAAATTTAAGGAGGAATGGATTTTCAAGCGATAATTTTTACGCGAATATTTAACAGGAAGTAATATAATTAAAATACTACCTCTGACAATAAAGTTCGGTGAATAGTCCCGGATCATTAATGTAAATGAAATATTAACGAAAGTTACCATACCATCCTTCGAAATAGTCATCTTCCATAACTATGCACCGCTGAGATCTGCTATACATGTCCTGAGAAATTCCCAAGAAGTCTTCTTTTGCAATATAATTCAAAAGCTTCGTCACGTTTTGTTGGATGTCAGCAATACGGTCAAATCTCTTTCAAAGAATGTTTGATTCGTGCAAATAGGAAGAAGTCTGTAGGATTAAGATCTGACGAGTATGGTGGATGTTCAATTTGCACCACCCCTCATGAATTTATTTCGATGTCTTGCAAAGCTTAGAAACAAACCTTAAACTGATATTTTGTTCGTTCATTTTTCAGTTTTTAGTTAAGAACCAACACACGGAACAAGCACTTAGTATAGCACGTCATACACAGAACATAAAACGACGCTCAACTGAACAACGGTGGGGGAAGATGATCAATACTTACCTCACTGCAAGTGCAGCGTTTTGTTTCCTCAGTGTTGCCAGATCGTTCGTTCTCAATTCATTCACCGAACTTTTTTGTCAGAGGTAGTAATTACTCTCATGACTCTCGAGCCTTACATGTGACTGTCATTTGGAGGCTCAATTTTAAAGTCATTGTGAATGTTGCATTGATATAAATAACCAAATAATGACACATTAAAGTTACATGGCGATTTTCTGTCAAGGGACTTAGTCAAATGGTAACAGAGATCCTTCTGTAAAGTAACCACTTTGAAAAGTGGTGAAAACTCACCATGTGACTTTTAATGGGACATTGTTTGGGGATTTATCATAATAGAACCTTCACAATGACTTTGAAGTTGAGCCTCCAAATGACAGTCACACGAGAATCTGAATAAAAAGACACTGTAAAATCACCTGTGACTCGTCGCAAAGCAGCAGTCGCAGTGACATGACAGTGGAGTCCCATATAGTAGTCATTTGAGACTCATAAAAGAGACGTATGAAATTTCCTATTTTTTTGCTTCACCTTAGTAACCGTGACTCTTGTGATCATGTGTGACCTGAAGAAGAGATTATATGGAATAGCTGTTAAACAGGGATAGTAGTTATTCAAATTATAATACTTCCTTTTGAATATTCGCGTGAAAATTATCGCTTGAAAATTCCTTGAAAATTGGCATTTTGGGACTCCGTCCTTAAATTTTGACCACCAGTTATGTATGTATGTATATATATATATATATATTGATCATTAATTTATCATTGATTTATCATTTTTAAAATGTTCCAGTACCTTTAAAAAATATAAAAAAAAATGTTTTTTACGCTTAGTAGAAGTATGAATATTCATGTATCTAAAAAAAAATGGTTAAATTTCGTAAATTTTATAATAAAGATAAACTATAATGTATTTTTTTTTTCAAAAAATGCAATTGGTACAGAATTTTAAGTTTAAATGAGTTAAAATGCATTCACATTTAAAGTGTTTATATTTTCTTTCTGAAGTTTATGGTGACATATTGCGACTTACATACTGAAAAAAATAATATTACACCACCATGAACATTTAATGCGTTACTGAAACAAAGAAAACAAGATTAAAATAATGATGTTACTCAAAAATGAAAGAAACTAATTTTATATCGCATTTTAAACTATGAGCTGTAAAAGTATTTTCAGAAATAACTTTGGAATTAAATTTATTGTGAAACAATTATTGTGATAAATGTGAAACATTGAGAAAATTATTAATATACACAATTTATTTGTTTTCGCCATTAACGACTAATAATGAATATGTATAAACATATAAGTATTATGATTTCCTTCAAACTTTAATATAAAATATGAGTTTTGATTTATTCTAAGAAGTTGTGATAGTACCTTTAAGAATTATTATCATTTCTAGATATTGTAACTTTCTTAAATTTGAGAGTTATGTGTAAATCTTCAGTTTTCTTTCTGTTTTGCAACAATTTTTTGAAAACAAATCAGTATCTAACAATAAATATTTATCCACTGTTGGAGATATTTTTACATTCGAGTATAAAATTATTGCACTATACAGGGTGTTTTTAAATTCATGGTCCAAAATTTAAGGGGTGATAGTACACATCAAGACAAACAATATTAAATGGAAAATTAAGGGTCCCAAACGTCTTCCGAAGGAGATAGGCTTCATTATAGTTTAGGGTCCAAAATTTCAAATGATTATAGAAAACGGAAAAATTGGTCGATTCGTTTCGTTTTCGCTAAAACTATTCTTTATGTCAATATTTCCTTGAAAATAAATTTTTAAGATTAATTTAAAAAAATACCGTTAGAGGGCGCCTTAAAATTTAGAGTAACCAACAACTATTTTTAACCGTTATTTAATAAATGCTTGTAAAAGTTCAAACTTAAATTTTGAGCTCAAAATCTGCATCGTTGTGAGTAATTAAGTAGCGGAAAATTGAAATGTGTTCGAGGGGTGGGGAGGGTAACCTTTTTACTCCTGAACACAGTTCAGTTTGCACTTCTTAACACCTCCCACCGATTTAGAATTTGAGCTCAAAATTTAAATCTAAGCATTTGCAAGCATTTAATTAGATACAAAAAATAACGGTTAAAAATAGTGGTTGGTTACTCTAAAGTTTAAGGCGCCCTCTAACGATATATTTTTAATTAATCTTTAAAATTTATTTTCAAGGAAATATTGACATAAAGAATAGTTTTATCAAAAACGGCAATCGAATCGATCAATTTCTCCGTTTTTTATAATCATTTGAAATTTGAACCTCTTCACCCCCATTGAACACAGTTCAGTTTGCACTACTTAACCATTCCCAACGATTCAGAATTGCATCTCAAAATTTAAGTTTATGTCTAAGCTTCTAAAAAAAATTTATGAGATACAAAAAATAACGGTAAAAAATAGTTGTACGTTACTCCGAAGTCTAAAGCGCCCTCTACCGGCATTTTTTGAATTTTATCTTTATAATTTATTTTCACGATAATACTGACATAAAGAATAATTTTAGTGAAAATCGCAAATCAAATGACCAATTTTTCCGTTTTTTATAATCATTTGAAATTCGAACCTACCCCCCACAGTTCAGTTTGCGCTACTTAACCACTCCCAACGATTGAGATTTTGAGCTCAAAATTTAAGTTTATTTCTAAGCTTCTAAAAAAATTTAATGAGATGCAAAAAATAACAGTAAATGTAGTTGTTCGTTACTCTAAAGTCTAAAGAACACTCTATTTACATTTTTTGAAATTTATCTTTATAATTTATTTTCGAGACAATACTGACATAAAGAATAGTTTTTGTGAAAACCGCAAACGAATCGACCAATTTTTCTCATTTTTATAATCATTTGAATTTTTGGACCCTAAACTTTAATGGCGCCTATCTCCTTCGGAAGACGTTTGGGACCCTAAGTTTCCTATTTAATATTGTTTGTCTTGATGTGTACTATCACCCCTTAAAGTTTGTACCATGAATTTAGAAACACCCTGTATATTTGCATCTAAGTAAAAGTCACAAAATCTCTTACTCATAATGTTTTATAAAAAATCTGCCGGAAAAGTTACGTATACGTAAAATACAAATCAATATTTTTTTTAGAAAATAAATTTACATGTACCGCGCTTCATTATATATATACATATATATATATATATATATATATATATATATATATATATATATATATATATATATATATATATATATATATATATATATATTATTATTATTATTATTATTATTATTATTATTATTATTATTATTATTATTATTATTACAATACTATAGATCTGCGTGTTTAAAAACTCTGTTGTATACATTTGGAGAAAAATATGCCGCTAAAGCAATTTCAGCTACGTACTAATTGATAAGAAAACCGCTTTCATTTGCAGATTTCTTTATAAATCTGGCTTTATCAAAAACTAAAATATAAATGGTATTCGAATAATAATTATTAAAAAAAAAAACTTTAAATAAAAAAGTCCATCATTTTGATAATTATTCTATTCAGTTTACATTGAATATGTTAGATGATATACTTATTTTGGTTCTCAAATATCAGTTTGATAACTCAGCAAAATTGCTTTTATTAAATACTCATAAAATCTATATAATTACGAAACATACGTTTTATCGAAACGTTTTTTGGTTCTTATCGCTTATGAAATGAGACACTGAAAATATTTTCAAAGAAATGTGAAATTCGTTTTCTGCTGAGATAAGGATTGATAATTTCTTTTTGGTTTTGTTCTATGAACTGCTTAGTAATGCTGACTAATTTCGGGTTTTTTGCTCTTAATTTTCTTGTATTATGCCGTTAACCCTTTCCACTCTGTCGTTTATTATATAAATTTGACACCACTTTTTCAAAAGAAGATAATTACAATTAAACAATATCAAAAATGCTCTAATAAATACGGAATATTTTATTTTGCTTTATTTACTTGAACCAAAATTAATATAAAATAATGTATATATATATATATATATATATATATATAATAGTTAGATATATCATTTAACTATTTGCACTTATACCTCCAGCTTCACTGGATATCCCCTTACTTTTCAAAATTTGTTTTTCGTACAAGTAGTAAAGCAAAATAATCGACTCTAGTTAAGTCGAACTCGTCGGGACTACAGGAAATGTTCGGTTTCGAATTATGGAAATTATGAGAGAAAAACATGTTTAAAAGGAATAGTTTTACAAAGCAATAACTGTTATATTATTCTTTAAATGTATCTTGGTCTTTAACATTAGAATATAAATTAATATTCGATTTCGAATTAACCAGAGTCGACTTTATATATAGAGATAGATAGATAGACAGATAGATTTTTAAAGTTTTCAGTTATGATTCTGTATTGAAATTTAAATTAGTTTCATAAAATTTCGGTAATACTTTAAAGAAATAAAAGCAAAAAATTAAGGTTAGTCTTAGAATACATGATAACATAACATGTATGATATTATAATTAAATTACGGTTACGGATAAATGAGGATCCATATAGTATTTTCGCTTACTTCCCTTAAACTTTTAATTCTTTTCTAATAGGGAAATTTTTAAGTTTCGATATTTTAGTAATGCCATTGAATGCAAATTTTTTTCTTAAGTATAATTCCTTCGTGATTCGCTAACACGCGATTGATGTATACAATTTATAAAATCTAAAACTAAAAGTTACTTTGTTTAGCTTGTTTTTCATTTAATAAAGCAATACCAGCTTTTATGTTATTTATGTTAATAAAAGGTTTTTAATTATTTTCTAAATTGTATTAATAAAAAATAAAGAAATTATAATAGCATTGACTAATTATTTATATTCCGTTTTAAGAAAGTTCTCCGTTTATCTAATGTACTTTTTTGTCATTTTATTTTTTTGCGCAATTAGTCTATTTCATTTAATGTTTTTAAATATTGTAGTATTATATAATCGTTTTAATCTAGTGTAAGCTGTAATTATAAAATAAATGAAAAATTTTAAATTATAAATACAAGTAAAACCTGGATCTACACTGTGATTAAACAAACTACAAATATTGAATCATTTCGGGTATGAAATTTTTGAAATTTAAAAGGAATATTTATGAAAACATTATTATGAGCAGGACTCAAATTTGTTCTTAAATTATTAAGATATTTATATCTCTGGCAAAAACTTCAATTAACATAAAGGCATGTAATATCATAATAAGTGAAAAACAAAAAAATAAATAAATCTTGCATCAGTTTAATAGTCTCATTGTAATACATTTTGAGTTCTTCAAACGAAGCTAATTTTATATTATTTATTTTTAAAAAATGCTGTCATTTGCAATTTGAACTTAATTTTTGGCTACATATTTTTGTAGGCTGAAATTTTATGTTTTAAAGTATGATGCAAATGGATACTTTAGTTGATAAATAAATCTATTATACTGCCACGTTTGAGGAATATATAAATAAATAAATATTCTATATCATCTTCTAACATTGGTATGCCATTTCTAGGATATGTCAAAATATGCAGTTTTTACTCCAAACTAGCCTTTCAATACCAGAAAAGAATCATTTATTTCGTATTTTGCTTTCTATTTGCAAATTTTGACCATGGTGCATTCTTGGAACACTAAAAATAACTACTAAATTAAAAGCACATTAACTGAAATGTTTGCAAATTGAAACCGCTTAAAGTGGAGGTTATATGTATTCAGTATTATAATAAAACTCAAGTTTATTTTATGATAAAAATAAAAATAAAAATGAAAATAAGGGTTATAATATTATAAAAAAAACATTAGCAGAAAAATTTCCAACTTTTTTTTTATTTTGCGGGAAAATAAATGAACAATATAAATATCGATTTATTACCGAAAAATAGGTGAAAAAGGATAAAAATGTCCCTGTTTTGCAAAAGCTTTTAAGGTACTTGTTGATAAGTTACTTTTATGTTTTCGGATTTTAGTCTGATTTATATATGGTACATGGAATTTCGTTAGTAAAATGTCATTATGGTTTTCTAATATTAAAGTTGTCTTAATATTAACTTATGGAATAACTATCATAAAGTTCTTCTAACATTTGTTGCAAAATATTAAACGAAAGATTTACCTAACGCAGGGATATTTGTTTAAACTGCTCCATTTTTTAATATAAATTATTCTTTCAAATCTATACATACATAACAAGTATAGATAGATTATGTAGGCGGCTACGGTAAGAAAGACTACAGAGTGAAAATTCGAATAGCAAAAGTTACACATAATTTTCACTAATTTTATACAAAATTAACTAAAGAAATAATACATCTCCTATCGAAATCCTATCGAATTTCAAATAAAAAAAAACTAAAGTTTTATAGACAGTTTGACCTAATTATATAATTATACCCGATAGCACTATAACTAAGAAATGTTGGAGATATATAAGACACTGAAATGTGTCAACAAAACTCACTTAAGTGGAAATCAAAATGCCATGAAAAATCGTTTATTGCACCATGCGTTATAAGCTTTTGGGTTCATATTTCCATTCACATTCTGGTTGGCAAAATTATAGAACTTCGGCACATACATCTATAACTCAGCAACATTCAGCGATTTCTATATACTTAATATATTTATTTTACTAAATATTTAACTGGCAGTCTATGAAAATTAGTAAAATAGATCACAAGTTACAATCATTGGAAGGAAATTATCATGTATATAAATGTATATATATATATGTGTGTGTGTGTGTGTGTAAAATACAGATGCTTTAAAACAGTTTTTTACACCATAAATTTGTATTTAATATTTCACAAATCACACAATAAGGTAACTTTGAATTTAATTTACTCTGTGTTTGTGTTTTTTATCCATGCTTCGGCTTTTACAGGGATTTTATATATAAATGTTTATTTTTTTTCTATTGGAATAAAAATTCTTTTTATTTTTTCCTATTTTAAAATCTTATAGTAAAAATAACATTATGGTTATAGTTTATAAACTATATATGCGTGCAAGGCTTTGTTATTCTATAAAGATTATTATTTTAAATGAACAAAACCTGCGTTGTTGCAATAACACATCCCGACTGGTCCATAAACTGAAGACGAATGTTTTTTCATAGAACATTTTATGGTACGTTTGTATATAATTTGTACCAAAAATAACTTTTGAGGCTGTTTTCTGTGTAATATGCAAGAAAAATATAAAAAGAAAAATACTGTCAAAAATATTTATGTTCAGTTGGCGGATCATTTGGGAGCCCTGAATATAAAACAGCAATGAGTAATTTGGACATCAATATTTTTAAACACATATATTTTTAAAGATATATATATATTAAAAATCTACAATTGTATTATCAATTTACTTTTAATTGTTAATAACATTTTAACTATGAAACATGCTGCTTATTACGTATTTCTAAACGTAATTATATGTTAAAAAATAATAATAAAATATCTTTATCGTAGCCGAAATTTTACTCAAAATTACTACCTATTATACACTAAAGGTCAAGTATCAATTTCACATGTTAATATGCATCGCGTGAAACTTGGCATGATATAAATAGAGATATGAAAACTGCATTTTGGCAAAATACCAAGCATTCAACGCCTGGAGATAAGAAGATATTTTTACACTGAAAAGAAACTGACACTTTTATTAACAGCTATTTTTTAGCCTTTTTGTAGCGTTTATCATTTAGGAACAGATGTATTTTATAATGAGTGGCAGAAATTCCTTTTTTATTAGATGGAAATTTAAACGCCTAAAAGCTAACAGTAATAATTTCATTTTCTGTTTTTAGAGCAATGCTTTTTTTAGGAAAGCATATTATATAAGATTTATTTATTTATTGAGAGTTATTTATTTATTTATTGAAAATTGCATTTGATATTACCATTTGTTAAGCAGATAAATAAATTAAATGTAAATACTTTTGTTTTGAAATGTAAATCGCTATCGGACTATTAAAGAATATATATATATATACACTATATTGCCATTGATTATGGGACACTTGCGATTTTAGACATTTTACTAAATATCTAGAAAAATACATGAGGAATCATCTCGAAACTCTTAGTGTATAAATATAATAGTATACGTCATACATCTCCGTGAAGATGTTTTACCGAAACTCCATAGGGGACCGTCAACAAATTAAAAAATAATGAATATCTTTTGAATAACCCTGTCAAAACTAATGTAGCAAAAGCGCTCAAACTCTAGATTATGATTGAATGCCTTATTGTAATACTCTGTGTTCATTTTTATGCAAATAGCATGCATACTCGCAGAGTAATTAAGGTTTTTATAAAAATGGTCCCAAATTTTTCCAAGTTTTTTCCTTATAATTTTCAGAGTTCTTAATATAAAATAATATTTTTTTCAGAAAATATAAAAAAACAACATTGCACACTGTACCTTGTAATCAGAATTAAAAAATAATGAAAACTGTATACAAAATAAGTTGGTTTACTAAATAATTTTTTACTGCGCATGCGTCAACGATATCAAAATTTCATTTGCATATTATGTTAGCTAAATGTATAGAGCAACTTTTGTGAAAGTCACAAAATCATAAATTGAAAATTCTGAAAATAATCGTCAATTGAATAAGTTGAAAATCCGTTATTCTCAAAATGAAGCAAAAACAAGAGGGGTTGTATTCATATATTCATTGATTAGTGTCAATATAGAATACACAATACGGGATGTTACGACTACTTTTGGATAAAATCCCTCATTTTTTTACTTCATTTTGGAAACAACGGATTTTGTCCTTTTTCTATAGACGATTACTTTCACAATTTTCAAGCTATAATTTTGAGACTTTTACAAAAGTTGCTCTATACATTTAGCTAACATAATATGCAAATGAAATTTTGATATCGTTGACGCATGCGCAGTAAAAAATTATTTAGTAAACCTACTCATTTTTCATACAATTTTTATTATTTTTTAATTCTGATTACAAGGTACTGTGTGCAATGTTTTTTGTCATATTTTCTGAAAAAAATAATATTTTATATTAAGAACTCTGAAAATTATAAGGGAAAAACTTAGAAAAATTTGGGACCATTTTTATAAAAACCTTAATTACTCTGCGAGTATGCATGCTATTTGCATAAAAATGAACACAGTGTATTACAATAAGGCATTCAATCATAATCTATAGTTTGAGCGCTTTTGCTACATTAGTTTTGACAGGGTTATTCAAAAGATATTCATTCTTTTTTAATTTGTTGACGGTCCCTTATGGAGTTTCGGTAAAAAATCTTCACGGAGGTGTATGACGTATACTATTATATTTATACACTAAGAGTTTCGAGATGATTCCTCATGTATTTTTCTAGATATTTAGTAAAATGTCTAAAATCGCAAGTGTCCCATAATCAATGGCAATATAGTGTATATATATACATAATACGAATACCATTATCTGGATCACATACTATGTTTACAATATTATAAAATATTATAGATGACTTTTCAACGTCGAAGTCAGTTATAAACATATAAAATGAAACAATGAAACCAAACTGTGCGATTTTAAAAAAGCAATTTTTATGTATTTATTTTTTTATCACCTTTACTGTTTTGAAAAAAAGTAGACACTGCTGTGGACTTGTTTGGTCCCGTCACTTACAAGGAAGGTCTCCATACGAGAAATACCCATAAAATTTTGAAAAATTTACAGAATGTTCTTCTTGTAATAGGGATGGATAGTCTTGTAATAGGGATGGATAGGGATGGATTCTTGTCGTGGATAGATACATTTAAAAAAAAAATCGGCGTAAACCCAGCATAATGCTCGTAAGAAAATAGTAAACATTTCGTTTATTTGGCGATTTATCATCGGTTGGCAAAAAAATGAAATTTCAGATGTTTCTTTTTTATGTCAAATACTTTTTAATGTGATTCATGTTATAAATGTTTACGAAAAAGAAATTTAATTTAAATAACTTTGGTTTTGTCTGTTTTAGTTTGTTTTAACTATAATTTCGCCATAATACACTTAAAATGAAAATTAACTATGAAATTTTATAAATTAAAATAAAATTAAAATTAATTAAAATTGTTTCAATCACAAAATTAAGTCCAATCCAAATGAGCAATGCCCATTAAATTTTGTTGCTATGCAAACAAAAACTTCTCCGATATTGAAATGAATTACTGCAGCATTCTTCATCTGTCCTTTATTTTGGCATATGCTTAAATATGTGAAAATATATTTCCATTAAGAAAATTTTTTTTATATACGAAATTATTTTAAAAAAGTTAAAATTAAATAAATGCCGCAAAAGCAACATTAGTATGTAGTGCAATATCTAAATGTATCAAGCTCTCTCATTATTCAAATTTAAATTCATTAAATACTCTTTTCACACATCTAAAAGTAATTGACAAGCAATTCTCAGGTGCATTAAAATCGTTTGTTTTTGGAGAGAGAAAGTGCTGCTCGCCAAAACACGTGATATCTTCGTCTTTTTGCGCCAAATACTCGAAAGTATTTTATTTTTTACACGCGTTTTTTTTTTCTTTTTGTGTGATTAAATTTAACTGACTCACTAAATTTAACTGATCCCTTATTAGATACATGAGTAGTTTAATTAGTATTTTTTTATAAGATTTTCAGAATATGTCCAGTATGGAGACCTTTCTTGTTAGTTTCATATTAATTCACTATTGAATGTTCGATTATGGGAACCTCTTGCAATATTGTCAGATAATGAAATAACAATATGTGTATGCATATATATATATGCATATATATATATATATATATATATATATATATATATATATATATAACCTGGCATTTCTAAGAAACTGGAGATACTGTTAACCAAATCAGACCGGGATTAAAGTAGCCCCGGATATTAGCTCCCCTGTTCGTTTTATAGCCCATAAGCATTTGTGGTCAAAATAAATTTAAAGGAAAAACTTTGATCTCACATGGGTTTCAAGTTACTAAAGGTAATATTTTGACACTTTCCTTATTAGTAGATGAATATTATATATATATATATATATATATATATATATATATATATATATATATATATATATATATATATATATATATATATATACTGGTGTGCAAAATTTAAGGCCGAGTCCATTTTTTCAAAGGATTTTCAAGCGACATTTTTCACGCAATTATTCAAAAGGAAGTAATATAATTCGAGTAATAAATATCCCTGCATAACAGCTAGTCCATATAACATCTCATTCAGGTCACACATAGTCACAAGAGTCACTGTAATAACGGCGAAACAAAAAATATTTTCTATTATGAGTCTCGAATGCCTATTATATTGTGACTCCACTAACAGATAATTGTGACTACTGCTTTGTGGCGAGTCACCAGGGGACTTTACAATGTTGTTTCATTGATACAAAAGTCACATGGTTACTTTTCACCACTTTTCAATGTGGTTACTTCACAGTATGGTCGCTGTCATCATTTGTGAAAGTCTTATAACAGAAAGTCGACATGTGGCTATAATATGACATTATTTGGGGATTTATCATAATTCAACATTCACAATGATTTTGGAGTTGAGTCTCGAAATGACATTCACATAAGAGTCTTAATAAAACGAGATTGTAAAGTCACTTGATGACTTGACACAAATCAGAAGTCGCAGTGACCTGTCAATTTGATTTTAGATTTGTCAACTCCTGTGTTTTGATGTAGTTTGTTTTTTAATGGGTTATTCCATATTTTGATGTAGAATTGTAGTATTGCATAATGGTTAAAGCATGAAGTTCAATAATGAAATTATTTTAAAATAGGTTCTCATTTGTCACAAAAGAAAGAAAATTGATTTGTTTAAATGACAAAGAAAATTTATGCATGAAAGTATTAAAATTTTAGAAAATCTAATATTACATTAATTTGTATTCATTGTACAAATTATTACTATGCATAATAAGTGCTATACACTGTTAAAAAAGTGAAATTTACGATAACAACTGCTGGCAGCGATGTTGCCAGCAGTTATTGTCGTAAAAATTGCAGAATTGCAGTAAAATTAGAGGTGATTTTTTTAATACATCTAATTTTGCTGCAATTTCTACGGAAAAATCTGCTAGCAGGTGTCGTAAATTTAACGTTATTATTATTATTATTATTATTATTTATTTATTTATTTACTTATTCATTTTATTTATTTTATTTTTACAGTGTATACAAGAAAAAACAAGAATTCTAAATTTGTATTTTTAGCTTTTCTCATAGTTAATTTTTAGAAAAAAAATTAAAGTAGGATTGGTATTTTTTTTTAAATTTATTTCGAAATATTTTTAAATAAATTAAATGTAAAAATAAACTTAAGATGTCTTGCATGAGCTATTTTTTTCTATTTCATATACCCTAGGACCTTTAATTAATATGATTCAAAACGGTTGTTCCTTTTGTAAAGAAAGTTTGGAGATTTTAATAAAGAGCTTCCTGCTTTAAAAACATTTTTATATACTTTTCTCAAACAGGTACAAAGATACAACGCCTCACAATTCCTAAGGTAATAAACCTATTGACTTCTCATTCTTCTTGTGAGACAGATATCAATAAAAAATCCAAATATAATTTCAAACAACTAAGCAAAATCATACGTTAAGCATAGATTATGAAACACTTTCCAACACTTAATGAAATATTTAACAAATTTTGTAATTAGGGAAATAAGATGCTAATGTCCATAGTCATATATGCATTCCAATACTTTTGAACAGCCCTGTATTTGATCCGTCGGTTGATATATATATATACACTATATAATGGGAAAATTTTGTTTAGCGAAAAGATGCCTAACTAATTGAAATTTCTCTTTCAGCATTATATTCTAATAGAAGGAAAACACTTCAATACTTTTTTTCAGCCCTGTAATTTACATAGCACATTTATTACTCGCACCTTTCTTTACTTTTAAAACTACTTTAAATCATATTTCCAGAAATTATCATCTATGGGCAACCATGTAGCTAATTCTTTGCATCACCCTGTATATCATTTAATCTATATTCTACAGACATTTCTTAGTAAACTGAAAGCAATTCAACGTAAGAATGCATAACTTACTTAAAAACCACCTTTAAGTGCAATTCAGTAACCCCTATGAGCTCTTTTGTGTAATCCTGTATATCAACTATAACATAACTATAACATTTATATATGCCATATAATATGCAGAAAATTTAGTAAAATTTAAAAGCACAATACCATAATTGAAAAATTGTATTTCAACCATCCGTCAGCTATCATCGGATAATATACAGTGTAACGGTTGGGTACTCGTACTGGGTGTTAAATGCAGACGTAACTCAGTACATAAGATAAAAACAGTTTATTAAAAACGATAAGGGCTCAAGGGGAGTGGAGCAAGTCTGTAATTTTCACAACTGAGAATACTACTAAAAGATTAAACTCATACTCACAGCTCCGGAACTAGCTCAACCGGGGCACCTCAGACTACTTCTCAGCTATCTTTCTGTTAAGCTGCTAGATAAAATCTTATTAGACAGCCCGTGACTGTATCTATTTCTTTATTAACTTTGAGATAATCAACGCAATTACTATTAAATTCTTACCACCGGTCAACTTCTCGAGTCGAATTCCAAAACTCCTTAGCAACTCACTGGAGGCTCGCTAACACTCGATATCGCTTGCTCTGGATCAACCAACGCAGCTAGACACACTCTGCTAGACACCAGCGGGAAATCGCCGCTAGAGACACACTCAGTCGGCCAACGCCGCCAGAGACACTCTCCAAGCTGGCTACTGTCGCCAGAGACACTCCACACACACTCAAACTCCAAGCTTTTATATGTTACAAACTGAGATACTTCAAATTTACATATTACTACTAACCGCGACCTAACTGTAGAATCCGAAAGAGACACACACGCTTTAGAAAATTAAAGTAAAAGAGAGGATAGATGTCGCTTTCACGCTTACACATGTTAAATTATTGACGTCACTATCTCAGAAATACTAGAGTGCCTTTATTACAAAGGTCACTCCCTCACAACAGTACTTCGGATAAAAATATAAGATTTGAAATATTTTGTGTAATTGCCATGCACTTTATATTATGCGTTAAAAAGTAAGTCTCAACGGCATGTATAAATTTTATGATACTTGAAAACGTTCAATATTATTAAAATATTTCAAAAACAATCCCCTTTTTATTGTGTTATTGTGTATTCCAATACTTTTGAGTGGCCCTGTAAATGAATAATAACTATTATTTTGACAACATATTTTAAATAATGCGTATTTTAATGCACTTTTGTAAATTTGAATAAGTTTGACAGGGTATAACACCTTTAAAATTCATTTTAAACGATTTTTTGCCATAGGTCATAATGTATCGGAAAACTTTTGAATATCCCTGTAAAAAAGCTGATCATAGTAGAAACGTCATTTTCAATAGGTTTCGTGCTAGGGTAAACATCAATAACATATAAAAATTTCATAGCAATCCGAGAATATTTACGGGAGTTAGAGCGCGGAAAGACGGCCAGGCGACCATACGGATAGACAAACCAAATGCTTAAACACTTTTCAACTTTGTTGGAAAGTGTTAAAAAATCGTTAATAAGGCAAAATTTTAAAGTGAACACTGGTTGTTAAAAAGACAAATAAGGCTTTTTTAATGTAAAATAATGGAAATACGCAGGTGTTTTGCGAAATATGATTCTTCACTGCGTCTTTGTGATAATTTTGTTTCAAACTGCTAGAGGTGATTTTTGTTTTATTTTGGAATACTGCATAATACTTAACCATTTGAAATTATTGAGTGTTAGAACATGACTTTTTCATAACCGTTTCCCTTAAGAGTCCGTACGTCATACAGGAAAAGTGTTTTTCCCAATCATTATTTTTTCCTCGTTCCAACCTACTATTTTCCTTATTCCAATAGCCATTTTATAACTCTCAACAATACATTTTTATAGCAGATTTTGCATTATTTAATCCGAGGACTTAGGAGATTCTTATTCACTTAGGAAAATATCTTATTCACTTACGGAAAAGTTTCTGTTTGAAAAACCTTGATCAGTGAAATTGATAAGAATATTGATCAATGAAGAGGTTAACATATTGTCTTAAAAACATACTAATGATAGTACATTTAATATTAAACTCATAATAATAAATAATATTTTTTATTGCATAACGCATACTTAAAATATTAAAGTAACACATTATTGAAAATGAAAGCATCGAAGACATTTTCTGCATCCAGCTAGCCAATTATCCTAGAAACCTTCACTTTATTTAATCCACTCTTATATTACTCTTAAAAACCTTGAGAGGTATCTAATCTTTTCATGAGTTGGCCTCTATCTGCGGTCGAATGATTTCCTCTCTTAAACATAATGTTTACACACCGCAATTCAAACTTTGAGTAAAGAATCTATTAGAATAAGGCTTAAAAATACATCAAAATATTTTTACATTTCGAAATGGTGCACTGATACAATATGAATTAAAATTCTTTCGTAAAATAAATTCTGCTGCTGAAGAAGTAATTAAACAATAAGAGTGTGAATTCTGTCAAATATTGTAGTTTATATTAGTATTTGAACAGCATAATTGAATTTCCTACGCGTATTCTTTTAGTTTTTTTTAATTTCCTTTTTTTGATAATGAATTGTTGGCAATTTATAAAATAAGTATTAATATACAGTTTGAAGTATGATCTTAAATAACATTAAACAATTTGAGATTGTTACGGGGATTCAAATTTCAGTGCAACTTTATGGAAATATAATAGATGAAATTCTTTTTATTAATGAGGCACTAGAATGCAAAAAATTTACTTCTGAAAATTAATCGAAAGATTAATTAAAATTATATATTATCTGATATATGAAATATGAAAATGAAGTTCGGATGGAGATTTGTTTATAACAAAGTTTACCTCAAGCGATGAAATGTGGAACTAACAAATTTTGGATCTAGAATTATTTAAGACTACTCTACGTTCTAGACAATATCAGGTGTATATACTAGTTGTTCACCAATCTTCTAAATCTATATATATGATCATTAAATTGTCCCATTCGAGTGAAAACATACATTCATTCAGCAATATAACATTATTTTACACTTATAAATACTTGAATAGAATATAAAATTACTGCTATATTTTCTTCTGCAAAAGATTCACTCGATAAACTTTTTTCGACTAGGAAGATATCATATTAAAACTTCAATAATAAATAAAACATAACGCATACTTAAAATATTAATGTAACACATTATTGAAAATGAGAGCATCGATGACATTTTCTGCGTCCATCAAGCCAATTATCCTAGAAACCTTCACTTTATTTAATCCACTCTTATATTACGGTGTGTAAACATGCTTGAGAGGAGAAATTATTCGACCGTAGATAAAGGCCAACTCATTAAAAGATTAAATACCTCTCCAGATTTTTATGAAACTTTGCAATTGGAAGTATATTTTGATGTATTTTTAAGACTTACTTTAATAGTTTCTTTACTCAAAGTTTGAATTGTGGTGTGCAAACGTGTTTGAGAGGAGAAAATATTCGACCGTAGATAAAGGCCAACTCATTAAAAGATTAAATACCTCTCTAGATTTTTATGAAACTTTCCAATTGTAAGTATTCTTTTTTATGAAATTTTGTTTTTGGAAGTACTGGTCTAGGGGCAATATTTAAGGACATAGCTTATTGTTTAGATATTTATGACTCACCCTGTATATACTAGTTATAAATAAATCGTCTAATAATTCTACGTTCCGCATGAAAGTAATATATATATATATATAATCATCAAATTGACCCATTCGACTGAAAATCCATATTTATTCAGCAATGAAATATTATTTTACATTTATTAATCCATGCATAGATTTTAAAATGATTGCAGTACTTTCGTCTGTAAAAAATTCCCTCGATAAACGTTTTTAGACTTTAGGAATATATAATATTTAAATCATAATAATGAATAATATTTTTCATAACAAAACGCATACTTAAAATATTAATAAAATACTTTATTGACAATTAGATCATAGAAGACATTATATATTTTTTTATAACCATGACGTCAATTACCCTGGAAAACTTTACTTTATTTAAACCTCTCTTATATTAGTTTTAAAATATGGAAAAGCAATTTAAGTTTTTAATGAGATGGCCTTCATTTACGGTCGAGTAATTTCCTTTCCGAAACATAAAGATTTCACACCGCACTTCAAACTTCCAGGAAAGAATGTATTAAAATGATTATTAAACATACATCAACATGTTTTAAAATTTTAAGATGGTAAACCTATACAATGTGAATTGAAATTCCTGCTTAAAATACATTCTGCATGAAGCATGAAGTAATTAAAAAAATGAATGGTGATAAATATTGTATAGCTTATATTAATATTTGTACTGAAGAATCGAACTTCTTATGTGTATTTTATTTATTTATTTGTATATTTATTAGTTTTGTAATGATTTATTCACAATCTATAAATTTAACAGGGCTTGCAAATGATCCGGGAACGGAAAACCTATCTTTCAAACTGAAAATTCCATAGTAGGTTTCTTCAGAATTTGTGCTAAAATAAAACTCGGTAGGTCATTCCTGTACAATTTTCAAGTAAAATATAAAACGAAATTTTTTCTAAGAAAACATTTATGCTCAGTTGGGGGACCATTTAGGAGGCCTTAATTAATATTGATATACAACTGGAAACGCAAGTTTAAACAAAACTCAGTAGGTGATTCATGTACAATTTTTAAATAAAATCTAAAAGGAAAAATTTTCTAAGAAAACACCCATGCTCAGTTGGTGGACAATTTGGGAGGCCTTAATTAATATTAATATACAATTGCAAATACAAGCTTAAACATTACTAAACAGAGTAAGTATACTTACATTTATATACATTTATAATTTTCATTACAAAACGCATACTTAAAATACTAATAAAACACAATATTGAGAATAAAAGAATCCAAGACATTTTCTGCACTCATTAAGCCAATTACCCTAGAAATCTTCACTTTATTTAATCTTCTCTTATATTACTCTTAAAAATCTGGAAAGGGATTTTAAGTTTTTAATGAGTTGGCCTTCATTTACGGTCCAGTAATTTCCTTTCCGAAACATAAAGTTTTCACACCACGCTTCAAACTTCGAGAAAAGAATCTATTGAAATAAGACTTAAAAATACATCAAAATGTTTTTTAGAATTTTTATGTGGTTAACTGATGCAGTGTGATCGAAATTCTTGCTTAAAATACGTTCTGCTTATGAACATAGCTTGAAGTAATTAAAAAAAATGATTGGTGATAAATATTGTATAGCTTATATTAATATTTGTACTGAAGAATCGAACTTCTTGTGCGTATTTCATTTATTTATTAGTTTTGTAATGATTTATTCACAATCTTATAAATTTAACAGGGCTTGCAAATGATCCGGGAACGGAAAACCAATTTTTTTACTGAAAATTTCATGGTAGGTTTCTACAGAATTTGTGCTAAAATAAAACTTGGTAAGTGATTCCTGTACAGTTTTCAAGTAAAATCTAAAACGAAATTTTTTCTAAGAAAACATTTATGCTCAGTTGGGGGACCATTTAGGAGGCCTTAATTAATATTAATATAAAATTGCAAACGCAAGCTTAAACAAAACTCAGTAGGTGATTCCTGTACAATTCTTAAATAAAATCTAAAATGACAAATTTTCTAAGAAAATGCCTATGCTCAGTTGGTGGACAATTTGGGAGGCCTTAATTAATATTAATATACAATTGCAAATACAAGCTTAAACAATACTAAACAGAGTAAGTATACTTACATTTATTTACATTTATATTTTTCATTACAAAACGCATACTTAAAATATTAATAAAACACAATATTAATAATAAAATACAATAGGAATAAAAGGTGTCATTCTTAATTGAGAAATAGAAATAAAAATAGTGTGCTTTTCTGAAAAACTCTTAATATCTGTAGTTTTCAGAATCACTGAAAATCACATATTATGTTATAGGTTTGAGTAGAATCATTAGATTTTATAACTGTTATAACATAAATATCTGCTGAATAAATAGAATAATACTAATGTCAAATACATCTATATTAATAAAATAACAAATCGCTCTGTGTGTGTGTGTTTGTGTGTGTGTGCGATAGTTAGCGAAAACAACGGTACGTACGAAGCTCAAAATTTTTCTGAGAGTAGCCCAATATCTTTCCTGATGCACCTGATGCTCAGAATTTCAAAATTCTATTTATTAACTGAGTAATTAATTAAATTCCAAACCTCACTCTCATAAAAAATCGTTTTTTTTTTGGCTTTTTTCACTTTCATTTTTTTATGGTTGGTTGGTTGCATAAAAGTTTCGCAGAAATAATTAAAAAAGCTAATTCATAGACTGGCAAACTGTCGATTTAAATAAGGATTTTTTTTTTCATCACAGCTGCTGTACGCCATGGAGGAAAAAGATAGGTGGTGGCGAAGTAAACCGAAAAAAAAAAAAGGTTTGCAATATGAAACCATTTATCGATGAAATTTTAATGGCTCAAACAAAAGCAAAAGGAAGGAATTTTGCATTAATAAGACGGATTGAAAGAAATGAATTACAGCTGAAGCATATTTTACGAAGAAATAGTAATTTTTTTAAATGGTTTTTTCTATTATATTATTTATTAAAATAAATGTTTGCTTTTAAAAAAATTGAAATTGGAAAATTAAAAATAATTAAATGTCAAAATAAAATTAAATAAAATATTGAAAGCATATCGTTTGAAGTAAAAAATTGTATTACTAAAAGTTTTCTCTTTTTTTCAGAAATTTTTAATACTTTATAACGTAGATGAAAAATATTTATGATTTAACAACTGAATTCAATTAATAATAATATTAATCTAAAATCTAGATTTCAGAGTGCAGACGATTTTAACGAAAGAATGTTGATTTTTCAAGCAAAATCTTAAATGATGCTTCTATATTGATATTTCAAAGGCATATGATAAAAATAATCAAATAATTCTTGCCTATGATTGATCTATTTGTATCTTTCATGCATTCTGATCGTGTATTACAGGCAATAATGGCACAAAACGTTATTTTTAAACGAAATTTTAGTCATCTATTCAATAACAGTTTAAAAGATATAAAACAAAAACAAAGAAATACTGGTTTAAACCAATTTGAATTGATTGGAGTTTCAAAGCACATGGTTTTGTTGGTGCTTATTTGGACTTAATGTAGCGGATATTAGCGTTACAATTTTTCCGTCACCCCAAGACATTATACGGCCATTCTATTAATTTCTTTTTACTGTATGTTTGTACGCATATTTTTGGCGTTTTGAACATTAGAATGTATGAGTCATTAGCTGTGTTGCAGTAAAAAAAAATTACACAACACTTTTCTATTAGTTTATTTTTTTAATCATTGATAAAATTTAAATGTGTTCTATTCAATTTAAAATTATAATATGGCTTTAATTTGTTCTTAAATCAAAAATAAAATAGCTGTTTGGCGAACAATTGTTTGTATCCGCAAACGATTCATTCACCATAATAAATTATCAAATAGCAAAGTAAATTATCTATCAGAAATAGCCATAAAAAGAATAGTAGCAAAACTGATTATAACCTTAATGTTTAGACTAATTTAAACATAACCCGATCCCAACCAGAAAAAAAAACACCCTCCGATCCGTGATACACAAAATTTCAGTGAGTATAAACCTTACCCTAACCTAAAAATTCTGTTTGGAAAAAACTACAAATTTGATAACTGACCCGAACCAAACATGAATCTCGCAAACATGTTCAAGTGAAGCATAACCCGATCCAAACAAGGAAAAATAATTTTCGTGGGCATGAAACCTGACCCGAACCTAAATATTTTCTTTAAAAAAAACCGAAATATGACTCGAAGGAAATCTGAAACCGATAAAAATATTCCAGAGAACTATAACCCGATTCCAACAAGACAAAATACTTTCCGTGGTCATAAACCCGAATGAAACCTAAAAAACTCCGTGTGAAAAATCCTGAACGTTGATTCAAACCACATCTAAATCTGACCAAAGTATTCGAAAGGACCATAACCAGATTCGAGTAAGACAAAATAATTTCCGTGGACATGAACCCGAAACGAACCTAAAACTTCCATTCGAAAAAAGCCTGAAATTTGAATCGAACCAAATCTGAATCTGACAAAACTATTTCAAAGAAACGCAACCGGATCCAAACAAGGCAAAATATTTCCATGGACATGAACACAATTCGAACCCAAAAAATTTCTTTGAAAAAATCGCGAACTGAATGAAATCTGAACTTGGCAAAAATATTCCAGTGAAGCATGTCCTTATTCGAACAAGACAGAATAATTTTCGTGAACATGCAAGAAGACCCGAACCCAACAGTTATATTTGAAGAAAAACCCGAAATCTGAATTGAACCAAATTTGGACCCGACAAAAATATTCCAAAGAACTATAACCCAATCCAAGCAAGACAAAATAATTTCTATGGACATAAACCCGACTCGAACCTAAAAAATTCGATTTGAAAAAAACCTGAAATTTGACCCAAACCACATCTAAATTCGACCAAAATATTCGAAAGAATCCTAACTGGATTCGAGTATGACAAAATAATTTCCGTTTTCATGAACGAGATCCGAACCTAAAAATTCTATTTGAAAAAATACCTGAAATTTGAATCGAACCAAATCGGAATCTGATAAAAAATATTCCAAAGAATCGTAATCGGATCTGAATAAGACAAAAAAATCTCATTCACATGAACCGAATCTGAACCTAAAAAATTTCATTGAAAAAATCACGAAATCTGAACTGAACCAAATCTGAACTTGAAAAAAAATATATTCCAGTGAAGCATGTTCTTATTCAAACAAGGCAGCATAATTTCCGTGAACACGCAAGAAAACCTGAACCCAAAAATTCCATTTGAAGAAAAAGCCGAAATCTGAACTTAACCAAATCTGTTCTCGACAAAAATATTCCAAAGAACCATAACTGTATCCGAACAAGACAAAATAATTTCCATGGACATGAAACCAACGTGTGGTTTGGTAAAATTTAGGTTGCAATTACATTACGGTAAGTCTTTGATTATATTTAATTTCCCGTTAGGTTACAGTTAGGTTACGGTTAAATTAAAGTTAAATTGCATTTATGTTATGGTTAGAATAAGGATATGTTACAAGAAAGTGAAGGCTAGGTTACATTTATGTTATATTTAATTTACGGTAAGGTACTGTTAAGTCGAAGTTAGGTTACAGGCAGGTTATGGTTACGGTACAAAAGTTTACGGTTAGGAATTTATCCACAGAGTGAACATTACGCATGATTTGATTAAAAATAACACTTACTTTTGTTAAATGGCTTACCAGCGAGTATCGATTCCATTCATGGTATAGTCGGATTTAAGAGTGATATAATTAGTTTGAAATTCAAAATATTTCACTTGGGATTTCTATGTGAAAAAAAAAATAATTAGTTACGTGTCTTAACAGTGATTTTTGGTAAATATCAACATTTTAACACGAAAATCACGCAGTCGTTGGATACATATTCCCTCCCGCGTTTCTCATCGCTCATTTTTAGTATTTTTAGAGCTTAACATTAGTTGTTTTTTAAACCGATTTTTCGCACAGTCAGTGGCCACGTATTTCAGACAATGCATTTCTGCATGTTTCGAGTTAATGATAAAATTATACAAATTTCAATTTCGTTTAATATTGTTAATACGGACCCGGGCAACGCCGGGCGGGTCAGCTAGTTGAGAATAAAAGAATTCAAGACATTTTCTGCACTCTTTAAGCCAATCACACTAAAAATCTTCACTTTGTTTAAGCCTGTCTTATATTACTCTTAAAAATCTGGAAAGGGATTTTAAGTTTTTAATGAGTTGGCCTTCATTTACGCTCGAGTAATTTCCTTTCCGAAACATAAAGTTTTCATACCGCGCTTCAAACTTAAAAATACATCAAAATGTTTGTAAATTTTAATGCGGTTAACTGATGCAATGTGAATTAAATTCCTGCTTAATATACGTTCTGCTGATGAACATAGCATGAAGTAATTAAAAAAATGATTGGTTATAAATATTGTATAGCTTATGATAATATTTGAACTGTAGAATCGAATTTCCTACGAGCATTTTATTTATTAATTAATTAATTTATTATTTATTAGTTTTGTAATGAATTATTGACAATTTTTAAAGTTTACAGGGCTTGCAAATGATCCGCGAACTGAAAAGCATTTTTTAAACCGAAAATTTCATAGTCGGTTTCTACAGCAGTTGTGCTAAAAGAAAACTCTCTCGGTAATTCCTGTTCAATTTTCATTTAATAACTAAATAGAAAAATTTTCTAAGAATACATTCATGCTTAGTTTTTGGACCATTTCGAAAGCTTTAATTAATATCAATATATAACTGGAAATGCAAGCTTAAACAATATAAAACAAAGTAAGTATACTGGCAGAGTAAGGTTATTTTATATCATTTAAAAATTTCACCGAATTTAAAATGCTTATAGCATTTTCTACTCTAAAAGATTCGCTCTATAAAACTTTTTCCGACTAGGAACATAAAATGTTAAACTCATAATAATAAATAATATTTTTCATTACAAAACTCATACTTAAAATATTAATGAAATACACTATTGGCTATGAGAGCGTCTATGACATTTTATGCACACATTAACTCAATTACCAAGAAAAATTCACTATATTAATTCCACTCTTTCATTAATCTTAAAAATCTGGAAAGGGATTCTAAGTTTTTAATAGCTTGGCTTTTATCAACGGTTGAATAGTTTCTTTTTCGAAACATAAAGTTTTCACACCGTTCTTCAAACTTCGAGGAAATAATCTATTAAAATATGGCTTAAAAATACATCAAAATGTTTTAAAAATTTATTTTGGTTTTCTGATACAATGTGAATTGAAATTCCTTCGTAAAATGTATTCTACCTATGAATGTAGCATGAAGAAGTAATTTAAAAATATGTATTTTAATATTGTAGCTTATATTAATATTTGAACTGCATAATTAAATTTCCAACATGTATTTTTGAAATTTTTCAATGAATTGTTGACAAAAAAATATTAATACACAAATGAAAACCTGAACATAATCACTTATAAACAGCTAATGTTCTAACGAGACAACAAAGTGAAGCGCTACTTAATGCACACAATATAGATAAACGTTGTATTATTAATTAAAAAAAGTCTAACCCCAGTTATAAATTGCATAATCAATCTTATTTTTTTTTTTTTTTTTTTTTTTTTTTTTTTTTTAACAGAAATGATAAAATAAAATTTTAATAAGAAAAGTTTTAAGGCTATACACATGGGTTGGATATTTTTTAGTATATTGGTTCTATATGCTCAGTATGTTGGAGTATCTATGACATTTTTTTGCGCTCAATTAAGACAATTACTTTAGACACCTTCACTTTATTTAATCCAATATTATATTACTTTTTAAAATATGGATTCGTATTTTAAGTTTTTAATGTGTTGGCCTTTATCTGCAGTCAAATAATTCCATTTGCGAAACATAAATTTTTCACACCGCACTTCAAACATCGAGGAAAGAATCTGTTAAAATGAGGCTTAAAAATACATCAAAACGTTTTGAAATTTCAATGCATTTCACTGATCAATGTGAATTGAAATTTCCTCTTAAAATGTGTTTTGCTTTTGAACGTAGCATGAAGAAGTAATTAAAAAATAAGATTTTGAATAAATACAAATATTGTTGCTTATAATAATATTCGACCAGTAGAATTAAATTTCCTGAATGTATTTTTTTTCTTTTTTCTATATTATTTTTGCGATGAATTGTTGGTAATGTATAAAAATTAACAGGGCTCCCGAATTGTCCATGAACTGAATAGAAATATTTTAAAACAGAATTTCATAGTAGGTTTCTAAATAATTTGTGCTAACACGGAAGATAATTTATGTGCAATTATGTATGGTGAATTTGATATATTTTTATATGGTGACTTCTGTGCAAATATATATCGATCCAGCTGTAAAACGCTATTTTACACTACTTAAAATTACCACGAATTTAAAATGATTACATTTCCTTCTTGAGAAGATTTGCTCCATAAAACTATCTTCCTATTAGGAAAATACAATATTAAACTCATAAAAATAAATAATGTTTTTCATTATAATATTTAAAATGTTAATAAAATACATTACTGAGGATGAGAGCATCGATGACATTTTCTGCACCTGTTAAGCCAATCACCCTAAACCCTTCACTTCATTTATTCCACTCTTATATAAAAATATTTATTATAAAAAAAAATGCATCAAATTTAAAATGATTACAAAAGATTCACTCCATAAAACTTTTTCCACTGTTACAATGTGAATTGAAATTCTTTCTTAAAATGCAATCTGGTTCTGAACGTAGCATGAAGAAGTAATTCATAAATAAGAGTTTGAATTAAGACAAATATTGTTGCTTGTATCAATATTGATACAAAATGAAATTTCTTATGTGTTTTTTCTTTTTTCTGTATTATTTTTGTAATGAATTGGGGGTAATGTATAAAAATTAACAGTTCTCAAAAATTTTCCGCGAACTTAACAGCAATAATTTTAACACAAATTTTCACAGTAGGTTTACACAGGATTTGTGCTGAAACTAATACTGCAACAAACTGTAATTTTATATGGTGATTCCTATATGGCATATTTTTATAGGGTAGTTATTGTGCAAATATATATGAGGAGCCCAGAAGCCAAGGGGTATAAGTGACAAAATTGAAATAAAATTAGTTAAGTGCACAGGCTATCTGGAAATAAGTCTATTTATTTGTAGGTAAAGAGTAATGAGTGATTTTTTAATTATACACTGAGTTTTAGGGGTCAGTTACTTAACCTCTTTCCCGAAACCAGAAAGACCCCGAGACAAGAAATAGGAAATCCCATGCGTCTCTTTTATGTGCCTCAAATGACTGCTATATGTGACTCCACTGTCAGGTCATGCGACTGCTGCTTTGTGGTGCTTTGAGTCACCAGGTGACTTTACAGTGTCGTTTTATTGAGAGTCTCATGTGACTGTCATTTAGAGTCTCAATTTCAAAGTCATTGTGAATGTTGCATTATTATAAATAACCAAATAATGACACATTAAAGTCACATAGTCACTTTCTGTCTCAAGACTTTGACAAATGATAACAGAGACCCTACTGTGAAGTAACCACTGTGAAAAGTGGTGAAAACTCATCATGTGACTTTAATGGGACATTGTTTGGTGATTTATCATCATGCAACATTCACAATGACTTGGTAATTGAGCCTGCAAATGACAGTCACACGATAGTCTGAATAACACGACATTGTAAAGTCACCTGGTGACACTTCACAAAGCAGCAGTCGCAGTGACCTCACAGTGGAGTCCCATATAGTAGTCATTCGTGACTCATAAAAGAGACATATGAAATTTCTTATTTTTTTGTTTCACCGTAGTGACTGTGACTCTTGTGACCATGTGTGACCTGAATGAAGAGTTATAAGGACTAGCTGTTATAAAGGGATAGTAGTTATTCAAATTAGATTACTTCCTTTTGAATATTCGCGTGAAAATAATCGCTTGAAAATCCCTTGAAAATTGACATTTTGGGAGTCCGTCCTTAAATTTTGCACACCAGTGTATATATATAAAAATTTATATATATAGACCTTAACATTGTTATCTCAAGAAGTTCAGTTTTAATGCAGTGATACAGGGTGTCCAAAAAATCTGAAAACGGTCGAATAACTCGAGGAATACATATGAGATTGAAAAACGAAAATATTCCTGTTAAATATTTTTAAATAAGCTACTCAACGATACCAAATTTGACTTTCGCAACCGACCCCCTGGGGGTCAGAGGGGGTTCAACTTCGAAATCTTAAATTATAATCCCCATTTTTTATTGCAAATTCGGACTCTACGACAAAAATACATAACTTTTGTATTGGATGTCTATTTCGAATCCTCGTTTATCACGGTGTAATTGAGCATATTAAATCGATACATATTTCGCTTTTCCCAACTAGATTTTGCCTGATTGGCCAGAATTTTTGACGTCGAATTCCTCGTCTTTTGCAGGAATAGCGTTTCTTGAAAATCACCCGTGGCAATTATTTCGATAATGCTACGCTGTTAAAAATTTGATCCATTTGCTGTAGCGCCACTCCACAGCTTTTATAGAATATCTCTTTTATGACCAATGAGAATGCTCCATAACACAGTAAAGTAAATGTTTTCTATAAAAGCGTTGGAGTGACGCTACAACAAATAATTAAAAAGAAATATACATCTACATCAGCCGTATTTAGGAACCACTTACTGGATAAAATAAAAATCCAAATACGCTGTTAAAAATCTGCTGCATTTTGTTGCAACGCACTCCACCGCTTGTATATAATATCTCTATTCCAACCAATGCGAAAGCTCCATTTCACGGCCAAGTAACCATTTTCTATACAAGAAGGGGAGTGCGTAGCAACAAAATGCAGAAGATTTTAAACAATGTAGAAAACTAAATTAATATATTTCAATGAATTTTTGTATAGAAAAACATAAAAAAAACCATATACACTGTAACTCATTTGATACAGCGTCACTCCACTGCTTTTATAGAAAACGGTTACTTTCCTGTGTTATGGAGCATTCTCATTGGTCATAAAATAGATATTCTATAAAAGCTGTGGAGTGACGCTACTGCAAATGGGTCAAACTTTTAACAGTGTAATATTATCGAAATAATCGCCCCGGGTGATTTTCAAGAAACCACCATTCGTGTAAAAGACGGGGAATTTGACGTCAAAATTCTGGTCAATCAGGCAAAACATGGTTGGGAAAACCGAAATATGTATCGATTTAAAATGCTCAATTACACCGTGATACACGAGGATTCGAAATAAACATCAAATACAAAAGTTACGCATTTTTGTCCGTAGTATCCGAATCTGCAATAAAAAATGGGTGTTATTATTTAAGATTTCGAAGTAAGACCCCCTCTGAACCCCAGGAGGTCGGTTGCGAAGGTCAAATTTGTTATCACTGAGTAGCTTATTTAAAAATATTTAACACATATATTTTCGTTTTTCAATCTCTTATGTATATCTTGAGTTATTCGACCGTTTCCAGACTTTTGGGACACCCTGTATATATATACATATATATATATATATATTCGTAACCGACCCTCTGGGGGTCAGAGGGGGTCCAACTTTAAAATCTAAAATTATAACCCTCATTTTTTATTGCAGATTCGGATTCTACGGACAAAAATACGTAACTTTTGTATTTGATGTTTATTTCGAATCCTCGTTTATTACGGTGTAATTGAGCATATTAAATCGATGCATAATTCGGCTTTTCCAACGGGATTTTCCCTAATCGAAACTGATTGGGCAGAATTTTTGACGTCAAATTCCTCGTCTTTTGCAGGAATAACGTTTCCTGAAAATCACCGGTGGTAATTATTTCGATAGTGCTACACTGATAAAAATTTGACCCATTTGCTGCAGCGTCACTCCACAGCTTTTATAGAATATCTCTTTTATGACCAATGAGAATACTCCATAACACAGTAAAGTAACCGTTTTCTATAAAAGCGGTGGTGTGACGCTGTAGCAAATGAGTCAAATTTTTTACAGTATATAGGGTTTTTTATGCTTTTCACTAGAAAAATTCGTTGAAATATATTAATTTAATTTTCTATTTGGATTTTTATTTTATCCAGTACATGGTTTCTAAAATACGACCTACTTGTTTTGATGTTTAAATGTGTAAATAAGAACCTCCCCTCCCGAATAGAAAAAGCACATCTTCAATTTTTTGGGGGAGGGGTATGTAAATGTTTTGCGTTTCGATAAGTTCTGCCTTCTTTTCTTTTTCGTTCTTTTTTTTCTTTTTTTTTAATCATTTAATTCAGTGGGGCGGATGGGCGTGCATGGAATTTTTTAAATAATTTTTACAATGTATAATAAAATGTAAGGCAAACTGGCCTGCGTGTTTCGATCTTTTATCATATAAATATGCAACTCCCCTAAGAAATAGAAAAAAAAATTAATTTCATAATTTGAGGGTGGGATGTGTATATAATATGCGTTTCCATATATTCTGTTGTTTTTAAAAAATCATCTAATACGCTGATGTGGGTGTATGTTATTACTATTATTATTATTATTATTACTATTATTATTACAGAAACAATATAGGATAAAATATTAAGAAATAAAGTTATAAAACATTTTTTGGCTGTGCAACGATTATATGTTTATATATTTATGTCGGCCAAATATCTACACAATGGGATATAGGCCCTATGGGGAGTAGTGCCCTCCGTGGGAATTTTTCTAAAGGAACCTAACCCGTATTTACGCAAGTTTCGGAGAAAAACACGGAAAACTCCGAACGATTAGGCCGACGGTCGCGATTGGGTTCGAACCCAGCACCTACCGTCTACCAGTTTGGAGGTCAGAACCTCGCGGCTACTGGTGGGGCGGCTGTGCAACGAATGAAGAAGTATCGTAAATGCATTGTACTTACGGAATCCTTTATTTTCCAAGTGAAATATCAGTATTTTCTTTATAAAATAAATAAAGCTACTATAAACATTCGTTATTTTGCCTTCTTTAACAAGTGATTTTCAATAAGAAAATATTCGTAGTTAGCATTTCTTATTGAAATGAAATTGAAATGCAATCTTATTGAAATTATTTCTAATTCTAGAAATTGCAGGATCCTTAAGAACCCTGAAATTTTAGTTTGAGGGAGGGATTAAACGTTTTCATAATTGATTAATTACTGCAACAACCAAATAATAGGGCAGGGAATTTTTCGACAATTTTTGTTGATATATCATGATTTTTTGTAAATTAATATTTATTTTATTCAATTTAAAAATGTTTTTCATAAATTTAACCGCTTACCTACCGCATAAATTTCTGGTAAAAATTTTCAAATAATGTCTAATTTAGCATATCTTTTACACAATTTTTAATCTTTTATGACGGGTTATTTCAAAGAGAAACTTTTGCCTTATTAAATCAGAAAAATGCTCGGATTAAATAATTCAATATTTAAAATTAAATTTTACTGGTGAGATAAATAAATTATTATTCAAGCATGGATGCCCGGCAAATCATGGTAGGAAAAATTACGGTTAACATGCCAAATTTCAGTTTTCTAGGCCTTTCAGTATCACAAAATTGTAGTTAGAAAGTTTTTTTTTTCCTGCGCTCACCTTGAGTTCGTGGTATGGACATAAGGGATAGTCTATATTTGATTCGGGGGGGGACACCATCCTTTTAGTATCATTGCTTTTGAAATCAGTTAGGTAGTTCCGCAGATTTTCCTCTACAAATAAAGCAATTTTACCTCTTTACAATATAGGTATATTTATAGATTACTAATGCATTGTATTTATTAAAATTATTTATAATTGGTTAATATTTATAATTGATTGATTGGATAAAATGAAAGCACAAATGGTAAAATAATTTAATATATTTCTATTAATTTCTATGGCAGAAGCATATAAAACACTTTTCTTATCGAAACAATCGTTAATAATTATTTTCAACAAACATGTATCCGCTAATGCGACTACTTTGGTGAAGAAATCTCTGGCCTATCAAAATTGTGTTGGTAAAATCTGTTTGAGAAAATAAAATATGTATCTGATGTATTTTGTTTGATTAAAAGCGCGATCTTAGAAAATCAAAAAAAAAAAAGGCTTAAAAAACAATCATAATTTATATATCTCACCAATAAAATTTAATTTTAATTATTGCATTATTTAATCCGAGAATTTTTCTGATTCAATTAGGATAAAAATTTCTCTTTGAAATTACAGGTGATAAAAGATTAAAAAATCAATTTCATTTCAATCATTTCTATTTCATTTCAATAAGAAATACTAAGTACGAATATTTTCTTATTGGAAATCCCTTGTTAAAGAAGGCAAAATTACGAGTGTTTATATAAGCTTTATTTATTTTATAAAGAAAATACTGATATTGCACTTGGAAAATAACGGGTTCCGTAAGTACCATGAACTTACGATACTATTTCATCCGTTGCACAGTCAGCACAAAAAATGTTTTATAACTTTATTTTTTAATATTTTGTCTTATATTTTTCTGTAGTAATAATTAAAAAAACATACACTCACATAATTTAAAAACAACAGAATCCATGAAAACGCATAATATACACACATCCCGCCGTCAAATAATGAAAATTATCCTTTTTCTATTTCTTAGAGGAGGTATATATTTATACGTTAAAAGATCGAAACACGCAGGTCGATTTGCCTTACATGTTATTCAACATAGTAGAAATTATTTAAAAAACTCCATGCAAGTCCATCCGCCCCACTGAATTAAATGCTTTAAAAAAAAAAGAAAAAAAAACGAAAAAGAAAAGAAGGCAGAACTTATCGAAACGCAAAACATTTACATACCCCGCCCCCAAAAACTGAAGATGTGCTTTTCTATTCGGGAGGCGAGGTTCTTATTTACACATTTACACATCAAAACAAGTAGGTCGTATTTTAGAAACCATTTACTGGATAAAATAAAAATCCAGTAGAAAACTAAATTAATATATTTCAATGAATTTTTCTAGAGAAAAGTATAAAAAACCCTATATAATGTAAAAAAAAATTGACTCATTTTCTACAGCGTCACTCCACCGCTTTTATAGAAAACGGTTACTTTACTGTGTTATGGAACATTCTCATTGGTCATGAAAGAGATATTCTATAAAAACTGTGGAGTGACGCTACAGAAAATGGGTCAAATTTTTAAAAGTGTAGCACTATCGAAATAATCGGCACGGGTGATTTTCAGGAAACGCTATTCCTACAAAAGACGAGGAATTTGATGTCAAAAATTCTCTCCAATTAGTTTCGATTAGGGAAAATCCCGTTGGAAAAGCCGAATTATGTATCGATTTAATATGCTCGATTACACCGTGATAATCGAGAATTCGAAATAAACATCAAATACAAAAGTTACGTATTTTTGTCCGTAGAATACGAATTTGCAATAAAAGATAGGGGTTATATTTTAAGATTTCAAAGTTGGACCCCCTCTGGCCCTCTGGAGGTCAGTTGCGAAGGTCAAATTTGTTATCAATGAGTACCTTATTTTAAAATATTTAACATCAATATTTACGTTTTTTAATCTCATATGTATTTCTCGAGTTTTTCGTCCGTTGCCAGACTTTTCGGACACCCTGTATATATATAGTATCATTTCTTTAAAGTAAATGAAACAAATCCATTTTCCAAAACTTGATTATATGATTAAACGTCAAAGGAAAAATATTGACAGAAAATGTATTATCAATGTATTTTTATGAAACATCCTATCATCTTTGTTAAATTCAATTATTTTAAAACGCTTATTTTAGATATTAGCATACGGTTAAGCTATACACTTTCAAGAAAAAGAAAATGCAATTCCTGAAATATATTTAATTCTGAAAAATTTGCTTTCCGAAAAATAAACCTTTTATATAGATTGAAGTGAAAACCCACAAAATAAATACAGGGGATACTTTTAGTAATTAAATCTATACGTAAAAGATTATGGAAAGCGCACTGCCCCTGACGCTCTTAAGTAAATTACCTTTGGAATTCTGAAACCCTTGAAACACCATTTAAGAACCTCTTGCACTTTCCTCTTCATAATCTGGATAATGCTTTAAAATTATAAATGAGATTTTCTCAGCTTTTTTCTTACGGACGTAAATTGTAATATCGCATTTTGAGGTTTCTTAAGAAGTAAAAGAAATCAATTTTGATTTAAAACTACACTGCAACATTTAACTTTTTATTAAAATTGGATCATATTTTAAGTAAAATGCATTTTTAAAGCAAATTTACATTCATGACAACTAAATTATCATTTCCGCATCTTCTCATTTTCTTCTTTTTATCTAAATTAAAATATATATATGTAACTAAGGGCGCTCCGCCCCCCCTGCTCGCTACGCTCGACAACCCCCCGCATAGTCGCTTCGCGATTCCGTTCGGTATCGCTTTGCGATGATCCTCTTGCTGCATCTTCACTCCCCCTCTTTTATAGAATATCAATCTTTTGGCAAATGAAAATGCTCCATGATAGCTTGAAGTAGTAGTTTTCTATAAAAGCGGTGGAGTGACAATGCAGCAAAATAGTCATATTTTTTACAGTATATCATGGGGCATTCTCATGGATCAAAATAGAAATATTCTATAAAAGCAGGGGAGTGACGATTCAGTAAAAGGGTCAATTTTTTTACAGTGTGGAGTGACGCCGCAGTAAATGCGTCAAATGTATTGATCAATCTCATTTCGCTAATAGCGAAATATTTATCTGGAGCCTTGGATACCAAAGTATGGTTTGCAAAGGGTTTTCGTTGGAAATTCTTCAGCATCATACACTGTAAAAAAATTACCCTTTTGCTGCATCGTCACTCCCCCGCTTTTATAGAACATTACTCTTTTGGCCAATGAGAATGCTCCATGATAGCCTGAAGCAGCGAAATTTTTTCCGAGCACCTTCGTCGTTCCAAGCCCAAGCTCGCACTCTGATTGGTTGTTGCTCTCGGCACTATTATCAGGTAACTTGGCTATAACCATACTTGGAGAAAAATACTTTGCTCGTAAGTGAACGAGTAAACTTAAAACCTAACCTACTCATTCTTATTCTTCCTTCATTCTTATCTCGTGGTCTTGTGCTCTTGTGTATTATTATCTTGTGTTGTTTAATAAAATTGCTAATGCTTTACTTATTAATAAACGGGAAAAGTTACTTTTACTCGGTACGGAAGGAAATCAAACTCCTCGACGGAAGCATCTATCGCTACGCCAAGTATGATTATCGCCAAGTTACATGAAAACAATGTCGAGAGCAACAACCAATCAGAGTGCGAGCTTGGATTTGGAACGACAAAGGTGCTCGGAAAACAAATTACGCCCTGAAGTAGTTGTTTTCTATAAAATCGGTGGAGTGACGATGCAACAAATGGGTCATATTTTTTACAGTGGGTTATTCCCAATTGCTGCAGCGTCACTCCACCCCTTTTATAGAAAACGATAACTTTACAGTATCATGGAGCATTCTCAGTTGTCATAAAAGAGATATTCTATAAAAGCGGTGCACTGTAAAAAAAATGACCCTTTTGGTGCATCGTCACTCCACCGCTTTTATAGAAAACGGTATATAATTTTTATATACTTCAGCCCACACTATAAAAAAAAATATGGCTCATTTGCTTCATCTGCACTCCCCCGCTTTTATAGAACATTACACTTTTGGCCAATGAGAATGCTCCATGATCGCCTGAAACAGCGAATTTTTTTCCGAGCACCTTCGTCGTTCCAAGCCCAAGCTCGCACTCTGATTGGTTGTTGCTCTCGGCACTATTATCAGGTAACTTGGCTATAACCATACTTGGAGAAAAATACTTTGCTCGTAAGTGAACGAGTAAACTTAAAACCTAACCTACTCATTCTTATTCTTCCTTCATTCTTATCTCGTGGTCTTGTGCTCTTGTGTATTATTATCTTGTGTTGTTTAAGGGGTCTCAGGAGTCTTACTTTTTACCTGGTAGTGCGATTTAGCAACATATACATTTGATTTTTTTTCTCAGTCCCTATTAAACTTAAATGCATAAAACTTTTTATATAGACAACTTAATATCTCTTCTATTTAAAAATATATTTTTTAACATTCTATATTGAATTTTTATTATATATTTTTTATGTTTAATTTTGATTAAAAAATTAAACTGTTCTTTGACTGCGCGCAACATTTCTTAAAAAATAATAAAGCAATTTGTATGAAACTTGGTAAATATCTTCATTTTAAGTTTAAGAACAACTTATACCTCAAATTTAGAATTTTAATTATATTGATTATTGATAATTGGCAATTTTCTAATAAAAAATGATTTTTTTTTCAATTTTTTCAATTTAAATTTAAATTTTAAATAAATAAATGCATAAGTTTCTTTAAAATGAGGTATAAGTTCAAGATACATTAATTTTACACCATTATCAACTTTTTTAGCGGTTCTTGAATTAATAGTTTTGCTAGAATCCTGCGCGCAATGGATACAAGTCAAATTTTTTTTCTATCAAAATTAAACATTAAAAAAATAAAATAGAAATTCAATGTAGAATATTAAAAAATATATTTTTAAATAGAAGCGATATTAAGTTGTCTATATTAAAAATTTTATGCATTCATGTTTTATAAGGACTGAGAAAAAAAAATCAAATGTGACATGTTGCTAAGTTGCACTACCAGGTAAAAAGTAAGACTCCTGAGACCCCTTAATAAAATTGCTAATGCTTTACTTATTAATAAACGGGAAAAGTTACTTTTACTCGGTACGGAAGGAAATCAAACTCCTCGACGGAAGCATCTATCGCTACGCCAAGTATGATTATCGCCAATTTACATGAAAACAATGTCGAGAGCAACAACCAATCAGAGTGCGAGCTTGGATTTGGAACGACAAAGGTGCTCGGAAAACAAATTACGCCCTGAAGTAGTCGTTTTCTATAAAATCGGTGGAGTGACGATGTAACAAATGGGTCATATTTTTTACAGTTGGTTATTCCCATTTGCTGCAGCGTCACTCCACCCCTTTTATAGAAAACGATTACTTTACAGTATCATGGAGCATTCTCATTTGTCATAAAAGAGATATTCTATAAAAGCGGTGCACTGTAAAAAAATGACCCTTTTGGTGCATCGTCACTCCACCGCTTTTATAGAAAACTGTATATAATTTTATATACTTCAGCCCACACTATAAAAAAATATGGCTCATTTGCTTCATCTGCACTCCCCCGCTTTTATAGAATATTACTCTTTTGGCCAATGAGAATGCTCCATGATAGCCTAAAGTAGTCGTTTTCTATAAAAGCGGTGGAGTGACGATGCAGCAAAAGGGTCATATTTTTTACAATGTGTTATTCCCATTTGCTTCCGCGTCACTCCACCGCTTTTATTGATGCGCTCGCCAATACCCCATGGAATCGCTTCGTGATACCTTATTTTCTATACACTCAATTTTGGTATTCCTCTCATAAACGTACACTTATTAAAATACCGAGCATTAAATATCCATAAAAATCAGGAAAATCTACAAAAATAGCAGCATAAGGAAAAAAAAAGTGTACTCATTTCCAAGTCCACCCGACACTGTTAAAAATCTGCTGCATTTTGTTGCAACGCACTCCGCCGCTTGTATATAATGTCTCTACTATGACCTATGAGAATGCTCCTTAATACACTCAAGTTACCGTTTTCTATACAAGCGCTGGAGTGCGTTGCAAAAAAAAAAAAAAAAAAATGCAGCAGATTTTTAACAGTGGAGACGGAACCCTTTCCTGTTTGGTCTATTCAACTCATGGAAGGTGTGGTCCACCCGGACGCGTTATTTCATGAAACTTTACACTTCAGCATCACTCCAGGAGTCATTCCTCTTATGACCAGTTTTTTTACTGTAGAAAGATTTAATAGAAACATATTATTAATGCTTTCTTCATGCAAATTGTTTTGTAGGACAGTGATGAAAAATTACAACTTTTCATGAAAGCAAAATGAATCTTCAAGATTTTCATTCTAAGAAAGAACATTTAAATAGTGTAGATGTGCGAGTAATGGACCAACTTAAAGGATTTTTTAAATACTTTTTTTTATTAATAATTATTGTAATATTCTTAGTTCGGTTTTATATTATTAATCTTTCAACAGTTTTTAACTAATTCAATAGTTATATTTCCCAATGAAAATAAAAATTAAATTTGAAATAATAAAAACAAAACACTCAAAATACCAAGTAAGTAAATTTACATGTCTCACAACTAAATTAGCATTTCTTCAACTTTCTATTCCACCTTTTTATTTAAATAGAAAATAATGAAGAAAAAAGTTAGTATAAAGCATATAATTCCTTTTCTCCGTAAAATTGCATTGTAAAACATTGACGAAAAAGTGCAATATTCTAATAAAAAATTTTGAATCTTCAAGATTTACATTCTGACAATATATATATATATATATATATATATACATGTTTTACCATGGGGTAAGTATGTTTCCCGCTTAAAAGATTAAGTATAAAACCTTCTAACAAAATGAGGAAGTAAATACATCTTTAACCACTTAACGTAAATAAAGGGAGAAAATATAATAATGAAATGTGTATGTAAATGTTAATCGGAATGTGTACCACACCTGACACCTCATAAGTAAATTGTTCTTGTAATTAAACACTCTGTCCTCTTTTATTTTACACTTTATCCCGAAGTTTTTAAAGGAGATTTTCGCAATCATTTTCCTAAGAAAAAAAATTAACATCGCTTATTAGGAAAAGAGATAATGTCAATCTTTGAAGTCTTTATGTCCTATATAGCATTTAACTTAAAATAAAAACTAGATTGAGCTTTAAGTTACCCAAAACGTAACTTTCATATAAGAAATTTCCATTCATGTCATAGAAAACAAAGAATCATACAAAACAAAGAATCATACAAGACAAAGATTCATACAAGACAAATAATTGTACGTATTAAGACTAACAAGTACAACACACGCGCAGGATCATTCAATCCCAACAGGTATTTTTCACCCTCCTAATAAACAAAAAAACTACATTCCTTTAGCCACACTTCCTCGACATGCACATTAAAGGCAGGTCCACTAAGCTCAACAATGATACGGAGAGCTAACTCATTATTCTGATACATTGAATCTAGCGGTCCGCCCGTGACGCATATTTCAGATGTGTATATTGCTGGGACGATTACTGTTTCTAAACCAATAGGAGAGCGTCATTATCACGGTCAAGTACACGCCCACACAGTTTGATTGACAGGAACTCGTGGACAATTGACGGTGCTAATTATAACGATAATCTGTTGCGGATGAAAGTGAGCTCACTGGCTGAATGGTTAGAGCGTCGGGCTTGAAAACGGAGGATATGGGGTCGAGTCCATCGCGGGCCGAGAGTCCGTTGGTGATTTTTTTTTTTTAATTATTGGAGGCTGTTTTTTTTTAATAAATAAGACATTTAAAAAATATTTCAAACCCTTTTAATATTCTAAATATCGTTCCAAAATGATTTATATATATATTAAACAAATGGGAAAAAAAGTATTCTGCGAAAATATCCGTATAAGCAAAATTCCTACTTTAATTTTTATTTATTTATTTATTTATTTATTTCAGGATCAGAGGAAGTATAATTTCTAATTGAAGTAAATAAAATTCAGTCATTTTGAAAAAAAAAATTCTTTTGTACCTTTAATTTTTAATTACCGAGTACAAATTCAAACAATCCGAGTACAAATAAATAATAAACACACACGATCAATTGTCCACGAGTCCCTGTCAATCAAACTGTGTGGGCGTGTACTTGACCGTGATAATGACAGTCTCCTATTGGTTTAGAAACAGTAATCGTCCCAGCAATATACACATCTGAAATATGCGCCCGTGACACAATGTCAAATATTTTTCTTTTGGCAAAACATATATTTGATCCTATACGATAGTATGTGATGGGGTTAATCTTTTCAAATTGAATTTCTTTTTAAAATTAAGACAAAATTGTTGCAATTTTCACTGATATGTATTCTTTTATTAAAAATCTATTGATTTTACTTAAATTCATGGCATATTTTAATTTGATATTAGTTAAGAAGGAAATTTTAGTTAAACTCAACCAAAAATAAAGAAATATTTGTTAAATATTGCTCATAAAAAATTAAAAAAGTACAGAAATAACCAAAAATAATAAAAGGTTTGAGAGAAAATTTAAAAAAAATATGCTTGCAATAGCAAGATAAATGGAGAACTTATCCCTTGCGCGCATTGAAAAGTCATTGGCATTGTAGGTCAGACGCATTCTGCTGTATATATATATTTAAAAATGATTGGTAAAAAATCTAAAAGATTGTACGTTAGTGTGAAACGAAAGTATAGGGAAAAATATTTTCTTATGAAAATAATTTTGTAATAGCAATTAAAATTTGTCTTTGTATGTTAAAAATAAAACTACGAAGTTTTTTCGTTCTAAATTTATATCTTGAGGTGCCACAAGAGCCTTAAAAATAGGGACTTTAAAAAAATCCAAATTTAACATAATGTTATAATTTTATTTTCACTGTTTTAATTTTACATTTTAAAAATCAAATAATCTTTTTAATAGCAATCTATATATGCTTCTTTACTATAAAAATAATAATATTAAGTTCAATTGATGTAAATTTATGCATTAAGTTTTTACAAAAATCAAATAAATTAGCTTTATTCAAAAAGAATCAAGATGTTATATCAGTTTGAATTTAGCAATTGTAATTACTTTTTTTGCTTACAAATAGTTATTCAAACACTGTTTTTTTTAATAATAAGTAAAACCTTTTTAAAAACCTTTTCAAATTCATTAGGACACTTTGTTTTCCTGTCCAATTCACGAAACAGTTGGTGCAAAGGCAATTCATTTAAGTGGAACAAACAAATCAGCCAATGCAGTCGTCTGTTCAGATATTTTGCCATTAAAGCAATCATACGTTATTAACTCCAATGTTTGTGGGTGTCCCATCGCACCGAAAAGCAGTTACAGTTGATATGTTCAAATGATAGTTACAATTAAAGTACTCTATTATGCTATATTTATGCTTCGCCTTTTCCCAAATTACATGCCTTAGAAATGATGAATTGGGCTCTTTTACTAAAGACATACGTTCTTCTATGACCGTCTTTTTTTGTAAAATTTGTTCCCTTTTTTGTCTTTCACAATTGCTTTATTTTTTCTTCCATCGAAAAACAAACGTATATTTTCTCCAACTTGGTTAAGGCTTTTTACTATCTCTATTACACGATTCTTAGCTCTCTCTCTTCGAATTTTCATCCTATCAATTACTTTACCTTTGTTCTCCTCTATAATCATTCCAACATCTTTAAGAGCAGCACTTGAGACAGTTGCAGCAACTCTGTCCGAAACTCCAGATCGGTCACAGACACTTGCTACTGTAGGAAGTACTACTCACTTTGCTCGCTTGCAGTTGTATCCAAAAAAGAGGTAAAGTAATTTTTGGGACTGCATGTTCAGTTTCCTTTAGATTTCACTTACGTTTCCTTTCTTATTTATTTACCGGTATAGGATTTTACCATTTTTAACATGCGGGTATGAGACACTATAGGAATAGATGTTTTCGACCAAATAGATTCAAATTTCCTAATAAGAATATCAAGTAATTCATTCAAAGTTGGCTATTTTGATTTTTTTCTGGTTTCAGATCATGTCAAATATAAAGATAATATTTCATAATGTCATAATAAGTTGGAAGATTTAAATCGCTTAATTCTTTAGGGTATCCAAAAATTGAACATTCTAACTTTTGTCTCGTCTGAACTGACACTGCCATCACACTAAAGTTAAAATATTAACTAATAAATTTAATACTACCACTAATATTCAAGCTTACATATTCATAAACAAAACAAAATCCAAATAGAACAGCATAAAAAGATTTGTTACTCAATCGATTCATTTGCTTGCGCGGACTTAAAAGAGAAACATGTGACCAGACCATTGATAGAGCTACATGCATCCCTTACACTTTTGCCACCATACACCAGCCAACAATATACCGCCTGAATCAAGGCTACTTCAAACCATGTACTATTGTCCTTTTTCGACCAAATAGATTCAAATTTCCTAATAAGAATATCAAGTAATTCATTCAGTAAGTAATGTTCAGTTTCCTTTAGATTTCACTTACGTTTCCTTTCTTATTTATTTACCGGTATAGGATTTTACCATTTTTAACATGCGGGTATGAGACACTATAGGAATAGATGCTTTCGACCAAATAGATTCAAATTTCCTAATAAGAATATCAAGTAATTCATTCAAAGTTGGCTATTTTGATTTTTTTCTGGTTTCAGATCATGTCAAATATAAAGATAATATTTCATAATGTCATAATAAGTTGGAAGATTTAAATCGCTTAATTCTTTAGGGTATCCAAAAATTGAACATTCTAACTTTTGTCTCGTCTGAACTGACACTGCCATCACACTAAAGTTAAAATATTAACTAATAAATTTAATACTACCACTAATATTCAAGCTTACATATTCATAAACAAAACAAAATCCAAATAGAACAGCATAAAAAGATTTGTTACTCAATCGATTCATTTGCTTGCGCGGACTTAAAAGAGAAACATGTGACCAGACCATTGATAGAGCTACATGCATCCCTTACACTTTTGCCACCATACACCAGCCAACAATATACCGCCTGAATCAAGGCTACTTCAAACCATGTACTATTGTCCTTTTGACTATTAATTTTCAGAACTAAAAAATGTTTTGCTGCGTTTTTAAGTTAAAAGTAAGGTTAATCTTTTATATTATGAAATACTGTCAAAATCTAAAGAAATGGAAGTGAAAAAGTGCAGATTTAGTAGCATAAATAATAAAGGCATGCAGTATAAAATTATAAATATCTACTGTAAAGTAGTTTATGTGTGTTATTTCAAAATTTAAAAAGAGCATTTGATATATATATATGCTTTTTTTTTTTTTTTTTTTTTTTTTTTTTTACAAAACAGAATTTATCAAAATCAGTAAAATCTGCTTAAAAATCATATATTCAAGTTCTTTGTGGCACCTCTAAATATATTATGTTTGTTAAAATATTTTAATACTGTCTTAACAAAGGCATTAGACAACTTTTAATCGCTATTATATATTGAAATTAAAAAATATTTTTTTTTTCGTTCCACTCTATTGTACGTGTACTTACGGGTTAATGACATATTAAATTCATGATTCAACAATATATCTATCTATCTATCTATCTATCTATCTATCTATATATATATATATATATATATATATATATATATATATATATATATATATATATATATATATATATATATATATATATATATATATAGTACCTGTACCCAATATGGACACCCTAAGGAACACGTATTTTTTTCACCCCTATGTACAAGTCAGAGGACTCCAAAAATATGTACCCACTATCCTTGGACTATTGACTATCATTATAAAAATTAGCAACCTTGTAATTACTCTGGTTTAATTTAAATGATAAAAACAAAAAAATGTTTACAAGTGTCCATTTAAGAAACTACCTGTCACTATTATGGACAGGTGTTTCCTTATTGACTTTCTACACAGAGTGTATGGAAGAGCCACTTTTCCAAGGGATTTTAGAGGAGAAGGGATAAAAAAAATGTATTTTAAAGTATTCGAAGGAGGAGGGGCGACAGTAAAGATCATCAGAACATGCATTTTATAAAGGGCGAGATTCTCGGTTTTTACCCTTCGAAGGCCCATGCAAAGTCCCTTAGTTACTAGTAAATATCATAAAATAATATTGTTGGTTTTGCTTAGCTTTATAGCATCTGTCTGCGAATTTACATCTGTTATTACTCAGTCCTCACAACATCGACAAAAAGAAACTTTTTCACAATGGGCAATAAGTCCCACATACTCTTCATGAACATATCTACCACATGTGATACATGGGCACATGTTTGAAAAAGCATCAATACTGCAAAAGAAGCAGTACCAGCTCTCCTTTGTTGAGGAAGTCATACCATTGGTACCTGCGATTTCGCCAACAGATATTCTACTGGCGAGGGGGGGGGGGGTTCTTTTTATTTTTCTGCAAGGGTTTTTTGGAGGAAGGTTTTTGGGGGGGTGTTCAAATTGCACCTTGTTGTACAAAGATTTTACCACTTTGATACCTATTCAATTTATTGCTTGGCAATGTTGAATTTTCTTCTTTCTTACAGTTGTAGTCGATGGGGATAAAAGCTGTACATATTGGGAACCGGGCGTAGTTTTACTAAATCATGTAACAAATGAATAAGGAAAATATTTTTATGCAAAATATGCAATAGCAATAAAAAATATGTTTTATTAGCTTTCTAAAATACTCTACTTTTCAACATTTAATGTAATTTTGCCATATCTAATACGAATTTAAGCTTATAAGTAATTAAGATCAGCACATCTCGAAACAACAAGCTTCCTCCTAAATGGCGAGCAGCGCGCTTTTTTACACTTTTCAGCCTTAATTATTTTTCAACTGCTTTGTTGAGCTTTGTGGTTGCAAATGTTGAGTCGTCTCTCGATTAAAATTATTGCCTTAAAAAATATTAGGGGTGTCCATATTGAGAGCCCTGTCCATATAAGATACAAACACCTTATACGTATATATATATATATTAATATTTATATTTATTTATTTATATATATAAACTATTAATTATATTATAATATATGAGTCATTGTACTGAATAACCTATACCACATTGAACATGGAGGGAAAAAATAAATGATTAAAACGAATACGAATGGAATTTGTAGAACCATATATTTATATATACCAGGTGTCCTAAAAATGTCTGATGGATTTTAGAATTCAATAATTTGCAAACGGTGACAGCTATTTAAAAATTTTTTTGCAGGATGGTTATGTATAATGTCAGGAGTTTTTTTACCGTAATTTTTTATTTTAGTTCGCATCTCAAATAATAGGCGGCTCTGACGGCAATTGAACGCCAGGTCGACGCTTCACTCAGCATTGATCACCAGGTCTTCAATCGCCGTCAGCGCTACCTATTGTTTCAGATGCGAACTAAAATTAAAAATTACGGTAAAAAAACTCCTGATGTTATACATAACCCTCCTGCAAAAAGTTTTTAAATAGCTGTCACCGTTTGCAAGTTATTGAAATTTATAATCCACCATTCCATTTTGGGACACCTGATATATATATATATATATATATATATATATATATATATATATATATATATATATATATATATATATATATATATATATATATATATATACATATATGTTTATATCATTAATTTTTCTTTCTTGATATCTCCCTTTATTTTCTTTTTGTAACGCTAAATTACCAGCATATTAAGTAATTATCTATTTTTTAAAAATATTTATCATTTAATTCTATTAAATTCTCCTTAAATTATTTATCATCTTAATTATTTTATTTAAATATAAAGCTTTTATTTTATTCCTAAATTTCTCCCCCCCTCCATTTAAAGCCAAATTCTATTACTTGTTGTGATTTCCAGTGCCATTTATTTTTACTTATTTTAACTGCAAAATTTTTACCGCCTTGGGTTTTTTTTTTTTTTGGTTACGTTTGTTCATTTTTTGGCTCATTCCCGTTTCTGGTAAGACTGCTTGTAGAATTATTTCCATTGGAGGTTTTCGCATGACGTTCTTGTCTTTACTAACCAGAAACGCGCGACGTCATGAATTGTATCCCTGCTATTCTGATCAAAAATCCGGATCATCTACCAAAAAGACAGATTTTGCATAGTTTTAAACTGCTACACATCCATACACGAGTTTGAAAAGATTTTGTAAGATTCTTCAGTTTGTTAATATATCTGCTGCCTTGAGATCTCTTATTAAGTCAGTTTGTTTGGTTCTAAATTTCTTAAAACATTCACTACGAGTAAGATTGAGCTTCAGTATTTAAATGGGAACTATTGATATGAGATGTGCTAATAAATTATATCGCTCAAGCGATTCCCTAATTGTTTTTTAAATTTATTTTATAGAGAAATTCCATGTTTAATTAATTTCATTGTGAACTTCCCACTTCATGACTTCAACAACGATTGCATTACGACAGAACAAGGTGTATTCATCGATTAAAAATCACGCATTTCTAAAACTGAATTGCGATAGATTGGATACTAGTCGTTTAAAGTGCCACAGTGTAACGATCAAAACCTGGTAAAATTCCCAGAATCAACGAATTGAATAATTACTTTCTGCTAGGTTTGCCGCAGCATCACTTTTATATTAATGAATATATATATTTTAACTGTTTTTGACATACTGCATTTCACATTTCGTTTTGGAATACTATCTCGAAACGAATGAGTGTTTATTATTATTTTAAAAGTAATTTGGCATACATAAGAACTGACTTAAAAATAGCAATAATAAAATAAAGTAAATCAATGAATTTATTTTAACTTAGCATATTCAATGCTTTTTATATCTTTAGGGATTTATGATTTTCTAAGAAATAACGTGAAACTAAAACAAATTCAGAAATGTAAACAAAATGAAAGCAAATAGGATGTTGTCAAAATACTTTTGAGTACTACTGTTTAATATTCTAAATGAAAACTATTTCGTACTATAACAGTACGCGATTGAGATTTTTTTTTAACCGGACTCAAATATTATGTTAAAAGTAATAGAAAAGATCTGTAAATTGTTATTTAATTTAGATATGAACTGCATTTTAAAGAAAATTGTTTCATAAAACAACAGTATAAAACTTAAATTTTGCATTAATAGATGTTTGAAAGTTTGAAAAATTGCATCTGTCAAAATTATGAAAGTATTAACTATGGACATGATTATGCATTCAAACAGTGATATGCGCTTTTCAGAAAACAGAGAAAAAATAATTGATAATATTTTCTTTAAAAGTGTTGTACGGTAACACCCCCAGTAATTGGCATGCACCAGTGATTGGCACATTTTACAAACATGTCCTAAAAAAAGATTTATATCCAGTCTTTTAAAAATTCAAGACCATATATCAGTTATATGCTCATTTACATTAAAGATTATAACTTTAATTTATTTTACAAGATGACAATAGAGCCTAGGAAAGAGAAACAAATCTGGCTTGTATCAAATTAGCCATTGTGTTGCAAATTCCTGTTCTTTGGCTTAAGGAAGGCATGCTTTTCAATTCATTATTATCTGATTTATAATATGTTTTAAATTTTAATTGACAACAGTTTTGTTTAGTTAAAAAGGGTTACTTTAATTGTGTAAAAGTATTTTCGACACAAATATTTGGATTTCTGAATTAATGGTTGTTGCTAATTAATGGTGCTTCAATTTTGCTAGTTCCGAGTAATTGACACATATTCCAATTACAAGGAATTCGCAAGGAATTTGAGATTAAACCATTTATTTTGGAAGTACTTTTAAAATTATAGACTAATTTTGTTTATCAGTTGTTTTTATTTGAAAATATAAATTTTATCAGTACTTGGAATCCATTAAAGCTTCATATGACAATTACTGGGGACAGCATGACAATTATTGGGTATTAATTAAGTATATTGTATTGTTTTAAAGTGTTCGCATTTTTGATTAATATGCTGATTTCTTATTCTCAAAAACCTAAAATATGGCATCTTCATCTACAGTAAATTAATTTAAAGCGATTAAACCCAATGCAAAATGTAATTTTTTAAAAAATATAAACATATGCCAATTACTGGATCACAAGGTGTCATACATTGGTGCTCTAGGTGCCAATTACTGATGATTTCAGCAACTTTTTATAAATATATTTTTATAAAAATACTTTTTCAAATTTTGTTTGCTTTTAGTGGGCAAAATAGATGCACAGATATGCATTCTTTGATTTAAAAATATTTCCAAGTAAATAGCTTATTTCTTTGTAATGAAAATTTAAGCAAGTTTATCGATAAATTCTTAATGTGCCAATTACTGGGGATGTTACCCTATAGTTAGAAAATTTTCTAATAGAAAATATAGAACTCCTTCTAACAGTTTTCAACAAAAATGAACTCGTCACTGTGTATTTCTTTTGTAATTTAACGTTTGTAATTATTATAAGATTGTAACAAAATTGATATGTACTTTAAAGTTCACTATGACATATTACAGTTAGCATTCGCGTATACATCTTAACTAGAACCAGTCAAACAATCTTCATCCATTATATACTATGAGCAAAAAATTATCGAAGTACATTTGATTTTACGTTCCTTGGAAGATTGAGAATCTGATTTATTCAACAGATAATACTCAAACATAAAAAAATGATAAATAATAACAATGTAATGTCTTCGGATTTGGATAAACTTCTTTGTAGGAAAACATATAACATCTTTTAACATTTTTCCACAATGATAGATACCTTAGTGTGTTTTTATTTTGTATTCTAACTTCTATAAATACTCATAAAGTGCAACGAAATTGATATGTGCTATGGAATTTAATATGGCATATAATGACCTGAAAAGAAAGCGTGTAGCTTGGAAGTCCCAATTCTAGTCCAACACAAAAATGAATTCACATATGTTATACTCTATGAAAAAAAATCAGCTAAATAAATGTTAAAGATTTTAGGTTACTTGATCCTTAAAAAAAGTGATTTTTTGTCGATAGTAAGCAAACATTAAAAACGAATTTATAACAATTTTCTAACGTTTTTAGATTCAATGCTTTTTTGTTTATTTTCATACTTTTTATTACTTAATTGATTTTTAGTTTATACCAGCTCTTTTTGCTAAATCGATATATTTCGAAAAATTGAATAAAAATATTTTAATCTGTTGTCTTTAACCCTTTCCGGCATGGGCAAAATCAGTAATAAAATGAGAAATTATCGACTGACACCGGAATTCACAAACGAATTTTTTAGATATTTTGAAATCCTTAATTTAAGCTTTTATTGTAAAAGCAAAATTTTAGTAAAATATTACTGGTGCCGATTGCAAGTTTGGAATTAAAATTAGGTATCCCAGACCGAGCACAGTGTGCCGGAAAGTGTTAAAGTATTTTTTTTTACGGAGAAGTGTTTGCAACATGTATTTTAATTATATAAGTACGTTCAATATATTTTGTAAGTGTTTATGACAAATTAATTATACCGAAACTTTAATTATGCATAAAAAAACACAATCGAACTCTTAAATTTGGAAAGATTTAAAACAAATAGGCAATATAAAGAGAATTGATATTTTTTAATTATAAGTTTAAAAAACAATTAATAAAGAATAGAAATTTACCAATTTAAGAATATTGTATATTTGTTATATTAAAATTCTCTTTATCTATTTGAAAATTTCTAAATAACATAAACTTATTTTCGTTTAGATCATAATATTTATAAAATTATCTGTACTACTTTTCTGATAAATATTTAAAACGGTCAAACTTTCTGAAAACTAAATATGTAAATTTTTCCCTAAATCGAATCAAAAACTTCTGAACCGTAAATTCTCTTATCACCCATTACTTCCTTTAACAAGAAAGGCTTAAATTTCGTGTAAACGCAATGGCGTTTTTTGGAAATTAATAATTTACACAAAAGTTAATTGCGTAAAGTTCTAAAGAGTTCAGCAGAAAGTTTACCGAGAGATGTCTTCTAGCTATAAGAATATTTGTTTAAAATCTTTAATGTATGTAATAATCTACTTTGTGTTAAATTTTTCGTTTTAGTGTCAGTAAGGCGAATTTTGTTGTGTTATTTATCATGAATTTTATTAAAATAGGAATTAAAAAACAGTCGAAACATTTAATCTATAGGTATGAAAGTTGTTAATGGTAACGTTAAATCTGCATTGTGTCGTTAACGGAAAAATAGTAGCATATCTGTTATTAATCTTTTGAAGAAAGTAAAACCAATTTAAGGTTTAAAATTTAAAAAAAAAACTTAAAATAAAATTTAATGTATGTCTTGCATGTGAGCAATTGTTTTAAGTCTTTTTTTTTTATTCGGTTACATCTTTATTCTTTAGCTTTTGATAACTGAATCTTGTGTATTTATACGCTAAATAAAATATTGACCTTTTTTATCACCACGTAAACATCTTTTGCCAATCATGAATTAAAAAAAAAAAAAAAAAAAAAAGAATAAATTGCGAAAATTTGATATTCTAAAATAGATATGTTTTTACAGTGAAACCTCCAAATAAGGGACACTCCGAATAAGGGACACCTCTATTTAAGGGACAAAAGTTGCGGTCCCAAAGATGTCCCTTATTTGGAGGTTTCACTATGTAAGGAACACCGAATAAGGGACACCTCTATTTAAGGGACGAAAGTTGCGGTCCCATGGGTCCCTTATTTAGAGGTTTCACTGTATAAACATTTTTGGTCTATTTTTTATCGGTGAAGCATAAAATCAACTTTATATTTAATAATTGCATCAGAACTTTTCTGGAATTGCAAATTTCGAAATTAAAAGTGAACCTCCTCCTCTATCCTTTATCCTCCTACTCCTTCATCGGACTCTTCTAGCTGTAAGACTGTAATAATAATAATATAAGCTAAAGAAGTGAATAAATTACTAACTTAAATAAAATGTGATTTAATAGTTTTAAAATATCCCTATATTTTAACTTTAACATTTACGATTTACAAAAAAAATCTGATATAATGACATAAAAATGAAGGTGTTTTAAGATTCAGTGTTAAAAGTATACAGAAATCATAAATCAAGTATTAAAAAAAATTGTAGCATTCGGTTTTTCTTATTTTTTAACTACGGTAAAATCTGACCTAGTGACTTAAAATAAAGGTGCTTTGAGATTCATTGTTAAAAGTGCACAGAAATCATGTATCAAATGTTAAAAAAAACATTCACCTTTTTTATTTTATAGTATCCGATTTTTGTTATTTTTAACTACGACAATTTATGATTTACGAAAAATTCTGACAGGCTGGTTAAAATTTAAGATTATTTTTGGTTTCAGCAATGAAATAGTTAGATGGAGTGTTATACTGTAAAATAAGTGTAAATGGTAACAAACAAAAATCATAATAATATTAGATTGTGAACGGATTTACGTCAGTATATAAAATTTAAACTCGATTTGATATTTTCAAGCAAGTTAATGTTGTAGAACAAATTTTGAACTGCAAAAACATACATACTATCGTTGAAATTAAACAATGTGAAATCTTTACAATATAAAACATATGATACAATACTATTATTTTGGTCAATCGGAAAGTTGATAAAAGTTATTTCGTGTGTTTATGAGCTTTCAAAAAAAAGTGGTACAAATATTGAGATTGAATTATGTTCTTCTAAGCACTTGGTATATAATTCCTCGAATCATAGTCGAACGCTTTGCCTTTCAATCCAGGAAAGAGATGTAAGAAAGATTCTAAGAAAAAGAACAGTATAAGAATTTTAATTTCATATATTTTAAAGAAATGATTTTTGTTAAATTTTTTCTAACCCATGATTTTTATTAAAATCTTTATAACATCAAACTATATATGTCATATATTTTTTCAATATTTCAGTTATGATATAAAGGAAATAGATTACAAATTTTATGATTAAACGTAAAATTTTTAACATTTTCTTTTGTAAATGCAAGTATTTTTTAGCCTGAAATGAATGTGTTTTAAAAAATGTAATTTCTTATCTCGCTTTTTAAAATTTTCTAAAGCAAAAAAGAGTTATGAATAAAACAAGATTGAAACTATTTGAAAAGAGGAATTTTCTAAGAAAATAGTAAACTTAATCTCAAACTTTGGAGTCAAATACTTGATATTCAATTACAAAAATGCTTTAGAAATCCTTTTCAGAAGGGGCAGCGCTAAAAATAAGAAAACAAACAAACATAACTATGTGAATGGACATTTTAAATCTTATTTTATAAATTCTTTTATTTTCAAATCGCTCAGATTTATCCTCTTAGAAAAATCTTGTATTGTTATTTCAATTCAAAATTTATTTATATTTTATAATATTTATTATATAGTTTTCTAAAAATATTCAAGTATTGTTCAGCTGAGATGTATGAAACAGAATCTTGAATTATTTGTAAAGTTTCATGCATAGCTATTTTTCTTAGGTGACTAAAACTGATTTGGTTTTAAGAGAGTTAATGTCGAAAGTCGTGTTTTTTTAGTAATAAAAATATACTTTGCTTGAAAGCAATAGAATTACAGGGCTATTTTAAATGATGAACAGTATTTTTAAACGCTTATTCTATCTTTCAGAAATCTCGTATTTTTTTGTTACCTAAGTAATATTATTATCGGCACGAATGATTATTATATTATTATTGATATGTGTTATATTCGGCATATTACTAAAATATCGGCAAATTATCGGTAAATATTTTCAAAATTATTATATTACTTTATTATATTATTACTACATTTACAATATTTTAAATACATTTTCAAAATCATTGTTTTTAATCGGCAAATATTTTGAAAAGTTTGACAAGTGCACTATATTTTAAGTTATATCAAATTCCGCTATCTCAGCGTGTTTTAATATCTGTAATAAATTGGTAAAGCAAATTATTACTATGATTAATATATGACAGGACTGTCCAACGCGGCACCGCGGGCATATTGGCCCCCTTTGGTTTATTTTTTCGCATTCTTTGAAAGACTGATACCCTGTTAATGACATTTCTTTAAAATAAAATTCCATTTAAAATGAAAGCTTTATTTAAAATTCTTAATATTTGCTTGAGAGATATTTTTAAAACCTCTGTAAGTGTATTTCAGAAAAGAAGAATGAAAAAAATATTTTTTAAAGTTTATCATGTGTTATCACGTTTTTTCACTAATTTATGGTAATTCTTTATAAAGAATGTTATGGAGATTAAGACTTAGAAATTGGTAAATGTTGGCAATAAATTTTTTAATGTGATACGATTTGAAATGTAGAGAAATAAGCACATTTCTTCTCCTTACTTTCTGCATGAAAATTCAGCATTTTTTTTGTGACTGTTATTGATGCTGTTACAATGGCCCATTGCAGTTTCATGCTGGTACAGGGGTGCAATTTTTCTCCCACGATTTATGAATTTTCACAGTTTTCTAAATCAATGAATTCTCTTCCAGGCTATCTTTTTTGAACTACCCACAGATTGGTTATTAATATGCCTGTCTTTATTTTAGTACTTTTTATATCGTCATATTTGCACCTCCAAAAAGAAATCAAGCGATATTTATGAATACTAAAGAAACCAACAATATCTCTGATAACCATTTTTTCAAATAAAAGCCAGATTAAAGTTTTTTGCTCCTTCCACTACAAACATCTTTGAGATAACGAATTAGAGAAAATGTGTATTTCGAAATTTATTAAAATTTATAGTTGTTTTGATTTTTTCCTTTTGTTACACGTATCTCTAGATCTACGCAGTGACCTTATATCTTTTTTTCAGAAAATGGTATAATTTGAAATTTAGTAAAATTTATAGTTATTTTGATTTTTTTCTTTATTACTGGAAGCACCGGATCCACATAGCGACCTTATATATTCTACAGAAAAATGCAAAATTCGAAATTTGCTACAATTAATAGACATTTTGATTTTTCCCTTTGTTACACTTAGCTCCAGTTTCACATAGCGGCCCAATTTCTTCCACAGAAAAATGTATAATTCGAAATGTACTACAATTTATAGTAACTAGCTGCACCCGTCGAAATTCGACGGAAAAGAATATGCATTGGATATGATATATATCAGTCTTATACTCACAATAAGATACTGAGCAAAATAAACAATTGCCATCTCTTAAAATAGGGATAGCATAACGTTCCGTGATAAAGATACACAAAGTTCAGAAAATAACCAAAAATAAAGAAAATAATTCATAAAGTATTATGTTGTGCTTAACCTCAGATACAAATCCTTTTAATGTGGTTTCTGGAACCCTGAACATTATTTAAAAGCCAAATTATTCAGGAGGTCAATATAATATAATACCTCAGAAAACGAATTGAAAAATATCTGCATAGTTTATTTTTTCTTTGTTAAATATCGCTTGGTAACTGAACAATAATTATAATATCAACAAAACATTTTAATTACAATAGAAACAGGGAGTATAAACTGCATAACCAGCCTACTACACATTTAGAGCACTTGCAATAAATTCAATTTATTTATTCGTTTGTAGCCTCCATGAACTTGCCAAAATTAATTTTATTGTCATGACAACGACGAGAAAAAAGATATCTTTGTTATTAAAGAGAATAAGAATTTTGTGTTTGTTATTGATATATAGAAAACGTTTTATTAATTTTATTTCAAACACTAACTTAATGCAACGAAATGATTTTAATTAATTTTCGATATTATGTAAAATATAAATATCGTAATACCGGCATATTTACCGGTTTATTCTTTTCTTTACTTTCTTCTATCTTCAATAGAAGAAAGTATTGTAATCGAAATTTTTTTGACTTCCGGTTTTCGACGAATTTACACGTTTTAGGGGTCAGAGATTCCCCAAAACATGTTTTTTCAAAATGTCTGTCTGTCCGTGTGTCCGTGTGTCTGTGTGTCTGTCTGTATGTCGCCATTCTACCATCAAAAAGTGTATGAAGTTATACATAGAATTGAACGAAATTGTTTGTGAGTGTTTTTGACTGTAGCAAGCAGGTCCTCCCTCAGTTTTGAAATATTTCGCCGGAAGGGGGCGCGGCAATCGCGATTTTTGTGCCATTTTCAATATTGTACCGACCAAAAGTATATGAAGTTAGGCATCGAATTGAACCAAATTTTTTGTGTATGTGTATGACTATGGCTAGTTAGTACTCCCTGAATTTGAAAATAATCCGCCGGAAGGGGGCGCTGCAATCGCGATTTATGTGCCATTTTCAATGTTGTGCCGACCGAAAGTATATGAAATTATGTATCGAATTGAACCAAATTTTTTTGTATCTGTATAACTATGGCTAGTTCGTCCTCCCTGATTTTGAAAAAAATCCGTCTGAAGGGGGCGCTGCAATGGTGATTTTTGTGCCATTTTTAATATTGCATCGACCAAAAGTACATGAAGTCAGGAAGTTATGCATAGAATTGAAAGAATTTTTTTGTGTATGTGTATGGCTATGGCTAGTTGGATCGCCCTGAATCTGAAAAAAAATCCGCTGGAAGGAGGTCGTGCAATACCGAATTTTATACCATTTTCAATATTGCACCACATAAAAGTGTATGAAGTTAGTTCTAGAACTAAAGTAAACATTTTATATGAGATTATTTTGGTAAGGCAATAGGTCCTCACTGAATTTGAAAAAAAAAAAATCCGCCTATCATTCTATTGTTCTTCGGCTCGTACAGAGACGGAAGTTCGTTTTTACTCCGATTAATTGGTTGAAGCAGAAATTTAAGATGGAAATCAAAGTTGGTAGGGTATTGAATTAAAATTATTAAAGCATTAAAATGAGTAATTTTTTTTAATATTAAAATGCATGTATGAGATAGAAGAAAGTTTTGGGATTGGCACATCCATCTAGCCTAATATGACATCATTTACACCTTCAGAAATGTGCATCTTTTCCGAAATAAAAGCGTGATTCTCGCAATTATTTAAAAATTCATTAGTTTCATAAAATATTTATTATAATTAAATGAAAATGGCGCAATTTATACAAATATATTCGTTTGCGCATACAATGGACGTTTAAATAAATAGAAGAAGGTCTGTTTATTTAAATGCAGGAATAAAAGTCACTGGATATGACATCATCACTGACATAGCTATAATAATATATATTATATTCATAGAACAAATTTATCTGTCTCTGAATGATGGCATTATCTCCATCGGAAAAAATTCGCTCTTTAGATATTATATTTTATTAAATTATATTTTCTGCTATTTTATTTGCGTAATACTTAATAATATTACTCGGCAAATAATCTATGTATTGTACCGCGATTAGTGAATAATTATGCACAATCATTTTATTAGGATTTTATTAGGACGAAAACCGTTATTTTTTTTCCTTTGAAATGCGATAACGCATTCACGAATGAGATCAAGCTACTGATTGGTGGAAAGTAATAAAGCAAAATAAATTTTTATTATAGAGAGAAAAGTTTAACCTGTTGCAACTGTTTTGAAGAAATGACACGAAAAAGCTTTTAAAATTAAAATTAAAATATAAAAATTTAAATAAATCAAAAATTAGCCAGAATGGGCACATCTACAAATGAACAACTTTCATTTTAAAAAAAAAATATATCAAAATCGGGCCAGTATAAAGCTCAGGGCTAAAAAACAGCCAGGTCTTTTAAATATATAGATTTAATTTTTTTTCCTTTATTAGACGGAGTCCAGACCCACATAACGGTGTTATACTGCTATAAGACCGGATCTTATACTGCTATATACATTTGCATGTGCGCAACACTACTATTACAGTGAGATATATTTGTGGTGCATATTTTGAACCCTGTTGATGATCGGGCCCTTCATTGTTTGCCAAAAGATAAAATGCGCTTACAGAAAAATTCGGCAGGCCTGATATGTAATATTATAAATAAGTAAAAATTTTAATAAAAACGATTTCATAATGTTTTTATTTTTATATATTTTTTATTATTTTTTGCCTTTTCCGTGATTTGTTTCAGTAATTACATCTTTATTACCTCTTTGTTGCATAGGCTTAACACTTTGCGACGCAGAGAAAATTCATTGCTTAAGTGTTGAAATTGATGACTGACACCGGAATTTGAAAACAACTTTATTTGCAAACAAGAAAAAGATATTTTGCATGAATTTAATAAAACGAATTTTTTAAACGAAAATTTCGGTGCCAATGTGGCATTTGGGAATTAATTTCATTAGCATTTGGGAATTAATTTTTGTCCACTGTAGTGGACAGTATGCAACAAAGGGTTAATAACTAATAATGAAAATGTTAAAATAAATATCGATCAAATTACTCAGATTTCTTCGACTAACAAAATCGAATCACAGTTTTTAGTGATGAAAAATAAAATGCTTCTAATCATATGAAATTTTTTAGGGATGCCTGATTTAGCCAATCATTTTCCGTTAACCGCTGTTAAAAATTCTAATCTCATTTCCTAAAAAAATACTTTTCATTTGCTTGAATCAATAAAATTGGGAAAATACACACATGTTCTAACTAAATGCAGGTGCGAATAAGTAATCTCATGTGCATATTCTTGGGTCAAAGAGGATCACCTTTAATTTAATCATTGCTAAATATCATTTTGGTAAGAAATATAATTTACGCGAGGAAAAAATTATTCTGGTCGCAAAAGCTACTTAAAAATTATTAAATAAAATATTTAGAATGTGTTTTACTTTTCTTTCGTCACAAAATATTTCTTAACATATTTATCGAATGCGAATGTCAATAAACATTTTATTTCAGGCACAGAATAAAGTATTAGAAAATAAATTATCTAGTATGTTATATAGATATTTTTCCAGACTAATTTAATCTACGAAAATATTTCATCTTAGAAAATTTTCTGTTTCTCATACGAATGAAAACTTTAACTCCAAGAAGAAAATTGAAACTTGCATTTCGTTTCTTTCTTTAACTGTAGGTTACTCCAGTAAGCCGATGAAGAATATATTGACAGATTTCTAATGAGATACTGATGTTGAATTATGTAGAATGTCAGAAAACAAAACATAGTTTTCACTGTTTAATATTTTAGTTACATGTGTTTTTTGAAATAAATTATTAAAATGCTTTTTATAGTAAAAACTTTAGCTTGGTCACTTTTAAAATATACAAATTTAGGAATTATTTGTTATATAAACCCTTTTGTTGTTAAACAGCCACCATATTTTATCAGAATTTATACAGATTAGACAGATATTCATACATTAACAGAGGACTAGAAGTAATAATGTATTATTAAATATATGATACTTTTTTCCACAAATGTAAAGGCATCTATCTATCTATCTATCTCTCTCTCTATATATATATATATACATAGATAGATACATTATGCACTTATCTATGCACCTACCTATTTTTTGTATATACGTATTCTCGTTGGAAAAGATTTTTTATGATATTGAGTGGTATCGCGTGACGATGTCATTTTAAATCTCAAAATTATGAACATACAAGCGGAAATATTTTTTGCCATTTTAGGTTGCGTAATGTATGTATAGATCAATGGTTTTTATCACTTTTCTTTTACAAAGTATTGCAGATTTGCCTACTACTGTTGTGCATTAAATATATACAAAGTGGAAGTAGCATGAATCTTTATGTTACTGATATTATAGAAAGGTATTTTCGCCGCAATCAGTATCTGTCTTGTTAGATTCTCTGCATTTAAAAGCCGAATGTTCAGAAAGAAATATTTCGTGAAAAGATTTAATTCAAATATGCCAAATGCTTATTGATAAAGAATATGAATATGTACACAAAATAAGTTTTATGTTCTTATTTCAATATCGACCATTCTTCCCCTATGTTTTTTTTTTTTTTTTTTTTTTTTTTTTTTTTTTTTTTTTGTGTAACACAAACATTGAATTTTTTATCAGTAGAATAGCACTGAAAATCGGCCAATTATTGAAATGAGTCTATAGATATAAATCTTTTGATCTTTTCAGACCCCAGAGTTTATTCGTTTATTATTATTATTTAAAATTTCAGTTATAGTTTTATATTAACAAACTGATAGCTAAGAAATATTGAACAGCGAAAGAAAATAAATTTTATTTTTTGCACATGAAATTTGGAAAAGAACATGGGGATTCATTTGAAAATATGGGAACTCAAAAAGTAAATTTTTTTACTCTCTTTTTCTTATTGTTATTTTTTTCTTCTAAGTCCTTGCATTAAAAAAACAAAGAGAAACATAAAATAAATATATGTAAATTTAAAAATTTATTATTACTATACTTTACAAATGGTATCTTAAAGCACAGTAAAATTATTTTTTTTTAAATGAGGTTCACAAATGCCAATGGGTTTAAATGACAATAAATCGATTTGGAGTAAATTAAGTTAAAAGATAAATGACGTTAAATTTGAATATCAATAACGATTGATTGATTTTAAATAAAACACTGCCACTTTTTTATTGTTTTCAATGAGCGCTTATTTCAATAAATGTGAAAAAGTAGAGTACAATTTCTGTTAAATTTATAATTAATCAATATTAATTATTATTCGGAAAAAGTGGTTGATTTTTAGTACGTAGCACATGATTCAAAAAAATCATATTTCATTGCCTAAAAATAAATATATATATTTCCATGTCACCTATACACTTAATTCATTATTTTATTTTATATTTGTTATTTGTACCCCTTGGCTTCTGGGAGTCCTCAAGTATCACAAATTTCTGGAACCCATTTTTTATAACATATTGCTAAAAAAAAGCTCTATAAGAAAGAAATTGTTATTTTGTTGAGTTTTGTTACTATATGTTAGACTCCTTTTTATATATTTTTAAACTTTATTTATATACGGGAAAATTTGTAATGAAAACGTAAAATTACATTAATTACTGAGTACCGTAAAATGGGGTGAATCGGAACACTTTTCAAAATGTTAAAAAAAAAGCAACAACTGATTTTTTAATTTTTTTATTTTTCTACTAGAAACTTCGGTCTTGTTTTGTTCTTTACTTTTTAAGCTAAAATGAAACATTATTACTGTTTATATATATGTTATTTATTTTTTTAATGGTGTTCCGATTCACCCCGCAGATAGGGGTGAATCGGAACAAATGTTATAGTCTTTATTTATTCCAATTCAATAGGATTAATTAAAACAGGTAATAATGATAAGAGAGGAATAAGAACACATAAATACTGTGAAACCAAGCCTTTATTTTATATACAAGTAAAGATATGCCTTCTTAAAAATTAGAAAACAACTTGGAAATCAAGAAAAATTAAAATTTATTTTAAGAAATGATATTTGAATTGCATAAGTAGAATTTAATACAAATTCAGTCCTGTTCTGTGTTATTCTTTACTAGTAGTTATTGGATAAGTGAATCTATTGAGTATCCCCAATCGCTGCATGTATTAATACGATCTACTACTACGCCCTCATCCCCAGCCCTTAGTACTGTTTGCACCCCTCTCTTTTTTTAATTTGTTTTTCATCTTGAGATATTTATGTAATATTGTGGATGACAGAGATTAATTATGTGCAGTTTTTCTAACTAATTTGCTATTTTTAAATTCTTTTACTGTGAGTTCCATGTCTGTTTGATTAGGCGTTGACTTTTTTGTTTAACAAAGTAATTTTTAGGTACATTTAAACTCTTCATGTAATTAAAACAAACAAAATATTGTTACAATACATATTAATACATATGTTTTCATATATTACATGAAACTATTACTATATAGAAAAATAAACCATGAGAGACAACGTGTTCCGATTCACCCCGTAAATCTTAAATCTCTGATGTTTCAAGCCATTTTTCATTTTTTATTATCTAGTTTAGAAATAAGTAGAATTTAATATAGAATACCGTTAACAGGACTATCATTAATTAAAAATCCCTTCGCTTAGGTTTAAAATATAAAAAATACTGTAGTTACATACAAAGTTTTGAAGACGTTGAAAAAATGAGGTTTTTGAGGATTCTTTGTAAGTTTTTTTTTATATACCCCAGTAGTAGTGCAAACATGTCAAAACTGAATTTCCCAACTCTTAATGTTATTACCTTCTTGTAAAAAAATTGGTAAGTAAAAATATCATTACATATATTTATAATGAATTTATTTGTATGACCAGGAAGTTTCGCTCCTATTCACCCCATTTTACGGTATTTATATTTAAAGTTGTCTCTTTTATAATGATTGCTCAGGAAAAATCTCCTGGAAATATATTACAATTTAAATTAGGCTTATATATTACATCTAGAATATTTTCATTTCAATTTAATAAAACTACACCATGTTTTCTCAAAATAACATAAAAGCATTTGTGCTTCAAATGTATGGAAAATATTTTTTTCTTACTTTTCATTTTCAATAACACTTGTGAAAAATATTAACTGTCGTGAATTTAAATGCGTAATTTATTATGTGAATTTATCAAAAAAGAAAAGAAATAACACATATATAAAAGTAAGTACATTTATTTTTCTGTGTACTTTAATTTTTAAATAATAGAAAACACGTCAAAAGACTATTTGTTATTAGAACCTTTTATCGTGCAATACAAGTTTCTTGAAATTTAAAGCATTTTTTTCGAAATTATACATATCCTTGTTATGTTGATAAATGAGGCATATTTATTTTCAAGAATCTAAATAATGAATATTTTACTTTTTATTTAAAAACGATAACATATATCGAAATACTACATATTTCACTTACGTATAAAAATATTTTAGTTATTATTTTTTTATTGTTGCCAAACGAATAAGCTATAAACACAATTATTTTTGTATTTATTTTACAATTATCTACACCAATATTTGTAAAGTGTATTATCATAAAATTCTCTACAAATCACAAAATTTATTTTTATGGTTAAAAGATTAAAATATAAAATGTTTTTCTTATATAAACTTCATTTTCCGAGCAACAATTTATATTTCAGGCATGTATTACAATTATTTTTGATATATTTTAATATTTCATGTTTAGGATTTCAGTTTAAAGAATTGTAGCACACACAGTTAATTAAATTTTGACAGATAAAATAAAAACGTATAAAAGGAAATTACATTTAGAAAATGTTATTAAGGGAATCATATTTATTTTAACGTTTTCATTATTAGTTGTTAATAAAGGTGTAATTTCTTAAACAAATCACGGAAAAGGCAAAAAAAAATTAAGAATAATAAAAAATAAAAACATTATAAAATCTTTTTTTTTTTTTTGAAATTGTACTTATGTATAATATTACATATCAGGCCTATCCAATCTTTCTGTAAGCAGGTGCATATTTTATCTTTTGGGAATAAATGATCGATCATAAGAAAGGACATTTCAGCAAACAAAGAAAGGAATGCATGAATGGTTACTCCTTATGCGTTCGAAAAGACTCATTCCCATTAATAGAAATTCGTTAAAAATGGAAAACCGAATTTTTCAGAAAATAACTGAGCATTGTTGAAGTGATTTTCACAATGTAAGATAGATGGTTCTACAAGTTAAGGGAGTTATAAGTTTAAAATTAATGATGTTTGTTTCCATAAATATTGTGAGAAATACGACTTGGCATGAATTAGCATGAAAAACATGAATTGGCAGGTTTGAACCAGAAAACTTTTTTTTGATGTAGACGAGACTGGACTGATTATTAGGATGACATCTGAAAGATCTTTCGATTTTAAAGCTGACATTAACAGAGGACTAAAGATACCTAAACTATGAATTGCAATTATCCTATGAGTTATTCTGGTAACGAATGAAAAACATTCATTTATATTTAGTTGTTGGTAAATAAAAATATCCTAGATGATTTTAATGGCTAAATCTATAGCATTACACTATTGTAAAAATGCAAAATTATGGATGATAGAAACTCTTTTAGAATAAACAGGACCTTGTTTGAATAATGAAATACAAATAAACGCATATAATTCGTCTTTGCAAATAATATCCGCAGAATCCATCTTTAGACGAACTTTCAGAAGTCTGTAACATCGGAATATCTTCCACCCAACATGACATGCGATATCCAGTCTAGTGATTAAGCCATCATTTTATGTTTGAATTACCGTTAAAGAATATTACTTTTGAGAATACTTGTTTCGTAACTGACCCAAGACAATATTAAAAAAGAATATGCTTTCAGCATCTGAATCCTTATGCAAATAGCCAAAATTTAATCTTATGTCCAAAGACCGGGGTATTCCATAACAAATTACGATTTTATCATAAGCGAGTATGAAACGTCTCTATCTTATAGAATATAACTGCTACGCCTTCGGAAAATAAGATTTTTATTTTGTGTCATTTTATCCTCACAATGAACCCAATCGATTCATAACGTAGAATTTTATTTCTTTTTTATGGTTTTCTTATATTATTTATTAGTTTTCTGTAACGTTTAGTAAGTTTAATTTCGTTTGAATAAAAAGTTTTCTATAAACTGTGTCAGAGGTTTTTTAATTTTTGTTATTACAATAGATTAAGCAGAAGTTACTCTTAAATTAAAGAGAAGTAAAACGATTTCTGAATAAAAAATAAATGATTCCATAACATTTAGTAAGTTAAATTTACTTTGAATAGAAAGTTTTCTAATAGAAGAGTAACGGTTTTTTAATGTTCATTATTACAATAGATGGAGCAAAATTCACTCTTAAATTAAAGAGAAATAAAACTATTACTAAATAAAACATTTTTAGTGTGTTTTAAAGCTTTTACAATCATATTAGTTTTCATTTTAAGTTTATTATATTTTTAACTTATGTTTTCAAGCTTTTAAATTTTAAAATAATAACCATGCATCAATCGAAACTTGTAGTTGAGGAGGCAAAACACCACTGTCTTTAGAGACACAATCATTGTCAATTTTTAAACATTACTTTTGAAACTGAAATAATATTTGCAAACATTCCTCATAAAATGTAATTCAGGAAGTTTCGGAAAACTCTACGTTGATTTTACTATTTTAATTTTTGTAATTGTACTCTTTTACTTTCTACAGCATAGTGTGATTGAATTTTTTTATGCCTGTGTGCCTTTTTTAGTCTGTAATTAATCCTTTTTTGTTTGTTTGTTTCTTAAAGTGGATAAAGTGTTTGTCGAAGTGGAAAGTTTAAATTTTTAAAGATATGAATTAATTTCATTAACAATATATATTATACCATAGGATTTTATTGACAATTTTTACAACTCAATAAAAAGGTATATTCTAGCGTTTTAATATCACTAAAATATTATCAATGTATAGTATCTGACAAAAACATTAAATGATGGAAACCTAGAAATATGCGATTTATTTTTAATCTCACAACGAACTTTTCTATTAAAAACTCATTTCTTCTCAATAAAAAAATAAAATTAAAACTAAAGCATTAGCTCTTAATGTCATATTTTATCATTTTTATCAAAAAATACCTTCAGTTAATACACCGGAAGATGGAAGTACAGAAACTCACTTCATAGAGTTCATGGCTGATTAGTTAAATTGGTTAAAGTTTAATTCGCATAATAAAACGAAATCGGTCTGATCAGCCATATCTTGATGGAAAACACTTGAAAACCCGATTTTCGCGTTTAATCATTGTGTTTATGATGGTGTTCTGAGGTATACAACGATATGAACCCACAGTGGTCAAATAGTAGGAAAGGGCAATGGTAAACTTACGAATCAATCATGAAAATCGAGTTTTCAGGTGTTTTCCACCAATATATGATTTAACAGACCAATTGCATTTTAATGAGTCAGTCGAATTTTAACCCGGGAGAACTCGCTATGAGAATTTCTCTCACGGTGCCCAATTCTTTTCTTTTACTTTACAGTCACTTAATATCAAATTTTTTGTTTGGCTCAGTACTTTTATTCAAAAAGGAGGTAAAGTAATCGAAATCACATTTTGAAATTTTATTAAAATGCAAGATAGCCTTAAAAATAATCTTAAAAAGGGTACGATGGTGAAAGAAAATCTCATGCGCGAGTTCTCGCGGGTTAAACAAAATATGGAATTTCAGAATTAAACTGAATGAGGGGAATGTCTGTACAGATTCCTCCCGGTCTGTTACTTTTAAAATTTAAAATACTAAATTTTAAGAAAGTACTTCTTGAGAAGATATGTATCCGAATCTAATCACAGTTAACTTTTATGTTTATTTTAATTATGAAATTGTGTAAAATTCTTACTCTTTTGGAATTAAGAGAAAAGTATCTTTAAAAACATATAAATTATTCCAAACACATGTGCAATACAAAAAATGACGATCAGAATACTTTCTTTACACACAAATTTATTACTTTTAACAGTTATACGATTCAAGAAATATTTCGAAATAGTCAATCACATTTTGAATTTTTTATAAAAATAATGATTATCTGGAAATTCTATTCTAGACTATACAAATAGTAAGATTTATGACAATCTTTTTTTTTTTTTCTTTTTTCAAATGATACAATGTTACATTTTTATTCAGATTTCAAACACAAAGTTTTCGAATAAATTCAAGCAGGAAATTGAATCTTATATTTATTTAGAGATCTTTTTCTATAACCACAATATTTTCACAAAGAAAAAGGCTTTATTATTCATAAATATTTATGAGTTTTAGAATGTATGTTTCGGAAATGATTTCATTGTAGTTCTGAACGTTGCAATGTATGTTCAGATTAATTCATTTGATAAAATATAAAGCAATCTTAATTGAACATTTGCACTACAAAATACAGACTAATGAAAAAATGCATATTTAATACTAACAAAAGTATCCTAAGTGCTACTTTTTTCTGCAAAAAGTTTTGCTAAAAATAAATAAACAAATAAAATAAAGGGTTCTTTAAAATGGAACATTTTAGAAACTCTATCAATTAAAATATTTCATATAAAATACCTTTATTTAAAGGAGCTTGAAACACAATTTCTAGATGAAAGTCAGTCATAGACGGAGTATTTTAATTTCTTGCTTGTTGTTAATTAGTCAGTAAAGTAATTAACGAAAATTTTCGAAATCCACGAATTAGCACCGACGTTTAAAGGAAGAAATTGAGCAATATTCGACTTTTATAAAAATATTAATTTAATTTAGTTTGATTTTAAACAAAAAAATGAATATTAAAACATAAAAAAAAATATCAAATTTGAAATAAACGATTTCTACTGTCTGATGGTATATATCATGTTTCTAAAAGACATTGTAATAATGATTTTAATGATGAGTTGTTTCTCAAAATGAATTATAGCGATTGAAAGTTTACAGTACATTTATTTTGAGAAAAAGTTCCACTTGAGTTTATATTTAAATTTCTAAACTATAAATATCATTTGTTATATTTTAGTAATATGAAACGTCATAACGATGATACGTACAAAGAAATACAATTTTTGTGTAAAATTATTTGAATACATGATTACTACCAATTTCTAAAAGAGAAATCAGTCGCTGATTCAATTTTTAATGATACAACTCTGTGATTGTTTCCTGCTATATTTTGTTTTAATTTTTTCCTGGAGATTGTTTAGAAGAATAGACCAAAACTTTGAAATATATCTTATTCTTTTCTATTTGTATAAACTGGACAGCAACACTTAATTTATTATAGCATTAGATATTACAAAGAAAAGTTTTTATTATTATGGAAAAACATGTGTTAACCTACGATAAAACAGCATAAAGAGTATTTTACAATGCAAAGTGTTGAGCTAGTAAGGCAAACACAAAAGTAAAGAAATTATCTCCAGAGACAAAGTTTTAGTTAAAGCTTATTATTATTAGCATTATTAATGTTTTACGTTTTGATGTTAAATTGCTAATGTATAAAAATGTATTAAGTAATTAAAATTTATTGTATGTATGCAGTAATATCTGGTAATGTGAACCGATTTTTAAAATGATTGAAGCATTCCCTGATAGGCAAAATTATATAAATCTGCAAATATAGAAGTTGTTTGCAAGGAAAAAAGCTCTAAAAATTTGATTTTTCATTAAACTTAATTTCTCTCGAACTTGAAATTTTGCATGATTGTCATTTATAAGATATAAATGATCTTGAAGAATAATTTATAAAAAAAATACCTAATTTTAAAATGACTGAAATCGTGTTCTAAAAAAAGTATCTAATGTATATTTTAATATAATTGTTAAGAAAAAACTTGACGTGGTAGATTTTTTGTGTCATATAAACACTCCATAATAACAGTTTTTTAATAATTGTAAAAGTTTTGAGTATTAAATAAATCTGAAAACATTATAAGTAACAATCTATGGAATTGTTGCATATAGAAAGTCGAATTTATGCTTCGTTGATACCTATAAGGTGTATTTGCATCATAAAAACAGTTTCTAAAAAAATCCATTCTTAAAATGATTAAAAAAGCAAAAATCATGTTAAAATTCGCGTAAATTACGATTTCTACTGAGCCTCAGTATATAAAAAGCATATTTCTAAAGTAATGTTTGCAATTTCTAGTAACTGTCCTTGCATCTTGATAGGTTGCATTTTATGCCGCTACCAGTAACAAATAAGGTTTTTATAAAAGATTCAATATTGGGATTTGCATGATAGTGCTTCATTTTCTGATAGGGAAAAAATGTGATCATTGACATTTTTTCTGTAACTTTTGTCATTTTTTTCCTAAATCTATCACAAGACCCCACTTATTTTCCTTTTCAACGGTTTTGTACATATATATACCCACTACATCATATAAGGTACCCTGGGGTAATAACGCCACGTTAAGGTTCTACCAATTTTCACGGCTCAGTTTTAGTTTGTATTTTTCAAACAAATATATGATTCGATACAGCAACTAATTCACTATCTATATGTGACGATTTAAGGAGAACTCGAATTATTTCCACTGGTTAAAAAGAAACACACAGTCATGGCAAGCGAGGGAAAAAACAAAATAAATAAATAAATGTAGAAGATCCAATAATTAGTCATGGGCTGCTGTAAATTCATTTTTTAAATTCGTAATAATGAGGAAGGAAAATCTCTTTTTGCAAAAATTCCATCATTATTTCAGCGAGCTGTCCTCATCGAAGAAGCAACCCAAGAAAACTTCTTTTTCATCTCGAGACTTCCACCTTTTTAAACTAAAAAGAAAGTTCTGGAACATTCTGTAACCTCAAATCATCATTCTTTTATGTAAACAGAATTCTTGTCCAACTACGAGATAATTTTCCACAAACGATAAATTTATTTTAAAAAAATATTATTTAACCAATTTATAATTGACTCAGAATTTTAAATATCTTAGGCAGACGATTTTTGTAAATGATTAATTTTAAGAGAAAAAGAAAAGAAATGAATTTATTAATATGCACACATCAAAGGTTGACGTAGGAAAAATAAATAAATAGATAAAATAAAATAATGATATTTTTTGAAAGGTATGGTTTTGGAATAAATTTAATAAGACTTTCTTAAAAAGGGTTGATAAAAACATAGAAGAAATCAGTTTTATTTGGAATATTAAGAAATAAAGTTTTAATTAAGACTATTTTTAATTTAGAGCCATCTTTTTAAATTTACGCATACTGGAATAATGTTTTTTAAGGCAAATTAAGAATTTATATCGTCTGCATAAGGATTAACAGATTAGATTTAGAAACAAGATTTTAATTTAATAATTTGAAGTAAGTACGGAATATTATTATAAGAAAATTAAGATAGTATAAAGGTTAGTTTTGGCGAAAAAATTTTAAATTTGTAATATTATCCCCCCCTCCCCAAGACTTTGTATGAAATTGATAGTTAAATAAAACTACAAGTTCAGACAACAGAAATATAATAATTTAGAAAAGTTAAATTTTGGAATAAAACTGTCAAACTCAGGAAGCCAAGAGATGGAAGAAAAGAAAATTAACGCAATATAAAAAATATTAGCGATTAAAATAAAATAGTTAAGAGAAAATAATTCTGAATTAAATTTAGGTAGGAGCATTTCCCTGAAAGAAATACAATAATGTTAGAACATCACTTACCATTTGTAAGTGCATAGGAGATAGTACATATAATAACAGTAAATAAGTTATGAATATTAATAAGCAAGAGATAAAAATATAATAAAAACAATAAAAATTCGTTCTCATGGAAGTTTAAATAATTACAATGACTTAATGCATAGTTTATTTTAAATAAGTCCTTTAAATGAAACAAGTCTTTCAATAGTATATATAAAAGAGTCTTTTCCAATGTTCTCTGAATACAGTCTCTTTAATTAAAAAGCTTCAAACCTAGTTTAATCTTTGGTTTTAATCTTATGTTGGATCCAACATCTTTCAGTAATATATCAATTTTTAAATAATAAATAGCATCACTCTCAATATCAATATTAAATAATATAGAAAAATTTAAATATTAACAATAACAACAATAATAAGTAATAGTATAATAAGACTCCATATCCTAATATTTTTCAATAAGAGTATAATTAATACTAAACTTCATTATAGAAATCATAATAATAATAATAATAGTAAAACAAGAGTATAATAAAAAGAAAATATCACTATTTGTTTATTATTGATAGGGAAAATATTGGTTGAGGATAAAAATAATTGCATAGCAACTAAATAATTTTCTTATCTTCTAATAGCATAAGAAAGTATTTTTTGCTAGCCGAAAGTATAAATAAAAAAAATCATAATAATTCCAAAATCCAAATAAAATTAAATCTAACTATTTAGAAAATGGACTCTCAACCAGTATTTCCTTACAATAATTCCTCTCTGATACTCTTTTACAAAATTGTCAAATTTGGTTATAAGTTTTCAAATGCCAAATGTAGAATAATGTTTTATCTACACATGGTTTATAAACTTTAATAATAAAATACAATAGGAATAAAAGGTGTCATTCTTAATTGAGAAATAGAAATAAAAATAGTGTGCTTTTCTGAAAAACTCTTAATATCTGTAGTTTTCTCAATCACTGAAAATCACATATTATGTTATAGGTTTGAGTAGAATCATTAGATTTTATAACTGTTATAACATAAATATCTGCTGAATAAGTAGAATAATACTAATGTCAAATACATGAGTAAATATAGTTAGACTTAAACACCCCTTAAAATTAATTTATCAACATCAATTTGAAATGTTAAAACTGTTGTTAGCTTTCGTTTTTTCAAAAACTAAAACAAAATCACTTCACCTTTTTTTTTCATTCACGTATAAAAACATTTCATATTTATTTACTTAGAAAGTGTCACAAATAAAAATTAAATTAAAGAGTTGACATGTTTCGGTTCATTAATAAGAACCGTATTCATAACATATAAAATCAGTAGAAAATTAAATGACACTGGATATAAATATAATTTAAAAATCAAAACAAAACATTGCGCCCGCTATGATCGTGAATATAGCCAGAATATATTTATATGCCGCGTTGGCAATGGCTATATTCACGATCATAGCGGGCGCAATGTTTTGTTTTGATTTTTAAATTATATTTATATCCAGTGTCATTTAATTTTCTACTGATTTTATATGTTATGAATACGGTTCTTATTAATGAACCGAAACATATCAACTCTTTAATTTAATTTTTATTTGTGACACCTTCTAAGTAAATAAATATGAAATGTTTTTATACGTGAATCAATTTGAAAGCTTTTACAATCAAGGTGTTCACCTTATGCCTGCATAAGGAGCCCAATTTAACCCCAAAAACTCCCAAAAACAAGTAATATTCTTGTAGGCCTCCAAGAACATACCTGCTAATGTTGAAAATTATGGTGATAAACTATTTAAAGAATAAGAATTAAAACTTAATCTACTGTCTTGACTTTAGTTTGATCTAGTGATTGTGATTGTATCTGAGGTTTTGTTTGTTTTTTGGGTTGCTCATGAAACAGTTTAAAATCTTCTGGTGAAAAATAGGGTCTTAATTTAGAAACATGCACAATAACGGAATTCTGTCCTGTCTCATAATTAAATTTATCTATTTCATAAGTTACATCAGAAAGTTTATTTATAATTTTGTATGGTCCAGAGAAAGTAGGTTCTAATTTTCGAGTGTTAGGGTATTTAAATTCTTCATAAATTACAGAGTCTTGTATTTTTAATGGGCATTCGACAAAATTTCGATCATAGAGCCTTTTACTTTTAAGGTGAAATTCCTGAGTTCGCGCTTTCGCAATTTTGAGGGCTTTGTCTACTGATGGGTAATAGTTTTGTTTTAAAGGAGATTCATGAGGCAATTGACCATAAAATAAATAGGCAGGTGGGAATTTGGTGATAGAATGGGGCGTATTGTTGTATTCTTCGATGACTTGGTTTAATAATCTAGTCCAAGGTATTTTAGAAGAAGTGTAATTAACTTTACATTTAAGCCGGGTAACTATAGTCTGATTAACGCGCTCTACCTTTCCATTGGTCTGAGGATGATGTGCGGATGTAAAACGCTGTTGAACATGATGATTTCTAAGGTATTTCTTAAATCTTGGAGATCTGAAAGATTTATGCCTGTCACTAAGTATTTTTTGAGGTGCTTTGATATTGAAAATTTGTTTTAAACAGTTAGTGTATGTTTCAGTGGTAACATTTTTGGAGGGAAAAGCCCAAACAAATCTAGTTGCATGATCTATTATTATGTGTAAGTATTTTTTTGTTGAGTTGTAATAATTAAATCCACCAACAGTATCAATAGAAATACATTCAAAAGGTTGATCTGTTGCTGGCATAGCTTGTAATAAGCCGAATCTTTTCTGTTTTGTTTTTTTATTTTTCTGACAGGTATCGCAATGTTTAACAAATTCTGTAATGTCTATTGTCATATTAGGCCAATAATAGTTGGGAGATATTAAATTAAGCATTTTTTGAATCCCTAAATGTCCAAAATTATCATGAGCAATATGGAGTAATTTTTTTCTTAATGACATTGGTACAACAATTTTTTTGAATCCCTTTTTCTGAACTATAAAAATTCCATTCTCTTTTTTATATTTTTTGTCACAAACATTGTCTTTGTCTTGCATCTCTATAATTTCTTTCCTATCTAGCTACTAATATGTTGATTAAAATGACAAACAGGATTTCGTGACAACATGTCTGCTTCGACATTTGTTGAACCCTTTTTATATTTTATCTCATAATCAAACATACTAAGTTTGAGCGACCATCTAAAAAGCCTACCTCTTAAGTTTTTAACACTCTTTAACCATACCAGAGATGCGTGGTCCGTATGAATTGTAAACTTGACACCATGAAAGTAATGATAGAATTTGTCAAGAGTATCTATAATAGCAAAACATTCTAATTCAGTTATCTAATAATTTTGCTCATAACTCTTCAAAATTCTAGAATGATAAGCAATAGGATGTAAGAAATTTTCTTTATCAGGTTGTTTTAGAACGGCACCTACTGCTATCTGAGAGGCATCTACAAACATATGTAAAGGTAATTTAGGATCATAAATTTTGAGGATGGGTTTTGCAATTAAAGAATTTTTTAATTTTTCAAAAGACTCCTGGCACTCTGAGTTCCATTCCCATATTGTGTCTTTTTTAAGTAATTGGTTCAGAGGATATCTAATTTCAGCATATTTATTTATGAATTTATGGTAAACATTAACGGAACCTAGAAATCGTTGTAACTCTTTCACATTTGAAGGAGGTTTTAAATTTTTGATGGTTTCAATATTGGCATTTGCTGGTGTTATAGTTCCATTAGTGATTTCATAACCTAAGAAATTGATTTTATTTTGGCCTAATTTACATTTAGAAAGTTTAAGTTTAATGTTTTCTTGTTTGCAAATGTCAAAAATTTGAGCTAAATGGTTTAAATGTTCTTCTAATGAGGAAGAGAAAATTATAATATCATCAAAATAGTGGCACGCAAAGTCGATTTTATATTTATTAAGGATTCTTCGAATGGTTCTATTGAATATGGGAGGGCCCGTTTTTATGCCGAAAGGGAGCACGAGCCACTCAAAAAGTCCAAAATTGGTTGCAAATGCTAATTTTTCTGTATCGGATGGATGTATTGGTATGTGCCAGTAGCCAGAGGCTAAATCCAAAGTTGAAAAATACTGAGCACTACTCAATTTATCTAAAATTCCATCGATACGGGGCAAGGGTTCTGCATCATTTTTAATTATTGCGTTTAATTTTCTATAGTCTATACATAATCGCGTTTTTTTACCTTCCTCTCTTTTCATAACTAGTGTAACAGGGGCAGAATAGGGGCTATTACTTTCCTTTATCAGTCCGGCTGCTAACAATGATTGAATTTGGTTTTTTATTTCTATTTCTTCTAGAGGAGATGTTCGGTAGGGCCTCAAAGATATAGGTAGGTCTGAGTTTAGTATAACACGTTGTGGTTCAATATTAATCCTACCCACATCATATTTATGCTTTGCAAAAATATCACTATAAATATGAACTAATTCCCTTAAATTTACATCTTGAATTAAATTTATTTCCCCAGTTAAATCTGAACCCGAATTATAGCGAAATTTTGAAGAGTCATGGAACCTCTATAATCAGGATGCACATTAATTGCGTGATCATATTCAACACAGTCTTCATTTTTCATAATATTTCCACAAGTAGATTGTAACTCTATATCATGATTACTTACATTCAGTGTTTCATTATCATAATTATCTATTGCTACAGTATTACCAGTATTTAATTTCATATTTTTTTTTATATTCTGAGGTTACAAATTCATTAGATTGATCCCTGTTTTGTTGTACTTGGTCCATATTTACTGTATTGAAATGAAGGGATCTCTCATTATGTATGGATATACTGTTAGTTATAATTCTCCTTCCCTGCCTTACAATACAATTTTTACATTCTATGGTTAATTTAAATTTAGAACATTCTTTTAACCCCAAAATAGCATAATCCAAATTTGTATTGCATACTAAAAAGTTAACATATTTTTTTAATTTTACCCACTTTTAGAAGAACACTACATTTTTTATTTATATGTAAAAATCCTTTTGCCTGACCAATGGTAACTGAGGGTATAGTCTCAATTTTAGCATTAAGTTTTTTAACAAATTTAAGTGGCAATATTGCAATAGTTGAGCCAGTATCTACAACACATGGCAAATTATAATTATTTGTACATCCATACACAATTAATTGCCAAACATTATGAGAATTATTTTGTGAGATATTTGGAAGAGTATCAGAGGATAGTACCTCATTCATAAAAATACATTCTCTTTCCCAATGAAAAGTATTACTCACACCCCTATTTGTGCATATCCTACAAGGTCTTGAAGGATATGAATTTTGAATATACCTATTTTGACAAACTCTAGGTCTTTGAAACTGATTTTGCCTTTAAGGAATCCAATTCCTAGGTGTATTATTGGGCCTAACTGGCTGAATCCAGGGCCTAGTTGGTTGAAAAGGTTGAAAATTTTGTTTAGCTGATGGTTGATTTATTACTTGGTTTGAAACTAGTGGGGTGGAAACTTCCACGAATTGTTTGACAACCCGGTACCATTCGGTGGTACTACTAGGAGGATTTATAATAATATTGTTTTTGAATTCTGGTTTTAAACCATCAGTTAAACCTTGTAATAGTATATTTTCACTAAGATGTAATTTCCTACCAATTTCCACTTTTTTACGAAAATAAGTTTCTAAATTGTCTAAATTATCTAATTTCAGATTTCAAAAATCAGAAAAACTCGGGAAGTCTAATTCAATGAATCTTTCTATCAAAATTTTCTTAATTTGTTCATAATCCGTACAATTTAAGCAGTGATTGATATAAATTTTTTGCGCTTCCCCTTTCAAATATTGCGCAATAAAATTAAATTTCCATTCTAGATTTTTCTGTTCCCTATCACATGTTTTATCAAAATAAGTTAACCAAGACAAAATGTTCATTCCAGAACTCGGGTCAAACGGTACGAACATAGGATCTTCCATAATTTTTTTATTCTTACTCATTAGAATTAATGAAGCACTTCTATTTTCTTTATTAAATCCGGATCGTAAAATCATTCGCAATAAATTTCAAAGTTAATGATTTCTATCAATTACATATTTTTTCAAAATTACTATATTTAGCTGCTAACTTTAACCAGAAATTTTATCTAATAAAATAGAAATTGTAAACATCATAGTTATACCTTATTGGGATCAACTTTTAATTCTATTATTTTATAGATCATAAAAAGATTCAAAAATTTTAATTATAGGTAATTCCTTACTTAAAATCACAAAATTTTCCCAAAAAAATTAATCATATTTATCAGTCAAAACTCTAGCAACAGCCTTGCACAGTTCCATATTTCTTACTGAATATAAATAAATTATAAGAATCCGGGAACCAAAGCTCACTGTAACCAGAAATTCTAACAAATAAAGGAAAAAAACATAAATGCTAACTTAATTTTCAGCTCAAATGTTTAGTTGTAGGAACATTATCATGAAAATACTGTATTCTGAGAATAGTTCTTGATAACAAACAATATCAATAAATTAGAAAATGTACCTTTTAAAAAATAACTTGAGCTTCTAAGTTCTTTTATACTTCATTATTATTACGAACTTATCTTTAAACGTGCATAAAAATATCATAATAATCTTAATAAGTAACAGTAAATATCTTAAGAACATCATACTCCTCAATTAAATCCTTAAGAATAAAAATATTTCAATCTTCAACACATAATAATGATAATAAAAATACTCATAAATAGGTAAGTAAGTAAGATTCACAGATAAGTAATCAAATAAATAAATCTGACAAACAGAGAACTATCTACACAAATACAATAAAAGGATACACAAAATAATTAAATACATCTAAAAATAACTCACTGATAAGGAGAAATTCTCAAGATGATCCTAAAGGGGACAAGAATCTCGAAAATTATGAAAGTAAGTAGCAACCGGCGTACAGTTGTCTCTAAAAGTTTTTTTTCTCTCTTTTTCTTGTCATCACTACCAGTAATACTTAAAATCAATGATCGCATATTTGGGCGGCAACAAGATGAATGCAGTCATCGTGGCGCTTCTATTCCTTATTAAATCCAATTCGAAATCACCAGGTCTCAAAAATTTATCATTATTTCCAAAAATATCAAGCTTCAGGAATTCACGAGAAGTTGATTTTCGGCGATTCACAAAGCTACCATCATTTCGTTCTACAGCCGATTTCATTAGCAAGCAGAAAATTTTCTTTAAATATCATTCATTAAAAAGGAAGCACAGATAAAACATCCTGTCGACTTTTCGATTAGTTGTGACGATTTAAGGAGAACTCGAATTATTTCCACTGGTTAAAAAAGAAACACACAGTCATGGCAAGCGAGGGAAAAAACAAAATAAATAAATAAATGTAGAAGATCCAATAATTAGTCATGGGCTGCTGTAAATTCATTTATTAAATTCGTAATAATGAGGAAGGAAAAGCTCCTTCAACAAAAATTCCATCATTATTTCAGCGAGCTGTCCTCATCGAAGAAGCAACCCAAGAAATCTTCTTTTTCATCTCGAGACTTCCACCTTTTTAAACTAAAAAGAAAGTTCTGGAACATTCTGTAACCTCAAACCATCATTCTTTTATGTAAACAGAATTCTTGTCCAGCTACGAGATTATTTTCCACAAACGATAAATTTATTTAAAAAAAAATATTATTTAACCAATTTATAATTGACTCAGAATTTTAAATATCTTAGGCAGACGATTTTTGTAAATGATTAATTTTAAGAGAAAAAGAAAAGAAATGAATTTATTAATATGCACACATCAAAGGTTGACGTAGGAAAAATAAATAAATAGATAAAATAAAATAATGATATTTTTTGAAAGGTATGGTTTTGGAATAAATTTAATAAGACTTTCTTAAAAAGGGAAAGCTAGAAACTTAGAAATTGACAAATTGCAATCTGAGATATTGAAAATGTTCAATTTTTTGTGAAAGTGTAAGAAAAATAAAGTGTGGGGGAGAGGATGAGGCAAAAGAATATCAGATCGTGAGCTTCTTTTTGCTTAAAAAGGACCGCTTAAATAAAATTATTAGAAACATGGCACAGTTTTAACTGTGTTTATTTGAATCAGTATTTAGGATGTAGCTCGGCCCCTGTAGGGAATCAACCGGGGTATTAATGCCAAGAATTGGCGTTATTACCCCGTTATAGTTATTGCGCTATACATTTAAAATTACAAATTATCTCGAGAAGATATCCAAAATCTTCAACAATATTATGAAAGTGCATGAAATGTACTACAAATTTATGTAATTAACAAAGTATTTCCGGATTAAAAAAATTGTCTTCACATCACAAAACGTATCTCGCAAATTTTAGATCAAGCGTTAATTTTAGTTGCTTGTAAAAACAATAAGACCTAAAAATGAAACAAATTAACTTGAAGCTGTTTTTTGCGATTTATATGACTCAAAACCCTTCTGCGCAAAGCACATGGGTGTCATTTATCAGATTATTTCATAATTATGCAAAATATTAGCACTTGGCGTTATTACCCTGCCTGGCATTATTACCCCAGACCACCTTATTTCGTTTCATTCAAGTGTGACCTTTTTTTTTTTTTTTTTTTTTTTTTTTTTTTTTTTTTTTTTTTTTTTGAGATAGCAGTATTTGATTTTGAAAGTTTTAAATATTTAACAGAACATATCTGAGAACAGCAACTATTTTTCGAAGCAGTGTTATAATATTTAGCTTGTCCTAGTAATAGATTTTCATATTCTAAAAAAAAAAAAAAAAAAAAAAAAAAAAAAAATTGTTGTATTATTGATTAAATAATATATAAAATCCGATAAATGGACAAAAACGTCACTTTGATTGTATTTTGTTGCAACATAAAATGCAAAATAACAATGACCCATGGAAATAAATAAATTATAATAAAAGGTAGTTTTACACTAATAGTTTATGCAAAAAAAATTTTTTCAGATGTTGCTGCTTGTCAGAGATATAGCACTACAAACATGCTGGTATTTCATTTTTCATGAAAAATTACACTTACAACCTTGAACTTTGACAGGGAAGAGAAAAAAAATTCGAGGCCTTCAAAATTGCACATTGTTTATTAAGTATGATATACTTCTACATAAAAAAAATGAAGCCAATTAAAAGATATATTTATTAAAACATAACTCTTTGTCTGAATTTCAAATAATGGTTCTTAACAAGTTATCGTAGAAGAAAGTTACTGATACCAAATGATTGGCAATAAAATTTATTTTTAAATGAAGGACATAAATTTTATTAAGGGGCCTTTTACATATTAAAATGAAACTTAACTTTTTTATTTCAATAGTAGTACCCGACACAAACGAATGCTTATGCGAATGCTACATCCTTCAATTAGCCCCTAAACATATTTTCATGCAGTTTGTGCGATAATTATCCAAAAGTTTTAGTATTTAAAACAAGCATATTCTAGGGACTATATGCAAATTAAAGTTTGGCACTCGATTATTGGCCTATAGCATGCCCATCGTGATCGAAGTAACTTAGGCACAACTCAGGCAGTCATTAAGTTATTAAAGGATAGTATAATAAGTTTCAACATATCTAGCCACTTCTATCATAGGCGGCATCTTAACTCCTTCACAACGGAGCCCTTTTGTTTGATTTTTAATCTTTTACCACAGGTTTTTGAAAACAAACAAAATTGTATAGTTGAACTGCGAAAATGTCATGATTAGATAAGGCAAGACACTTAACTTCCTACGAACTTTGTTTTTTTTTCATGATTGTTACTTGTAATATATCTATATGACTCGAAGAATAGTTTATAAAACAATATCTAATATTTTAATGGTTGAAAATGTGTTCTACAAATCGGTCTAATGTGGGATTTAAATTTAATTGTTAAAAAAGATATTTAAATTTAAGGTGGTAGCTTTTACATATAATTTAAATGTTCCATAATAACAGTTTTAAAAAAGTTATAAGTTTAAAAATGTTGAAAAATAATTAAATTATTCTAAAAACATTGTAAACAACGATTCATAAAATTTTTATACATAGAAACTCGAAATTATCAATCGTAGATACTTATAAGATATATTTGCTCCTTAAAAGGAGTTTGTAAAAAGAAATCCAACCTTAAAATGGTGCAATAATTGAAAATCATGTTAAACGTTTTATAAAATATAATCTATATGGAATCTCAGGAGATAAATAAGCATATTTATAAAGTATTTTTATAATATTTAGGAACTATCCCTGCACCTAGATTAGTTACACTTTATGCCGCTGCTATTTCCAAACAAGAGTATTCAGAATAGATCTGGAGGCGGCAACACAGAAATTACCTAATCGAGTTCATGGATGAAAATCTACCATTAGCTAAATCTTGACGCGTATATTAAAACACAATCGGTCTGCAAAGCGACATCGTTCTAAAAAACAACTAAAAATAAAATTTTAGCTGTTGACTCATAGGTTTAAAATTAAGTATTCCAAGATATGACGTGCCAGACAGACTGAGTTTAAATATGCGAGTTTAGATTTAACTACACCTAGATTTTTAGGCATTAACACTATAAGGCGATTTCTTGTGCTGCCGCCTCCTGGTCTAGAAAATTCAGATAAAAGATTATAAAATTGAGATTTATATGATAGTTGAGTGGTTTAAATTTGAAAGTTGGCATAGTATTTACTTATGTGCTATATATGATTTTTAAAAAAGTTCTTTTAAAACAGTCCAAATTTAAAATAACAAAATAAAGGAAATGTATTCTACATTTGTTTTAAATTACGAAATCTATGGAACAACAGCAGATATAAAATAAGCATTTTTCATGATAGGCATGGTACTTATTAGATATATCGTTATTCCTGTCATACAATACGTGAAAAACTACGTTTCGACCAAGGAATTTTATTTGATAAAATATATGTTGCGGCAAAACTTTGGCATTAATAATTACAAAAAAATTATATGTCCAAACATGATTGTTTGATCCATGGATATTAAGGCAAATATTCTCCCTACAGACAATTTCGACCTAACATGTATTTACAATTATATGTACACAAAATTAATACTTTGAATAGATAGGTATTTAGAATGAAAGTAAATGAAAAATAGACGATTCATTTTATATAGATCACATTAATACAACACTGGAAATATTTTTTTAATCGAATTCACTCTCAACTAGCATTACACAAGGTAATATAAAAACAATTAAACAATTCATTGTTAGAATCAAACACTATTCAGTTATTTTTCTATTAACTATTAAAAAAGTACGATGTACTAACGCTTTTTGTGTTGATATATTTTTAGTATTCTACTTTGCCATATACGAGTGCAATATCAACCCGGGAGAACACGGTGTAAATGGTTTTAACTTTGCCACCAATAAAATGAAATTATAACAGTCAATTCATTTAGATAGAGGCAATTATTAACAAATTTTGCAATAAAATAATTTGAAGATTACTTTAAAAAATTAGTTGTTGAAATTGTAAAATTCTTATGCACTCCGGTTCTTTTAGGCCCAGCGCGCATCCTCCCGGGTTAACAAGCAAATTAAAGTAATTAACCAAGTCTGATATCCTTTATTCGTTCAGGTATTACTAAATATACTTTACAGACTGTGTCAAAATGATGACATCATCGAAACAGGTTAATACCCTATTTCTGTATAGCGTAGAAAAAACTGAGGTTAACTCACCCGAAAATATTCAAACATTCACAATAAAGAAAATTGTTTTCATGCGTGTCACTAAAGTTAAATCCATCCAGAAAGTCAAAGACAGATACATTCTTAAAATCTATATCCAAACAATAATTATTTTGACTTGATAAAGCATTGCTATGCATTAGAAGACACATAAAAATGCAGTGTGTTTTAGCTGTAAAATTTAAGAAAACATAATTTTAAAAACGATAATATAAAATAATTTAATTAATTTAAAATGCAATATTTAAAAAATGTTTTATCGTCATTAAGAATTCTTTGGCAAGTTTATCGAATGCGCTTAAATTATTGCGCTTAAACTGTGACTTAATGTTTTTTAAATTTTATTTCAGAAACAGAATAATATATTATAAATAAATTATATTATAGAATATATTATATCTATATCCAGTGGAATTTAATCTACTAAAATATTTCATCTTAAGGAAAATTTCTCTTTCTCATAGGAATAAAATATTTAATTCCAAGAAGAAAACTGAACCTTACATTTTGTTTCTTTTTTCTTACGCTTTAAATTATATCATTAGCTCGAAAAAGATATTTTGCAGATCTCTAATAAAATACTGTTGTAGAATTGTGTAAAATATCAGATACAAAGTATAGTTAATGCCGTTTAATATTTTCGTTACATATGTTTTTTGCCATACATTTTGAATATATATTTCGTACACACACACATACATATATATATATTGATGTGTGTATGTATTTGGATACGAAACATACCTATAAATTTCTTTTATATATGTGTTCAAGTGGGTGCTGATTTTTTTCTTTTTTTTGTGTGTGTGTGTGTGTCTTTTGCGTGATCAAGTTATCCTGCATCGCGATAATTTAGATGTACAAAACAAATCAATGTTACTTCACTATTGGTCTTGCCATTTCTGATTCTCTGAAATTTTATCACTGCTGTTGTGGAAAGTATAGTTAACTAGCTACTAATGCTGTGTAATAAATACATACAGTGCGAAGATAACAAAAATTTCCATATTTCCAGTGATACAGGAAGATCCTTTATCTGCACTTGCTATGGAGTAATCCTGTAATTAAATACTGATTTTTGTATTTATTTATTTATTTTTATTTATTTTTTTTTTTTTTTAATAATTTTTCTCACACAGCCAGTGGCACGCATTTCAGACAGTGTATTTCCACATATATCAAGTTATAAATAAAATCATACAAATTTCAAATTCGTTTCACATTATTATTACGGATACGGGCAACGCCGGGCGGGTGGGTCAGCTAGTATGTATATATATATTCAAGTTCGTTTAAAACATGCAATAAATAATGCTGAAAAATTATACTATTTGAACTTGAACAATTCTTTTCGAATAAATAAATCAATCAATCAATAAAAAGTATATCATAAAGTAACTTTCTTTTATCACATGAAAAAACAAAATTTTTTACTTAACGTTTTTTTTTTTTAAATAATTACCATTTCTGATAATTGGCAATCAAAGATAACTGTAATATTCAGAAATAGGATGAAATGGGAATTAAAAATAATAAGTAGACTTTAGAAAATAATATTTTTTTCTAAAGAGCTAGTTTTTTTTTTTATCATTGTTTACAAATAATATAGCAGTAATGCTGCAAATTATTTCGTTATTTGTTATTCTCAATTCCTAGCTGTCACTTTCGTTCATTCACAACATTCATCATTTTTAACGACGTTTCTAACATATAATTTATTTATGTCATTTATCAACAGTCAGATTTCAAAGAAGTCTATTTTGAATCTGCCTCAATATATCATTTCTTCTTTGAGGCAATAAATTTTGATTATTTATTAACTTTATGCTTATTTATCTCTATAGTCATAGCTGCAAATGACAGTTAGAATATGAATGAATTTCAAAACAAATAATATTTTGAGTTTCAATATTCTTTCAGAAATGAAATTCATTAGAATTTTCAATGTTTAAAATTTACTCAAATTAAGGAAAAGAACATGGAATATCTACCTAGAGATAAACACGGCGGGGATTTATTAATAGCTCAAAAGTTAAAAATACAAAAGATATGAGATTAATCCTTTCAAGAAACCAAAACAATAAAGAGAGGGGGGGTATAATGATCATCAATATCGGTTACGAATAATTATAGTTTCTTAAAGGCTTAGTTTGCCATTTACTATTCTCTTTTTAAATAACATATTTTTAATAATTTATATTGATTGAGCGAAGTGTTACAAAAAAAAAAAAAAAAAAAAAAAGAAAAGAAAAAAAGGAAAAAGAAAAAGAAAAAGAAAAAAGAAATAACGTTTACATGTTTCGGTTCCCTTCTGATAAGAACCATAACAGTAATAAAAATATAAATATAAACTGTTCACACAAACAATACAAAATAGACCATGATTTGAAATTTTTTTCCATCTTGGTTCATCCAATTAATTACTCGTGATCCTCGTTTTTTAGCTCACAGGCTATCATAGCCTGAGAGCTTATGTGCCCGCCCGTTCTGTATGTATGTTCGTACGTAACGCGATAACTCATGATAAAAATATCCCATCCACTTTAAATTTTGTATATAGGTATATCCTGACAAGGAGCTTCCCTGATTAGTTTTTGGAGTTCATTCGATATATATAAGAGGGGGAACGGGGGGCTCATGCCCCTCCCCTTAATAGAAATAAGTGGGTTTTTCATACAGAATTAAGTTTTCGTTCAAAATTTAGATATAGGATCATTCTGATGAGGCGATTCCGTGACTGTTATTAGGTATAAGAAATTGAATAAGTATAAACAGGGGGAACGGGGGTTCTAATGCCCTTCCCCTTAATTTATATAAATGGGTTTTTCAAGCAGAATTGTCAGATTTCGTTCAAATCTCTGAATAGTTTTGGAAGTTTAATGGTTAAGTATAAAAGAGGGGGATAACTCCTTTTAAATTATACAAATGCTAAATGCGTTTTTATTAAGAATTATCCGATTTGCTCTGAATTTTGGATATAGATTTTTTAAATGATAAATGTCCTTGATAGTTTAGGAGGTTCAATGATTAAATATAAAAAAGGGGAAAGGGAAGAGCTGTTTCCCCTTCTTAATTTTCTTTTTCGAACGGAATTAACCCTTGAAAATATAAGGCTGTATTGTACAATAAGTATGCGTAGCCTGTGAGCTCAATGCCATCAGTTTAACTGGGCAGTATTCTTTTTATTAAAATTTATAAATTAGTATTTGTGAAGACCAACATTAAAGTTTATTTCATACTAGCTGACCCGCCCGGCGTTGCCCGGGTCCGCATTAACAATATTAAACGAACTTGAAATTTGTATGATTTTATCAATAACTGGAAGCATGCAGAAATGCATTGTCTGAAATACGTTGCAGCTGACTTTGTGAAAAATCGGTTTTAAAAACAACAACTAATGTTAAGCTCTAAAAATACTTAAAATGAGCAATGAGAAACACGGGAGGGAACATGTATCCAACGATTGCGTTAGTTTCGTGTTAAAGTGTTGATATTTACCCGTAAAAATCACTGTTAAATCACGTAACTAATTATTTTTTTCACATAGAAATCCCAAGTGAAATATTTTGAATTTCAAACTAATTATATCATTCTTAAATCCGACTATACCTTGAATGAATCGATACGCGATGATAAAAGATTGGTATATAGTATTATAATTTCAGAGCCATTTAACAAAAGTGTATATTTTTAATCAAAGCATGCGTAATGTTGACTCTGTGGACAAATTCCTAACCGTAAACTTTTGTACCATAACCATAATCTGTCTGTAACCTAACTGCGACTTAACATTACCCTACCGTAACTTAAATATAACATAAATGTAACCTAGCCGTCACTTTGAAATATCAATATAGAAGCATCATTTAAGATTTTGCTTGAAAAGTTAGCATTCTTTCGTTAATGTCTTAAAATCGTCTGCACTCTGAAATCTAGATTTTAGACTAATATTTGTTATTTAAGTTTTCGCGCATGATTTTAAAAGAATGTTTTCATAAATATATTTTATATATTGATATAGAGTTATTAATATGTTGTTATATTAAAACCATATTTTCATCTACGTTATAAAGTATTAAAAAGTTCTGAAAAAAAAGAAACCTTTTAGTAATACAATTTTTAGTTCAAATCAAATGTTTTCAATATTTTATTTTATTTTATTTTGACATTTAATTATTTCGAATTTATCAATTTCAATTATTTTAAAAGCAAACATTCTTTTAAAAATAAATAATATAATAGAAAAAAGACCATTTTAAAAAATTACTATTTCTTCATAAAATACGCTTCGGCTGTAATTCATTTCTTTCAATTCGTCTTATTAATACAAAATCACTTCCACATGCTTTTGTTTGGGACATTAAAATTTGAGCGATAAATGATTTAATATTGCAACCCTTTTTTCGGTTCACTTCACCACCACCTATCTTTTTCCTCCATGGTTTACAACCGCTGTGATAAAAAATCATCATTTAAACTGACAGTTTGCCAGTCTATGAATTTTAAAGGTCTATTCCCAGCTTTTTTAATTATTTATGCGAAAATTTTATGCAACCAACCAACCATAACTGAATGAAGAGAAAAAAAGAAGAAAAAAGGCGATTTTTTATGAGAGTGATCTTTGGAATTTAATTAATTACTCAGTTAATAAATAGAATTTCGAAATTCTGAAGCTCAGGTGCATCAGGAGAGATATTGGGCTACTCTCATAAAAATTTTGAGCTTCGTACGTCCCATAGATTTTGCTAGCCATCGCAGACACACACACACACACACACACACGCAGACAGAGCGATTTGTTATTTTATTAGTATAGATATTATGTGTAAACCATTGTGCATGATCAATTCAAATGTGCCGGGTAACATGAGGAATATAGAAATGTGGAAAATCCCCTTATTGTAAAAAAAAAAATCCGTTCAGTTACGGCAAAAACTGTTGGCAACATTGCTGCCAACAGTTTTGGCTGTAAATTTAATGGACTATTCTATATATTTATTTATTATTATTTTTTTTTACAGTGCTTAAGAATCACTCTTGTATGCAGTAGTATAATCAGCAGGAATAATGCTGCAGAAAATCGCATCTCTAGAGAACGCTGTATAATAATCTCCACTTATATATATATTATGCTTCACTATGTAAAATGTTTCACTAGATAATATGCTATAATATGCTTCACTTGTTTTCTTATAAATTGTTATAAAGAATACATTTATACAGATTATATTTCGTGTATTTTTTTCATGCAATAACGACCTATTTTAGATCATGTAAATTTACATATACATTTTTAGAAGGATTCTATTTATTATTGATATGTTTTTTTTTCAATCCAATTAATTCTAACAATAATATCATCATGTCATATTTAATATAATTTCGATGACTAGGGTAAAACTTATTCTTTATATTAAACCACATTTATTACAATGTTTTTCTTTCATTCGTTGCTGAAAATGTATGATATTTTTTCCGCAAAAACATTTTTAATCTTTGTTATAAACAATATCTAATGTTATTGAATGGATTTTTTAAAAGAACTAGCGTTCTTTGAAAAAAAGAACTACAGAATATTCTATTAAATCTATGAGAATGATTTATCTCTATAGGGAATGAATTGTTAAAGTTATACTTGTTTTTGTATGAACAAAATTCTGAAAAGAAAAGTATTTGTAGGTAAAGAAAATATTTAATTTATCTAGTGAAGGCTACTTAAACTACAAGAAAAAATCTTAAACGGAATAGAGAGAAAAGTTTAAATAAATTGTTAATACAGATATATTATTTTTCCTGAAAAAAAAACATAAATTACTATTTCTTTATTTCTTTTATCAAGCATTTCATTTGAGCTAAATTTTAATGTATTATACAGGATGCGTTTTAATGTATTTTTTCAATTTAAAGAGATACAGTGGTAATGAAACTTTTCTAGGCAGAGATCACAGGGTTACAAAACAGTCCTTTAGTCACAGGGGCCTTCCACTTAACGGAAGTCGGCTGGTTGGTAACAATTTTGCGATAAATATTAACCCTTTATTGGGAATAATAATATTGGACACAAAATATATTTACCACTTAATTTTTATTCAAAACTTGTTCAATCGTAACGTAATTTTATCGAAACAATTAGTGTTAATATTAATTTAACCGAAATGGTTATTTTTTAATTTCAAATAAATTTGTTTATAGATTCTGATAGCAGGGACGTTTTTCAAATTTTTTAGCCAAAAATTGATTTGCCCGATAAAGGGTTAATATTGCAATAAAATGTGTGAATCTTGATATGAAACTTGTTTTGTATGCAATGTAATAAAATAACAAAATGTTTGAAAAAAATATTATGTTACATAAATCGATGACATTGTATGAATTGATGATTAGAATGCATCAAATGCAGTTCCCTCAAAAATAACAAAGTTCTAATTATTATTAGTGTTATCGTATTTGTCACAAAGACAAACATATCTATTTAATGCTGAATGTTTCAATAGATTATAATTCAGCTTTTTAAAAGTTATTACCGTTAACCATATTTTGATAATGTTAGAAAATTAAGTACCATCAAACATGCTGGTTACTTTTGAGGCCATGCTGGCATTTTTGGCCAGTCGTGACACATCTATTTAAAAGTATTGACTGTTTGTCTGCTTGAAGTACGGCATTACATGGATTTAGACATATTGTTCGATGTCGAATCTTTTAAGAATTTTAGGACTACGGAATAAATATGGAAAATTTTTATTAATTCATTACGAAAATATTATTAATTCATTACTGTTTTATTAATTCATCCAAAATGTTCACTAATTTTAGTAAAACCGGATTCTTTCCATTTAGCTTCAATCTCATTTCTAGCCTGTGCTAGCTATATTTGTTGGCTTATTTGTGTCTGAAGAAGTAGCCTGTCCCTCTATGCTGTATGATAATTATATGTCGTCTGTATAGGTATCATCACGCCTCTTATGTTACAAAAATAGTTCAAACCCACCTTATATATAGTGTACGTCCGTGCATGAACCTATGATGTATGTTTATAGAATGATAAAAACTGCTGATATATCACACCTAGCGACAAACCGTAAAGGGAAAAGTGCTTGTAGGCCATTTGTAGTTATTTTATGGGAAGGGTTTGAGAATGAGTTAAGGAAAAACAATCTTAATTTGATTATTACGGTTACAGAAGTAACATTCAAAATGATTTAATTGTTAACACTAACTATTTTTTTATTCCAAAATGATCCTCATGGTAACAATACTCAAAAAATAGTTAAAACGGCAGGTATAGTTTTTGTTCAAAAAAGTATGAAGGTAGAAAATCAACGTTTAGAAATGAACAGATAATGCATGGAAAAGTAACAAGCAGCCGTTTCATATCTACTATAGAAATCTTCATCAGTGTAAGACACAGCTTGCTAGAAAAAGCAAGGCTGGGCAAAGCGACAGAGTAAGTGAGGGTTATATACCCAATATTGCTGCGAACATGCTAATAATAACAAATAATAAAAAATAGCTTACACAACAGTTAAGAAATTGAGGCGTCTACAAAAAAATGAAGTTTTCAAAAAATTGCAAAATAAATAAAAATTGTTAAGTCATTGATTAAGGAGTATTAGTTTTTAATCATATGGTAAGATTCCAGAAATCCCTCCCAAGATTAGAAGAACACTTTTGAATAATGGTGGCTGAAGAAAATTTGAGCCTATGTTGTACAGAATAACGATGCTGAGCAGTAGAAGAATGTTTAATCTTTTGGTTTTTAACATATCCTTGATGCTCTTTTAATCAATTACGCGGAGCCTCTATCAAATAATATATGTGAACTCGGAGAGATGCTGTCCGTAAATACGTGTAAAAGTTAAACTTAAACTAAGAACATGTTTTTCCTGACCAATATAAGAAATACCACAATGGAAATTTTTTTGTAAATAGCAGAATTATCTTAGCGATGAATGGAGTATTTGAGATTTGATAATTTTATTTTATTAACAGGAAAAATAATATTTAATTCGAACGTTCTTAAAGTTTTTGCAACTTGCTGAGTGATTTTAGGAAAAAATGGTAAAACAACCAAATTGTTAGAGATGAAGTAAATATTCTTCTCGCAATGAACGGATTTTGACTAAATTTACCATTCTGAAAAGATTCATTTTTATCTTAGTTTTTCAAACAGAAACAGCACATTAAAAATAACAATAAAATATCTACTTTTATTTTAACATTACTGTTTTATTTTCAGGATATAATAATGTTTTTAAAACTGCAAAATTATGAAAGCAGTCCCACATGTTACATGGAATAATCCAAAGGCCTAAATCTTAATAAAGGATTCTCATCTACGACGAAAAAAATTTACTTCTCCTTTTAAATCTACACAAATATTTTTTTTTCCATTTTACTTTTCATCATCACTTTTAACTTCCAGTTAAATAATTAAAATATTCTCAATTTAAGTGATGGAGCATTTATATTACATAAAATAGACATTTAAGGAATTTGTTTTTCTTATATGTGACGCCGGATATATGAATATACAAATAATTTAATCGATATCGTGATCTAACAATATTTGAAAGTCAGTAAACTAAAAACGCACATATCAATAAGTTCAATAATTCTACCTTAATTTTATGAGCTTAACAAGTGACACTAATATGTTATACCTCCACTGCACCGCGGACCACACATATCTAGAAATAAGATATGTGGCACATATCTAGAAATACTACAATTATCATTATGTGCCATGAATTTGGCTAATATAATCGCAGTATCTCATCAAACACAGTGTAATTAATGGGATAATAATTATCTTGTCCAAGCCTCTAAAATATTAATATAAAGAATATTTCAAAGTGTTGAACAGATTAAATTATTTTACGTCCATTTAATTGCAAAATATTGTAAAATAACTTTTAGTAACTTATCTAATTTTAGCTGAAAATTTGAATTTAATATTTTATTCATATTTTTACCATTGTTGATCGGATATATAGAATTCAATTTAAATACATATATATAAATAAATAAATCGTGATATGATTGGTTAATAAATAAAACGACTTGCAACTTGCTATTATGTTTTAAAAAAGAAAAGTCTAATTTGGATAATGTATATTTATATACAGACGAATCTCAGTCTATAAATCTGTACTTGTTGGATTTCTGTATTGTGTACTTTTTATTTGTATCTCTAAATCTGTACTTTTGAACAGTATCTGTAATTATTTTTTCCTGCTGAAAGGAAAAGTGTACAGAGTGTGATATAAATTTTTTCCATCATGTCTTGAGTCACCTACACTGATCTCCACCGCTCGAAGTTGACGGCTAAAATACGAGAACAAGACAGACCTTCATTAGCATAGTACAATGCAACTAGTCTGTCTAGCCATATTATGTTCGAAATTATTTGTATACCTGATTTTATATGTAGACCGGTATGTTTATTATTCTGAGTTATTGCACCAAATATATAAAGATTGGCGGAAAAATAACAGGAAAACGCAAACGAAATCTAACACCTAACCTATAAAATCGCAATTGCATGTGTTTTTAAGCTATTGCATAGCTTTTATCTCGAGCTTTGAGCGCAGCGACCGAATCTAAAAATTCCGTAACGAGAAAACCTAACACTTCCGTAACGAAAAAACCTAACACTTCGGCTAACGTCGTTTTAGTTCAGCAAACTTCACCACGTTATCCTTCGGTAGATTTCGGCAGACATTGAAGCGGTATTTTTCAGATATTAGGATATCAAGTCTCAAACTTATTTTTCTTATGATCTAATTTTCGTAGCGCGGCCAATTTTTGTTTGGTAATTTATAATGAGGCAGCGTTACTGTTTGGTGACGGGAGCCCCCACACGGTGAGGGTCGAAAAATTTAAAATGCTTGTAACTCACGATCTAATTTTCGTAGCGCGGCCAAATTTTGTTTGGTAATTTATTATGAGACATTGTTAATTTTTGGTGACATGAGACCCGCACGGTGAGGGTCGAAAAATTTAAAATGCTTATAACTCACGATCTAATTTTCGTAACGCGGCCAAATTTTGTTTGGTAATTTATTATGAGACAGTGTTAATTTTTGGTGACAGGAGCCCCCCCACTGTGAGGGTCGAAAAATTTAAAATGCTTATAACTCGCGATCTAAATTTCGTAGCGCGGTCAAATATTGTTTGGTAATTTATTATGAGACATTGTTAATTTTTGGTGACATGAGACCCCCCCCCCCACACACGGTGAGGGTCGAAAAATTAAAAATGCTTATAACTCGCGATCTAAATTTCGTAGCGCGGTCAAATATTGTTTGGTAATTTATTATGAGACATTGTTAATTTCTGTTGACATGAGACCCCCACGGTGAGGGTCGAAAAATTTAAAATGCTTATAACTCGCGATCTAAATTTCGTAGCGCGGTCAAATATTGTTTGGTAATTTATTATGAGACATTGTTAATTTTTGGTGACATGAGACCCCCCCCCCCCACACGGTGAGGGTCGAAAAATTAAAAATGCTTATAACTCGCGATCTAAATTTCGTAGCGCGGTCAAATATTGTTTGGTAATTTATTATGAGACATTGTTAATTTCTGGTGACATGAGACCCCCACGGTGAGGGTCGAAAAATTTAAAATGCTTATAACTCGCGATCTAATTTTCGTAGCGCGGCCAAATTTGTTGGGTAATTTATTATGAGACATTGTTAAATTTTAGTGACAGGAGACTCCCCACCGTGAGGGTCAAAAAATTTAAAATCCTTATAGCTCGCGATCTACTTTTCGTAGCGCGGCCAAATTTTGTTTGGTAATATATTATGAGACAGTGTTAAATTTTGGTGACAAGAGGCCCCCCCACCGTGAGGGTCGAAAAATTTAAAATGCTTATAACTCGCGATCTAAATTTCGTAGCGCTGCCAAATATTGTTTGGTAATTTATTACGAGACATTGTTAATTTTTGGTGACATGAGACCCCCACGGTGAGGGTCGAAAAACTTAAAATGCTTATAACTCGCGATCTAATTTTCGTAGCGCGGCCAAATTTGTTTGGTAATTTATTATGAGACAGTGTTAAATTTTGGTGACAGGAGACCCCCCCACCGTGAGGGTCGAAAAATTAAAAATGCTTATAACTCGCGATCTAGTTTTCGTAGCGCGGCCAAATTTTGTTTGGTAATTTATAATGAGATAGTGTTACTTTTTGGTGACGGGAGCCCCCCACACGGTGAGGGTCGAAAAATTAAAAATGCTTGTAACTCACGATCTAATTTTCGTAGCGCGGCCAAATTTTGTTTGGTAATTTATTATGAGACATTGTTAATTTTTGGTTACATGTGACCCCCCAAGGTGAGGGTCGAAAAATTTAAAATGCTTATGACTCACGATCTAATTTTCTTAACGCGGCCAAATTTTGTTTGGTAATATATTATGAGACAGTGTTAAATTTTGGTGACAAGAGACCACCCTCCGTGAGGGTCGAAAAATTTAAAATGCTTATAACTCGCGATCTAAATTTCGTAGCGCGACCAAATATTGTTTGGTAATTTATTACGAGACATTGTTAATTTTTGGTGACATGAGACCCCCACGGTGAGGGTCGAAAAATCTCAAATGCTTATAACTCGCGATCTAATTTTCGTAGCGCGGCCAAATTTGTTTGGTAATTTACTATGAGACATTGTTAAATTTTGGTGACAAGAGACCCCCCACCGTGAATGTCGAAAAATTTAAAATGCTTATAACTCGCGATCTAAATTTCGTAGCGCGGCCAAATATTGTTTGGTAATTTATTACGAGACATTGTTAATTTTTGGTGACATGAGACCCCCACGGTGAGGGTCGAAAAATTTAAAATGCTTATAACTCGCGATCTAATTTTCGTAGCGCGGCCAAATTTGTTTGGTAATTTATTATGAGACAGTGTTAAATTTTGGTGACAGGAGACCCCCCACCGTGAGGGTAGAAAAATTAAAAATGCTTATAACTCACGATCTAGTTTTCGTAGCCCGGCCAAATGTTGTTTGGCAGACTTCGGCACGGTATCCTTCGGTAGACTTCGGCAGACATTGAGGTGGTATTTTTGCATAAGTTGATAAAAAATGCTATGCGATAGCTTTACCGCGGCAGTCCCCGAGTGCCACACGTATTTTTTTCTAAGATAGTACATGACAGAGCAGTTGTATTTCGATACACTTATTGCGTTTTCAACCGTGAACACGATTATGTAATGGTTTGTGTAGCTATCTCTTAGTGAATTTTTGAAAAAATCATCAACAATTCTTAATTTCAAATTTAAAAGATTACAATTAATAAGTTTCGCTTTAAATAGAGAAAATATAGAAACATCGTCTTGATGATATTAAAATTGCATTTCAAACATGAACAACTTTTTTTTTTTTTTTTTTTTGTATTTTTCAAATGACTTAAAAAGATAAATAATATTAAACCCACAAAATCAGTATTAAAGAGTTTATATACGTTGTGCAGCTAGTCTTTTGTTTTACATACTTAACCAGAAATTCTTTTAAATTCTTTTCTGTTAGTCTTTTTTTCTTTTCCTAGAAAGTTTTTATTTCTAAACGTTACTTACAGAATGAATCAACGTGTTTACTTTTGATTTCAGAAAGTTTTCACAAACGCAAATGATGTTTTTTTTTTCAGAAGATACCTTTTCGTAAGTCTAAAACGAATATAAATGGGAAGACGTTTTTCTTTGCTAGTGTAATGTTATCTTTCAGCCATGTACTCTGATGTAATGAGTCTTTTTTAAAGTAGCATAAAATAACGTAAAATTTGATGGGTTTTTTTTTTACGCATAAAAGACATTTTATTATAGTTTCTCTTATAATTAGAAAATATATTGTTTTCTTTATGTAGCAAAATAATAAAAAGTACGGCAAAGGTAATTGTTATTGAAAATTTCAATACATGTATTGCAAGATATATTAATATATCGGACTTTATTTGTGTGCGGTAATTATAATGGTCCTATTTTAAAAGAATCTTGTTTTTATTTACTTATATTTTTATTTCAAAGCACAATAACATATTTATTTATATTAATTTTATTAAATGTATGTGTATTTTTGCTTATATTATAGTGCTTTCAGATTATGCAATTTGAAATAATATATGCAATTGAGTGAAACGTTCGTTGTTAAATATGACGATCATAATATCATGAAGTTTTTAGTACACACATATGCATAAATACTTATCAGCAATTTGCATATACATTACTGTATGCATAAATTGTGTGTCTAATTTTTGTTTTATAGAAAGTAAATGTATTTTAATATTTATACAGATTCCGATATATTTATACATTATAGTTGAAAGTTATTAAACTAGTTTGCTAAATTTAGAAACTTAAAGTTTATTGCTTATCTGTAACATTTACATTAGTAATTCTCAATTTTCTCAGTTAAAACTGCAGTAATGTTCTTAATCATTTTTACTTAAAATATTGAAAGAAACATCGCAAACATTAAGTCAAAAATAAAACTGAGAAAATAAAAAATCTTAAGTCCTTAGCGATCAGAGCCTTTTGCTTAATTTTTAATATATTGCAACCGGTTTTACAAAGGATAAAATAATGTTTAATATAAGACCAAAAATGCTCTAATTAAGATAAAAATTAAAGCTTTATTTTTCATTTGCTCTTACTTTGTTTTTATTTATTAATTTATTTTCCATAATATGTTTGTTAATTTTTTATTTTTTTTATTTATTTACTTATATATTTATTATTTTATTAATTTATTTTTATTAGTTCAATTTATTTTTAATTTATTTTTAATTTATTTTTTCTTTATCTATTTTTTTTTTTATTTTTGGTCGTATCTAACGTTATGTCCTTTCTGTTAGTGCTTCCAGTGTATTTTGTGACAGGTATTAGATGCAGAAGTCCCATTCTCTACGTGAAATCGCCACAAATCGTCCTCGTCTTAAACTAAATAAGGTTAACTTTACAAATAAAAGTAACTGGTGTGACCAATTAAGGCTTCTGAGTAACTTAAGAGACCAGAGAATTTCATAAAAATAATTATAATTTTAAAGACATGAAAGCATTGTTATCACTTTTTTCTGTAGTTTGAAATTTTTTATAACTTTTCATATTTTTTTAATTTATTTTTTATTTTTTGTAAGTTGTTTTAATGTCCGTGCTCTAACTGGTATAAATATTGACAATATCATTTTTGATTGATGTATGTTAAAAATAATCACTATGGCATGTTCGGTATTTCAAATGAAACATATAGCAGCCACAGTACTGTACAGCGAGTTTCTAGAATTTTCTCACAGTATGGTCTATTGAAACAAACTTTTGCGGTGTTTTGTAATAACTTTTCAATAATAGGTACTCATTGAAATCTATATATACACTATATTGCCATTGATTATGGGACACTTGCGATTTTAGACATTTTACTAAATATCTAGAAAAATACATTAGGAATCATCTCGAAACTCTTAGTGTATAAATATAATAGTATACGTCATACATCTCCGTGAAGATTTTTTACCGAAACTCCATAGGGGACCGTCAACAAATTAAAAAAGAATGAATATCTTTTGAATAACCCTGTCAAAACTAATGTAGCAAAAGCGCTCAAACTCTAGATTATGCTTGAATGCCTTATTGTAATACACTGTGTTCATTTTTATGCAAATAGCATGCATACTCGCAGAGTAATTAAGGTTTTTATAAAAATGGTCCCAAATTTTTCTAAGTTTTTCCCTTATAATTTTCAGAGTTCTTAATATTTTTTTTCAGAAAGTATGACAAACAACATTGCACACAGTACCCTGTAATCAGAATTAAAAAATAATGAAAATTGTATACAAAATGAGTTGGTTTACTAAATAATTTTGTACTGCGCATGCGTCAAAGATATCAAAATTTCATTTGCATATTATGTTAGCTAAATGTATAGAGCAACTTTTGTAAAAATCTCAAAATTATAGCTTGAAAATTCTGAAAGTAATCGTCTATAGAAAAAGGACAAAATCCGTTGTTTCCAAAATGAAGCAAAAAAATGAGGGATTTTATCCAAAAGTAGTCGTAACATCCCGTATTGTGTATTCTATATTGACACTAATCAATGAATATATGGATACAACCCCTCTTGTTTTTGCTTCATTTTGAGAATAACGGATTTTCAACTTATTCAATTGACGATTATTTTCAGAATTTTCAAGTTATGATTTTGTGACTTTCACAAAAGTTGCTCTATACATTTAACTAACATAATATGCAAATGAAATTTTGATATCTCTGACGCATGCGCAGTAAAAAATTATTCAGTAAACCAACTCATTTTGTATACAATTTTCATTATTTTTTAATTCTGATTACAGGGTACTGTGTGCAATGTTGTTTGTCATATTTTCTGAAAAAAATATTATTTTATATTAAGGACTCTGAAAATTATAAGGGAAAAACTTAGAAAAATTTGGGACCATTTTTATAAAAACCTTAATTACTCTGCGAGTATGCATGCTATTTGCCTAAAAATGAACACAGTGTATTACAATAAGGCATTCAATCATAATCTAGAGTTTGAGCGCTTTTGCTACATTAGTTTTGACAGAGTTATTCAAAAGATATTCATTCTTTTTTAATTTGTTGACGGTCCCCTATGGAGTTTCGGTAAAAAATCTTCACGGAGATGTATGACGTATACTATTATATTTATACACTAAGAGTTTCGAGATGATTCCTAATGTATTTTTCTAGATATTTAGTAAAATGTCTAAAATCGCAAGTGTCCCATAATCAATGGCAATATAGTGTAGTTTTGAAAATACTTTAAATTAGGCTTAATATAAAATATGGTATGAATAGTCGTATGAATTATTCAGTTACGGGGATACTCAAAAGAATTATATTCCATTACGGTCGATAGAGGAAAATAGTTTACGGTGTATTTTATTCATTTTACTTGCTGAAATATATGTGCAGTGGGGATCCCTTACAATGTTCATTCCTAACCGGAATAGGATGATAGGGATTATCACCCCGGGAAGACAACTTTCGCTGTATACCATAAGTGACTCGAATTCTTTGCATGTGGTATTATACATTACTAATGATTAGCTTTTACAATATTATGCAACAGTTAGTAAGGTAAATAAACTTAAATTCAATATGGTAGTTTTGGCTCTGAAATTCAGATGGGATGTCATCATTATACTTTTAGAAGAATTACACTATGTTATATGTATGCATAAATAATTACAATACACAATTTTTAAATTTTTGAGTGGAAAAATATTAAATGAAGTGAGTATGCTGACAATTATAATGAGAAATTACTAAATAAATCACTAAAACAAAACAAAAAAGAAGCAACAAAAATGTCTACATTTTGTGCAAAACAGGGGCTCCTTTGTGAAGTGGATCTGAAAACAAATAGAATACCCAACTAGCTCGAAAAGGGCGAAAGACTGCAAAATATAAATTCGTTGTTAAATAAAAATTTCATGCAGCCCGTGATTCGCTGAAGGAGAACTGGAAAACCAAGAATGTAAGTTAAACAGCCATGAATTGTCATTTGCTGTGTTTTATTAATGTATTAGAGGACCGTTAAGAGTGCAGTATTAAATATAGTATAATGATTGACACTGCAGATTTTTTTGCGTATATGGCTTTAATTCACACATTTTATTAGGTTTGATTCGTGAAACTCTGACTCCTAGGCAGAGAGAGATCTTTGCTTTAAAGAAGGCGATTCGTTAGTCATTCATAAGAACCTAAGAATATCCGTCATTTTCAATGCAAAAGAAATCATAGAAATAACATTTCTCCTACCCTCCTAACAATGGCCACCCGACAGTATCTTTTTTTTCTTATATTTTTACTACAATTGAGATTACGAAGAAATGTGGAGGTGGAGAGAGGAAAGGTTAAAGGGGTAGTGAAACTTCACGTTTTCAAGAAAGAAAAATGTGAGCAAATATTTGTACTTTTGTACTTTAGACATTTATACTTTTTTTAAAAATCAAGGTGCTATATCTCGTCTAATTTTAGTAATATTTTCACTAAAAGTGTGTGTTTTTCACAAGATACAAAACATCACATGATTGAAACATCAACATTACATGACTGTTATACGTAATGATGTGAATAATGGTTCTCGCTCACGCTCGTCAATGCACCGAATCACGACAAAAGACTCCTTTGGCGGGTAAAAGAAAAATAGGACTCGCCAAATTGAGAGTGATCAATTTCTGTTCGTTGGTTGTGCGTTTGTGTATGAAGATCGAGAGCCAAAAGTGTCTAGTTTCTATAGAGGGTTGCTGAATGACTGATTTCTCGGTACTACTAGGTTATCCCGTCGACCAAAAATTATAGCCTAGCTATAAGATTAAATGCCAATAATGGAGGATTGTGAATATCACATTCAAGACATTAAATACGATTCATGTGCTTAAAATGTTATTAAGTGATTTTATTTCGACTTTGTATTTTTATTAATATTCTACTAAATATTTTTTTTGTTATTTAAAATAAAAATTATGTCAATATGTATAATTTGCCTATTAGTTCGGCGATTTGTATAATTTGTCGAAATTGGTCGACGGGATAACAGAGTAGTACCGATTTCTCTTTATGTGTTCAATTGCATCGTGCCATATTAATTTCTATTTTTATTTGTTATACTATGTTAACAGGAATTCAGTTTATCAACAGCCAAAAACAAAAAGAATTATGAGACAGATATATCGCTATTGCCTATTAATCATTACCATGGCGTCGCTCCGATAAAAACGCGAATAAAAAACTTTCATAAGCGTTAACTAGAGAAAAGTTTTGTTGGAATACGGAGTTGAAATCAGCCACTTACACATTATTTATTTGTTGTATGCAAAGTATCATTCATCAGATTTTTTTCAGTTATAAATAAAAATTCCAAAGCAATTTCTATCTTTCGCTACTGTAAAACGAAAATAGATGTTTTTTTTTTATTTTATTTTTTTTTATTTAGCTGTTATAAAAATGTCTGGAACAATTATATATTTAGGAGACATTTAGAATATACTTATTTTACTAGTTTCTTTAGCGGTTTGTCAAATTTCTATTTTATAACCAATTACAAATATATATTTTATTTTAGAACATTTGAAAAAAAAGTGATATAATATTGTGGTAAAAATGCATTTTTCTGTGTTCCACGATGAATCTATTTTACTAACCTTTCTTTTCATTTCACTATTATTTTTTATTTCCTATTCACCAAATCGCTAATGTTGGTTAAAAGCCAGAAAAAAACCCTGGTGTGAATTCTGGCAGATTTAGAAGGAACAGTTCTCCTACATGTCTGTAATAAATGCAACTATACAGGCCCAAATACCATTTACTTAAAACAAATAACAGTATATCTGTGACATATAACAGTATATTGTGAGATGTTACAAATACCTTCTTTAGCTGCTATTTCTCATAAAACATATACAGCAATATGAAGGTCAATCTCGCTCGCAAGACGTTTCGAATGTCCGTATTGTCCGAAATTTCTGGCAGGTGTGTGAAACTACACAATTTAGCTTTTAATTTTTGTCAGCGACGATCTTCCATGATCAGTTCTACAATCTTTCGGATTATTGCTAAATCCATGACAACTTGCTGCACGCGTTATCTATTCCGTCAAAAGTGATTTTCGATATAATGATCTCGAGTTCCTGCAGTCTTTCAATGTATAATACGCCTGAATACACTTCCTCGATGGTTGACATCTAAAATATGATTATTAATTTTTCCCAGTTCCATTAGCCGTAATTCGTCTTCGTACTTATCCGTACAGTTTTATATGGAAAAAGAACGACATCATCATAGTTAAAATAAATAGCAACATTCTTTTTTAACAGAGGAAGCTTTATAAGTTTTTCAAAGTATTCATATTTTTATTTATATCGCCATATATTTTATTGCGCTATTTGGAGCAAACATTAAAAATTAAATGATTATACGCATCTCAAAGTATAAATTGTCTTTTTACAACAAATATTTTAACACGCGTGCTTATTATAAATTTTCACAAATATTAAAGTAATACATCACTGAAATGTGACTTTAGTATTAACATTGTAAATGTAAATAATAAATCTATAATGGAATTTAAATTTTAATTGACACACAGTGCATAGATTACATTGAAATTTATCACACTTATGTAATCATTTACCATTTTATTCAAAAACTATAATTATTTTCTTTCCATTATAAAGTAATCCAATATCATTTTTTACAGTTATCTTCGAAAATATTACACAAATATATAGGTAAAGGTTTCGAAATTACTTTTTGGCCAATATCCACAGAATATTCTCTCGAAGGTAGAGTGTATTACTTGAAGTAATATAAAACAAATCCATCTATTCTTCCGTCATTTTCTGACAGTTTTCCCATTTTCAGATTTCAAAATCACCGGTGTTGTTCAGTGGCTTGTCAGAATACTCTTCAAATTATGGCACAGATATTTTTTGTAAGAAAAGCATATTAGTTTTCTGCAAAGAATTAAATGATATTTTGTTTGGTGAACACATTGCTTAAAAGTATAGAAATTTGAACTCACATTTTAGAAATGTAACGTATTATGTTTATTGCCATGAATATTATAATGCATTTTTTTAAATTAAGTAATTAAATTATTAATTCAAAAATATTAAAGAAAAGAATATTTATTAAAATAAACTATAAGCGGTAAATTTAAAAAAGTATTTTTTAAATTTAAATTTTAAATTCGTTTAAACAGGATTATAAATATGTGTAAATAATTTTAAAAAATTCAGTGGAGAGATCTCCTATAGTATTTTTATTTATTTGTATTGTTAATAAATAAATAAAAAAATAAATAGGAAAAAATCGTTAGTCATGCATACACTGAAAAATACTGGTACTCAAAATTATATAGAAGATATGCAATTTTAAATATGTCACATCTCAAAGTAACTCCGATCCAAATGTACTCGAAATTGCGAAACACATATACTTATTTTTGATTCCATGGTTTTCTTCAAGTATGAGCCGTTATGTACTGCCCTCTCCCAAACCCCCTTGTAAACAAATTAAAGTAACAATGTACTTTATTTTTCGTTCAAAATAGTTAACAAGAATCATTTATTAAGAAAATGACCAAAATTATTAGCAAGATAGACAAATCGAATATTTTATGAAAATGGCGTTATTTGCAAGCGCTTTTGAACTATTACATTACAGTACATAGGTTAATATTTACACTTATAGATTTTTTATGCCTCCATAAGAATTGCATCTTGAAAATATCAATATGTCTATAATTGTTTCCTAAAAGTAAAAAAAAAAAAAAAAAAAAAAAAAAAACATAAAGATTTCCTTTGCACTAGAATTAACTTTCCGCGAGTTAAAAAATGTAGAAACGAGAAGGAGTTTTTTCTTTTTACAAGAAATATTATCTTTTAGCTGTATGCTCTACAGTAATGAATCTCTTTCAGACTAACTTTCCATTTCTCTTCAGATTGTTCCAAAACTTATTCTTCTAATAGTTTACTTACGAACTTTTAGACTAATGTTGTCATTTTTGTATAAGACTAGGTAATAAAAAAAGTACAATATAATAATACATAAGCAAGTTTATCGAATTAATTCTCATTTAGTATTTGATTGTGTATTTTAATGATGAATACAAATTTTACGTAGTCACTATATACGGACAACCCTTGAATAAAATTCATGTTTAGAATAATTAATTTTCTTAATTATTTAGTTAAGTGGTGAATTATTTAGTCAGGTGGTGCTAGACATTTTTTTCTATGATGATTTCGACGATGTCATCAGGAGAAAAAAAAATATTTTTTTTTGTCTTTCTATTTATTTATTTATCTTCAAGATTACACAATCCCTTATACCAGTCAAATGTTTTTTTTAAATAACTATAACTTAAATATACCACTCAGAAGCATTCTTTTTTTAAACTTTGATGATTTCGATAAATCAGCTTTATTCATAAGTATTGCATCAATAGATATTGAAAAAACGATCTAAAATGCCAATGTGTTTACATTTGTTTCCAAAAAGATTTTTAAAAAGTTCCTAAAGGTTTTTCTTTGCACTAGAATTAACTTTTCCCAAGTTTAAAAAATGAAGAATCGACCAGGATATCTGTTTTACACGAAAGATGATCTGTGAGACGTTTGCTCTTCCATAATGAGTGTCTTTTCAGACTAACTTGGAATTCATTTTCTTGATGTTCCAAAACTTATTCTTCTAATAGTTTCCTTTTAAACTTTTAAATAAATGTTGCCTTTTGCTTTAGAAGACTAGGAAATAAAAAAAGTACAATATCATAATACTTAAGTAAATTTACCGATTTAATTCTGATATAGTATTAGATGGTATATTTTAATGATTAGTACAAATTTTATTTAAAAATTAGGATTTAGTATTGAAAAGTTTAACGTTTGATATAGTCACTATATGGAAACATCACTTAAAGAAAATTCATGTTTAGACTAATTAATTGGTTAAGTGAAACTTGACATTTTTTTCTATTATGATTTCCGACACGTCATTAAAAGAAAAAAAATATTTTTCTCTCTTTTTATTTATTTAATTGTTTTTGCCAGTACAGAATACTTTATACTCGTAAAATTATTTTAAAATAACTATAACTTAAATATACGACTTTGAAGCATTGTTTTTTTATTTTCACGATTTCGGTAAATCAGTCTTTTTTCTTAAGTACTGCTTCCATATATGATGCATAAAAATGATGTAATAGATCAATATGTCTGAATTTCTTTCCAAAAATCTTAAAAAAAGAAATTCCTAAAAGTTTTTCTTTGCATTAGAATTAACATTTCGCAAGTTTAAAAAATGTAGAAACGACCAGGATGTTCTAGATGTTTGCTCTCCCGTTATGAGTCTCTTTCAGACTAACTTGGAATTTATTTTCTGGATTGTTTACTGAAGCTTATTCTTCTAATATTTTGCTTTCAAACTTTCAGTTAAATGTTGTCTTTTGCTTTAGAAGACTGGGAAATTAAAAAAGGGTACAATATTATAATACATAAGAAAGTTTACCGAATTAATTAGTATATGATTACTTAGTATTTGATTGTGTATTTTAATGATGAATACAAATTTTATTTGAATATGATGAGTTAGAATTAAAAAGTCTAACATTTTAACAGTTGCTATGTATATAGAGACAAGCCTTAAAGAAATTAAATTATTTGACTACTTTCCTCTAGTGATTTCTCACGACATTATATACAGAAAAAATCCCATTCTCTCTTTTTTATTTTGTTTTCACGATTACACAATTCCTTATATTAATTAAAATGTTAAAAAACTATATCGTAACCCTTCGTATAACTGTGTTGGAAGTTTGCAACATTCTCCAATGTCAACAGTACTTACACAGAAAGTCTATTTGTTGTTTCTATTTTTCAACACACCAGTTAATAAAAATTCATTATTGGAAATCTCAACAGACTATGATATTGAGTTAATTTCTCTAACTAAAGTTTTGTTTATCATTTTAGAAACTTCAGGTCAATATTGCAAATGTTAACATAGTAAATTTTGTCGGACTGAAAAAGCTGGAAAATTCCAAAAGTTGATATTTTTAAAGGAAATTTTGTTTTTATTTTAAAGCTTTTTAAAAGTAAATGGATAATATTTATGGGATTTATATCAATATGCTTTTAAATGCGTAAAATTATCTTTTTTTTTACATTTCGTACTTAGATTTAAGTTAACATTTTTAAATTATAATTTACATGATCAAACTGGTGCATCTATATTATGTAGTTATTATATACCTATTTTGTATATACTATACTATGTATCAGATGTAATAAACATCTGATTCAATATTTTTCAAATCGGTAATAAACATCTGATTCAATATTTTTCAAATCGGAGCTGTTGAGCCTCAAAGGGTTCATTATACAACTTAAAAGAATTTTACATACGTTTTTAACTTTGATCTTTTCGATAAATTAGCTTACTTCATAAGTATTGCATCTTGAAATGATGTATATACTTGCATTTGTTTCCTAAAAGTTTCAAAAAGGAGAAAAAAATACTTTTCACTAGAATTAATTTTTTGCAAAATAGTAATAAAAAAATGTAGAAACAACCAGCATTTTTTCTTTTTTACAAGCTGGGTGATGTTTTAGATATTTGCTGGTCCGTAATGTGTTTCTTTCAGATTAATTTGATATTCGTTTATCTTGATGTTCCAAAACTTATAATTCTAATATTTTGCTCCAGATCAATAATGCAAAAGGGATCTTAACAAATTTTGTGATATTAAAAAAAAACTGGAACAATCCGAAAGTAGATACTTTTAAAGGAATTTTGTATGCTTTAAGACCTTTTATTAGAAAATGTACAATATTTATGGGGAGTAAATCAATTTATGTTTATTGAAGGTTCTTAAAAGTACCTTTTAGTCCATATTTATTTTATATTTACATTAAATTATTTTAAATTATTTTTTTACATATTTAAAATGATGTATCTATATTATGTAGCATTATGTATACTATATTATTTATCGGATGTATTAAACATCTGGGTCCATATTTTTCAAATCGGAGTTTTTGAGCCACAAATGATTAATTATACAATTTAGAAGAATTTTATATAGTGTTTTTACTTTGATGTTTTTAATAAATTAGCTGTATTCATAAGTACTGCATCTTGAAAAGGTGAATATATTTGCATTTGTTTCCTAAAAGTTAAGAAAAAACTTAACGTTTTTCTTGGCATTAGAATTAACTTTTTGCAAGTTCAAAAAATATAGAAACGATCAAGAAATTTTTGTTTTACACAAGAATGATTATCATTTAGATGTTTGCTCTTCCGCAATGAGTCTCTTTCAGACTGACTTGACAATTCTTTTCTTGATATTCCAAAACTTATTCTTCTAACAGTTTACTTTGAAACTTTTAGATAAATGTTGTCTATTGTTTAAAAAGACTTAGACAGGGAATTATAAAAAAGTACAATATCATAATACCTAAGCAAGTTTACCAAATTACTTGTCATTTATTAGTTAATGGTGTACTTTAACGATGAATAAAATTGTATTTGAAAATTACGAGTTAGCAATGAATATTCAACGTTAGTTAAAGTTACTACGTAGATACAACATTTAAAAATTTTCAGGTTTACTTTAATTAATTCGCTTAATTAGTTGGTCAAGTGATACTAGACTACTTTTCTATGGATATTTCTGACGAGGTTATTAGCAGAAAAAAATCTCATTCTCTCGTTTTTTTATTTTGTTTATACGATTACACGTTTACTTATTTAAATTAAAATGTTTTAAAAATGACTATAACTTTCCCCTTCGTATCATCGTGTTCCAGATCTGCAACATACATAAAAGTCAATAGTATACTTAGTAAATTTCTAAGCATGATTTTATTTGTTGCTCCTGTTTCCTAACACACTAGTTAATACAAATTGATTATTGGAATTCTCTACAGATGATGATATTGAGTTAATTTCTCTTACCAAAGTTTTGTTTATCATTTGAGAAGCTTCACTTAAATATTGAAAATGTTAACTTGTCAAATTTTGTTAGATTAAAAAAGCTGGAGAAGTCAGAAAGTATATATTTTCAAAGAACATTTTGTATAATTTAAAAATATTTATTAGAAAATGGACAACACTTGTGGGAAGTTACACATCTGCTTAATGCAGATGTGTAAAAGCACCTCTTTGTCTATATTTATTTTAAATTTCCGTCAACATTTTAAATTGATTCTTACCTCCTTAAAACGATGCATCTATATTGTGTTGCATTATAATATACTATCTTAGCTATAAATATATTAAGCATCTGAGTCAGTATTTTTGAAATCGGAGTTGTTGGGGCACGAAGAGTTTTTATGCAACTTAGAAGAGAAGATTTTTATATACGTTTTAAACATTGATGTTTTTGGTAATTTAGCTTTAATCATAAGTCTTGAAAAGATAAATATGATTGCATTTGTTTCTTAAAAGTTTCAAAAAACGTACAGTTTTTCTTTGCACTAGAATTAAGTTTTCGCAAGTTCAAAAAATGTAGAAACGACCAAGGAAATTTCCCTTTTAAAAAAAAAGAGGATTTATTAAATGTTTCCTCCACCGTAATGAGTGTATTTTAAAGAAACTTGCAATTCATTTTCTGTATGTTTCAAAATTTATTCTTCTTACAGTTTACTTTGAAACTTTTAGGTAAATTTTGTATTTTGTCTTTGAAGACTAGTTAATTATGAAAAGAAAGTACGATTTCAAAATACCTAACCAAATTTACCAAATTAATTCTCATTTAGTATTTGACTGTGTACTTTAACGATGAATGCAAATTTTATATGAATGTTAGAAGTCAGCATTGAAAAGTGTAATTTTTGAAGCAGTTGCTATCTAGAGACTTTTAGAAAATTCGTGTTTTCATTAATTTCTTTAACTAGTTAATCAAATCGTGCTAGACAATTTTTCTATGGTGATTTCTGACGACGTTAATAGCAGAATAAAAATTATCTTTCTCCTTCGGTTTTATCTATTTATTTTTTACTATTACACGAACTTTTATGTCAGCAAAATGTTTTAAAAATAGCTGTAACTTAAATATACCACTTAGAAGAACTCTATACATTATTCTCTCTCTCTCTCTCTCTATATATATATATGTATATTTTCTATTTGATGATTTTGGTAAATCAGCATTATTTGCAAGTACTTCATCCTGATACGCTTCAGAAAAATGATGTAAAAGATCAATACGTTTACATTTGTTTCCAAAAGTATATAAAGAGTCCTAAAAGTTTTTCTTCGCACTGGAATTAACTTTTCGCAAGTTTAAAAAATGTAAAAAGGACCAAGGATTTTTGTTTCTTTTTGTACAAGAAAGATGATCTTTTTAGAAGTTTTCTCTTCTATAATGAGTCTCTTTCAGACTAACTTGACATTCCTTTTCTTGATGTTAAAAAACTTTCATCTAATAGTTTAATTTCAAACTTTTAGATAAATGTTGTCTTTTGTTTGTTGTTGTGTTTTTTTTCCCTCAAAGAAAATTCACGTTTACATTAATTAATTTGCTTAATTAATTATTGCAGTGTTAGTCGACAATTTTTCTATATTGATTTATGGTGATGTCATTAGTAGAAAAAAATATGTTTCTGTTATTTTTTTATTTACTTCGTAGGACGGTTACGCAATCCCTTACAGCAGTAAACTGTTTTAAAAATAACTATAACTTAAATATAGAAACTGTAATAACTCTATGTATTTTTTTTCATTCATGATTTTGCTAAATCACTCTTATTCGTAAGTTCTGCATCCTGAAAACGTCAATATATTTGCATTTTCTAAAAGTTTTTTAAAAAAAGTTCCTAATTTTTTTTCACTACAATTAACTTTTTGCATATTGGAAAAATGTAGAAAAGACCAGACATCTTTTTTTTACAAGAAATAAACTTTTAGGTGTTTTTCTTCCATAACATGTCTCTTTCAGACTAACTTTACATTTTTTTTTTTTTATAAAACCTGTTCTTTTAATAGTTTAATTTTAAACTTTTAGATAAATGTTGTATTTTGTTTTAGACGTCTGGGAAATTATAAAAAAATAAAATATTTCTTCCAGATTATTATTATATATTTGAACAAATGATTTACTATAAATTCGAAAAGTGCGCTTCAAACCTAGCAAATGATGTGCGTTTCTATTATAAGTACTATATAACTTGCTTTAAAAATATTTAAAACTTGATTTAATAGTACAGATGTACCACTTCGGATGGTACATAAATATCCGAAAAGTTTTGTACGTCCCAGTTAATATTATCTGCTTTCTCTTAAATGGGAAGTACCCTTTTGTAAACAATAGCGACGTATATCAATGTTTATATATATTCTATATATGCATAAGAATTCTGCATATATTTTTTACTTTGATGTTTTTGGCAAATTAGCTTTATTCATAAGTACCGCATCTTGAAAAGATCAATATGTTTGCCTTTGTTACCAAATAGTTTTTTTATTCTCCTTGCACGAGAATTAACTTTTCGCAAGTTGAAAAAAAATGTAGAAACGATCAAGGATTTTTCTTTTCTACAAGAAAGATTATCTTTTAGATGTTTGCTCTATCGTCATGAATCTCTTTCAGACTAACTTGCCAATAATTTTCTTGATATTTCAAAACTTATTCTTCTAAAATTTTGCTCTGAATCTTTTAGAAAAATGCTGTCTTTTGTTTTAGAAGACTAGGAAATTATAGAGGAAAGTACAATATCATAATACCTAAGCAAGTTTATCGAATTAATTCTCATTTAGTATTAGATGATGTACTTTAACGATTACTACATATTTTTGTAATGCTAAGAGTCAGTATTAAAAAAATTAATTTTTGTTACCGTCGCTATGTAGAGACAACACTTAAAAACAATTCAAGCTACATTGATAAATCAGCTTAAATAATCGGTGAAGTGGTAGTAGACAATTTTCGTATGGTAATTATGACGGCGTTATTCGCACAAAATATTTCTCTTTCTCTCTTTGTTTGTATTGTTTTGTTACTATAAATGAATAATACTGAAAATAACTACTGAAAATAATACCTGCAACATACATGAAAGTCAATATTACTTACATAGTAAGTTTTAAAATACGATTTCATTTTTTGCTCCTATTTTCCAACATAACAGTTAATAAAAAGTGATTATTAGAATTCTCATCATCAGATGATTTTGAGTTAGTTTCTCTTACCAAAATTTTGTTTATTATTTTAAAATCTTTAGGTTCATATTGCAAAAGTTATCTTATCAAATATTGTTATATTTAAAAAACAAAACTGGAACAATCCGGAAGTAGATATTTTTAAAGGAAATTTTGTATACTTTAAAACTTTTATTAGAAAATAGACACTGCATATGGGGAGTAAATCAATTTATGTTTAATGCAGGCGTGTAAATGTATCTTTTGTAATTTATTTTAAATTTATTTTAGATTAAATTTATCTTTTTTAAATTTATTTTAGATTTAAGTTAAAATTTTTAAAATTAATTTTTACATGCTAAAATAATGCATCTGTATTATGTAGTATTATATTTATATACTATATTATGTATCAGATGTTTTATTCATCTGAGTCAATATTTTTCAAATCGGAATTGTTGAGCAATAAAATGTCTTCTATACAACTTAGAAGAATTTTATATCCGTTTTTTACTTTGATGTTTTTGGTAAATTAGCTTTATTCATAAGCACTGCATCTTGAAAAGAGCAATATACTTGCATTTGTTTCCTAAAAGTTAAAAAAAAACACAAAGATTTTATTTGCACTAGAATTAACTTTTCGCAAGTTGAAAAAATGTTGAAACGATCAAGGATTTTTTTTTCTTTTTTAGAAAATGGGTGATATTATAGATGTTTGCTCTTCCGTAATGAGTCTCTTTCAGACTAACTTGACATTTCTTTTCTTGATGTTTCAAAACTTGTTCTTCTAATAAGTTAACTTTAAAACTTCAACATAAATGTCGTCTTTTGATTTAAAAGATAATGAAATTATAAAAAAAAATAAACGATTCATTCCAGGTTATTACTAAACATTTGAATGAAACATTTAATTACAAGTCGGAAAATGCGCGACCAACGAAGTAAATGAAGCGTGTTTGCGCTATATCGTAGTTTTAAAAATATTTTTATTTTGGTGTAATAGTGTACATTACTTTTTATAGTATATAACTGTTCGAAATCTGTTGTGTGTCCTGTAAATTCTATTTCAAATTCTATTTCAAACAACATAATTTTTTGAAACATTTACGTAGATGCTGTCTTTTGTTTTAAAAGACTAGGAAAATATAAAAAAAGATTAATATCATAATACATTATCAAGTTGACCGAATTAATTCTCATTTAATCTTTGATTGTGTAGGAAAGAGCAGGGCACTTTCGAACATTGTTTTTCAGAAAATCAATATATTTCTTACTTGAATTATATTTATGGAGTTTTAAATATTACATAATAAAAATAACGAGTTTTTTCATCATATGAACCATGAATTGAACATTTTCCAAAGAAAATGAATAAGTTGTGAGGATTTAAAAAGTGTAAAGATTTTTGTTCAAACCTGCCCCATGTAGGAGTACCTTTAAACAATCAAAAGGCACCTTTGAACGAATGAATAAAATATGAAAGTATGGAGAGTTTTTATAAAAAAATGCATATGTTACAGAAATATAATAGAAATATAAAGTAATATGAATAAAATTAAATAACTACATTTTGTTGAAATTACTATTTTTTTGTTATTTAACCAAACTTAAATCCATTAAAAGTGATGTCAAAACTCATTATAGTTAAAACACAAAGTGTCTCTCCAGTTGTGTTTTATTGTGAAATCTTTTTTACAATATCCATTAAATACACTAATTTGATGTGTGATGCATCTTTAAAATTAAATTTTTTTCAGAGACCTGGTATAAAATTTCCGTTTTATACATTACGCAAAACAGAAATCATGTTTGGAAACCTGTTGAATCGTGAATAATTATTTTGTATCCAGTATTTGCAATTATCCAATAAATGAATTAAGATTTGATTCAATTTAGATTTGCAACTTCCCATCATTGATGCATACAAAGGTTGGAACCCATGTGAGCAGTAAGGGGAATTGTTAGCAGTATAAGTCAATGTTCCTTGACATTGTTAGTTAACCTCTCTTCAATAAAAAAATCGGAAAAAATAATATTTTGGATGCATTAACAACTCTTTACTACATAGTTTTAAGCATTTTATAGAGATTATTTCAATTATTATTTATCAAAAGTTTATTCGGTGTTTTTTCGCTGTGCAATGGCACCCGACTTTTTTGTACAATGGTGCCCCACCACAAGTATTTCAACATTACACGGTTTACTGAATTCGGTTGAAAAATTTGAATAAAACAAAGCTTATAAACTAAAGGTAACATCTTTGTTTAAGCATTGAACAATAAATAAAAATTTTAGGGTTAGAAGTTGGTCAACAAAAATCTTACAACTTTATTTTCTTAAGTTTAGATTCAAGCGAGAGAAAAATACATATCTTGTGTAGACAGAACTGTTTATACAAAGTGGTACAACTTTGTATAATTTTTCCCTGAAGCAGCTGTAATGTGTTACCATACACATTTAAAAAAAATAATTTATTTGAAAGAAAATATTTAGAGTGTTCAAAGGTGACCCCAGTTCAAACGTGCTCTCTTCTCCCCTACTTTATCGATTAATACAAATTTTATTTGAATATTTAGGGTCAGTATTATAATATTAACGTTTGTTACAGTCGCTATGCAGAGACAACTCTTACAGAAAACCCATGTTTGCATTCATTAATTTGCTTAATTAACTGGTGAAATAGTATAAGATAATTTTCGTATAGTAATTTCTGATGATGTTATTAGTTGAAAAAAATTCGTTTTCTGTCTTTATTTCTTTCATTTTTGGCGATTACACAATTCCTTATATCAATAAAATGTTTTAAAAATAACTGTAACTTAAATATACAACTCAGAAAAATTCTGTATATATATTTTTAACTTTGATCTTTTTGGTAAATTAACTTTATTCATAAGTACTAGTTATAGTACTTATGAAAAGATCAATATGAATGCATTTCATTCCTAAAAGTTTTTCTTTGTACTAAAATTAACTTTTCGTAAGTTAAAAAAAATGTAAAAAGGAAAGACAAGGATTTTTCCATTGGTACACGAAAGATGATCTTTTAGATGTTTACTCTTTCGTAATGACTGTCTTTCAGACTAACTTGGCATTCATTTTCTTGATGTTCCAAAACTTATTCTTCTAATAGTTTACTTTCAAGCTTTTAGATAAATGTTGCCTTTTGTTTAATGTTGTGTTTTGTTTCCCTCAAAGAAAGTTCACTTTTACATAATGTAATTTGCTTAGTTAATTAGTGTAGTGCTATTAGACATTTTTCTATGTTGATTTTAGAAGACGTTATCCACAGAAAAAAAATTATGTTTCTTACTTTTTTGTTTATTTTTTAGGACGATTACGCAATTTGTTACAGCAGTAAAATGTTTTAACTTAAATATACAATTTGCACTAATTCTATGTATTATTTTTATCTTTGATGATTATGGTGAATCAGCCTTATTCATAAGTACTGCATCCTGAAAATATCAGCATCTTTGCATTTGCTTCCTTAAACTTTTAAAAAAAGTTCCAAAGTGTTTGCTTTGCTTTAGAATTAACTTTTTGCCAAATGGAAAAATGTGAATAGACCAGGAATCTTTTCTTTTACAAGAAATAAAGTTTTAGTTGTTTGTTCATCCATAATGAGTCTCTTTGAGACAAACTTTACATTCTTTTTTCTTGATGTTACAAAACTTATTCCTTTAATAGATTACTTTCAAACTTTTAGATAGCTGTTGTATTTTGTTTTAGAAGTGTGGGAAATTATAAAAGAAAATAAAATATTTCTTCCAGATTATTATTATATATTTGAATAAAATATTTACTGAAAATTCGAAAAGAGCACTTCAAACCTTGCAAATGATGTTGCTGCTATACGTACTATACTACTCGCTTTAAAAATACTTAGATCTTGGAATAATAGGATAGATAAACTACTTCGGATAATACATATATATCCGAAATCTTTTGTATGACCGAGTAAATACTACCTGCTATCTTTTAATTGGGAAGTATCCTTTAGTAAAAAACAGCGACGTATATTAAATGTTTATATATATTCTATATATATATATATATATATATATACATATAAGAATCCTACATATATATATATATATATATTTACTTTGATCTGTTTTTGGTAATTTAGCTTTATTCATAAGTACTGCATCTTGAAATAATCAATATGCTTGCATTTGTTTCCTAAAAGTTTCACAAAACATAAAGCTTTTACTTTGCAATAGAATTACCTTTTCGCAAGTTGAAAAAAATGTGGAAATGGCCAAGTATTTTTCCTTTTGTACAAAAAAGATGATCTTTTAGCTATTAGCTCTTCCGTAATGAGTCTCTTTCAGACTAACTTGGAATTCATTTTCTTGATGTTCCAAAATTTGTTCTTCTAATAGTTTACTTTCAAATTTTTAGATAAATGTCTTTTTTTGTTGTTGTTTGATGTTGTGTTTTATTTCCCTTAAAGAAAATTCACGTTTTACATAATTTAATTTGCTTAATTAATTAGTGCAGTGTAACTAGAAAATTTTCCTATGTTAGTTTTTGGAGACGTTATTATCAGAAAGAAAAAATATGTTTCTGTTTTCTTATCTATTTTTAGGACGATTACGCAATTCCATGTATCAGTAATATGTTTTAAAAATGACTATAATTTAAATATACTATTTAGAATAATTCCATGTATTATTTTGACCTTTGTTGATTTTGGTAAATCAGTCTTATTCGTAAGTACTGTATCCTGAAAATATCAATATGTTTGCATTTGCTTCCTTACAGTGTTATAAAAATGCTCCTAAATGTTTGTCTTTGCACTAGAATTAACTTTTTTTGAATTTGAAGAAATGTAGAAAAGACCAGGAATCTTTCTTTTTTTTACAAGAAAGATGATCTTTTAGATGTTTACTCTCCCGTAATGAATCTCTTTCAGACTAATTTGGTATTCATTTTCTTGATGTCACAAAACTTAATCTTTTAATAGTTTACTTTCAAACTTTTAGACAAATGTTGTCTTTTGTTTTAGAAGTCTAGGAAATTATAAAAACAAGTAAAAGATTTATACCAGGTTATTACTAGATATTTGATCAAAACATCAAATAACAAGTCGGAAAGAACGCGTTCAACGTAACAAATGGGGTGCATTCGTACTATAGCAAAGTTAAAAAATATTTAGATCTTGGTATATTATTGTATAGTATTTCGGATACAATATAAGAATCCAAATATTTTGCCTGTCCCTGTAAATACTATTTGCTTTCTTTTTAACAGGAAGTAAATTTTTAAAATGAAATAAATTCTTTTTTTTAAATATTGGCTTAATTCAGTTACGAAATAATTCTTCTCAAAAGCAATTTCCTGCATTAAAGTTTGAAATATAAGATTATGATCGAGATAAGATCGAGTGACTAAAGATCACATGTCATGTTGGGTGGAATGATCCGATGTTTTAAACTTAAACAGTCGGAAATTGTACATCAGCGGCGCAAGAGAGGTCATACGTAGTATAATGAAGTTTTAAAAATATTTAGATCCTGATGCAATGGAATGCAGTATAGTAGCTGAAAACTTTTGTATGTCCCTGCATGTAGTATCTGCTTTATATTATATAGGATTATATTATACTTGTAATAAGGCCCAGAACGTATATCAATTTTATAAAATGTGAACATTTTAATATAATTAAAACCCGTCCCAATCAACATTTTCTTATTATGGAATACGTTTATGCGGACGGACAGATAGACAGGCCGACAGACGAATAGATGGACGGGCTGTATGACAACTATAGATGCTACGTATTTATATAATTACGAACTCAACTATTAAAAATGAATATTTTACCGTCCAAAGTTATGATAAAGCATTATTTATCATAAAAATTATCAGAAAGAACAGATTTCAATGATTGAAATCTAAAAAATGTTACTCATGATGAACCTAAATTTTTATATATATTAGCGATTATTATTTAAGGTAAAGTAGTCAGTTTTCTGAATACGGAATGAACCATAAATATTGATTTTAGAAGCTAACAACTCTCAAGTAAACATTTTTTGATAAGAGATGCAAAAGTAAGATAAAAATTTTATAATATCAGTATAGTAGTATTACAACAATGTTTTAAGATCTAGAATGTCAGTTAAACATTTGCATGTTTGTACTTTTGAACTGTTGGAATTGAAAAAACAATAATTTCTTTTTATATTATGTCAAGAATGTTAACCAATACATTTAAAATATTTGAAGATACCTTCAAAAATTACTTCTAGCAAAAGATAATGTTAAAAACTTCACAAATATATGTTTATGCCTGGGAAATCATTGGTTTCTGTGATTTTTTTTTTATCCGTACGAGTCGTGACGAATGATTACTTCACTATAAAAACAATTCGGTGTATTTCAAAATCTTCTGGTATTGTAGAAGCAAGAAGCATTTTTAAAAGCGAAATTCTAATAGTTTCTAAAATTTAAAAGTATAAACTTTTAGTGGGATCGTCAGTAACTTGGAAGAGATTACATTATATTTTTGTGTACTCATGTGACTCTTTTTTTTACGTTACTGTGTGATGATATATGCTCTACATATATATCACTCCCAAATGTAAATTATTTTTATGCATTCTAGGTTACATTGTGAGATATTTGTATTTAAATAAAATTGCTAAATCTCAAATAAAAAGTAAATGGAACAACATGTACACAAAAAATTTAAAAAAAGGCATTAAAAGTAACGTGTATCAGTTTAACTATAATTATTTTTGTCTAAAAAAAAAAGTTTATTTCTTTAAGAAATTTTTATTGATCTTTTTGGTTGAAGAATCACATTAATGCGTATATTTGGAGAATTTCAGCTTTTTCAATGACATCACTTTTTTGAAATAGCCAAATTCCCATTCTTTTAACTTTAATATGAAATGTTAACAGTATGTTAATTTAACCATTTACAATGCAGCGGTGCCAATAAAGAAATATGAATTGAAAAAAAATGGCCGTGAAATAACATGATAGGAAAGATACTTCATAGTTGATTTAATATTTAGAGAAGTTAAAAAGAATTTGAAAAAACATTTAACATAAACATGATCAGTTTTTAAATCGATATTTTAAAGCTAATTTATTTATCTTCTATGGAAATTTCACCATTTACAAAAAGTGGGTCCAAAAATATATATGAATTTAAAATGAATGCGTAAAATAAACATTATACGACAGAACTTTTAAGTTAACATGTTATTTATAGAATTTATAAAAAGCTAAAACAATATTAACATAAGAATAATTATTTTTTAAACCGATATCCTGAAGCTATGTCTACTTACAGAAGCGAAATTGAACTTCAAAAGAGTTTATTTTGATTTAATTTGAAAAGAAATCCAAAGCAAATGGCACTTAAAATCTCATACGAATTTCTCATTTTAAAGAAGTGATGCAAATAAAGAAATATGAGTTTTTAAAAATTAGGCTTAAAATAGATACGGAAGATACTTTCCAGTTAACTTAGTATTTAGAATAGTTATTAAAAGCTAAAAAATATTTAATATAAACATGATTATTTTCAAATCTATATCTTGAAGCTACATCTATTTATACAAGTGAGATTCAACATAAAAGGGCATATATTTGATTTCATTTGAAAAAAAAAAAAAAAAAAAAAAAAAAATCCAAGCAAATGATACTTAAAAAACAACTATCTATTTTTTACCTGTTTAAATATTTGTTTAAAGTTCAAACATTTGTCGTGTTCTTTTGGAAAAATCGGAGAAACTGTATACCCGCACACAGCTGTTTACTTTCTGTAATAAATCTTCTGCATACAAGAATTTAATTAACATCTCTTGTTAAGGAGATCCGGACAGACTTTAAAGTAATTTTCATTTAATGAGTTATATTTTTTATTTTTTTGTGAAAGTAAACATATAATTTGTAAATAAATCATATGATAAAACTTCTCATATTTTTTTCATTAAAATTTTAAATTTATTTTAAAATTGGGGTGATTTATAGTCATTTTAACATGAAATATTTGTCACAGAATTTTTTTTTCGGTAATATAAGCATAAATATATAAGGGTTAATTTTGATTCAGTTTAAACAAATAATTAAATAAAAATATTATCTTAAAAAATGAGAAACATACATTGTAAAACACAAAATTTGTTTCCTGACAGATTGGAAACCCTCTCTATCAACGCATATTCATCGCAAACCCAGCAGGAACGTAAAAAATTTAAATTCATTTTTAATAATTAGAACACAGAAAATTATTTGTATTCCAATGCACAAAATTCGGTACGTTTTGGTGATAGAAGAGTATACTTTTACAGTTTTACTTGTTTGAATAATAGGAATCGTATAAGTTATTGTAAAGATTGTTTACTTTTTTAACTATTAAAAAAGAAATTATTTTCACAAAAGTCGATTTTTAGATCATAAAAAATATAATTTGAAATATTGCGATAGGAGCAATATGACTAAATCTCACGGTTTAGAAATTAAATTTTTATAAATATTAAAATGTATGCGGTTGATAAAAAAGTTTGGGATTATATTTTCTAAAATATAACATTTGATCGCACACTTCAACGCATATCTAACGCAAAAACCAAAAGAAGGTGAAGATATTATTTTGGACACTTTAATCCAAAATAACTTATCCAAGCAAATGTTCTCGAAATTTCTCAGATAAATTATAACTGTATTAAAATTAAGTGTCCGACAGCTGCGGAGAAAGTAATTATCTGGAGCAATAATCCATGTTTTTTGTATATTACAGTGAAAAAAAAATTGCAGAAATAAAAATCGACAACTCTTAATTTCTAAAGATAAGCTAGTAAGAATGGAAGAAGAGAATAACTAAAAGCGTATGGCCAAACAAAATTAAGAAAATCTTACCCTCAGAATAACAATAACAATAATGAACCTCAATAAGGCCATGAACAATCCATATTAATTAATAAAATTTTAAGCAAGTGGTATTTGATCAATAACAAACCCGAAATATCACTCCAAATACAATAATCGAAAATATTCTTAGCTCTCATCCTTTAATATTGTTTATTGAAAAGCATAGCTTATTTTTTCACAAAAAAAAAAAAAAAAAAAAAAAAAACTAAAATTACTCTTTGAATTTGCACAACAGGCTACAATGGTTTAAGATAAATCATTGTAAACTTTAAAAAAATTGCAGTTGTATAGAACGAAGGTAATTGACCGAATAGTAATAATTATTTTGAAATCAAAAGAACTGTGAAGATTAAATGGTCTCGATAAACTGCTTAATAGTCACGGAGAAGGAATATGTTATTTTTATGCAAAAGACAGATGAATAGCAGGCTAGTTAAACTGTGATTGGATGATTTGTATATTTTTTTCCAGTTGTTAAGCTATACTGGTTCTGATTCATTGCTCAGAAAACATGCTACGCACTGCATGCTTGCAAACACATAAAAGGAAAAAAATAATTAGATTCAATTATTATTGTTTTTCTTCTTTTTTCTTTTCTTTTTCTTTCATAAACTTTTAAATTAGAACTTTTTTAAATATGATGGTACATTTTCCAGTTCTTTTTTTTTGTTGTTGTTAAAGTAGAAACTTTAAGGGGTGATAGCGCACATCAAGAAAAAAATATTAAATGGAAAACTAAGGGTCCCAAACGTCTTTTGAATTAGATAGGCGCCATCAAAGTTTAGGGTCCAAAATTTGAAATGATTATAAAAAACGGGAAAATTGATCGAATCGTTTGCGGTTTTCACTAAAATTATTCTTTATGTCAGTATGGCCGTGAAAATAAATTATAAAGATGAATTTCAAAAAATGCCGATAGAGGGCGCTTTAGACTTTGGAGTAACGAACAACTACTTTTACCGTTATTTTTTGCATCTCATTAAATTTTATTAGAAGTTTAGACATAAACTTAAATTTTGAGCTCAAAATCTGTGGTTAAGAAGCGCAAACTGAACTGTGTTCAATGGGTTTGGGAAGGTTCAAATTTCAATTGATTATAAAAAACAGAAAAATTGGTCAATTGATTTGCGGTTTTTACAAAAATTATTCTTTATGTCAGTATCGTATTGAAAAAAAAAATTATACAGATAAATTTAAAAAAAATGTCGATATAGGGCGCTTTAGATTTTGGAGTAACGTACAACTATTCTTTACCGTTAATTTTTGCATCTCGTTAATTTTTTTAGAAACTTAGACATAAACTTGAATTTTCAGCTGAAAATCTAAGTTGTTGAGAGTGGTTAAGCAGTGAAAATTGAACTGTGTTCAATGGGGGTGGGGATGTTCAAATTTCAAATGATTATAAAAAACGCAAATATTGGTCGATTCGTTTATGGTTTTCTCTAAACCACTCTTTATCCAATATTTCCTTGAAAATAAAATTTAAACATACATTTCAGAAAATTCCTTTAGAGGGCACCTTAAACTTTAGAGTAACCAACAACTATTTTTTACCGTTATTTTTTTTATCTAAATAAATGTTTTAGGCTTAAATTTTGATCTAAAAATCTGAATCGTTGTGAATAATTAAGTAGCGAAAAATTGAACTGTGTTCGTTGTTCGTTGTGTAGATTGTTGTTGATTACTTTAAGGTTTAAGGCGCCCTCGAACGGAATTTTTTGAAATTTATCTTTAAAATTTATTTTCAAGAAAATACTGACATAAAGAATGGTTTTAGAGAAAACCGCAAACGAATCGACCAATTTTTCCGCTTTGTACAATCCTTTGAATTTTGAACCTTCCCACCCCCATTGAACCCAGTTCAGTTTGTGCTACTTAACCACCCTCAACGATTCAGATTTTCAACACAAAATTTAAGTTTATATCTAAGCTTCTAAAAAAATTAATGAGATGCAAAAAATAACGGTAAAAAATTGTTGTACATTACTCCAAAGTCTAAACCGCCGTCTATCGACATTTTTTGAAATTTGTCTTTATAATTTATTTTCACGACAATACTGACATAAATATTAGTTTTAGTGAAAACTGCAAATCAATTGACCAATTTTTCTGTTTTTTATAATCATTTGAAATTTCAACCTACGCTCTTCCATCGAACACAGTTTAGTTTGCGCTACTTAACCACAGATTTTGAGCTCAAAATTAAAGTTTATGTCTAAACTTCTGAAAAAATTTAATGAGATGCAAAAAATAACGGTAAAAAATAGTTTTTGTTACTCCAAAGTCTAAAGCGCTCTCTATCGGCATTTTTTGACATTTATCTTTATAATTTATTTTCAAGACCATACTGACATAAAGAATAGTTTTTGTGAAAACCGCAAACGAATCGACCAATTTTTTCGTTTTTTATAATCATTTCAAATTTTGGGCCCTAAACTTTGATAGCGCCTATCTCCTTCGGAAGACGTTTGGAACCCTTAGTTTCCTATTTAATATTGTTTGTCTTGATGTGTACTATTACCTGTTAAAGTTTTGCCCAGTAGTTTAGATATACCCTGTATAAAAACTATTTAACACTTTCTTTTAAATGGTTCGCGGGTAATGCGTTCCAAATTTATCAGTGACTTTCCATTAACATGATATTAAATAATGAACTATAATACAGTAACATTTTTATTTATCTTAATTCTTTAAATAATGCCCATCTCTAAAAGGAAATAGATGATCTATCTTTTTTGTAAGTGATTAATATGTGTGCATTTGTTTCCTAAAAATTTAGACAAACGTAAAGTTTATCTTTGTTGAAGAATTACCTTTTCCAATTTAAAAAATGGTAGAAACTATCAGATATTTTACTTCTTACAGGAAAGATGATCTTTTGGATATTTACTCTGCTGTAATGAGTCTCTTTCAAAGTAACTTGGAATTTATTTTCTTAATGTTTCAAAACTTCTTCCTGCAATAGTTTACTTTGAGACTTTTAGATAAATGTTTTCGCTTGTTTTGAAAGAATAGAAATTGTTTAAAGCAAGTAACTGATTGATAACAAATAATGTTTACATACATATTTTTAAACAAATATTTTTAAAATTTTACATAATTAAAAAAATGTTTTATATTTTGTTATTTTAATTACATGCAAATGAAACATAAAATAATGAAAAAATATTATTTACTTGTTACATTTTATACATATTTAGTGAAAAAGAAATGAATAAAAATTTAGAATTTAATCATTAATTTTTGTTTGAAATTAAGATTAATTAAAAAAAAAGAAAATCTTTCGAAGTATTGTTTTGGTTTAGAATTCATTTGTGAATTTATGTGAAACTGCTTTGTACGCTTTAAAAAATTATTAATATAAAGATATGTTGATTTATAACTAATATATGTGTATTTCTTAACTAAAAATGTTTAAAAGAATAAGTATTGTAGAAGACTTTATTGTAGAAGATATTTTTATTTCTCACAGAAAAATGTTTTTTTGTATATTTACACTTCTTTCTTACATATATTTTTCTTTTTCTTCTTATTTTTCTTTTTGTATATTTACTGAGTCTCTTTCAAAGTAACTTGAAATTTATTTTCTTAGAGTTTCAAAACTTTTTCTTGTAACAACTTCCTTTGAAACGTTTAGATAAATATTGTCTTTTATTTTAAAAGAAGGGAAACTATTTAAAACAAAAAAAATTGATTTATAATGAATAAAGTTGAGGCAAGTTTAAACATAATATTATTTTTTTAAATCCATACCCTAAAAATGCTATACATGCTTTTTAACTTGTTTATTTTCTTGTTATTTTAATTAACTGCTAATGTTACTGAAATTAATGTAAAAATATTATTTACATATTACATTTTATACTTAATTAGTGAAAAACAAATGCGTAAAAAACTTAGAATGAAAACATTAATGGTTGTTTGTAATTAAGACTATCTAAAGAAAAAAAATATCATTGCAATCATTTGTAATATAAGTTAAATTGATTTATGTGTTTTAAAAATATGTTAATACAAAGGTATATTGCATGATTCGAAAATGTGAGCATTTGTTTTCTAAAAATGCAAAAAAAAAAAAAAAAAAAAAAAAAAAAAAAAAAAAAATGTTTGTATTTGTAGAAGAATAACCTTTTTGCTGATTGCAAATTTGTAGAAACGAACGATCATATAATTTTATTTATCACTCGGAAGATGATTTCTTTTATGTTTCTGCAATGAGTCTCTTTTTAAAACTTTGAATTTATTTTCTTAATGCTTCAAAACTTCTTCTTGTAATAGTTTATTTTGAAACTTTTAGATAAATGTTGCCTTTTGTTTTGAAAGAATAGAAATCTTTTAAAACAAGCAAAAGATTTATAATGAATAAATTCGTGGCAAATTTACACACAATATTTTTAGAATAACACATACCTTAAATTTTTATACATTTTTTTTTAATTTGTTCATTTTTTTATTTTTATTTTTTTAATTGTTATTTTAATTAAATGCAAATCTTACCCAACGCAATCTTAATGCAAAAATATTATTTATATGTTAAATATATATTTAATTAGTAAAAAAACAATTACATTAAAAAATCAAATGAAATTACATTTTGTTCGATATTAAGACAAGTTTACAAAGAAAAAAGATATAAACTTCCGAAGCATTGTTTTCGTATAGAAAACATTTATGAATTTAAATGAAACTGTTTTATAAGTTTATTTTTTTTAAATATCAAGGTATGATGAGTATACCTAAATAATTTAATTATTTATGTCAAGCGTATAATAGATAGTAGGTCTGTATAATCTGCCAATAAGCACCTTACCCGCGCACCAGCAAGTAAGGTTGGCGGTATTTACATGTATATAAACACATATTCATATCTAATGCCACCAATGTTTTAAATATAACTATTTTAAACTCACAAGTGTAAAAAAATTTTCAGAACATTAATTTTTGACATTAATGTGGCAGTAAAATATTTTAATCATACCATACAAAATTGCGAATTACAAAAATAAACAAATAAATGAACAAATAAATAAATAAATTTGCTACACTGCATTATATTAATGGTAACAGTTTACACAAGTCTCAAACGATGCTTCGGTACTGAAAACACAAAAATTCTTATGATACAGGAATTACGAGTTAAAGCAATCTGCAGAAGATATGTGAAGAAAGCATTTTGAAATATAACATTATTGACTAGAGGAATTACCACAAACATTTTTGCATAAAAATGAATCAGGTACCATAAACCCCTTATATGAAGAAGCAAACGAAGAGATTATTTAAAACTCATACTTTGAAGTGGATTTGTGATTTTTTTTTTTAAGCCCAAACAGGAAACAGCATACTGTTATGATTTAACATATTTAAAAATATATTTTTGAAAATAATTATCAAAATTTTATTTTCATTGGGTATTTTTATAATAACAATAAAGATGCGTATAGCAACGTAACTGAATAAAATATAGTAAATATAAGATGACCTGCTATTTGAAGAATAAAAATTACTATAATTGTTTCTACATTTGACGTTATTACTTTCCAGATAATTGAATCCCTAGTTATTTGAAAATACTTTTAGCAACAGGCAATAAGAATATAAAACAAAATGTATTCAGACTACAAACGATAAATTGAACATGACATTTTAAACTGTATTTGAATTGAGGCAAAACAATTTTTGAGTTCATCAATTTAACATAAGTGACAACAATTATAAATATAAATTACTCCACATTGATTCATTATTTATTTCCTTTAAAAGAGTGTAAATAATAGACATATAATTTTTAGCATATTTGTAAATAGAAAGTATTATTTTATAGAAATTGTATAAACTGTATAAAAAATATAATACAAATTATCTTCCATTGAGTACAAATTTCGCTCGATGCTTCTGAACATAGGATAGATAAAAGAGTCAGAGTTACTATTTGACAGCCATTTGCAATAACCATTCATAATGAATAATTTATTTTTATTGACATGAGAATCCGAAAAAAATCTAATAGTTCAGCTGTGTGAATTTGGACATAAGTAATTTTCGTAAGTAAATTTAACATTGTTGATAGTTTTTAAGATTTAAAATAATAAAAAAAATACTGCGTCTTAACACGCATGTCTACAAAAACACTACAAAAACAATTTATTTTAAATTATTTTTTTATATGAATATAAATAAAATATGTACAACAAAATATATTTGAATGATTTTCAAAAGTGTCAATTCTATGAATCCTAACACTCAGTCCATAAACACTCAATTACTAGTTTATAACTTATTTCTCAAAAAATTCTCTTAATTAGAGAGAAGCTAAAGCCTAATTTCGGAACTTTATTAATTATTTAAGACATTTTTAAAAATTTCAAACGGAATATGTATGCAGATTTTAGTAAACTGCTTTTAAATTACCTATATTAACTAAAAATGCAATTATTAAAAATTCTGAAAAAGAATCTTAGCCTTTTTTTTTTTGTTATACTAATTCCGAATGACAATAGAGAAAAACAATCCTATTTTTATCATTATTTCTTGACTATTCACATGGAAATATGTACATTTGTGATAAAATAACCTAATCTATTTCATTCTGACCGCTGCTTTTGAATGTACCAGGGTGAAAATAAAAATATCGTACGAGGAATAAAGAGAAATTGTACCGCAACATATTTTATAGCTTTTTCAATTATGTTTTATTTAATATTATGTCTGAGTGTTGTTGCAAATTTCTCTGGCTACAAATCATATAATTTACCGATCAAAAAAATAGATCGAAATGTACAACGGTTTAGTTAAACAAGCTAAATTCTCAAAAAGTACTAAACTGAAAGTATATCTATACTTATAAAGGAAAGAATCGGTTTCCGTGTGTGTGATGGACAGCGAAAACTACGTCATGTACGAGCTCATTTTTAGTGAAGATTGTTCATGGCCTCTACTAATGTTCCTGAGTCTAAAAATTTCAAAATTCTAATAATTATTTGAAAAATTAGTTAAATTCCGCAAATTAAAGAATGGAAAATTTTCATAATTCAGTAAAAGCATATTTTTTTTTTTTATCAAACTGTACATTTCTTCAAAAATGGGAAGAGACGTATAGGAATTAATGTAAAACGCAGCATTGTCATCGCGGTAAATGTACTTTAAGAGTGTTTTTCTGTATAAAAGCTCTGTTCGTATATAAAAGTTTGGTTCGCTCAGTTCTAGATTAGATTTTTTTTTAGATTTTGCATCACAAATATCATGTTCATTTTTAAAATATATATATAAGTGACCCGGGAGACGCCGGATGGCTCAACTAGTATACACGCACACACACACACATATCTAAATGAATGTATAATGAATGTATAATATATATATATATATATATATATATATATATATACTATTTAACATCTAAAATGGATGTACAATATCCCAATAAATAAAAAAGTTAAACAAGACAAGAGGAATTATAGATATTGGAACAATATTGAATTATCGGAAACTGTGGTTCTTGGCTCGTTTTCAAAGGCCTTACGAAACAGACACATCAGATACGATTAATTTTTGATAAGAAATCAGGAAAATCCTAAAAGTGATTTCTAAAATACTCGGTTAATATTAAACCAAAATTTAAGTTAATTAAAAAACCATCCATATATTAGACCAACTATAATATATTAATAGAATGAGAAAAGAAAAAATACATTATACAATCGCCGACATGTGGAAATACATTGATGAATGACATTAATAGACATCGTTTTGGGTTCTTTATTATTTTATAAAGAGTAAAACTATATTATTATTATTATTATTTTGCACTACCTGAAATTTTGGAAAATGTTTTGTTAGAAAATACCAAATAAAGAGTTTTATTTAAATTCAAAGAATCCTCTAATGAATGAGAAAGAAAATTATTTTCTTTAAGCATTCTAATTCAACATTCATCTAGTATTTGTTCTGGGAGAAATGGTGTTTTCTACGTAGAAAAGAGTTTCTCGGTGATACACATTGAACATTCACGATAATTATTCTCCCTTTTAGGCAGTTTTGTTTTGTTTATACTTTGCTATTGTTTACTGGTATATATCATTAAGAGAAAACATTAGCATCCTCAATTTGTTTTTTCTTTTCTTAGGTATAATCGAATTTCTAAAAGGTTAATGTATTTCTTTATGAGTTGTTATTTAAAACATTTTTCTAAAAATATTTTTAGTTCGTTCTAAAATTAATAGTTTAATGTAATTAAATGTTTGTCTTTGGTAGATTTCGGTTTAGGAATATTAATATGATAAATATTGCTCTGTTTCCCAATTAAACTGGAAATGAAATCCGATTAAAATGCCTACCGTATGTTCTAGAAGAATGAAATAACATTTGATAAGAGAATTGCCTGTTAATAATTTTTTTTCAACAGAATATTTTTTCAAAAAGTAGAAATTGATTTTTATTCAATCGTATTAAAAAAAACATAAATCAATTTTAGTTAAGTAAGCTAACTCTTAATTATAATTATTAAAATAGTAATTTATCATAATTAGTTAAATACAATAATTTGACAAATTTTAAATAAATGTTTTACATAATCCGGGCTTACAGTATTATCAAATATTTTGAACTATATTTTAAAATTATAAGCTTTGTCATATATTTGGCATAGAAAAGTTAAGAGAACATTTTTAACATGACAGAGTTTTAAAAATATCGAAAAGCTCAGGAACGCTGCTGATTAACAAAATGAAAACATGCATAATGAATTTATGAATTGCAATTTCCCTTCTCCGGTTCATTTTTAAATAGAAAAAATATATTAGAATATACTTAATTGAATAAAAGTGGTTAGCCTAATTTGAGCCTTAATATGCCGGCGTAATAATAAAACAGTGCATAACCAAAATATTTTTTGCGCATACTGACGTTATTAATTTATAGCAATAATATAAACTGTTAGATTTAAAACATATGAGTTACTACCATTGCAGTTTATTGTTATAATATGGCTAATATAAATATAATTTCAAAAAATAAACATTTATTACTTTTTTACATTTTGTTCATTTGAAGCATTTAGATTATTTATGTTTTAATATCCAGAATAATAAAAAATAGAAAAATAGAAATAGCAGCAGTAATTTAAAATATAGCACAAAAATTAATTAGTTGGATGAAAAAATTATAGAAAAAATCTAAACAAAGAAATATCTAAAAAACGTTTATTAATGAAAAAAATAATAAAATCAGTTTACATGCATTAGGACAGTTAGATATAAAAATTAAATCTGAAAAATATGGCATTACATAGAAATTAATTACAATTATTTTATCTTTTATTCAAGTTAGTATAAAGGAAAGTGTTTAAAGAGCACAATGCAAAAACTGATTATTACACTCTGCATTTTCATCGAATCTAGCTGACTTGATACAACCCAATTTAATCCTTGATCGTTCCTCGTTCAGTACCTCGGGTCTTAAAAGTCCAAGAACTGCGCTTATATTCGCCAATTTACCAGTAACTTATTAATTATTTTATTTAATATTAATACGCAAAATATATTATGACAGTAAATAGACAAAATGAATGTCAAATTACTTATAAAGTTATATCCAAGGAATATCTAAAAAATTCAAACGAATATTTCGAATATTTAAAAGTATTTATTCATTTTAAAAGTTTTGGAAAACTGTCGTTTTTTCCATGTAAAGCATTGGTATGTTACACATTTTAAAGTACATTTATAATCCTTTTTTCTTTTTTTTTTTTTTTTGCATGTGTAGGTGATACTCCCCTGTTTCTAAAAAAATTCGAATTCAGATGAACTACTAGTAATTTCTTTGTGTATTTGCTTCGTATTTTTAACTATCTGTTTTGCTCCTTGCCAATTTGGAAGATTTTCTCTTTTGCCCATCTGCTTTTTTACAAATTTTCAAAAAAAAAAAATATATATATATATTCCTGTGTGAGGATAGTCTATCTTCCATGATTTATTTATTTTACAATAAAATACAAAACCGTTATATACAAATATGTATAAAATATTGCTTTTGTCTTTTGGTAGTGCAAATTGTTACCATTCTGTCTAGCGAATCAACTGCTCCCTTTCTTTTATTTTAATCAATGATGATCTGTAACCTTTGAATATTTTGTTCATTTTTTTTTATTTTTATGCAATGAAGAATAGCATATTTATTTATTTATTGAATTTAAGACACAAGCATTTTAATTTTAGCAACCACAAATGAAGAACTCTATCTTTATTTTCCTTTTGTTTGTAAGATTTCTTCAGGGTTAGATGACTTTTTTTATTGAACTAATTATTGTTACATTTCTATTGAACAACATTGGACAGCAACTTTTAGATAATTCTGACGACGTCCATTTCGATGACGCGGTAGTTTGAACATTAGTTCTTGAAGTGATATTCTTATGACATCAAAGCCATGTCTATTTCAAACTGGTAGGCATAGTCGATAAGTGACGTTTACTCAAAACGTTTTAAATTGCGCGAAGAAGGTTCAATTTTAAGCAACCGTTACATCATCGATCCTAAACATGAGGCATCATAATACAATTCTACTAACTGATCACGAGTTTTGAACATCACAAAATTACCCTACCTTCAGTCAGAAATCAGCATGTCTTATGAAAGGTTAGCAGCGACGTTCGAACTTTTGTGTAGGACAAAACAATCACGTAATAAGCGCAAACACTTAATTTTAGTAAAAAATGACATCATAAAAAATATGAAATACATTTTACCACATCTTTCGTTAGGGATATAATACCCCTCCCCCCGGACACACACACACCTTAGACGTCAATATACCGGGAGAGAAAATGACATAAAAAAGTGGTCAGTCAACCCTCAGTGATAGACGCCTGTTCCATGTTCGGTCATCTACTGCCACATTAAACACCTGAATTCTCATTCAAGGAGATTTTCTCACCCAAGTACTACAATGGAATACCAAATGGATGTTCACGAAATAATAACCCAGATAAAGTACTGAATTGTACCCATTGTACTGGAACGGTATCACCGGAATGAATATGGGAGTCCATTGGGACCTGCATTTATCAGCCACCTCATTTAGTCTTAGAAAACGAAAGGGATTGTCAATGTATCCTCGAACGAATACCGTTCATCTTTTTATGCCAAAGCCAGGATGATTTAGGTTAAACCGCAGGTACACACGTGGGAGTAAAATTTAATATTTGGTACATAAGTAACATTTTTTTTTTGTATTTTTTTCCCCTGGAAAATGAGTTGCGGTACTTCTTATACATATTTTCTTAAATATTTAAAAATAAATAGAGTTTTTTAATAAAAAAAATAATCAAAGCAAATTTGAACTTTGTTGTTTTATTCGGTAAAACAATTAAAATATTAACACTTTAGTACAGTATAACATTGTTTTCTAAAAGTTAATAAGTTATTTAAAAGAAATCTTATTATATTTCATTTTTAAATTTTTGTTTCATTTTACTTTTTTAATAAAAAAGTATTACTTTCTAACTGATATCCTAAGACGATAAATGTTCATGAAAGTTTCTTATATCATTGACGATTATATTAAAAAAGGTATTTTTTGATCTGCTCTCGAAAAATGCAGTTTTTTACAAGAAAAGAAAATACATTTATATCCACCAAAAGAGAAATAAGGTAAAAATATAGACTTATTCATAATAAATCCCATTAAATAAATCATCTTAATGTTTTCATTTTGCTTTCTTTTATACAAAACACTTGAAAGATTCCGGTAAATTATTTTTCACGCTAAGAAAATTTGAAATTCTCTCGTATAGCATTAGAAACGATATCTGAAGTTAGAGAAAAACAATTCGCATAAAATTCACATTCAATTATAACATTTTGGCAAAGAGTAATACAGAATATTACTCATACATATATTCAACTGAAATGTTAAAAATATAAACAACATGGTCCTTCAAATTCTGCATCTGATACCTGCTTTAGAAGTGCATATTTTATGGTTACATTTGATATTAATTGATATCTATAACTTTAAAGGAAAATGTAGGAGAAATGTTATATTTGAAGTAAACTTAGTGCGTATGTCATATCTTGATGCATTAAATTACTTAATTTTATACAGAATTTATTTACCTTCCATTAAATTTTTTATCAAAACTCGACATCATGGTTGTATTATATCTTGTTTATAAAGAATATGCTTTTATATAATTTTTTGTATATAAAATTAAATAATATGTTACATTTTTTATAACTTACACCCACTGTTGTATTACAGATCGATGAACTCCAAAATTATTCTATGTATCTGCACAACAGACTACAATGGTTAACCCTTTTACGACAGAAGCCTTTTACGAAATTTTTAATGTTTTGTCACATGTTTTAAAAAACAGAAATTTGTGACTTGTTGAATCGAGGAAATGCTCCGATTAGATAAGGCAAAATTTACGGTATAATACTACTGGTTGCGACAAACACGGATTATTAAGCGTATTTGCGGCACATATACGCATCGCTCGTCCGCAAGGGGTACTAATATAATTCTAATATAATATAATTCTAATATAAAAATATTTTTAACACTTTCATTTAAGCCTTTGCGGCGCGGTGGTTTCATAGATATACCGCATAATTTTAATTCCCAAACGCCACATCGGCACCGGAATTTTGTTTTAAAAAATTACGGTTCATTAAATGCGTGAAATCTATCGTTTTCTTATTTACAATTAAAGTTGTTTTCAAATTCCAGTGACAGTCATTAATTTAAACACTTACGCAATGAATTTGCCCTGCGCCGCAAAGGGTTAAATACTTTGCGGTTAATGCGTTTATAAATTTATCACTGACTTTCCGCTATACTGGTATTAAATAATGGATACTAGAACAACAAAATTTTTACTCATTTTAATACGTTAAATAATACCCATTCCTAAAATGAACCAAATGACGCATATTTTTTGTAAACAATCAAAATGTTTAAATTTGCTTCCGAAAAATTCAGAGTTAAAGTTTCCCTTTGTAGAAGAATTACCTTTTTGCTAGTTGAAGAGTTGTAGAAACTACCAAATATTTTTATTTCTTACAGAAAGATGATCTTTTGGATATTTACTCTTCAGTAATGAGTCTCTTTCAAAGTAACTTGGAATTTATTTTCTTAATGTTTCAAAACTTCTTCCTGTAGCAGTTTACTCTGAAACTTTTAGATAAATGTTGTCTTTTATTTTGAAAGAATGGAAAATGTTTAAAACAAGTAAATGATTTCTAATGGATAAAGCTTAGGCAAGTTTACACATAATATTTTTTGAAAAATGCATATCCTAAAAATTTTTATAAAATTTAGGACTTATTTGTTTTTTTGTTATTTTAATTAATTTTAAATTTTAGACACATTAATGCATAAATATTATTTACATGTTACATTTTATACTTAATTAGAAAAAAAAAGGATTAGAATGAAAGTAATGTTTGTTTGAAATTAAGTTTACTGTTTTATAATAATAATAATAATAATAATAATAAACTTCCGTAGCATTGTTTTGGTTTAGAAATCTTTTTTGTATTTAATTGAAACTGTTTTCTATGCTTATTGTTTTTAATACAAAAGTATGTTGAATGATACCTAAATAATTGGATTATTTATATCAAGCATAAAATATATAGCATCGTCATAATAAAATATATAGCATTTCGACATTAATTTACTTATAAAAAATATAAATAACACTACACAAAAAAAAAAAAAACTGCCAGTTAAAAAAGAGAAAAAAATCATTAAATTGCGTATACTGCATTATACTAATAATAGTGGTTTACACAAGTCTTAAACGATGCTTCGATTGTGGAAATACAAAATCTCTTATAATTTAACAATTACGAGTTAACACAATCTGAAGTGAATATGTAAAAAAAGCACTGTAAAATATAAAACTGCTGATTATGGGAATTACCCAAAATATTTTTGCATGAAAAAAAAACAGGTACCGCAAATCCACTTATATAAAGAAACTCTCGAATAAAATATATTACTTAAAACTCCTACTTTGAAGTGATTTTTTATTTTCGAAAAATGCTCTAAAAGCAAACTGTCGAAACAGTCAAGAAAGAAATCGGCCAAAGGCACCATCAGAAACGCGGAATGTGCAGAGTTAATTAACTATTAACCAACTCTTAAGTTAAATAACTCTTGTTTTATTAAGTGCAATACTGCATTATTATCTTCTTACGCTGAGTACGTCTTATTGGGCCTTTTTCGCTTTTTATGCATTATTTAATTTCAAACTGATAACACTTTACTGTACATCATACTCTGCCATTATTTGTTTCTATCTATACTCGGATATTATATTAAAAAAGTTGGAAATTACACGTTCAAAACCGCAAAAGTGATGCATTTGTACTATAACGAAGTTTTAAAAATATTCAGATCTTGGTGTAAAAGTATACAATACTTCCGATACAGTACAGTATTCTAAAATTTTGCGTGTCCCTGCAAACACTATCGGCTTTCTATTACACAGGAAGTAAATTGTAGTAAACATCAGCATCATATATCAATTTCAAAAATGTGAAATAGGTTAAAATAATTAAAACATGCCCAAAACATTGCCCCCCCCCTTTTATATCATTATGCAATGGAAAACTTTCTTATGGCCCTGTAAATAAATAATAAGTGGTCTTTGCACACGAGATTATACAAAATAAAATTTTAGTATATATCTGATACATGAATGTTAATTTTATTATGTTCGAATGTGTGTAACATCATTAAAATGCACTTGATATATTTTTTTTTCTCGTTGCCCGTAATGTAACAAAATATTTTTGATAGTCCCTGACATTAAACCATACATCTGATTTTCATAAAAACTGAAATGTCTCGACAAAATATAACAACAGTAGTACATTTTAAATTTCAAACGACTCGGTTGGGTAGTTTTTGCTCTGTTGTATGCAGACGGAATGAACGACGACCGTAGGTGCTCCGTTTTTCCATAATTAGGAACACACCTAAAAATGTAGCCAAACGCAACGAAAAAGGACAAAGAACAAGAGGAAGCCTGTGGACGGTAAACGTATTTTAAGTTAAATTTAGTATATAATCAGAAATATTATACAATTAAATTTCAAGCAAATAAAATGAATTTTCTTGAATAGAAAATAAATTTGATAAAGTTTAAATATTAAAAATTAAGAAAAAGATCAATATTTATGATGAAATTTAACTAAAATTAAAGGAAAATGTGGTAGTATTATCTTACGTTTTTACTTGTATAGGTAGATTACCTTTACTTTTTACAAGTACCTCTATTTTTTTTAAAAATAATAAAGACGAACAATAAATATATATTTTTACCTGTGCGTACTAAGAAGTTCTTCAATTTATATATGATATTTAAATAAAAATATGTAATAAATTTAATGGCTAAAATCTGTAATTGACAAACAGAAAATTTCAAGTTTCTATAAATATATATGTTAGCAAAATTTACTGTATGTAAAAAGAGCTTTAGACAAAGGGCCCGATATTACAGCAAATTATTTTTTTCAGATTAAAAAAATAGTAAATACATTTGACTTTCATAAGGTAATAACCTTATAAACATTAATATGAACATTAATATTAATTATTAACATTTATTATTATTATTAAGCATTTTTTCGGATTACTGCAGATTCAGGTTGAATATTCATATTTAAAATTTTATAAATCAATTTTATATATTTTTATTGTCAATCATAAATATAAAAATAAATTCTTATTAAAAATATTTATCGAAAATTTCATGCTCATAATAAAAATATTATATAATAATACTGCATGAATTTTCTTTTGTTTCAAACAGTTTTATAAAAATGTTAAAACAATTTAACTATTTTTACATATGATACTTCATTTTCATTTCAAGACTGAGCTTTCTTTTTTGTTAGGGAAAATTTAACATTGGTTAATAAATCACGATAATAAAACAGCTGTCAAATTAAAAGAAAGATTACATACATTTAAAAAAATGCAAAAATATTTAAAAAAAAATTTATTGACTCTTATTATAGTAGATACAGTAACGTAACTGAATTACATTTACGAAATATAAGATGAACTACTACTTAAAGAATAAAAATTTCTCTAATTGTTTCTAGCATTTGACATAATAATTTTAAAATAACTGATTCCCTAGTTATTTGAAAAGACATTTAGCCATTGGCAATAAGATCATAAAACAAAATATATTGAGATTATAAAACGAATAAAAAGAACTCAACATTTTAAACTGTGTGTGGATTTAGGCAAAACAATTTTTTATTATATCAATTTAACACAAGTTAAAATAATTTAAAATGTAATTTATTCTATACTTATCCGTTATTTGTATTCCTTAAAGTAATGTATATAATAGGTTTTTATTGTTTTAATCTATTTGTAAATGGAAAATATTATTGTACAGAAATTATTTAAACTGTATAATAAAATAAATATAAATTATTTCCCATTAAATATAAATTTTGTTCAATTTTTCTGAACATAAGATACTTACAACATTTGATGTAAGGTTCGTAACAGTTTGATAACCGTTTGCAATAACCATTCATACTGAATAATTATTTTTAATATTATAACAAATCCAGTAGTTCTGCTATGGGAATTCAAGCATAATCAGGTTGTTGGTTGTGTTTATGGTGGCAAATTATATCCACGACGGATATAGTCCCTGGGAATATTGCTTCCATGGTGGTCTTTATAGGGGAATTTAATCCGTATTTACGCAAGGAAATCTAAGTTTCGAAGAAAACCATGAATAGATTCAGTTAGGTAGGAAGGCCTACGATATGTCTTGAACTCAACAAGCCCCACCTAACAATTATTTAAAAAAAAAAAAACAATTGTTTTACAAATGATTGCACAATTTCTTCTGGGCAAACCTAAAGTTATTACAATAATTAATTAAAATATATAAATTTTAAAATTTTGAATAGAAGAGTTAATTAAGACAATTAAGAGTTTATGAATGTCTATAAAGATATTTAGATGCACTTTTTATTAAAAAGTTCAACTATCAAAAGTTTGATAGATTTTTTTGATTTTGATTTTTGACGTCCAATTATCTGCGCTAGGGATATAGGACCAGGGGGAAGTGCCCTTCGTGGGGGTCTTTCTAAGGGTACCTAACCCGTATTTACGCAAGGTTCGAAGAAAACCACGAAAACTCCGAACGGTTAGGCCGACAGCCGCGATTGGGTTTGAACCCAGCACCTGCCGTCTACCAGTTGAGAGGTCCGAACCTCTCGGCAACTGGTGGGGCAAAAGTTTGATAGAATAAATGTTTTTAGAAATGTTTAAATAGAGATATAATTTCAAAACAAATTTGCTAATGTGCAAGCTGAAATATATACTGATTCTTTTCAACGAGGGTGATGCAGTCAATTATTTTACTGTAATAATTTCGGACATTTTGATTCATATGAAAACCATTCATTTAATTTCATATTTGGTGGCTTTCGCAGAAAGTGGACAATTCAACATGAAATGCAAGGAGGTACTTCTGTTCCCACAAGTACAGATGTCAGAATCTACTTTGTTAAATTTAACTAGATAGTAAGAAAAATGATCATAATTGGTAGTGAATAAATATACATTTCGTGGTAACAATAAAAAGTCTCTGACATTTTTGGTAGAAATTCGTATGTGTATCTACCGGTATCTACATAATCCCAATAGTTTTGCCAGTGTTGGAGCGAATCTAGCTTTATTTTTCTTTTTACCAAGGATGCTGGTAGAATTTTGCTGGATTTTTAGTGGATAGAATTTTGATTCTATTTGTGATAATTCCAATTTACCTGCTTTTCCCAAGGTATGCGCTAACTCGTTTTCTCATATGCCCGTGTGGTTTCTTATCCATTTGGAAACATAATTTTTAATAGTTTTCTGTAATAGTATTATACTTTAGATTAGTAACGCAACTCTTGTATTATTATCTTTTACGGCTTTTAAACTTGATAAACTGTATGTTTGAAATAATATATTTTGAAAATTGCTTGAATCTGCATAGATTTTTGCGTAAACTTCGAACGGTTACGCTGATCGGCACGAATGGTTTCGAACAAATTGCCTCCCGTCTACCAGTTTCGAGAGAAGAACCTCTCGTTTACTGGTAGGGCCTTGAGTCATAACCACTTTATGTATGTCAATTTAACATTATTGATAAATTTTAAGATTTAATAAAGAAATAAATGTGTCTTAACACGCATGCTTTTACGCAATAGAAATGCCTAATTTTATTTTTATTTTTTTCTACGCAGCTAAATAAAATATTTATTGTAGAAAATTTTTTCAAATTCTTTAAAATTGTTTTTTTTTCTTTTTAATTCAAGCCGTCCATCTATTGCATGTTATGGAGAAAAATGAGTATTTTTTTACGAATTCTATAACTTCTAGCACTCAGTCCATTAAAACAAATTCACTATCTAAAAATATACCAGTTAGATAAACACTTCTGAATTCAAATTTTTGAATTCTATTAATTATTTAGAATATTTACCAAGTGTTTAAATGAAATAAGAATGCACGTTTTCAGTAAACTCTTTTTAAATTATCCCATTTTAATTATAAATGTCTTTATTAAAAGTGAAACTATTAAAAATTCTGAAAACATATTTTGGCCTGCTTTCGTTATCGATCCTAATGTCAATGGGGGAAAACAATAATTTTATTACTATCATTTCTTCTCTTTGTTTCATGGAAATGTGTACATTAGGGTGTATCGATTTTTAATTTTTTTTTTTTTTTTAATTTCCCAATTCCAAGTTGATAAACAGTTTCTACTAGACACCACAACTTACCACAAAAAAATTTGGATTTTTTAAAAAATGTTTAGGCCTCCCGCACAATTCCTTAAGTTTAGAAATTTCACATAAAGACTAAATTTTTACAAAATTAAAAAGAAAACCTAAAACACTTTATTTTTAAATTGCAAGTTGAAATTCCACTAACAATAAGCATGAAAAATGATAGAAAATTTATTTCAAAAACTTAGCACAACATTTAGGTCTCCCGCACATGGCCTAAAAGTCGTAAATTTTAGCCAATTTTTGAACATTTTTCAGTGTTTTGATATTTGTGTTGTTGCTAGTTTAAAAATTAAATGTAACTAAAGCCTCGTTAGTCTTGATTGGAATTGTTGAAATAAGTGAAATAATAAATCACATTTCAATACGTCAAGCTTCAACTTGAAGCGATGGGGTGGCGAAGGCCAGACTGCGAGACCTAAGAATCACCGCGCAGACTTGTCAGTAGTCGTCTGCCCGTGAGTGAGCATTACGGTTGTGTTTTAGTGCGATATTCTTGTTGTAAGAATCAATTGAGAAAGTGTTGTTGTTGCTCATTATGAGTAAAAAACCGCATCTAACTAGACAAACTACCGACAGGCCGGTTATCGGGCAACCTATTGATGTCATTGAGTTTAATGTTCTGCCAACCAAGTTAGATGTTTTCAAGTATTTTGAGTGGGTACGCATTGAAATAAAACAAGAGGAAATACATCAGCTTGCAAATAAGATTAATTGCGTTAAGAGTTGCTTTAAACTTGAGGAAATATGGGAAAGAGCTTCAACTCCTGTTTGTGGCACCAAAAACACAATAATTATGGTTTTAAAACTGCATGAGGAGCTTGCGCAAATTAAAAAGTGTTCAGGGCCTAAAAGGAATTATCCTAACTCCTACAAAGATGCAGTAGCTAGCTTTCAGTCAAAAAATCTGTTACTGCATTGTTTGATATTTGTGCTTGCAAATGTGATCTTAGCAACTGTATTTGCTCTATTGACAAAAAGTCCCGGCACGAGTTTTTACTCGACAACATGGTCCTAGATAGATTTTAATTGCAGAGTGCGACAAAAACGAGCCAAAAAAGCTTAAAAAACGACTAGGAAGAAAATCTAGAGCTTTATGTGCTCTCGTTGCTCTAGAGCTAGAGCAACTTTTCATCACAAGCTTTAATGCAGGTAGTTGCAAAAATGTCTGGGGATGAACAATTAAAATCTGTTCATAACATTGATTCTAGTGATAGTACAGATGATATAATGTCTCACACAAATTGTCAAGAAAGGGATTTTGAAATAAATGTACTTGATACGAGTCAAAAAAGTGTTTCAAATGTAGAAGTAAAACAAGAACTGCCACAACGCATGTCTTTGTTTTCACGAGCTTGTGACCGCAGGGGCATTTGTAGTAGAGCTGGAGCTCAGTTAGCTACTGCAATTTTGCGAGACTTAAATGTCATTAATGCGGAGAACCGAGAAGCAGTAATCTATAAGTCAAAAGTAGCACGTGAAAGACTTAAATCTCTTAAAGAAGTAAGCTCATCTCGAACCTTCGATGGTCGTAAAGATAAAATTATAACAAACGAAATTGTAGCTGAAAAAAGTGTCCGAAAATGTTTAATGGAAGAACACATATCTATTGTTGAAGAATCTGGATCCAAGTATTTCGGTCATGTTACTCCCATAAATGGAAAAGGAAAGGAAATAGTTACATCACTTATAAAGTATTTTGAAGAAAAAATTGTCGATGTTAAAAAACTAAAAGCTACTGGTGTGATGGTGCGGGAACAAACACAGGCATTTCAAATGGAGTTATCACCATATTTGAAAATAAAATACAACAGCCACTGCAGGCAGTTGTGTGTCTACTATATTTCGTTTCAGGTTTTGAAGACAAGATGAAAGCACGAATATTTAAAACAAGTCCGTTAATTTGAAATAGAACAAGAAAACTGCACTCATGTTCTATGAAAATACATTGGCAACATTTTTTATTTATATACTACATTTTATTCCACGTTATAATATTTTATACATTTATAATTAACAATAGTAATCACAAATAACGATAGAGTTTAATTCACACCTTTATCAAACAATTTACATCATTAAATTATCTTTTAAAGGTATACAACATTTATGTATTATTTATGTAGTAATGTGTGTATATATGCATATGTATGTGTATATATATATTGTATCACTTTATACCTCCTGTAACAAAAATACACTTAAGTCTGGTGTTTTTAACGAAAAAAAATGATTCATTTACACTTAAATATTACGAAAGTTTCGTCAAAATGAACAAACTTTAGGTCTTGTATGGGAGACTAAATGTTGTGCTAAGTTTTTGAAATACATTTTCTATCGTTTTGCATGTTTATTATTAGTGGAATTTTAACTTGCATTTTAAAAATAAAATGTTTTAGGGGTTTTTTTTAATTTTGTAAAAATTTACTTTTTAAGTAAAATTTCTAAATTTTAGGCCTTGTGCGAGAGACCTAAACATGTTTCTAAAAATCCAAAATTTTTTGTAGTAAGTTGTGGTGTATAGCAGCAACTTTTTATCAACTTGGAATTTGGAGACAAAAAAAATGTTAAAAACCGATACACCCTAATGTACATTTGTGATAAGTCAGCCCAATCTTTTTTCCGTTTGAGCGCCACTTAAAGTGAAGGAAAGTCCCAGTTACTGAACGAGGCAATCTATATTTATATATTAACAATTTTTATCGTTATTGTCTTTTTTCTTTAGTCTTCAGTTTGTCTCATAGAGCAAAAAGATTTGTTTGTTTGAATTTATGTCGGTCAATTGTCTACACTGTGGGATATCGGCTCTAACAGGGAGAAGGCCTTCCGTGGAGGTCTTTCTAAGGAAGAAAAACCCGTATATACGCAAGGAAATCCAAGGTTCGAAGAAAACCACGGAAAACTCCGTACGTTTTGGTCGACGGTCGCGATTGGGATCGAACACAGCACCAACCAGTTGGAGGTCAGAACCTCTCGCCCACTGGTGGGTCCATAGAGTAAAAATAAATAGGGAGATTCATTATGGTGGCTGGGGGTAACGCCAAAAATTTAACCTTAAAATTCACTGCATTAAGCCCAAATCGTTTGCAACCGAAACCTTCAAGGCCTGAAGACAAGAGGCATTGTGTCATCAGAAATGGATCGAGTTCCCACTCGTTTTAGAAAATACATCGAAAAATTTTTAATAGCAACACTTCCTATTTTTATTTGCAGAACATCTGTCGACTTATAATACATAATAATTATTTAAATCAACTGGCGAGAATTCGGATTCCCATAAACAAAAATTTACTCACAAGGAAGGTCTCCATACAGGCATATTCAAAAAAATAATGGTCTCATGTAGACAGATATGTTTACAAAAAAAAAGCGGAAACCCCGGCAGAATGTCCATGTATATATATACATATATATATCTTTATATATAAAAATCTTCTGTGCGTGTGCATGTCACTAAACGCCTCCTAAAAGACTATACCGATTTTAATGAAATTTTGTGTGTGTTTTCCAGTGGATTCGAGAATGCTTTAGATTCACATTTCATCGAAATTGATTCAGTACTTTTTTAGTAATTAGGCAAAAACTAATAGTAAATGATTTTTCGCTAATTAAAAGTGCTATATATATAAAAGAAAGTCTGGCTTTCGTATTAATCACAGCACAAAAAAATCTACCGAAACAAAAATCTTGAAAATTGGGGTAAAAATACTTCTTATAACATCGGGTGCCGCTCAGAAGGGATTTTTGAAAATCCCCCCCCCCCCTAAGGAGGGTAAAAAAAAGAACAAACTTTAAAAAACTTCCTTTAAAATCGGCTTTTGTAGATATTTTTCAACTACTAACATACTTTAGTGTATTTTGGCATTCTGAATCGAATGGTACTAAGCAAATTCGTTTAAATCCAGTAGTTCGTGAGATAATTCACATTTTCCTAATTTGGCGATTTCTTCGACGCAAAAACCTGAAATTTTCTATGCTTATATCTTTATATATAAAAATCTTCTGTGCGTGTGTATGTAATTGAACTCCTCCTAAATGACTGGACCGATTTTGATGAAATTTTGTGTGTGCGTTCCAGTTGATTCGAGAATGGTTTAGATTCACATTTCGTCGAAATTGATTCAGTACTTTTTTAGTACGTAATTAGGCAAAAACTAATAGTTAGTGATTTTTCGCTAATTAAAAGTGCTATATATATTAAAGAAAGTCAGGATTTCGAATTAATCATAGCACAAAAAAATATACCGAACCAAAAATCTTGAAAATTGGGGTAAAAATACTTCTTATAACATCGAGGGCCGCTAAAAATGGATTTTCGAAAATTCCACCCCTAAGATGAGTAGAAAAAAGAACGAACTTTTAAAAAAATCCTTAAAAATAGGCTTTTGTATTTATATTTCAACTGATAACATATTTTAGTGCATTTTTTCATTCTGAATCGAATGGTACTAAGCAAATTCGTTTAAATCCAGTAGTTCGTGAGATAATTTACATTTTCCTAATTTGGCGATGTCTTCGGCGCAAAAACCTGAAATTTTGAATCCTTATCTTTATATATATAAATCCTCTGTGCGTGTGTATGTCAGTGAACTCCTCCTAAACGACTGGAATTTTGTGGGTTTTTCCAGTGGATTCGAGAATGGTTTAGATTCACATTTCGTCGAAATTGATTCAGTACTTTTTTAGTAAATAGGCAAAAACTAATTGTTAGTGATTTTTCGCTAATTAAAAGTGTTGAATAAGTTCGATGAATAGAGTGCGGACGGAATGCCCGAACGGTCTAAGGCACCAGATATAAGCTCTGCTTCTCGAAGAAAGAGATCGCGTGTTCGAACCCCGCTCCTGTCAAACGTATATGCTTTACATTAATATAGCCTGTATTATAATTTTGATTAACTGACTTCAGAAAATCGTTAACTTTTAATAAAAAAGAGAAAAATAAACTTTTCTATCAAAAATTGAACCGACTTCAAAAAATACTGAAGAGTGGAAAATAATTTCCTTACATAATTGTAATAAGAAATTAAATTAAGAGCGTAGTGTTTATCGTGTGTATTACTATATTTAAGTGAGTTTATTTGATTTTCTGGTGTCGGTGCCAGGAAGGACAACGTCTGTCGGTGACAGAACAACGTCTGTCGGGTCCGCTAGTTTATATATAAAAATCTTCTGTGCGTGTGTATGTAACTGAACTCCTCCTAAACGACTGGACCGATTTTAATGAAATTTTGTGTGTGCGTTCCAGTGGATTTGAGAATGGTTTAGATTTACATTTCAGCGAAATTGATTCAGTACGTTTTTAGTAATTAGTCAAAAACTAATAGTTTGTGATTTTTCGCTAATTAAATGTGCTATATATATAAAAGAAAGTCTGGATTTCGTATTAATCACAGCACAAAAAAAATCTACCGAACCAAAAACATTGAAAATTGGGATAAAAATACATCTTATAACATCGAGTGCCGCTAAGAAGGGATTTTCGAAAATCCCCCCCCCCTAAGGAGGGTTAAAAAAAGAACGATCTTTAAAAAACTTCCTTTAAAATTGGCTTTTGTAGATATTTTTCAACTGATAACATATTTTAGTGTATTTTTTTCATTCTGAATCGAATGGTACAAAGCAAATTCATTTAAATCCAGTAGTTCGTGAGATAATTCACATTTTCCTAATTTGTCGATGTCTTCGGCGATGTTCTTGTAACATCGGGTGCCGCTCAGAAGGGATTTTTAAAAATTCTCCCCCCCCCCCCTAAGGAGGGTAAAAAAAAGAACAAACTTTAAAAAACTTCCTTTAAAATCGGCTTTTGTAGATATTTTTCAACTAATAACATACTTTAGTGTATTTTTGCATTCTGAATCGAATGGTACTAAGCAAATTCGTTTAAATCCAGTAGTCCGTGAGATAATTCACATTTTCCTAATTTGGAGATTTCTTCGACGCAAAAAACTGAAATTTTCTATGCTTATCTTTATATATAAAAATCTTCTGTGCGTGTGTATGTAACAGAAATCCTCCTAAACGACTGGACCGATTTTAATGAAATTTTGTGTGTGCGTTCCAGTGGATTCGAGAATGGTTTAGATTTACATTTCATCGAAATTGATTCAGTACTTTATTAGTAATTAGTCAAAAACTAATAGTTTGTGATTTTTCGCTAATTAAATGTGCTATATATATAAAAGAAAATCTGGATTTCATATTAATCACAGCACAAAAAAATCTACCGAAACAAAAACACTGAAAATTGGGGTAAAAATACATCTTATAACATCGAGTGCCGCTAAGAAGGGATTTTCGAAAATCCCCCCCCCCCCTAAGGAGGGTTAAAAAAAGAACGAACTTTAAAAAACTTCCTTTAAAATCGGCTTTTGCAGATATTTTTCAACTGATAACATATTTTAGTGTATTTTTTTCATTCTGAATCGAATGGTACAAAGCAAATTCATTTAAATCCAGTAGTTCGTGAGATAATTCACATTTTCCTAATTTGGAGATGTCTTCGGCGCAAAAACCAGGAATTTTCAATGCTTATCTATATATATAAAAGAAAGTTTGGATTTCGTATTAATCACAGCACAAAAAAATATATCGAATCAAAAATCTTGAAAATTGGGGTAAAAATACTTCTTTTAACATCGAGTGCCGCTAGGAAAAGATTTTCGAAAATCCCCCCCCCCAAAAGGAGGATTAAAATAAAGAACGAACTTTAAAAAAAATTCCTTTAAAATCGGCTTTTGTAGATATTTTTAAACTGATAACATATTTTAGTGTATGTTTTCATGCTGAATCGAATGATACTAAGCAAATTCGTTTAAATCCAGTAGTTCGTGAAATAATTCACAATTTCCTAATTTGGCGATGTCTTCGGCGCAAAAACCTGAAATTTTCAATGCTTAACTTTATATATAAAAATCTTCTGTGCGTGTGTATGTCACTGAACTCCTCCTAAACGACTGAACCGATTTTAATGAAATTTTGTGTGTTTGTTCCAGTGGACTCGAGAATGGTTTAGATTCACATTTAATCGAAATTGATTCAGTACTTTTGTAGTAATTAGGCAAAAACTAATAGTTTGTGGTTTTTCGCTAATTTAAAGTGTTGAATAAGTTTAATGAATAGAATGCGGCCGAAATGTCCGAGCGGTCTAAGGCGGCAGATTTAAGCTATGCATCTTGAAGAAAGAGTTCGCGTGTTCGAATCCCACTCCTTACAAAGGTGTATGCTTTATAATAATATTTCCTGTATTATAATTTTTCTTAACCGACTTCAGAAAATCGTTAACTTTTAACAAAAATGAGAAAAACAAACTTTTCTGTCAAAAATTGAACCGACTTCAAAAAATACTGAAGAATGAAAAATAATTTCCTTACATAATTGTGATAAGAAATTAAATCAAGAGCGTGTTTATCGCGCGCACTACTATTTTTACGCACATTTATTTGATTTTCTGGAGTCGGTGACAGGAGGACAACGTCTGTCGGTGACAGGACAACGTCTGTCGGGTCCGCTAGTATATATATATATATATATATATAATATACATTTCGTTTATTTGGCGATTTATCATCTGTTGGCGAAAAAATAAAATTCCATAAAATACTTTTCTTATGTAAAATACTTTTTTAGATGCTCCGTGTTTAAAGTGTTAAAAAATAAATAACTTTAGTTTTGTGTGCTTTAGTTTGTTTTAACTATTATTTCTTCATAATATACTTTATAATGAAAATTAACTATGAAAATTATGATTGAAATTTGAAATAATTAAAATTGTTTCAATCACAAAATTAAGTCCAATCCAATTGAGCACTGCCAATTTATTTTTGTTGTTATGGAAACAAAAGCTCCTCCGATATTGAAATGCATTACTGCAGCATTCTTTATCTGGCCTTTATTTTGTCACACGCTTAAATATATGAAAATACATTTTTCAATATGAGAATATTTTTTACATATGTAATTATTTAAAAAATGATAAAATTAAATAACTGCAACAAAAGCAACATTAATATGTAGTATAATATCTATATGTATCAAGCTCTCTCATTGTTTAAATTTAAATTCATTAAACACCGTTTACACGCATTCTAAAAATTAGTTGACAAACAATTTTCAAGTGCATTGAAATTGTTTACTTTTGGCGAGGGAAAGTGCTGCTCGCCAAATCGCATGATGCTTTCATCTCTTCGCGCCAAATACTTGAAATTATTTTATTATTTTACAGGCTTTTTACTGTGAATCCGCCTCTAAATTTAATTAATCCCTTATTACTGACATGAGTAGATTAATTAGTATTTTTTTTTCAAAATATTTTGAGTATGCCCAGTATGGATACCCTCCTTGTCAGAGGTGAAATGCCTCTTTGTTGACCCATTTGGCTTATTTTTTATTAAGGAATTCCGATGTCTGACCATTAAGTTTAAATATTTATTATATTTTATAAGATGATATATGTTCTATAAATAAAATAAAAGAGAATAATCAAAATTTACCAGTGTCTATTCCAATATTTGTGGGAACTCGGTCCACTAGTTATGACGTCAAGACTCCTGTTATCAGACCTATAGAATTTCGATGGCAGCACCCAAACATAACAGTGTCCTTTCGCAATAAAAGAAGAAGGCTTTTTGCAATGCAGTTATTAATTCATTACACAATGCAATGCAACTTTACAGTTCTTAAAATATAGCTACATTATTTTTATTCAGAGAAAAAATGCACGGCTGATGTGAAAAAAAAAATCGGCCCCTGTAAAAATGTTTATAATAATGTGCAATAACATTGCATTATAAATTGGTGTATGAAAATTTAGCGGTTTAATTTAGTGATTTTTCGTGATATATAGGGAAAATGCTCAAATTACTATTGATCTCTAAAATGGAATAATACATGTTTTTCTGAAGACCTCATTGAGTGACCTTTGTATTTTATTTACGGGGTAGCACGGAAAAAAATTACATTATTTTACAAAAGGCAAATTATTTGTTGAATATTCCAATACTGTTAAATAATTTCAAAGAAAATATCATTGATATACATCTCTAGTGTGCACTGTAACATATTTTCTGTCGATATCAGAGCACGTACCTGTTAACGATCATTTACAGAAACACACAAAGAATTCGACTGAGAAACTGATAAAATTATCTGATATGTATTTTCCGGATTTGTGTATAGTTTAAATCACAATTATTTTTAATGCATTACGTAATGTATGTAAAATCTATATGTCATATAAGGTCCATTAATATGCATGAATGTATTTGCGGAAGCATGGATGGTAGGTGCTGCAGAAACATTTTTATTTCAGCGATATAATTTTAAATTGATTTCATATATATAAAGTGAAGAAGTCTAGGGGTAATATCACATAACTTTAATGAGTCTTGGTTAATATAAACTATTTACAAGGGAAAAATAAGTAAAATGTTAAGATTAAGGGGCATCTTCGGTCTTTTTGACCAGAGCTCGGCTGAGCACGTCTTTACATAGCTGGATCCTGCATCCTTCTCACTCTTCTGTACTTGTTGCTGAGGCCCTTTCGTGTGAAAGTGCTAACTATGCAACATTTAATTCACACGTGGCTGTAACAAGGTCGTACACGTGTTGTACTTTGATACGGGGCAGATGGCGATTTGGCCGAATGCATCTGAAGCAAGCCTGTTGCTATGGGCTCTCTATATCGACACTCGGCCAATCCGACATTCAGCTGACCGCAGCTGAGCGTGTACAATGATAGGAATGCTTAAGATAAACCATTTCTTCAAGGGAGAGCGAAAAAAAACAAGATCACTGTAAAACATGAATTTAAAAAAAATAATATTAATAAGAGAGAAAAAAAAAGGAATTTTGAAGACGTCATTAATAGCCCACACAATGAAAAGAAAAAAAATATATCATAATAGTTAGCGTCGTTAATGTGCTCTTTGCACACCTGTCTTTGTTTTATCATCGTTCCCCAAAGGGGTTTTCCAACACAACGTCTTCTAAACAGATATTCGTCCTCTTCTAAAATAAAAAAAATGTCTCCAATTTATTGTAGTTCTTCTCAATACGTCTTCAAAAAAAAAAAAGAAATAGAGAAAAACTTTTATTTTTATGTAAAAGAAAATTGCTCAAATTGGAATAATCGTAAAAACTTTTATGACAAAGACAAAACAAACCAACAAAAATAATTATCTTTTGTCTGTCAAAAAGAAAGAAAGAGTAGAGGAAAAAAAATCTAAACTTATAGTTTTCCTGCTACATCTTGTTTTTTCATTTTTTTTTCTTTTTTTTTTGGGGGGGGGGTAGAAGAAATAGTTTATACAGATAAACATATTTATAAAAACAATCATATTTCAAACAAAACATACAATATTTCGAAGCATATAAAATGGTACTAAGTATGTAAAAAAATATGTCCTATATACGATGAAACAAAATAAATCATAAGTCTGAGTTCTAAAAAGAAAAGAGAAAAAAAAAGGTCAGTTTTTTTTTTCTGTGCATGATGTTCGATATATCTCTACAATTGTCATATCAAGAATAAAAAATAAAGTGTTTGTGCCAGAAAAAAAAATCACTTGGCAACTGGATTTGCTTACTAACAATGAATGAAAAAATAATTTAAAAAAAAATGTTTTGGCCAGCGGAAAAAAAGCACCTGGCCCAATCGCTTTTTAGCATATTCACAAACGAGGGAATAATTAAAAAAAAAGCACCATTATTCCCTCTTCGTAACGTGGAGTAGTAAAAACACACACAAGAAAAGTCTTCTTGTGGTTCTGCGGAAAAAAAAACACTCGCAGGCCACAAAATTTATCTTGAGATAGTTATCATGAGTCAAGTCAGTCATATAAAATGAAAAAAAAAATCACAGCTTTCCATACGCTGGGTATGATTTAGTTCAAAAACCAATATGTAAATAAAATAGAGAAATCCATTATAGAAAAATAATGCACTGATGGTTTCATTAAAAAAAATATTGAAGTACGAACATCTTAAAAATGTTTCAGGTTGGGAGAGAAAAAAAAATAAATAAAAAGATCACATCTGTGTAACAAAATATCTTGCTTGAGAAAGAGAGAAAAAAAAGTCTCACTAAGGATCCAACGCTGATAACACACTTTTTCTCCCCTTTTGCATACTTTTTTTTTCTTTTCTTTTTCCATGTAAGCGTCGCAGTGAATCGAATGACAACGATTAGAAACGCAGAGCATATCAAAACGTTGAAGGTATCTAGTACCATAGATGAACATCTTGCCATCGGTGACTCATAATTGCAATCTGTTTGCAGTAGGTGACATAAGACACAGATGAAAAGTATAGGGATCATATATTTAAGAATATTCAGCATAGCATCGTTGTTACCAACTGTTCCATGACCAAGGGTAGTGGAAACGTGTCTTCCCGAGAAATATTTAGCTTGTTGATTTTGAGGGGGAAATAGGACACTAGGCTCTTCTATATTAGCGCATATTTCATGTGACACGGGGTCGTCTGTGATGCATGAAAGTGTTCCGTCGAATGAGTTGTGGTGTGCCATGTCAGTACAAAGTGACAATGCTTTATTTGCCATAGTTGCAGAAGGAGTGTTATGTGACGTAAGGGGGGCTGGTAAGAAATTGTTGCTCGGGGGCTTACGGATGCATATGCAGTTGACAGATAATGTTGAGGGTGGTAGCTTTGTGAGAAATATGCCGTTATGGTCGCAAACTAACTGACCTTGTGCGATAACATCTAGGCCTATAATGCATGGATTTGATATCTGTGAGGAATTTATAACAAAAACAGTAGTATTAAATTCTTGGTCATCTATTTGTATATTTGTGTCGAAAGATCCGATTGGTTTTACATCGCCACTACCAAAACCTTCGAGAATTAGATTTGTGTGATTTAGAGGGGGGGGAGCTAAGTATTTTGTAGAAATCCTCTCTGATTGCTGTGATTTGGCTACCTGTATCACAGAGCGTCTCTATCGCGAGATTTTCTATTTTAACAACTTTTAGCTTGTTTTTGTGTGGCTGGCGTTGCTCTACGACATGGATTTTCGGATGGGAAGGGTGCCTCGGATTATAGGCTTTTTGTCCGGAGTTCGCTCATCACATTCAAAAGAACGATGGCCCCATGAAAAGCAATTAAAACTTTTTGGGCCCTTATTTTTATTATTACAATGTTTGGAAACGTGGTTTCCTAAGCCACAATTATAACAAATAATTTTACGTTCATTTTTAGCCTGTGGAATTGATGAAACATTCGGGATGCAATTCTGCATGCGTGCTTTCGATACGCGGGGGGAATGGCAAATTTCGTCATATATTAACAATTTTTGTTTAAACTGGGGCAAATCTGTGCATCCAAATAATACAACCTTATTTTGGGGAGAATCATCTATTCCCTGTATTATATAGTGGATAAGGGACATATCATCAATGTTTCCACGATTTGCTATCTCACGCATATGTAAAAAATATTCCATCAAACCTTCGCCAGGCTGACGATGACGGTTTGCTAACATCTGGTGAATTTGCGCTGGAGAAGAAAAATGTCCGAATTCTAATAGCAATGCATTTTTAAGCGACGTATACGATGTTAAATTAGGCTCTGACTGAATAAATAATAAAGCAAGTCCTGATAATGCCCTTTCTGCGAAAATAAATTTCTGTACTTCCGAAAATTCGAAATATTGAGCTAGGGATTCGAAACGTGTGATCCATGTTTCTATGTTATCAGATTTTAATCCGGAAAAGGGGGGGATTAAATTTTCAAAGTCAGCAAAAGAAATGGATGGTCTGGACGGGAAAGAAATAATGGAGGGCCTACTATTTATGTTATCTCTATCCGCAGGTGACATGATAATGGTACTATTACTGGAAACGTTAGCGGGTGTAATATGTGGTGCATTTTGCGTGTTTGAATTAGCTTCTGCATCAAACTCAGAATCTGATGTCACCTGGAATGTATTAGAAAATGCTTCTATGTCCGAAAGTGCAATTAAATTTTTACGCGCAATCTCTTGTTGTGTGCCGCTTATATCTAAATGTAATAAATTGGCTACGCTAATGAGATCGATTTGCGAAAAATCGTCCAATATTTTTGTCGACTTTGCTTTAAAAGTATCATCAACCAGTTTAAACGAAAAGCCCGAAAAGGAGGGAATATCCTTGCGATTCAAACGTCCGTTATCAGCTTCAAAAATCAATAAATGTAATAATTTAATTTTATCCGCTCTTGCGGTTTTAATAGCAAGGTTAACAGGGGCTATTTCTCCGAGCAACATCTTTAAAAACAAAATGAATAAAAGAGGGGGGGGGAGAAAATGAAACCTATAGTTAAAAATCTGTACTCACCCAAACATCCCTTCCGTCACACTAAGACATATGGCCCATATATCCTCTTTGGATATCTTGTTTCCATCTGTGCATTCGAATAACCAACGTAGTAAATCCTTGTTTAGTGATTACGGACGGTACACCGATAAGTTACTCCAACCAAACCAGCTCACGTTAGAATATGGGTCAATGTCATAAATCTTGTGTAATCCCTTCATAGCTGTTGTTTCTCGTTGAATCTGTCTCTGGATTAACCGCTCAGTCCGTCGTCTTTCGGTGATGAATATTCGTCTTCACGTTAGTCCAAACTGGGCAGAGAAAAACCAGCTGGTGGTCTATCATAATCGTCGGCTCATCGAAACATGCTGCTAATTAATTCCGTTGCGCTGTTGTAGCTGTTTCGTTCAGGGTGTAGGCCGGTGTAGCTGTTTCGTTCAGGGTGTAGGCCGGTGTAGCTGTTTAGTTCAGGGTGTAGGCCGGTGTAGCTGTTTAGTTCAGGGTGTAGGCAGGCCCCCATATAAAGTGAAGAAGTCTAGGGGTAATATCACATAACTTTAATGAGTCTTGGTTAATATAAATTATTTACAAGGGAAAAATAAGTAAAATGTTAAGATTAAGGTGCATCTTCGATCTTTTTGACCAGAGCTCGGCTGAGCACATCTTTACATAGCTGGATCCGGCATCCTTCTCACTCTTCTGTACTTGTTGCTGAGGCCCTTTTGTGTGAAAGTGCTAACTATGCAACATTTAAATCACACGTAACTGTAACAAGGTCATACACGTGTTGTACTTTGATACGGGACAGATGGCGAGTTGGCCGAATGCATCTGAAGCAAGCCTGTTGCTATGGGCTCGCTATATCGACATATATATTTTTTTATTGAGTTTAATCATTTAGCTGCTGGACATTGCTTAAATAAATTCATATTAGATAATTAAGAGTTCTAAAACAAGTGTGGCGAATTTTGGGAAAATATCGCCAAATTCCTCGATCAAAAAGACGATGCAAAAAAAATTAAGACAACATGGCTATTGCTGACAAATTGGCAAAATTATCTTTACAAATCAATATTGGCGAATATTATCGAGTTGAATTTTTGCATTTTAGCTTTGTATTGTAGAGTTAATATTCCAAAATATTAAAACCAAGAGATTTTACATCCCAGTAGAAAAACCACTTTTTCCCCATTACATATCAAAAAGGCTTTTTAAATAGTTAAACTATCAATAATGCATTTAACTTTCTCGCTGACCAGCCAATCTATAGACTTTCTCTAAGCTCCAGGTTTCACTGCAATGCAAGCAGCAATTAAAATGATATAACTCAGTTGATTTGATGGATCTTTAATATATTATGCAATGATTAACACACTCAAGGATAACATTCAAATTCGTAAATAAGATTTTTCTATAATTTTGAAGGAATCATATTTTTTAGCAGTTAAAACAAAATGCTGAGAAAACAAATAATAATTTTGCCCTTTTGCAAGACTCTCAGAGGGTTAAAGAAAATTGAAATTCAATAAAATATGTACTTTTCCCTTATCCACATACTAAAAGTTTACAGCCCAGAATTCTCCAAGCAGTTCGCTTTTTACTTTGCCCTTTTTGATTTTGAATTTTTCATTTTTAAGCACGTAATTCAATACATGTCCGTATTTATTTTCCTTTATTTATAATATATACCTTTTTTTAATTAACTGATGACGTTTTGCTTTCTTTGTGGAATATTAGCTTTAAAATGTTCTGTGTTTTTATGATTTTATTAACAAACCAGTTAATATTTCGTAATCTGTTGTAAACTAGTTAGTTTTAACGTATATATATACCTGTAAGTTACTTTAGAAACAAGAACTCAATAAAGCTGAAATATAATTTTCATGAAACTGCATTTAAAACAAACAGTTTATTTTTCTACTCAAACATAGAAATATTAAAACGCGATCTTTAGAGAATGCAATATTTGCAGTAAAAGCTACATATTGTGGTCAAATTATGCATTAATTATGTCACAAAGCGTCTGCATTACTGAAGGAGATGTTTTAATTTATATTGTACATAGAATGATTAATTACTAATTACTAAGAATTACTAATTTCAACTCGATTGTAATTGCATTTTCATTTTTTTTATTCCGGATACCAATTACTTATACCAATTACCGTAAGTTTGTCGGTTCATATAGATTAAATATTTCTTTTCTAATATTAGTTAAGGTAATATGTTATTTTGCGTTTTCATGTACACTCTTGAAAATTTTCAGCAAACACTATATCCATTCAACCGATTTTATTAAAAGGGTCTCATAAAGAAAATTGTATCCATAATATTAAATCCACAATTATATCCATAATATTGCCAAACATTTAGTCAGAGACGCTTTATAATATATACTGTGAAATATATATATGTGTGAAATTACAGTGAATCTACGAGTAATTCATTATCTTAAGTTTTATGCAAAACTACAAAAATTAGAAAAATTGAGATTCTGTTAAGTAACATAGAAGTCATTTAGTAAATTTAGAGAAGACTATAAACTAACAATTTAAAAAAAGAACAAAACTCCATAAATTTACTTTTAATGATAGTAAATCAATTTAGTTTTTAAAATTAATCAATCATTACATCTTCAGTGAGCCCGGAAAGTGTCGATTTGACTCCAATCATGAGATTAAGTTTCAATTCGGGGAAAAAAAAATCTTGAAAAAAGTTACATTTGAACCACGAATTCCGACCATTTAAATTCGCGACAGGGGGTTATCTAAATTCCCGTTCGTTTACACTTAAACAATAAACATCCAAAATTAATCACGGAGAAACCCTTGTCAGAATGGTCCTATATCTAAATTTTTAAATGAGAACTGATAATTCTGCATGAAAAACCCCTTTCTCTAAATTAACGGTGGGGGATTAGCCTCCCATTCACCCATTTTATTCTTATACAATGAATTCCCCAAACTAATCAGGAAAGTGTCTTATCAGAATGAACCTACAATCAAAATTTGAAGCAAATCTGGTATTTCTATCACGAGTTTTCGCGTTACGTACGTAACGCGAACTAGTTTATCCTAGGTCAATTAGGTACGTACATACGTATGTATATACATGCGTACATATATACATACAGAACCTGCGAGCCCATTATTTCTCAGGATTTGACATCTGTGAGCTAAAAACACGTAATGTTACATTAGCCTAGGATAAACTAGATCACCCTAGGACAAACTAGAATGTTGGCGTTGAGGCGGTCATTGAATTCAATAAAATCACGCCAAATTGAACTGGCCTAGGATAAACTAGTTCGGCCTTGAATAAACTAGTTCAGACCAATAAACAGCAGGCCTGGGAAAAACAGTTTGGCCTAGAAAAAACTATTTTGTCCTGTGGGCCTTGGGATAGACTAGTTTGGCCTAGGAAAAACTAGTTTATCCGATGGCCGTTAGGATAGACCGGTTTGGCCTAGAAAAACTAGTTTATGTAATGAGCGTTAGGATAGACTGGTTTGGACTAGGAAAAAATAGTCTATCCGATTGGCGTTAGGATAAACTAGTTTGGCCTAAAATCGTGTTTGACCTGTAACATATATATATTTATATATATATATATCAATATTGTTACCATTTATTTGTTTACAAATCATGAAATTTTCCAATCAAAACAATACAAATAATCATGAAAATTAATAATGAGCAAATTTTGACTATCTTGATACGTAACCAAAATATATTAGGTGGAAATTTATAAAATTTTATTCTAATGCATCAAGGTCACAAAAATTATCGAAGTGAATACATATATGATAAAAAAATTAATGTGCATTGTTTTTCTGTTTTTATTTTAAAATGAACAAAAATAATTAAATTCTTCCTCTTTGTTGTATTTGAAATTACTCTCTTTATGGCAAACTTTTTGTTAGAAAACACCAAACAAAGAATTTTATTTAAATTCAAAGAATCCCCTAATGATTGAGAAACAAAATTCTTTTCTTTAAGCATTCTAATTCAACATTCATCTAGTATTTGTTCGGGGGAAATTGGTATTTTCTACGTAGAAAAGAGTTTCTCGATGATATATATTGAACATTCACTATAATTATTCTCCCTTTCAAGCAGTTTTGGTTTGTTTATTCTTTGTTATTCTTTACTGGTATATATCATTAAGATAAAACATTAGCATTGTCAATTTGTTTTTTCTTTTCTCAGGTATAGTCGAATTTCTAAAAGGTTAATTTATTCCTTTACGTGTTGTTATTTAAAACATTATTCCAAAAAGTATTTTTAGTTCGTTCTAAAAGTAATAGTCAATGTTTGCATTTATTAGATTTCGATTTAGGAATATTAATATGATATAAATTACACTGTTTCACAGTTATAATCGAAATGAAACCCGATTAAAATGCAAACCGTAGGTTCTAGAAGAATGAAATCATATTTGATAAGAGAATTGCCTATTGATAAATTTATTCAACAGAAAAAAATATCAAAAAGTAGAGACTGATTTTTATTCAGTCATCTTAAAAGACGCCATAAACCAATTTCAGTTAGCTAAGATAACTCTTAATTATAATTATTAATAAAAGAATTTGTCATAATTAGTAAATACAATAATGTAATTAATTTTAAATATGATTTTTTTACGCAATCAAGGTTCGCAGCATTATAAAATATTTTGAATTCTATTTTAAAATGTTAAGTTTTGCCATATATTTCACTTGGGGATATTAAGTGAAGGTTTTTATCATAAAATAGTTTTAGAAAATGTCGAAAAGTTTAGGAAAGCTGCTAAGTAATAAAATAAAAACATGCATAATTGATATATGAATAACAATTTTCCTCCTCTAGTGCATTTTAAAATAGAAAAAAAGATTAAAATATATTAATTGAACACAGTTTAAAATGATGAATTTAATGTCAACTTGAAATATGTGGGCATAAAAATAAATCGTATAATTAAAATTTATTTTGTCCTTAATTACGTAATTAATTTATAGAGAACATTTAGGCTGCTAGATATCAACACATATGAGTCACTACCATTGCATTTTATTATTATAATTAACCGATCTCAATGAATTTGTGACTAATATAAATATAATTTAAAAAAAATAACTTTTTGTAACATATGAAGCACTTAGAATTTATATTTGTTAATAATCAAAACAATTAAAAAAAAAGAAAAATAGAAATACCAGCAGTAATTTAAAATATAGCACATAAATTAATTAGTTGTATGGAAAAATTATTGAAAAAAAAAATCCTTAAAAAAATCTAAAAACGCATATTAATGTTAAAATAATAAAATCAGTTTGCATGCATTAGGACAATTCGATATCAAAATTAAATCTGAAAAATGTGGTATTATCTATGAATTAATAACAATTGTTTTAAGTAGTTTTATCATTTATTTAAGTAAATAATAAAGAATACTGCTCAGTTAAACTGATGGCATTGTGCTCACAGGCTACAAATACTAATTGTACATTAAAGCCTTATATTTTCAAGGGTTAATTCCGTTCGAAAAAAAATTAAGAAGGGGAAACAGCTCTCCCCTTACCTCTTTTTTTATACTTAATCATTGAACCTCCTATACTATTAAAGACATGCTTTATCATATAAAACATTTATAACCAAAATTCAGAGCAAATGAGATAATTCTTAATAAAAACCCATTTAGCATGTATGTAATTTAAAAGGAGTTATCCCCCTCTTTTATACTTAACCATTAAACTTCCAAAACTATTCAGAGATTTGAACGAAATCTGAAAATTCTGCTTGAAAAACCCATTTATATAATTTAAGGGGGGGGGAATTAGAACCCCTGTTCCCCCCATTTATACTTATTCAATGAACACCTGATAACAGTCACGGAATCGCCTCATCAGATTGATCCTAATCTAAATTTTGAAGGAAAACTTAATTCTGCATGAAAATCACATTTATATCAACTAAGGGGAGGTGCATCAGCCCCTCGATCCCCCTCTTATACATATCGAATGAACTCCAAAAAGTAATAAGGGAAGCGCCTTATCAGGATATACCTATATACAAACTTTCAAGTGGATCGGATATTTTTATCATGAGTTATTGCGTTACGCACGAACGTACATTATTTTATTTAATAATAAATCCGGGACAAGCGACTGGTATACGTGCCGGCGTCCTTGTGAAACAGATCCCGTGCGACCGGTATAGGCGACAGTGCTTTTGGCACTCAGATCACGAGCGACTAGTATTCGGGCCGCGTATGTGGAATGTTATGTGTTTAAATGTATACCATACGAAAAAAATATTTTAGTCGTTTTTGAATATATATATTATAAGTGAAATCGAATAATTGAATAATCGAAATGAATAATTAAATTGTTTTTGTTTATAAGAACTTTTGGACAATAGACATTTTTTCATTACTCCATGTATTAAGTTTTTTTTTTTTATTTCAGACGATGAGCGTGAGATGATGCTGATATGTTATTATTATTATATTTGGATTTCGATATGTGTGTATGTTTTTTGCTATATGTGCTGTGATGTGACCGTCTAATAAATTTTTTCTGTATTTATAGAATAAGTTATATTTATTGAAAGAAATATTATAATTTTATCTAACTATCACGAAAATAAATAATATTTTGGTAGAAGAGAGTTGGTTTTAAATAAAATGTTTACGTTTTGAGTGCACAAATAAATGAAATAAAAAATAAATTGAATAGAAGTAAGTCTAATAGAAGAAAATAATTTCTCCGAATGGACCAACCGCCATTAGAATAAATTTAATAGGTAAGAATTTTATATGCACTTAAAATAGTCAGGAAGATAAAAAGTATTTTAACTATGTCTAGGGGGGAGTCAAATGTGTTTGGAATTTCTAGAATAAAGCCCTTAACAAGTAAAAAATATACACTATATAATATGAGGGCTGAAGCTTTAATTATGTCGAAGCATTTATTTGACGTTATAGAAAATAATGAACCGATGAAAAATGAAGATGATCCGGATAGTTTAAAAGCGCATAAAACATGGTTAGAGAAAATGATGAAGTATATGGTATAATTATATTAACGTTGTCAGCAGCACAAACGATGGCAGTTAGAGGGATTAAGAAAGCTAAAGAATTATGGGAATTGCTTAAAAAGCACTAAGAAGGAATTTAGAATTAAAGAAAAATTCAATTAAAAATTAATCTTGCGAGAATAGAGAAAAATGAAAGGGAAACAATTGAAGAATATTTAATAAGAGCTCATGGTAACACAAACGAAAAATTAGAATTTGGTACAGAAATTGATGAAACCATATTAATAGGATTTATTATAGAAAGATTCCCAAAGAAATATATTGAAGTAACAGCTGCGATATCGTCAAACCCCAATATAACTTACGAAGTGATACGAGAAACTTTATTGGGATATGAAAGAAAATATGATAGATTTCACGAAAACGAATTTTAAGCATTTAGCGCTAACGAAAAGAAAAGAGTTTATTGGTTTGCGTGCGGAAAGCCAAATCATGTAGCGCGGAATCGATATAATAAATCGAAAATGATACACTTGTGAAATAACAGAGAATATTCACCTAAGAAAAATTTGCAAAATTATTCTAGTATTAAAGTTAAACTATTTCAAGATGTGAGAGAATATTCACAAAACAATAAGAATTTTAACAAGAATAATAATGTTTCAAACAAGAAAATAAAAGAATATAAATGTTTTACAAATGAATATGCATTACAGTCAAATGAATTTCATAAAAATGAGTATAAAAAAATCTGAAAATAATAGGGAAATAACCTGGATGTTAGATTCAGCTTGCACTTCGCATATGACGCACAGAGAAGATATCGTTGTTGAAGGAAAACCTGAAGATGTAGAAATTGCAACTCAGCGAGCGATCAATATAAGCAAAAAATCGCGGAAATATTCAGGTTACTGCTTATGATCAGAAATTTGGTGAATCAAATATAAAACTTACAGGTGTTCTTTGTGCCCTTAATTTAAGAGAAATTTTCATGTCAGTTCCAAGTTTAGTCAGAAAAGGAAAATGTGTGCTATTTAATAATGAAGGAGCAACCATTTATGAAAACAAGACAGGCGAATTAATTGCTCAAGGAACTTTTGAAGATAATACATATAAATTTAGCTGTACGAGAAATAATTGAAGAAAGAAACGAATCTTGTTTACAGACAAATGAATCTAAGAAAGAACTATGGTATAGAAGACTTGGGTATATAAATTATGCATACTTACAAAGAATGTAGAGACAAAATCTTGTAAGGGGATTAGAAGAGATAGATGAAAAAGAAACAAAATGCGAAATATGTATTCAAGGAAAATTAACAAGAAAGCCATTTAATCAAGTGATAGAAAGGAACATCACGAATTTTAGAGCAGTTACATGTTCATTTATGTGGACCAATGACAGTACACTCATTGGGAGGAAATAAATACATATTAATGGTAGTAGATGAATATAGTAGAAGATATTTTGTAGATTTTTTCAGAAGTAAAGATGAAGCAAAAGAAAGAATTATAAATATAATAGAGAGAAGAGAAAATGAAACCGGCAAGAAAGTAAAAGCAGTTTGATCAGATAATGGTGGATTATATAATGATAAATTTACTAACGAACAGCTCGTGAATTATTATAAAAGAAAGGGTATAAATAATGAAAGAACAACAATTCATAGTCCTCAAAGTAACGGGATTGCTGAAAGAGCTACTCGTACAGTTATTAATACAGCACGAACATTGTTGATAGAAGCGAAGCTACCTTTATCTTTATGAGCCGAAGCAGTGTCAACAGCAGTTTATATAAATAATGATATTCCAACGGCTACAAGAAGGAACACTCCATTAGAATTATGGTCAAGTAATAAACCTACAGTAAAACACATGAAAGTATTTGGATGTAAAGCTTTTTATCGCAATAATGACAGCAATAGAAATAAATTTGATGTAAGAGCAAAACCTGCAATATTTATCGGATATTCAAGAGATCGTCGAGCATATAGATTATATGAATTATATGACTTAATGGAAAAGAGAATACATGAAAGCAGAGATGCTGTATTTAAATAAGAAAAAATGGGATATGAAGATATAGTAAATAAAGAAGAAATGACTGATGATTTTGAATACATCAATATTATCAGTAATAAGAATATAACAGATGAACAAGAAGAGAACAATTCCGATGGAAATGAAGAGGAATTAAATCAGGAAAAAGAAACAATTACGTCTAAAAATGATACGAATGATCCTGAGACTAAAGACAATGAAATAAATAATGTAATTAATAAAAATGAACAACAACAAGAAAAAGATGTTAATGAAAATAAGTTTTCTGGAGAACGTAGAAAATCATCACGAATTAGGAAACCAAATCCAAAGTATTTAGCAAATCTGGTGCACGAGGAAGTTTCCAAAAATTACAAAGATGTATTAAATACTAAAAATAAGGATAAACAGACAGAAGCACTCAAAAAAGAATTACATTCGTTAGAAGAACACAAAACATGGAAAATTGTTGACAAACGAAAAGATATGAAAGCACTGAGAAGCAAATGGATTTTTAATGTAAAAGAAAGCGGCTAAGATGTCAAATATAAAGCTAGATTAGTAGCAGACGGATCAAGAGTTAAATTTGAAACAAATTATCAAGAATCTTACAGTCCAGTAATGAAGACCGAATCATTTAGAACTTTATTGGCAGTCGTAGCAATAACAGGCTACAAAACTAGATTTTTTGAAGTAGAAACAGCTTATCTGAATGCAGGTCTAGAAACTGCTGTTTATATGAATCCACCTGAAGGCCTACAAATTGAAGGGAAGAAGATATTACTCGTGACAGGAAATTTATATGGATTGCCTGAAGCAGGAAGATGCTGGTATGAAAAATTGGTTAAAATATTTAATAAGATTGGACTAAAACCATGCAAAGCAGACACTTGAGTATTTGTCAATAAAATATTTTACAGTTGGAATCTATGTAGATGATGGGATAGTCGTTAGTGAATCCGAAGATTTGATAAATAATTTCATAAAACAATTGGATAAAGAAGCAAAAATCAAAGAGCAGAAGAAAAATTCCTTGGTATTGATATTGAAGAAAAATTTGGAAAATTTTTATTAGGACAACCTAAATATGCAGAAAAGTTCTTATAAAGATTTGATGTGGAAAATTGTAAAAGAGTAAAAACTCCTGGTGTTCTCGGAATAAATTTAGATGAATATGAAGGTGAAAATAAAATTATGAAACACTACATCAAGAAATGCTTGGAAATATAGGATATCTAAGAGGAATAAGGCCAGATTTAGCTTTCACTTTAAGTAATTTGTCTCAATATGCAAAAGATCCTAGTGAAATTCATTTACAGGCCGTGAAGAGAGTTTATATCCATGGTACAAAAAACTACTAACTTCGAATTAAAGGTAAAAACTGTCAATTATCACTTTGTTCTGATGCTAGCTGGTGTACTAAACAAGATTCTAAATCCTTTGGTGGATATATCGTAAAAATAGGAGATGGGAAAGCAGATGGAATCGATGAAAAATATTTTTTTAATCAATGTTAAATAATAAATAGTGTTAGTGTTATTATAATCAATGATGAACTCTAGTCTTCTTTGAATACTTAGTTCAATTTTCTCATTCTTACGTAATGTGCTTTGAAGAACAACATATTTATTTATTTGTTGAGTATAAGACACAAGCATTGTAATTTTATCAAACACAAATGAAGAACTGTGTCTGTATTTTACTATTGTTTCTAAGATTTCTGTAAGGTTAGATGACTTATTTTTTTGTATTGTACTAATTATTGTTATATTTTTTGACTAACATTTGACAGCCACTTATAGAAAATGCTGACGATATCCATTTCGATGACACGGTTGATTGGCCATTAGTTGTTCATTCATGGTCTGATATTCTTATGACATTAAAGCCACATCAGTTTCAATCTCGTTGGCATAGTCGATAAGTGACGTTTACTCAAAACGTTTTAAAGTTCGCGAAGAAGGTTCAATTTTAAGCAACCGTTACATCATCGACCTTAAACATGAGACCTCGTTCTATATGTCTTCTAGTTGATCACAAATTTTGAACATGACAAAATTACTCGACTTCCACAGAAATCAGCATGACAGGCTAGCAGTTACGTTTAAATCATTGGGTGGGACAAAACAAATATATATAAAGTGAAAACACTAAATTTTAGTAAAAAATTATAGCGCAAAAAATAATAAATGTATTTTTACCGCATCATACTTGGGTATAATACCCTCCCCTTCAGCTGTCAATATACCGGGAAGGAAAATGACATTCAAAAGGTGGCCAATCAACCTTCTGTGATAGACGCCTGTTCCATGTTCATTAATCTACTGCCACGTTATCCAACTGAATTCTCAATGCAAGGGGAACGCCCCAATTACTTATCCAAGCAAATTACTTATCCTTTAAAACAAGTAGATGTTAAAACAATAATAATACAAATATACTGAATTGCACCCATTGTACTGAAAGGGTATCATCGGAATGAATATGGGACTCCATTGGGAACTGCACTTATGAGGGACTTCATTTTTTCATAGAAAATGCAAGGGGTCGTCACGATATACTTGGACGAATATCGTTCTTCCTCCCATACCAAAGACCGGATGATTTAAAATAAACCAAAGATACACACGTGGGAGTGGAGAATAATAATTTGTACTTAAAATCTGTTGATCAGTAGATCGGTATTTTTTTCCTGGAAAGTTTAAGAAGAAAAATGAGTCACAGTTTTTCTTCTAAATATTTTTCTTAAATATTTAAAAATAAGTATTTTTTAAAATAATAGAAAAGTTTAGCTCGATTTGTTTCTTAAAAAAATTAAAATCTTAACACTTAAAAACAGTACAACATTGTTTTCTAAAACTTAATAAATTATACAAAAAAATCTTAATGCATTGCATTTTTAAATTTGTGTTTTATTAGACTTTTTTAATAAAGAAATATTACTTTCTATTTGATGTTCTAAGAAAATAGACGTTTATGAAAATTTATCAGAAATTATATTTACGTCGAATATATTAAAAAAATACATATTCTTTGACCTGATGTAGAAAAATGCAGTATTTCTATAAAAAGAGAAAATTCACTTAAAACCATTAAAAGTGAAATAATGTATAAAATGTAGACTTATTCCTGAGAAATCCCATAAAATAAATCATCATATTGTTTTCATTTTGCTTATATTTATTTAAAAAAAAAACACTTGAAGGATTTTGTTATAATACCGGCTGATCCACAATTTTCGGGAGTTTTGAAATGTTAATAATTAGAAAATTGTGTACAATACAATGGTCCGGTTTTCAGATATATTCCCAGAAACATGTGGGATTTTTTTAAATGATTCTTTTTAAAAAATAGATAGATAAAATATTTAGCAACAGGTGACGCTGCTGTACAATACCGAATATACCCACACCATGCGTATATAGACACATGAGTTCATTGCGAAACATATTTTCTAGGAAATTGAAAAGATTTCCTTTTAAGGGTGGCTTATGTTCAAACACTTTTTTTAAATTAGTTAAAATTTCATTGAAAGGAAATTTGATACAAAATTCTATAAGTAACTGCTATGGTTTTGACATGCTTTATTTGCATGTCGATTTGTGTTTTTATTGTACAATCGTGAAGTTTAAACTGCAAAAGATTCGATGACTATTACAAATGTGACAACTACGGTAAACAAGATTTGAGAAAAGAGATCATTGGAAGATCGTAATGGAAGCAGGAGACCCTAAATGAGGTAGAATTAGATGCCAATACTTAATGGAAATCATAAGATCATGGTGACTGCAGTACACTTTTAATTTCACGATGAAGTGGAATTTCTTTCTGCTCTGTGGATGCTATGCACGTTGTTTTACATAGGCTCACGGGGGTACTTATGAACTATGGAAGTCATAATGACATTTTGTAACTCTTGGACTTAAATTCTTTCTTTTTAGTGAGCTGTATCATACCATAAAAATAATATTTATCAATTTTAGTGCCACTTGTTGGCAAAAAGTGTAACTAACATTATATGTTTGTTTCATCAAAAAAGCAAATCTCATAAATTTCTAAGCATTTCTGCAAAAACCGCATATTTCTATTGTTTCTTGTTTACTAATTATTAGCATTTCAAAACTTTTATAACTTCTGGATCACCCGGTACTTTTCACGTTAAGAAAATTTGAAATGTTCGCGTGCGGCATTAGAAACGAAATCTGAAATTAGAGAAAACAATTCACTTAAAATATTCATTTAATAGTAAGATTTTGGCAAAGATTAATGAAGGAGAAAAGATCAACAGAAATGTTAAAAACATAAACAACATGGCTTTTCAAATTCTGCATCTGATACCTGCGTTAGGAGTACGTACCTTATGATTACGTTTGATATTAGTTTATATCTATAACTTTAAAAGAAAATGTTGAAAAAATATTGTATTTGAGGTACAGTTAGTGCTTATGTAATATCTTGATGCATTAAGTTACCTAACTTGACAGAATTCATTCTCCTTCAGCTCACATTTTTTTAAAATCAAAAATCGACATCATGGTATCATTATATCTTGTCCAAAAACAATATATTTATTATTATTTAAAAAATATTTGTATATAAAATTAAATAATTTGTTAAATTTTATACAACTTATACTACCGGGTGTCCCAAAATGACTGATGGATTTTAAAATTCAATAACTTGCAAACGGTGACAGCTATTTAAAATTTTTTTGCAGAAGGGTTATGTATAATGTCAGGAACTTTTGTACCGTAATTTTTTATTTTTGTTCGCATCTCAAACAATAGGTGGCGCTGACGGCGATTGAAGGCTAGGTGATCAGTGCTGAGCGAATCGTCGATCTTAAAAGGCTGTGATATAAAATGTAAGCTATTGAATTCACGAAAACATGAATGTATTTTTTCAATAATACGTATAAATTCATTATAAATCAGTAAGACTTATTTATACATATTGATATAGACATATATTTGCTATGAATAATGTACTATAGCTATTTTTTGAAAATATTATTCGTGTGAATTCTGTTAAGTATGTTGTTTGGAATTCCCCATGAAAAGGAATTACTATAGTAATGTTGAGTTTAACAACTTCGACAATAAATACTTAATAACCTGTAAAATTTGAATTTGAACTTAATAACCAGTAAAATTAAATATTGATTTTGAATCGTTCTAAGATTTGTTAAAGAGTAAAATGCTGATAAGTCTTGTTAAATTGTAAATAATTTTAGTTTATAAAATATGCTTGTGTTATTTTATTTGCTTTTATACAATTATGATCACGCTTTTAATTTCTTCAACTTTAAAATTATAAACGAAAATGTTAAAATAATACTTAATTTCATTAATATTACTCACAAAATGCAATCCGCCTATACATAAATAATTTAAATAAAAAAAATGAATTTAAATTTATTAGTTTGATGAAATTTTGTTTTTCTGAAAATGTTTCTTCACTATTTTATTTTTGTTCAAAATTTTAATATACACCCACCTACATTTATGAAACTTCATAGTTCTAAGTGTCTTAATGCTTCATTTTTCTTACATTTAATAATGTTTAAACTAGAGCGATTTTAATTAATTTATTTTCGCAAAAATAGTATTCAGTTATAGCAATAGCAAAAAAATTCAATCATTGTAAAATAAATTAAAAAACCAATTTAAAATTTTATTCATATGAAAATTTTTATTTCTGACAATGTTTTTTCACTATTTTATTTGCATTAAAATTACCTAAAATGGCCCCGCCTATATTTAAAAAAGATATGAATGAAAATTTTTTAATGCTTCATTTGTCTTACATCCGATAATGTTTACACTTAGAATATTTTAATTATGTTATTTTGGGGAATAAAATAGTATTTCGTTACAGCAATAGAAACAAATCTCAATCATTGTCAAAAGTTATTCATATAAATAGTCGGATTGGTCATTTTTTTTTATTGTTATGCATCTGAGTTATAAATAAATTTATAATTAACTCATAAATTAAAGAAACGCTCATTTTTTTAATTTGCAGTATTGATATGCAACTTCTATAATACAAAGTGAATCATAAGTCTCCAAAAAATGATGAAAGATGACAATATATATTTAATTCGTACAAATGATATCATATGATACTACAGTTACAGGATATTATTGACATGTCTCCTTTTCGTGATCCTTTCAAAATTTTCTGTTAAGCTCCTAGACATCGCAACTAGTAGTTATGTTAACATTCCTTTTTCTTATGTTGCTTGTGGTCCTCTCAAACTTATGGAAGGTTAGTTAGTAAATATGTGTCAGGTTCCCTTAGGAAGATCCCATCAGAAGTCCCTCCCCCCTTTGAGATTATATCTTGTGCTGATACTTGACCGGCATAAACACAACCAAGAAACCAACCTTGAATAGCAATTGATAATGTACTTCTGATTTTTTGTAACTTCTGACACGGTGTCTTGGTTTCTTTCTATTCTGTGTGATGTATTAAAGATGCGCATAACAAATTTTAAAATTTCTAGTCCACTGAAAATCTCCAATCCAATCTCTATTCTTTACTGACACATCATTTATATTAGTACAGATAATTGAAAACGAAAACTAAATTAGGGTCTGTTTAACGTTTTATTGTGAATAATGTTGTCATTGGCAAGAGAAGTGCAAATATCATCATTAGTATCATCATCTTTAAAATTTTCCTTTTGACATGAAAATACTCGTGCGTATTTCAGGTGCCTTATATACATTAAAAGTGAACAAGGACAAAGTACAAAAACAAAGAGTTTATCACAAATCCACATTTTACAGTGAATTGCGCAGTTGTTAATTTAATTTTATTTTTTGAACTTGAGTTTTCTTTGTAGTAGTGCATATGTTTTAAATAATGTATATGTTACAGGCCAAACCCGATTTTAGGCCAAACTAGATTGGCCTAGACGAAACCGGTTTATCTTAACGCCCATCGGATAAACTATTTTTTCCTAGGCCAAACATGTTTGTCCTAACGCTCATTGGATAAACTAGTTTTTCCTAGGCCAAATTGGTTTGTCCTAACGCCCATCAGATAAACTAGTTTTTCCTAGGCCAAACTATTCTATCCTAAGGCCAATACGACAAACTAGATTTTCCTAGGCCAGACTAGTTTGGCCTAACTCTTATAGGATAAACTAGTTTAGACTGCTGTTTATTGGTCTTAACTAGTTCATCCTAGGCCAATTCAATTTGGCGTGATTTTATTGAATTCAATGACCGCCTCAACGCCAACATTCTTTTTTGTCCTAGGCTGATCTAGTTTATCCTAGGCCAATCTATTTTTATGTGTTTTTAGTTCACGGGCATGAAAGCCAGAGAAAAAATGGGCTCACAGGTTCAGTATATGCATGTACGCATATATGTACTATAGCGTGGGGGTAAAAAAGCGTAGGGTGCTCCATCTACCATGCTCCATCTATCAGTTCTTAAGAAGCACCCCACGCTTTTTTTCCATGATAATTTTATTTATTGCTTATTAATTGATTTCTATAATAACAATGATTTTATAGTAATATAGTATTTTTCATCTATTTTCGTTTTCAGCTTATAGTACGAATTATTTTTCACTTTTTAGTTTGATATACTTAAAAAGCCTGTTTTTTAGTTTTTTAAAACTATATTTATTTTTCGCTTTTTAGTTTGATTACTTTAAAAGCTTGGTTTTTAATTTTTTTAAACTATATTTATATTTAATACAAAAACAAAAATTAATCGGTTGGATAGTTTCAGAGTAATTGGTGAACATACATAGAAAAAAAATACATACGCATCGAATTCATAACTTCCTCTTCCTTTTCTGAAGCCGGTTAAAAATAAAAATTGTAATACGGAAATTTATTTTTAATTTTACATAGACGTAAATAATGTCAGGAGTGGGGTTCGAACCCACAATCTCTTTCGAAAAACAGAGCTTCAATTCGGCGCCTTAGACCGCTCGGCCATGCTGTCTACACTCCATTCAATGAACGTATTCAACACTTTTAATAAGCGAAAAATCACTAATTTTATTAGTGTTTGCCTAATTACTAAAAAAGTACTGAACCAATTTCGATGAAACTGAAGTGGTACCAATTCAAGAGCATCGTCTTTCATTTAACACCAAAACCAAGTTAATCGGTTGCATGGTTTCGGAATAATCGGTGAACATACATAAAATAAGGAGAGTTACAAACTCACAAACTTACAAACATACAGGTGAAGTTAATAAAAGCGTGGTAAAAACTAGTTTATCCGATGGGCCTTAAGGATATACCGGTTTGGCCTAGGAAAAACTATTTTATCCGATGGGCGTTAGGATAGACCGGTTTGGCCTAAAATCGGGTTTGGCCTGTAGCATATAGAACAATTTTCGTGAAAAACAGGTAATAAAAAAATGCCAACCGTAATTGATAGATTATTTTCAAGATTTTTTGTTACGTAAAGTAATCGAAACTAATTATTTTTTAATCCCTGTTAATAAACATTAAACTCTATAGACATAATATTATGACGGATTCTTTTCGTAATTCATTTTAACTTTACCGATATAAAAAAAAAAAATCAGTAGTTCGAAATAGTGTAACTTGATTAAAAGAGAGTCAAACAAAATTTAAGTAATTAAAGTGTAATTAATCTTAATGTAAGTTTTTTGGCTAATTTTGTGTGTAGCCCATATGCTCCGTATGTTTTACACACTTCTTGATATACACTAAAAATATATAAATTAAAGAAATCACAATGATGAGCGGTAAACTTCCTTTATTAACTAAGAAATTCCGTAATGTAAAATATTATTGTGTGACTTTATAAATGAATAAAAAATGCTACGCAATCTCTAAAGTGTGTACAAAAAGATGTGTTGTGAAACTGAGTTGTCTGTTTTAATTTAATTACTTTTCCAATATCATAAATTTGTTAAAATGCAGAGCAAATACGTTTTCCCCATAGAATCTAATGTAATGGAATTGTTTTGACCGATCTTGCGAATAAATTATGTTTGTTACTCATACTATAATAAAAGATCACATGATTTCATATAGTCTAAGAATGATTTCATAAGTAGAAGAATCATATCATGTACCGTACATATTAATTTGTTTTGAATTATCATAGTAAATAGTCTTCAGAGCAATGACACGCGCCTTAGTTAATGATTTAACAGAACACATTTGTGTGTACATGTAACAGAACTTTAAATGCTATGCACTTTATTTTGAATAGAGTACATATTATAGTAAACTTTAAGAACATATAAAAAGTAGACATAACAATCGGAATAAATTTCGAAAAACGGAGCTCAAACAAATCGTCAAACAGAAAAAATAAATTTGAAAACACATTTCAAACATATTCGAGAGGTATACAAAAGACGTTTCATGTCTACTGTGTAATATCTATTGTAAGTAGCTATTTTCTAATATAATGTGGCGTCATTTAATGTGAAAAAAATCATAAACAGTATAATTTTTTATATAAAATGGAAAAGGATATAATTCATGTTTTGAAGCTAGATTTCTATGTACATGCGTTTGTTTACATAAAATAAATTATATATCAAATTAATTTTGGAAATTTTTCGCGACGCACAGTTCTTTTTCAAAGAGCTATCATATTTTTACATGTTGAAAAAAATATATACAATTTGAAATATCCTAAAATCTCCCACGCTCTTGTTATAAGAATGAAGAATCTGTTTACGCCATCTCAAATATTTTTTTACAGTAATAAATATTCTGAATACAGAAAAATTAAATTAGTTTTTTTTTTTTTTTTCTAAAGATCTGTTTTTTAAAGCTTATCATTATATTTCGAACTCTTAATATATTTAATACTATTTCTACGGTATCTAAAATATTATAAAATATACCCATTTAAAATTATTATTGTGATCACGTTAAAAGTTGCTTCAAAATCGATGCCTAACGAGATAATTCTCGGTGTTTATTTAATGAACTACAAACAGCATTTTGCATAAAACTTTATCTTTGCCTATTATTTATCTTTACGAATATATTTTATCTATAATCTTTTCAATTCAGGTTTTTTTTCTTCAAACAATTTCATGGACGCTTATCATAATTGTCCTTGATCTTAAAATATACTTTGATGTAAACTATAAATGAAATTGTTTGGTTATATCGCTCAGCAGATGGCACTGCCTTGCAGCAATATTTACGTTTTTGGCAATCGCTTTATTTCAAGAGCTAATGCACGATTTTTTACGAAACTTAAGATTCAGTCAGTACCTGATATAAATTATTTGTTTGGTTATTTTTAATTATTTTTGATTTTTATTGTAAATTACCCTACAAGTTCTGCTTATGTACTGCGATTACTCTATCTCAAGAACTAATGGATGGGTTTTCAACAAATTCAGATTCTGTTAGTTCATGATAAAAAAAAATGTATCCTCATTAGTATTTGATTAACATGCTATAACCTACAAAAGCGCTGTTATGCCAAATTTTCGAACGATTTTGCAACAGTTCTTTTTCAGCAACTAATACACGCATTTTCATCAAAATTAAGATGCAATAAGCAGCAGCATATATAGTTTCTAACTAGATTTTGGTTACCTAACAGTTGTCGCCTGCTATACTGCTTTTTTTCAGGAAGTATTGTCATGTTTATGATAGAAGAGGCTATTTCCATGAGTACTTGTAATGTAAGTCACAGGCTACGATTTTTGGCTACCAGTATTTTAGTACGAAAAAATGTGATTAAATTTTATCGGCACATTCTCATTAATTGAATAAGGTCAAGCAGAATTTCGAAAATAACGGTGGCAAACAACCATAGCAATTATGAGGTAATGTGACTTACACTACAAAACCCATGGAACTAGCCAAGAATGTTTTGGGATTGCCACAACTGTTTTTGTAAAAATCATCTGCTTTCATTTATGTGAAAAAGCGTAAGATATTGTATTATTCGTTACCATGTAATTTATTTTTCTTATTTTATGTTTTTGGCAGCATTCTATGTTTTTGTTTTAAGTTTGTCTTTATTCGAATGTAAAAAGATGATGGAATGTTGATAGCCGACCAATGCCTCGCATATTTCAGTGTTAAATAAACCGCATCTACAGTCCACATTTGTTGTGTTTAAGAGCCAGCGTGTGTTGTATATAATATTTGTTCTTGTAATTAAATATTTGACAGCAGCTTATTAACGTATTAAAAACGTATATCACAAAACTTATTACTTTTTTGTTTTTAGAAAAGTTGAAATAAAAGGAACTCTTTGACATCCTAAACAAATTTTTTATTTAAAACCTTGAATTATGAAACTAAGAATGATTGTTTGATTCCATTGAATTTTGATTCCATTTGGAATCGAGCCTAAGGGCAGGAAATACAACAATTATTTTTCATCTGCAAATGTATACTCTTGTGTAAAGTTCAGAAATTCATCGTACTCTTAAAACAAAAATGTAGAAACTGTTTGCTCTCGTTCAAATATTTACTTTACATTAAAGAACTGTCTTACAGAAAAGGGTTTAACTATTTTCTATTGTAAAAAGCATTTGTTTTATTTTATTTTTCAATAATTGAGTTTGTATATTTGAACCAACATACAATATTAGCTCACATGTGCATTATTTTCAGAAATTCATCATCTTTTTTTTTTCTTTTGAGAAAAGCAGAAGTCATAAAAGAAATTTTCTATAGTAATTTTTAATTTATTAATGACAGACGCTTTATGATTTCAAATAAATATATATATATGTTCTTATTTTTGATATGATTTCAAATTTTTAATAAAAAGAAAATTCAATTATTTAATGTCTCCATGTGCTAATGATACAGATATGTTAAATTTTCTTTAATGATTTTTACAATCTGTTATCTATGTTTAAATTTAAAATAAATAAATTCTTTACTCATGCATTCTTATGCTTAATTTAAATATTACGTTTATACGAACTTATTATTAATAAATGTTTAAACATTTATATATAAAGGAAATTATTATTATGAAAAAAACTGTATTGCGGACAAACTTTACGAAACGCAAGATTTTTTAAGTTAAATAAATCTATTTCTTATGTATCTTTTTGGCTTACTGCACCGTGCATTTATGCATTCTTTCTTTTTCAACATCTTAGCATACTTAGATGTAGGTCCTGTAGCATATGCCAGACAATAACCTCATCGAATTGACAGCTGAAATTCAGAATTAGTTGAAACAAGTTTTCTATATCAACCCTTTGTTGCATAGGCATAGGTGCCAACCTGACATTCGTTATCCGTAATACGTGCGTTAATTTGACCCTGGTTTAATGAGTTTCGAACCAGAATTTTTTCAAAGAAATAAAATTAAGTATGATCCATTAACAATGCTGAAAATATATAAATAAAGATTCGTGAAATATATTTTCTGGTTTGAAATGACGTTGACCTGCATCAAACTAATCCATGTATTACGGAAGATTAGTTGAAAGTAGACAGCTATGCATAGGCTTAACACTAAAAAATTAATTGCTTAAGTGTTGAAATTTATGACTGACACCGGAATTTGACAACAGCTTTATTTGTAAACAAGAAAAAGCTATTTTGCAGGAATTTAATAAACCGAATTTTTTTAAACCAAAATTCCGGTGCCAATGTGGCATTTGGGAATTAAATTTATTAGCATTTGGGAATGATTTTTTGTCCACGGTAGTGGTTAGTATGCAACAAAGGGTTAAAATGCAATTGGTCTGCCATTTCATGCTTTTGTGGAAAGCACCTGGAAACTGACTTTTTGTGGGTTTCTGGTATCTTCATCTTTGCGTTTTCCTTCTCCCGGCCCTTCAATTTTTCACACCTTTAAGTGAAAAAACGCAATTGTAAAACGACCTACAAATCTGTAAAATCAGGTTTTCCGGCCGATTTTCTTTCATGTGCATTTTGGCAAAATACTTGCAATGCAATTTGCTATTCGAGTTTTAAATAATCCTGCTACTTGAGCCATAAATTTGGAGAAGTGATTGATGCTTCAATATTATAGATTTAAAATGCGTTTTTTATAATATAAATGTACATAAAGAAATATATTTTAGTAGCATAGCTGATTTCTTGTTAGTTTAGTAAAATTACTTTTCTGCTCACTACATATTTCCCTCAGCTACTTCATTTCTTTTAACGTATGCGACAAAAAGTTGATGTTTTAAAATGAAATATCTGTGAAAATTTCGAATTACTACAAAATATTAAAACATAAATTCAGCATTACAGACATTAACTTTATTTTTTAAAACAAAAAAAATTGACTTTGAAGTTATCTTTCTCTTGCTTGCTCCTGATGAAAAAAAAAATGTATACATTTTAAAATTCTCCTTTGATATTTGAGTAAAAAGAAAAAATAATGTATGTTTAATTTTAAAAGAAAATTTTCCCGCATCTGTAAATACAAAAGTTTTTTTGCATGCTGATGCCAGAACAAGAATGTTTACCGGAAAACTAAGAGCATTTTGAAATATTTGAATTGTTTTCATTTAGATAAATATATATATATACATATTTCTTTGTGTAGAAAGGTAAAGTCTGTTTCATTTTATGAATAAAATTGATTACATGGATAAAAAAATTGTTTTTAGAACATTATGAATTTTTTATAAAACTAAAATCTTACGATATTGTATATTACAATCATTAATTATATGTTTTCTGAAGAATATAGTTTTATTTTTATTAATATTATATTATATGCACTGTTAAAAAAATTCTGAAATTCATGAACATTTTTTTCCTGAATTTCACAGAAAAGCTCCCTTTTAACAACTAAAGGGTATTTTCCGTTACAAATCACAAAGTTCCATTATATTTCCTGAAAAAAAAACGAAACAAATGGAAATAAAAACAAAAAACGGAGACACTACGTTGTGCGGGGGCTCCATGGCCGAGTGTTCAAGGCACCACACCGCTAATCGCCTGCGAGCGCAGATTGTGGGTTCGAGTCCCATTGGCGCCATGGAATAATGCAACATAAAAATTCATTTTAAATTACATTTTTTCTGTTTATTTTTCTCTTTTTTTCTTATTAAAAATCTTTTAATTTATTAGCCGAAAAATAAACAAATAAAGAAATAAATAGTGTACGACAATTTCAAAAAAAAAAAAAAAAAAAAAAAAAAAAAAAAAAAAAAAAAAAAAAAAAAAAAGTCTATATATATATATTGTAAAAAAATTGTTAATAAAAAATTTTTATTAAAAAAAAACAGTGGTTTCAAACAGCAATTTTTTTATTTAAACTTTTTAATAAATTAAAAATGATTTAAAAAAATAATAAGTATTATGCATCAGTCTAAAATAATCCGTTTACAAACATTCTAAGGAATATATTTGAATGGAAATCTTTAAAAAGCACAACAGATTTTCCCATTAACTCATAAAAGACATATTTTGTACGGTTTAGCATCAGCAACTTTGGCTCAGTTCGTAAGATTTTGTTCCGCAATCTGAAGTTCCCGAGTTCGGTCCTGCGGACGGCGTGAAATAAATTATCCAAAATAACAATTAAGTAAAATAACATGGCAGCTTAAAATCCCTCGGTGATTTCGAATTCTTTGAAGATTAATCGGTAAATCATTTTTAAAAATTATATTAAATTATTACTATTATAAATCAAACTTTGTAACGGAAAGTTACTGATTCTTACACCGGAGTTTTCCCTTCTTGTATTTCCCACAACGGAAAATCTACTAACGGAACGGTAAAAGTTCGGCGACATTGCTGCCAGTAGTTTCACCTGGAATACACAGATTTATTTTTAACAGTGTGTGTATTCCAATATTAAATTAAAATTAGTTTTAAAGTATTAGTTTTTAAAAAATAGAACATTTGGTTCTTATCTGAGTTTTAAACACAAAAAGCAATATGATTTTCTTTCATTACAAAAAGATGAATTAATGATAAAATTGACCTTATATCCTACATAAAATTTATTTAAGCAACATTGCTTAGTTAATAAAAAATTATCCTTAATTTTCTATTTTTTTATCGAATCATTGTTTCAAAAAATAGTAAAAAGTATTGATATAATTTTATTAATAAAAAAGATGGAAGATAGTCTTAAATAACAAAAAGGATACATTGATCTTTAATTTAAAAAATAAGTTTCAACTTTTAAAATTGGATATTTAAACTTCTAATTGTAAATTATTTTGTGTTAGCTGAATCTGTGTACTGTTAAGAACTGGGAACACGTGTTTTTTATTAATTTTCAAAATATATTTTAAATATTTGTCGGTCTTTAGTAATAAAAGCATGGTAAAACTATGTTTCTAAATAACTTATTTTACGCGGATATTATAAGTTATATTCTATACAGAAAATACGGAACAACCTACGACATGAAAAAAAAAATCCTAATTATTAAAGAAGACATAACCAGTTCATTCAAAACAGGAATCTGGTCGTCCCTGTTTTTTTATTCCTATTTAAGCAGATTTGAAGTATGTTTCATAATGAATACTTGTATTAAATTTCTTAGTGCGTTATACGGATATGTTTTATGTTAGTCAAATTAAATTTCAGAAAATGATACATATTCGCAAATGATACAAAAGTCGTTATTTGTAGAAAATAAAAATCTAAATGCTATACAAAAAGCAATTGTCTGTATTATTGTTACATTAAATGTAAATATTAATTTTCTGTATTATTGTTGTTCGTACAAATGAGTTCATATGATGCTACAGTTACAGGATATCCTTCGTATATCGCTCTTCCAAGTCGACACACAGTGACAGCTGCTGTAATCACTTTTGACTTTTGAACTCCTAGACATCGCTGCTAGTATTTGAGTTTGCATAGCTCTGTTCTACGTCGTTTGTGGGCCAAAAATGAAGAAATTCTTTTGATGTTTCTTTTCCATGTCGAGACACAATAACAGTTGGTGTAAAAAATTCTGTCTTTCGGACTCCAAGAAATTGCTACTAGTAGGTATGTTTGCATATCTTTGTCTCATGCCCCTTATCGTACAGATCTCTTTGAATTGAATAGATGTTATAATTCTATTTTTTTAATAACTTTTGACACATTTTATTGATTTTTTTTATTAGAATTTTGCATTAGAGGTTCGCATTGCTTGATAAAATTCCCAGCCCACTGAAAATTGTGAATCCGTAATTGGTTCTTTAATGATATCTCATTTCAATCAGTATAGATTCCTGATCAGTATAGATTCCTGATATAATAAAACTAGTAAATATTTTATCGTTTTAGATGCAAATACTGTTCTTATCAATAGTAGATGTGGAAATGCTGCCACTAACAATCCTTAAAATTTTACAATTATATGGAGGTGTTTGGACCTACCTTGTTCTTTATTCAACAAAAGCAAACAAGAAAAAAGCACGCAGTACATGCTACATAAAACAAATTTTAAGAATTTGTCACGTGTCCACCACAGACGGAATAACACACTTGTTATTTTCTTTTAGCAATTTCAAATAAACAGATTCCACACATGACAAATTTTTTATAGCAGTGTGTATGATTTTATTATTTTATGTATAGCGAATATGGTGGAAAAAAAGTTAACGTAAAAATGCGAATCACAGTTGATATCTTACTTCGAAGAATCTTTGCTACGTACAGTAATTGAAACGACGTATTTTTTTCTAGACATAATTTTCGGAAAAATTATTTTATAGTGCACCTTATCTATGTCCATATATTTCATCTAGTTTACCCAAACTGTTTACTCCAACTCAAACATTTTCTTTGCAGTATTAAATATGATAAATACACAAAAATTCAATTATTTTCTTTTAACAAAGTTTCTTTTTTTACAGTAATAAAAATTACATTCGAAACTCTTCATATATACAAGGTGTCCAATCTCAAGAGTGGCCAATGGCTAATTTCTAAACCGTTAGTCAAAGACATATAGTTCCAGTTGCAAAAATGCTTTAAAAAAGGTAAAGAATTGTTTTTCAAGCGATTTAAGTCAAAAAAATTTCATTAAAAAATTACGAAAATTAAATTTTTATACGATACCCCGGTCTTATAAGTGATATTTACTAAAAAATTCCCATCACCCTAACAAAAAAGGTCCCATTCATCTAACATTGAAATTGACCGAGTTATGAAACTTTAAATGTCATGACTCAAACCCCTTCTCTGTAGCTGCAAATGGACGAGTTGGACTAAGTTCTCAGGGAACATAGACTAAGTGCTTAAATTATTATAAAGGACATACATTTCCAATGCTGTCCAATAGCTTATTCCTAAACCATTTGTCACAGACATATAGTTTCAATTACAAAAATGATTTAAATTGAGATAAAGAAATATTTTTTAAAGCGATATAACTGCTGCCACCATGTAAGTTTTACGGTAGTGTTAATTTTTATTAATTAATTTCTAGTTTGAGCAAATAGGAGAAGTCGTGAGTTTTAAAGATCTCTTTATTGAGAAAATCAATTTTTGGGAAATCACGATTTTATTTTTAAATGGTGTGTTATTTTGCTAAGCTTTTACTTTGCTTAAAACGTTTGTACGTATGCTTTCCTAGTTAAAAAATTGTATTCAAATTATAACTCACTTCCAAATATCCCATCAAGGTTTCAATTGCACACTTATTTATACTATTATTTTTAACACAATCGTGCTGATTGGTAAAGTCATCATACGAACTGAATATTTCCAAACTGAGCGAAAAATTACCCAGTCCGGGAATCGATTCCGGATACTTGGCTTACAAGGCCAATGCTTTACCTGTTAAGCTAACCGGGCGATAACCGGCTGGGATTTTTCGCTCAGATAACCTTATTGGCCATAACATCTGGTCTGTCATTTAGACAGCTCGGCAGAATAAGCCGCAGGTAATGGAACTCCATAGAACGATTGATATATCTCCAGCTCATATTCAAAATATTAGAATAATTGAGAAAAAGTAATAAGAAAAAATTATTTGTCATTTATTTATTTTTTATACTAAGTAAATGCAATTAAATTTCTTATAAATTAAATCTGGAATGTTTAGATAAGATTTTAACATTTATAAAATATAAAATACAGCACAATAAATTAGGTATACAGCTTCCTTTAACACACCAGAATATTAGAATAAAATTTAGATTGGTTCAAAATATTAGAATATTTTATTTCACGCAACAATATTACCTTATGAATATGAAGTAAATGGTAGTTAATATTTTGTAGCATCCCCTTTAGCTTTCATAACAGCGTACAATCGATCTTGCATACTATATACAAGGTGTTTAAAAACATTTCTATCAATATTAGCCCAAATAGACTTTATACGTGCCACTAACTCAGTTTTACTTGAAGGAGGATTTTCTTGAAGTTTATTCTTCATTATACACCATAAGTTTTCGATGGGATTAAGATCTGGTGAATTTGGTGGCCAAGGAAGTACCTTAATGTTGCGTTGGCGGAACCAATTCTTTGTTGACACCGAGGTATGCGGGGACGCTAAATCTTGTTGAAAGATGAAATCATCTTCAAATAAATCTTCTGATGATGGAATCATGTAATATTCTAAAATTTCTTGATATATCAGAGAGTTAACCTTTTCGTAGACGATGCATAACTTTCCAGGTCCTTCTGCACTCATACAACCCCAAACCATGACACTAGCATCAAAATTTACGGAACGTTTAAGGCATTCTTTATCAAATGCTTCTTGCTTCATTCTCCAAACTCGAATACCTTGATTACCATATGAAACACAAAACATACTTTCATCACTAAACAATATATTTTTCGAATCTTCATTGCTCCATAAACGTCTTCATTTACACCAATTCAATCTTATACGCTTTTGTCTTGCAGTCATGAGAGGTTTTGTTTTCGGTACACGAGATTCAAATTTAAATTTATGGAGACGTTTTAATGTTGTCGATGTAGAAACTTCAACTCCTTCTACTTTCCATTTTCGGTGCAAGTATCGCACACTTTTAAAACGGTTTTTCTTAACTATACGCTTCAATTTCCTGTCATCTCTAGCAGATGTTTTTGGTTTTCGGCCAGCATTTCGGCGATTATTTTGAAATTTTCCAATTTTTGAATATTGTGTTAGTATTTTACTAACGCTAGATTGCGAACAATGTAAATAATTCGCTATAAAACATTGATTTTTACCGTGCCGATACAAATCAACCATACGAAGTTTAGTAGATTCAGGAATATCACTCATACGGCCCATTTTAAGACGAAAAAGAAACAAACTGCAAAAAAGAATACTGATTCTAAATAAAATGGTCTGAATTAAATCAATGATGCCACCAGTTAAGAATTGGTAATAATTAAAGGAGAATTAATGTGAAATATTCTAATATTTTGAACCACTTGAATAAATATTCTAATATTTTGACTTTTCAAAATATTTTTTTTTTGCAATTAATCTTTTCAAAAATGATATTAAATTTAAGATAACAAGTAAGTTTAATCAACAATAAGTTCTTAATAAAAATATCGTTTGCATATTTTCATTAAAAGACATTAAATTACCAAACGATATTTTCAATTTCTAAAAAAAAAGGTAATTATTCTAATATTTTGAATATGAGCTGTACGTATGCATCGTTCTATGGAGTTCCATTACCTGCGGCTTATTCTGCCGAGCTGACTAAATGACAGACCAGATGATATGGCCAATAAGGTTATCTGAGAGATAATTCCCAGCCGGTTATCGCCCGGTTAGCTTAACAGGTAAAGCATTGGCCTTTTAAGCCAAGTATCCGGATTCGATTCCCAGACTGGGCAATTTTTCGCTCAGTTTGGAAATATTCAGTTCGTATGAACACTTATTTATATCTAATGATTAAGTAATATTAATACGATTTTAGGTGCGTCGCATTTATTTATTTTATAGGACTTCACCAAACTATACTAGGTTAAGTTATCTAATAGAATTTTAAATATGTGCCATTTTGTAACGAATTGTGACTGTTGCTTTTCATAATTTAATTTAACAAAGTTTCTGTTATTTTTTAACATATATTTTTAGTAAAAAGTTTGCTTCAATATGTAAAAATCAACATACATTTAAAAATAATATTCTAAAAATTATTTTATTCTAAATGTTTAATGTTAAATTTTATACCTGGCGTTTATTTTTATTTCCAGTAAATTTGTGACTGACCCCTAATTTGCGGCAAAAAATATGCTTCAACTTTAAACAGCTATTACTCGGTCAGTTTTAATCGCAAAGGAATGGGACTTTTTTTTTGTATTACTTGTTAGAGTAATGAGAAATGTTTTTCTTAATATCACTTATAGGACCTGAGGACTGTATAAAAATTTTATTTTCGTAATATTTTCATAATTTTTTTTGACTTAAATCGCTTGAAAAACAATTCTTTACCTTTTTTACAGAACTTTTGCAATTGAAACTATAGGTCTATGTGTAACGGTTTAGAAATTTGCCATTGGCCACCGTGAGAGTGGACACCCTGTATATTTAATGACATTTCTACGCTATTTAAAATACAATACAATATATTCATTTGAAATTAATACTCTAATTATGCAAAAAATCGCTACAAAACATATACCTGGCGACAGAATTATCTGTCCTGTTCCAATTGAATAAAAACATCACATTTTAGCTGTACATATATATTTCATGTATAATGCTTTATAATTCAAAGTTTGTACGCTTAAAGAATTTACAAATACATCTACCAGAATTTTCGTTAAGTCAAAATTTCATTATTTGGCTACAAAATTACCTATATTCGAATATAGTGACCAGCACTTAAGAAAATTTCTGATATTACAACGCATAAAGTCTTCAGAATCTTTTGATGTGTATAAATCCTATAATTTCTGAATAACTACTTTTTTTCTAGAACTTTCCAAAAAACTGTTCCTTATATAGATATTAACATATATCTTTTATTAATAAATATGTCATTATCAATATATACTATTTGTGGGGGCGTTTTGTAGTAGCAGCTATGCTGGTAAAACACTTAGAGGAAAATAAATAAAAGCATAGTAGTCCAGGTTCTAAATGTGAAGGTAGCGAAAAAACCCTACAATGATTGCAAAGTCACTTTTTATTTAAACATGTAATAATAGAGGGGTACACATACAGTACTCGGAGAAAATCTCCGAACAGAGATTTTGCGACTTAACCGGACAAGAGCAGTGAGTCAAGTGCCTTCATACATAGCAACAAACCACCACTTTTGGCATGCTAGAAAATTGCCAACATACACAAGTTCGCCTTTGCACAATGGATAGTTTACGCCAAATAACATTTAAAATGCAGCTGGCATGATCAGAATTCAATTTGGTTGCCCAGCTGGGATGGGAAAGGAAAGGTTGCCAATAGATGAATGTTACACGTGTTGTTATGTCTAAACACAGAAGCCGACTGAAGGGGTACCAGATTTTAATGCGCAGATGTTAAATACTTTTTAGGATTTTGTCGAGAAAGGAAAAAGAAGCGTAAGCATAAATTTTAACTGCGAAACAGAGATGATCTCCTTATAAGGTAATGGAGAATTGACTCGATCAGAATTAGCCGACATCTGGAAATTGTTTTTAACGGTTGATTAAAAATGTGAGTGTATTTCTCACAGATAAACTTGAGCAGCTGCAGATTTTCGGTTAGAGAAAAACTAAGCGAGGAAAAATGGAAAGGGATGAAGGACAACTTAAAACTAATTTTGAATTGAAAAGGAGAAGGGGGGGGGTAAAGGAATAATTTAAGAAAATAACCAATATAACGAAATAATAGAAAATAACCAATATATAACGAAATAATCGTTATACTATTTGTTCTTATTAATATATACCGGGTGTCCCAAAAATGACTGATGGATTTTAAAATTCAATAACTTGCAAACGGTGACATCTATTTAAAAAATTTTTGCAGGAAGGTTGTATTTAATGTCAGGAGTTTTTTTTTTTTTTTTTTTTTTTTTTTTTTTTTTTTTACCGTAATTTTGTATTTTAGTTCGAATTTCAAACAATAGGTGGCGCTGACGGTGATTGAAGGCCAGGTCGACGCTTCACATTGCACTGATCATCTGGCCTTCGATCGCCGTGAGGGCCACCTATTGTTTAAAATACGAAATAAAATACAAAATTAAGGTAAAAAAACTCCTGTCATTATACATAATCCTCCTGCATTTTTTTTAAATAGCTGTCCCCGTTTGCAAGTTATTGAATTTTAAAATCCATCAGTCATTTTTGGGACACCCGGTATCTGAAAATACCTTGGTAAAGCTTAAAATTACGAAACTTTTATTAAAATTTAATTTTTAGAAGACTTATAAAAACAGAAAAATCTTTCACATGCAAAGCAATAACTTTTTTTATTATTATCTTAAAGCTATATTTATTTATGCAAGTCAGAATGAAACGTCAAAAGTCCTGTACTTTTATTTTATTTGTAAACAATCCTGAAGGTGGAAAATGGTACTTTGGAAGCAATTATCCTTTCTCTGAAAATTTAACTATTTGTGTAAAGTTCAGACATTTATCGTGCTCTTGAAGAAAAATAAAGAAACTATTATCTCTTCTTCAAATATTTACGTTTCAGTAACGAATGGTTTTCAGAAAATAATTTAACTATTTTCAATTGTTAAAACATTTATTTTATTCTAGTTTTCAATAATTATGTCTGTATAGTTTAACCAAATTACATTATTTGCTTAGATGTGTATTGTTTTAAGGAATTATTTTTTATGAGAAATGCAGAAGACATAAAATAATCTTTGACAGTAGCTTATTGCTACGAATGACTGACATTTAATGATTATATATATATAAATGTGTTTTAGAAATTCCAGAGATTGATATATATATATATATATACATATATATTTTATATATATTATATATTATATATTATATTATATATATATATATATATATATATATATTCCTGGAATAGATACAGATTTTTTAATTTAATAAAATCCTCTTGTAATGCATGGCTGAATACACTATTGATACGTATAAGGTAAATTTTCGTAAAGGATCTCAGCAGTTTTCAGAAATTCGAATATTGTATAATATTTTTTCTTCATTTTAAACTATGTTCAGACAAATTTTTATTTTATTTACTCGACATCGGTCACGTTTATTCATTTAGTGCTAGAATTCTTTCAATATCTATAAAAACTCTAATGCCTTTCAAAGATTTCTAGCATTTTTAACTTTCTGCAGCTACTTTCCGGCCACGGAACTTGATGCGCTTTCTCCTGCAAACCCGCTGGCAACAAAGTTGCTTGTTATATCCCACAGTGACTCTAAGCTTTAGAGCTCTCTAAGACATCCGCTATTCTGTAATTTCAATCCCTTCTCTTAGCATAATTTTTTTGACGGTGATTTGATTTGTTGCACTCAGCATCCTCATTGGCTGCTGAAGTTAGCAGTGAAATCCTTAAAATTTCTTATTTTTTTTTAGCTATTTCTTAATGTTTCTTATCTGTTTCTTTTCTTGATGTTGCTTTATTTATTTTATTCCATTTTTCAGCAAAAGAAATTTTGACACTTGCAATTTCGGCCGTTTTGTTAAATATCTAGAAATATATGCGGAATGACTCTGAAACTCCTGATGTATTAAAAGATTAGAACAGGTCATATATTTTTGCGAAGATTTACCCCCAAAATCTAATACGGGACCATCAACAAATTGAAAAAGAGCTAATATCTTTTGAAAAACTCTGTCAAAATTAATGTAGCAAAAGCGATCAAACAGCAGATTATGATTAAATGGCTTATGGCAATAAGCTTTGTTCATTTTTATGCGGATAGCATATATACTCGTAGAAAAAGTGAGGTTTTTATAAAAACGGTCTCAAATTTTGCCAAGTTTTTTTGCTTCCAATTAGCAGCGTTCTTAATATAAAACAATGTTCTTTTCAGAAAATATGAGAAACAACATTTTATCGGACACCCTTTAATCAAATTAAAAAATATATTAATTAATTGTATGAAAAATGATCATATTTATTAAATAAATTTTTACTGCGCATGCTTCAATTCTATAATAATTTTATTTTCATATTGTGATAGATAAATGTATCGAACAACTTTTGTTAAAGTTTCAAAATCATAGCTTGAAAACTCTTGAATTATCGTTTAAAGAATAAAATCACAATCCGTCATTCCAAAAATGAAACAAAAAGATGAGGGGCTGTATCCATATTTCATTGAATAGTGTCTACACAATACTGCACGTATTATTGTATTTGGATACAGCTCCTCATCTTTTTGCTTCAGTTTGGAAATAGCGGGTTTTGATCGTATTCTATCTACGATAATTTTCAGAATTTTTAAGCTATGATTTTGAAACTTTAAGAAAAGTTGCTCTATATATTTATCTAACACAACATGTAAATGAAATTTTTATAGAGTTGACGCATGCGCAGTGAAAATGCATTTAGTAAAGCTACTTATTTTTCATACAATTTTTTTTCGATTACAAGATGTTATGCAGAACGTTGATTATCTTATTTTCTGAAAAGAACATAGTTTTTTTGTTTTAAGAACATAAAAAGTTATAAGCAAAAAAACTTTTGCGACCGTTTCTATAAAAAAACCTTACTTTTTTTAAGTATATATGCTCTCCGCACAAAAACGAAACCATACGTTTATTACCATAAGCCATTTAATCATAATCTGCAGTTTGAACACTTTTACTACATTAGTTTTGACAGGATTATTCAAAAGATATTCGTTCTATTTCAATTTCTTCACGATCCCCTATGGGATTTCGGGAAAAGAAATCTTCGCGAAACTATATGACCTGTACTATGTTGTTTACCCACCTTGAGTTTCAAAGTAATTCCTGATCTATATTTCGAGATATTCAACAAAAAAAAAAAAAAAAAAAAAAAAAAAAATATCGCAAGCGTCTAAAATTGCAAGTGTCAATTTTTTTTCCTGAGACTGTATATAATTTTTTTTAATCTGTGTGATATTTTCCTTTTAACTTTATCCTCTACTTGTATTCGACCATCATAACAAAACATGCTGATCATCTCGGCATCCAGATAAATCAATTGATCACTGGGAATCGAAGGTCATCAAAAACATTAGGAAACTTGTAGTAACCTTATAGTGACTGCAAAACTCTCAATAAAACCTCGTTCATTCAGAAACTCCAATGGTAGCAGAGTTGCTCGTCAAATATTAATGCGCTTTAAAGCTGTTTGAGGCATCACCTTTTCTTTCTATATACATAATCACTAGCTGATGAAGTTAGTAGTCAAATCTATACTTTTTTTTACATTTTCACATATAATTCCTATTTTTGTTGTTTTCCTATTTATATTTTACTATTTCATAATTATTTTTCATTTATTCCACTTATATTTGAAATCATGCATGACAGTGGGTCTTTTTCTTTTCCACTTTACCCCCTGCTTGTATTCGACCATCACGATTCTTTGCAGTTAGTTAAATTCCTTTACTTGCTGATCGTCTATGTATCCTGATAAAAATGTGGGTCAACAAGAACATAACAAATCTTGTAGGCATTTAAAAAAGAACTGAATTGGTTCGAAATTAAAAAAATAATAATAGTAGTACAGTAATTTACTTGCATAAAAGGAAATTTTTAAAATTGTGAAAAGGCCCAAATTTTGATAATTAATTTTCATTTATTTAATTTATATTTAAAATCATGCATGGCAGATGACTGTAAAGAAATAGTGTTATTTTCTTTACCTTCTGCTTGTATTCGACCATCACAATGCTCTGTAATTTGTTATATTCTATCACATGCTGATCGTCTAAGCCTTCTGATAAATCGATTGATCGCTGGGTTAACAAGAACAAAACTAATCGTGTAGTCATTTCAGAAACAACTGCATTGGTTCATTGGTTGAAATAATAATAATAATAATAATAATAATAATAATAATAATAATAATAATAATAATACAGAAATTTTCAGGCATTGATGAGAAATTTTGAAATAAAGAAAACCTCTGAATTGGAACCTTGCATTTTGTACTGCAATGTGTCACATTCGTCTTACATTCCTACATATTAGTGATCATTGTATTGTGCTGTACCTTCAAAGTTTGTAGGTACCATGACTTTAGATCCACCCTGTACAGCATATTACTATGTTCAGAATATTTTGTGCTGTAGCAATAATTAAATAATAAATTGTTAGACAGAATCGAGGAAATAATAAAATAGAACACAAAAAAGATCTGAAGCTTAAAGACATAAGAATAATTTATGTAAAAGAGTATAAATCGAAAAATCTTCATTCATTCCCTGAAAGACATTTCTTTTAAACAAAACAAAAAAAAAAACAAAAAAAAAACGAAAAACAAACAAAGCATATATCTTATTATAAAAATTTCCAAAACAGATCACTATGTAATTATGGAAAATCCAAGAAAAATGTAATATTTTACTTATAAAAATCTCTTTATATTGTTATATTCTTAAAATACATAATTGCCTAACAGCATTATCTAAAATGCAATAGTTTCGAGTAATTTTTCTTTCTCGAATCAAATTACATAAATAATTCCATTTAGTAAAAAAAAATTTTTTTTCAATTGTATAATACATTTTTTATAAATAGTTCAGAGAATGCAAATTACATGCAGCAGATTTTACTTTACCACATGTATAACATGTATAACATCTTTTATAAATACATTTTTAGTTTATGTATACATTTATTTTGAATGTTCCTGAAAACCATGCTTTGTGTGTAAATGGTTAACAAAAGAGAATTTTTAAACAAATTTCATGGTTTTAATTTGCTATTTATGGCCAAAATTCACCGGATGCTTTCTGTTTTAGATGTTTTCTTGAATGTTTATTGTTTGTTATTGCATGTTTATTTATTGTTAATTGTTTTAGAGTAATACTGCTAGATTTCTTTTTTATTTTAAGAGTATAAAAAAATTGATTCATCAATTATTTTGAATGAAGGGGGCACATAAACAATGAAGCAAATAAGAAAATAAAATACATATTTCAAACCAACATATAAATTTAAATTGATTGTAGTTCTAGCATTATAAATTGGTGATCCTACTAAAAATTATATTCAATTGTTTCACATAAGCACGTATATTATTTGAACCATATAAGATTCTTTAAAAATGCAAGACTTTTCTGGATTTTATTATTATTATTACTATTATTATTATTGATGTTTATAGTCTTTAAAGAACAAAAGAATGTAACGTCACTATTAGGAAATTTGGTAAAATAATTAAAAAAATAAACTTCGTGAAAAATCACCATGAAATGAAAACAATCCATAGGACACTTAGGAGGTAAAAACTGAAAGTCGAGAAAAACTTTAGAAGTATGTTAAAAATAAAAAAAACCCTCAAAATTCACTTAAGATTGCTTTTCACTGTTGGGCTTTCATTTTTTCTATGGATTTCTGCATGGTCAGAATAACTAAGCACCCTTCTTCTTCCCCTCTCTTAATTTTTTATAAATCTTTTTTATTGGTAAAATTCTGATAATGTATTCAATGATCTGTCCTCATCTCCTTCTTTTTTTTCAGTGCGAAAAACACTTTTATAATATTTTTCTCTTGTCTCCTTTCCTTTTATTAACATTTAGAAAAAAATTGTTCTTTTGTCTTATTCTTTTTGTTTTATTTTAATTTTGTTAATTTCTTTTAGTTATTTTTCCTATTTGTTTCTCTTCTATAGAATTGGCACCACTTTCACCTTTTGCATGCACTCAATGTCATGTTTATCAAATTTAATTTTTTAATGAGGAAATTTGTTGAATCTAATTACCTCATTTATTACAACAATAACAATATAGGTAATGTCACATATTCTTTACTTTTAATACGTTAATATGTTTTTAAAGAATTTCTTTCAGCAAGGAATAAATAGAACAATAAACAGAAAACATGTAATTTGTATTTTTAAAGTAATTGTTTACGTTTTCGTTATTTTATTCATTTTGTGTGCTATGTTTTTAGAATATTAATGTATTTTTAAATACATTTACTATTGAAAAAATGAATATAAATAATGGCATAGTTATAGTAATCAATGCTTTTAAAGAATACTATGGAATTTTTTTTAGTATTTTCAAATTTGTGACAAATGGCGGAGGGAATGGAACCAATATCTTCTCTCCTGTACATTTCTAATTACAAAAAGAAGAAAAAAAACGATTAAAGTATATTTAATCTCAGAATAACTCAGAACTCAGAATAATGAGCATGATATGTACTTAAAATTTAAGGGGCAAAATTAAAATGTACAGTATAATTTAAATATATGTGTTTGTGTACCTATTTAGGTAATCAATTAAAAGACAACATTTAGGCTGCGAAAATGTCAACACAAAACTGTCATTACCATTCATTTCAACTATTAATAATTAAACGTACTGAATGAATGTGATTTCAATTTAAAAATAATTTTTGAAAACAAAAATACACATTAGTTTTTTAATAATTCGTTCATTTGAAGTATTTACCAGATCAATCTATTAATACCTATAACAATAACAACTTCATGAAATAGAATTAGCAGTAGCAAACTATAGCACAATATATAATAACAAAAAAAATAATATAAAAAACTCTAAACAAAAATGATATTTAAAAATTATAATAGTGATAAATTAATAAAATCTTATTTACATGTATTAGGACAGTTAAATACTAAAAATTAAATTTAGAAAAAAAAAATATTATTAGATAAAAATTAAATAGACATGTTTTAAAGAGTTTATGTGTATATTCAAGCAAGTAAGGAAAATTGTTTAAAACGTATGGTGCGAATATGCATCATATACTTTGCATTATCATCCAATCCAGACGATTCGATAGTTTAACAACTGCAAATTTTAGATAATGCCCACGACCTCGATTTCGATGACACCGTAGATCAGCCGTTTGCTGTTAATTCACTTATTTATATTTACCTATCCCCTTTCTTTCTGAGGTAATTGGGTCTTCTTTTTGTTCTCAGTCCTATTTCAGACAATTGCTCCTGTTTTGTACATAATATAAATATTTTCATTGCTTCATTTCATCTATTTTATTGATTTATTTGGTAATTACATTATAATTATCAACATATCCACTTCTTAATATTTTTAAACACTAAAATTCAAACATTATGTCTCGTAATTGTAGATGCATTTATAGAGAATAGTACAATTGTTGTCAATATGCACTGATGACATTCCTTAAGAGTTTTAGAACCAAAATTAGCAAATTGAATTTATGTTTATCTATGTTACACTGTAGCAAATGTTTTTAAATTATCCTGAGAATATTGAGGTCTCTACTGCACTATACTAACGGAAATATTTCAAATTTGAGCAGAAAATTTGTTTGCATTCATTTCACTGCTGAAACAAAGCACAAAAATATGGAAAGGACTCTGATGGATTCAAAAAGTGGAAATAGCATGTGATATCCGATGGTATCCGAAGTGCTCCCTTTATAATACTAAACTTTTCCAAAAAGTTTTTATAGTGTAATAACTGTTGAATGATATTGTAAAATCTAATCATTGTTAATGTATATAACGATATTCAGTGAAATAGGCTTCCACCAGGGATTGTATTTATACTCCAAAGTTAAAGCTGGGTTCCCGGGGTTGTCATCTCTGTTATCCCTGTTGTTAATTCATAGGGAATGCTATTCTTATACAGTTAAAACTGCGTCGGAATCAAATTCGTCGTCATTGTCAATAGTTTGCGCTTACTCAACACATTTTAAAAGGCTCGTAATAGGATCAGTTTTGAGATACTGTCATATCTTCTACCCTAAACGTGATATCTTATATTATAATTCCACTAACTGATTATAAATAAGGAACAGGACAATATTGCTATACCGCCAGTCAAAAATCAATGGCAGAATGCCTAAGTGGTTCTAGGAATCAGGTGGGACAAAACAACTTAATAAAAAAACACATACCTCAATTTCATTAAAAAAGGATAACATAAAATTTTGGAAAATTATATTCGCCGTATCGTTTGTAAGGGATACTAAACAACCCGAATGTCAATCTACCGGAAAAGAAAATGACAGCAAAAAGATGGCGAGTCAAGACTCTGTGCTAAACGTTTTATGTTCTGTCATCAGCTGCCAAGTTATCCACCTGCTTTCTCAACGCAATGATTACACACCATAGTAGAGTACAATTCGATGTTCACATAATGATAATTCAGGGAAAATCAAACCAGGAACATATTGTACTGAAACTGAATGTTCGGGTTGGATGTGAGGCCCCCATTGTGATCTGCGCTTATCAGAGACCTCATCTAGTCTTTAAAATTGGAAAGCATCGTCAAAAAATCTTTGAACGGGCTATTCCCCATCCTCCTACATCAAAGTAATGATGTTTTAGGATAAACCGGAAAGGACACATATGTCCGAGAAGAATAATAATTGGTACATAAGTAGTATTTAATTCGTAGTTTTGGGGGAATTTAAAGAAGAAAAGAAAAAAAAATAAAGCTTTCTTTTCAAAATTATAGCATAAATGCTATTTAAAAAACATATTTTTTTAAGTAAAAGAATAATTTAGTTTAAACAAATCAGATATTTGTTATCTTATTCATTAAAATAGTTAGAATGCGAACATCTTCAAAAAAGTACAACTTTGTTTTCTAAAACTTAATAAAAATTTAAAAATATCTTAATGTAACTCGTTATTAAATGGGTGTTCTATTACGCATTTCTATAAAAAAAATAAGGTCTTTTAATTAATTTTTTAAGCCGATAGTTGTTTTCGCAAATTTCAGTAGAACGTATATTTTTGTTTAGTATATTAAACAGAATAAAATATTCCTTGACGTGCTCTAGAAAAGTGCAGTATTTTTACAAGAAAAGAAAATCTATTTAGAACCGCCAAAAGAGAAATAAGGTATAAAATGCAGACTTATTCAGAAGAAATCCCATAAAATAAATCATCTTAATGTTTTCATTTTGCTTACTTTTACTCAAAACACTTGAGGGATTCCGGTAAATTATTTTCCACGTAAGAAAAATTTCAAATGTTCGCGTGTGGCATTAGAAAGTACTTCTGAAGTTAGAGAAAAAACAATTCATTTAAAACACCGATTTAATTATAAGACTATGGCAAAGATTAATGGAAGAAAAAAAAGTCATAAGAGATGTTGAAAACATGAGCTTGTTTGAGCAAATTGTTTTCCGAAATTCTCTATCTTATACTTTTCTTTGGAGTACTTACTTTTTTGTTATATTTCTTTTTAATTAATTACTGAATTTTTAAATGAAAATATCGGTGAAATGAAGCAAAATTTGTACATATGCAATATCTTGATGTATAAAATTCCCTAACTTCACAAATTGTATGTCCCATTTACGCGATTTCTTATACAAAATCAACATTATGGCACACGCCATTATTAGAAACTTACCATTAAAAAACAAAATAAAATATAAAAATAATAATTATATTATCACCTATTTAAAACTGTAAATCGGGAAAAAATAGGTTAAAAATAAGTACTTATACATGAATATTGAAAATTACGCATGAAATTTAAAAATTGAAATTATATTTTTATGCATGAAACAATAAAATAAACCGTATTTAACACTTAAATGCATATTGTATCGTTTTCGATACCATAAGTGTTCCCGATTTATTGGAGGGGGGGGGGGGGGGTTATTCACATATTCCGTATTCTCACCAGAAATTTAAAACAGCAATTTTCACTTTACTTAATGATAGACCATTCGTAATTAAATAAAGAAAAATTTACTATTTAGATTTTTCAGGTATAAATTCTGATTCTTTGAATTGCGCATTTTTTGGAAAGCGTTCTATCCTATGCATTTTAGGGTTAAAATGCTTAAATTATCAATTTATTAATTAGCGATATTTACGTTTTTTCTTTTTTTCAGCGGAATGTGATTGTATTGTGGTTCGTTTCGTTTTCCGATTCTATTATGATTTTTTTTTTTCAGCATTTTGAAAATTTTGTTAATGGATAATTTTCAATCGATAATTTGAGCCTTTTAAATATGGCGATTTTTCCCCATTTATTAATTAAGGTTTTAAATTTCATTCTAATTTTAAAACTTTATATATCGTTTTTAATATTCATGTATAAATCCTTATTTATAATTCATTTTTTTTTTCGATTTACTGTTTTTAAGAAGTGGTTATTTAATTGTTAATTTAATGTTTTATTTTCGTTTTTTATACTGAAGTGTAAATATTATTAATTGAAAGAAAATATTATTTATGCTGTTTTACGATTCGGCATCAATATAAAAATTGATTTTTCTAAATGTGAAATAAAACATTTTTGAAAAAAATAAATTTTGAACAAAATGTCTAAAACTTTGTTAAATTAAATAAAAAATAATAATAATGCTTGTATATTGTAATAATTAACACATTCGCTGCGGCTTACGTGAAGATGTGATGATAGTCAATGCCCCACTGTAGAAGTGGGTTTTTCCCAGAAGCCGATTTACTTTTTATAACAAAGAATCAGTGAAAGATTTTCCAGCGCCAGCGCGTGACTGGCTACTGGACATCACGCCACATCACGCGCTGGCGCGTGATTGGCCCCTTAACGTTGGCGCCATGTCACGCGTTTTTATGTGAGTGGCAGCGAATGTGTTAAATAAATGATATTTTTTTTTACTACGGACGTTTTAAAAGAAACTATTTTGAGTGATTTCATGGTTAAATTTATTTTAGAATAGTTCTCTTATTTATAAAGCGTCTGCTCCAGCGTGCTTATTGATAATTTCTTATTAAACTTACGATTTACACATTATTATGTAATAAGTACAAAACATTTATTTGTGTTGACAGCCCTAGTTACTTTTTTTTCACATTTCAGAGAGAGAAATATGTTTTCTGGTTGTATTGTGATTTAATCAATTCATCATTTCCCTATTTTGAGAAGAGAAGTACTATACATATGTCATGTTGAAAAGAAAGTAGATCTTATACTGCGTGCCAAGGGCTAGTGAAAAAAAAACAGACTAATTTTAAAGAAAACTCTTAGTATTTTCTTATAGAAATTAATACAAATAATATAATTGGATGCAAAGAAGGCAAATTTCTCTTTAACTAAATACTTGTGACGTATATAACTTTTTTTTTTACGACTGGCTACCCCGTTATACCAAAGAAAATATATTCATTATCTCAAAATGTCGTAAATCATTCTAAATTAGTTTAAATCATTAGAATGCTATGAATTTTAGTATCTTATGTAAAAAAATATTAATAATTAATGTAGCTTAATTATTCTGATAATAGTTTAAAATATAAGTTTTCCCTCAAATGCTTAGTTTTTTTAACGTACGCAATAAAAAATTCATGTTACTAAAATGAAAATTCCAAGTTTCGGAATGATACAAAATATCAATAAACTGATTTATTTTTAAAAATGACTGTCAAACTTGATTATCATTGATTATCGATTCATTATTGATTATTAAAAAAATACATTTTTTGATACAAAATAACAAAAACTATAAATCGAAGATTATAGGCATTTACTTTGATCTTTCAAACTTGAATATTTGCCTTATAGTTCTGTCGCTTCCGCCTGATGAAAGAAAAACATATTCGTATTAAATTTCTTCTTTGATATTGTAGTAAAAAAAACCTTATGTGGACATTTAAACGAAATTTTTCATTCATCTGTAAATTAATTTTTTTTTTCTTTTTCTTTTTTTTTTTTTTTATAGTTATGGCACTACAGGAACTAAGGTAAATTTATTGGTAAACTAAGAGCATTTTCAAAATATTTGGATTGTTTCTTTTTAAGAGAAAAGAAAACAAATCTTTGTGTAAAGTAGTCTTTTCGTTTTATAAACAAAATTGTTTAAATTACATACAAAATATTTTTAGATGTTTAAAAATGTTCATCGCATAAAAAAGATAAAAAAGAAAAAAAAGAAAAAAAAAAGAAATTCGTGTGTATAACAGTCATTAGCAATATGTTTTCTGAAAAAATCAACTTTTATCTTAGAAATAGCGTTTCGGACATATATTCCAGCACTAAATTAAATTTATATGTTAAATTATTACGTTTTAAATTTGTGAAACTTTTTTTTTCCTTATCTGAGCTTGAAGCATAAAAATCAATGCAGAACTACAAACTCTCACTACAGTGAAGATGCATTAAAATCCTCTGACAAACATGTAAATTGGCAAAGTTGTAATGCTGTTTTCCCCTTACATTGTTTTAAATGCCAAACAATATTATTCATTCAAAATTATGTAAACTTAATTGCATATATTAGCCCTTTCCATTCGAAAGATGATTCTTACTGGCCACTAGTGCCCCGCATAAATGCGTGCTGCAAGTGCACCGGATATCAGTATTTTAAACTATTTTTCTTTCGTCTTGTCTAATGGTTCAGTAATTTCTAGGGCATTTGTAAGTAACTGTAGGGCATTAGTGATGTCCAAATCATCCCAATTTGCGACACCTGACAGCACTAGTGGTGAGTGAAAGTCACCTCTCACGTGCAAGTGTTAATATAATCCTCAATACTATTTTTCAGTATTTAGTGCATTGAAAAATCAAAATATCAGTAGAATTATATTCTTCAGATAATAATAGTTGTATTGCAATTAAACCTAGAGTTTGTTAAACTATTGCTGTGTTTTTCGACTGTGTTTTTTTTTTTCTAACTATTCGCCACCGCGTTATGTCAAATTCAAAATATTAATTATCTTAAAATGTCGAAAAACATATTAAAACACAGCTGTAAATTTTAGAATACTGTGTAAAAAAGGATTATTTGTGTAGCTTAGAAAATTTCTTACATTAGTTTTGAAAAATTTGTTTTCCCTAAAATAATTGCATTTTTTATGTATACAATAAAAAAACATCTTTCTAAAGTGAAACTCCCATTAAAATTTCGGAATGCTAAAAATATATCAAAAAATATGTATCCAAGAATGTAGACATTTATTTTATTTTTTAAAAATTGAAACTTTGACTTTGAAATATCATTTTGTCGCTTTCTCCTGATGAAAAAAAAAATATTCGTATTAAATTTCCCTTTCGATTGTGCAGTATGAAAAAATTATTATAGTTTCGGACTAGTACAAAGTACCAAAAATATATATATCTAACATTACAGGCATTTATTTTTTTTCAAACTTGAAATTCCCTCTTGATGAAAGAAAAAATATTCGTATTAAGTTTCTTTTTTGATGGTGTAGTAAAAAAAAAAAAAAAAAAAAAAAATGTATATTTTTAAACGCAATTTTTCACATTTCCGTGGATCCATAAAGTTTTTTCTGTGTTTATGTTTGCATGGTCATGCCAGCACAGGATAATTTTTGAGTAAACTAAGAGAATTTTTGAAATATTTGGATTGTTTCCTTTGAGATAAAAGAATAAAAATATGTGTATACAAAGGGAAAGTGTTTTCTTTTAAAGACAAAATTGGTTAGATGAATATAAACATATTTTTAGAATTATAAAGATGTTTTTAAAAATCTGATAATTACGTATCTTACAATCATTAGTTACATGTTTTCTGTGAAACTACCTTTTTTTATAAATTATATTTTGGAGGTATATTCCACTATTAAATTTACTTAATTTCTAATTTTATGGCATTTTAAATGTGTGGAACATTTGTACATTATCTGAGCTTCAAACAAAAACCAATGCAGACTACAAAACTGACGTTAGAAAGAAGATGTATTAAAATACTCTGACATTTTTGAAAAAGGGAAAAACCGTAATATTGTCTTTCCTGTATTTGATTTTAAATTTTAATAAATATTATTATTTAAATTTATGTAAATAAACATAATTATATATAAAAAACCCCCCATGTATAACAATTCCGGGGTCAACCTATCCACGCTAATAAGAAACTCATTCACCAATGAAAACGTTTCATAGTCGTAATGGAGCGTTCTCATTGGTCAGATTTACAGTGGGAACTGTAAATGACGTCACTACATTTTACTTCACTTTGAAATCTTTCCACCATTTCAAAAAGTACACTGTTAAAAATTTGATCCATTTGCTGCAGCGACACTCCACAGCTTTTATTGAATATCTCTTTTATGACCAATGAGAATGCCCCATAACACACTAAAGTAACCGCTTTGTATAAATGCGGTAGATAGACGCTGAGCAAATGAGTCAAAATTTTTACAGTGTATATTTAATTAAAACTTTTTATTAAAGGAAAGCGAAGATGCGTTTTAAATGCAATATTGTTAAAATTTTTATATTCGGGTTGCTTTAATTTTTTTTTCTTTACAGCCGTGAATGACTCTTGCGAATTTCAAATCTATAAAACACATTGTGAAAAGTTACCTCCGATTTTAAAGGCAATCTCTTTTCTGACCAAAGAAACTGTTCTATAGTCGTAATGAAGCGTTCTCAATGGTCAGATTTACAGTGGGAGCTGTTAAATGACGTCACTACATTTTACTTCGCTTTGAAATCTATTCACGATTTCAAAAACACTATTTCATTAAAACTTTTTATTTAAGCAAACCACGGGTGCGTTTTAAATTTCATTATAATCCCTACCCCTATATACCAGATAGTTTTGCTACAGTTTTAAATGCAGATTTCTGTTGAAATTTTCTTTCTTTCTTTCTTTCTTTTTCTTTTTTTTGTTAGATTTTTCCCTTTCCAAGTTTAATCGCTGTATTTATCAAAATTGTTTCAGCCTAAAGTGGCTATGATTGACCACAGTTGTTGTAATTCTTTATCATCCTTTAAAAATGCAAACACGTCATTTTGACGGGCTATCTTCTAGTTACGTATATTAATGTGACTCTTGAAAAATAGAAAGAAACTGAAATAAATACTGTAAATTTAAATATTTGCATATATTTATGAACGTTGAATTAAATTACGCGTTACATAAGAGATGCTATACGATTATTAGCCCACTGAGTAATGCCAATCCGTACTGTATACTTTAATGTCATCTCATTTCAATCGGTTAAGTTCCCTAAAAACGAAAAAAAAAGTATCGCTGCTTAAACCATTTGTCCGGAAACTTAATTAACACCCAATGTTTGAATAAAGTATAAGAATAGTTGTCAACTGTTGATATTTTGCATTATCAATTTGAAGTGGAAACGCACGTTATAATCTATTCGTTACGCATATCTTCTGTTTTCTGATACTTCCTACACCAAAATAAAATGGAAATATACTATCGTGAAGTATTGATAGTAACGCCCTCATATACAGGGGTTGGACAAAAATATGGAAACACCTTTTGAAATGGATGTTTGAAAAGAAAGATTGATTATAATGAACTATGTTGATGGCACTGGAGTTTTCGCCTACTGACGCTACCTATACAACTTCGTAAAATCGCTGCACCATACAGTCGTTGTTGGAGCACTGTTATGTGGGATTATCATTGCATTATGTCAGAGTTAATAGACTTCGAACGTGGACAAATTGTTGCCCCGCGTATGGTGGATGCTTCCGTAAGCAAGGTAGCCGAGGTTTTTAGTGTTTCAAGAGGTACTGTGTCGAAGATTTATTCTGCATATTTGAAATGCGGAAAAAACATCATCCGCTAAATCACAGCGCGGACGAAAGTGTGTGCTGAGTGATCGTGACAGACGATCATTAAGGAGGATTATCACGAAACATAAGCAGTCCACAGCTGCAAAAGTTACTGCTGAAATGAATATCGTGTTACCAAATCCTATGAGTACCAAAACAATTAGAAGGGAGCTTCATAAATAGGGAATTGCTGGCCGTGTTTCAATTGAAAAGCCATCCATTAGTAATGCTAATGCCTGTAACAGGAAAAAGTGGTGTTTAAGTCATAAAGCCTGGACTACAGAGCAGTGGAAGAGCGTAATATGGTCTGATGAGTCTTCTTTCACATTGTTCCCCACTTCTGGCCGAGTTTACGTCTGGAGAACGCCATCTCAAGCCTATAATACAGACTGCTTGTGGCCAAGAGTGAAACATGGCGGTGGTTCGGTGATGGTTTGGGCAGCCATATCGTGGTTCTCTTCTGGCCCCATGATAACTCTGTAAGGGCGGATTATTGCTCAGACTTATGTGATCATTTTGGCCGATCAAGTCCATCCAATGGTACAAGCTTTGTTCCTCAATGATGATGGTATCTTCCAAGACGACAACGTCCCTGTTCACACAGCTCACATTGTCCAGGACTGGTTTTCTGAGGACGAGGATGAATTTTCGCATCTTCCCAGGCCACCAAAGTCATTAGATTGAATATTATCTAACCTTTGTGGTCTACATTGGAGCGGAAAGTGCGTTCTTGCTATCCACCGCCAACATCGTTATCTGAACTTGCCACCGTTTTGCAGGAATAATGGTACAATATTCCCTTGGCAAACATACAGATACTGTATTTATCCATTCCGAGAAGACTGCAAGCTGTTTTGAATAACAACGGGTACCGTACGCAATACTAGGCAAGGAAACGTGTTTTTTTTAAGGTGTTTCCATATTTTTGTCCAACCCCTGTATATTGCAAATCATATAAATTTTGGGAAATTTGTAAATACCAAATCTATCCGTCCCACCAGTGGCTGATAGGATCTGCCCTCGAAAATGGTAGGGCGAGGGTTTTGGGTACGGACCCAACCACTACCGTTGGACTAATCATTCGGATTTTTCTGTGGTTTTCTGCGAACCATGGATTTTCTAGCGTAAATACGTCTTAAGGTCCCTTAGAAAGACATCACGGAGGAAACACCCACCCCCTCCCCCGCCCTTAGGGCCCATATCCTCCGTGTTGATATTTGTTCGCCATAAACGCCTCTAAGTAACCAACCAGATATATGTCCGTTCCTCTAAATTTTCCGCTGTATTTCGGAAAAGTTCACGTTTAAATATCCTCTCTTAATTATTAGAAATTTCTGACTGCTAACCATCCGTATTTTGCGATATTGTCAACTTTTTTTTTAGATATGTTGTAATCTGTATTAGAAAAAAAATAAGTAAAAAAAAATTAAATATATAGAGTATATGTAACCTGATAAAGATACGTATTAAATTATCGGGAAAAATACTTTGCAAATTTCATTTAACTGCACTCATATTTCACTTAATTGTTTACCTTTTCTAATTATTATTTAAAAAATATCTATACAACTTCTTTTCTTATTTCATAAGACATTATCTTTCAAGAACGTAGTTTAATGGTCTGAATTTCGTTTTCATCAAAGACGTAATTTCGGTATTCTCATAATTTAGATTATCATTATCATTAAAACAATGTGTTTTATTTGACAGTTTTAACTAATGTCAGGAGTAATCTTTTTTAACCCCTGTGTCAAAAAGCAAAAATACAGAATATGAAAAAACTATTTACTGGAACGTTATCTTACAAATTTAGGCTATAAAAACTGCTAATACAACATTTCTTCTCTGGACGAAACATTTCTATAAATGATGATAAAATCACACTACTCAATGTTTGAACATATCATAATGATATTAACTTGCTTGTTTAATGTAAAATTTAGGCTAAAATTGAGGCATATATTATTAGAAAAAACTAATTCTTCTCACTAAAAGTTGGGTTGTTTAAAGAAAGTTCTTTATTGCTGCTGCTGTATCAATCATGTCTCTATTAACATATATATGGTTTTTTTAAGTTGTTATTCGACAAGATGTTTATTAAAGAATCGTAAAGAAAGTCACGAATCAAATACTAACGTATACTTTGTATGTGACTAACGTATACTTTGTTAAATGTTGGTTTTCACGGGAAAAGTTTTAAACATGAATAATATTGCCATGAACAGTAAAGTCATTATCTTCAAAATCTTCCACTTTACATGGAATCAATCGAACTTATTACTATTACCTCTCTTTATATTCAAGAAACGGAAACTACAAACAATGCATACTAAGCATGTTATACATAATAAATTTTAAGTATATGTCACTAATCTACAATCGACAATGCATAAATTAGTAATGTTACTTTTTTGAAGTAACAGCTATATTCGAAGAAGAGCTAAATGCCATTAATCTATTTAGAAGCTTATTGTTTGCGCACAATGGTGATTTGATGATTTGCTATAGAGATTATTAAACATATTTTTCCATTTTTTCTATCTTTTTACAGTTAATATTCTTAAAATATAAATGCAAAGATTCTAACGCAATTTATCAGAAAATATTTATCACATATTTTATTTTACATATAAAACATATTGACACATTTTTTTTATAAATTTAATATTTTGACCTTTAAATATAATATCTAAATATTTATCAACAGAATTCTATTAAAAAACAATGCCATTTTCTGTTTAGTATATAATAATTTGTTAACCTTTAATGTATGTAAACGACTTCTCTAATTAGTAGGACAAAGTTTCATGTGATGCGAAATTAAGATAGTAGAATAATATTAATGTACGTTATATTTTAAAAACAAAATAGCGTACTTTTTTCAATTTTTCTATTAATTCGAAAAAATAATTTATAAAACTTTGGAGAAATACTTTTATTACAATTAAATTGCAACAGTATTCCAATAAAAATAACATCAGTTTCTGTTTGATGCGTAATAGTTCGTATTCCCGTAATTTATGTACACTGTTAAAAATCTTGTCCTACATTGAACAAAAGTTTGGTGCTAAATAGCTGCCACTGCAATATGGTGAAATCTTCAACCAATATTTGGAGCTCCTGTTGATGATGCACAATTCCAATAGTCGGAAAGAATCTGAAATAAGAAACTCCAAATCTCGGTACGAGATTTCACTATCTTATCGTGGTAGCTTCTGAGCACGAAAATTTGGTTCAACCTAGAGCAAAATTTTTAACAGTATATATGTTTAGCACATATATTTAAAAATTTTAGAACTTTAAAGTATACTATCAGTATAACGAAAAATCTTCTAAGAATTTCCTTCTAAAATGTCAATTTACATTTCCCTTATGCATTACGTTACAATGATATACTTTTATTTGCAGTCATATAACATATGTTACACAATAATTTCGTATTTTTTCACGTTCTAAGCATTTTATAAGCTGTTTTACTTTAGGAAATTAATGATTATTTCTTATAGATATGTTCCCCCCATTGCTGCTATGCGCTTTTAACAGAGTATATTTCGGCGCGTGATCGGATTACGCGTGATTTCATACTTAAAATTATTAAGTTACTGCAGACTTTCAGATTTTCTGTTTTATTTCAAACATGAATTCAACAATGATATTAAGTAGATGGTCCCTCTATTGTGGTTAACAGATTTAAAAACTTCAAAAAATGTATTTTAAAAAATATTTCAACCATGATATTCAGTATATGGATAATCCGTTGCTGTTAAAAGTTTTTAAAACTTCAATTTTTCGAAAACTATATTTTCTCGTATAGAAAAAGAAAAAAATTAAAAGTAAAAAATTAGTAAAAATGTTACGTTGATAATGTATTTGCATCAATCTGTTATAAATAAAAATTTATTTTTCTATCATTAATAATTTACCCCCAATTGTTATTTTACATACAAAATATCTCATCATATTTTTATATAAATTTGTTATTTAATTCTTAAGTATAATATCTAAATCTTTCACAACAGAATCCTGATAGAAAACAATGCTAGATTCTACTTAGTAAGCGATAATTTTTTCTCTTTAACTTATATAAATTTCTTGCACATATATTTTAAAAATAACTAATAGTAAATCGCATAATTTTCGAAAAATTCCTTTCTTTAAATTTGGATTTATATTTCACTTATGCATTACGATACAATGACATATTTTTATTTGCAATCCAAAATAGCATATTTTACACAATAACTTCATATTTAGTCACTTTTTAACGTTTTTCAAAGTGTTTTACTTTAAGAAATTTGAGCTTATTTCTGTTAGATATGTTCTTTCCACTTCTGCTATCGCTTGTAACAGAAGTCTATTTCGGCGCGTGATCGGATTATGTATGATTTCATATTTGAAATTCTTAAGATATTGCAGACTTTTGGATTTTCTGCATTATTTCAACCATGATATTCAGTAGGTGGATGTTCTATCGCCGTTGAAAGTTTTTAAAAACTTCAATTTCTCTAAAAATATGTTTCCTGTCTGTAAAAGAAAGAGTTATGAAAACGAAAATATATATATATATATAAATATTACATTTACAAAATATTAGGGAAGGAAAACAAAGCAAATGTCACATTCAAAATATTAAATGTTGATAAAAATATTAATTTTATAGTGCATTTTCATCTGTTTGTTATAAATAAAGGCTTTTTTTCTATCATTAATTATATATTAATAAAATTCATGAAATAAAACGAATTTAAAACTTTGCACTCGAGGAGTTATTCTTACTGACCACTAGTGTCCCGCTTTAATGGCTGCTCTAAATGCCAACAGTATTTTAAACATATTTTCTTCGGTTTATCTAATTGCCAAATAATCTGTGATAAAATATAGTGAAAGAAACTGTAAAGCATTAGTGGTGTATAAAGCATTTGGGGCCCGATTTATGAGGGACACCTTCACAACACTAGTGGTAAGTTAGGTCACCTCTTGAGTGCACAGGGTTAAATTACATATTTAAAAGGCAAAAGTATTATATTTAATTTAAATTCAAGATTTTATTACTGCAAAGAAATTGTAGTGAGCTGGATACGAAATTTTAAAAAAATAAGTAACTGTTGGTTAACAAAGAAATAACAGTAAAAATGTCTATGGTGCGATGTACAGAAAATATCAGTACGAAGAGAACAATCGTTAATAAACATACAGAGTTGGATTAAATATTCTAAATTGTAAAATAAGATATCTCTGAAAAGATATGTCTTGCTACTTTATCAATTTTATGCACATTAAGAACAAGACAGACAATTTAATTTATTAGATACTAAACACATAAAAAATTACTTTAAAAACAAAGCATTATACAATTTAAACTTACTGAAAACTCCTCACCAGTAATATATATAACACAAAATTACGAGATATAATATAATTCAACTTAAATATGAAGCCGTGCGCAAATAAATATTATTAACGTACTGCCAAAAGTTGTATTATAAACAAATAATAACTTTATTTCTTTCGATTTACAGTTAATATTTTTGAAATAAAAATTATTTTTTTTAATGAAATTTATCAAAACGTAATTACCACAAATTTTATTGCAAAATATTGTCAATTAAATATATCTTGAAATATTTTATTTTGTAATTTTATTTTTGTGATTATTAAATATAATATAATAATATTTGTCATCAGAATTCTAATAAAAATAGATGTAGGTTTCTTTTTAGTATATAATAATCTGTTTTTCTTTAATTTATTTGAATTTCTTGCTCTTATATTTTAAAAATAACTTAAATGACAATATCAGTATAACGAATAATCTTTTAAGAATTATTTTCTTAAATCTGGATTTGCATTTTACTTATGTTTCACTCTACAATGACATACTTTTACTTACATGTATAATAACATATTTTACAAAATGACTTCTTATTTATTCATATTCTAAACATTTTCTAAACCGTTTTACTATAGAAAATTTGAGGTTATTTCTGTTAGATATGTTCTTCCCATTTCTGCTATCGCTTTTAACAGACTCTACTTCCACGCGTTATCGGATTATGTATGATTTCATATATGGAATTCTTAAGATATTTCGGACTTTCCGATTTTCAGCTTTACTTCAAACTTGAATTCAACCATGATATTCAGTAGATGGGCCCTCTACTGCGGTTGAAGGTTTTTAAAAACTTGAATTTCTTGAAAAGTATATTTCCAGTCTAGTAAAAGAAAGAGTTATGAAAAGGAAAAGAAATCTGGCGGTTTCAGCTTTGGCTAAATTTTATATATATATATATAATTAAGACCTTAATAAAGGTGACCGGAAGTGGCAATATGCCCTACAAACCTGGTTTCTTTGTCTGAGTTGTCCCTCTTAGGCAAACAACCTTAGAGCCTTGAAAAATATATTAAATTTATAATGCAGTTTTACCTGTTTATTATGAATAAAGGTTCATGTTTCTATAGTTAATTATTAACAATGATAGATTTTGTTATTAATAAAAGTCTTGAAGTTTGTAACAATTTTAAATTATATTTTTTAAAAGGCAAATGTATATTTTTTTCAGGGTTCTATTTTTTCAATGAAAATTTTATGATATAAACAGCATACAAAAATAAAAAATAAAAAAATAACTGTTAATTTAAAAATAAATAACGGCGAAATGGCTGCGGTGGGATTAAAAGAAAATACCGGTGAAAACATAAGAAGAATTAATACATGTACAGAATTGGGTTAAATATGTTGTTTTGTAAATTAGGTAATCTCACATAACATTATCCTGGATACTTTATCAACTTTACACATTTTAAGAGCAAGCCAGACAATTTAATTTATTCGTTAAAAAACACATAAAGAATTACTTTAGAAACAAAGTATTATATATTTTAAACTTATTCAAAACTCCTCATCAATAATATAAATAACACAAAATGACGAGATATAACATAATTCAACTTATAGATGAAGTTGTGTGTCAGAAATAATTGTTAACGAATTAGCAGAAGAAAGAAAAAAATGTCACTTTTGATATACAGTTAATATTTTTAAAATATAAATTCAAAGTTTGCTAATGGAATTTATCAAAACACAGATACCACAAATTTTATTTTACATGCAAAATATCTTGACATACTTTTTTGTATAATTTTATTATTGTGATTATTAAATATAATTTCTAAATATTTGTCATCGGACTTATAATAAAATAAGATGCCGTTTGATGTTTAATATCTAATAATTTCTTTTCCTTTAATTTAATTAAATTTCTAGCACAGATATTTTAAAAATAAATTTAAAATACAATTCAGTATAATGAATAACGTTTGAAAAGTCTCCTCCTAAAACTTGCTTTGCATTTCACTTATGCGTTACTTTACAATAACATACTTTTATTTACAATCTATAATAATATATTTTATACAATAAAATCATATTTATTCATGTTCTAAATATTTTCAAGCTGTTTTACTTTAGGAAAATTGAGGTTATTTCTTATAGATGTTTTCTTTCTGTTTCTGCTATCACTTTTAACAGAGTCTATTTCCGCGCATGATCAGATTATGTATGATTTCATATTTGAAATTCGTAAGATATTGCAGACTTTCAGATTTTCTCCTTTATTTCAAACGTGAATTCAACCATAATATTCAGTAGATGGACACTCTTTCGAGGTTCAAAGCTTTTCAAAATCTTCAATTTTTCGAAAACATTATTTCCCGTCTAGTAAACGAAAGAGTTATGGAAAGAAAAAGAACCCTTTAATCTTGAAAATAATATTGCTTTTATAAGGCATTTTCATCCATTTGTTATAAATAAAGGTTTGCTTTTTATCACCAATTATATATTATCAATAAAAGTCGCGAAATTTATAACGATTTCATTTTATAGACTTAAAATGGAAATGTATTTTTCTTGTTGTTGTTGTTTTATTATATTCATGGTTAGTGATCGGATTATGTATGAGTTCATGTTTGAAACTCTTAAGATATTACATACTTTCAGATATTCTGCTTTATTTGTGACTTGAATTCATCCATGATATTCAATAGATGGACACTCTATAGAATTCAAAGTTTTTAAAAACTTAAAAATATATATATATTTCCCGTCTTGTAAAAGAAAAAATTTATAACGATGAAAAAAAACATATAACTTCAAAAAGAACTATCTTACTTTTATAATGCATTTTCATTTGTTTGTTGCAGATAAAACATTATTATTTTATCATTAATGTTACATAATTAAGAAAAGTTCTGAAACTTATAACTATTATAAATTATGTGTTTTAAAAAGCGAATGTGTTCTATTTTGCATTAAATTCACGGTTCTATTATTGCAATTAAAATTTTATAATATAAACAGCAGATGAAAATTTTAAAAATGAAAGTAATAATTTATAATTGTCTAAACAAAGCAAAGGCTATTAAGCAGCGCCGTACTACTTTCTAAACCTAAACAGCTACGAGCAATATTAAAAGGCAAATATAAGTCTTTCGTCAAGCAAATATCAAAATATAACTTGTAGGATTTCAATTCTGATCTCAAAAAAGATACTTATAAGGGTAACCAACGGAATATATCTAATATGAAAAATTAAGTTTGAAATGGTTTTTAAATTACATAAAAATCTGATTAAAAAAACACACTTTATTTGTATATGTCACAGAAATTTGGTGTGTTTTATTTTCAACGATTGAATGTATTCGTAGTCAGCCAAATTAGAGTGCATGATATAAAGAGAAAAAAAATACATACGCAGTAATATTGAAGTTCAGTAAAACATATTAAAATTTTATCTAGCAGAAAAAGAAATCCGTTAATTTTTTTTCTTATTGAAAAGAAAATAGTCATAGAATCTTTGATTTTGTGATTTTGTGATAATCTATTCAACAGCACATTTTAATCGCTTAAAGAATATTTTGTTCTTCACGTGTGAAAATTAGCAATAATTATAAGTTTCTGTGAAATGTTTGGATTTATGGCATCACTCCATCTTATATTATTTTTTTATTACATGTTTTCTTTTAACTTACATTTTGTTTGCGTGTGGAACTCAATTCTTGTGACTCATTTTTAATTATTACATGTATGTTCTTAGCAATATCGTTTAGAATAATTTCTCTGAGGAAAATCCTTGTAAACAAATTATAGCGAAATATCTGTGGTGCGATGTACGGAAAATACTCGGGAGAAAAGAAGAAGCATTAATAAATTCACAGGAATAGATTAATTTTCCATTTTGTAAAATAAGATATATGAAATAATATACTTCTTAATAATTTATAAACATTATACCCATTCTTGGTAATAAATCAACTTTGAACCTGCTCTTTATAATTAGTCAACTTCATATATGTCCTTGGCCTTTTATGAATTTTATACATGTTCTTTGTAATTTATCAACTTTACACACTTTCTTAGTTTATCATTTTTATTCACATATCCGGTAATTTAACGAATGATCGTTTCTATTTAGACAAAAAGGCAATAACCTTATAATGCAAACTATTAATATTCGTTTCTTTCTTTTTTTACCTATTATTCAAGTAATATGTTTAAGAAATTATAAAAGGTACTCAATATTCTATAAAGACACAAGAAATCTGTTTCCAAAAATTAGATTTTGAAAATTCAAAAATTAAACTTAAAAAAATGTCGGTTTGAATTATTTTATATTTAAATTAAGCAATACTATAGCAGGCATTTTACGTTTTAATATTTTGAAGTACATTTTACCAGAATTTTCGTGAAGAAGTATTTGCTTTCTTTAACAAAACAATAATAATAATAATAATTTTCAGACATAGCGATGAGTAGTCGCTACTAAAACTACTAACAACGCTACTACGTCGCTAAAATTACTGGTACTAAAACACTTAAAAGCCCCTAAGACTTTTGTTGCGGACAACACCAGTATGAGAAAATTTTTCTCATTCAGTACAAAGGATAATTGCAAATGTATGTCCCCATCCGTTATGAAATCTACCATATCCCCCGAAGTAGCCAACGTGCTGCTGTATTTAATGCATACAAGCTGATTACCACATGCTTAAGTATTTGTCACTGTTTCAGAATACCTGTTTTGACTTCATTTATTACAAAAATTCTACATTTAAAAGCCGGGATAAGTCCTTTTTATATACATCGGTAGAAGTTAGCATTTGTGAGAATCAGATTCTATCTCAATCGAATTTTCCGGTATGCGATAACAGCATAAAACTTTTCCTTTCTTATTAAAGATGCAATATCCCCTCATATCCCCATAAATAGCCAACTAGCTGCAGAATTTAACGCATACAAACTGATTACCGCATGCTTCAGTATTTGTCGTTGTTTCAGAATACTTGTTTTGGATTTATTTATTACAAAAATTCTACATCTAAAAGCCAACATAAGTCCTTTTGAGAGAAATTGATGGAAGTTAGCATTTATGAGAATCTAATTCTGTCTCAATCGATTTTTCGAGTATGGAATAACAGTATAAAAATTTTTATTTCTTATTAAAGATGCAATATCCCTTTAAAATAAATGACATGCTGATAAATTCTAAGGATAAGAGACTGATAACCACAAAGATGAATTTCCATCACTTATGCAATACAGTTATTTTCATTTTATTTATTGGAAAAATTAGTGCATTTAAATAAAGCAACAAATTATTTTCAATCTAATGTTATAACATAGTTCAGGTTTTATCGGGTTCATTTTATTCACCAATTCAAAACTATTTTTAATATAATGATTTTTATTCCTTTTAACAAATAACTATTTGCATATAATTTGTATAGTAATACATAAAAATAACTTATCAGTACGATTATTATATGTATTGCTCCCTAAAGTGACTTACTATATATCACCACTGCATATCGTTTTTCCATAAGAATAATTTAGGTTGTTTGTTTTTATGGGTAATATGATAATAAGATTTTCGACAAATTGTCAGTCTAAATTGTATTATTAGTTTTATTTTTATATCTCGTTGATGCTTTAGTTTTTCTTGGTTAATTATAAAAAAATAATTTACTCTATGATGATAAAACAGCGTATCAAAATCGAAGCATATGTTCGAAATCTTATCATTGATGTAATAAAACACTAATTTTTCCTAAAACTTAGTTTGGGGAAACTTTCTTCTGATTCAACTGCTTTTAAAATGAACTAGAAATAAGTTCAGGTGTATCTCAGATTTTCTTATTAATTTTCTCGATATTTTACTGGATGTTTTTGTAAGTTGTTCAATAAAGCTGACTAGCGTAGATAAAAGTTATTTCATGTAACTATTCAAAATTCATAAAATATTAAATGCATTTTTATTTCAATTACACTATATTGTTTTTAGAACATTTTGCTGAAATTTGTGAAACTGACATTACATTTGGTTTAAGACCTTGCAGAATAAAATCGAAAAATACCTTAGAATTTTTGAAACTTTAAAAAAATAGCTATAATTTCATTAATATAATAATTATTCTTACAAAAATCAGTGGACATGTTGTAAATTATCCGCATATTTGTATTCTGCAGTGATAGATCATTTCACGAACGTTAATGTACAGAGTGATTTGAAATATTTTTTTCTTTGATATTTTTTCGGTTCTTAATTGTCCTTTTTAAGAAATGACCTTTTACAATTGACAGGCCTAACATAGTATATACAATCCTAAAATTCCAGAATAATCCGATGAGCATATTTTTAAACATTCGATAACATGTTTAAACTTGAAAAAGCCCGGTCATTTATGGCTATATCGTGTAATTAAACATAATGCGGTTAAAAATATATTTCTAGATTTCAATTGTTTGTATACCTGAATCGATGTACATAAAAGTTATGTATTTCAGTTCTGAATTTTAATTTGTCAGTTGTTTATGAATTTTATCAAATTTTCATTTTTCGAACGCGTAATTAACACATTTAATGCTCAAAAAATATTCTTGACTTATGCCTCCAAGATTACAATTTTTTAATAGCAAGCAAAAGATCCATAAAATCTGTCAAAAAAAGAAAATATGTTTTAAAATCTAGAAAACGTTCGAATGTAATCCATAAAATAAATCATCTTAATGGTTGCATTTTACAAACCTGCATTCAAAACATTTGAAAATTTTCAGTATATTATCTTTCAAGTGAACTAAATTTTAAATATTGTAGTTTGGCTTTAGAAAGAAACTCAGAACATGGAAAATTTTATTATAATTAAGTATAATACAATCAAAAATATGTTTCCAGATTTCGATTTTTTCTATATCTGAGCCTATACAATTAAGAGTTACGTACTTCAGTTTTAAGTCGTCAGCTGTTCATGGATAGTTTATCAAATTTTCCTTTTTCCGATACGTAAATAACAGAACAAAATATTCTTTATTTGTGCCTCGAAGATTAACTTTTTTAATGACAAACAAAAGCTCCGCAAATGCTGCCATAAAAAGAAAATATATTATGAAATGTAGCTATAAAGAAATCCCATTAAATAAATCAACTTAATACTTCCATTTTACTCACCTGCATTCAAAACACTTGAAATGTCTCAGTAAATTTTCTTTCAAGTAAACTAAATTTGAAATGTGAAATAGAACGAAAGGGCTTTAGAAAGAAACACAGAACATGTAAATATATACAATAATTAAACATAATATGATTAGAATATATGGATATGTGACAAAAAATTTCAATGATCTTTCAAGTGAATTAAATTTCAAATATCGAGGTTTGGCACTAGAAAGAAATTCAGAACATAGAAAAAATTATATTAGTTAAATATAATACAATCAGAAATATATTTCCAGCTTTCGATTGTTTATATATCTGAATCTATGGTCGTAAGATTTACATATTTTCGTTCACAATTTTATGTCGTCAGCCGTTCATGAATATTTTATCAAATTTGCATTTTTCCGAAACATAAATAACAGCACAAAATATTCTTGATTTCTGCCTTGAAGATTAACTTTTTTTAATAAAAAATAATAAACAAAAGCTCCGTAAATGCTGACAAAAAAATGCAGCCCTATATAAAATAAATCCCATTAAATAAATAAACTTAATGCTTCCTTTTTACTAACCTGCATTCAAAACACTTGAAATGTTTCAGTAAATTATCTTTCAAGCGAACTAAATTTCAAATGTCGAGGTTTGGCTTTAGAAAGAAATTCCGAACCTTGAGAAATAAGTCGGCTAAGAAATATTGATTTTTAAAGGGCTCGAGGAAAATATTTAAAAGATTCAAAATTATAGAGAAGCTTTCAAATCACATACAATGTGTATTTAAAATAAAATTTTGCATGTGATATTTGTCTTTTTATTCAATAAAACAATTTTAAATTCAAATTATTTTACTAAATAAAAATTTACTCTTTTGATATTAGTTTCTTTTATGTAGGGCAACATAAGGTTATTAATAAAATATTAATAAAATATTAAATATTTTTTCGTATTTATCAAATTATATTGTACTTATGTACGTATATTTTATTTAAAAATTATATCTTTATGGGATAACACCGAATGTATATGGTTAATACAGATTACATAACCTATGAAATCTCTGCCATTTTTACTAACATAGGCAGACACTTTCAGTGTCTATTTTTTTATAATTCCAAAATATTGAGTTGTTAAATTGCTAAAATGAAAAAAAAATCTGTAAAGTTACTCAATTTTTTCCAGTAGACTGGGAACCTTACAACTTTGTATGTAACTTTAAGAGAAAAGATTTAAGTAACCAACTTTATTGCAGGAATTTTCGCTTTTAAGCTAAGGAAGGGTAATTATGACCACTTTTTACATTTTCAACAATGCAATTGTTTTTATTTGTTTCTGTTTCGAAAAGTGGTGTTTTTAGTACACAGAAATGGCTGTGATCTTTCAAGAACACCTCTTAAAAGTTTTAATTCTCATACCTATATTTTTATGCAAAAAGAGTGGTTATAATTACCCCATGAAAGTCTTACAATCAATATAATTAAGACCACTAGTGAGAAAACTATCAGCGCTACATTTCCTGTTTATACTTGTCTATATACATTTGTTTAGAGCTATTGAGACTTTAAGAAATTTGATTGGAAATCAAGAATTTTTAAATGCGTTTAATCGCTCTATTTTTAGTTGTCACAATTTCTCCGCGTTGTGAATCAATGCTAAGAAATCTATCAGAAAATTGCAAATATTATTTTTTGACTCAGTTAAGGAAAACTGGTCCTTCCATCCAATCACTAGCGGATGTAGCATAGTGTGTTCCAGGAAATGCTTTATGTGAAACCCAACAAATTTGCACAGTAGTTGCATTTTTAAACAAAATCGTACTGGGCATCACAGATCAACCAACTGGTACACAAACAAGTACAGTTGTAGAGTATCGGCCAGATACTCCGGAAACTATGCATAGTGATTTTTCGTTTTTCCAAATGTTGCAAAAGCGAGAGGGATCACTTCTAAATCTAGATTAATCAGAGTTAAAATTAAAAGATGCTTTGATTAAAAAGGCTAAAAGTTCATTTTCCTTGTGCACATGCTTCAGCATTTCGTAAAAGTCATAAACATTTTCAGGGATTTTATTGTTTTTTCTAACAGTCTGCGATGTTCTGCTTCGTTAGGGAGAATTGTGGATGCTCCTACATAAATCATTGGTACCAGTCTTTGTCTGCTGGTGCTATCTTTGAATGTATTTTTAATATCTTTAATATTCCCAAACCAGATGCAAGTCTTCCATACGATCATTGGGATAACTGAATTCAGTTCTTGCAACTAGGCAGCTGTTTTAATTTTGTTGCAACATTACAAATTTAGGTAAACAAGAGAGACATAGTAATGACGATCAATAAAAATACTTACCAAAATTTAACTGGAAGTCACTAAGCTTTGCTTAGTCAATCCCTTAGTCAATGAATTGGTAATACAAAAAAGAACAATTCAAGATATCTTCTGTGATCATGGCATTATTGTCAGATAAAATTATGAAGTAATAAAATGTTGCCACAGCTGAGAATCATTACTTTCATTTTATGACAAGGGAATGACAACAAAACCAAAAGACCTTTTTTATTATTATTTCAGAAAAATATAAAAAATGAAAAAATGCTATTTAAAAAAAATTAGTATTCTATGACATTTTTTAATAATTTAACCAACAAAAAATCACAAATATATTTGAATGCTCACATTTTAAGAACTAGATTTGTGTTAAGTTGGAGACAGCGACACACGGGAGAATGACATTTTTATAACATAAAATTATTTAAATTGCTTATATTTAATAATAGCATGTTTTACCCTGTTATACATACATATAATTAAAGTATTCTATCATTTTATTTTATTTTTATATACGTTTATTCATTATTTTGGAAGCGGAAACAAAAATATCACTGTTTAGAGATAATGACTCACATATACTATTTGTTTTCATAACAACACTTTTCCAATTTATTCCGAATGTTTCAATATTCTGCGGAGCTTTAAAGTAATTGAATGATTCATATATAATGATTAAAGAATACTTTCCAAAATTATGAAAAAAAAGCGTTACAAAGTGTTTTGTACGTCGTCCTTGTTTAAATTCAAAATATTCCCTTTGATATATTTTTGTGTCGCTCCCCCTTATCGACGAAAAATATTCGTATTAATATTAAATTCGTCGTAAAAATATTTAGGTTGAATTTTAAAAGCAATTTTGCATGCGGCTCTTAAACTAAGAGTTTTCTTTCTTTTCGTTCTCTCTTTCTTATTTGCATACACATGCAAGCACAGGAAAATTTATGGGTAAACTTAGAATACTTTAACAAAAATTTGCACTGTTTTCTTTGAGATAAAAAATACTTTTCACAGGATAGATACATAAAAGTTGCTTCATTATACTAATCTGCGTGAATGAAAGAGAATTTGTAGTGCATAAAAGGAGTATTTTATGTATTCAATATATATTTTTAAAAATCAAGCCTTATACTTACTTTTTAAAATCGTCCAATTAACAATTAAACATACAAATTTCTGTTTTTTTTTATATTTTAATAAAGTACTAAACAATATAGATATACAAAATGTGTGTAACATCTGTGCAAAATAGCAATTTTTAAAGTATTTGTATGATTTTTATTTTAGAATTGATGATTATTTTCCAAACTCTGAAAAAAATACGAATTGTTTTATACGCCCCCTTTGTTTTAAATTTAAAAAAACCCCTCTGATATATTTTTGGGTCGCTATCTGCTTATCAAACAAATATATTAAATTTCTTGTTTCATGGTGTCGTAAAAAACGCTATGCTGACTTTTAAGAGCAATTTTTCATGTAGCTCTAAAGTCTAAAGCTAGGAGTTTTCTTTATTATACATATATGTGTGTGTATATATATATATTATATATATATATATATTTGTTATTTGCATACACATGCAAGAACTGAAAAAGTTATGGGTAAACCAAAAACTCTTGAGGAAAATTTGCACTATTAACTTTGAAAAAAAAAAAAAAAAAAAAAAAAAAAAAAAAAAAACACATTTCACAGGATAAAGATACAAAAAAGATTTTATTTTTCTAAAAATAAATCTTTCTGAATAAAAGGAAATTTTTAGGACATAAAAAACGTATTTTTGTTATTAAACATACACAAAAGAAATCGAGAATTATGCTTGCACTTTAAAATTGTCCAATTAAGAATTAGAATTACAAATGTGTATATTTTTTTTCTTTTAATTTGTTACTTTAATAAAGATTTTTAAAACATTTTTTATATTCAGTGTTTACAAGAACTTTAGAAATAATTGAATGATTTTTAAATTAGAATTGATGGTTAATTTCTAAAATCTGTATAAAAAAAAAAAAAAAAAAAAAAAAAAAAAAAAAAAGACGTTACAAGGTATTTTGTACGCCCCCTTTGTTTAAATAAAAGAAAATCTTTTTGCTATATATTTGTATCGTTCCCTGCAGAAAAATATCCATATTTAATTTCTCGTTTGATAGTGTCGTAAAAAGGTTTGTGTTGGCTTTTAAAAGCAATTTTTCATGCAGCTGTGAAACTAGAAAATTTCTTTATTTTTTTTTCCTTTTTCTTTATTTGCATACACATAGGAAAATTTATGGTAAACTATGAACACTTTAAGAAAAAAATGGACTGTTTCCTTTGAGATAAAAAAATACCTTTCAAAGGATAGATACATAAAAATTGTTTCATTTTTCTAAAAATAACTCTTCCTGAAAAAAAAAAAAAAATTAGGGCATAAAAAACTTATTTTTTGTTTGATATATAAAAAAATTAAAGACTCTTTAAATGACTCTTTTAAACTCACTATTTAAAATTGTCCAATTAAATATAAAAGTACAAATTTTTATTTTATTTTCTTGTTTTTAAAAATGTGATACAATAATAGAAATTAGTGTTATATTTTTATTTATTTATTTTTTTTTTTTACTGAATTTTTATTGTTCCGAAGAACTTTTAAAATAATCGAAAGATTTTTATATCAAAATTGGTGGTTAATTTCTAAAATCTGAAAAAAAATATTAAAATGATATTTAAACGTCCCCTTTATTTAAACAAAATAAAATTCCTTTTGATGTATTTTTATGTTGCTCCCTGCTTATCGAAGAAAAGAATCCGTATTGATTTTCTTGTTTGATAGTTTCGTAAAAAAATTATGTTGACTTTTAGAAGCAGTTTTTCATGTAGCTGTGAAACTAAGAGTTTTCTTTATTTTTTCTTTTTCATTTTTATCTGCATACGTATGCATGCCAGGGAGATTTATGGCTAAACTAAAAACACTTTAAGAAAAATTTGGACTGTTTCCTTTGACATAAAAAAATTCTTTCACAGGCTAGACACATAAAAGTTGTTTCATTTGTCTAAAAATAAATCTTCCTGAATAAAAGGGAATTTTTAGGACATAAACAACGTATTTTTGTTATTAAACGTATAAAAGAATTCGAGACTAATGCTCACACGTTAAAATTCTCCAATTAACAATTAAAATTACTAATGAGTATTTTTTGTATTTGTTACTTAAATAATTTTTGTTACTTTTTTAATTTTCCACTGAATAGAAGAATTGTTAAAATATTCGAAAAATTTAATATCAGAACTGATGTTTAATTTCTAATATATGACAGAAAGACGTTACCAGTTGTTATACACTATATGGCCATTGATTATTGGTAACTTGCGATTTTAGACATTTTGTTAAATATCTAGAAAAATACATGAGGAATCATCTCGAAACTCTTAGTGTATAAATATAATAGTATAAATCATACATCTCCGTGAAGAGTTTTTCCCGAAATTCCATAGGGGATCGACACAAATTAAAAAAGAATGAATATATTTTGAATAACCCTGTCAAAACTAATGTAGCAAAAGCTCTCAAACTCTAGATTATGATTGAATGCCTCATTGTAATACGCCTTGTTCATTTTTATGCAAATAGCATGCATACTCGCAGAGTAATTAAGGTTTTTATAAAAATGGTCCAAAAATTTTTCCAAGTTTTTTCCTTATAATTTTCAGAGTTCTTAATATAAAATAATATTTTTTTTTCAGAAAATATGTCAAACAACATTGCACACAGTACCCTGTAATCAGAATTTAAAAAAATGAAAATTGTATACAAAATGAGTTGGTTTACTAAATAACTTTTTACTGCGCATGCGTCAATGATATCAAAATTTCATTTGCATATTATGTTAGCTAAATGTATAGAGCATCTTTTGTGAAAGTCACAAAATCATAACTTAAAATTCTGAAAATAATCGTCAATTGAATAAGTTGAAAATCCACTATTCTCAAAATGAAGCAAAAACAACAGGGGTTGTATCCATATATTCATTGATTATTGTCAATATAGCATACACAATACGGGATGTACTACTACATTTGGATAAAATCCCTCATTTTTTTGCTTCATTTTGGAAACAACGGATTTTGTCCTTTTCCTATGGACGATTACTTTCAGAATTTTCAAGCTATGATTTTGAGACTTTTACAAAAGTTGCTCGATACATTTAGCTGACATAATATGCAAATGAAATTTTGATATCTTTGACGCATGCGTAGTGAAAAAGTATCTAGTAAACCTACTAATTTTTCATACAATTTTTATTATTTTTTAATTCTAATTTCAGGGTACTATGTGCAATGTTGTTTGTCATATTTTCTGAAAAAAATATTATTTTATATTAAGAACTCTGAAAATTATACTGGAAAAACTTGGAAAATTTTGGGACCATTTTTATAAAAACCTTAATTACCCTGCGAGTATGCATGCTATTTGCATAAAAATGAACACATTGTATTACAATAAAGCACTCAATCATAATCTGGAGTTTGAGTGCTTTTGCTACATTAATTTTGACAGGGTTATTCAAAAGATATTCATTTTTTTAATTTGTTGACGGTCCCCTATGGAGTTTCGGTAAAAAAATCTTCACGGAGATGTATGACGTATACTATTATATTTATACACCAAGAGTTTGGAGATCATTTGAACGATAACAGTTTCTATAAAATTCTAGATATAAAGGTAGCGACATCTGTTTATTGTGTCAAAATTTATTGCATTTTGAAAATTTGGATTCCAGACGATCATTTTCGTCACATTTTGCTTTTTTACTTCCGAAAAGGGAAAAATGCGGCGCAGTCTCATAGAAAATTGTGTGGTGTTTATGTTGATCAGTGCTTAAGTAAACTCCAGTGTCTCAATTGGTTTGCTCTTTTTCGTTTCGGAGATTTCGAGGTTAAAGTTCCACCTCACCCTGGCCGGCCAGTCGTTGACAAAGTAGATGAAATTTTAAAAAAACTCGAGGTAAGCAGACATATTTTTTCCTGCGAGATTTCTACGGAACTAAACATCAACCATAAAATAGTTTTGAACAATATACATAAGATTAGATACCAAAAGAAACTCAATTCTTGGGATTCCCATGAACTTACAATGAAAAATGTAATGGACCAAGTTTCCATTTGGGAATCTTTACTGAAACGGAACGAAATCGAGCCACCTTTGAAACGAATGATTACGGGTGATGAAAAGTGGATCCCGTACAACAAAAATGTGTGAAAAAGGTCATGGTCGAAGACCGAAGAAGCTTCATAAACGGTGGTAAAGCCCGGATTGACGTGGGATTTGAAAGGAATTGTCCGTCATGAGCTGCTCAAATCTGATAAAACCATTAATTCAATTATCTACTGTGATAAACTAATGTGATTGAAGCAGACGATAAAAAAACCGGCCAGAATTGATTATTAGGAAAGGAGCTCTCTTCCTTCACGACAACGAATAACCACACACATTTTTAGCCACTCGGCAAAAACTGAGAGAGCTTTGTTGGGAAGTTTTGATGCACCCACTGTGTAGTCCGGACCTACCTTCACCGATTACCATTTCTTCCGCTCTCTTCAGAACTCTCTTAATGATGTTATGCTGGCTTAAAAAGAGGCTTGTGAAAATCCCCTTGTTCAGTTTTTTGCCCAGAAATCTCAGAAGTTCTACAGTGATGAAATTATGGTTTTACCAGAAAAATGGGAAAAGGTCATCGAACAAAATAACACATATATTAAACATCTGTTCTTTTAATTTATAAAAATAAATTCACTTTGAAAAACACGAAAAAAAGAAAAATTACTTTTTCCCCAACCCAATATATAAATAATAAAACCTTAAACTCAATGTTTAAAGTAGTCCATTTAATAATAAAAATTCAAAATGTATATTTTTGTTAGCTATTTTAATGAAGCTAGTACACACACACACACACATATATATATACATACATATGCACTATATTGCCATTGATTATGGGACACTTGCGATTTTAGACATTTTACTAAATATCTAGAAAAATACATGAGGAATCATCTCGAAACTCTTAGTGTATAAATATAATAGTATAAGTCATACATCTCCGTGAAGATTTTTTCCCGAAACTCCAAAGGGGACCGTCAACAAATTAAAAAAGAATGAATATCTTTTGAATAACCCTGTCAAAACTAATGTAGCAAAAGCGCTCAAACTCTAGATTGTGATTGAATGCCTTATTGTAATAAGCCTAGTTCATTTTTATGCAAATAGCATGCATATTCGCAGAGTAATTAAGGTTTTTATAAAAATGATCCCAAATTTTTCCAAGTTTTTTCCTTATAATTTTCGGAGTTTCTTATATAAAATATTATTTTTTTTAGAAAATATGACAAACAACATTGCACACAGTACCCTGTAATCAGAATTAAAAAATAATGAAAATTGTATAAAAAATGAGTTGGTTTATTAAATAATTTTTTACTGCGCATGCGTCAACGATATGAAAATTTCATTTGCATATTATGTTAGCTAAATGTATAGAGCAACTTTTGTAAAAGTCACAAAATCATAACTTGAAAATTCTGACAATAATCGTCAATTGAATAAGTCGAAAATCCGTTATTCTCAAAATGAAGCAAAAACAAGAGGGGTTGTATCCATATATTCATTGATTAGTGTCAATATAGAATACACAATATGGGATGTACTACTGCATTTGGATAAAATCCCTCATTTTTTTTTGCTTCATTTTGGAAACAACGGATTTTGTCCTTTTTCTATAGACGATTACTTTCAGAATTTTCAAGCTATGATTTTGAGACTTTTACAAAAGTTGCTCTATACATTTAGCTAACATAATATGCAAATGAAATTTTGATATCTTTGACGCATGCGCAGTAAAAAAATATATAGTAAAACTACTCATTTTTCATTCAATTTTTATTATCTTTTAATTCTGATTACAGGGTACTGTGTGGAATGTTGTTTGTCATATTTTCTGAAAAAAATATTATTTTATATTAAGAACTCTGAAAATTATAATGGAAAAACCTGGAAAAATTCGGGACCATTTTTATAAAAACCTTAATTACTCTGCGAGTGTGCATGCTATTTGCATATAAATGAACACAGTGTATTACAATAAGGCAGTCAATCATAATCTAGAGTTTGAGCGCTTTTGCTACATTAGTTTTGACAGGGTTATTCAAAAGATATTCATTCTTTTTTAATTTGGTGACGGTCCCCTACGACGTTTCGGTAAAAAATCTTCACTGAGATGTATGACGTATACTATTATATTTATACTCTAAGAGTTCCGAGATGATTCCTCATGTATTTTTCTAGATATTTAGTAAAATGTCTAAAATCGCAAGTGTCCCATAATCAATGGCAATATAGTGTTTATATATATATATATATATATATATATATATATGATTTTCAACTATTCAGAAGAACTTTTAGAATAATTGAAAACAATTTATATTAGAATTGATTAATTTTGAAAATCTGATTTAAAAAAAAAAATGTTACCATGTGTTTTACACGTTCCTCTCTTTAAAGTAAAAATATTCCCTTTGATATATTCTTCTGTCGCTCCCTGCTTATCGAAGAAAAACATCCATTCTAAATTTCTTGTTTGATAGTATCGTAAAAAACTTTATATTGATATTTAAAAGCAATTTTTCATGAAGCTGTGAAACTAAGAAAATTATTTTTGTCCTTTTTTTATTTGCATACGCATGCAAGCACAGAAAATTTATGGGTAAACTAAGAACACTTTAAAAAAAAATTGGACTGTTTCCTTTGAGATCAAAAATACCTCTCACAGGAAAGATACATGAAAGTTGTTTCATTTTAGTAAAAATAAATATTTCTAATTTAAAAATAATTGTTAGGTCATAAAAAGAGTATTTTATGTTATTTAATATATATGAAGAACATTTATACTCAATGTTTAAAATTGTCCATTTAATATTTAAAATTTAAAATATATATTTTTTTTTATTTGCTACTTTAATAATTTTTTTGATGTTTCACTAATTAGAACTTTTAAAATAATTGAAAGCGATTTATATAAGAATTTATGGTTATTTTCCAAAATCTGAAAAAAAGGTTACCAGGGGCTTTAAACGTCCCTTTTGTTTAAAGGCAAAAAATTCCCTTTGATGTATTTTTGTGTCGCTCCCTGCTTATCGAAGAAAATTATCTGTATTAATTTTCTTAATTTATTGTGTCGTAAAAAATATGTTGACTTCAAAAGCAATCTTTCATGCAGCTGTGGAACTGGGAGTTTTCTTTATTTTTCCTCTTTCTTTTTTATTTGCATTCTCATGCAAGCACAGAAAAAAAAAAAAAAACTTATGGGTAAACTAAGAACATTTTAAGAAAAATTTGGACTGTTTTCCTTTGAGATAAAAAATACCTTTCACAGGATAGATACATAAAAATTGTTCCATTTTTCTAAAAACAAATGTTTCTGAATAAAAGAGAATTTTTAACGAGAATTTTTAGAGCATAAAAAGTATATTTTTTGTTATTAAACATGTAAAAATAATTCGAGACTTATACTCGCAATTTAAAATTGTTCAACTAACAATTAAAATTACACACGTATATATATATATTTTACTTTAATAATTTGTTACTTTAATAAAGTTTATTGTTATATTTTTATTATTATTATCATTATTTTAATATTCAACTGTTCAGAAGAACTTTTAAAATAATTGAAAGAACTTTTTATCAGAATTGATGATTAATTTCTAAAATCTAATAAAAAAGACGTTACGAGGTATTTTATAGTTCCTTTGTTTAAATTAAAAAAATTCCCTTTGATATTTCTGTGTCATTCCCCTCTTATAGAAGAAAAATATCCGTATTAAATTTCTTGTTTGATAGTGTCGTAAAAAAAACTTAATGTTGACTTTTAAAAGCAATTTTTCATGAAGCTGTGAAACTAAGACTTTTCTTTATTTTTTCTTTTGCTTTTTTATTTGCATACGCATGCAAGCACAGGAAAATTTATGGGTAAACTAAGAACACTTACAACAAAATTGGACTGTTTCCTTTGAGATAAAAAATAACTTTCACAGGATGGATACATAAAAGTTGTTTCATTTTTCACAAAATAAATCTTTCTGAATGAAACAGGATTTTTAGGACATAAAAAACGTATTTTATGTTATTTAATGTATAGAAAGAGTTAAAGCCTTTTACTCCTTTTTTAAAACTGACCACTTAATAATTAAAATCAAAAATGTGTATTTTTTTAAATCAATTGCTACTTTAACAAAGTTTCTTGTTTTGTTTCTAATATTCCACTATTTAGAAGAAATTTGAAAAATAATTGAAAGCAACTTATGTTAGAATTCATGGTTAATTTTAAAAATGACTAAAAAAATATTACAAAATCTTTTAATTTCCTCTTTGTTTGAAATTTAAAAAAAAGAAAAAAAACATAGCTATATCTTTGTTTCGCTCCCTGCTTATCAGAGAAAAATATCCGTATTAAATTTTTTGATTAATAGTGTCGTCAAAAAAAAAAAAAAAAAAAAAAAAAAAAAAAAAAAAAAAAAAATCATGTTGAATTTTAAAAGCAACTTTTCATGCAGCTATGGAACTAGGAATATTCTTATTTTTATTTTAATTTTTATTTGCATATGCATGCAATTGCAGTAAATATTATCTGTAAACTAAGAACACTTTAAGTAAATTTGGTCTGTTTCCATTCATATAAAATATACCTTTCACAGGATAGATACATAAAACTTGATTCATTTTTCTAAAAATAAATCTTCCTGAATAAATGAAATATTTTGGGGCAAAAAAAGTGTATTTTTTGTTATTAAACATTAAAAAAATCGACACTTATGCTCAAACTTTAAAATTGTTCAATTAACAATTAAAATTACAAATGCATACATATTTCTTTTTTTGTTTACTATTTTTTCATGTTACATCATTCTTATTCTTATTATTTAATATTCCACTGTTAAAAAGAACTTTTAAAATATTTCAAAGATTTTTATATCTGAATGCATGATTAATTTCTTAAATTCTACAAAAAATCTTTTTATTTAAAATAAACATTCCCTTTGATGTATTTTTGTGTCTCTCCCTGAATTCCTAAGAAAAATATCCGTATTAAATTTCTTGTTTGACAGTATCGTCAAAAAAGTATGTTAACTTTTAAATGCATTTTTTCATATAGCTATGAAACTAAGACTTGTCCTTATTTTTTGTCCTTTTTTTATTTCCATACGCATGCAAACACAGGAAAATTTATGGGTAAACTAAGAAAAATTTCGATTGTTTGCTTTGAGATAAGAACAAAGGAATCCTGTGAGATAGAAAACACCTCTCATAGGATAAATACATAAAAGTGGTTTCATTTTTAAAAAAATTAGTGTTTCTGAACAAACGAGAATTTTTAGGGCAAAAAAAGTGTATTTTTTGTTATTAAACGTAATAAAGAATTCGGGACTTATGTTCACACTTTAAAATTGTCCAATTAATAATAAAAATTACAAATGTGAAATTTTTTTTATTTGTTTCTTTAATAACGTTTTTGTTAACTTTTTTTAAATTTCACTGTTTAGAAGAACTGTTAAAATAATCGAAAGTTTTTAATAACAAAATTGCTGTTTAATTTCTAAAATCTTACAGAAAGACGTTATAAGTTGTTTTTTACGTACCTTTGTTTAAAATTAAAAAATTGCTTTTGATATATTTCTGTGTCGCTCCCTGCTTATTGAATAAAAATATCCGTATTAATTTTCTTGTTTGATAGTATCGTAAACAAAATTTATGTTGACTTTTAAATGCACTTTTAAATGCAGCTATGTTGTCTTTATTAGGTAGATTTCGTATGAAATACTACCTAATGCATTCTCTCCCATGTTGGAGTTTCTGAAAAATTTTTGAAGATCTACACAATCTATTATACATATATATATATATATATATATATATATATATATTTATTCTGGACACGATAACTTCCATAATTATGCTCAGATCTTCTTCAAAATTTTACATAAAATCTCGGTTGAGTTCGTTAATGGGCAAAATCGGACCAAAGAGGTGGAAAAAAGGAGGGTTATTGTGAAAACCGAAAAAAAGCGATAACTTCTTAGTTAAAATAGATATAGAGTCGGTTTCAATTTTATATTACTTTTAAAAAATGGGCTATAAGTTTATGAATGACATATTTTTGATAAAGTTAAAAATGGCCTCAAAGGGCGAAAAAAACAGGGTTTTTGAAAGAAAAAAAATCATAAATTCGTCAATTCTCAAGATATCAAATCCAACTATTTTTTTATAAATGTACTCAACCATATCTAAAAGTTCTGTATTTACAAGTTTTTGATAGGACCAACTTTTACCGATGAAAAAAATTAAAAAAAGATAAGGAAAAGGAGGGAGGAAAAAGAAAAAAATCCATTACTTACTCAATTCTTAAGCAATGAAATCTAACTAAATTTATTTTACATCTTCGCAATAATATCTACAACTTTCATTCTAACACGTTTTTTATAGGACAAATTCTAATAGCAAAAATAAATTAAAGAATAATAGGATTTGGAGAAAAAAACCTCAAATCCAAACTGCTTATATTGTGATTCATTTTAAGATTCATTTTTGATTTTAAATGCATCCAAACGGCATATTCTCTTATTTAGGAACTATATAATATGACGTATTGGCCAGTGTTTTAATAGAGGCAGAATATATTTAAAAAAAGACTGCCAAAAAGGATATTTTGAAGAGAATATCCCGAAGAAATAGTGATTGAAAAATTGAGGAATTATAACAAATTGCGTTTTTTTTTTTTTTTTGAGTCATTTTGAAATCCATTTTTGCTCTCAAACGCATCCAATTTACAGGTCCTCTTATTTAGGAACTATATAGTGGGACGGATTGGCCAGTTTTTTGATAAAGGCAGAATATATTTCAGAAAAGGCTGCTAAAATAGGCAACTTCGCGCAAAGTTTTCCTATCGCTCATGATTAAAGAATCGAGGATGTATTCAAATAACAAATTGGTTATTTTACGATTCATTTTTAAATCCAATTTTGCTCTCAACTGCATTCAATTGACAGTTTTTTGTTATTTAGAAACTATATAATGTGCGTATTCATCAATTTTTTGATAAACGCTAAATATATATTTTTTAAATGCTGTCAAATTCAGCACTTCGCCAAAATAATAATAATAATAATAATAATAATAATAATAATAATAATAATTAAAAAAATTCCCAACGCGATCACGATTAAAGAATTGAGGATGTATTCAAATAACAAATTGGTTATTTTATGACACATTTTTAAATTCAATTTTGCTCTCAAACGCATTTAATTGATGGTTTTATTGTTTTTTAGAAAGTGTGTAATGGACCGTATTGGTTAGTTTTTTGATAAAGGCTAAATGTACATTTTAGAAAAAGTTGTCAAAGTGGGCACTTCGCACAAAATTTCCCAAAGCGATCTTGATTAAATAATTGTGGATGTATTTAAATAACAAATTGGTTACTTTATTGCTCATTCCTAAATTCAATTTTTCCTCTCAAACGCATTTAATTGACGGTTTTATTGTTATTTAGGAATTATATAATGAGCGTATTGGTCGATTTTTTAATAAAGTTAGAGTATAGCTCAAAATATGTTTTCAAAATGGGCATTTGAGCCGAATTTCGTTTAAGATGATTTTGATAAAATCAGTTCTTACAGGTAAACGAATTCTAAAGCAGCAAAATAAAGCAGTTAGACTGGGTTTATCGCTAATAATATTTTATTTTTTGTTGTTGAAATGAAAACTCTTCGAAATCTACCTCCGCCTATAGGTTAAGCCGACATGGATTTTTTTTTTCTTTTTTATTTGCATACGCGATCAACCACAGAAAAATTTATCGGTATACTAAGAACACTTTAAGAAAAATGTGGACTGTTTCCTTTGAGATAAAAAATACCTTTCACAGAAAGGATACATAAAGGTTGTTTCATTTTTCTAAAAACAAATCTCTCTGGATAAAAGATAATTTTTAGGACATAAAAAGCGTGTTGTATGTTATTCGAAGAACATTTATAGTTACTGTTTAAAATTGTCCATTTAATAATTAAAATTTAAAAAAAATGTGATTTTTTTTAATTTGCCACTTTAATAAACCTTTTTCTTTAAATATTTTACTATTTAGAAGAACTTCGATTTAATCGATTGATTTGAACTTGACTTGAAATCGTTTTTATTAGAATTGATGGTTAATTTTCAAAATCTGAAAAAAAAAACATATACTGCAAGGTGTTTTAAATGTCCCACTTTTTAAAGACAAAAAATACCCATTGATATATTTTTGTGCCGCTCCCTGCTTATCGAAGAAAAATATCCGTATTAAATTTCTTGTTTGATAGTGCCGTAAAAAACTGTATTTTCACTTTTAAAAACAATTTTTCATGCAGCTGTGAAGCTAGAAGTTTTATGTATTTATTTTTGGTTTTTATTTTTTATTTGCATACGCATGCAATCATAGGAAAATTTATGGGTAAACTGAAAACACTCTAAGAAAAATTTGGGCTGTTTCCTTTGAGATAAAAAATACCTTTCACAGGATAGATACACAAAAGTTATTTCATTTTTCTGAAAAATACATAAATCTTCCTGATTAAAAGAGAATTTTTAGGACATAAGATGCATATTTTACGTTATTTCATATATATGAAGAATTGAAACCTTATACTCACTCTTTAAAATAGTCAACAATTAACACTACAAATTTGTAATTGTAAAATTTTAATTTGTATTTGTAATTGTAAATTCGTAAAATTAAATAAATACAATTAAAAATTTATAATTTTTAAATTTGACACTTAAAATAAATCTATGTAATATTCGTGTAACATCTGTGCAAAATAACATTTTATCTTATGCGTTTCTTGTTTCAAAAGTTTGCTTAAACAGCTCAAATATTGCAATCACATCAGTAAAATAACTAAACTTCGATTTTTTTTTCTTTTATTTATTGACATGAACACTACAGACTAATCCAATTTCAGTATTGCAAGAACATCATAAGATAAAAAAAATACAATACGACCAATCAGAACAAACAGATTTATATCCATTACACACTTTTCATACACAGCAATTGTATGCGCTGTACGTTTTTATAACTACAAGAAACATTTAAAATTACTTCCATGTTTTACACAGTGTTCAAACTCGAATCCCCGCTGTATGGCAGTAAATGCCGCTACGAATCAAGCCTCGGGGTAGAAATATACAAGAGGCTCGATAATGTTTGCTGGGATACACATCACACCCTATTCATATAAACTTTTCAGTTAGCGTTTAGTTTAATCTATTCTAATGAAGTTTAAATAAAATGTAACAGGATTTGTCAAAATCACGTCACATATACTATTAGGTTTAGGGTGTACGTGTAGTCTAACTACCAACTTTAAAACATTAAAGCGATATTTAAGTTTTAAAGCATTTTTTAAATATTTTTTAATTACTTCTTTAGTTTTTATTTCATTCAACGGCCTTTAATGAATTATGCAGGTTTCTATTCACCCAAATTCACTTATTTTCATTTTATATTTTTTTGCTTAAACATATTGTCTTAAACATAATAATAATATAATAATAACAACATAAAGTGTATATATATATATATATATATATATATATATACGGTAAATTTGTCAGATAATACAGCTAATGATTAAGATGAAAAATTAATAAAAGAATAAAAAGCATGGCAAAAGATACTTTTTGTTCCCAACTACACCATGCATGCGGTGCATACGAACATTTTAATAAATTTATTAAACTATTGAAAATTTAAGAAGAACTATATAGGTGGTTCAAAAAATACTACACATAAAAGAAAGCTCTATTTAATATAATGAATTAATCTTGTTTATAGAAATTAACTCAGTTAGTAGAAAAACTGTATTTATATGAACTATTGACATGTATTTTAGTTTCCCCTACCTTAAAAAATTCAAAAGGAAAATTACATTTACGTAAACAAATCTAATTGACATAAAAAAACATATCATAAGACTCTTCTTGCTTATTTAAAATCATATACTTACGAATATTATAAACGCTTCTTTTTTACTTAGGTTTGAAAAAATGAACGGTGTTTAGGTGTTTTGCCTTACTCGATCCATTATATTAAAGTGTAATTTTAACATTAATAAATGTCATTTTATTAATTATTTTAAAATACTTGTTTTTGAAAATAGGAATTTCATTACATTCAGTATATTACTATAGTTTTTGAATTTGGGAGCAATTTGGTAAAAGATAATTCTAGTAATACACGTCATATCTCAAAATATAACGGATCGCCAACTTTGTCAAAGGTTCTTGGAGAACTGTACCGGACTTATTAAACATTTAGGATAGGATATATGTTTTTAGTTATTATCCTTTCGGAATCTTACAGCAATCATGTCACTTATCTTATTACCAAAATATGAAGATTCAGCCAATAGTGTCAGGAACAACAATGTATGAACACCTAGGATGCATGCAAATGCAGTATAAAATAATTAAATGTCTTTTTAAAAAACTTAACTAATTATCCAAAAGTTGTGATTTGAAAAGGAGTACAGATAAAAATCTTCTTCTGTGGAAAATGATGATGAGTTCTATACCCTTCCCCTGCGTCCGCCGTATGTGCCTCCAACTTCCAATATTTACTCTTTTTCTAGAAATTTCGCAAAAATATTTAAACTAACAAATTATCCTTTAATGTACAGTAATACAAGAATATTAATACTAAATTTTGAAATAAGTATAAGATATTTAATAAGGATAAAAAATAAATTACATGGAATATTTTAAATATACATTCTCGAAGAAATCACTCATTTTGAGAAAAATCGGTTTAAAGATTTACTTTCAGTGCAACCAAATTACGCTAAAAAAATGCTTGTAAATTAGTAGCTCTCTTAAAACCTCAGCCATAAAATATCACAAATGAACTCAAGTTGAGTTGAAATCGACTTATCTCACGATTTGAAAGTCAGCTTCTCGAAAAGATTTGAAACAACAAGAATGAACGAATTGCTTTTAAGCAATATAAATCAACTGAGTGGTTTAAATAGCAATTTGAATCAAGATGATTAAAATATTTTAAAAAACAACTCATTCACGTTCCAATAAATTACAACTCTTTCCAGAGAAGCCAAATACACTCTTTCGTTTTAAGAGGGAAAAAACGGTTGCCATAGCATGTATTTTTTTTTTTTTTTTAAATCGATTTTCCAGTGCAGCTTTTATCAATTGAAAATTCATAAATAAACCAACAATATTATTGGATATTATAGGTCAGTATAATGTTGGCTTCTTTGCAATCAGCATGCAAACAAATTTCAAAAGATTATTATTATTATTATTGTTATTATTATTATATAGATCCTCAATTTTATATGGGAAAACTTTATGTATAAACATATTTGAAATTTATTGTTAAAAATTTTTAAAGGTTTATTGGAGCATAAGAATGCAAATTGTTTTACAGTGTGTTACTTACAAAAATGAAGTATCTTTAATAAAATGTGTTATGTTAGGCATCATATATTATTTTAATTCAGCATTAGTTTAGTAACACATTTTTAAAAATGGCATTTTTATTATTATTAAAGGATAACTGCACTATTAGACACCAGATTTGTGATATTCTCTTTATACACAATTTATGTTTATTTTCCACTCCAAAACTGTACATAATAATATTTTTAAATATATAATGATAGTTTCTTCTGATTATTTTTCTTACTCTATAAAAGGAAGTTTTTTTGTTTTCAGTTTTACCTACAATCTCTTTTGTTTCACATAGTTCCATTCAATTTTACTATCTCTTGAACAGATTCTATTTCCACATTTCAGCATTTTACGTATGATTTCATATTTTAAATTCTTAAGATATTGAAGACTTGGAGATTTTATGCTCCATTTCCAATGTGAACGTAACCATATTATTTAATAAAACGACGCTCTGTTTAGCATGAGCTGTTTTTTAAATTACGAATTCAAGAAACTCTATTTTAATTTTAAAAATTTGAACATAAAATTATTTGAATAAATAATAAAATTTAAAAAAAATGCGTTTTTGTGCCGATTTTATTACAAGTTTTAATAGAGTCTTATTAAAGAAAAATTGCTTTAGAGCAACAAAAAATGTTTAATAAAAAGTGCGTACATTTTCTATGGTATATGCAATTAATAATTTTTATTGAAAATAAAATTTGAAAAATATTCTAAATAGAAAGATTTAGACTGATATATCCCATATATATTTTTTTTTAAAAGAAATTTACTTATGGTTTATGTTTTGCACACCAAAATGGTACGCTTAAAAAAATGTCTCTGTGTTAATGTAAAAGAGATGCGAAATACATTTTAAAGTAATTTTTATTTTTTGAGGAATTATTCTGTGATTGTTAACCCTATATTTAGTAAACAAATCATATGATACAACTTTTTGCATTTTTTTTTTAAAATGTAAAAAAATTAAAATTTGTTAAAAATGTGGGTTAATTTATAATCCTGATAGCTCGAAGTATTATTTGTAATTTACTTTCATTTATATAAATATAAATGTATAAGCTTCGATTTTTTTCAGCCTTTTTAAAGTATTAATTTTTGTGGGTTGTGAAGCATAAATGTAAGAGATATCTCGCAGGCAGTCATAAAAAATCTATTAATATAAAGAAAACGAAATCTGAGTAATGGAAAATTTCTGAAAAATTAAAATCGCTGTAAAATGAATAGTTTTAGTTATGGAAAAAAAATTAACCATAAGACTTGTGCAGAACTTAATGAATTTGGTTTCGAAATTTCATCAAAATATTTCGCGTATTTTCGAGAAAATTGTCCTAAAGCTCGCATATTCATCGCAGGATTTAACTTCTCCTAAGTGGAAATCCTAGTTTAATACCATTTACTGCTATCCTGAAATTTATTCACTTAAATTTTCTTATAAATAAAATCTACATACAAAAAATTAAAACTTAAAAACACATAACAATAGAAATAATAAACGTTTCGCCAAGCTACTCGCAAGACCTCTTCGTCTTTAGTACAAATAAATATTCATTGCATAAAAAACAATGGAACAAATTAAGACAGCTACAGCATGTTAATTTTTTGAAAAAATAAAATATATTTTAGGAACGGAACGAGCATCATTCAGAATTGGCGATCATAAACAAATGAACCAACCTTCGAGGAGCAATCTCCCGTGATAACTGCTAACACCTGGTTTCAAGATACTGGCTTTCGTAAACTGCGGGATGTGTTTTGTTTGAATCCATTGCTGCAGAACTTTAGAATTTAAATTACCGCTTTTTAGATTACTGAGTTATTATATAACATATCGGTAGATTACCTCTCGAACGTTGGTTCACTTGTTTACGATCGCCAACTCTAAATGATGCTCGTTCTGTCCCTAATAAATGTTTCCTTTTTCTAAAAAAATAATTAGCTGTAACTGTATTGATTTGTTCCATTGTTCGTTATGCAATGAATATTTGTGTGTACTGGAGAAGCCTTTCGAGTAGCTTGGCGAAACGTTTACTTTTTCTATTTTTATATGTGTTTTAGTGTTTAGATTTTTTTATATATACATTTTATTTATTTGTAAAATTGTATTCAATTGTGTCTTAATTTCTGTTCTTAATTTAAATAGTTTTTTTTTTAATTCAGACGTTAAATGCATGTAAAGAATGCATGTGTATTGCAAATTTTCTTATACTGAAAGACAGAATCTGGATAGCTTATTCTACAGAAAAGAAAAGAAGAAAAAAATCATAAATGCTCGGGGAAAAAAGGTAAGTGTAACGGTTTCGTTTTAAGAAATGTGCATGCCGCGACATTTTCTAAATAGAGAAAAATTGCATTTAGCTATCCCTACTTAGCTTTATACAAATTACAGATAACTGTTACAAATCTCTCAAAGCTTTCCTAAGGCTAGTTATTTTTCCGCAGAAATAAGTCCTAAATTAGTGAAATAGTAGATATATAAGACACATAAGAAGTCTGTTGCTTATAGGAAAAAAGAACACTTAATATTCTGCAGTACATTAGAGGATAATATCTTTCTGTTAGCTAGATATTAGAAACATAAATTAGTTATTTTGACACATAAAGATGCTATTTGTTTTTCCAGGAATAAAGAAATTATGTGTCCTTTATCCTTTTCGTCGAGAAAGTTGTAAACATAATGAATAATATTTACAAATATCATATAAATAAGAAAATAATTATTACATTTTAATTGAAATAACTTAGAAAATAACTGCTTTAAAGAAAATTATCTATTATAAAAGTAAAATACATAAACAAAACATATAAACATGATTTTGTTACTGAAAAAAATTATTCTGTTTTAGAAATAAACAGTTAATTCAATGTGTAAAGTGATAATCTAAAAAATATTTTTTTCATGAAATCCAATTTTATTTCTATTTTAATACTCATGCTTAAAGTTACGGCGATAAATAATAGAATAATATATAATTAGTTGCCTGTTTGTACACTGATGTGATTCCACACCAAGTTTTAATGTGTTTCTGTCTAAAAAGGGTAAAAATAACAATTTTAAAAATAAAATTTTCATTATAAATAAAAAAAATAATCTAAAAATGTAACAAATTTTACGCACTGTAATAATTATTCTGTTTTAGAAATTATGAATTTTCAATAAATGAGGTCTCAAACTTAATAGCGCTTGATTCTTGATGAGACAAAGAATTAGTTGTTTTGAAAATGGTTTTGAATTTTTTTTTATGTTAAACGATTTTTGTTTCGTATAAAAAAATAAAAATTACGTTGTCTAGTATACAGTCCGGACTATATATATCGTGCTAAACAATTTTTCTTGACAACTGTCCTTGTGTTAAACGTGTTTCATTCAGACATACACACAAACACTTATATATATATGTATACCGGGTGTCACAAAAATGACTGATGGATTTTAAAATTCAATAACTTACAAACGGTGACAGCTATTTAAAAAAAAATTAGAGGAGGGTTATGTATAATGTCAGCAGTTTTTTACTGTTATTTTTTATTTTAATTCGCATCTCAAACAATAGGTGGCGCTGACGGCGAGTGAAGACCAGGTGATCAGTGCTGAGTGAAGCGTCGACCTAGTCTTCAATCGCCGTCAGCGCCACCTATTTTTTGAGATGCGAATTAAAATAAAAAATTCCGTTAAAAATGTCCTGACATTATACATAACCATCCTGCAATTTTTTTTTTAAATAGATGTCACCGTTTGTAAGTTATTGAATTTTAAAATCCATCAGTCATTTTTGGGACACCCGGTATATATACATGTATATATATACAGGGTGATTCAAAATTTTTTTTACAATAAAAGAGGGGTGATAATACACATCAAGACAAACAATATTAAATGGGAGACCAAGGTTACAAAACGTTTTCCTAAGGAAATAGCCGCCATTAAAGTTTAGGGACAAAAATTTCAAATAAATATAAAAAACGTAAAAATCGGTCGATTGATTTGCGGTTTTCACTAAAATTATTCTTTATGTCGGCATTTTCTTGAAATTAAATTATAAAGATAAATTTCAAAAAATGCTGATAGAGGGCGCTTTAGACTTTGGAGTAACGAACAACTATTTTTTGCTAGTATTTTTTGCAACTCATTAAATGTTTTCGTAAGCTTAGACTCAAACTTAAATTTTGAGCTAAAAATCTGTAGTTGGGAGTGGTTAAGTAATACAAACTGAGCTGTGTTCAGAAGGTTCAAAATTCAAATGATTATAAAAAACGGAAAAATTGGTCGATTAATTTGCGATTTTCACTAAAACTATTCTTTATTTAGGTATTTTCGGGAAAATAAATTATAAAGAAAAATTTCAAAAAATGCCGATAGAGGGCGCTTTAGACTTTGAAGTAACGAAACACTCTTTTTTGGCGTTAATTTGTGCATCTTATTAAATGCTTTCGTAAGCTTAGACTTGAAATTAAATTTTGAGCTCAAAATCTGAATAGCTGGGAGTAGTTAAGTAGACAAACTTAGCTGTGTTCAGAGGGTTCAAATTTCAAATAATTGTAAAAACGGAAAAAATTGGTCGGTTCATTTGCGGGTTTTTTCTAAAACTAATTTTTATATCAGCAGTTTTCTTGATCAATCAGTGTTTTCTTGAAAATAATTTTTAAAGATAAATTTCACAAAATGTCGATAGAGGGCGCCTTAAACTTTGGAGTAGCGTATAACTATTTTTAACTGTTATTTTTTTAATCTCATTAAATGCTTTCAAATGCATAGACTTTAATTTTGGGCTTAAATTCTGAATCGTTGGGAGTGTTTATGTAGCGAAAAATTGAATTATGTTCGAGGAGGAAAGAGGGTTAGATTTCAACTCCTGAACGCACTTCAGTTTGCGCTTCTTAACTCCTCATAACGATTCAGGATTTGATCTCAAAATTTAAGTTTAAATGTAAGCTTCCGAGAACATTTAAAATGCTTTTGCAAGCATTTAATTAGAAGCAAAAAATAATGGTTAAAATGAATTGTTGGTTACTCTGAAGTTTAAGGCGCCGTCTGACGGATTTTTTTTAGATTTATCTTTAAAAATTATTTTCAAGAAGATACTGATTTAAAGAATAGTTTTGTTTTAAACCGTAAACGAATCGACCAATTTTTCCATTTTCTATAATTACTTTAAATTTGAACCTCCCCCTCCCCCTTGAACACAGTTCACTTTGTGCTACTTAACCACTTCCTACTATTCAGATTTTGAGCTCAAAATTTAAGTTTAAGTCTAAGCTTCCGAAATCATTTAAAGAGATGCAAACAATAACAGCAAAAAATAGTTGATCGTTACTCCAAAGTCTAAAGCGCGCTCTATCGACATTTTTTGAAATTTATCTTTATAATTTATTTTCACGAAAATGCCTAAATAAAGAATAGTTTTAGTGAAAACCGCAAATCAATCGACCAATTTTTCCATTTTTTTTTTAATCATTTGAAATTTGAACCCTCTGAACACAGCTCAGTTTGTGTTACTTAACCACTCCCAACTACAGATTTTGAGCTCAAAATTTATGTTTGAGTGTAAACTTACGAAAACATTTAATGAGATGCAAAAAATACTAGCAAAAAATAGTTGTTCGTTACTCCAAAGTCTAAAGCGCCCTCTATCGGCATTTTCTGAAATTTATCTTTATAATTTAATTTCGAGAAAATGCCGACAAAAAGAATAATTTTAGTGAAAATCGCAAATCAATCGACCGATTTTTCTGTTTTTTATGTTTATTCGAAATTTTAGTCCTTAAACTTTAATGGAGGCTATCTCCTTAGAAAAACGTTTTGGACCCTTGGTCTCCTATTTAATATTGTTTGTCTTGATGTGTACTATCAGCCCTCTTTTATTGTAAAAAAAATTTGGAATCACCCCGTATATATATACACATAAATGTGTGTATATTTATATATATATATATATATATATATATATATATATATATGCTAATATACATCAAGACAAACAATATTAAGTAGGAAACTAAGGGACCCAAACGTCTTCAGAAGAAGATAGGCTCCATTAAAATTTTGGTGCAAAATTTCAAACGGTGATAGAAAACAAAAAAACTGGTCTATTTGTTGACGGTTTTCGCTATTCTTTATGGCAATATTTTAATGAAAATAAATTTTAAGGATATAAATTAAAATGCCGATAGAGGGCGTTTTAGACTTTGGTGTAACAAACAACTATATTTTATCGTTATTTTTTGCATCTCATTAAATGCTTTCAAAAGCTTAGACCAAAATGTTGAGCAGGAAATATGGTTCCTTAGCACTTAACCGTACCTTGAAGGGCTTTTATTGCCTGAATTCCAAGGATAACCGCGGACGAGCTGTCGTGCTGTATCCTCCGCCGCAAACGGGAGTGAAATGATGATTTGGCGATTATCAGGAGACGAAGACATTTGACCCTATCATGTACAGCGTAAGTAAGCCTCGAAAGAAACCGATCATCTGCCATGTGTCGATTTTTCACGACGGTTCCTCCATAGATTTTAGCGCAACGAGATTTCGCCGCATACATCTATTCGATGATAAATGCAGTTTTAGTCGGGAAAGCGTTTTCAATGCGCATAACGGGACTTGGACACAATCACAACCACCAGCCCTCATTCATATCGACTCCTTTTCGGCGTCAATGTATGGTCCTGAATAATCCACGAGCGTTTAATTTAACCAGAGGACTTACAGTTCTACTGCAAAGTGCTCAAACAAACATAAAGGCTGGTATGTGGTTCCAACATGACAGAGCATCTGTACTTTTCAGCGCAGATGTGCGAAACTAATTGGATAAAGCAAATTCAGGGCGATGGAGTGGACGAATTTGTTTAAAGATAGAAAACCAACGATTATAAATGCACAAATAAAGTAAGAAAAGGGGAGCAAACAGCTGTTACGAATCTATTAACGAGATTCTTCTTCAGTGCAAAAACTCAGCGAACTAGACAAAGCAAAACGGAGCCAAAAGAGCAGAGAAATAAAAACAGCGACTGTTTTTATTCCCAACTGTTTTCAGCTATGATGGAGATATGGTTTTTATTCAGAGAACATATTTTTGCATCGTTTACAATGTTCCAGGTAAGACATTCGTTTACTAATGTGGCGTAGGGTCCGGCAGGCGAGCGAGTGAATTATAGCCATCGAGTGTTTAACATCTGACTTTTTGTTATTCACCGTTCTGGCCGAAACCAACTGCCACTTAAATATATTTTGTTTTGTAAACTGGAATGCTCGGCTGCTTTTTGTCTAATAAAACCCATCGCTGACGAGGCTTGCAGCCTATTGTTTTTCTATTTTGATTGTTGAATTTTTAATTTTAAGGGAGTATAGTTAGATTTGGCTCAATTCGATGCATAACTTCATATACTTTTGGTCGGTACAATATTAAAAATGGCACAAAAATTGAGATTGCAGCGCCTCCTTCCGACGGATTTTTTTCAAATTCATGGAGGACCAACTAGTCATAGTCATACACTTACACAAAAAATTGGTTCAAGTTTATGCATAACTTCATATACTTTTGGTCGGTATAATATTGAAAATGGCACAAAAATCGCGATTGCAGCGTCCTTTTCCGGCGGAATATTTCAAAATTGAAGGAGGAACTGCTTTCCACAGCCAGAAACATTCACAAAAAAATTGGTTCAATTCTATGCATAACTTCATGCAATTTTTGATGGTAGAATGGCGACATACAGACGCACAGACACACGGACAGACAGATATTTTGTAAAATCATGTTTTTTGGAATCTCTGACCCCTAAAACGTGTAAATCCGTCGAAAACTGGAAGTCGAAAAAATTTCGATTACAATACTTTCTTTTATTGAAGATAGCAGAAAGTAAAAATGGTTTAGGTTAAGTTAGTAAAAAAAAATATTATGTACATAGTTATGCATGCGTTTGTATGTGTGAAATCATTTAATGTATGTTTGACATTCTTGTTCCGAACCTATTTAAAATGTCTGACAAAATGTTTAACAGTTATTTGATTTTTTTTTGTTCTTAATTCTTACTATTAATGCAATGGTATTTCCATTAAAAAACACATTCAATTTACTTTTGGTCTTGTAATGAAACTTAATTTAATTCGATTGTTCAATGGCTTGAGCGTTTTATATAGTTATTCTTATAGTTACAGATACGGTTTTCGAGAAAAAAAAAGTTTTACTCTAATCGAAATAAACTTAATGATTCGTTAAAATAGTTTTTGTAAGAAACATTTCTAGAAATAATTTCAATTGACAGTTAAATCAATTGCTATAATATTTCTAAAGTTGGATTTTTCTATTATATTTTATTTTGGAATAACAACTAAAGATTTTCATGATAAATCTAAAATCAAAAATTTACAAATATCTGCGACATTGGTAAGTCTTTTATAAATGCATTTATGTAATTATTTGTTAAGATGATTATTATTCTTATTTTGTGTAATAAATTTGTATTTAGTAACGCTTGCATTATGTTGTCAAGTTAAATTAAACGTTCTTATTCAGGAATATATTACAAAATTCCGTGTTTCCGGAAGCAAAAAAATCCTGTATACTATATTGTACTGTATAATAAACTGTACCAATTAATGAAAATTTTTAAATGAAATATTAGGGTATGCATTCCACACCACATTTAAAAATTTTTAAAAACTGTAAAATGTATTTACGATACATTCATTTGATAGTTTTGATTAATTACACTGATGATTTGTTTTTATAAATACTTTTACGAAACAAAATTCCATGTTGCTGGGATTGAGACATGTTGTTAACAAAACATAATTCTAGAATAATGGGGTAGGTATTTATTCATATTTCATTATTTTTTAGTTTGCAAAAAAAAAGGTCTTTTTTTTTTAATTTCGGAACTTTATGAACAAATTTGAAAATGCAAGCGATGGATGTGTAGATTTGGGTGCCACACAGATTAAATTTTGTCTGAGAGGATGAAATTTGAAAAATCAACTATATTGAAAAATATATAAATAATTACATTATCTTTAGCAACATATGATAGACAGTAAGCAAGAAGTATATTACACATGAAAAAATGAACCATTATTTAATTTTGGGAATTCTTATTATTATTATTATTATTATTACTTTTTATTAGTCTATGAATGATCAATCATATTTATTTGTAATTTATTATTTTTTAGCTTGCAAAAAATTTAATAAAATGTTGTTGTTTTTTTTTTTTTCGAAAATTTCAGAACTTTAAGGATAAATTTGAATAGGCAAGGGATGGGTCTGGAGATTTGGTTGCCATACAAATTAAATTTTGTTTGAGAGGATGCAAAATGAAAAACCAACTGTATTATAAATATATATACAAAGCGTAAGCATGAAGTACATTAATAATGAAAAATGAAACTTTCTGTAATTTTGGGAATTTATTTTATTACTATTATTTAGTTTGATAGTTTGAAAAGAAACTATAGTAAGTTAAAAAAATAATTTTTCAAATGACAAGAAGTTATGTTTTGTGAACATATGAAACTCCAGTAAATCATTTCACTTACAAGATTTAAATACGACAAAGTAATATGGAAGAAAATGAAAATGCCATATTATTATAAAATTAAATGAGACTAAAACGTATCAAAGACTTCTTGTTTACTATATATATTATTGATTTTGACAAGCTACACTTATTTTGAACATTCTTTAACATAAGTGTTTATAAATTTGGTTTGTCTGTCTCTCCCTCTGTGTTCTAACTCCAGTAAATATACTTTGATTGTGATTCAAATTATTCTTATTGGGGAATACTACAGCATACCCAGTATAGAAACAGTTGAATTTATAGCTTACTTACAGATACATTAAAAAAAATCAGTTAATTTATGGTAATACGGGAAATCGTTTGAAGTTTATTTTAACAATGTTATTTCAAACATATTAAAAGATATATATATATATGTGTGTGTGTGTGTGACATTTAAATAGGAGCCATTAATATTATTTGTAGGTTTCCCCATTTTATGTCAAAGGAATCGAGGAGAGATAAAAATTAAGTAAAATAATAAACGTAGAAACATCATTAAATTTCACAATTGCTGCTCCAAAAGATTTGTTAAATGCAATCATATGCAAAGGGAAAATGCTCTTTTCCTTCCGAAGCAATATTCCGTAAAAAAACATTCGTCTAGCTTTTAAATCGTTCGTACCCGAAAACATCGAATAAATGATTCCATCCATCTTTGGGCATCTTCACTCAAGTTAATAATAAAAAGCTTCTAGAACTTTCTCTAATCTCTAACCATGATTTTCACATGTAAACAGAATTTATGTTCATCGTCGAGACTAATTCATTCATACGATAATTTTTAATTTAAGAAATTATTTTTTAACTAATTTATAATTGAACACTGACTTCGATATGTTACAGATGATATTTAAAAAAAAAGAAATGAAATGAATTTATTGATATGCACAATATCAAACGTTGAAGGGGGAAAAATAAATAAATAATAAAAAGAATGATATTTTTTTAAAGGTGTGCTTTGAGGATAAATTTAATAAGACTTTCTTACAAAGGGTTCATAAAAACAGGGAAAAATGAGTTTTATTTGGAATATTAAGAAATAAAGTTTAATTAAGAATAGTTTTAATTTAGAGCCGTTTTTTTTTTTAATCAACGCATATTGGAAATAATGCTTTTTAAGACAAATTACGAATTTATATCGTTTCCATAAAGGTTATCTGATTAGATCTAGTTAAAGGATTTTAATTTAATACATTGAACTAAGTACGGAATATTCTTAAAAGGAAATAAATATAGTATTAAGGTTAATTTTAGCGAAAATTAACCTTAATACTATATTTGTAATACTTTGTAATACACACACACACACAAAAACGCACACACACACATGCATATATATATATACATATTTATTTATTTATATATTGTTTAAGTAAATTTTAAGACCTTTCCTTTGTAATGTAATGAGCATATTATTCATAGTTCATTTAATCGGATGCAGAATATTTATCCGATTACAGTATTGCATAAGAAGAACAATTGATGAAAGTATATTTTGAATTATGGTATGTATTTCATTTAAAATATAAATAAAAAATCAATTAAACTTTCGGGTGTGAAAATTCTATATATAGTATATAGAGCTGAACTAAATAGTACGTTTTACTTTATCATCATAAATAACTGAAGCTGAATAACTGAGCTGTACGTAGAATACTATGTAATACATACTCAATTAATCAGTTTTCACATAATAAAGCTGTCCTTTGAAAATAATCATGTTTCAATATAAATCATATATAGAGTTACACTAAATAACTGGACTAATTAAACGATTATTTTAACTAATTACAAAATTTTGATTTTTATATGCCTCAAAATTTTATCAAGTATCTGAGTTTTTCTTTGAAGAAGACTGTAGTTTTGTCATGCAATGCTGAATGTGTTAGAAAATGTTTCATGAACAATTTTGAACATATTATTTTTCGTTCTTTCAGTTTAAAATATAAATACATTAAAAAAATAATTAAAAAAGATATTTAATATTTAAGTCAGAAAAAATCTTTCCATTAAAAATCATTTAATAAAAAAACAACAACACTAGAATTTAAAAAACAAATCTTCCAGGAATATAACTTACCGTTTAGCGGTATGCAGACTGCACATATCTAATTAATTTGACTGTTTTTTGACGGTTTTTTCCATTTCTTATTCCAATTGTCATAATTTCTAAAAATATTTTATCGCTTTTACCGAATGTTATTCATTTAAATATTGGTGTCTATTTGTAAAAAAAGATCAAAAATAGTACTTAAATAGTACAAAAATAGTAATTAAATTATAATTCTCGAAACGCAATTATTGTTTCTAGACTCATCATGTGTTAAATAAATAACAATAAAATGAATTTTATATGTACAATATTCATAAGACGTATGATTAGAAATCACTCCTTGTTAAAGGAAATGAGTCAACAAACTTGTTTAAAAATTCCATTACTCGAAGCAGCAATACAGAATAAATCTGTGAAGAAAATACTTTCAATCAATTTTATACCAATTTCATACTATAAATTCACATTAGAAAAACCGTAACCACCTATCAATTAAAATAAACAATTTACATTTAAAAATAACTTTAAAATATATGTCCAGCATAACCTTCTCTAATGTGTACTTTTCTTCCTTTGGTTTTATTTCTCGTGCATTTTAACTTATAAAGCTCTTTGTTTTTGAAATTCACTGAAAACCTTTGCGTTATTTTTGAGAAAATATGTATTGTGTAAACCTCCACTTAATGGTTCACTTACTAAGAGCAAAATTTGACCAACGACTATTAGTGTGTAAACTGTAGTGTGTAAACTAGCCATACAAATGCCTGAAACGTGAGTTTTTCTTGAGACAAATCAACTGGAAAAGTCATTTTATCAATAAAAGAACCCGAAATTAAATTGACCTAACTATAACCTAGATCGACATTTGATAAATTAGTAGTTTGGTGTGGGACAGTCTTTGGGATAAAAAAAGACATGCTAAATTAAATAGAACTAGGATAAACTACCTAGGCTAAGGATAAACTCGAATAAAATAAATATAGTTACTATTACTTTCATTTCATTCATGAATATATTCCACATAAAGCTTTTATGTTAATATGCAAATGAAAACAGACATATATTATTACAAATTTATATTAACTTGCAGTATTTTAAATGTTTAAAGATAAAATAGCTATTTGCTACCTTCTCATACTTTATTTGTGCATTTATAATCGTTGGTTTTCTATCTTTAAACATTTGTTCACAAAGGCTTTATTTGCTACTTTAAAGTATTTTAAATATTCAAAAGCGTCTGAAATGATAAATAAAAATTGCATAATTAAAGACAATAAGCTCACAGATTATTCTTATTAATTGTATCTTACATTCTTACTTGAAAGTTTAATGTTGTTAAAAAATGAATTAAAGAGTATTATCTTCCCCCTATTTATTTCCTTTATAATTAACCAATAAACCTTCAATTCAAATAAAAGAAACACCTCATCAGAATAAAATTGTATACCAAATTTGAAGAAAATCAGATAATTCTCCTAAAAAACAAGTTTTGTTTAATTAAGGAGGATATCAGCTCTCACATTTCCCCTTTATATTTAACGGATCAATATTTAGTTTGATAATCAGGGACGCTCCTTATCAGAATGAACATAAAAAAATGGAAGAAAACTGGATTATTCTGAACGGAAACCCCTTTTTCTAAATTAACGGGGATTAGACATGGTTTCTTTCCCTCCTTTATGCTCAACTAATAAATCTCCAAATCAAATTAAGGAAACGCCTTATTGGAATAAACCGGTATGTCAAATATGAAGCGAATCGAATAAGGGTGCATAAGAAATTATTTTATTTAAATTAAGGGTTGACTATTGTTTCCAACACTCTTTATAATAAACCAACAAATCTCCAAATCTAATCAGGAAAGCTGCTTAGCACAAAATCTTCGCTTTTGAAGCTAATCGAATAATTTTGGATGAATAACCTGTTTATCAAAATTAAGAAGGAGAAACCCTCTTTTCCACCTATATAAACAACCAATGAGAAATCAAATCTATATAAAAAAGCATTTTAAATTTTAAACAGGTATATTGCTTAATTTGATATACACGTTTCAATACATGTTAATTTGATATACATGAATCAAATCGAAAAGCTTTTCTCGAAAAATTCATTTGTGAAATTTGAGACGTGCCCATTTTCAGGAGAACCGCGTCATTCATATGACCCTGTTTCCACATTTATAGTCAATCAATGAAACCCCAAAACTAATAAGAAAAGCAACTTGTTCAAATGAAACTAGAAAAAAATATATCTAATCGGATATTACTATCAAGAGTTATGGTCTTACATATATACCTACGTATAAGCATACATACAGAGCTGGCAGACACATCAGCTCTCTGGCTTTGATAGTTTGTGAACTAAAAAGTAATATAAATTAAATAAATCTGAATATCAAAAACATATTACTTTATAAAAAGCTACATAAAATTCAAACATAAAAGCATTTTTTTTAAAGTTGTATTCATAAAAAAAACTTTATCTTAGCCGATTTTTTTTTACTTTATTTAAAAGTTTAAGAAAGTTATATCACGGTGTAATTTAATTTTTCATTCTATGTTATTAAATTGCATTTTTTACAAAGTTTTTTCTAAAAATGCTGTGTTTTTTCCCTTTTTTGTAGCTTTAGAAATTATAGAAAAAGTTAACATAATTTTTTTCAGCAAATGAAAGTAGACATGTAGTCTTAAGTTCCTAAAATTTATCCATAAAAACAAAAAATTTTCATTTTACTTTTTTAAATTTATTTTTCTTTTTACAACGAAACTTAACTTTTCTTAGTTTTACAAAACAAAAATTAAGATTACACTAACTATGTTAGCATGTCTTTTTTTTATTACGCTATGGTAGCACGTCTTTTTTTAAGTAATACTACTACTTATGGTAACGAATATAATATGAGAATACTTTGTGATAAAGTATAAATTCTGTGTATTTTGTTCAAAATGATAAATTTTAAGATATAATCCTAAAATCCTTAAAACAATTTTTTGCTTAATAATAAAAAAAATTCGTTTTCTTAATTTAAGTTTAACCTTTAAGATAAATTGTTAATAATTTTAAACTCATCCTACTCTAATTCAAGTGTGTTCAACGATTTGATTAAGCTTAATTACTATTTTTCTCTTATAATTTTTTCTTTCTATTACATTAATTTATCTAACAGTTCAGAAAATTATGATATTTCTATGGAATTCTGCATAAGTATTTTAGATGGAAAAATATGCATTATATCATTTTTCAACATGGTCTAAAAGCCAAGAAATTGACGCAACAGAAATATATATTATTTTTTCCCAAGGACTCCTTTCAAAAAAGAAGGAAACAATTCTATCCATTGAAGTGAATGACGAATCTCAAAGAGCGATGCATGTGTAAACGGATATTTTTCCTGCACTGTGAACGAGCAGTATATTTTACATTTTTAAGATCCAATATTCCGAGTGGATTGCTTGGTTATTTTTATGCGGAAACTTTCATTCAAAAAAACTAAATCTACAGTGACTAACCTGAAGAGGTCAAGAAATTCGAGAAGCTTCCAGTCCTAATGACTAATGCTCACAGATTTCTTTTATAAGTGAAGGTCCTTACTCATAAAGACATTTTCTAAATTTCATTTTATATTTAATATGTATTTTAAAAAGTCTTTTTTTATATAAGTAAAGAACGTAACTCGGAAAATTCTCTCATTTAACCTATTAAAATATCTATTAAAATATCAGTGTTCGTACCGGTATCGTTATTTTCTTGGTAAAATATCAATATATAAATATATGTAATAAATAAAAAAAATCGCCATTTTGCTCACCCTGAGTTTTTAATTCTAACGTTTTATGGAACATACTTTTATTCTCAGTTTCCGTAATGTATTAATATTTTAACAGTTAAGTTCTTCTGTTTTATTTTAAACTCTGTGAATATTTCTTGAATGCCAATATCTTATTGCGAAAACTTTCTTTCAGTACACAAATCCATTTTCCTTTTTAGAATAATTTTTTTTTATCGAAACTTTAATTTTGTTTTATTATTTAATTAATCTTATGCTGGGATTCATACGCCTTGCGCGTGAGCAGGTTACGCTATTACGCGATCAGTTAAAGATTCCCTGCATCTAGTCACGCTTACCGACCAATAGGAGATAGTGAGTTGAATTATCTTTGCGTTGAAAATAATCCTAATGAATCTTTAAAAGCCTTACGTAAAAAAGGGGAGGGGCTCGTTTGGCTTTTAATTTGTGAAACTCATTTTGCTTTGGAAGAGCGTTCAGAATGCTTCTAACCTTTCAAATGCTAGGAAGCTCCTCTCATATTTGGCATAATCTCGAATGTTGAGATGATGCAGTCTTAAGAGCGAGTTGTCTAGTGTTAATTTGTGTAGACTGGTGACATGTGGAGTAACTTATGGTCGTACAAAAAATTTATAAAGGACTAAAAACTGATTTTATTGCGTTTTTATTGGAGAAACTCCTAAGGAGCACATTTCCATGGCTTCCATCTACGACTGCTAACCTGTTTATTATTTTCAAGTGAATCGACTTATTCTTACAGCAAAGATGTTATCCCACGAGAACCGATGTATTGTTACAGCAAATATTATTCCATATGTACATTTATAAAACGATCAATCTAGTTCAAACGCGTAGTATTTGGTAATTTTTAAGGAGGTATTTTTTCAATACGAAAGTACTGATACTGAAAAAAATTTATTCGTCTGGAAATTCCGGAATCCTTACGAACCCTGTAGTTAAACGGTGTAATCACAATTGCGCAAATCTTATTAAAGGGTGAAATTGTGACATAGCTTGCCAACCAAATAGGAAAAAAAACAACTGTAATTCAGTAAAATAAATCATTTTAACGCATTTAGAGAGAACTGTTTCAGCTTTTAAAATCAGAATGCTTGTTTTCTTTCGAAATTGTGACAGAAGTACAATATTTCTCTGACAATACGTAGAAAAATTCAATAGATACATCCAATTGACCTAGCATTTACTGAACTTTTAGTGCGTTTAGCTTAAAAATAAACCGTCACTTTATGGCATATAATAATAAGAACTAATTTGAGAAGATTAGACATTCCTGTCAGAATAAAACTTTATTAGAGTGTAATTTCATAGCTAGTAAACAATTATTTTATTTTTATCTTTTCCCTCAACTGATATAAAACAAAGTACTAGAGCTATTATTCTTTATAAATTATCGAGCTGCTTTTTGATGAATTGCAACACAAAAGAAATGTTTCTATTTGAAAATTTAAAAAATAGATATATCTGTAATGTTAAATTATGAAAGGTGGTAGAAACAAACTGTCAAGTGCAAGTATTACTCCGCTCAGAGGGTTTCGTAAATAAAAAAAGGAATTTTAAACTGCATTATATTTTAATGTTATCCTAATCTGTTTATTGCATTTTTTAAATGATAACCGTAATTCGGTACTGATCGATACAACAAAATAGTTTATATTTAAAGTCCATTATGTTTTCATAAAACTAAATTTAAAGTAGTAATAAACTTTTCTTTTTGCAATGTAGCTAAGATAAGATCCTAGTTCAACGTTTAAATTTGGCACTGTGCTAAATGCGCTTCGAAAGTCAGTAGCAAAGTTTGAACGCCGACTAGGTCTGCGCTTTGTTTCTCCACCCAACCAAACCTTCAAAGAAAATAATGGGTGACAGAATTAACAAGTTAAATAAGTTTTTGTTTTCCTGTGCGTAACGTAAAAATATTCTTTCGTCAAACAATACTTACTAACATATCTAACTTTTACATTCTCGGACATTTTTAACCTAAAAAATATTGAAAATGTTTAAATATGGTGCTAAGAAAATTAAAAACACATACCTATAAATCTTAAAAAGCATTATAAAGAAGTCTGTAGCAATTTATAAGAATTCAGTGCAGCTCCTTCAAGAATGTAAATAAATATAAAACATGTGAAAATTAAATTATAAGATTAGATAATATATGGCAGTTAATTAACGATACTTTAAATAATAAAAATGTTAAATATGTTTGATTTAGAATAAGGACAACATAAATATTATAAAATTCAGAATCTTGATATGCTTTTCTTGTATATTTTGCTATACATAGAAAAAAAACATCAACTTTTATTACGTTGCTAAGAATTATAAAGTGTGCAATGTTATCAGTTTGAATACGAAATGTAAGTCGCTCTTCAAGTTCTATGTGAAGAGTAAATTGCGGAGTGCATGACATATTTGTTAAAAATTGAGATCAGTTGGAAAAACACAAAAACTCATTTTTTGATGTAAAAATGAAGATGCATTCCTTCATTTATAGAATTATAATAATACTCAAGGGGGGGGGGTCGTTATTTTACAGATGCATTGGTGGTGTGTGACCGATAATAGATTGGGCATCATTGTATTATACAAATACGTCTTTCAAAGCTCTTACACTAGGCTTTAAAATCCAAAAATAAATGGAGTACGCCAAAAATGCTTTATGTATGTCAACAATGCCTGTAAATTAAACGGTTAATATATCGACTAATTACCGACGATTTTTTATTTGAAAATCATTATCAATATTCCTGCTATGCCTCTGTTACATCAAATAACGCCGACGGTCCACCAGAGGTTTTCTCAATGCCCGCAAATCAAAATTTACGTGTACAGGAAAAAATTCGCTTTTGTCAGAAAATATATGACTTAGGAAAAATTACTATATTTTCCTGCATGATTACCTTAATTTTTTCATCATTTTTGTTTTCGCTGATTAAAAAATAGATTGGGAAATATTTTGTGCATCATTTTTTACGATATCGCTGAAGATATAATGCCTAAAACGTACTTTGGAATTCAACGTTACGAAAGCTTTCACTCGATATCTAATACGGTATATTAAAAAAAATTCATGTATCTTAATTATCACATCTAGTATCTTATTATAAACTTATTACCTATCTTTGTTGATAAAAAAAGAAAAACTTTATATAACATTGAAGTGAAAATTAATTTACTAATAAAATTATCATAATAAAAAAAATCTAAGCTAAATAGCTTTCCGAGTCCTGGAAGTTTAAAATTCTACATTTCCAGATTTTTTTCACGAAAAAATGTGTTACAAAAAAAATCTTTCTACCATTTTTTTATACAGAGCAAATATTTTACTGTTGATTTTTACAAAATATATTTGTGAATGTTTAATAATCTGAAAATATGTGGTATTACATCTCTAACTTTGAACTTTGTATGTTCCTTAGTTTAAGATTAAAATGGCTCTGTGACAGATAGCTAGACACAGGAGTAATCATATAATGGCTCCGTTTATATTAATTTCGTTAGTAAATATGAAAATGCCAATCACATATAGTTGCTATTAAATCCGTACATCTGTCCCTCTGTCTGTTCGTTCTCATATAAAACTTAAAAACTACCCAATCGAATAGTTTGAAATTTATTTATTAGATACTCTTTTTGTGCCATTTCAATTTTTATGAAAATCACGTGCATAGTTCAATTACAAGGACAATAAAAAGCATTTTGATACATTACGGTCAATGGGGGAAAATGTTTCAAATGCATTTTAATGGTCTTAAATTCTTTCAAACATAAAAAAAATTGATATGCATCTATGAAGTACATACTATAATACACAATCTGCACAATATGTGGTGGAAAGAATAATTTTATTGATTTACAGGGCCACACAAAATTATTACATAACATAGTTATATATTAAGACATTGTTTGGTGCGCGTTTTAATTGTATTGTAAACTATTTAACATTGTAAGAAATTGGTATACATTGCTGAGGTTTACTACAAGTTATCTCCTGTATAATAGAAAGCAATATATTAGATAATATTTACAAGGACACACAAAAGATTTCGGCTACTATACTGTATCTGAAATACTGTATACTATTGCTCTAAAATCTGAATATTTTTAACTGCGTTCGTAATTATGTAAATACGTATCACAATATACAATCCGTCCGTCTGTGTGTCTTCATATAACAGAGCAAAATGTATCCAACAATATCGTTTGAGATTTAAAATATGTAATTTTTGCATAATTTTGTGGAGTAAATTTAATTTTTATAAAAATCAGATGTGTAGTTTAATTACAGTGACAGTGAAAATTATTTAACAGATATTTCAGGGACGTCCAAAAGAAGAAGATCCATGTGTTTCCATTAGTTGCTTAAGAGCAGAAATGAAACTGATACATACATACAAATGGCAATGTTCTATGAGTGAAACGCATACAAATTTTGCTTTAAAAAATCACCCATTGCATTTACGCAGACATTCTAATGCTTAGAAAATTTGCGAATCTCGTCCACGAAGCACGATTTTCGTTGATCATGGACAAAATTGTAAAAATTATTGACGGAAACGATGAACTTAGTTGTGAAGTCCAATTTTTTCGACATCAATTACTCTTGATTGCAATGTCATGTTCCGTAAACAGCTTAACTGTGACAACCTTGTGCACCTGACCAAACTGCGACAAATCCGTTGTCTCCTGTTCACCGTCGCTATTAATTTTCTCCCACCTCGCAGCCGCAGGCTTCAAAGCCAACGTGTCACCGTACACAGTCAGCATTCTGCGATGAATATTCAACGGGTTACATTCTTTTAAAAACTTTCTTACAGCTCACTAATCCGTTTTGCATGCAGGTGCTCTCACTACAGTCATTTGAAACTGAATCCCACGACCTTAGTGATGCAGTTATCATAAAACTGTGTGCACTTCCGCACGTAAGGCACGTTTATTATATATATATATATATATATATATATATATATATATATATGTAAGTATGTATGTATGTATACATATATATTTACGGAAGTTACGAGATATTTTAAGATGCATTTTGCACAAACACATCCCTTTCCTCTCCCTGACTGTTAATGCATCTACTCTGTAATGGAAGGATGCTTAAAAAAAATCGAGTTACCTGTTTTTATACCCTGCGAGTCACCCTTTATCAAAATTTTACATTATTTTCCTTACAGAAAGCATCATAGATTCTGAATAATCATAGGATCATCTTAGTTCTACTTATTTTAGTTCAATTTTATTCAATTATTACCAAATTACTGGAACATTAATGTTTTTCAAAAGTTTTAAATATATTTTTTAAAAAGTTTTCGAATCATTCTTTTAATGTTTCTTGTTTCAAATTAGCTACAAGAGAAATTTTCAGATTTCTTTCCCGTTATTTTCGTCACGAAGAACATTTTAGGAAGGGGGGGGGGGAGAGAGATGAGGAAAATTATATTTTAGATCTATGATACTCTTTATAATGATATTTTGAAAGGGGACTCCCGGGATATAAAAAAGTAGGATGTATTTTTTTCTCTTTTTAAACATTCTTCATATTTTTTTTCATATTTAAAACAGGATTTGTTATAAAACGGATTCATTCATTCTAAAGTTTATTATATTCTTATGTATCGATTTGTAAGTCATTGCCCAGCTTTTTTTAAACAGGGAACTTACCCCAGCCCACTTAACTGATTCACTGTACAACATACATGCAAGAAGAATTTGCTTGATCCGTCACGTAAAGCTTTTTAAAGCCACTAATTTTTTTTTTCAGTACAATTTTATACTATTTAATGGAAGGAATGTTTGAATAAAATACCATTTTTTAAGCAAATTTATCCCGTATTTTCAATTTATTATACGTAAAAAGAGAATCAGTTAACCGGTTAAAAAACAATTTTTTTCAATACACTTTGTTCATGGGAAAAATGTGAAAAATCAATGCCTATTAAAAAGTATGTTTAGCTCGTTTTTATTACAAACAATAAACGTTATTCAATCATAAATATTATTTTAAATATTCCTTAGAAACTTTTCCACATATTTTTAACTATTTTATTTTGCAGTTATAAAGAATAACATTATAAAAAAATCTATTTTTTCCAATAGAACACAAAGACAAAATCAGTTTAAAGATTTTTTTTTCTAATATGAGAAAGAAGAATATTCTAAACATTAGAAATCACATCTTATAATTCTGTCTTTTATTATTTATTTCTTTATGTGTGTGTTTGTGTATGTGTCATAATACCTATGTAATGACACTTATTATGCGTGAAAAATGTCAGGGCGATGGTAATTTTTTAATATTTTATTTTAAAATTTAAAAATTCAAGGATAGAATTATTCACATATAAGTAAACATTTTGACAGCATTTTGATATACTTTCATAAAAACTCTGCATCACAGAATTTGACGGTTCATGTCAACTACAGTTGTTCGCATGTTACATTTTTATTTAAATATTCAAATTTCTAGCGAATTTACTTCACAATATGTTGCATTTATTAATACATAGCTTTGAACATATTAACAGTTTAAAAATATACTTATTAGTATCCTTAATAGTTAATATTTCTTCAAACTGGTGAAACAATGTAAAACAACATATAAATAATTTTTAACAGACCAATTTTATACTTTTAGATGGAAAAAAAATAGTGTAGTTTGTAAGAAATCTGGAAAAGATTAAGCATTGTTAAGTATATAGATATATTAAAATAATTATAACAAATAATACAATTTTAAGTAATTGTTTCTGTCTATATTTATAACGCTTTACTCAACAACTATTGAAATAATTGCATAAACATATAGAAAATAAGCAATATATGTGTTAACCCGGTGGAAGGCGCGCGGGGTACCTGAGTCACCCCAGTCTCATAAAAACTTCTATTCTGGAATTCGTATTAGTCCGTCGTTATTCATCCCTTCAGTAGCTAACTTTTAAAATGTTTTCTTTCAATAGCACCTGCCATCAGCAGGTGTTTTTCTTTTGTTAGGGAGAAGCAATCATTTCCTGGAAAGCCACCTGCCACTGAGGTAACCTAGCAACCCCGCGCGACCGCATTTTACAGCAATTCCCTCTCATTAGTTTTCTGCTCGCATAGATAGTGGACGCTTGATTTTTTGTTCTTTTCGAAAATGGCAGCTAAACGAAAATTGACGGAATATGAGAAAGAAATGGAGAGATTGAGAGGGCTGCTGGATGCTGTTGAAACTTCAGATGAAGAAATAGACTCTGCTAGTGAAGATGAAATTGATTATGAAATTTATAGTAGTCACGACAGTGACAGTGAATTTGAAGCTGCCAATATAAGCGGTGAATCCGATCAAGAAAATGACATTTACGTAGGAAAAGATAAAACAGTCTGGAAAAATGATAAACCGAATGCAAAAGTGAGAACTAGCTCGTGCAACATCATTATTCATCTACCTGGACTAAAATCAGTTGCATCAGGTATTACGGAACCTGTTGAAAGTTGGGAACTCTTTTTTGTTTCCAACGTTATAAAAAATATCGTGGATTGCACTAATATTTTTATTGATAAAATATCTGCAAATTTCCAACGAAGTCGTGATGCTAGAAATACGGATGAAGTGGAGATGAGAGCGCTATTTGGTCTCTTATATTCATGCGGGCTACACAAATCATCCCATACTAATGCAAAGGATTTGTGGAGCGCCGATGGAACTGGAACTGAATTGCTTCGAAAAACAATGTCTTACAAGCGGTTGACATTTCTTCTCAGATGCTTGAGATTTGATAATATAAAAGACCGTGAAGATCGACGTCAATTAGATAAACTGGCAGCAGTGAGAGATTTTTTCAGTGCATTCAATAAAAAGTGTCAAGAGATATATTCAGTTAGTGAATATGTCACTATAGACGAGAAGTTAGAAAAGTTTCGAGGTCGTTGTGGATTTCGGCAGTACATGCCGAAAAAACCGGCAAGATATGGAATTAAAATATTCGCCTTAGTCGATGCGAGGACATTTTATACATATAATATGGAAATTTATGCCGGACAACAACCAGAAGGTCCGTTCAAAGTCGACAATTCACCATCTGCAATTGTAAAACGACTCTGCACCCCGTTATTTGGATCCGCAAGGAACGTGACAATGGACAACTGGTACACAAGCTATCCATTAGCAAAAGAGCTTCTATCAAAGAAACTAACTATCGTGGGAACTTTGAAGAAAAATAAAGCTGTGATTCCTGTTGAATTTTTAGAAGCAAAAACAAGGGAAGTTTTTTCATCTATATTTGGATTCCAAAAGGACGTAACATTAGTGTCTTATGTTCCGAAGAAATCGAAATGTGTAGTTTTGTTGTCTACTATGCATCATGATAACACGATAGATGAAAACTCTGAGAAAAAGAAGCCGGAAATAATACAATTTTACAATGAAACAAAGGGAGGAGTGGATACTGTTGATGAAATGTCTACACTTTATTCTACTGCGAGGAAAACAAATAGGTGGCCGATGGTTGTTTTCTATTGTGTGTTGAATGTGGCAGCTATAAATGCGCGAGTTGCACTTATGTCCACCAAAAATGCTCCTCTGCAGTACAAAAGTAGGCGAATGTTCTTGAAAACATTGGCATTGTCTCTAGTTAACCAACAAATTATGAAAAGATCAACTATGTCAATGTTGCCCAAGGAATTACGAGAAAAAATTAAATTTGCCCTCAACAGAAAGTAATGATGATCCTGATAATAACTTGCCAAAGAGAATAAAGCTTGGTAAAGGACGATGTGCAGTTTGTCCTCGAGCTAAGGACAAAAAAACCACAATTAGTTGTATTAAATGTGAACAATTTACTTGCAAGGATCACTCTAATTACGTCTGTGACAAATGTATGTAAAGTCCAATAAAGGTATGTAATTTTTTTTGAAAATGAGTAAGTTTTTTTTTTTTTTTTTTTTTTTTTTTTTAAGAATTATTAGTGCAGATATTTATTTAAATATATTCTGAAATTGAAACTTATATCTTAAAAATATATTTTATACATTTTTTATATATGTTTGAATAAATTTACATGCGTAAATTGCATTAAACTTAAGTTTTTCGGTGGGGTTATACAGGAACCCCACGCGACCAAATGTGTGCTAATGAGTGCGCGCCTTCCACCGGGTTAAAGTAATCATCAATCGGAAACAAAATCAAACACAATTTACTAATCCTAGTTAAAAACCATAAAGGACATATTAATACAAAAAAATTAATTATAATAAAATGTTTAAATCACAAATTAATATAAATCTAATATAAAAAAGTGGAAAAAATTACTTGGACATAATGAAGCATTTATGTAATTAAATTTATATTCTACAAAGTCATGTTTTTCTTTCAAGCATCTTTATTAATCATAAAGTGATTAACTCAAATTTTTTTTTTAATTTGTTTAAAATGTTTTTTTTTTTCACGAAAATTAGATGGATGGTGTCAAATCGTGTATATTTGCCTTTTATGTGCCATACTATTTACTTCTCCAGCTGAAATCCCCCAAATTCTCAGTGGAGTCTAGATCCGAAGTTTGACAAAACTAGTCTCGAACTTTGAACATGATGCACGCAAAGCAATTACAATTGCGTTGTCTTCTTAAAACAAATATTTAACACATACGATAAGGGGCATATATTTATCAATTCATTGTTACAGATTTTACAATAAGTTGAACAAATTTTACGTGCTCAGCAGTTGTAACAATGAAATGGTGAAATCTCGTACCTTTGGAGCTTTTTATTGCAATGTTGTTACAACTATTGGAACTCTGCTTCAACCATAGGTCCAAGTGTTGGTACGAAGTTTCACTATAAGATGGTGGCAGCTGCTAAACTCCAAAATTTGGTTCAAGCTAGGACAAGATATTTAACAGTGTAGCATATTCTCACATCATTCTGAATTCATTTGACTTGGAATGAATACCATAGGTGTTGTACCATAAGCTTGAAAAAATGCCAACATAATCATGTAGTTTTTTTTATCGAGAATGGCACAAGCGATTATTTTTTTTAATTCTATCTGGAACTACTTTCTCAAAACAGTAATGTATAACACACTCTTTGTTAGCATTTGAAAGAGAAATATATTCATATGTTATATTAGTAAAGCACTGGAGTAAACAAAATTTAAGAATTGTCGCATGTGACAACACTGTGTAAAAGGTGGACGTTACCCTGTATTAACCTATCTAACATTAATTTCATTTGCAGATCATTATGTATTTTTTTATGTATTTTTTTTTTATCTTTTATTCGAGTAGACGTATTTTTTTTCAAGCTAAACACGCAATTTCAAGTGTCTGGCACATTGTCAGAAAAACAGACTTACTATATAGTTCTTTTTGCTGTAATCTGCTAATATTCTTCATAAAATTATAAACTACTCCTTTAGATCTATTTATATTTCTTGCAATTTTACTTAACACATTCTGAAAAAACATTAATTTTTAACGTCTTCAAAACTTTGTTTGCAAAATTTGATTGTAGTGTTTTTCGTATTCTAATCCTAAAAGTAAAATTTTTAAATTAATCATAGACCTGTAAACGTTATGCTGCATTAGATTCTACATATTTCCAAACTACATTATGAAAAAGTGAAAATGTGTTGTAACACCACAGGTGATACGAGATGATTCGGAACACATTTAACTATCATGGTTTATTTTTGAATTCAGTTGTTCCATGTCTGTCTGAAAACATATGTATGGATATGCATTGTAAAAATATTTAGTTTTTCCAGTTACTTGAAGAATTTACCAGTGCCAAGAAATTACTTAGTAAAACCAAATATTCTACCGCCAATCCCACAGAAAATGAAAGCATCATAAAATAATTTAAAATAGCAAATCACAAGGAAAAGTTGCAGAGAAACATTCTCTAACAACCACAACATTACACAAACATCTCAAACTAGGAAACCATTTAAATAAGCGACGGATGCAAACAACACTAAGGGCTGGGGATGAGGCTGTAGATCGTATTAATACATGCAGTGATTGGGGCAACAGAATAGATTAACTTACCCAAATACTACTTGTAAAGTATTCCTTTGTTCAATTAGAACAGGATTAAATTTACATTAAATATCATCATTCTCATTTCAAATAATTTTTATTACAATGAATTTTATGTAAGTTATGTTTTTTAGTTCGAATTTGTTTTCTAATTTTCGAAAAGTCATACCTTTACTTGTATAGAAAATAAAGGATTGATTTGATAGTAAATATGTATTTATATACCTCCCTTACCATTATTACCTGCTTCTATTAACCCTTTTAAAGTCTGAATCGGGACACCATTAAAAAGTATGAAAAAAATATATGTATAAACGGTAAAAAAAAAATGTTTCGATTTTTCTTAAAAATTTAATGAAAAAATAAAAAAAATTATATGTCATTTATATGTTATTTTATACACTGTAAAAAAAGGGTCAATCTACTAAAAAAATTTTAGTAATCCTAGTAATTACTAAAAAAAAATTAGTAATCTTACTCGGTTACAAGGAATCTGTAAGAATTACTAGAAAGTACCTGGGTTCGATTCTGGAGGCCGCCAAATATGCACCGAATATAAATAGAGGGATTATGAAAAACCTGTCGTAGCAGTTACCGTGGGTAATGGTCTCTAAACTTTTCCACCCCTTCAGAAACATGTCAAAAAATAAAACAATTTATGTATTTGTTCCTTTTAAAAGTGGTAATTGTGTGGAAAAAAAGTATTTGCTTTTTTGACGTTGAAGTTGAAAAGTGTTCCAATTAACTTCTTTTTAAGGTAACATTCAATGAAGTGGCGTTTAGTTATATCAGACAGGCAAGGGTTCAGTAGGTATAATACCATGGACAATCCTTCTAACAGAGTAACTATTTGGCAATATTTTCACTTTCAAGATACGTATGTGTGTTTATTGATTATATACGTGGTTGTAAGTGTTGGTTTCATTCACTTACTGTCAACTCCACAAATTACAGTTCATTGCCAATAAAATATAAAATGTCATTTATATGTTATTTTATACACTGTAAAAAAAAGGTCGATCTACTAAAAAAATTTTAGTAATCCTTGTAATTACTAAAAAATTTTTAGTAATCTTACTTGGTTACAAGGAATCTGTAAGAATTACTAGAAAGTACCTGGGTTCGATTCTGGCGGCCGCCAAATATGCACCGAATATAAATAGAGGGATTATGAAAATCCTGTCGTAGCTGTTACCGTGGGTAATGATCTCTGAACTTTTCCACCCCTTCAGAAACATGTCAAAAAATAAAACAATTTATGTATTTGTTCCTTTTAAAAGTGGTAATTGTGTGGAAAAAAAGTATTTGCTTTTTTGACGTTGAAGTTGAAAAGTGTTCCAATTAACTTCTTTTTAAGGTAACATTCAATGAAATGGCGTTTAGTTATATCAGACAGGCAAGGGTTCAGTAGGTATAATACCATGGACAATCCTTCTAACGGAGTAACCATTTGGCAATATTTTCACTTTCAAGATACGTATGTGTGTTTATTGATTATATACGTGTTTGTAAGTGTTGTTTTTATTCACTTACTGTCAACTCCACAAATTACAGTTCATTGCCAATAAAATATTAAATGTCATTTACATATTATTTTATACACTGTAAACAAAAAGGGTTGATCTACTAAAAAAATTCTAGTAATCCTTGTAATTACCAAAAAATTTTTAGTAATCTTACTCGGTTACAAAGAATCTGTAAGAATTACTAGAAAGTATCTGGGTTCGATTCTATTCGCCGCCAAATATGCACCAAATGTAAATAAAGGAATTATGAAAATCCTGTCGTAGCAGTTACCGTGTGTAATGATCTCTGAACTTTCCCACCCCTTCAGAAACATGTCAAAAAATAAAACAATTTATATATTTGTTCCTTTTAAAAGTTGTAATTCTGTGGGGAAAAAAAATTGCTTTTTTAACGTTGAAGTTGAAAAGTGTTCCAATTAACTTCTTTTTAAGGTAATATTCAATGAAATTGCGTTTAGGTATATCAGACAGGAAAGGGTTCAGTAGGTATAATACCTTGTACAATCCTTCTAACGGAGTAACCATTTGGCAATATTTTCACTTTCAAGATACGTATGTGTGTTTATTGATCATATACGTGTTTGTAAGTGTTGTTTTCATTCACTTACTGTCAACTATACAAATTACAGTTCATTGCCAATAAAATATTAAAAGTCATATATATGTTATTTTATACACTGTAAGAAAAGGGTCGAACTACTAAAAAAATTTAGTAATGCTTGTAATTACTAAAAAATTTTTAGTAATCTTACTCGGTTACAAGGAATCTGTAAGAATTACTAGAAAGTATCTGGGTTCGATTCTGGCGGCCGCCAAATATGCACCGAATATAAATAACGGGATTATGAAAATCCTGTCGTAGCAGTTACCGTGGGTAATGATCTCTGAACTTTTCCACCCCTTCAGAAACATGTCAAAAAATAAAACAATTTATGTATTTGTTTCTTTTAAAAATAGTAATTGTGTGGAAAAAAAAGTATTTGCTTTTTTAACGTTGAAGTTGAAAAGTGTTCCAATTAACTTCTTTTTAAGGTAATATTCAATGAAATGGCGTTTAGGTATATCAGACAGGCAAGGGTTCAGTAGGTATAATACCATGGACAATCCTTCTAACGGAGTAACCATTTGGCAATATTTTCACTTTCAAGATACGTATGTGTGTTTATTGATTATATACGTGTTTGTAAGTGTTGTTTTCATTCACTTACTGTCAACTCCACAAATTACAGTTCATTGCCAATAAAATATTAAATGTCATTTATATGTTATTTTATACACTGTAAACAAAAAGGGTTGATCTACTAAAAAAATTCTAGCAATCCTTGTAATTACCAAAAAATTTTTAGTAATCTTGCTCGGTTACATAGAATCTGTAAGAATTACTAGAAAGTACATGGGTTCGATTCTGGCCGCCGCCAAATATGCACCGAATTTAAATAAAGGAATTATGAAAATCCTGTCGTAGCAGTTACCGTGTGTTCTCTGAACTTTCCCACCCCTTCAGAAACATGTCAAAAAATAAAACAATTTATATATTTGTTCCTTTTAAAAGTTGTAATTCTGTGGGGAAAAAAAATTGCTTTTTTAACGTTGAAGTTGAAAAGTGTTCCAATTAACTTCTTTTTAAGGTAATATTCAATGAAATTGCGTTTAGGTATATCAGACAGGAAAGGGTTCAGAAGGTATAATACCATGTACAATCCTTCTAACGGAGTAACCATTTGGCAATATTTTCACTTTCAAGATACGTATGTGTGTTTATTGATTATATACGTGTTTGTAAGTGTTGTTTTCATTCACTTACTGTCAACTATATAAATTACAGTTCATTGCCAATAATATATTAAAAGTCATTTATATGTTATTTTATACACTGTAAGAAAAGGGTCGATCTACTAAAAAAATTTTAGTAATCCTTGTAATTACTAAAAAATTTTTAATAATCTTACTCGATTACAAGGAATCTGTAAGAATTACTAGAAAGTACCTGGGTTCGATTCTGGCCGCCGCCAAATATGCACCGAATTTAAATAAAGAGATTATGAAAATCCTGTCGTAGCAATTACCGTGGGTAATGATCTCTGAACTTTCCCACCCCTTCAGAAACATGTCAAAATTCAGTAGGTGGCAATGTTTGGTGCTGCCATCTGTTGCAGCTTTACCGAAAATCTTCCGTTTTAGTTTGGTGCTGCCATCTATTACGGCTTTACTGAAAATTCTCCGTTTTAGAAGTCTGTCTTTTTAACCACTGGATGCAGCTCGAAGGAAGCTCCTGCCCTTCGAGCAAACGTAATGGTTACTAAAAATAATTTTGGAGCTATTAATAAAATTTGCTTTGTGGCTCATATTTTTGTATAAAAAGTTTTAAGTTAATTATACAAAAAATTCTTTTAATCAGTTTACAAAAGAAATATTTGTTTCACTTGCAAAAAAAAAGTTTGTAATGGTTACTAAAAAATTCTGTTTAATACAAATTTACTAAGAAAGTTTTAGTAACCTCTTGAATTTTTTTTTTTTTTTTTTTTTTTTTTTTTTTTTTTTTTTAAAGTGTATATTAAAATATTTTACCAGTATCAATAGCATTACAATAGTAAAATTTATAGAGTACCACATTTTAATATGGAATCGAAAGGAGCTTTATAATCTTGACGCAAAAGCCATTTTTTATATACCATGCATATACTTCATTATTTTTAGGGTTTTTTCATTTTTTTTTCACCTCCAATTCTTCTTTTAAAGCATAAATTACTTTTTACAGTTTAGTATACATACATGCATTATATATATATATATATAAATATTGGGATATTTTAAAAAAATATGTTGTAACATGATTTTAAATATGTTAATGAATATTTAACGTGAAAATTCCCTTTAAAAAATTACTTAAATATTTGGTTACTTATCTTTTAAAGTTATTATTTTTGTGTCAACATCATATTTTATCTAACTAATAAAAAATAAATTGGGCGGTACAAAAAATAATTTTCAATTTCTTTATTTGTATTTTCTGTCTGCTAGAATGTTATTTTTATTCATTTTTATTTTTTCAACCTATTTGGCTAAAAAAAAAAAAAAAAAAAAAAAAAAAAAATGTTAACATTTTTATCAGCATTAATCGATAACTTTTATGCACTTTTAAAAAAGTAATAAAAAATTATTACTTGAGAAATTAAATGAATTTATTTTAAGGTTTCTTTCAATGAAGCTTAATCGTTTTTATTAAGTTTTTTAGTTCCCAAGGCAATTATTTTTTTAATTACGTTCCTTAATTTAATAAAAACTTTCTGATGAAATGAATTAAAAAAATTAAATTAACAAATGCTAAAGTTTTTATTATTAGGAAACATATTTTTTTATATATATATAATGCATTTCCTAAATTTAATATATTAGAGCTGTGGTTTTAATATTTTAAGAAATAACTAGAACATATTTTTACACTTTTTTGTTATTTTTTATAAGGTACCCTAAGGTAATAACGCCAGGCGGGGTAATAACGCCAAGTGCTTATATTTTGCATAATTATGAAATAATCAGGTAAATACCACCCATGTGCTCTGCGCAGAAGGGTTTTGAGTCATATAAATCGCAAAAAACAGCTTCAAGTTAATTTGTTTCATTTTTAGGTCTTATTGTTTTTACAAACAACTAAATTTAACGCTTGATCTAAAATTTGCGAGATACGTTTTGTATATGTGAAGACTATCTTTTTATCCGGAAATACTTTGTTAATTACATAAATTTGTAGTGCATTTCATGTACTTTTAAAATGTTGTTGAAGATTTCGGATATCTTCTCGAGATAATTTGTAATTTAAAATGTACTACGCAATAACTATACCGGGGTAATAACGCCAATCCTTGACATTAATACCCCGGTTGATGACCTACAGTGGCCCAGCAACACATCCTAAATACTGATTCAAATAAACACAGGTAAAACTGTGCAATGTTTCTCATATTTCTATTTAAACGGTCCTTTTAAGCAAAAAGAAACTCACTGTCTGATATTCATTTGCCTCATCCCCCCTCCCACACCACACCTTTATATTTCTTACACTTTCACAAAAATTGAACATTTTCAATATCTTAGAATGCAATTTGTCAATTTCTAAGTTTGTATAGTTTGTATTTTTAGAATTGGGCTATCTACATGCAATTATTCCATCTTGTTTCATAGTTTTGTGTCCATGGCGTTATTACCCATATAGGTGGGTAATAACGCCAAATAGCATGGGTCAAGAAAAAACGCCATTACATTTTATGAATACATATCTGTTAAATTATTTTATTTTATATAGATAGTCAATGAGTTGCTGTATCAGATCCTATATTTGTTTGAAAAATACAATCTAAATCTAAGCCGTGAAAATTGGTAGAACCTTAACGTGGCGTTATTACCCCAGGGTACCTTAATTATTGTAATTTGCCTATAAAAATAATTTGAAAAATAATTTTTAATATAGGTACCATGAGATGTTTTATTTATGTCATAAACAGTTAATTGAAAACATGTAATTTAGAACGTCATTATTATCTTGATATTTTACAGTTTAGATTTTACGGTATGGTTTAATTTGAATATTAAAAGATTATTTACTTATTCAAAAACAAAACACCATTTTAATCAATAACCTAATAATTTAATCTAATACAGGGTGTTTCGAATTCTAAAGACAAATTAAGAGAGTTTATAGTAGATACAAATAGAATAAAAATTAACCTATAGTTTGGGACTGAAATATTCCTTGTACATAGTATAAAAAAATGGAATTTTATTGAAGTATTTTGCAGAAACTTGTATGCTTATTAATGTTTTGTCTATACACTGTACATAAAGATATGAAAATCTACAAAAATAGTTTGTGTAAAGATACATCCGTCTGCAGCTTTACCAATAAATCTACTAAAATTACAGTAATCTTGCTAAAATTTTATTTGTAGCAGCGTTTACAGTTACGTAAAAAGTTCTAGACATCTTAGTTTCTTAACTGCTTCACAGTAACCTTTCAGATTTTTTTATTTTCAATAGAAACTCGCATATGTTACATGAAATTATATAACATATTTTAGGAATACCAGTCTTCTAGAAAAAGGTTAATAACTTTACATTTTCTTCGAGTGTAATCAAAAATACAGTATATTCTCTTCTAACCCAAATTTAGTTTACAGATTGTAAAATAAGATCTGTAAAGTTACTAAACTTTTTTATAGGAAACTAAGATGCTAACTTTTTTTTACGTAACGGTAACAACCAAACTTCATAAAACATAATCAACTAAATGAATTTTTTCGGTTAGCGTTACCAAAACAGCTCTAGGAATCCCAGTTTACTGGAAAAAGTTTAACAATTTTACATTTTTTTACAGTGCAGTAATAACTATCAGAAAATTGATGTATATTACTATATGCATTTTTTGTCAATACACAGATCTTTGTTTTAAAGTAATAATGTAAACAAAGGCGCTAGAAGTTTAAATTATACCCATAAGCAATACACTATAGAAAAAACTAATTCTACAGGTGCAATGGTACAGAAATCTGTATTCCTACTAAAATTTTATCTCTACATTGTGCAAAAATAGTTGTAAGTCTACAAAGGAAATTATGTAACGCTATAGATATCTGTTATGTTACAAAAGAGTAATCAAAAATTACATAAATCTTTGTAAAAATTGAACTGAAAGAAAAATTTCAGCTAGTTAAACTTATTAACATTAACTTTTACACATCTCAGTTTCCTAAAAGAAAAAAAATAGTAAATTTACATATTTAATCTTTATTTGCTATTGTAAATTTAGTTGTTATCTTTACATAAAATGTTCTAAGAATGGAAGTTTCATAAAAAATTATAGTTACTGAAAAGTTGTTTTCTTAAAAAAAAAAAAAAAAAAAAAAAAAAAAATATATATATATATATATATTTTGACTATCTACATTTTGCATTGCTATGTTGCTACAAAATACAACCAAAATAACGATTTTGTCCGTATTCCGCATGTATTATCTTTTTGAAGTAATAGTACCCCAAACTTTTTCTTATGTAATATGAAATGCATTACTAGGATAAGCTAAATAATATAGTACTGCACCGATATATTGTTGTTATTAGCATATATAATTTATTAAATATTCAAAATTTTCAAAATCTGCAACATTTAAATTAATCTCAAAAAGCATCACAATTGAGTAAAACGAAACATATCATACAGTAACTGAACAGGGTCTATTCATATTTTTAGAAAAAAGCAAAGTTTTCAAACTAACAATGTCGATGATCACACTTCTTCCCAGAAAATGAAAAATCCTATTTCTATATTTTTAACTTTTATCTGGATGAGAAAATGGATTATCCCTTTCTTCTTTGCCCTTCTTAAGGAGAAATGGGATATTTTATGATACAAAAAATAAAATCTTAGATTTATTATTATTATTTTGTAACTGTTGTCCTTTTTTTCTGCTAAAAATGTTATTAGACCATTTTTTTCATTTGTATATTTTTCTATAAATGTCTAACTATTGCATATATTTTGTTTTAATCAATTGTGACGCTTTTTTGAGATAATATTATTTTAATTATTGCAAATTTCGAAACTTTTGTATATTTAACTGATTATATCTGCTAATAGCAACAATTTCTCGGTTCTATACCATCTTATTTAGTTCGGTCTTGTAATACACTCTGATATTCTAGAGGAAAAAAATTTGTACTAGATAAAGTGTAATTATTAAAAAGAATAACAAAAAAAAGAAAGAAAGAAAGAAAGAAAAGGGAGTTGCTTTTGAACAGGATATTGCATAGTGAAATGAAAAATATTGCAACTGAGGAAAAATGAATAATTGCGATACATTAACACAGGGAAGGATTAGCTAAAATAGATCTGTAAAATTACATTACATGGAAACAGTAAAATATACATTTAAAATCAGGTAGATTAATAAATAACGTGTTATATACTAACTATTTTTAAAAAGAAGTAAACAATTATTTCTGTGAAGTTATAATAATAAATATTATGAATATTGTGTGTGGGGGGTGTAATTGTCGGGTAGGGTGAGTCCAATTTCAGGGATTTTAAGCTTTAATCCATATTTTGAAATAGAAATATTTTAATATTATCTTCTAGATATTCTAAAGGAAGCATGGGCTTGACACTTGCCAAAACCTTCAGATACTTGGTTTATGGAAATGATTTGTTTATGTAAATTAAATGTTTATTCTAAATATATTACACATGGTAGATTATAAATTCTGCATGGGTAAATTATTTTCAAGATTAGAATCATTGAAAATTTAATTTTTTGAATAAACATACTATTAACTTAAAATATTCATTTATGCTTTTCAAATAATGCTATTAATAATTTTTAGGAACTTTTTTATTATATACATACATATATATATTTACATATATTTACATATATATATATACATATATTTTTATTACATACATTTTACATATTTATATATATATATAATAAAAATCGGAATATAGCAAGTTTTGCAAAGTTTTATAATTGTGTAGTAACTTTTACATTTGAATGAATCCACGTAGAAATTTTAAATTCTAGTGCAGATAAATAAGTTTGGGAAATAAAATCCCTTCAAACTTTGATTTTGTTGAAAACAACAGAGATAATTTAGAAACAGTAACTTTCTTTCCCAACAATTCAGTTGAAAGGTAAAAGATCTAATGCAAGGGAGTTCAGAGCGTATGTTTTGACCATTTTCCGCTTTAGAATGCAATGAAAAGCGGCAAATACGCTCGAATAACTTGAAATTTTACTACGCAAAAGGGCAGACAGACAAGCTCAGATACTCGGTGTTTCTCCCGTGCAAGATTCTGGGGAGATATTTTAGAATAAAATAAAAGAAAAGTCGTGGACGGCGAAACGATCAGCAGGCGAATAATAAAAGATTAAGGCATAACACAATCTTTGTAGTACTAACTTCAAGAGATTTTTCCATATTCAAAAATTTAATATTATTTTCAGTTTATGTATTTTGCGAAAGACACTATAAAAATCCTTACTAAGAACATTCTCATGAAAGAAAATACAGCAAGTTATATACTTTACTTATTATAATACTTTAAACTTAATATTTATCTTTCTAAAAATAATATTTTTTATTCAATATATAGAAATACATTAAGATAAAGTCTATTATTTATTTTTATTCATTTTATTTTTCATGTATAATATACAGATAAAAAAATAATGCCACCTACAGAATCATTCGATAAGATTTATATAGTTTAAAAAAAATAAAAATAAAAATTGCATTTTTAGGAAATAAAAGAAATTTTAAAATTAGTTTTTCAGTGAAACTTCTTATTCATTTAGATTTATTTTTTAAATACTAAAGTAAATATTTTGTTTATTATGTTTTATAATTGAATAAAAAATATCTTATAAGAATAAAGGTAAAAATTAAGAAATGCTCTCTCTCTCTCTCTCTATATATATATATATATATATATATATCTAGGTAAAATGTCGAAAATTTTTACGAATCTAGATCCTCCTTCTTGTGCAGGTAGAAAACAAATTTAGTCCGATTGTAATCTATTTCGAAATCTTTAAGCATATTTTCACCGATCATGATTCCCAGGACGTACAAAATAACTTACTAAATATTTATATATATACTTATGAATCGATTTAGATGTTACTCGGTATGTGCATAGTACATAAAAATGTATCAACCACAATCACTGGCCTTTTCAATACTGCTTCATTATCACGGTAATTAGAAAAGTTATCATTGTAATTTAATTAGAGTAAAAAATATTAGCATTTTTTGTGTGTGTGTATGCTTCACTATGAATTTGAGGATGAATCTTGAACATATTTTTTTTTTACGTTTTTATTTTAATATAGCTGGATATATGAAAATTTCTAGTTTGACATCTTGTGAGAAACTCTTTTTTCTTATGTTATAATTTGCATATTTATTTATCGATTAGGAAGAGATTATGCAAATGTACACGGCCTATCCAGGTTTTAAACGAGCACGTTCGATAACTTCATCTGCCAATTTGTTTTTAAATGGTTGTCATTATTATTTTAAATGTACCTATTTTTAAATATTATTTTCATAAATTAAAAAATGAAATTTTAATCTAAAATGAATAAACATTTACAAAAATTTTGGAAAAAAGCTAATTTCTTTAACTATTAGAGAATGATAAAAGATTTCTTTGATGTATGTTTTTTGTCATAAAAAGTACAAGAGATTTAGGAATTAAAATACTGTTAGCATACTGATCTTTAAAATGCACACTTATATAACAATCGATTTAGATGTGACACACAAATGCGAAAAGGTCAGTGCAAGGTTTTGACCAAGTTTATTGTTTATCTTCATCAACTTACCATGTACTAATTTTAACTTGCATATACTTGAAGATATGAACAAATTTGTCGAATAAAGATCAACAGCTTTAAAAGAAGTCAACCTTGATATGTCTGACGAATTTGGAGAAATTATCATTATAATATGTACTGATGAAATTGGTTATTTAAACTTCTACAATTCGTTTACACTAAATTTAGCTTCACGTGTAGGAGTCAAACAAGCTGGATTTTTTAAATAAGGAGCATGGAAGCCATCTTTTACTCATAGTACAGGTTGTAAGGAGACATTAAATCTTGGAATCACCATTTTTTTCATTTAAGGCTTATTTCATACACTGGAATTCACTTTGAAAAGATTTTTTTCTTGTGAAAAAGCGGATCAGCAGTTTTAAACTGCATGTTTTGTCAAATACTTTATTATGACAGTAAACAGCAAAAATTACATTTATATAAAACAGTAATTCACTTTAAATATTTTACACAATTTTTCAAACTAGCATACATATACACAACTATAACTTATTGCATCGATACAAATAATAATATCAAAAGGCTAATGAAAAAATAGATAAATATTTTAATCAGAAAATTATTCATGGATTTAAATTCAATTTTTATAAGTTAGGTAATTTAAAATGTTAGTAACGTAATTAACATCACTATTCATTATGATTGTTTGTCTGAATAAAAGCATCAGGAAAAAATATTAATTGGCGTATTTTTGTGTGCTTAATCTTTATTTTTTAGCTAGTTTCTTATGTTCGACAATATATTATTTTATTAATAATCTTTCTTCGTTAATTACAAAAGAACAAAATTTTCATTAATTAAAAAAATGAACCAAAAAAAAAAAAAAGAAAAAGAAAAAAAAAAAAAAAGAAGAAGAAGAGAACAAAAAATCCCTAGATTACCTCGTGATAATAATGTTCTCATTATTATCATTTTTGTTTTCAGATTGCATAAAATTCAATATTTTAGAAACTATATTTTATTTTTACAGAAATAATAAAAGACTTTAAATCTGATCTTTTCAGTTATTGCTATATTAAGGCCACTTAATTATCAGTATTTACTACTAACTAAATAATACATTAAACAATCTTTTGTTGTTGTTGTTGTTTTTTAATTATATACAACTTAATTTATATTTAATACGGAATTAGAAATTTGGGTACTACTAAGTTATCCCGTCAACCAAAAAATTATCACCAAATTTTAAGGTTAAATGCCAATAATGGATGATTGTGTATCTCACATTAAATGGCATTAATACGATTCACATGTTTAAAATGTCATTAAGTGATTTTTTATTTCAACCTTTATTTGTATTTTTATTAATATTCTACTAATTATTTGTTTTTTCGTTATTAAAAAAAAATAATTATGTCAATATGTATAATTTGGCTATTAGTTTGGCGATTTGTATAATTTGGCGAAATTGGTCGATGGGGTAACAGAGTAGTACCAAAATTTGCGATGATATTACATAAAATGCTTAGAATTTACATTAAAAAAATGCACAGTCGAGGGGAAAAAAAGGTAAACATTCCCTGCTATCTCCTCAACATATTATCTTATACGAACGTTAGTGGTACCGACTGATTGGTAATAACGTATAATTTTAAATGATGCATATAAAATTTTCTTGGATGTTCTTATACATTTAAAAACGAACTCAAATTCCATATTATTCTATAGCAATACCCAATTTTAACAAGACATTCCAAATTTTTGGTTCACTGGATAAAAGATAAATTTTTTATTTATATGCATTTAAGATTAAGTCCTTCTAATGTTAAATTGCACTTTCATATTTTTAGTACTATATCCTAAACTTATACTCCTAACATGCTATTTTTTATATAACAATATTATTAAAGTACCCAAACATAAATACGTTAAATATGCCATTTTCATAATTTTATGATATGGATTATGAATTATGAAAATAATATTCGAAAGTATCGTGAACTGCCACCTTATATTTTTTTATTTATTTAGATTTTTAAATTAGTGTTCAAATTGTGTTTTAAAATTGTCAATATGATGGTTTAAGTCGTCGTCTACAAGAGAAGTGAATAAATATGTTGAAACTTCTTACGTTATCCTGTAATCTAGCAGACATTTTTGACTGCTTGAATGGTTCTAAGATACCTTGATCAAGATGAGGTACAATCAAGTGCCGAACATCAATTTGGATGCAGGAGCTAAAACACGCGCATTTTAAAATACTTAATTTCTCGGAAACGTCTCGTAAGATTTTTTTTTTGACTCATTGACGGATGTAGAGTTAATTATGCTGTCAGAATTGGGTAATGTTTTTGCAAAAAGCAAAATTAGTGTTCGATTTAATATGTAGATGCCCTCCTAAGGAAATTTTATGCATATCATTTAAAGGTAGAATTAATTTTCAATCGCTCAGTACCAATAACTTTCTTTTATTATAGTTTATTTAGAGGTTAGTAAGAGTGTTTTTCCATAATTGTACATCAACAAAAATTGTAGCAAGTTCATAGTATTCTTAAAAGTTAATCCAATTTGAAAAGATTCATCCATGTTATTTATCTATGGCTATTAATCTGTGTTTAACAAAATATTTTCTTTTGGCAATTCTTTGGTATTGTATTTATGTTCTAAAGACCGTATTAAGTAAGAAATCAGTGCTAGTACTGTTTTAAAATTAGGTTTTTAACACATTTCATTTTCCTGGACTCTAAAATGTTATTTCCTCACGTAAAAGCGAAAGAAACATTTTTTTAAAATGTATTTTAACTGTTACATTTATGTAACAATATCTATTGAAAAAAACGTCTTTTAAGAAATGATAAAGTCATTTAATCATATTAACACCTATTTGAACTTAATATTTCAATAACATTATTAATATTGATAATTAGTTACTTGCCTTTAAATGCAATATTTACAAATTCTTAATATTAGAATAATTCAATAGAATCTTAACAAATTTAGAAAGCTGACAAAAAAAATTCTAAACAAAAAATATTTAATTAATTTTACTATCCATCTCTTTTCGTTTTACATTTACAACTTGGTTATATTTAGTTTTTTTTTTTTTTTTTACTAATAAAAATACGAAAGTAGAATTTGCTTTAATAGCATTATTAAATAACGTTTATGCAGATTTTTTGAAGCCATTTCACTGAAAAATAAAATATATTTTGAGATATTTTTTTTTTATGTGAAGCTTGATATTGTTTCTTAACTCCATAATGTAAAAAGTTAATTATTACTACTAATTATTTTTTTAAAGAATAAGAAAATACTAGTTTAAAAAAGTAAGAAGAAATCTATTATTAACGAATGCTAAAAAATTTCTAACAAACAAACAAAAATCTACAAATTTTAATAATACTATTATATTTTTCTTATTACACTATTATATTATGACACTTTTATATTTTTCAAAAATTAATAAGAGATTTTTTTATATTTTTTTCCCAAATTCAGAAACCCTACTCTATGTCTGGACTATGATCGGGTTTAATTATTTTATGTTTAATGATATATCCTTTGAAAATAGCTTAAAACATTAGAGAAACAATTAATTGAAATATCAGTGTATGTACCAGTGTATTCCAGTTTAACCCTTTCGGGTGCGATAGTCTTTTCTACTAAAAAAGAAATCTTTTACATTTATAACATTAACACTCGCTATCCAAATGGGCTAATTGGAATTTAATGTATATTCTTTTGTCTGAAAATTGACGAATGCTGCTGTTTTGCTTACTATTCAATTCATATTTATATGATAATATGCTAGGAACGCATTTTTGGTGATTTTTTTACACTATTATATTACATGATTTACCTAATATTACACATCTCTAATACTTTTTTCGCTTTATTGCACACGATTCCTTCGGGAAAGTTAAATTTGTTTTAAATTTAAAGAGTGAAATAACGTTTAAAATCAAAGATTCACAAACAGCGCAAAGAGAATTTAGTAAATAATAATAATAATTATTATTACTAAATGCCTAAACATAAATGAAGTCATATAGTTAATTTATTTCTAAAAATGCACCTCAAAGAAAAAGAGAGATGTCTTCTTACTTCACTAAGGGGATCCAGAAAACTTTAAAGTCAGCTAGATGGTAGATCTGCATTATATTTACAGTGTGATATATGTTAGGAGAAGAGAAGTTATACGGGTTTTAAAAAGACCGACACGAGACTACTGACGGTTTAAGCTTTAATACATATTTTGAAACAAATATTTGAATGTTACCTTCTAGATACTCAAGGGGGTTACACTTGCCAAAACCTCCGGCTATTTGGTTTATGGAAATTATTTTTTATGTAATTTAAATGGTTATTCTATACATTACATGCGGTAGATTATTAATTCTAAAATGTTTATATGGTTAAATTATTTAAAAAATAAAAACCATTCAAAATTTAATTTTTTGAATGAACATTCAATTAATTTAAATTAAACATTCATTTATGCTTTTTAAATAAAGCTATTTATAATTTATTAAAACGTTTTCTAATAATATATATATGTGTGTGTTTAAAAAAAAATAGGAAAGCAGCAAGTTTTGTAAATTTTTATAATTGTGTAGTAACTTTTACATTTGAAGGAATCCACGCAGAAATTTTAAATTCTGATACAGATAAATTTGTTTGGGAAATAAAATCCCTTCAAACTTTGACTTTGTCGCAAATAGAAGAAACAATTCAGAAATAGATATTTTCTCTCGAGAAAATTCAGTTGAAAGGTAAAAGAACTAATGCAAGTAACTGCAGAGCGTTTGTTTTGACCATTTTCGGCTTTAGAATGCAATGAAAAGCGGCAAACACGCATGAATAACTTGAAATTTTACTGCACAAAAGGGCAAAAGACAAGATCAGCTACGCTGTGTTTCTCCCGTGCATGTTTCTAGGAAGAAAATTTAGTAGAAAATAAGTGTTGTGGACGACGAAACGATCAACAGGTGACTAATAAAAGGTTAGGGCATAACACAATATTTGTGAAACTAACTTAAAGAGGTTTTTCTACATTGAAAAATATAATAATATTTTCAATTTATGTATTTTACGACTTCAATTTATGTATTTTTTCATACTCATGAAAGACAATACAGCAAGTTGCATACTTTGTTTCTTATAATACTTTATATTTAATATTTATCTTTCTAAAAATAATAATTTTATTTAATGTATAAAAATACATTAAGATATAAAATAATATATATTGTTTGCATATATACATGTTTAATCTGCCTCTTATTTATTTTTATTTATTTTATTTTTTATATATAATACACAGAAAAAAAACAATGCCGGTTACAGAATTATTCGATAAGATTAATTTAGTTTTAAAAGAAATGTAAAAAATTGCAGTTTTCGGAAATAAAAGAAATTTTATAATCAGTTTTTCAGCGAAACTTCATATTGTTTTAGATTTATTTTTAAATCCCAAGGTAAATATTTTGTTAATTATGGTTTATAATTGAATAACAAATATCTTATAAAAATAAAAGAAAAAATTAAGAAATACTATATATACATATAACATAGGTAAAACATCGGTTTAGAAATTTTCAGTATTTGCCAAAATAATCAATGAAGCATCCTTCTACTTCTGAACTTTTTAAAGCGTATTGCAGTTAGAACTAGAATTACTTTTTGTTTTAACCATTTTAAGCGGCCTGCAAAATATTCCATTCATGTTTAACAATTCACAAAATAGTATTTATAAAAGGTATTGCTATGAAAATTTTTATTTGACAAACTTACATATTTATTTATCTTATTCACTTCAAAAAATTAATTTTAGTATTAATTTCGTGATAAATCAGCCATTGTTTTTAAAAGTTACGTGACGGAAAATCCTGGTTACGACGCTTAAAGGGTTTTAAAAGTCTTATTTAAATATTTTTTAAGCGTTCATTAGGTAGATGTTTTTGTCTATCAGAAAAAGTTCTTTAATAAAATGTTATAACATTTATGGTGTTATATAATGTAGCTTTCCTAGCAAAAAATAATTGTCGGATATAGCAATTGCAGAACTTTCTTCTATCTCATGCACGTCGATGCTTCAAAATTAGCTCAGAATCACACGCCCAAATGTAAACGTTGTCTATGTCTATTACACAGATTATAAAGATATAAAATTCCGCTCATTAGTTCTTGAGATATGCGCCTCTAAAATCATGTAAATCCTGCATAGCAGCAAGACTTATTGGAGGATCAATTACAAAACAGCCACTTCTCTTAACTTCTGACTAAATCGTAAGTTAGATAAAAACACATCCATTAATTCTTGAGACAGAGGTAATATGAAAATTCTGAAAATTTTTCTCATTGCAGCACCACCAATATAGTGATTTGCGCTCAAATGTCAACAGCACCAAGACATATCAAGGACTAATGAAATCAGTTTATGAAAATCCCTGCATTAATTATTCAGATAGAGCTATAGCAGAAATCACAAAGAATGAATAGCAGCGCAACCTGTTAAGCGATTTACAGCAAAATCTAATCAGCTCCAATTTATATTATGTGCTAACTGAATATTTTTTAATTTAATTTGGTGCATTAGTTTTTTTTTTTTTTTTTTTTTTTTTTTTTTTTTTTTTTTTTTTTACGATTTGCGTTTACAAAAGTTGTGTGACATAAAGTCAGACAAATAGACTCGGAAATATACATTTTGTAAACATATGTTTTTCGGTATCTTTAACCCCTAAAATTTATAATTTCGTCCAAAACCGGAAATCAAAAATTTCTACGAATCTAATTCCTCCTTCTTGTAAAGATAGAAGAGAATAAAAATGTAGTCCGACTCTAAAAAATTCCGAAATGCAAATATCCTAAATAAAGTATAATTTCTCCTATCATGACCTTCAAAACGTAAAAAAAAACAACCTGCTAAAAGTTTTTATATATACTTTTAAGTCGATTGAGATGTAACTCAATATGTGCGTATTACATAAAATTATACCAGTCACGATCATTGGCCTTTTAATCCGCTATCTTTCTTTAATATGGCGGCATATAGAACAGTTATTATTATAATTTAATTAGAGGTAAAACTATCTGTGAACCATAACTTGAGGATGAATCAGGAGCATCTTTTGTTTCGTCTTAAGCTTAATGCATCGTAATATATCAGAATATTTACCGTATCTTACATTTTGAAAGAAACTACTTTTGTCATGTGACAGTAAGTATATTTATTTACTGATTTGGATGCGACTATGCATGTATACAGAGGTTATCAAAATATCAAACGAGTTCGTTAAGCAGCTCCATTCGCCACTTGAAAATGGCTGTCATTTATAAATATAATAAAAAATATATTTAAATATTATTTTTTTTTTATTTTAATAAAAGAAAGTTTTATCTAAAAATTGAAAACATTTACAAAAAATTTGGAACTAAAAAAAGGTTTATTTATTAAAGTATTTGACAATAATACAAATATTTCAAGATTTATTTCTCTTTGTCTTTAAAAATGGAAGGAATATAGCATTTAGTCGTACCAGGGTGTCTCACATTTTTAACAAACTGGTCTTTTTAATTCACTCATATATGGATCATTCTTTGATAAAGGAGAATGTCCATGGCTAAACTATGTGAATTAATCGAGTCATCTGTGAATGTTTACTATTTTTGTGAACATTTCTGTTTGAATACTACATTGTGCACTAGTTTAAATATGAAAATAAAAGTAATTTCAATATCTAAAAAAGCTGTAAAGATGCAAATTTCATTACCAGGGCTTGTCCCAAAATTTAAATTTTTAAATTCAAACCCTTATTGTTAAGATTTTGGAAAACTTTAGAGCAAATGTAATGATTATATGGGTATATTTGATGGTTCTACTTTTTATACATTTAACACCTTATACAAAACTAAAATTATTTTTATTGATTATGCTTATTTAAAATTTTTCCCTAGCATCTACTGTCATTAACATGCTCCTCAGAAATTCTTCATTTAATTTTCCCCTATATGTTATTTTTATATGGAAATTCTCTTAAATAATTTAATTCCACATCTCCTTGTAGCATCTATTTTTAATTAATTATGCAAGGACTGCTTCAATTTATGTGTTTTGTTCCAAAGTTACAGTCTGTGTTCTTAACATGTGTCATTACCAAGCTCCTTATTGCTGAAATGCTTATTCAGTAATTTCACTTTAAAGAATCAGTTACAAGGGAAGTTTAGGATTGCTTTCAGAATAAATACTCCATAAGTTTTAAATTGTTATAACATAGTTCTGAAATAAGGTTAACTCTAAAAATGTCATTAATATGGTCATTATCACGAAGTATTATTATTTATGATTTCAAGGTCATATTAATGCCGATTTTAGATATTTTAAAAAAGGCGATCGCTATTCCTTAGCAAAAATTCCCATTTCTTAAATGTCTGGTGTATTTTTAATTAATTATGCAAGAACTGCTTCAATTTATGGATTTTGTTTCAAAGTTACAGTCTGTGTTCTTAACATGTGTCATTACCAAGCTCCTTATTGCTGAAATGCTTATTCAGTAATTTCACTTTAAAGAATCAGTTACAAGGCAAGTTTAGGATTGCTTTCAGAATAAATACTCCATAAGTTTTAAATTGTTATAGCATAGTTCTGAAATAAGGTTAACTCTAAAAATGTCATTACTATGGTCATTATCACGACGTATTATTATTTATGATTTCAAGGTCATATTAATGCCGATTTTAGATATTTTAAAAAAGGCCATCGCTATTCCTTAGCAAAAATTCCCATTTCTTAAATGTCTGGTGTAATTTGAGTCAGAAATCAAGAGTTAAAATATTAGAATCTAATCATTTTATCGAAGCCAAAATTTCCCGTTATCTGAGAATGGCCCATATATTTTCGATCTAGATGTGACACAAAATGTGTAAAAGATATTACAAGATTAAACCAACAAACCCAAAAACATTTACCATGCATTTTTTGCTTGCATACACTTGAAGATATCGCCAAACTTGTAAAAGAAAGATCAATAGCTGTAAATGAAGCAAACTTGGATTTATCTGACAAATTTGGCGAGATTATTTATGTTTTTAGTACTAATGACAGCGGGTTCAATAATCAGTTTCATCTAAATTTTGATTCATGTGTTGGAGTCAAATAAGATAGCTTATTAGATCGGGTGCATGAAAGCTATCTTTTTCTCACCATAAAGAGTGTAAGAGCATTATAAGTTTTGAAATCACGATTTTTTCACTTAAGGTTTATTTAATTCACTGGGATTCAATTTTAACAGAATTTTTGTCTTTATGAAAAAGCGAATTATCAGTTTTAATCTATAACCTTGAAAATACATTATTATGAGAGTATACAGCATAAATTACATTTATATAAATGAGCAAATCCTTTTAAATATTTTACTAATTTTTTAAATTCTTATAATTTGTATATAACTTACTTGTATATAACTTATAATCTGTATACATTTATAACTTTTATTTAGATGGAAACAGAAACAAAAAACGGAGACACTCCGTTGTGTGTGTTTGTGTGGTGGGGAGGGGGGAGTTCCATAGCCAAGTGGTCAAAGCACCACACTGCTAATCGCCCGCGAGCGCCGATTGTGGGTTCGGGTCCCACTGGCGCCATGGATTAATAAAAACAAAAAAAATCCCTTTTAAATTACGTTTTTTTTATATTTTTCTCTTATTTCTTATTAAAAAATCATTTAATTAATTAGTCAAAATAAATAAATAAATAAATATTTTAAAATATAATATAATATAATATAATATAATATAAATATAAAAATAAATAACTGATTTTGATAAAATTAGTTCTTACAGAAAAGTGAATTCAAAAGCAGCAAAATAAAGCAGTTAAACTGGTTTTATCGTTAATAATATTTTATTTTTTGTCGTTGAAATGAAAACTCTTCGAAATCTACCTCCGCCTATAGGCCAAGCCAACACGAATTTTTTTCTTTTTTATTTGCATACGCGTGCAAGCACAGGTTATTAATTATTTACAGGTTAAAAATTATCGGTAGACTAAGAATACTTAAAAAAAAAAATTGGACTATTTCCTTTGAGATAGAAAATACCTTTCACAGAAAAGATACATAAAGTTTGTTTCATATTTCTAAAGATAAATCTCTCTGGATAAAAGAGAATTTTTAGGACATAAAAAGCGTATTGTATATTATTTGAAGAACATTTATACTTACTGTTTAAAATTGTCCATTTAACAATTAAAAAAAAAATAATGTGATTTTTTTTATATTTGCCACTTTAATAAAGCTTTTTCTTTAAATATTTTACTATTTAGAAGACCTTTTAAATTAATCGATTTTATTAGAATTGATGGTTAATTTTCAAAATCTGAAAACAAATATATTACAAGGTGTTTTAAATGTCCCATTACTTAAAGACAAAAAATCCCCATTGATATATTTTTGTGTCGCTCCCTGCTTATAGAAGAAAAATATCTGTATTAAATTTCTTGTTTGATAGTGCCGTAAAAAACTGTATGTTGACTTTTAAAAGCAATTTTTCATGCAGCTGTGAAGCTAGAAGTTTTATTTATTTATTTTTGGTTTTATTTTTTATTTGCATACGCATGCAAACACAGGTAAATTTATGGGTAAACTGAGAACATGCTAAGAAAAATTTGGACTGTTTCCTTTGAGATAAAAAATACCTTTCACAGGATAAATACACAAAAGTTGTTTCATTTTTCTGAAAAACACATAAATTTTCCTGAATAAAAGAGAATTTTTTGGACATAAGATGCATATTTTATGTTACTTAATATATATGAAGAATTGAAACCTTATACTCACTATTTAAAATAGTGAACAATTTGTAATTGTAAAATTTTAATTTGTAACTGTAAATGCAAATTTGTAAAATTAAAAAATTAAAATTACAAATTTGTAATTTTCAAATTTGATACTTAAAACAAATCTATGTAATATGCGTGTAACATCTGTGCAAAATAACATTTCATCTTATGCATTTTTTGTTTCAAAAATTTGCTTAAACAGCTCAAATGACGCAATTACATCTGTAAAATAACTAAACTACGATTTTTTTTCATTTATTTATTGACATGCTCACTACAGACTAATTCAATTTAAGTGTTGCAAGAACGTCATAAGATAAAATATATATATATACAATACGACCATTCAGAAGAAAAGGAATTATATCCATTACACACTTTTCATACACAGCAATTCGAAAAATCAGAACAAGCATAATTGTATCCATTATATGTTTTTATAACTATAAGAAACTTTTAAAATTACTTCCACGTTTTACACAGTATTAAAACTCGGATCCCTCCGTGTGTCAGTAAATACCGCTACGGATCAAGCCTCGGGGGCAGAAACATACAAGAGGCTCGGTAATGTTTGCTGGGATACACATCACACCCTATTCAAATAAACTTTTCATTTAACATTTAGTTTAATCTATTCTAATCAAGTTTTAAATAAAAGTAACAAGATTCGTCAAAATCACTTCACATATACTATTAGGTTTAGGGTGTACATGTAATCTAACTGTCAATTTTAAAACATTAAAGCAATATTTAAGTTTTAAAACATTATTTAAATATTTTTTAATTACTTCTTTAGTTTTTATTTCATACAACGGCCTTTAATGATTTATGCAGGCTTCTATTCACCCAAATTCACTTATTTTCATTTTATAATTTTTTTTTGCTTAAACATATTGTCTTACATATATGGTCTTAAACATGAGAAATATATAGCATATATATATATACGGTAAAATTATCAGATAATACAGCTATAGATTAAGATAAAAAATTAACAAAAGAATAAAAACATGTCAAAAGATTCTTTTTGTTCCCAACTAGCTCATTTGTGGGGTACATGTGAATATTTTAATAAATTTACTAAACCATTGAAAATTTAACAAGAACTATATAGGTGGTTCAAAAGATACTACGCATAAAAGAAAGTTCTATTTAATATATTGAATAAATCCTTTTTATAGAAATTAACTCAGCTAGTAGAAAAACTGTATTTATGTGAACTATTGACATGTATTCCAGTTTCCCCTACCTTTAAAAATTCAAAAGGCAAATTACGTTTACGTAAACAAATCTAATTGACATAAAAATCATATCATAAGACATTTGTGAAAAAACATAAACATACACTCTTCTTGCTTACTTAAAATCATATACATACGAATTTTAGAAAAACTTCTTTTTTACGTAGGTTTGAAAAAATGAACGGTGTTTAGGTGTTTTACCTTACTCGATCCATTATATTAAAGTTCAATTTTAACATTAATAAATGTCATTTTATTAATTATTTTAAAATACTTGTTTTTGAAAATAGGAATTTCATTACATTCACTATATTACTATAGTTTTTGAATTTAGGAGCAATTTGATAAAAGATAATTCTTGTAATATACGTCATATCTCAAAATATAACGGATCGCCAACTTTGTCAAAGGTTCTTGGAGAACTGTACCGGACTTATTAAACATTTAGGATAGGATATATGTTTTCAGTTATTATTCTTCCGGAATCTTACAGAACTCATGTCATTTTTCTTACTACCAAAATATGAAGATTCAGCCAATAGTGTCAGGAACAACAATGTATCAACACATAGGATGCATGCAAATGCAGTATAAAATAATGAAATGTCTTTTTTAAAAACATAACTAATTATCCAAGTGTTATGATTTGAAAAGGAGTAGAGATAAAAGTCGCCTTGTGTGGAAAATGTTGATGAGTTCTATTCCCTTCGCCTGCGTCCGCCGTATGTGCCTCCAAATTCCAATATTTACTCTTTTTCTAGAAATTTCGCAAAATTTTTTAAACTACCAAATTATTCTTTAATGTACAATAATACAAGAATATCAGAACTAAATTTTGAAATAAGTATAAGACAGTCAATAATATGGATTAAAAAAAATTACATGAAATATTTTAAATATGCATTCTCGAAGAAATCACTCATTTTGAGATAAAGCGGTTTAAAGGTTTACTTTTAGTGCAACCCAATTACGCTAAAAAAAAAGTGAAATGCTTGTAAATTAGTAGCTCTCTTAAAACCTCAGCCATAAAATAGCACAAAATAACTCAAGTTGAGTTGAAATCCACTTATCTAACGATTTGAAAGTCAGCTTCTCAAAAAGAGTCGAAACAACAAGAGTGAACGAATTGCTTTTAAGCAATATAAAACAACCGAGTGTTTTAAATAGCAATTTGAATCAAGATGATTAAAATATTTAAAAAAACAACTCATTCACGTTCCAGTAAATTACAACTCTTTCCCGAGAAGCCAAATACACTCTTTCGTTTTATGAAGGTAGAAACGGCTGACAATGCTTGTTTTTTCCAATGGATTTCCCAGTGAAGTTTTGCACAATTGAAAATCCATTCTTAAATAAACCAACAAAATTATTAGATATTATAGGTCAGTATAAAGTTGACTTCTGTGCAATCAGCATGCAACCAAATTTCTAAAGATCATCATTGTTATTATTTTATTATCATTATAACCTTCCTCAATTTTATATGGGAAAACTTAATGTTTAACCATATTTGAAATACATTTTTAAAAATACTTAAAGGTTTATTGAAGCATAGGAATACAAATTGTTTTACAGGGTGTTACTTACAAAAATGAAGTCATATCTTTAATACAATGTGTCTTATTAGGCATCATTTATTATTTTAATTCAGCATTAGTTTAGTAATATATTTTTAAAAATGGCATTTTTATTATTATTAAAGGATAACTGCAGTATTAGACACTAGATTTGTGATATTCTCTTTATAAACAATTTAAGTTAATTTTCCATTCCAAAACTGTATATAATAATATTTTAAAATACATAATGGTAGTTTCTTCTGATTATTTTTCTTACTCTATAAAAGGAATTTTTTTTGTTTTCAATTTTACCTAAAATCGCTTTTTTTTCGCATAATTTCATTCAATTTTACTATCTCTTGAACAGGTTCTATTTCCACTTTTCAACATTTTACGTATGATTTCATATTTTAAATTCTTAAGATATTGAAGACTTGGAGATTTTATGCCCCATTTCCAATGTGAACTTAACCATATTATTTAATAAAACGGCGCTCTGTTTAGCATGAGCTATTTTTTAAACTACGAATTCAAGAAACTCTATTTTCATTTTTAAAAATTGGAACAAAAAATATTTGAATAAATAACTAAATTTTAAAAAATGTGTTTTTGTGCCGTTTTAATAGAGATTTATAAAAGAAAATTTGCTTTAGAGCAATAAAAAATGTTCCATAAAATTGCGTACATGTTTTATGGTATATGCAATTAACAATTTTTATTGAAAATAAAATTTGAAAAATATTCTAAATAGAAAGATTTAGACTGATATATCCCATATATATTTATGTACATTTTTTTTTAAGAAAGTTAATTATGGTTATGGTTTGCACACCAGAATGGTATGCTTAAAAAATTGCCCCTGTGTTAATGTAAAAGAGATGCAGAATACATTTTAAAGTGATTTTTTTTTTTTAGTTAAAATTCTGTGATTGTTAACTCTATATTTCGTAAACAAATCATGTGATAAAACTTTTCGCATTTTTTCTTAAAATTAAAAAGAAATAAGAAAAATTTAAAAATGTTGGGTAATTTATAATCGTGATTATTATTTGTAAAATTTAATTAATTATTTTTTCATTTATATAAATATAAATATATAAGCTTCGATTTTGATTCAGCCTTTTTAAAAATATCCATTTTTGTGGGTTGTGAAGCATAAATGTAAGAGATATGTCTCAGGCAGTCGTAACAAAATCTATTAATGTAAAAAAACCAAATCTGAGTAATTGAAATTTTTGAAAAATTAAAATGGTTGTAAAATGAATAGTTTTAGTTATGGAAAAAAACTTATCGATACATCTTGTGCAGAACTTAATGAATTTCGTTTCCAAATTTCATCAAAATATTTCGCGTATTTTCGAGAAAATTGTCCTCAAGCTCGCATATTCATCGCAGGATTTAACTTCTCCTAAGTGGAAATCCTAGTTTAATACCATTTACTGCTATCTTGAAATTAATTCTCTTAAATTTTCTTATAAATAAAATCTATATACAAAAATTAAAACTTAAAAACAAACAATAGAAAAAATAAACGTTTCGCCAAGCTACTCGCAAGACCTCTTCGTCTTTAGTACAAATAAACATTCATTGCATAAAAAACAATGGAACAAATTAAGACAGTTACAACATGTTAATATTTAGGAAAAAAATATTCTTTAGGGACAGAACGAGCATCATTCAGAGTTGGCAATCAAAAACAAATGAACCAACATTCGAGGAGCAATCTCCCGTGATAAATGCTAACACCTGGTTTCAAGGTACTGGCGTTCGTAAACTGCGGGATGTGTTTTGTTTGAATTCAGTGCTGCACAGGTTTAGAATTTAAATTAACGCTTTTTAGAGTACTGATATATTATATAACATATCGGTAGATTACCTCTCGAAGGTTGGTTCACTTGTTTACGATAGCCAACTCTAAAGGATGCTCGTTCTGTCCCTAATGAATATTTTCATTTTCTAAAAAATTAATTAGCTGTAACTGCATTTATTTGTTCCATTGTTTGTTATGTAATGAATATTTATTTGTACTGGAGAAGTCTTGCAAGTAGTTTGGCGAAATATTTGGCGCTTTTCTATTTTAATATGTGTTTCAGTGTTTTGATTTTTTTTATACATAAATTTTATTTATTTTTAAAATTGTACTCAATTCTGTCTTAATTTATTTAATTGAATATTTTATTAGTTTTTTTTTTTTTTTTTTTTTTTTTTTTTTTTTTTTATTCAGACATTAAATGGATGTGTATTGCAAATTTTCTTATATTGAAAGTCAGAATCTGGATAGTTTATTTTACATAATAGAAAAGAAGAAAAAAATCATAAATGCTCAGGGAAAAAAGATAAATGTAACGGTTTCGTTTTAAGAATTGTGCATGCAGAGACATTTTCTAAATAGAGAAAAACTGCATTTAGCTATACCTACTTAGCTTTTTACAAATTACAGATAACTGTTACAAATCTCTCAAAGCTTTCCTAAGGCTAGATATTTTTCCGCAGAAATAAGTCCTAAATTAGTGAAATAGTAGATATATAAGACACATAAGAAGTCTGTTGCTTATAGGAAAAAAGAACAATTAATATTCTGCAGTACATTAGAGGATAATATCTTTCTGTTAGCTAGATATTAGAAACATAAATTAGTTATTTTGACACATAAAGATGCTATTTGTTTTTCCAGGAATAAAGAAATTATGTGTAAGGAAAAATGTGTTTTTATCCTTTTCGTCGAGAAAGTTGAAAACATAATGAATAATACTTACAAATATGATAAAAAACCTTTACATTTTAATTAAAATAACTTAGTTATTAAAAGATTAGTTACCAGAAGATAACTTAGTAATAAATAGAATTAGTTACTTTGGAGAATCCTGGATGGCAAAAATAATTTTTGATTTTTTTAATGTTAAACGATTTTTTCTAGGCATAAAAAAATGAAAAATAATAAAAAATTACGTACTATAATATACTGTCTGGACTATGTATTTCGTGTTAAACAATTTGTGGCATGAAAAATTGTTTAACACGACCATGCCAACTGCTCTTGTGTTAAACGTATTTCATTATATAGACATACACATAAACACTGATATATGTGGAGCCCAGAAGCCAAGGGGTATAAGTGACAAAATTGAAAAAGTTGAGTTAAGTACACAGGCTATCTGAAAATAAGTCTATTTATTTGTAGGTAAAGAGTAATGAGTGATTTTTTAATTATGTACTACGTTTTAGGAGTCAGTTACTTTATCTCCTTTCCAAAACTATGAAACGCGTGGAGGCTAAGGGGTATAAGTGAAGTTTATACATTTACGTCTATATAGGAGAAGTGCGACTAACGACATACAAGGCCTTTTTTGCTTAATTAAATAAATGCATTTTAATTGTTAACAAGTAAGAAAAATCCTTCGTTAATTATAGATTATGAAACACTTTTCAACACTCCCTGATATATATAAAAATCTTCGCTATTTAGGGTAATAAACTATTACTATCCATAGCCAAATATGTATTCTAATACTTTCGAACAGCCATATGTTTTATCTCTCGGTTGATATATACTGTATAATAGAGAAATTTAGTTTAGGGCGTAACAGTTTGAAATTTCTCTTTCAGCAGTTTATACTAATAGATGGAAACACATTTGTATAATTTTGTCCCTCCTGTACTTTACCTTGAACCTTTATTATACGCCAGTGTTTAGCTAAAATTTAGTTCAAACTAAATCACTCTTAAGACTACTGAAATCACATTTCCAGAAGTTATCATCCATATATGAACATGTATAAAATTTTGTGCGTTATCCTGAATACCATTTTATCTATATTTTAAAAGCATTTCTTAATAAACTGAATGCAGTTGAGCATAAAAATACATAACTTATTCAAAAGCAATCTTTAATTAAATTACTCTCACGTTCAGTAACCTTTACGAGATCTTTTGTATTGCCCTGTATATGAACTATAGCATTTATACGTACCATATAATATATATATATTTAATAAAACTTAAAAGCACAAATCATAATTAAAAAAAGCATTTTGTCCATCAATCAATCATCATCGATAATATACAATACTTTGAATAAAATATACCATTTGAAATTTTTTTTGTGTTCCTGTAAATACTGTGTATTTCGTATTATGCGCGAACTTATATTAAGCGTCAGTGATGTATATCAATTTTATTATACATGAAAATTGTAATATAATTAAAATATGGCGCAAACAATTTCGCCTTTACCATTAGGTAATGGAAACCTTTTGTGAGGCCCTGTAAATAAATAACTATTCTTTTCACCTTATATTTTACAGAATGTTTATTTTAATTCAATTTGTAAATGCATATAAATTTTAATATGTGACAAGGTGTAACTTCTCTAACATTCATTTGAAACGATTTTTTCATAACCTGTAATGAAACGGTAAACTTTTGATTGTCCCCGTAAATAAACCAATCGTGTTAGAAATTTCTTTTACAATAGGTTCGTATTGAAGTAAACGTGAATAATTCCCTAAATTTTCAGGGCAATCCGAATATATTTACGAGAGTTAAGACGCGGACGGATGGACAGAGAATCCAAAATCATATTCACTTTTCAACTTTGTTAGAAAGTGTTAAAAATTATAAAATTCCAATGTTTCAAAACTTATAATAAATTTTTTAAACTTATATTTGAACAAAAGTTTTTTTTCTTTTATTCATTTATGTCAACATTGTTTATAATTTTTTCGTAAATTCATTTTTTATTTCATAATTTTTTTCTTTATGGAACTTTTATTTCAAAAAAATTTGTTCTTTCATTTATTTATATCAACATGGCTCTTAATTTTTTCATATTTTTTTTATTTTTATTTCTTAACTTTTCATCTCTTCTATTCATTCGGCACTCGTACCCTTTGGCTTCCAAGCAGTTTTTTTTACTGCTGGAAGCCAAAGGTTTCAAGTGCCGACTGATGTTAAACATTGCTTACAAGGAAAATCTCCATTGGGGGCATATTCAGAATTTTCTGAAAAAATATGAATTAAACTACTCATGTACTACTCACTGAACTGTAAACTACTCACTTCTGACCAATGAGAATGCTCCATGGCATGGTGAATTGACCGTGTCATACACTGTTAAAAATCTGCTGCATTTTGTTGCAACGCACTCCACCGCTTATATATAATATCTCTATTCCAACCAATGAGAAAGCTCCATTTCACGGCCAAGTAACCGTTTTCTATACAAGCAAGGGAGTGCGTTGCAACATAATGCAGCAGATTTTTAACAGTGTTTTTTTCAATTTCGAACAATTTTAATCAATTTAAATTGTGTTTTAAATGATAAAATATATTAATTTCATTTGGTTATAAGTACATATAAACGTATATGACAAAATTACACTTAAAGTAAAGTAAAAATGCAAAACTAAAATTACTTAAACTAAACTTATTTAAATAAATTGAACATAGAAAGTTTTTTCTTTAAAAAGTATTCGAAGCGTAAAAGCGTATTTTTCAAAATTTCTTTTTTTTCGCCAACCGGAGATAAATCACGAAATAAACGGAATTTTTATTATTTTTTTACGGACTTTATAAGGAGGTTTCGACGAAATTTTTTTATAAACATTTATAACTATATGAGAAGAACATTCTGTAATTTTTTCAGATTTTTCTGAGAATGCCCGTATGGAGACCTTCCTTGTTAGTTATAAATTTAAAACAAATTGTACTCCACTTTTTTTCAAGCAGCTATTGAAATAAGAGTTTAAAGATCACTAAGAAATAAGCAAAAGTTTCCTATCTCAATTCATTCATTTACAGTTGATAGTTAACTTTGAACTAAATTTACTCGAAATCTAAATTTTGTCACTTGTACCCCTTGGTTTCTAGGGTCCTCATATATGTTACAGGCCAAACCCGATTTTAGGCCAAACTAGATTGGCCTAGTCTAAACTAATTTATCCTAACGCCCATCAGATAAACTAGTTTTACCTAGGCCAATCCGGTCTATCCTTACGCCCATCGGATAAACTAGTTTCTCCAAGGCCAAACCGGTTTATAATAACGCCAATCGGATAAACTAGTTTTTCCTAGGCCAAACTAGTCTATCCTAAGACCTCTAGGCCAAACTAGTTTGGCCTAACTCTTATAGGATAATCTAGTTTAGCCTGCTGTTTATTGGTCTGAACTAGTTTATCCTAGGCCGATCTAGTTTATCCTAGGCCGATCTAATTTATTTTAGGCCAATTCAATTTGGCGTGATTTTATTGAATTCAATGACCGCCTCAGCGCCAACATCTAGGCCAATCAATATAACTTTACGTGTTTTTAGCTCACGGGCGTCAAAGTCAGAGAAATAATGGGCTAGTAGGTTCTGTATGTATGTACGCATGTATGTACGTAATGCGATAACTCTTGATTGAAATAATGTAATTTGACGTGCTTTTATCTCATCAGGCTACCAAAGCCGAAGAACTAATGTGCCCATAAGTTCTGTATCTATGTAAGTACGTAACGCAATAATTCTTGATAGAAATACTCGATTTGCATCAAACTTTCAATGTAGGTTTTTTCTTCTGAGGATCTTTTCCGATTAATTTTGAGAGGTCACTTGAGACGAATAAGGGGGGGGGGGAGAGAACGAGAGGCTGATCGCCCCTTTCCTTAATTCAAATAAATGGGCTTCTGCATTATTAGCATATTTTATTGAAATTTTAGACATACGGACGTTCTGTTTAGGCGCCTCCATGATTAGTTGTGGGTGTTCATTGTTTAAGTATAATGGGGGGAGATAGGGGTAACGACCCATAATTTATGTAAATGCTTTTTTCAATCAAAATTTACTGATTTGATTTAAATTTTAGAAATAAGTTCAATATGGTAAGTCACTTCCCTAATTAGTTTTGGGGGTGAATTGAATAAGCGCAAACGGAAGAACTGGGGGATCCCGCCTAATTTTGGCAAATGTGTTTTTCATGCAAAATTAACCAATTTTCTGCAAATCTTCGATTTGGTCATTCTGATGAAGCCCTTCACTGAATAATTTTGGTGGTTCTTAGGTTAAGTATAAAGGGGAAACATACAGTTTATTTCCATCCTTAAATTAGACAGATTAGTTATAACACAGAATTATCCAATTTGCTTAAAATTTTGGGTATGAATTCATTTGATCAGGGGCTTCTTTATTTAATTTGAATTTTTTCATTTGTTTAAGTATAATGGTGTAGTGGACGATTTATCACTTTTCTATAAATATATAAATGGGATTTTATGCAGATTTATCTAATTTTCCGTAAATTTTGAATGTAGTTTTTTTTCTTTATAAAGCAAATCCCAGAATTGTTTTGAGGGTTTAATGATTAAGCATAAAGGGAGGAATGGGGAATTACCCTCCTTAAATCAGGTGAATGGATTTTTTGAGCAGAATTATCTGATTTGCTTCAAATTTTGGATAATTGTTTAATTTTATAAAGCGTATGTGTGATTAGTTTTGGGCGTTCAATGTTCCAGTTTAATTGGAGGAAATGGGAAAAAGTAATCCAAATTACTTTATTTTTCAAGGGTGTTATTCTTTAAAAAATATGACTGTAATACACAATTCTGTAAACAGCCTGTGAATACAAAGCTATCAGTTTAACTGGGCAATATTCTCTTTAATATTGATCCCGACTACTGCTCCATTGCTAACCTTGTGCAAAGCGGTTGTCATCAGCTCTATATAATGTATTTTATTCAAAGGTTTGTAGAATACTCTTAGAGGTTTGCACGGGTCGGAATTTCGAGGCCCGGGCCCCGCCCTTCCCGAAGGAAAGTTATTTTGCAGTGATCCGGTGTAAAAATTAAAAGTTCAGCCCGAGCCCTGTCTGTACAAAAAACAGTGAAAAGAGGTTCAGTCTGGCTCAATCTGGCCCTACACAACTTCTGCAAAAAATTCAGATTTTACTTAACATACAATTAGGATTCCTTTAAAAAATACTGCATATATATTTATTGGATAAATTTACATTGTATTTTTAAATTACGATGTGTTCACAGAATGGCAAATACACAATGTATTATTCATTATTTAGATACTTAAACCTTTCAATATTGAAATAGGGATACATTAAATAATTAATGTAGTTAAAAAAAAGCAGAGGTTTAAAAATCATAACTATTGAATCTGTTCATTAAAAAGTAGATTTGTGAATATGTTTCTTTGTCATTCCTTAAGGCCTTTCTCAAATCCAAAGGAGCTACATCCTAACACATATCAGAACTAATTCATTTTCGGAAATGCATAACATTAACAAGCATTCTCACTCAGAAAATGTGTAATCGAATGGCGTTAACCATTTTTTCATAAAAGCGATGTACCTTCCAGAAAATACTATTAAAGCTACGTTTTGAATCAAATTTCCGGTTACGACTTCAAGGGAAAATAAACACTTGACGCCGTGACAAGAAAAGCTTATATGTCGACAGGTAATTAATTTCTCAAAAATGGAAAACGCTTTTCGAGTTCAAAATTATGTTCAGTTACGATCTGGCTCCAATGTACAATAATAATAATAATAACATTAACTGCAAGTTTGATCTCATTTGGCAATAGTCTGCAGAAAAAAAATAAGCCAACATCATGTTCGATGCATCATGTCTCTACGGTGGACATGTTAAATTTCTCTATTGAAGTTAGAAGCAATGACACTTGACACACATTTATACATCCTTTAGTAAAATACATGTTTTTTACCGGCTAAACCCGATTTCAAGCCAAATTAGATTAGCCTAAGCTAAACTATTTTATCCGGACGCCAATTGTATAAAATAGTTTTTCCTAAGCCAAACTTGTACATCTAAATGCCCATAGGATAAACTAGTTTTTCCAAGATAAAAGGTTAATCCTTCGTTTCCCCATTCATACTTAACCATTAAACCCCCAAAACTTTTCAGGGAATCGCCTTATCAGAAAGAACTTTTATCCAAAATTTGAAGCAAATCCGTAAATTCTGCATCAAAAACTATTTATCTAAATTATGGGAGGTTACCTACATTGCCCTTTCTTTTACACTTAAACAATAAACATCCACAACTAATCACGGAGGTGTGTTGTCAGAATGATCCTATATCTAAAATATCAAATGAAAACTGATAATTCTGCATGATAAATCTATTTTTCTAAATTAACACTGAGGGATTAGTCTCCCGTTCGGCCTCCTTTATTCTTATCCAATGAATTCCTAAAACTAATCAGAAAAGTACTTTATCAGAATGAACCTACATCCAAAATTTGAAGCAAATCGGATATTTCCATCAAGAGTTATCGTGTTACGTACATACGTACGTACATATGTACATACCTGCGTACATAAATACATACATACGCTGTGAGCCCATTACTTCTCTGGCTTTGAAGCCTGTGAGCTAAAAACACGTAAAACTACATTGGCCTAGGACAAACTAGATCAGCCTAGGACAGACTAGAATGTTGGAGCTGAGGCGGTCATTGAATTCAATAATATCATGCCAAATTGAATTAGCCTAGGATAAACTAGTTCAGGCCAATAAACAGCAGGCTAAACTAGATCATCCTATAAGAGTTAGGCCAAACTAGTTTGTCCTATGGGCTTTAGGATAGACTAAATTAGCTTAAGAAGAACTAGTTTATCCGATGGGCGTTATGATAAACCGGTTTGGCCTAGGAAAAGCTAGTTTATCCGATGGACGTTAGGATAAATTAGCTTGGCCTAGGCCAATCTAGTTAGACCTGTAATACACACACACACACACACATATATATATATTGTGAATCTACACTCTTCTGCAAAACTTTAACGGATGGCAGTATACATCAGGATAAACAATATTAAATAGGATCCAAACGTCTTTAGAAGGAGATAAGCAAAATTAAAATTTGGGGTCCAAAATTTCAAATGGTCAGAAAAAACTGAAAATTGGTCAATTTGTTTGCGGTTTTTGCAAAAATTATTATTTAGGTCAGTATTTTATTGAAAATAAATTTTTAGGATATAAATTAAAATGCCGATAAAGGGCGTTTTAGAATTTGGCGCAACCGTAATATTTTACGGTAATTTTTGGCATCTCATTAAATGCTTTCAAAAGCCTCGACCTAAATTTTAAGCAGAAAATATGATTCCTTTGCAGGACACCGGAACTTCAAGAGCATTTGTTGCGTGAATTTGAGGGGCAACCGGAAACGAGATCGCTTGCTGTATCCATCGCCGTAAATGTGAGCCAGATGATGGTTTGGCAAGTGTTAGGAGACGAATGCATTCGACCCTATCATGTACAGCGTGTGCAAGTCTCGAAAGCAACCGATCATCTGCCATGTGTCGTTTTTTCAGGACGGTTCCTCCAACAGTTGGATGCGCAACATGATTTCGCCGCACACGCGTATTCACTGATGAATGCAGTTTCAGTCGAGAAGGCATTTTCAATGCACAGAACTGGACTTGGACGCACTCACAAACCACCAGACCTCATTCATTTCAATACAGTTTCAACGTGAATGTATGGACCTGAACAATTCACATTTCATTGAACGAGAGAACGTTTGGGACACTTAGTTTCTTATATAATATATACAGTCAAACCTCGTTAACATGAACCTCAAGCGGAATCAAAATTTTGTTCATGTTCGTAGTAATTCAAGTTATCAGTACCAAATCTTTGTATTCGATTCTATATGGGACTGTGAAAACAGTTCATGTTAAAAATAATTCACGTTAAGCGTGTTCATGTTAAGGAGGTTTGACTGTATATATATATATATATATATTCTAACTAATTACCACATTGCCGTTTTACATTTATTTATATATTTATTTATTTTTAAATGTGGTGTTTATTTTTTAAAAAGCAACACTTCAAAAGAAAAAAAAAATAAAGTGGGTTTAGGTTAAGTTAGAGAAAATATATATATATATATAGCGAACCTATTAAAAATGTCTCGTTGGAAGACAAAATGTTTAACAGTTGTTTTTGTTGATCCTTACTATTAAGGCAATGCTATTTCCATTAAAAAACACATTCAATTTACTTTTGGTTTTGTGATAAAACTTAATTTAATTCGATTGTTCAATGGCTTGAGCGTTTTATATAGTTATTCTTATAGTAACAGAAACGATTATTGGTAAATAAAAAAGTTTTACTCTAACCGAAATAAACTTAATGATTCGTTACAAGAGTTTTTCTAAGAAATAATTTTAATTGACAATCAAACCAATTGTTAATATAATTCTAAAGTTAGAATTTTCTATAATATTTTATTTTGGAATAACAGCTAAAGATCTTAATAATAAATCTAAAATCAGAAACTTACAAATATCTGCAACATGGTAAAGCTTTAATAAATGCTCTTATGTAATTATTTGTAAAGATTATAATTATCATTATTTTGTGTATTAAACACCTGCATTATATTGACAAGTTAAGTTAAACATTCTTATTGTGGAATATATTACAAAATTCCTATGTTTCTGCAGGGCAAAAAATTTCCTGTATACTGTATTATACTCTATAATAAACTGTACTAATTATATATAAAATTTGTATAAAATTTTTAAATGAAATATTAAGGTACATATTCCACACTACATTTAAAATTTTTAAATACTCTAAATTTGTAATTCAGATACATTCATTTGATAGTCTCGATTAATTATACACATGATTTGTTTTTATAAATACTTTTCCGAAACAGAATTCCATGTAAGTAGGATTGAGGCATGTTGTTAACAGAACATAATGCTAAAATTTTCTAATAATGAGGTAGGTTTTTTTTCAGCAATCCAGTCTATGATTGAACAATCATATTTATTCATATTTCATTATTTTTTTAGTTTGCAAAAAAAATAATAAAATGTTTTTTTTTTTTTTTTTCGGAACTTTATGAACAAATTTGAATATAAAAGGGAAGTATGTGTAGATTTGGATGCCACATAGATGAAATTTTGTCTGAGAGGATGAAATTTGAAAAAATGAACTGTATTAAAAAAATATATAAATAATTAAAAATATTACATTATTGTTAGCAACATATAAGAGACAGTAAGCAAGAAGTACATTACACATGAAAAGAAAACCTTTCTTTAATTTTGGGAATTTTTTATTATTTTTTTTTAAAGTCTATTAATGAACAATCGTATTTATTCATATTTTATTATTTTTTTAGCTTGAAAAATGTTTAATAAAATGTTACTTTTTTGAATTTCAAAAATATCAGAACTTTATGGATAAATTTGGATAGGCAAGGGATGGATGTGCATATTTGGTTGCCACAAAAATGAAATTTTATTTGAGAGGATGCAATATGAAGAACCAACATTATTAAAATTATAAGTAAATAATTACATATTATTTTTATCAACAAATAAGAAACAGTAAGCATGAAGTACATTAATATTGAAAAATGAAACTTTCTGTAATTTTGAGAATTTATTTATTATTATTATTATTTAGTTTGATAGTTTGAAAAGAAATTATTGTAAGTTACAAAATAGTTGTTCAAATGACAAGAAGTAATGTTTTGTGAAATCTAGTAAATCAGTTCTTTTACAAGATTTAAATGCAACAAAATAATATGGAAGAAAGAGAAAATGCCATATTATTATAGAATTAAATGAGACTAAAACATATAAAAAAACTTTTTCTTTTCTATGCATTATTGATTTTCATAAGCCACCCTTATTTTGAACATTCTTTAACATAAGTGTTTATGAATTTGGTTTGTCTGTCTCTCCTTCTGTGTTCTAACTTCAGTAAATATACTTTGATTGTAATTCATATTACTGATATTGGGGAATACTACAGCATACCCAGTATAGAAACTGTTGAATTTATAGCTTACTTACAGATACATTAAAAAATCAGTTAATTTATGGTAATAGGTGAAGCCTTTTGAGGCTCATTTTAACAATGTTATTTCAAACATATTAATATATATATATATATGTAATAAAAAAAAATTGCGCCATTTTGTTCTCTCTTAGTTTCAATTCTAAATTTGTGGAACATATTTCAATCTTAGTTTCGTAATGTATTAACTTGTAACAGCTAAAACTCTTTTTATTATTTTATTTAATAATAAATTATTGCTTGCTTCTCAAAACGGCGGGAGGTATTTCGTAACCTTTTTACTTTCTGGAATATTCCCGGGATTTTAATTTTATTTTTTAATTAACATCGCGTGACTGGCGTTAATATGCGTTGTTAAAGAGCTTATTATTTGCGAGGAAAAATATAGATTCTGCCGAGAACACGCCTGCTAAGACCAATCAGAAATGATCATTTATTTTCTTTGAGACTCGAGTTAATCCCAGTTGGATTTTTAAAATGATTGACGCGGAGTAGGAGGGAGCTAGTTTTGTCGTGAAAATGTTTTTTTCATTTGGTTTCTGAGGAGCGTGAGATCACGCTCCATAATTTTGAAAAATAAATTTTTACAAGTGAAATTTTAGCACAAAATTTAAGATTTTTTCCAAAATCTATCCATTTGCAAGAGGAAATTTTTTATGCAAGGAAGACTGTCAACCGTACACAATTTTTTCTATAAATAGGTCAAAAATGCGTGTACTCATACACTAAGTCCCAAATCTGGGACTTCATTTCTCTTTGCGAAAAAAATTCCAAAATTCTTCAAAAATTTCAAAAATCGCACTTTTTAGGCTTTGATATCTCTGGTGGGGTACGAGATAAAATTTGAAATTCTGAACTTTGATAGTATTGTGTAATACTGTTAAGTACAAAAAATTTCAATAAGCAGATTTGACTACAAGCTGAGATATCACATGGACAATATGTGAAAACAATATTGTCAAACTATTGTAACCTACTATGTAATTGTTCCACAAGACTGTCAACCTTACACAATTTTTTCTACATATAGGGCAAAAGTGCGTGTGCTTATACACCAAGTTCCAGATCTGAGAGTTGATTTCTCTTTGCGAAAAAAATTCCAAAATTCGTCAAAAATTTCAAAAATCGCACTTTTTAGGCTTCATATCTCTGGTGGAGCACGAGATAAAAATCTGAAATTCTGTCCTTTGATAATATTGTGTATTAGTGTTATGTACAAAACATTTCATGAAGGAGATTTGACTACAAGCTGAGATATGACATGGACAATATGTGAAAACAATACTGCCAAACTATTGGAACCTACTGTGTAAATGTTCATACCTCCAAAATTTTAAATTAATTATTTATGGTACAAAGTTAAATATTATTTACAATTATCTTCTTCAAATGCGTCAGTGTCATTTAAACAATTGAGAATGTATGCTAAACCAATACACTATTTGTCCAGGGAAACAAACCTACTAGAAATGCTATTGCTACAATTTTACTCGGTGCACATTTCAGGAAAAGTAAATTTCACACAATGGGTTGCAACTGATCGAGATGACATGGTTTCAAACATTAAACCTAGAAAATTTCAGTCAAGTTAACAAGGGATGACAAGACTTGGGTGGCTTCAAATAAAATTTTGAGAAAGAACAGCCTGGTGAACTGACAACAGTAACTGGTCGAATTCATAACATCTCTCGTAAATAGTGTTAAACTATTTGTTGAGCATATATAGTATCTTTGTAAATTAAACATTTATTACTAAACTGTTTTCAACAAACGATATTTTCTGTGTAAATATTGTAATAAATGAGACTAATCTCATTTCTCCTAATGTAATCATAATAGCATTTCTTAACATATTTTAATCACCGTGACTCAGCTTATATTCAAAGCTCCTTCTTGAAATTTTTTGTACATAACACTACTGCAAAATACTATCAAAGGTCAAAATTTCAGATTTTTATCTCGTGCTCCACCACAGATATTAAAGCCTAAAAAGTGCGATTTTTGAAATTTTTGACGAATTTCGGAATTTTTTTCGCGAAGAGAAATCATCTCCCAGATCTGAGACTTGGGGTATGAGTTCACGCACTTTTAACCTATTTGTAGAAAAAATTGTGGAAGGTTGAGAGTCTTGTTGAACAATTAGATAGCAGGTTACAATAGTTTGGCAGTATTGTTTTCACATATTGTCAATGTCATATCTCCGCTTGTAATCAAATCTACTTCTTGAAATTTTTTGTACATAATATTACTACACAATACTATCAAAGGCCAGAAATTCAGATTTTTATCTCGTGCCCCACCAGAGATATGAAAGCCTAAAAAGTGCAATTTTTGAAGTTTTTGACGAATTTAGGAAATTTTCTTGCAAAGAGAAATCAACTCCCAGATCTGGGACTTGGTGTATGAGTACACGCACTTTTGTCCTATTTGTAGAAAAAATTGTGTAAGTTTGACAGTTTTCCTTGTATGAAAAATTTCCTCTTGCAAATGGATAAATTTTGGAAAAAATCTTAAATTTTGTGCTAAAATTTCACTTGTAAAATTTTATTTTCCAAAATTATTCTACCACTATACATTAGGCCTATTTTATTCTGAACAAAATGCTGCAAACCCCATTTCAATTGGGAAAATAAACGACGAGATATTTACAATTTTGTGTATCCTAGTATTTGAGAAAATCGCTGCACACGATGAAACGAAGATGGCCGCCATGCACAAACAAAAAATAGTAAAATTAAAATAACTGTCATTTTGAACTTCCATCATGTTATGGTTGTTGTACAAAAAAATTCAGATTTTTTTTTAAATGGTCGAGCGACCAGTGGACCACTTAAAATGGATTGAATTAGTACAGTAATTAAATTATAACTCCTGAAACGGAATTATTGTTTCTAGACTTATCATGTGTTAAACAAATAACTATAAAATGATTTTTATATGAACAACATTCATAAGACGTATCATTGGAAATCACTCCTTGTTAAAGGAAATGGGTCAGTAAACTTGTTTAAATATTCCATTACTCGAAGCAGCAATACAGGTAGAAAATACTTGAAGAAAATACTTTCAACATATTTTATACAAATTTTATACGATAAATTCATATTAAAAATATCGTAACCATCTATCAATTAAAATAAACAATTTACATTTTAAAAATAACTTTAAAATATATACCCATCATAACCTCCTCTAATGCGTACTTTTCTTTCTTTTATTATATTTCTCATGCATTTTAACTTATGAAGCTCTTTGTTTTTGAAATTCACTTAAATCCTTTGCGTTATTTTTGAGAAAATATGTATTGTTTAAACCTCCTCTTAAAGTCTTACTAAGAGCAAAATTTGACCTACGACCATTAATGTGTAAACCGTTCCTTCAAAAGTGAAAAACGTGCCTTCTCTGTTCTGAATTCTAGCCAATCAAATGCCTCTAACATCAGTTTTCCTTGACACAAATCCACCGGGAAAGTCATTTCATCAATAAAAGCATCCGAAATTAAATTGACCAAACTATAAACTAGATCGACATTTGATAATTTAGTAGTTTGGTGCTGGGCAGTCTTTGGGATAAAAAAAAAAACGCTAAATTAAATTGAACTAGGATAAACTACCTAGGCGAAGGCTAAACTAGAATAAAAAAAATATAGTTACTATTTCTTTCATTTCATTCATAAATAAATTCCACAAAAAGTTTTTATGTTAATATGCAAATGAAAAACAGACATATATGATTACAAATTTACATTAACTTGCAGTATTTTAAATATTTAAAACCGTCTAAAATGATAAATAAAAATTGCTTAATTAAAGACAATAAGCTTACTGATCATTCATACTGATTTTATATTACATTCTTACTTGAAAGATTAATCCTGTTAAAAAATAAATTAAAGAGGATTATCTTTCCCTTATTTCTTTCCTTTATAATTGACCAATGAACCTCCAATTCTAATCAAAGAAACGCCTCATCAGAATAAACCTGTATACCAAATTTGAAGAAAATCAGATAATTCTCCTAAAAAAACACGTATTGTTTAATTAAGGTGGATATCAGCTCTCACATTTCCTTTTATATTTAACGAATCAATATTTAGTTTAATAATCAGGGACGCTCCTTATCAAAATGAACATAAAAAATGGAAGCAAATTGGATTATTCTGAACGGAAACCCCTTTTTATAAATTAACGGGGATTAGACATGGCTCCTTTCCCTCCTTTATGCTTAACTAATAAATCTCCAAATCAAAGTAAGGAACCGCCTTATTGGAATAAACTGGTATATCAAATATGAAGGAAATAGTATAAAGTTGCAAAAGAAACTGTTTTATCTAAATTAATGAAGGACTAGTGTTTCCTCCACTCTCTATAACAAACCAACAAATAAATCCAAATGTAATCAGGAAAGCTTCTGAGCACAAAATTCTGGTATCCCATATTTGAAGTTAACCGAATAATTTTGGATGAATAACCTGTTTATCTAAATTAAGCAGGAGTACCCTCTTTTCCCCCTATATATACAACCAATGGGAATTCAAATCTATATAAGAAAGCATCGCAAGATTTTAAACAGGTATATAACTTAATTTGATATGCATGTTTAAATACCTCCTAATTTGATATACCTAAATCAAATCAAAAAATTTTTCATGAAAAATTCATTTGTCTGATTTGAGGAGGAGTTAGACCCCGTTTACACATTTATAGTTAAGCAATGAACCCCCAAAACTAATGAGAAAAGTGCGTTGTTCAAATGAATCAAGAAAAAAAATGTATCTAATCAGATATTACTATCAAGAGTTATCGCATTACATATATACCTACGTACAAGCATATATACAGAGCTCGCAAACACATTAGCTCTCTGGCTTTGATAGTCTGTCAGCTAAAAACTAATATAAATTTAAAAAATCTGAATATAAAAAACATATTACTTTAAAAAAAGCTACGTAAAATCAAAATATAAAAACATTCTTTAAAAAAAAGTTGTATTCATAAGAAAAACTCAACTTTATCTTAGCCAGGTTTTTTTACTTCATCTAAAAGTTTAAGAAAATTATATCACGGTGTAATTTAACTTCTCATTTTATGTTATTCAGTTGCATTTTTTTTAAATGTTTTCTAAAAATGCCGTGTTTTTTCCCTTTCTTTGTAGCTTTTGAAACTACAGAAAAAGTTAACATAATTGTCTTCAGCAAAGGAAAGTAGACATGTTGTTTTAACTTCCTAAAAGCTATCCATAAAAATGAAAATTTTTCATTTCATTTTTTTTTTTAAATTTACGTTTCTTTTTTCAACGAAACTTAACTTTTCTTAGCTTTACAAAATAAAGATTAAGATTACACTAACTATGTTAGCATGTCTTTTTTATATATATTTTTAATTTTTTTAATTTTTTTTTTAAGTAATACTCCTACTTATGGTATAGAAAAGAATAAGATAATTATTTGTGATAAATTATAAATTCTAAGTATTTTGTTCAAAATAATAAATTTTATGATATAATTCTGAATCAATATAAATTATTTCTTGCTTAATAGTAAAATATATTCGGTTTCTTAATTTAATTTAAACCTTTAATATATATTGTTAATGATTTTAAACTCATGCAATTCTGATTCAAATGTGTTCAACGATTTCAGTAGGCTTTATTACATTTTCCCTCTAATTACGTTTCTCTTTCTGTTACGTTAATATATGAAAATTCTGACTTCTGTGGAATTCTGCATAAGTATTTTAGATGGATAAATGTGCATTATTATCCTTTTTCCGCATGCTCTAAACGCCATCAATACACACACACACACACACACACACACATATATATATATATATTTCAAGGACACCTTCCAAAAGGGAAGGAAACAATTCTATCCATTGAAGCGAATGACGAATCTCAAACAGCGATGCTTGCGAAAAAGGATTTTTTCCCTGCACTGTGAACGGGCAGTATATGTTACCTTTTTAACTTCTGATATTCCGAGTGAATTGCCTGGTTATATTTATGCGGAAATTTTCATTTAAGAAAACTAAATCTACAGCGACTAACCTGAAGATGACATCAAATTCAAAAGCTTTCAGTCCTAATGTATAATGCCCAAAGATTTATTTTATAGAGATGGACCTTACGCATAAAAATATATTCTTAATTTTATTTTCTATTTAATATGTATATTAAGAAATCTTATCTTATGTAAGTAAATTAATATAACTCGCAGGATGCTCTCATCGCAGTTGCACATTGAAATATCTAATTTAGTGTTCGTACGGGTACCGTTATTTTCTAAGTAAAATATCATTTTTTTTTATTAAAAAATAAATCTAATGCAAACAAGCGATGTTTTGTATTATATTGGGTTAAATAATATCCTTATACCCTTAATTATAATGGTGGAAATCTAATGGTGTAATTGTGACATAGCGTGCCAACAAAGTAAGAAATAAAACCAACTGTAATTCAGTAAAATGAATCATTTTAACATAATTACACAGAAGTATTTCAGCTTTTAAAATCCTAATGCTGTATCATAAAATGATACAGCATTAATAATTAGATACAGCTGAATTAAGGATTTATATGAGTTTTGTATTTCTTTTTGCTCTGCTATGTGTAACATAAAGAAACATTCTTTCGTGAAACTACACTTACGGACATATCTAACTTTGACTTTCTCGAGAATTTTTAACCTAAACACTATTGAGAATATTTAAATGTGGTGCTAACAAATTAAAAAATATATACATATAAATCTTAAAAAGCATTATAAAAAATGTCTTACAATTTATAAGAATTTAGTGAAACCCCTTCTAGACAGTAAATAAATATAAAACATATGCAAATTAAATTATAAGATTAGATAATATATGTCAGTTAATTAATGATAATAGGAATGTTAAGTATGATAAATATGTTTCGTTTAGAATAACGACAACATAAATATATAAACATCAGAATCTGGAAATTTTTTTCTTGCATGTTTTGCTGGATATATATATATAAAATATTACCTTTTAATAAGTTGCAAAGAATTATAAAGTATGCAATGTTATCAATATGAAAACTAAATGTAAGACTCTCTTCAAGTATTTTGAGAAGAATAAAAAGCGCAGTGTATGGCATATCTGTTAAATATTTAGATAAATTGGAAAAATACAACAACACACCTTTTGACATAAAAGTAAAGATCTAACGCTTAATTTACAGAATTATGTTAAAATCACATATGCGACCGGAAAATAATTTCTTTGGTAAGTGAAAAAATGGAAAATGAATAGTTATCTTTAAAGCCCTCTACGTTTTCTTAAGATAAACATAGTTTATTTTAATAATAAGATATGTATATATATATGAGACTGTGTGTTGAAAAATAGAGCAGTGGGCAAGGGCGGATCATTATTTTACAGATGCATTGTAGGTTTGTGGCCGATAATAGATTAGGAATCATTGTATTATACAAATATATCATTCGAAGCTCTTATACCAGGCTTTAAAATCCAGAGGTAAATGGAGTACGCTAATAACGCCATTATGCATGCTGACACTCCCTGGAACTTTAACGATTAATATATCGGCTAATTGCCGACATTTTTTTTTTTTTTTTTTTTTTTGAAAATGGTTATCAACAATTCTTTTATGCCTCTGCTACATTAAACAACTTCAACGCTCCACCAGACGTTTTCTGAATGCCAGCAAATCGAAATTTATGTGTAATGGAAAAAAGATGCGCTTTTATCAAAAGCTACATGATTTTCGGAAAATTGCTATATTTTTACTGCATGGCTCAAAGGTATACGCACTACCATAATTTTTTTCATAATTTTTGTTTCTATAGCTTAAAAATAGATTGTGAAAATAGTTTAGTACTTTTGACGATATCGTTGAATATTTAATGCCTAATAAGGAGCCTAAATATAAATGTACTTTGGAGTTCAACGTTATGAAAGATATCAACATCTAATTCGATAAATTTAGAAAAAAAAATTCAGGTATTTTAATTAGAACTTCTACATTTAAAAAAAAATATATATTTGTGAATGTTTAATAATCTGAAAATATGCGGGTCAATAGTTTTTGTTACATCTTTCACTTTGAACTTTTTAAGTCCCTTGGCGTACGAGTAACATAGCTGTGGCAAACAGTGAGACACAGGTGTAATCTTATAATGGTTCCGCATTTACGTGTTAAATACGGAATCTCAAAGAGGGATCTCAAGATTTTTTCTTAAGTTGGCAGCGACTGCTTCTTTGTCCTAAAATGTATGAACGGAAAATTTCATACAAATCGTTCAGAATTTGTATGAAAGATTCAGATTTCTAATTAAGAACATACACATAAAGAAAAGATTTTACATATAGAAATAATACAGAAATAATGTTTTTGAAAAATATTATAATAAAAACTGTAATAAAATATATTAGCTTCATTTCCAAAATTTCATATAAATTTCATTAGCTCCAATTAATTAATTACTGTGTTTATTTGTAATTCTCAAATAATATCGACAATTTCAATAAGAATTCATTTTACGAAAAAAATATAGGGAATTAATTATAAACTATTCAAAATAAATTTTCAATTATAGATGTACACTGTTAAAAATCTTGTTTTAGTTTGAACCAAAAAAGTTTATTTTTTGGTGCTCAATAGCTGCCACTATAAGATGGTGAAATCTCGTACCAACATTTGGAGCTTTCTAGTACAACCTCGTTCCAAGTATTGGAACTATGCTTCAATGGGAACTCTAAATTTTGGTTCAAGATTTCACCATCTTACGGTGGCAGTTATTGAGCACCAAAAAACACACTTTTTTGGTTCAAACTAGAACAAAATTTTTAACAGTGTAAAGTAAATAAACATTTCAATAAATTAACTATTTTCAATATGAAAGTAAATAAATAAATTGGCATTTTCGATGTTCTATCAACTGTAGTACAAAAAATTACTTATTTTTGTTGATAAAAAAAGAAAAAACTTTAAACAGAAATAAAATAAAAATTAATTTATTATTAAACTTATAATTGAAAAAATCTAAGGTAAATAGCTTCCAGCGTCCTGGAATTTTAAAATTCTACATTTACGCATTTTTTTCACAAAGAGTTCTGAAAAAAAATCTTTCCACTATTTGTTATGCAGAGCAAATGTTTTACGATTGATTTTTATTACGGATTTTTGTATCCGGCGTCTAAGATGTTGAATTTTTTGCAGCATTTTTTGTTTAAGTTTTAAAAAACGACAACATTATAACGTTGAATTTAAATTAACATTTATATAAATTGGAATTTCAAATGCAGACGTTTATTTTTTAAGGACTTGCTGAAAATTAAATTTAGAAGCTGAAAGTAAGATTAAATGTTGTTTGGCTGTCCAAAAAAGGATATCACATTTCTCTAGTTTTTTATACATAAAATGAAAACATTCTTTTCAAATCTACCAAAAAATTGTTTTAGTGAAAAGAACTAAATTCTAGACATTTTATTTTTTTTTCAGCATAATTAGGATAGATATTTTTCCCCTCTTAAATAATATTTAGAAATATTTAAACGATAAATATAAATAAATGAAGTAAACTTATTTTTACTTATTATTTAACTTCATAAATATAAATTCTGGTCACTGAAAACAAATCCATTTATTTTTTTTAATTTTCAAATATACATAACCTATTTCAATAGATAACCATAGTTCAATAATTAATGGGTGTTATGAAATGTGTTAAATATGAGGCAAAAACATGCAAAAACATACATGAAAGAGAATCTTGTTTTTCTGCTATTTTTTGGCATTTTGAAATTGATCATAAAAATGCATAAAATAAAAATACATTACAAGAATGGCTTTAATTTAAATTAATTTAATGTTTAATATTTTATGTTAAATTTTTTTTGTGAAATTTTTTTGAGTAGTTCATTTTTCACGCATTACTTCATCAACTATTTTTTCTATAATTTGAAATGCTGTTGCAAGAATTTTCATTGTTGCAAGAATTCACTACACTGTTTAAATAGGAAAGATAATACAGGTAGCAAAATCTTTCGGAAATATAAATGATTGCATTTTTAATATTGAAATTTTATGGGATTTTATCAGGTTTTAATCATAAAAAAATTTAAAAAACAGTTTTTTATAGAATAATTGCAATTTTATTCATATTTCAGGGTGTTTAAAGGGAAGTGATTCGTGTGTATCCATCTGCCGAGTAAGGACAGAAATTAGACAGATCCATACACTACAAGGCCAAAGTTCATCGGCCACTTGCAACTTTAGCTATTTTGTTAAATATCTGAAAAAATTCATGAGGAATTATCTTGAAGCTGTAAGTGTTAGACATAATAGAACAGGTCGTACATTTCCGTGAAGATTTTTTCCCGAAACTGCATGGAAGACCGTAAACAATTTGAAAAAAAAAAAAAAAAAAAAAAAAAACATATCTTGCATAGACCTCGCAAAAGTAATTTAGCAAAATCTTTCAACCTGAAGATTATGATTAAGTGACTTATTATAATAAACTGTGTTTATTTTTATGATGATATCATGTACACTCGTAGAAAAGTGGAGGTATTTATAAAAACAGATCGAAGTTTTATCAAGTTTTTTTTCTTATAATTTTTAGAGTTCTTAATATAAAATACCATTCTTATCTAAAAATATAACAAATATCATTGTACATAATACTCTGGAACTAAAAAATAACCTGGAATATAGAAAATTAAAAAAATAATTAAAACATGTATAAAAAACTAGCAAGTTTATGAAATATTTTTTACATTGCGCATGCGTAAATGCTATCAAACTTTTATTTGCATATTGTGTTACCTAATTTTATAGAGCAACTTTTATGAAAGTCTCAAAAGCATAGCTTGAAATTTATGAAAGTGTTCGTCAAATAGCTCAAAATCTGTTGTTTTTAAAATGAAGCAAAAATATGAGGGGTTGTATCCAAACATATTAGTACGTGCTACATTGTGTATTCTATATGGACACTAATCAATGGATAAATGGATACAGTCCATCATCATTTTGCTTCATTTTGGGAATAACGGATTTTGACTGTTGAGTAAGAGTACACTAGAAGAAACATTCTTCGTATAGGAAAGAGATCACAGTCGATTTACTGATTCAGAAATATGTAACTGAGCTTATGTTATAGATAAAATTTTAGCAAGATTTTAATTTTAGTAAATTATTTTGTAAAGCTGTAGATTTCTGTAGCTTTACAAGGTTTAATTTTGTAGATTTATGTCTTTTTTGTACAGTGTACAGATAAAATTTAGTAAGCATACTGATTTCTATAATTTCGCACGTGTAGAATTACAATTTTACTCCTTGATAGGGTATGACTAATATAAAAAATCATTTTAAGTACTTATAAAACTTCATTTTATTACATCATTGTTATTGATTGTTTTAAATATTATTTCTGTCTTGATTTTACTAATCCTCCCTCTGAATGTGACCCTAGTATCTGTAATATCTATCTATCTATCTATCTATAGATATATACATATATAATACATGTCCTGTACTGTACATTTAAACAATAAAAATAATGTTATTTATGATAATCAAAGTTTCTTTAAAAACATTTCCACATGCATTTAAATATTTCGTTTTGAAAGTCATTTTTCTCTAATAGAACACAAAGACAAAATCTGTTTAATTATTTTTTTTCTAATATGAGAAAGAAAAATATTTTTAACATTAGAAATCTTATATTATAATTTTATCTTTAATTATTTATTTATTTGAATCTCTGCGTGTATATGTTATGATTCCCATGCAATGATAAAACATACTATAGGGGGAACTGGGGTACATTGATACAGTTTTTTCTAAGATTTTTTTGATGTCAAGAAAGTAGAAAATTCAAGTTTTTTTTTCCATGAGGTGACAGCAAAACTTGTGTAGTATGTTATAAAAATGTACAATCATTGTTTTATGTGGTATTTTTGCATGTAATTTAAAAAAAAAACAAAAAAAGTCATTTGTATCAATGTGCCCCATCCCCGGGGCAGATAGATACGTTTAAGATAAATGACGACAAAATAATACCAATGCATATTTTTCATAAAAAATGAGTTAGAAAACCATTTTATATTTATTTATAAAAATTCAAATCACCCACAATTTATTTTTAAGCAATATTAAAGCAATCAAAATTAAATATATTATGACTTGATGTTCTGTCTGTTTCTTGTCTGATTGTTGGCTGTGGTAAATTTGTCATACCTAGCACTTCAACCCCAGCATTATCTTCTTTCTTATGAAAGATGAAAAAATTACCAGTTTTTCTGTTTATAAATAGGTTCATAAACAGAAAATAAAAGATAATTATATTAAAAATTCTGTTTATAATATAAGTATCATTTTCTGTTCTGCAGTTTGTTTCTCTTACTTAACATTTCTCATGTCGAAAATACGAGGGTAGTTTGATAAGTCCGTGACTTTGAAAAGAAAAAAACAATATACATACCAAAGTGCATTTTATTTTTCGACATAATCTCCTTTCATAATGATACACTTTTTCCAACGATGTTCTAACTTTTTTAATCCTTCCAAAAAATAAGATTTCTCAAACTCCTCAAAATAAGCATTTGTGGCAGTAATGATCTCAGAATTTGAAGAAAATTTTTTTCCTCCAAGCCACTTTTTTAAATTTGGGAAAAGGAAAAAATCACTGGGGGCCACGTCAGGTGAGTAGGGTGGATGGGGGAGCAATTCGTATCGTAATTCAACCAGTTTAGCCGTTGAGATTGCAGACGAATGTGCTGGAGCATTGTCGTGATGAAAAAGCACTTTTTTCTTGGACAAGTGGGGCCGCTTTTCTTTTAGTTTTGCATTAAACCGGTCTAATAAATCAGCATAGTACTGTCCTGTGATCGTTTTTCCCTTGTCCAATTAGTCAATAAGGATTATGCCCTTTGAGTCCCAGAAAACTGTTGCCATAATCTTCCCGGCCGATCGAACGGTTTTTGCCTTTTTCGGAGCAAGTTCATTTGGAGAAGTCCACTGTTTAGACTGTTCTTTTGTTTCTGGTGTGTAGTAATGTATCCATGTTTCATCAACTGTAACATAACGCCGCAAAAATTCGCTTGAATTGCACTTGAACTTGTCTAAACACAGTTTTGGAATGGTTACACAAGTCCGCTTTTGATCCACTGTCAGTAATCGCGGCACCCATCTAGCTGATAACTTTTTCATACCCAAATGTTCATGCAAAATATTGAATACACGTTCATTTGAAATGTTTACCTTCTTAGCTATCTCACTCATTTTCACGCGGCGATCTTCTAAGACGATATCATGGATTTTATTGATAATTTCTTCGGTCGTGATCTCAACTGGACGGCCAGAACGCTCTGCATCTGTTGTGTTCGTACGGCCACAGCGAAATTCTGTAAACCACTTGTGAACCATACCATGTGAGGGAGCGGAGTCTCCATAATATTTTCTCAACTTTTCTTCAGTTTCGGTTAATGATTTACCGCGCAAAAAGTAATGTTTTATCAACACACGAAATTCCTTTTTCTCCATAATCAGAACTAATTCGACAATCGTTTGCTTTCGAATGCAATAGAACACAATGTATTTAAAATATCGTCTGCAACTTTCACGAGTGTTGCCACAGGTAATGAAAAATTGATAACATAATAATAATTATGCGATCAGACTGCCACCTTTTTTAAAGTCACGGACTTATCAAATTACCCTCGTACTTTTTTCTCTGGAGAATCGATATAAATTCGAGATTTGCCAGAATGCCATCCTTTTCTTTTATTAGTTCTACTAGCACTAGATGCTGGGTAAGTTCCTACGTCTTCTGTTTTCAAAAATACTATAAAATGCTCTAATATAAAGAAATTAGAGCTATTTCACTTCAATAAAAACTAATATTAGAAATTTTTCGTGAAAAAAAAGGTTGGATTAAGGAGTGTATGGTAAAAAAAATAATAAAAGATAATGAAAATATGAACTATTAAAGGATTTAGGCTGTATCAATGTGCCCCGTCATAAACTGTATCAATGTGCCCCATACAACGATTTTGAATAAAATGAGTCTCAAATCCAACACTTCACAATATATCTAACAATAAATAATGAGGAACTGATAAAGAGTAGCAGTACTTACCAGGGAGAGTATTCATTTTGGTTGAAAATACTGGAACAGTTGTATAATAGAATTTCAATTGTACAACTCAAATTTATTTTTGAACAACAAAAACAATAAATCACCCGTCCCGTTTCATCAAACTGCTGAATCATTCCAAGATTTTCTGTATGTAGTTGAATACACTAGCATCACCTTTTGGAGCTGTTGTGAAACTTCCTGTAATGACCCTGTGAGCGGTAGAGGGGGTGTATCAATGTGCCCCATGTATCAATGTACCCCAGTTCCCCCTACTTGGAATTGTTCAGGGCGATGGTAGTTTGTGAATATTTTAGTTTAAAATGTAAAAATTCACGGATAGATTTATTTAAATACAACTAACCATTTTGACAGCATTTTGATATACTTTCATAAAAACTCTGCATCACAGAGTTTGAAAGTCTATGTCAACTACATTTGCTCGCATGTTACATTTTTATTCAAATATTCAAATTTCAGGCGAATTTACTTCAGAATATGTTACACTACTTGATTTATATTAACAGTTTAAAAATGCACTGTGCAGGATCCTTAATATTTAAAATTTCTACAAACTGTTGAAACTTAATGTAAAGCAAAATATAAATAATTTTTAAGAAATCAATTTTATATTTTTAGATAGAAAAAAAATAGTGTAGTTAGCAAGAAATCGGGAAAACATGAAGCATTGTTACGTATATTGATAAATCAATTTTAAATAATTGCTTCTATCTATATTTATAACTCTTTCCTCAACAAACTATGGTAAAAATTATAAGAGCACGTTGAAAATGAGAAAATATGTGTTACAGTAATCATCAATCGAAAACAAAAACATAATTCACTACTCCTAGTTAGAAACCATAAAGGAAATATTAATACAAAATTAAATAGCAATAAAATTTATAAATCGCAGTTTAATATAAATATATTATGAGAAAAATGAAAAAAAATATATGATCATAATGAAATATTTATGTAAATTAATTTATATTCTACAAAGTCACTTTTTACTTTGAAGAACCTTTATTAATCTTGCAATCATTGACTCAGAAAGTTCAGTTAAAATTTGCTTAAAAATGTTTTTCCACAAAAATCAGATGAATGGGGCCAAATCGTGTATATTTTCCTCTTATATGCCATACTTATTTACTTCTCTAGCTAAAATGTCCCATAAATTCTCAGTAGGGTCTAAATAAAAACATTTTTTGGCATCCTTTTCCAAAAGTTTGATAAAACTAGCCTCAAACTTTGAACATGATGCACGAGAAGCAATTAAAATCGTGTTGTCTTGTTGAAACAAACAATCAATACAAACGATAAGGGGCTATATTTTGTAACTACACTTTTACTTTGAAGAACCTTTATTAATCGTGCAATCATTGACTCAGAAAGTTCAGTTAAAATTTGTTTAAAAATGTTTTTTCACGAAAATTAGATAAATGGTGTCAAATCGTGTATATTTTCCTCCTGTGTGCCATACTTATTTACTTCTCAAGCTAAAATGTCCCATAAATTCTCAGTAGTGTCTAAATCAGAACTTTTTTTTGGCATCCTTTTCCAAAAGTTTGATAACACATGCCTCGAACTTTGAACATAATGCACGAGAAGCAATTAAAATCATATTGTCTTGTTGAAACAAACAATCAATTCAAACGATAAGGGGCATATATTTTTCAACAGCACTTGTCGTATTTTGAACAAAATTTTAATGCTCAGCAGCTGACACCATCAGATAGTGAAATCTCGTACCAACATTTGTAGCTTTTCATTGCACTGTTGTTCCAACTGTTGGAACTTTGCTTCACCCATTGCTCCAAATGTTGGTACGAAGTTTCACTATCTGATGGCGGCAGCTACTAAGCTCCAAAATTTGGTTCAAAGTAGGACAATATTTTTAATAGTGTAGCATATCCACATATAATTCTTAATTCTTTTGACTTTTGACGATTGGTGTTGTTCCATAGGCTGCAAAACTGGCCAACCTATTCAGGTACTTTTGTAAGCAAAGCTGTCATAGGCAATTGCTTCTTAATTCTATCTGCACCACTTTCTCAAAACAGTAATGCATAATACTCTTTATTAACATCTGAAAGGAAAATACATTCAGACGTCATATTAGTAAAACATTGTGCTAACAGAATCTAAGAATAGTCTCCTGTGGCAACTTTGTGTAAAATATGGACGTTTCCATATATTAACATATCTAACAATGATTTCTTTTGTAGATCATTATGTAGTTTTCGGCTAGTGCATGTTAGATTTTTTTTCTTTTAATTCGATTTTTTTTAAAGATAGACGCGCGATTTCAAGTGTCTATCATATACTCAAAAAAACAGGCTTACTGTATTGTTCTTTTTGCCATAATGTGTTGCATTCTTCATAAAATTAGAAATTCCTCGTTTAGATCTCTTTATATTTCTTGCAATATCAGTCTACATATTCTCAAAAACCCCATATTTTCAACATCTTCAAAGCTTTGTATGCAAATGCAGCATTTTTCATACTCTAAACCTAAGAGTAAATTTTTTAAATAAGTGATAGATTTGTAAACGAAATGCTGTATCAGTTTCTACGTATTTTAAAACTAAATAATGAGAAAGTGAAAAATGTCCTGCACCATCACAGTTTTAATATTTACGGAATGAATCGTAACTCATTTACTATCATAATTTTTTCTCTATGCAGTTGTTTCAGGCCATATCTGAAAACATATGTATGAATATGTTTTGTTAAAATATTTTATTTGTTGAAATTATTGAAAGAACTTAATGGTGACAAGAAATTACTTAGATAAATAAACTAGTCAATCCCCAATCCAATAGATAATGAACACACCATAAAAGAATTAAAAAAATAGCCAATAACTAAGAAAAGTTGCAGAGAATGATTTTCTAACAACCACAACATTACCGAAACAAGTCTAAATGGGAAATCATTTTAAAAAGAGATGGATGCAGACAGTACTATGGGCTGGGGAGTTGGCCGTAGATCGTATAAATATATACAGCGATTAGGGTTACATATTATCCGAAGAGTAATAATAAAGGATTCCTTAGAACAAGATTGAATTTTTAATAAATTTCATACTCATTTACTTAGAATAAATTTTATTTTATTATTTTTTTTTAGTTCAAATTTTCGAAAAGTCATACCTTTACTTGTATAGAAAATAAACAATTGACTTGATAGTAAATACGTGTTTCTATTTCTCCCTTACCCTTGTTTCTATCAACACTATTAATGTCTGATTCGGAATACCATTAAAAAAGTTTTAAAAAAATGCATACATAAACTATAAAAAAAAATTTCGATTTTTTTTAAAAATTAAACAACAAAACAAGTTTAGCGGAAAAATATAGCGATTAAAATGTTTGTTGCTTTTTAAAGTAGTACTTGTAAAAAAAGTAGTTGTTTTGTAACGTTAAAGTTGAAAATTGTTCCAATTAACTCCGTTTTACGGTAACATTCAATATAATTGCGTTTATGTACATCAGACAGGAACGGGTAAAGAAAGTATAATACCATGGACAATCTATCTAACGGAATAAACATTTCGCAATATTTTCTCTTTCAAGATACGTATGTGTGTTTATGGATCATATACCTGTTTGTAAGCATTGTTTTCATTCATTTACTGTTAATACCACAAATTACAGTTCATTGCCAATAAAATATTAAAAATCATTCATATGTTATTATCAATAGCATTACTATATTAAAATATATAGAGTACAACATTTTATTATGGAATCGAAAGGAGCGTCATAATCTTGACGTAGCAGACTTTATGTCACAGCATACATGTACTTCATTATTTTTAGGGGATTTTTTTCATTTTTTCACCCTGAATTCTTCTTTTAAACTTAAATTACTTTTTACAGTTTAGTATATGTGTGTATATATAAATACATACTTGTGTATTTTTAAAACATTTATTGCAACATTCATATAAATATGTTAATGAATATTTAAATTTATATGTTATTTATATGGTATTATTTATATGTTAACATCGTATTTCATCCAATTAATAAAAAATAAATTGGGCGGTACAAAAAAATATATTGAATTTCTTTATTTGTATTTTATGTCTGCTAGCATATTATTTTTATTCTTTTTTTTTTTTCAGCCTATTTAGCTAAAAAAATATGTTAACATTTTTATCAGCATCAATCTTTTATACACTTTTAAAAAAAGTACTAACAAATTATTGCTTGAGAAATTAAATGAATTTATTTTAAGATGTCTTTCAATAAAGCTTAATCGTTTTTATTAAGTTTTTTTAATTCCCAAGGCAATTATTTTTTTAATTACGCTTCTTAATCGAATAAAAATATATTTCTGATGGAATGAATAAAAAAAAATAAATTAACAAATGTTAAAGTTTTTCTTATTATAAACATTTTTAATATATAATAAACTTCGTAAATTGAATACAATAGAGCTGTGGTTTTAATTTTTAAAGAAATAATTACAGCATATTTTTACCATTTTTTGTTATTTTTTTATATATAGTAATATAATTATTGTAATTTGCCTATAAAAATATATTGGAAAATACTTATTAATATAGATATTATAAAATGTGTCAGTTGTGGCATAAACAGTTAACTGAAAACATATATTTTAGAATGTTATCAGTCTTTTGATAATTTGCATTTAAGATTTAACTGTATAGTTTCAATTTGAATAGTAAAAGATTATTTTCTCATTCAAAAGCAAAAACATCATTTTAATAAATGTGTTTTACGGAACCTAATAATTTACTCTAATACAGGGTGTTTCTGAATTCTTAAGGCAAATTAAGAGAGTTGGTAGTAGACGCAAATAGGGTTAAAAATTACCCTATAGTAGGGGATCGCAATCCACCTTTTACATAGTAAAAAAGAAAAAAAGAAAAGAAAAAAATCTATAATTTTACTGACGTATTTTGCAGAAACATGTATGCTTACTCAAGTTTTGTCTGTACACTGTACATAAAGATATGAAAACGTACAAAAATAGTTTCTGTAAAGCTACGGCCCTCTGCAGCTTTACCAATAAATCAACAAAGATTACAGTAATCTTGCTGACATTTTATTTGTACCCCGCTTTACAGTTTAGTAAAAAAATCTATTCATCTTAGTTTCCGAACTGCTTCTTAGTAAGCTTTCAGATTTTTTGATTTTCAATACAAACGTGTATATGTTACATGAAATTACAGAAAATATTTAGGAATTCGAATCTTCTAAAAAAAGTTTAATAACTTTACAATTTCTTTGAGTGTAATAAAAAAACAGTTACATCTTATCCAATATTAAAACAAACTAAAATCTGTAAATTTACTAAATTTTTTTCTACAGAGTTAAAATTTAAATTTAAATTTTAAAAGTTTTAAATTTAAAGTGTTTTAAATTTAATAATGTGAACGAAAGTGCTAGAAATTTAAATTACACCCGCAAGCATTGCACTATAAAAAAAATTAATAAATAACTGTAATTCTACAGGTGTAACGTAACAGAAATCTGTATTCTTGCTAAAGTTTTATCTCTACATTGTGCAGAAAATAGATGTACGTCCACGAAACAAATTGTGTAACACTAGAGATATCAGTTACTTTACAAAAGAGTAAACTAAAATTACACAATTCTTTCTAAAATTTGAACTGAAACACACATTTCAGCCATGCAAAAACTTTTATACATCCCAGTTTCCTAAAAAAGAAAATTCACAGTAAATTTACAGATTTTCTTTATTGGCAGTACGAATCTCTATATGTTATTGTAGTTTTAGTAGTAATCTTTACATAAAATGTTCTAGGAATGGATGTTTCATAGAAAAATTGTAGCTTCTGAAAAGTATCTTCTTTTTTAAAAAACGGTATATGCTTTTGGTTATACACATTTTGCATTGCTATGTTGCCACAAAATACAATCGAAATATAACGATTTTATCCGTTTTCCGCACTTACTATCTTTTTTAAGCAATGTATCCCAAACTTTTTCTGATACAATATGAAAGTGTACTACTAGGATAAGCTAAATAATATAGTACTGCACCGATGTATTGTTTCTATTGGCTGATATAACTATTAAATATACAAAGTTTTATCTCGGAAAAGCGTCACTGTTGAACAAAACGAAATGTATTATGCAGTAATTGAACACATGTTCTAAAACATGGAAAAGAAAAAAAAGGTTGTATGGTCTCTTGATATTAAAAAAATAATGACAAAATTCTCAAACTAACAATGTTGATGATCACACTTCTTCCCTATCAGAAACTGAAAAATCCAATTTCGTTTTCCTCATTCGAACTTTTTTACCGATAAGAAAATCCAATATTCCTTTCTTCTTTGTCCTTCAGAAAGAGAAATGGGATGATTCATTTTCTGATAGGGGGGAAATGAGATCATTGATATATTATTATTATTATGTTGTAAATGTTGTCCATTTTTGTGCTAAAATATTATTAGATCCAACTTTTTCTATTTACATGTTTTTGTACATATGTTCAACTACTGAATGATTTACTAAATTTTATTCAACTGCGGTGCTTTTTTTAGATAATGCTATTTTAATTATTGAAAATTTTAAAACTTTTGTATATTTAACAGATTATACCTGCCAACAGCAACAATATCTCGGTGCAGTACCAAATTATAAAGCTCGGCCTTGTAATACACTTTCATATTCTAGAAGAAAACAATTGGGGTACTGTTCCTCAAAATAGGATATTAAAAATAGAAAATGGTCAAAAACATCCTTTTCATTGCATTTTGTGGGAACATAACAATATAAAGTAACAACGCTCTATGGAAACAGATATATTTTTATAAGCAGGTAATGTTATACCGATGTTATACTAAACCCCCTAAAAATGCGATGTTGATGCTTTCCACAGATACAGTACTCCCAAACATATTGGCATTTCGTTTTTCATGAAAAATGGATTTTGCAACCTTGAAAATTGACATTTTCTGTAGAAAAGAGGAAAAATTTTCAGGGCTCCAAAATTGCATATTATTCATTCGATATGAATTACTTCAAGAAGAAAAAATATTAAGCCAGTGAAAGAGTGTGATTGTCGGGTAGGGTGGGGACAATTTCAGGGATTTCAAGCTTTTATGCATATTTTGAAATCAAAATATTCGAATGCTACATTCTAGATATTCAAAAGGGTAGCATAGGCTTGACACTTGCCAAAACTTCCAGATACTTGGTTTATGGAAATGATTTTATGTAAACTAAATGTTTATTCTAAATACATTACATATGGTAGATTATAAATTCTGAAATTTTGATATGAGTAAATTATTTTCAAGATTAAAACCATTGAAATTTAATTTTTTGAAGGAACATACAATCAGCTTAAAATGAATATCTATTTATGCTTTTCAAAGAATGCTATTAATAATTTCTTGGATTTTTTTCGAATAATATAGATATATATGTGTAGTAAAAAACGGATGTATCAAGTTTTGTAAAATTTTATAATTGTGTAGTAACTTTTACGTTTGAATCAATCCGCGTAGATATTTTAAATTCTGATGCACATAAATTAGTTTGGGAAATAAAATCCCTCCAAACTTTGATTTTGTTTTAAACAGCAGACACAGTTTAGAAGCAGAAACTTTCTCGCCCGAAAATTTAGTTCAAAGGTAAACAATCTAATGCAAGAGACAGCAGACCTTTAAAATGCAATGAAATTTAGAATCCCGGTTTAAATGCAATGAAAAACGGCAAAAACGCATGAAAAACTGAAATTTTACCACACAAAAGAGCAAACAGACAAGCTCAGCTGCGCGTTGTTTCTTCCATGCAAGTTTCTGGGGAGATATTTTAGAGGAAAATAAGTGTCGTGGAAGGCGAAACGATCAACATGCGACTAATAAAAGGTTAGGGCATAACACAATCTTTTAGGTACTAACTTCAAGAAAATTTCCACAGTCAAGAACATAATATTATTTTCAATTTATGCGAAAGATACTATAAAAAATCCTGAATAAGAACATTCTCATGAAAGAAAATACATCAAGTTATACACTTTACTTTATATAACACTTTAAACTTTATATACCTCTTTCTAAAAATAATATTTTTTATTCAATATATAAAGATACATTAAGATAAAGAATAAAATATATTGTTTCTATGTATACATATTCAATCCGTCTATTATTTATTTTTACTCATTTTTTATATGCGTGCATATTCAATCTGTCTATTATTTATTATATATATATATATATATATATATATATATATATATATATATATATATATATATATATATATATATATATATAATACCGCTTATAGAATTATTTGATAAGATTTATTCAGTTTTAAAATAAATAGAAAAAAAATTACATTTTTAGGAAGTAAAAGAAATTTTATAAATAGTTATTTTGCAAAACTTCGCATTGCTTTAGATTTTTTTTAATCCTTATTTAAATAATTTGTTACTTATGTTTTATAATTGAATAAAAAAATATCTTATAAAAATAAAAGAAAAATTAAGAAATACTATATCTATCTATCTATCTATGTATATATATGCATACACACATGCGTATATATAAAATATCGGTTTCAAAATTTTCAGTATTTGGCAATATTATCAATGACGAATCATTCTACTTCTCAACTATATAAAATGTATATGCAGTACTAGAACTATTTTTTGTTTTAAAAGTCTTATTTAGATATGTTTTAAGCGTTTTTAAGTAGATAATTTATGTCTATCAGAAAAAGTTCTTTCATAAAAAGTTATAACATTCATGTTGTTATATAATGTAGCGTTCATTGCAAAAAGTAACTGTCGGATGTAGCAGTCCCAAAACTCTCATGCACATTGCTGCTTTAAAATTAGCTCAGAATGACAGTGCCCAAATGTGAACGCTATCTATGTCCATTAAAAAAATTCTAGAGATATGAAATTTAGTTCTTGAGATATCAGTCTGCAAAGTCATATAAATCCTGCATAGTGCAGCATAGCACTACGACTTTTTGGGAATCAATGACAAAACCTAATTAACAGCCACTTCTGTTGACGTCTGACTAAATCCTAAGGTAGATTAAAAAGCGTCCATTAGTTCTCGAGACAGAGGTATTATAAAAATCGTGACCCCCCTCCCCCACGACAGCCCCTTCAATTTTGCCATGTACACCAAAATCACCAAGACATATCAAGGATTAATGACATCTGAAAATTTGATGAAAATTCCTGCATTAATTATTGATACAGATATATTGAAGAAATCACAAAGAATGAATAGCAGCGCAACCTGTTAAGCTATTTACGAAAAAAAAAACCTATTTATCTCCAATTTCTATTATGTAATAACTGAATACATTTTTTTATTCAAATTGTGTGTATAGTTTTTACGATTAACGCTCACAAAATATGTGTCACATACAGACGGACAAATAGACTCACAGACATAAATTTTGTAAAAATAGGTTTTTCAGTATCTCTCATCCATAAAATTTATAATACTGTCTAAAACCAGAAGTCGAATATTTCTACAGATCTAGATCGTCCTTCTTGTAAAGATCGAAGAAAATAAAAATGTACTCCGATTGTGATCAATTTTGAAATCATTAAGTATGTTTTCACCGACCATAACCCCCAAGACGTACAAAACAACCTTCTAAGTGTTTACATACATACTTATGAATCGATTCAGGTATAACTCAGTATGTGCATAGTACAGGGGTTGGACAAAAATATGGAAACACCTTTTAAAATTCATGTTTGAAAAGAAAGATTGATTATAATGAACTATGTTGATGGCACTGGAGTTTTCGCCTACTGACGCCACCTATACATCTTCGTAAAATCGCTGCACCGTTCAGTCGTTGTTGGAGCACTGTTATGTGAGATTATCATTGCGTTATGTCAGAGTTAACAGACTTCGAACGAGGACAAATTGTTGGCGCGCGTATGGTGGGTGCTTCCGTAAGCAAGGTAGCCGAGGTTTTTAGTGTTTCAAGAGGTACTGTGTCGAAGATTTGTTCCGCATATTCGAAATGCGGAAAAAACATCATTCACTAAATCACAGCGCGGACGAAAGTTTGTGCTGAGTGATCGTGACAGACGATCATTAAGGAGTATTATCGCGAAAAATAAGCAGTCCACAGCTGCAAAAGTTACTGCTGAAATGAATATCGTGTTACCAAATCCTGTGAGTACCAAAACAATTAGAAGAAAGCTTCATAAACAGGGAATTGCTGACCGTGTTGCAAATGAAAAGCCATCCATCAGTAATGCTAATGCCTGTAATAGGAAAAAGTGGTGTTTAAGTCATAAAGCCTGGACTATAGAGCAGTGGAAGAGCGTAATATGGTCTGATGATTCTTCTTTCACATTGTTCCCCACTTCTGGCCGAGTTTACGTCTGGAGAACGCCATCTCAAGCCTATAATACAGACTGCTTGTTGCCAAGAGTGAAACATGGCGGGGGTTCGGTGATGGTTTCGGCAGCCATATCGTGGTTCTCTTCTGGCCCCATGATAACTCTGTAAGGGCGTATTACTGCTCAGACTTATGTGAACATTTTGGCCGATCAAGTCCATCCAATGGTAAAAGCTTTGTTCCCCAATGAAGATGGTATCTTCCAAGAAGACAACGTCCCCGTTCACACAGCTCACATTGTCATGGACTGGTTTTCTGAGCACGAGGATGAATTTTCGCATTTCCCCAGGCCACCAAAGTCATCAGACTTGAATATTATCGAACCTTTGTGGTCTAAATTGGAGCGGAAAGTGCGTTCTCGCTATCCACCGCCAACATCGTTATCTGAACTTGCTACCGTTTTGCAGGAATAACGGTACAATATTCCCTTGGCAAACATACAGAAACTGTATTTATCCATTCCGAGAAGACTGTAACCTGTTTTGAATAACAACGGGTACCGTACACAATACTAGGCAAGGAAACGTGTTTTTTTAAAGTGTTTCCATATTTTTATCCAACCCCTGTATATAACAATGTATCAGCCACGATCACTGGTCTTTTCACTCCGCTATCTTGCTTAAAGGTCTACTTCAATCAAATGAAAAGATCGGTTTTCATATGGAAAAAAATTATAGAGATATCTCTGTTGCATTTCAATATTGTCAAACGATTTTTTTTGCATAGGATAGCCGAGATTGATCTGTATACAGGTCGTTTTCACTTTTTCTATTTTGCTTGTAGATATCTTTTATGATGGTGCTTTCGCTTTAAAATCCGGTTCCAGCAATGAATGCGTCCCACTAAAAAAAATATCTGTAAACAAAATCAAAAAAAGAAAAATCGACTTCGGGTATCCAATGCAATAAATAAAAAAAATCATTTAAAAATACTGAAATGCAACCGAGATATCTTTACAAATTTCTTCCATAAGATTAGCAAACTGATCTTTTCATTTGACAGAAGTAGTCCCTTAACAAACCGGAAATTAGAAAAGTTATCATTATAATTTAATTAAGGTTAAATTATTAGAAATTACAAAAGTTTTTTTTTCTTTTGTGCTTAACAATAGACTTGAGGATGAATCTGGAACATCTTTTGTTTCGCTTTTCTTTTAGTATAGCTGAATATATCAGAATTTCTAGTGTGGCTGACATTTTGAGAGAAAATCTTTTCTATTATTAAGAGTACGCATATTTATTTACCGATTAGGAAGCGAGTATGCAAGTGTACACATCAAGGTTTTAAACGAGTTTGTTAGATAGGTTCAATTTGTTTTTAAATGGCTTTGATTAAAAAAATATTTTATTTAAATATTATTTTTTTAAATTTAAAAAAAATGAAATTCTTTATCTAAAATTCAAAAGCATTGACAAAAAGTTTAAAAATAATAAAAAACTCATTTCTTTAACTATTTGACGATGATAAAAGATTCCAGTAATATATTTTTATTTGTCTTAAAATATATAAGCTTTAAAGCATTTAAAAATATTGGTAGCAAATAGATCTTCGTAATGTACACATATAAAGTAATCGATTTTGACGTGACACAAGGTAAAGCCCAAGTTCATTGTTTAGCTTCATCTTCTTACCATTTAGTTTTAACTTGTAGGTACACTGTAAAAAAAGGCCGATCCATTAAAACAATTTTAGTGATTCTTGTAATTACTAATTTTTTTTTTTTGTAATCTTACTCGGTCACAAGGAATCTGTAAGAATTATTAGAAAAAAATTAGCAACGAATAGAGTTAATAGTTTTACATTTTTATTAGCCATAACTAAAACTCACTTGGTGTGGCCGTGATAGCCTAGTTGTGATATCACCGAACTCCAGGCTGAAAGTCCCCGGGTTCGATGCTGGACTGCACCGAATGTATGCAGTGTTATGCACTGGTTAAATAAAGGGATTATGAAAATCCTGTCTTAGCAGTTACCATGGATAATTATCTTTGAACTTTCCCTCATTTTTAGAATCATGTCAAAATAGAGCAGGTAGCAATGTTTGGTGCTGCCATCTATTGCGGATTTTCTGAAAATCTTCCGCTTCAGAAGTCTGTCTCTTTACCCACTGGTTGCAGCTCGAAGGAAGCTGCTGCCCTTAAGGCACACGTAATGGTTACTAAACATAATTTTGGAGCTATTACTAAAATTTGCTTGGTGGCTCATACTAAAAAGTTAGCAATACAAAAAATTCTTTTGTTCAGTTTACCAAAAAAAAAAGGTTTGTTTCACTTGCAAAAAAAAAGTTTGTAATGGTTACTAAAAAATTCTTTGGAATACAAATTTACTAAAAAAAATTTAGTAAACTCTTGAATTTTTTTTTACAGTGTACTTGAAGATATAAACAAATTTGTAGTAAAACTGTCAATAGCTCTCAATGAAGACAACTTGGTTGATCTGTCAAATTTGGCGAAATCATCGTGGTATTCAATACTGAAAATGGGTAATAAAAATTATATCATCCGTTTTCACTAAATTTAGCTCCATGTGTAGAAGTCAAATAAGCTGGATTTTTTTTTAAATCAGGAGCATGCAAGCTACCTTTCCCTAAGGCACAGACTATTAGGTGTTTTTAAGTTATGAATCACCATTTTTTCATTTAAGGCTTATAATCATTCAATGGGATTCAATTAAAAAAAATTGTTCTTATGAAAAAGTAAAAATCTACCTGTTTAAAAAAATATTATGATAGTATAGAGCATAAATTACATTTATATATGTAAGAAAGTCACTTTAATTATTTTAATTATTTTTTAATCTTGCATGCACACCGTAAAAAAATTAAATAAATCTGTTAAATTTACGGCAAAAAACTGCTGGCAGCAATTTTGTCAGCAGTTTTTCTTGTCAGTTTAACGAATTTTTTTTACAGTAAATGCATATAGATATGTCTTATTTTAAAAAAAAATAAATCCAAAAAAATATCTAACGGAAAAATAATTAAGTATTTTCAATTGTAAGATTATTCATAGATTTAAACTTGATATTTTTAACTTATGCAATTAAAAAAATAGTAACGTAATTAACATCACTTTCAATAATGTTATTTTTATTGAAATAAAAGCATTAGAAAAAAGTAATAATAATTGGCGTATTTTTGTGAACTTCATCTTTATTTTTTGCTTAGTTTTTTTTTTAAATCTACAATAAATTATATTATTAATAATGCTTCTCCGTTAATTACAAAATAGCTAAGTTTTCATCAGTTAAAAAAAATAGAAATTTACCACATGCTAATGATGTTCTCATTAAGAAATGATTTTTTTTTTTTCAGGCTACACAAAATTTAATATGTTAAATATCACTTTTTTAGAGATAAAATACATTAAATCTAGGTTTTTCAACAATTGCTAGGTTATAAGCATTTACTATTTACTGCATAACACATTGGACGCAACCTAACATTTTTTTTTTTTTTTTTTTGTTATCATAAAATTACATAAAGTTTCATTTTTAACTAATAACGAATTAAAAATTTGTGATAAGTTTAATTAAACTTTACAGAGTTGACATTAAAAAATGCACATTCCTGGAAAAAAAAAAATAAAAAAAAAAATAAATAAATAATAAAAAAAAAAAACGCGGTTTACGAATTTTTTAACAAGTTATGGTACAAGAAAATAACTGGTGCTGAACGACTGGAAATAAAGTATTCTTCTATATATAATGTATGTATATAATGATGTATATAAAATTTGCTTAAATGGCAATCTACATATTGAAACCAACTGAAATTCCATTTTTTTAAAATGCCAATACTGAATTTTAACAAAACATTACAAATTATTGGTTCACTGATGTGTTAATGTTTTATATAGCAACGATAATAAAATATCCAAACATAAATAGGCTGAATTTGAATTTTTTATCTTTTTGTGACATGAATTATGAAATTAATATTAAAAAAAGAATATATGAACAGCAACCTATAATTTTTTAATCGATTTAAGTTTATTAAGGCTTGCTTTATGAAAGTCTAAAATTTAAAATTTGTATTTTAAGTAGCTTCAAATTATGCTTAAAAAAGGCAAAATAATAATTTAAATTACCGTCTCCGGTAGAAGCGACTAAATATGTTGAAATTTCTTATCTATCCTATAATCTAGCCACTTTAATGACTGTTTGAGTTGCGTCTATTATGGCTTAATCAGAAGGCGGCTCTCTCGGTCAACAATTGAGTACCGAACTTCCATTTGGACGCAGCCCATAAAATATGCCCGTTTTAAAATAATAAATTTCTCGGTTATGTATCGTGCAAATTGCATGAAAATTTATTTTTAGGCAAATTGAAGGATGCAGAGTTTATGTATGCTTTCAGAATTCGGTACTGTTATTAGAAAAGGGTTCGTTTCATACGTAGACGGACCCTAAAGTAAATTTTATGTAGATCATTTAAAAGTACACTTTATTTCCACTCCTTTGGTACCAGTAACTTCCTGCTCGCTTTTTAGTTGAGGAGCTAGTAGGAGTTTTAAATTTTTTCTCCACGATTGTACATTTCCACAACAGTAAAAATTGTAGCAAGATTATCGTATTCATAAAAGGTAATCCAATTTTTAAAATATTCACTCATACAATATATCTGTGTCTATTAATCTTTGTTTAGCAAAATATTTTCTTCGGCAGTTCTTTAGCATTGTATTTATGTTCTAGAGACTGTATTCAGTAAAGAGTAGCGCCCGTGCCGTATCTAATATGTGCTTTTCTCCCATAAAAGCAACATAGTCATTTTTAATCTACGGAATTTACCTGTTATTTTTATATAAGAATATCTGTTGAGAAAATGACCTTAAAAAAAAAAGATAAAGTCATTTTAACATATTAACACTTTTTTAAACTTAATATTTAAATATTAATGTTAATATTAGTATAAATACTCAGTTACAGTTGTTTAACTGCACTATTTAAACTTTCTTTCTATTATAATAATAAAATATAAAGATAACACATTTAGAAAGCTAACAAAAAATGCTAAACAAAAAATATTTAATTAATTTAATTTATCCATCCCTTTTTGTCTGACATTTATTACTTTATTTATTTATTTATTATTTTTTTTGCTAGTAAAGTTGCGAAAGTAGAATCTGCTTTAACAATATTATTAAATAACATTTATGTAGATATTTTTCAAGCCATTTCTCAGAAAAATAAATAACATTTTGTGAAGTGTTTTATGTGAAGCTTGACATTTTTACTTAACTCCAATGTAACAAATTAATTATTGTTAATAATTATGTTTTTTTCAATGAACAAAAAATTACTAATTTGAAAAAGACTCTAAAAACCCTATCATTAACAAATGCTGAAAAATTTGTAACAAACAAAAAAATCTATAAATTTTAATAACGCTATAGTTTAATATTTTACAGAAATTAAACAAAGAATTTTTTATTCCCAATTTCAGAAAACTCTATTCAGTATCTCGACTATGATTGGGTTTAATAATTTCATGTTTAATAATAAAAAAATGAAAATAACATTTGAAAAACTTTTAGACAAGCATTTAATTGAAATATCAGAGTATGTAACAGTGTTTTCCAGTTTAACCCTTTCGGGTAATTTTTTTTCAATTAAGAAAAAAAAAAAAAAAACGTTTACATTAATAACATTAACACTCGCTATGTGCTTAGGTTAGTTGGAATGTAACGTGTCATTTCTTGTTTGAAACATGTCGAAGTTTCTGTTTTGCGTACTATTCAATTCATATTCATATGATAATAGGCTAGGGACGATTTTTAGAGATTTTTAGAAAATATTATATTGCAACAAGAGTTATCCGAAGTTACAAAATTATAATACCTTTTTTGCTTTATTACACATGATATATTCGGTAGAAAAAAAATGTATTTTAAATTAAAGGACTGAAATATGTATTTAAAATAACAGAATCGCAAACAGTGTAAAATGGATTAAGCAAATATTTATTACTATTATTACTGTTATTAAATGCCTAAGTTATTGAATTCATACAGTAAATATATAAACACATACTGACATTAGTAAACGTAAGCAGTAAGAAATGTATTTGTTAAAACAAAATAATAATTAAATGGCATGTACTATTAATAATACATCAGATAAGAAAGTGTTAAACGCAAGTTTGTAGTATCAGAACATTAGAATATACTTTTAATACACCATTTTAATTTTATTCATTATTATTCTTATTATTTAAAGTTAGATTATTAATGTAACTACAGCTGTTAATTTGTACATTCGATTATTTTTATAATCAAAATGGAGAGGATTATGCATTGTGCCAATAAATTAAGAACAAAAAACATCATTAATACCAAGCATAGAAGTATGTATAAACCACATACAGTGGATTAAAAGCCTCTCAGGCATATCAAAGCCTCTTTTGCACCTTATATATATTTATCACGTACTTAATATTTAAAACTACTTTCCATTGCTTTTAGTTGACCAATATGAATGGTTATACCAATATGAATACGACCGCGTTGAATTCAGACAATGTTCTGCGCGAGGGACTTCTGTAGCTCCGGTAGGGTGAGGGACATGTTAGTGTTCCGGGCTATAACTTGCTACTTTTTACCATTTAAAACACAAAATTTCAAAATTTTCCTAAGGGGCATTTCATTTCTTCGGGGGACGGGATGCCTCCTCGAGTCACCTCTTGCTTTCTGATAGATCGCCAAGCAAAAGCGCAGAATTTTAATGTTGTTTTCTCTTAAATTGTTTTAAATGCCCCATAAAGATTATTTATTTGGAAAGATGTCACAAAAAATAAGTACATTATGGAATATAACTTTTCAGAGTATGAATCATAGCAATATATTTTGAAATTGTATAATATTTGTAGAATTACATTAATTTAAATATCGCTACCGCAAAAAAACAATGGTTTAATGAAGGGATATATCAGTTCGCGTCAGTGAGACGGTTAACGAAATAATTTGTAATTTGCAAGACATCAAACATGAAAACAATAGCAAAAGTTTAGCACATTGATTTGATAAACGATAAGTTTTGCCGTTCAATTTTTTTTAATTAATTTTTGGCCTTCTGCCAAAAAATACATACTCCGCAATCAACTTGAAAGCTATTAAAATTCTTTTGCTTTTTGCACCTTGGTAAATCTGTAAATCTTAATTTACAGCATTGTCTGAAATCAAGTCCAACAAAAAGGAAATTGCCCGTCAAGCGCAATAAATGACATGCGTTCGTAATGTAAGTAAGTTTTTAAAATATTCATATATTGGTGTAATAGTATAGAGTCATTCAGATACAGTAGAGGGTCCAAAATTTTTTGTGTGTCCCTGTAATTACTAAATGCTTTGTATTATGCAGCAATTAACTTGTAGTAAACATCAGCAAACTGTATCAATTTTATAAAATGTGAAATAATTTACCATAATTAAACTAGTAACTAATTAATATAACTAAAGGATGCTCCCTAGAAAATTAGGTAACATCGGAAATTCCGTGTCCCCGGATTTCGTGTTGCAGAATGCGTGTTCAACAGCATGTCAGGTACTCATAAAATTTAATTTCACATATTATTGACAATGAATATTTATTTTTTAATGTATATTATATGCTGCTACTGTATTTTTATAATAATAAATTTCGTTTATTGCGCCATTTTCCTTAATATCTCTAAGATTCCTCTTCCTTAATATGCATAAGATTCGAAAGTACTTCACGCATTTCTTATTTATAAACATATTTTAATAGATATTAGTTTAAATATGAACGAAATGTGTTAATTTTAATTTTAATTTTTCATTTTGATTTGGTATAGAAAATTTGAAAGATTAAATGTCAGACAGTTTTTATACCAATTAATGCACTGGAGGAATTTCAAACTTAATTTAAATTATATATACATTTATTTATTCATTTTAATAAAATACACCTTAAATATTCTTATGATTTACATCCGTTTGTTGTCAGAATTTCTGAAAAAGTGCATTTATGTCAAAACTTATAAGATTTACTATCTTCAGAAATGCAGATGAAGCATTTGTTTTCAGAGTATTGTTCTAGTTGAAATGTAAAGTTATATTTGGATTTCATATTTTTCTCCACATTATAAAAGAAATTGTCTGATTTAATACATAAAATATATAAAAATTTTATTTTATGTTCAGACCATTATCGTATTAATAATCGAATGCATAATTCTTTTGCATACTAATAAAATTATATAAAATAACAATTCAAATAAAAAAATTTCCTTCTGAAACTTTAAAATAAGCATATTTTTAGATTTGTATATGTACATTGTGTAAAGTTTTCAGCATATTTCAAATAAATAAAACAAATATACCTCCAAAAATAATCGAGTTTTTTTTTATGTGTGTGAGGGTGAAGATTTCATCATTATTACCCTATTCCAGTATTAAGAGGTGTCACAATTTTAGCATAAATTAATTGCATAAAGATATTTTGTATAAGACTAATGCAAGAATTAAAATAAAAAAAACACTTCAGAGCAAATTCATACAATATTTAGATGATTACAGGATTTCCAAATGGCCCGCGAGCAAAACATCAAAATTTTTTAACGGAAAATTTTATGGTAGAACATTTGTGACAAAAACAAGGTGATTTCTGAGCAACTTGGAAGAAAAATCTGAAGATAAAATTTCTCCCAGAAAATATTGTTGTATCAGTTGGCGGACTATTTGTGAGCCCTGTGATTAATATAAAACAACACAAAAATTATTAGTAGTGATAAAAATTTTGGATTAATCTCCCTATAAAAGAACGCTCCAACGTCTATGAGGATAGGATCATTTACAGTCGTGGAGAAACACTGCATTTTTTCTAAGGATATTCTTGGATTGTCAGCAACCTGGAACAACAAGAAATGAGTCAGCTTTTGTTGATAGAATACATGAAACCAAGCGAAACGCATCCCCGCATATGATTGTAAGACGGTTAAAATACTATGATGATTTTTATATGTCACTTTCCAAATATTTAAATTTTTGTTTCCATTACTATAGTTTATAAACGCCGAGTGGGCGGATATTCTTTAAAGATAATTACAGAACTCCGCAAAGAACAGTTTTATCTACTAATTAAAAAGTTTTTCTTAGATTTTTTATTGTTATTTTTATATAAAAACATACTTACATTACTTATGTTTTTCTGCAAATACACATTTTATAAAATTACGCAATAAAGAAAATTAACATCATTAACAATGAAAGTAAATATAATAATGAAAATGAAATTTAACCACAATACAGACGTACGTAAAATATTGAAACTGCAAGATTCAGATTATTTGTAATTGTTTTCTTATCAAGTTTTCTGAATATGTAAGATTTTCTAAAGTTTTGACCTTCTACATACATTTCCTATATTCGTATTTGAATCGTTTATCTATCGCAAAAGCCGGATATTGTGAGTGATGAAGAGTCTAATAATCTAATGTCAGAATAAATATTTTTCGTAACATGTACGCTTGTAGTCGCAAAGTAATTCAAGTTTTGATGTTGATCATAGTGAATTTCCAGGCAGCGAAAATGTTTTTGTGGACACAAAATAAGTCCTAGTGAATTTTCTTGACTTGTTTGTAAGAATCATGTAACCATGGCGTTGTTTTGTATAAATATATTCCACCATTTATAGATATTGTGCCAATACCCACTGTCGTTAAAATTAACACGAACACGAATGTATATATAACAGGGTATTCGTGTAACGCGCAAATTTTTTCAAGTAAAATATGTTACATATACTTAACTTTATAGTAATAATAATTGATTTCATCATTTTTATATCATTTACATTTTGTCCATGTCTGACACTCTAAATTCTCCAACTAAAGTAGCATTGTAAACATGCATGACTTAAAAATATATATGACATATGAAAATCAAGGAATCTTATGACTCTGGTGTTGGTGTTGGTGTATTTTTGTCGTCCGATTATCTGCGTTAGGAATATAGGACCAGAGGGGGAGTGCCCTTCGTGGGGGTCTTTCTAAGGGAACCTAACCCGTATTTACGCAAGGTTCGAAGAAAACCACGAAAACTCCGAACGGTTAGGCCGACAGCCGCGATTGGGTTCGAACCCAGCACCTGCCGTCTACCAGTTGGAGGTCTGTACCTCTCGGCCACTGGTGGGGTACTTATGACTCTGAGACTAAATGTTGCCCACACTGTTAAAAATTTGACCTTTTTGCTGAATCGTCACTCCACCGCTTTTATAGAAAACAATTACTTCACTCTATTATGTAGCTTTCTCATGGGTCAAAAGAGATATATTCTATAAAAGCAAGGGAGTGAGGATGCAGCAAAAGGGTCAATTTTTTTGCAATGCACATACTCAGAGCGTCATAAAACAGGCATTAAAATAACAATCTTCCAAATTAGATATCCACATACACTACACAGTTGCTTGTTTTTTATTCGTCATGCAATTTCATAGTAGATATGGTCTTTTTACTCCGATATCTTTTTCGTTCAATACATAGTTCAATAAAACAAATTTCACTTCTACCTTAAGGTTGTTTGTCTGTAAAATTCCTAATTCCCCTGGCAAATGTTAAGTCTATGGCGCATAATGCATTCGCATATTTAAAATATCTCCTTAGGAAATCAACTTTTTCAACCTGTTTTTGGAACACCCCTGATAAGTAAGGACTTGCGCTAGGGAAAAAGCCATCATCGATACATTGTTTGCTTAAAAAAACATACATTTTTTAAATAAGGATTTCCCTTGATTTGTTGCTTTTAAGTGGATGTTGAGCAGGGTTGGATGAAGGAATGGATAAAAGAATGTTCACAAGGAGGGTCAGGTGGGTTGAAATATTTTAATGGGATTAAATAAATCCGCACGTACACGAAAGGTTCATTTCGATATAATAATTTCTTGTGCTATAACTCAAACTAAAATCGTTTTAATTAAATAGTAACATAAAAGTAGTAACATAAAGTATCAAATCTTATTAATAAGGCTGTTGAGAAATAATCCCTGTTTTAAAGAGTAACATAAATGCTATTTGTGTATATTGATGAAAGAACATCAAATCTTATTAATATGAGTTTTGTGAAATAATTCATGTTTTAAAGTAAAAAATAAATTTATTTACATATTTTCGGGAAAAAATGATTTTAGCAGCTGCAAAGATTAAAAATAAAAATGAAAAATATGATTTTTTCTCTAAAAAGAAGAAGAAAAGTGCAATTTATAATATACAGCAATACATTTGATATAAAAATGCATTTATCCAAAACTAAAATTGGAGATGAAATTGAGATTTATCCCACGCATGTGTTAACATTACAAATGTAGGCGAGTGTGCGTAGGGAAGGAGTTATATATATTATTTTCATATTTATTTTTTTTATTATATTGTTAATTCAAAAATAAAGAGTGAAACATCGTTAAAATATAAAGTGACATGCTAAAATCTTTTTCGCAGTCCATTAGCTTTTAACACTTAAAATATTAAATTAAATATATATTTTAAAAATATTTTGAATAATAAAAAACGAAAAAAATAACAATACGACAAATAAAGCAGGAATTACATAAATGATTATTTTCTCTATTACAGATAGGGAGAAGAAATATTTTGTATTTGTGGATGTATTCTGAACCTATTGATTGTAGAGAGGGTAATACAAATATTGATTGATTAAAAACCTACAGCAAATTAAATGTAAAACAAGTAAATTTATCATAAAAATAAAATTAAAACATAAGAATTCACTGAACTCCAATATTTATATTTCATAAAAAGTTCATTTGAAAACATGTATCGAAACCAGAAAATTTTCAAATAAATTAAAAAAGACAAATTTAATATAAAGAATGAAAGCTGTCGTAAATAATTATATTTGCAATCTCTCCACGATTCCATATTTTAGCGATAAAAATAGGAAATTAATGCTTGCAAATATTTTTATTAAAGTGTATTTTATATGCGATTACATTTAATTGATTGAGTAAAATGTTTCCATATAAAATAAAAACAAAAGCAATCAAAAGTAATGTGGAATATCCGTGAAAAACAGAAAAATCAATGAAGTCATTACTTTGTCATTTTGTTTCGAAATTCAATATCCTTACACGGAGATGTATTTAATTAATTTATTTATTTTATTAACATTCCAATTTCTTTCTATTTAATGCAGTTATAATGATTGTTATAATGACTTTTTAATTCCTAAAAAACGTAAAAAGTTATTTTGGTCTTCAATAAGCATGTTGTGCTTATTAATAGTTTTAGAGTATTGTTACAAATAATTCAATGAAACAGAATAGATCGTTGGAGAAAAAAAATAAAAATAAAAGTTTACATTAAAATTGAATTGAATTCTTCTTATTATCTATAAAAGTTTCATTTAGCGACTTACATTTTAATGTTTATCTTACTGTATAGTTAAAAGCAGTAATAGTTAAAAGCAAATAAACTCAAAGTGCATTTTTTTTTTTTTTTTACAAAAAAAGTTAAACGGTACTAGCTATGAAAAATTACTTTTAGGTATGTTCTGGTGATATAAGCGTCATCTAATCCTTCCGCCCGTTCTTCTTATAACTATGCAAAACTACTCAATCAAGTGATTGAAATTTAATATAACATAACCATTGAAGAAAAAATATTGAAAAAAATATTTATTTATTTATTTTTTTTTTAATTTGAATAAAAATTTGGAAAGTTATTAATATTTTTTTTTCATTACATAAAATTTTATGATGCACTGTTAGAAAAATTCGTCAATATACACTAAGTTATCGTTATTTTTTCACAAATAACTTCTGTTCTCCCAGAAAACGTATTTGTTCTGTGAGTTCATTCCGAACGTCGAAAAATGAGAAAAAGATTCCGTTTATATCTAGCACGCATGCGCATTGGGTCTGTTAGTAATAAGTGCGAATTTATTTTTAAAATGAAAAACAAAAATATTCTATTGATTAAAATGTCTAATTTAGTTTTAAAAGACAAAAATGTTTTCGAATTTAAAAATAAATAACAATTACTTTCTTTATTCGTTCAAAAATTCTCACAAATAGAACATCCATGTTTTTTCTCTAACATTCTACGTAATATATTTAAAATTCACATTTTTATACTATATTAATGCTAAACGTAAAAAAAAACCCAGCCACAGTTTCATTAAAGATGAAATCTTTCCGAGATTAACTGCATAATTAAAAGCTTTTTAACGAAATACACAAACCCACACCTATATGAAATGAACGGTTCTATTTTAAATCACATTCATCATGAGCAACCGTAGCGCCGTGGTTGAGCGCTGGTCTGGTAATGCTGGGGTCGTGAGTTCGATCCCCACCTCTTCCGCATTGATTTTTTCCAAACTTTTTTAAGTGACGGATGTTTTTCCTCTTTTGACGGAGAAAAAAATAAACGGAAAATCGTCAATCTACAGAGAATTTCTGGCAGCAGTGCTGCCAGTGCATTTTTTGTGAAAAGACGGAAGTTTTTTTGAGAGTGTAGGTAATTAATTAAATGATATACCATGATAGGCAGTGAGTCTAGGTAGCAAGGATTACGTCTTCTTTAAGACGGTGTTCACTATTTCCGTATTAGAAAATGAAATATCTATAATTGTAACGAATTTTATGCATTCATGTTTTTGCCTAATAGTATAACAACTATTGCAGTATGATATGAATATTTATAAAAGTACTTATAGCATAAACGGACCTCATTCGTCATGTTTGACGTATGAATCCCGTACGTCAAACTTGTTTTTTAAACAGAATATGAAAACTGTGTTGGCTGTGAAACCTATAAAAACGGTTCAGGCTATCTATTGAAGGCAAGATCATCAAACAAGATGTAGACATACCAGAGTTTTCAAATAAGCTTATTTTCACTCGTAGCAACAACACACACGTTCTCTCAAATAATAATAATAATAAAGAAATAAAGAAATAAAAGAACATTTTAAAAAGGTACTAGATTGTACTTGCAGCCCAGTATGATTGTATACTAGAGCTTAGTTTTAAAAATGTGTTACGAATAGAATGCAAAATGTCAACAGAACATTGTATTTTAATAGACAAAATCAAACAGTTTAAACTATTTTAGCTGATATACTTAAAGTTACTTTCTTGCTTTTGTATGAAATATCCATTTTTAACCAATAGATGGCGAAAACTATATGTGACTAATAATATAAACTCTACGTGAAAAAAATATATAAAGATTAAAAATAAAATATATGATGTTTAATACATGTTTATAAAAATAATGCATGAATGTTGCGGACGCACGCAAAATTTTTTCGTCTCTTAAATAATATGTATATTTTTAACTTTTAATATCGATATATTATTAATTATATATATATTATATATTTTCACCTTTTAGGTATAAAGTTCTAAATCCTTTAAAGTTCATATTAAATATTTATGACACAAATATTATTTTATTTTTTTTAATTGCTCGGGTTTCTACATGAGCAAATAATAATAATAATAATAATAATAATTTAAAAAAACACTTTTGAAGCTGTTGAGTGTTGACTTTTGGGATAATAACATCATTTTTGAGCATTTTTATGAGTTGGAGAAGTTTAGTGCCACGTGTCTGTGTCATTTTGTCATAAGACTTTTCTGATTCATATTTCTGTCGAAAAATCCAATACATAATCAAAGGCACTACCAAAAATAAATTTATTAGGTGTATTCTTTCAAAAGCCATTAAATTATTAAATCGGTGATTTTAAATCTTTCAATATAACATAATTCTAAAAAACTCTGTTGTAGATACAATAAGATTGATAAATCTCGTTACCAGTTAAACGTATGTATATACATAGATATGTGTGTGTATGTGTATTATGATAAATAAGGCGTTTGTGTGATCATAAATGATCAAATGTGCATATAGATTAAAACTATTGTCATACGATGAATCACTATTCACTGTACGTTTTCAAAGAAATTACTACAAGTAAAAAAATACAGCGAAATGTATTTAAAGTTTAATTCTGTCAACAACACTAGCCTGATGATATCAATAAACTAAAATAACCAATGAATGTCTTTACGAGCTATTATTTTGAAAATCACATAAAGTGTGGTAATTGTATTTTTTTATTTGTTTAATTTTTTATGTTGAAATAGATGATATTTTATTCATAAAGTGCAATTTTGAAGCCCTGACAAAAATTCCCTTTTCCGGTAGAAAATGTCAAATTTAAAGATTTTAAATGTCATTTTTCATGAAAAGTAAAATTTCAGTGTGTTTATAGTCCGGGAGCAGACCGTCGATTTACCTATGTATCGAGTAAAAGAACCGGACATGCATCAAAATGTAGGTCTCAATGTGCACATTAAGAATATCTCTGTCTCTCAGGTCCTATCCTGCCGGAACGCAAGGCAGCTTCACTTTTATGACGTCAATTTTGAGTATCAAAATGTAGGTTTGAATGTGCACATTAAGAATATCACACGCTGCCAGGTCCTATACTGCCGGATCCCGGTGGCAGCCGCACTTTTATGACGTCAAGATTGAGTGTTTATCTATGTATCGAGTAAAAGGACCAGAAATACATCAAAATGTAGGTTTCAATGTGCACATTAAGAATATCACTGGCTGCCACAGACATCAAAATGTAGGTTTCAATGTGCACATTAAGAATATCATTGGCTGCCAATTCCTATCCTGCCGGAACCCGGTGGCAGCCACACTTTTATGATGTCAATTTTGGGTGTCTGCCTATGTATCGAGTACAAGGACCCGACATACATCAAAATGTAGGTCTCAATGTGCACATTAAGAATATCACTGGCAGCCAGGTCCTATCCTGCCGGAACCCGGTGGCAGCCACACTTTTATGACGTCAACTTTAAGTGTTTGCCTATGTATCGAGTACAAGGACAAGAAGAAGAAGACAAGAAGACACCCCACCGGGACCCCAACCGTTAGGTTTATGGGTTTTTTCGTCCCGAGGGAAAAGTCCCTACCGCCATTCAACGAACACAAAGGCACTATGCAACGCACAAACTGACAATAATATAGTAAAAATAATAAAAAATACAACTAAAACAGTAATCTCTTTTGGAAAAATTACAGATGCAGTAAACAGGCGACATCGCCAACTGCCAACCCGACAAATTATTATATAATAATTAACTAAAATTAAACAGCTAACAAGGCATACAAACATTTTTAATACGCTACAATAAAAAATAAAATACAAAGACAAATTAAAAGTACAAATATATAAAGAATTACAACAAGAATAATGATATTTACAGATGAGAAAAACTGAATCCACTGAGTCTAAATTACAGATAAAGAAAGCCGACTATAAATTCATAGCATTGACATTAATACTAGGTTGACACATCAATACTTATAACGAATAATTGAATAGAGTCCATTCAAGATTTTATAATTGTCCTTAAGTTTATGGTAATTTAAACAGTTCATAAGAGTCTTTTTCATATTCTGCCTATATGATAAATTTCTATCAAATTTAAAATGATGGATCATGAGTTTGCATTTACCGAAAATATAGTGTTTCACGTTTCCAAAAGAGCCACAATCACAGCGATCCGAAGGTCTTTTACCTATAATAAATAAGTAGGATGGAAAGCTTCCGCTACCTGTAAGGTAAAATTGTACCACTTCTTTTGTGCAAAGAAAATCTAAGTCAACTTTATTAAGAACTGCATACGTATCTCTTCCAACTGTAGCTGTCTGCCATTGATTTTGCCAGTCTGCAATGGATTTTTGTTTTAAATCTCGTTTCAAGAAAGAAATACGGTACGGAACAGAGGCATGTACGTTCGCTGACCCTTTTAAGAGAACATTTTTGGCTATCTTGTCTGCACGTTCATTGCCCTCCAGACCTGCGTGTGCCTTTATCCAGCCGATGAAAATCTGTTTATGTAGATTAGAATTTAATATATTAAATATATCTTTGATAATGATATTTGACGGAAAAAGTCTCTGCAGATCACATACTGAAGACAGACTGTCGGAGTATAAAATTGCATAGTTGAAGTCAGAATTCATAAACCAGTCTATCGCAAATTTGATTGCTGAAAGTTCTGCTTGATATATAGTATTATAGCTCTTTAAACTGATACCATAATCCATAATGAAACTGCCGTTATAAAATACAGTGTATGCTGCTGAAGTACCCTCTGAAATATGAGAACCATCTGTTTATATGATTGGATAGAGCGATTTTGGAACACTGTCCGTCACATGTTTTATAAAATGAAGATTCTGCAGATGGTTAAAATATGGAAAATCAAATATTTTTAATTTATTTATAAAATCCTTGCCCTTAATAACTACGTTATCAAGTTTAATATTATCATGATTATGTAACACAGCATACTTCTTAGCCATACACCTCAAAGTGATTAAAATTGGCATAATTCCTGTTATTACTCGTGAAGCTTCAGTGGAAACATTTCGATATGTTTTGATGATAGACATGAGTCCAATTCTCTGACATGAATTCAATCTTTGGAAACCATTAGAGCTCAAATCATTCACCCAGACTTCTGCACCGTAAGCAATCTGTTTTTCAATTACCAAACAATACCATTGCTTTTTATAATAAGTGGCAAGTCCCTAATCCCGATGACCAGTCTTTCTAATGCCAAATGTAAAATTTCGAACATTCTCTCGAACAATATCCAGATGGTGATACAAATTGCAACGGCTATCTAAATTAAAACCCAGATATTCAATGTGTTCTTTAACTGGAATTGAATTGCCTCTCAGCTTAAAAATTGGGCGTCTGTTCTCCAACGGGAATCTTCCCATCATCATAGCTAAACATTTATCAACATTTAAATTAAGTTGAAGACTGTTACAAATTCTATCAAAAGTGTTAACAGAGTCATTAACAGACAACTCAAGAGCTCGTCTTGTATCCGCACCTTTAATAACTATAAAGTCATCTGCATATACGATATAATTTGAGAATGTATTTTCTTATATTCCTTAATAATTTTGTCTGCAAAAATAATCCAGATGAATGGACCAAGGCATGAACTTTGAGGACAACCACGAAAGGCGGTGAACCACTTAATGGCATCCGAATAACGGAAACCAATTTTTCTATTAGACATATAATTCTTCAGTGTTGATTTCAAATAAATTGGTATAGGCAAATCATTAATGAGTTCTGCTAAAATGTTCCAACATACCGTGTCAAATGCGCCTTCAATATCCAAGGACACAATCGTGCAATACTGTTTTCTGGTGAAAACAGCCTTAAAAATTTGCTTAAGTGTAGCTAGTGCAGTCACCGTTGAGCGACCCTCTCTGAATCCGAATTGCATATCTGAGAAAAAATTTTTAGATTCCAGAATGGCCATCGCACGGATTTTAAAGATCCGTTCCAAGACTTTTCCAAAAATGGAGAGTAAACTGATAGGACGATACCCTCTGGGTGATTTAGCTGATTTGTTTCGCTTTCTGAAAAATATGATGACTCCTGCTTTCCAGCATTCCGGAAATTGTCCCAAGGCAATACACTTATTAAAGATAGCACAAACTAAGTCTGGAAATTTATTCAGATATTCTTGACAATTATAGCGTCCAAATTATCAAAGCCAGGTGCTTTACCATTTGCCTGTTGGGATAAAGCAAATTTGATTTCCCTTATGTGAATATTAAAAAAGTCATCGTCATTTACATAATTTGTAGAAGAAATAAATTCATATATTGTATTTGGAACATCGTTTGTCTTAAAATGCTCAGCCATCAGTATATCTGCGACTTCATCATAAGTAGTAAAAGGAAACAAACCGTCCAAGGAAGTAAATATCAGGTCTGAGAACTTTAAAGATTTTCCTGAAAGGAATTTATACAAATTACCAAAAGAATTTTGTGTCCGTTCACAAAAATTGCACCATGATTTTCTCTTCGCATCACGAACTAATTTCTTATACGGTTTCTTTGATTTATATATGCTTCTTTATAAGATGGATTGTCTAAATGCTTTCTATGACGTTTGTATAAAGCAGAGACATGGTTTCTAGCTTGTCTAATTTCTGGCGTGAACCATTTAATTGTCGGTTTATTTGTATATGAGCGTTTCTTAAAACATTTCTCAAGAATTTGATGTAAAACTTCATTAAAATCTGTAAGCCAACTTTCCAACTGGACTGTGTTATCGATTATCATAATTGAGCGCAACCAGTCTACTCTATGGGCTCCAAACATGGCATTAATTTTAGCAAAACTTTTGTTCTTGGTTTTGTATCTATTGATAATACGTTTCATAGGTTGATAGTTTAATGTAAATGTTATAAATCGGTGGTCACTAAACGAGAAATGTAAATCATCAACTTCCCAGTTGTCAATATAGTTACAGATTTCATGTCCGCCTAAAGTGAGGTCAGGCCTTCCTGTAAGGTTCCCTTGGACAAATGAAACAGGAGCATCCACATCATTGATAATGCAAAGATTGTTTATAGAAATATGCTCTAACAGTTTGTCTGTTCTTTCTGAGTCACGAGAATAGCCGAAAGTTCGTAACGGGACATTGAAATCTCCAACAATCACGATGTTGTCAAAATTTGATACATTCCAGACCATTCTGCAAGTTCAACATCTAAAACATCGAAGGGAGGTGAAAAATGAGATCCTAAAAAAACTACACCATTTCTGGTGTTTAAGGACACAAAGACACAGTTATCCGATACCAAAGATTCTAAAGCAATGTATTATGGGTTAGTAAATATTATAGCACAAAATAGCTTATTTGAGAGAAAAAAGGGCCAATTAGAAGGAAGAACAGAAATAGCACCATACGGATAAAATATACGGATCTTGTATAAGAGCAATATTAATGTCAAAGTCAATGGCATATTTAATAAAGGCATCATTTGCATCTAGGCAATGGTGAAGGTTTATTTGAAGGAAACGAAGAGCATTAAAGATCATATTTTCATACTGGTCGCCCTTAGCTGCGTTGAGGTAACAACTTTAATCTATACTTTTGATATACTGGGCATTCTGTGCTATCAGCACGATGAGAATACTCGCCATTTTTGTCCTCAAAATAACAATTATAGCAACAAATGTTCTCGGATTTAGAATTTTTAACCTCGTGGTCCTCTGCACAATTGGCACAATGCATTTCTCCTTTCACTGACTAACATAGTGGCCGAAAGCCTGACATTTGAAACATCGAGTGATTGAGACAAATTCAACGACCCGATATCTTTCAAAATCTATGCAAATTCTTTTGTAACCCAACAGAACATCCCGACCATTCCGATCTATATCAATTAACCAATTGATTCTGCCATTTTTAGTTTTAATCTGACGAACAATATTAAAATCCAATGCCGTATCTGTATAAAGTTCTTGTAAGGCATCACGTGCAGTTTTATCCAAAGTAGAACTCTGCATTTTTCTAGATATCTCCTTAACCACATTCGAAATAGAGGTCGATTCCTCAAGTATTCTTTTGATTGAATTCCGTACTAGGCCTTCGTCAGCGCCAGGATCCACGCTCAGTATTAATATTCTTTCACGTTTTCTACGTGGAATATTCACCTTGATCGATTTCTTCAACGCATCATCTTCCATAATCTTATCTTTAATAATCCCAGAATCTACTCTGTTAGACATTTTTAATATAACCTTGTTTGTCTTGGTCATTAAAACATCTCTAGGAATTGGAATAACTGTACCGGTCTTACATACAGTGAAACTCGTTTAAGATACGAATCAAGGGACCGAGAGCATTTCGTATCTTAAGCGGGATCGTATCTTATCCGGATTTCACAGATTCTCGAATAATAATGCATATTAAAGACAGTGCACATTGTTATTAATGTATGGTAGCTATTTATAACTCTTATTTTACCCATTTCTAACAAATTTTAGATATTCTAGAAAATTTTAATTTAAGATATTGATTGAAATAAAAAACAATTTTATTTTTCTCCAAAATTTTATTGAATATCTGTTTTTACAGTAAAAAAAATTTAAATGCCATTATACAGTACTTTCTGTCAAATTAAAAAAGAAGATAATAAAATGAAAATTTTGTTAATTTTTAGAAAATAGTAACTAAAATACATTACATACTTAAAGGGGAAGAATAATACATTTTCATAATAATTCTTTGAAAGACAAACTAAATGTATGCAAGAAACAATAATTATTTGATACATTATAAAAATTATGAGTCTAGTTTCTTGAGAAAGAGTTGTTTATTTTGATTTGGTGAAACGTAGGGCGAGATTTTATTAGGAAGTTTTCTGCCTTGTTGATGTGGTAGAAATTTTTTCAATGGGGGGACCAGCATCCGTCGAAGAAGCATACAGTGAAAGTAAGCTGAACGCTGAACGAGCTCATTACAGATGCGAATGGTGGTATGGTTGAGGTTGGTTGTTGGTTCATCTATATCTTCATCCGCGTCGTCTTCTACTTCTTCTGAAGACTTGGGTTCATCGAAACTTTTGACGTCCGTGATATCCGCTATAGAACGAACTTCTACTTGTCACAACCTGATCGTTAATTTTTATAAATAAGTCCCAATCTTTGTATTCTTCTTGATACTGCTCTTATCCTGTGATGTTAACATTTTGTAAAGTGCTCCAAAAAAGCAAGTGACGAAATGAAGTTTATAAAAAAGGCACTCCTGAGGCCGATTTGTAGTAAAAGCAGCTAGATAAGCGATACAAAAAACAGAAAGCAGAAAAAGCATAAAAATATAGACGGATTTCATCAACAACTTTCTTATACAGTCAGGAGAGGGAGCAACAAATGAAATTTCAGAACCATCCACTGCCCAAGTGTAATGGTAAAATAAATAAAAGCGGTTGTTGTTTTGTATTTCTTTGAAAAAGGAGCCAATCAGAATTCAGCGTGAAAAAGCAGCGGAAAAGAACATATTTTAGAGAGAAAAGGTAAAAAGAAAGTATCTTATGAAAAATAACTAAGATTTTACATATTCTGTCCTAAAGACACGTGATAAACGGGTTTCATAAGCATCATTTCGTATATTAAGCGGGGTTTTTTTTACATCAAGGGACCAATTTTCTTCGTATATTAAGCGGGATCGTATCTTATGCGTACGTGTATTAAGCGGGTAATTTTACATGAGTTTAATAGGGAGTTTTCAAGGGACCACAGATAATTCGTATATTAAGCGGGATCGTATTTTAAGCGGGCGTATCTTAAACGAGTTTCACTGTAATTCTTTAATTTTATTCATAATAACGTCCGGATCCTGTGTCGGCGATGTCATTGAAACAATTACTGAATAATCTTCTCGTCGTACACCCATCTGTTCACTTATGTCATCAGAAACTTCAGCCTGCGCATCTACCGAAGATCTCGAAATTCTTTGGGCTATTTCTTCTAATGCTTTATTATGCTTTTCCATTTCTGACAATTTCGTTTTCAGAATCGCATTTTCTTTAGAAATCTCCGGAGCCCTCAACGCTATATAATCCATAATTTTACGTGCCACGCCACAAACCGGATCCGTAACCTTATGTCCCTTTGAACGCTTAATATCAAGAAAATCATATAATTTGGAATGAAGTTTCTGTACCATTATCAGAAAGTCTTCTGCCTTAGCCTCATTAACCCACAAATCAGCCTCCTCCATAATAAAGCAGCAAACAATCCCCAAAAATTCCAAATAAACAAGTAGTTTAACCAAGAAAACCAAAATACAGCGCAAAATATGTAAACAAAGCAACCAATGTAAACAAATACAACCGTCTCCTAGCAACAGATCACGTGCAAGGCCAAAAAAGAGTACCCTAATAAAACAACTCCAAACTAGTCCGGACAAAAACACACCTCAAATTAATAAAGGTACTTTAAAGTCAAAACAGAGGATCTATCGCAAAACGCAAGTAACAAATCTCAAGCTCATTAGTGAATAGCAATAAATTACTGACAGCATAAACCAAACAACTCAACAGACATTAATAAACAAAATGGCTTCCAAAACAACATGGAACGCGCTTAAGAACAAAAACACAGATTTAAGCAAAAATACAGTATACCGAGGGATTAAAAGGTCGTAAGAGTAAATAAAGTAAGTAGAAATAAATTTAAAATAAAATGAAAAGAGATTTACTTAAGGAAATAGTTAGATATTGGCATAAATTTATATGAAAGCCGACGATCTCTTAACGTGACGATTTGCCATGACTTAAAAATATTCAAAGCTCAAATGCAAACAAGATATAACAAAAAATATAAAGAATTGGTAAAATAACTTAAATAAATGTTATATAAACAGATTACATTAATTTTCAGAACAATTGGATGAGTATTTACTCGAAAATGGGACTTTAACTTGAGAGGTCGAAAACCACCACACAACACAGACGTTTCAGTAGAGACGTTCAGTACAAGGACCGGACATACATCAAAATGTAGGTCTCAATGTGCACATTAAGAATATCACTGTCTCTCAGGTCCTATCCTGCCGGAACGCAAGGCAGCTTCACTTTTATGACGTCAATTTTGAGTATCAAAATGTAGGTTTGAATGTGCACATTAAGAATATCACACGCTGCCAGGTCCTATACTGCCGGATCCCGGTGGCAGCCGCACTTTTATGACGTCAAGATTGAGTGTTTATCTATGTATCGAGTAAAAGGACCAGAAATACATCAAAATGTAGGTTTCAATGTGCACATTAAGAATATCACTGGCTGCCACAGACATAAAAATGTAGGTTTCAATGTGCACATTAAGAATATCATTGGCTGCCAATTCCTATCCTGCCGGAACCCGGTGGCAGCCACACTTTTATGATGTCAATTTTGGGTGTCTGCCTATGTATCGAGTACAAGGACCCGACATACATCAAAATGTAGGTCTCAATGTGCACATTAAGAATATCACTGGCAGCCAGGTCCTATCCTGCCGGAACCCGGTGGCAGCCACACTTTTATGACGTCAACTTTAAGTGTTTGCCTATGTATCGAGTACAAGGACAAGAAGAAGAAGACAAGAAGACACCCCACCGGGACCCCAACCGTTAGGTTTATGGGTTTTTTCGTCCCGAGGGAAAAGTCCCTACCGCCATTCAACGAACACAAAGGCACTATGCAACGCACAAACTGACAATAATATAGTAAAAATAATAAAAAATACAACTAAAACAGTAATCTCTTTTGGAAAAATTACAGATGCAGTAAACAGGCGACATCGCCAACTGCCAACCCGACAAATTATTATATAATAATTAACTAAAATTAAACAGCTAACAAGGCATACAAACATTTTTAATACGCTACAATAAAAAATAAAATACAAAGACAAATTAAAAGTACAAATATATAAAGAATTACAACAAGAATAATGATATTTACAGATGAGAAAAACTGAATCCACTGAGTCTAAATTACAGATAAAGAAAGCCGACTATAAATTCATAGCATTGACATTAATACTAGGTTGACACATCAATACTTATAACGAATAATTGAATAGAGTCCATTCAAGATTTTATAATTGTCCTTAAGTTTATGGTAATTTAAACAGTTCATAAGAGTCTTTTTCATATTCTGCCTATATGATAAATTTCTATCAAATTTAAAATGATGGATCATGAGTTTGCATTTACCGAAAATATAGTGTTTCACGTTTCCAAAAGAGCCACAATCACAGCGATCCGAAGGTCTTTTACCTATAATAAATAAGTAGGATGGAAAGCTTCCGCTACCTGTAAGGTAAAATTGTACCACTTCTTTTGTGCAAAGAAAATCTAAGTCAACTTTATTAAGAACTGCATACGTATCTCTTCCAACTGTAGCTGTCTGCCATTGATTTTGCCAGTCTGCAATGGATTTTTGTTTTAAATCTCGTTTCAAGAAAGAAATACGGTACGGAACAGAGGCATGTACGTTCGCTGACCCTTTTAAGAGAACATTTTTGGCTATCTTGTCTGCACGTTCATTGCCCTCCAGACCTGCGTGTGCCTTTATCCAGCCGATGAAAATCTGTTTATGTAGATTAGAATTTAATATATTAAATATATCTTTGATAATGATATTTGACGGAAAAAGTCTCTGCAGATCACATACTGAAGACAGACTGTCGGAGTATAAAATTGCATAGTTGAAGTCAGAATTCATAAACCAGTCTATCGCAAATTTGATTGCTGAAAGTTCTGCTTGATATATAGTATTATAGCTCTTTAAACTGATACCATAATCCATAATGAAACTGCCGTTATAAAATACAGTGTATGCTGCTGAAGTACCCTCTGAAATATGAGAACCATCTGTTTATATGATTGGATAGAGCGATTTTGGAACACTGTCCGTCACATGTTTTATAAAATGAAGATTCTGCAGATGGTTAAAATATGGAAAATCAAATATTTTTAATTTATTTATAAAATCCTTGCCCTTAATAACTACGTTATCAAGTTTAATATTATCATGATTATGTAACACAGCATACTTCTTAGCCATACACCTCAAAGTGATTAAAATTGGCATAATTCCTGTTATTACTCGTGAAGCTTCAGTGGAAACATTTCGATATGTTTTGATGATAGACATGAGTCCAATTCTCTGACATGAATTCAATCTTTGGAAACCATTAGAGCTCAAATCATTCACCCAGACTTCTGCACCGTAAGCAATCTGTTTTTCAATTACCAAACAATACCATTGCTTTTTATAATAAGTGGCAAGTCCCTAATCCCGATGACCAGTCTTTCTAATGCCAAATGTAAAATTTCGAACATTCTCTCGAACAATATCCAGATGGTGATACAAATTGCAACGGCTATCTAAATTAAAACCCAGATATTCAATGTGTTCTTTAACTGGAATTGAATTGCCTCTCAGCTTAAAAATTGGGCGTCTGTTCTCCAACGGGAATCTTCCCATCATCATAGCTAAACATTTATCAACATTTAAATTAAGTTGAAGACTGTTACAAATTCTATCAAAAGTGTTAACAGAGTCATTAACAGACAACTCAAGAGCTCGTCTTGTATCCGCACCTTTAATAACTATAAAGTCATCTGCATATACGATATAATTTGAGAATGTATTTTCTTATATTCCTTAATAATTTTGTCTGCAAAAATAATCCAGATGAATGGACCAAGGCATGAACTTTGAGGACAACCACGAAAGGCGGTGAACCACTTAATGGCATCCGAATAACGGAAACCAATTTTTCTATTAGACATATAATTCTTCAGTGTTGATTTCAAATAAATTGGTATAGGCAAATCATTAATGAGTTCTGCTAAAATGTTCCAACATACCGTGTCAAATGCGCCTTCAATATCCAAGGACACAATCGTGCAATACTGTTTTCTGGTGAAAACAGCCTTAAAAATTTGCTTAAGTGTAGCTAGTGCAGTCACCGTTGAGCGACCCTCTCTGAATCCGAATTGCATATCTGAGAAAAAATTTTTAGATTCCAGAATGGCCATCGCACGGATTTTAAAGATCCGTTCCAAGACTTTTCCAAAAATGGAGAGTAAACTGATAGGACGATACCCTCTGGGTGATTTAGCTGATTTGTTTCGCTTTCTGAAAAATATGATGACTCCTGCTTTCCAGCATTCCGGAAATTGTCCCAAGGCAATACACTTATTAAAGATAGCACAAACTAAGTCTGGAAATTTATTCAGATATTCTTGACAATTATAGCGTCCAAATTATCAAAGCCAGGTGCTTTACCATTTGCCTGTTGGGATAAAGCAAATTTGATTTCCCTTATGTGAATATTAAAAAAGTCATCGTCATTTACATAATTTGTAGAAGAAATAAATTCATATATTGTATTTGGAACATCGTTTGTCTTAAAATGCTCAGCCATCAGTATATCTGCGACTTCATCATAAGTAGTAAAAGGAAACAAACCGTCCAAGGAAGTAAATATCAGGTCTGAGAACTTTAAAGATTTTCCTGAAAGGAATTTATACAAATTACCAAAAGAATTTTGTGTCCGTTCACAAAAATTGCACCATGATTTTCTCTTCGCATCACGAACTAATTTCTTATACGGTTTCTTTGATTTATATATGCTTCTTTATAAGATGGATTGTCTAAATGCTTTCTATGACGTTTGTATAAAGCAGAGACATGGTTTCTAGCTTGTCTAATTTCTGGCGTGAACCATTTAATTGTCGGTTTATTTGTATATGAGCGTTTCTTAAAACATTTCTCAAGAATTTGATGTAAAACTTCATTAAAATCTGTAAGCCAACTTTCCAACTGGACTGTGTTATCGATTATCATAATTGAGCACAACCAGTCTACTCTATGGGCTCCAAACATGGCATTAATTTTAGCAAAACTTTTGTTCTTGGTTTTGTATCTATTGATAATACGTTTCATAGGTTGATAGTTTAATGTAAATGTTATAAATCGGTGGTCACTAAACGAGAAATGTAAATCATCAACTTCCCAGTTGTCAATATAGTTACAGATTTCATGTCCGCCTAAAGTGAGGTCAGGCCTTCCTGTAAGGTTCCCTTGGACAAATGAAACAGGAGCATCCACATCATTGATAATGCAAAGATTGTTTATAGAAATATGCTCTAACAGTTTGTCTGTTCTTTCTGAGTCACGAGAATAGCCGAAAGTTCGTAACGGGACATTGAAATCTCCAACAATCACGATGTTGTCAAAATTTGATACATTCCAGACCATTCTGCAAGTTCAACATCTAAAACATCGGAGGGAGGTGAAAAATGAGATCCTAAAAAAACTACACCATTTCTGGTGTTTAAGGATACAAAGACACAGTTATCCGATACCAAAGATTCTAAAGCAATGTATTATGGGTTAGTAAATATTATAGCACAAAATAGCTTATTTGAGAGAAAAAAGGGCCAATTAGAAGGAAGAACAGAAATAGCACCATACGGATAAAATATACGGATCTTGTATAAGAGCAATATTAATGTCAAAGTCAATGGCATATTTAATAAAGGCATCATTTGCATCTAGGCAATGGTGAAGGTTTATTTGAAGGAAACGAAGAGCATTAAAGATCATATTTTCATACTGGTCGCCCTTAGCTGCGTTGAGGTAACAACTTTAATCTATACTTTTGATATACTGGGCATTCTGTGCTATCAGCACGATGAGAATACTCGCCATTTTTGTCCTCAAAATAACAATTATAGCAACAAATGTTCTCGGATTTAGAATTTTTAACCTCGTGGTCCTCTGCACAATTGGCACAATGCATTTCTCCTTTCACTGACTAACATAGTGGCCGAAAGCCTGACATTTGAAACATCGAGTGATTGAGACAAATTCAACGACCCGATATCTTTCAAAATCTATGCAAATTCTTTTGTAACCCAACAGAACATCCCGACCATTCCGATCTATATCAATTAACCAATTGATTCTGCCATTTTTAGTTTTAATCTGACGAACAATATTAAAATCCAATGCCGTATCTGTATAAAGTTCTTGTAAGGCATCACGTGCAGTTTTATCCAAAGTAGAACTCTGCATTTTTCTAGATATCTCCTTAACCACATTCGAAATAGAGGTCGATTCCTCAAGTATTCTTTTGATTGAATTCCGTACTAGGCCTTCGTCAGCGCCAGGATCCACGCTCAGTATTAATATTCTTTCACGTTTTCTACGTGGAATATTCACCTTGATCGATTTCTTCAACGCATCATCTTCCATAATCTTATCTTTAATAATCCCAGAATCTACTCTGTTAGACATTTTTAATATAACCTTGTTTGTCTTGGTCATTAAAACATCTCTAGGAATTGGAATAACTGTACCGGTCTTACATAATTCTTTAATTTTATTCATAATAACGTCCGGATCCTGTGTCGGCGATGTCATTGAAACAATTACTGAATAATCTTCTCGTCGTACACCCATCTGTTCACTTATGTCATCAGAAACTTCAGCCTGCGCATCTACCGAAGATCTCGAAATTCTTTGGGCTATTTCTTCTAATGCTTTATTATGCTTTTCCATTTCTGACAATTTCGTTTTCAGAATCGCATTTTCTTTAGAAATCTCCGGAGCCCTCAACGCTATATAATCCATAATTTTACGTGCCACGCCACAAACCGGATCCGTAACCTTATGTCCCTTTGAACGCTTAATATCAAGAAAATCATATAATTTGGAATGAAGTTTCTGTACCATTATCAGAAAGTCTTCTGCCTTAGCCTCATTAACCCACAAATCAGCCTCCTCCATAATAAAGCAGCAAACAATCCCCAAAAATTCCAAATAAACAAGTAGTTTAACCAAGAAAACCAAAATACAGCGCAAAATATGTAAACAAAGCAACCAATGTAAACAAATACAACCGTCTCCTAGCAACAGATCACGTGCAAGGCCAAAAAAGAGTACCCTAATAAAACAACTCCAAACTAGTCCGGACAAAAACACACCTCAAATTAATAAAGGTACTTTAAAGTCAAAACAGAGGATCTATCGCAAAACGCAAGTAACAAATCTCAAGCTCATTAGTGAATAGCAATAAATTACTGACAGCATAAACCAAACAACTCAACAGACATTAATAAACAAAATGGCTTCCAAAACAACATGGAACGCGCGTAAGAACAAAAACACAGATTTAAGCAAAAATACAGTATACCGAGGGATTAAAAGGTCGTAAGAGTAAATAAAGTAAGTAGAAATAAATTTAAAATAAAATGAAAAGAGATTTACTTAAGGAAATAGTTAGATATTGGCATAAATTTATATGAAAGCCGACGATCTCTTAACGTGACGATTTGCCATGACTTAAAAATATTCAAAGCTCAAATGCAAACAAGATATAACAAAAAATATAAAGAATTGGTAAAATAACTTAAATAAATGTTATATAAACAGATTACATTAATTTTCAGAACAATTGGATGAGTATTTACTCGAAAATGGGACTTTAACTTGAGAGGTCGAAAACCACCACACAACACAGACGTTTCAGTAGAGACGTTCAGTACAAGGACCGGACATACATCAAAATGTAGGTCTCAATGTGCACATTAAGAATATCACTGTCTGCCAGGTCCTATCCTGCCGGAACTTGGTGGCAGCCGAACACTTTTTACGTCAATTTTGAATGTTTACCTATGTATCGAGTACAAGGACCGGACATTCATTGAAATGTCGGATTCAATGTGCACATTAAGAATATCACTGGCTGCCAGGTCCTATCCTGCCGGAACCCGGTGGGAGCCGCACTTTTATGACGTCAATTTTGAGTGTCTGCCTATGTATCGAGTACAAGGACCCGACATACATCAAAATGTAGGTCTCAATATGCACATTAAGAATATCACTGGCAGCCAGGTCCTATCTTGCCGGAACCCGGTGGCAGACGCAATTTTATGACGTTAATTTTGAGTATTTGCGTATGTATCGAGTACAAGGACCGGACATACATTAAAATGTAGGTTCAATGTGCACATTAAGAATATCACTGGCTGCCACATACATCAAAATGTAGGTTTCAATGCGCATAATAATAATATCACTGTCTGCCAGGTGCTATAGATAGGTAAACCCTCAAAATTGACGAAAAAATGAGTCTGCCACCTGGTTCCGGCAGAATTAGACATGGCAGACCATGATATTATTAATGTGCACTTTTAAACCTTCATATTTATTTATATATGGTCCTTAAATTTGACACATAGGTAGATATTCAAAATTGATGCCATAAAAGTGTTGCTGCCACCTGATTCCGGTAAAATTTGGACAAAGTAGACCCTTATATTATTAATATGCATTTTCAAACCTACATTTTGATGTATGTTCGGACCTTGAATTCGATACATAGGTAGACACTCAAAATTGACGTCATAAAAGTGTTGCTGCCACCTGATTCCGGTAAAATTGGACAAAGTAGACCCTTATATTAATAATATGAATTTTCAAACCTACATTTTGATGTATGTTCGGACCTTGAATTCGATACATAGGTAGACACTCAAAATTGACGTCATAAAAGTGCGGCTGCCACCGGGTTCCGGCAGGATAGGACCTGGCAGCCAGTGATATTCTTAATGTGCACATTGACACCTACATTTTGATGTATGTCTTGGTCTTGTACTCGATACATAGGTAAACACTCAAAATTGACGTCATAAATGCGCAGCTGCCACTGGGATCCGGCAGGATAGGACCTAGCTGCCACTGATATTCTTAATGTGCACATTGAGACCTACATTTTGATGTATGTCGGGTCCTTGTACTCGATACATAGGCAGACACTCAAAATTATCGTCATAAAAGTGTGGCTGCCACCAGGATAGGACCTGGCAGCGAGTGATACTCTTAATGCGCACATTGAAACTTACATTTTGATGTATGTGGTAGCCAGTTATATTCTTAATATGCACACTAATACCTACGTTTTGATGTATGTCTTATCCTTGTACTCGATACATAGGTAAACACTCAAAATTGACGTCATAAAAGTGCGACTGCCTTGCGTTTCGACAGGATAGGACCTGGCAGAGAGTGATATTCTTAATGTGCACATTGAGACCTACATTTTGATGTATGTCCGGTCCTTTTACTCGATACATAGGTAAATCGACGGTCGGCTCCTGGACTATTATGTATCTAGAAATTAACAACATCACAATTTTTTTGCCATAAACTTTTAGTATACTGCCTACTTAGTAAAATTTACTTGTTGCGATGGACCATTGTTAATATACATTGTTCTGTTGCCACAAAATACAATCAAAATGACGTTTTTGTACGTTTTCCGCATTTATTATCTTAGTTAAGGAATAGTACCCCATTTTTTTTTCTTATAAAATATGAAAGTACTAGGACAAGCTAAATAATATACATTTTTACCAACATGCTCCTCGTAATAGCAGATATAATCTGTTAAATGTTCAAAAATTTAAGAATCTGCAACATTTTAATTGCACTTATCTTGAAAAATTGACACTGTTTGAATAAAATAATATATATCATGTAAAAATTAAAAATATATACGAAAACAAGGAAAAGAAAGAGGAATGGGGTCTCGTGATATTTTTTGAAAACAAAATACAAAATTTACACATAGAGAAATCTTACTTCTCCCCTATCAGAAATTGAAATGCTTCATTTTTCTTGAAAAATGGAAAACATGGCGTTGTCGATTTGGTGGTTTGTGGGATCATTTAAAGCTTGTTAGTTTTGATGAGATACACTATGTCTTTTTAAAGACATTCTTAAATATTTTTAAATTATCTATACAAAATAAATTTACTTTTCAAAAGAAAATATCCTGGATTTGTCGAAAGCGTTCTATGAAAAATTAGAATTCCTTACTTTATACAGTTATTACAAATTTAATTTTTAATGCATAAGATGCATCACATTTTAAAATGTATTTATAACTTACTATTCTGAAAAATATGATTTTGATAAGATGTATAACACTTGACATTTCAAAGAATTTCGTTTTATTTTCATTCATAGAGTAAATTTTTCTAGAATAAGATATATTTGCGAAAATAAAGTTAGCATCCTATGAAGATAACATGGAATATATGTATTGAAATTTTACAGTTCCATTCATTTTCTCAAAAAGTTGCATTTAATCTCCTTACTTTTTCAATATTCTTTACGAAAATATGCATTTCCAGTAATCGACTTTTTTTCAACATTTCAGTAAATAACATACAATAGTTGTTCCAGATACATCTTACAATAAAATTAATAAAAAAACTTTCAATATTTTCTTCTAAAAAAGGTAACAAACATGTTACATTTATATTAAGAAAAGCTGGTTGTATTAGTAAAGGCCAATTATTAGCACGATAGATGTAGGTCCTAAGTGGGGGGTGCCGTAAGTGGAGGTCTTTTTAAGGAGCCTAACCCGCATTTACTCAAGGCAATCCAAAGTTTGAAGAAAATTATGGAAAACCCCGAACGATTAGGCCGAAGGTCGTGATTGGGTTCGAACACAGCACATTTTGTCTTCCAGTTTCTAGAGAAGAACATCTGAGCCACTGGTGGGCTATATAAAGAAAAGAAGAAAAGAAAACATTTAAAACATCTTATAAAATCTAACAAAAAATGTATCTAAATAAATCTTGGACTAATTAACTAAAATAATCCTTTATTTAAACAATTTGTTCTTCTATCTTGTTCCAGTTTAAATTAATTTTCTTATGTCTTAATTTTTACACACCAGTGTATGTCTTTTTGAAGACATTCTTTTTTTTTTAATTTCTATGCAAAATAAATTTAAAACTTTTCAAAAGAAAATATCTGTGCAATGCTTTATTTAAAAAATTAGATTTCTGTATTTCATAAAATTATTATACATTTAATTTTTAATGTATAACATGAACCATATCTTACAATGTATTTGTAGATAGATTATTCTGGAAAATATGATTTTGAAAAGCTGTATAACGCCTGACATTTCAAAGATAACCGTTTTATTTTCATGAATAGAATAAATTGTTCTAGAAAAATGTAAGTTTGCAAAAATAAAGTTATATTCAGCATACGTTATAAAGATAACATCGTAATTATATTGAAATTTTACAGTTCTATACTTTGTCTTTAAATGTTACTCTTAATCTCCTTAGATTTTCTACACATAGATATGTATTTTCAGTATTCGAGTTGTTTTGAAAATTTAAGTAAATAAAATGCAATAGAGTTGTTTCAAATATATGTTACATGCGATAAGATTAATAAATAATTTTTATTATTTTCTACAAAACAATATTGCAATAGACAGGTTATATTTATATAAAGATAAGAAAAAAAGAAAATACTATATAAAATATATTATAAAATCTGATAAAAACTACATGTAAATAAAACTTGGATTGAAAAACCAAAGCAATGCTTTAATTTTCTTAATCCTATATATTTTAGTAAATTTCTTGGATGGTAATTGGTTTAATTTAAAAGCGTTTCTAAAAAGCTATATTATTTTTAAATCCCTATTTGGCTAGTAGTGTATATACATGTTTAATTAACCGTACTTTTTCATACACTATTTCTTATTAACTTGAAAAATGTTTTTTTGAAAAGATGTATAAGGCTTGACATTTCATAGAAAACTGTTCTTTTTTCATTTACAGACTAAATCTTTCTAGTAAAATATATTTTTGCGAAAATAAAGTTAGCATCCAGCGTATGCTATGAAGATAACGTCGGATATATATTGCAATTTTACAGTTCCATAGATTTCCGCAAAAAGTTACATTTAATCTCCTTACAATCAATTATCTACAAAGAAGTATCTATTTTCAGTTCTCGAGTTGTTTTAAAAATTTCAGTAAATAAACTAAAAGAGAATTGTCTCAAATGTATGTAACATGCAAAGGAATGATAAAGAACCTTTAATATTTTCTACTAAAAATGGTAGTAACAATGTTATATTTAAGGGAATAAATAAACAAAAAAAAGAACAAGAGAAGTTGGTTGTACTTGTAACGACCAATTATCAGTACGATGGATATAGGCCCTAAGGGCAGGAGGTGTATCCGCAGGGGACTTTCCAAGGGAACCGTATCCGTATTTACGAAAAAAAATATCCAAATTTTTGAAAACACACAACTCCAACGGCTGCGTTTGGCTTCTAACACAGTAGCTGCCGTCTATCAGTTTAAAGGACAGAACCTCTTGATCCCTTATGTTTCTACATGAAGAAAATAAAAAGAAAACAATGTTTAAAATATGCTATAAAATCTATCAAAAACTACAACTAATTAAAATTTGGCTAATAAACTAAAATCACGCTTTATTTAAACAAGTCGTTCTACTCCATGTTCGAATTTAAATTTATTTTCTTAGGTCTCACTTTTCGCAAATCAGTGCATGTCTTTTTAAAGACATTCTTAATTTTTTTTCTATACAAAATAAATTTACTTTTCACAACAAATTATCTTTGATTCGTAGAAAGCTTTATGAGGAAATGGAAGACATTGATACAGCTTTTTTCAAAAAAAAAAATGGTGTCCAGAAAGCAGAAAATTCAAGTTATTTTTCTATGTGCCGTCAGCAAAACCTGTGTAGTGTATTATAAAAATGTACAATTGTTGTTTTATACATTATTTTTGCACGTAATTTTGAAAAAATCAAAAAAAAAGTAATTTGTATCAATGTGCCCCATCCCCGGGGAAGACTGATACACTTTAACACGTCTGAGAAAAATGGAGATAAAATAACACCAATGCACATTTTTCATAGAAAAATAGTTAGCAAACAATTTTATATGCATTTATAGACAATAAAATCGCACACAATTTATTTGTAAGCGATATTAAAGCAATCAAAATGAAATGTATAATGACTTGATGTTCTGGCTGTTCCTTGTCTTTTTGTAGGCTGTGGTAACTTTTTCATATATGGCACTTTAATCCCAGAATTATCTTCTTTCTTAGGAAAGATGAAATAATTACCAGGTTTTCTGTTTGTGAATCGGTTTACAAACATAATATAAAGAATAATTGTAGCAAAAATTATGTTTACAATATAATTTTCCTGTACTGTTCTGCAGCTTTTTTCTCTTACTTAACATTTCTCATGTCGATAGCATTTATTTCTCTGGAGAATCGATATAAATTTAAGATTTGCCAGGCTGCCGTCCATTTTTTTTGTTAATTTTACTAGCACTATATATTGTGTAAGTTTGTACGTCTTCTGTTTGCAAAAATACTATATAATGTTCTAATATAAACAAATTAGAGCTATTTCACTTCAATAAAAACTAATAGTAGAAATTTTTGGCGAAAAATTATTGAATTAAGGAGTGTATGGTAAAAAAAAGTAAAAGGTAATGAAAAAATGAAATAGAAAAAGATTTATTTTGTATGAATGTGCCCCGACAAAGACTGTATCAATGTACCCCATACAGCCATTTTGAATAAAATGAGTCGCAAATCCAACACTTCATAATTTATCTAACAATAAAGAATGAGGAACTGCTAAAGAGTAGCTTTACTTGCCAGGGAGGGTATTCTTTTCGGTTGAACATATGGGAACAATTGTATAATACCATTTCAATTGTACAACTCAAATTTACTTTTGACCTACAAAAACAATTAATCACCCACACCATTTCATCAAACTATTGAATCATTCCAAAACTTTCTTTATGTAGTTAATTTTATTAGTATCACCTTTTGCAGCTGTTGTGAAACTTCCTGTAATGACCCTGTGTGCTGTACAGGGGGTGTATCAATGTGCCCCAAGTATCAATGTGCCCCAGTTCCCCCTACATAAAAATTAGATTTCAGTATTGTATAAAATTATAAGATATTTAATTTTCAATGCGTAACATGAATCCTATCTTACAATGTATTTTTAGATTGATTAATCTGCAATATATGACTTTGAAAAGATGTGTAACACCAAAAAATAAAATAAATGTTTTATTTTCATTTGTAGAGTGAATCTTTCTAGGAAAATATATATTTGCAAATATAAAGTTAATATCCAGCATGCGCTATGAAGATAACATCGGATTTATATTGAAATTTTACAGTTCCATACATTTTCTCAAAAAGTTACATTTAATCTTCTTACTTTTTCAATTTTCTACACGGAGATATGTATTTTCAGTTCTCGAGTTGTTTGAAAATTTCAGTAAATAAAATTAAGAGAATTGTTTCAAATATATGTTACATGCAATAAGATTAATACAGAACTTTGAATATTTTCTACAAAAAAGTAACTGGAAACATGTTATATTTATATAAAAAAAGCTGGTTGTATTTGTGGCGGCCAATTATCAGTACGATTGAAATAGGCCCAAAGGGGAGGATGTCCTACGTGTGGTTTTCCAAGACGTATTTACGCAATCAAATCCGTGATTCGAAGAAAACCACGGAAACTCCGAACCCTTAGGAAACGGCTGCGATTGTGTATGAACACAGCACCTGTCGTCTCCCAGTTTTGAGAGCAGAACCTGTCCACTACTCGTAGGTCTATATAAAGAAAAGGAAAACGAAAACAATGTTTTTTTATTTTTTCTGATATGAACTTTTGATATACTAATATGAAATGGATTACATTTGAAAATAGTCATTTTAATTAAAATTCACTAAAATTACAGACAATACAAATAAATAATTAAAAATAAAATAATTTCATAAAACGTTTCCGATTCTTTCTAATACCCTTATCTGTTATTTCAACGTATGAGTCAATCAGATTTAAAAACAAAAACAAATGGTAAACGTCAGAACAAATTAACCAACTTGTTTTTCAATGAGTTTATAATTATTATTGTTTCAAATGATAAAATTCAGATATTTATGTATTTTATATTGCCCTTTTGATAAAACAACATTACAATTATGTCTTGTATGTGCACTTTTTTAAAATGTCTTCAAAAACAGAGAAAATAAGCAGAGACTTTCTGTAAATTTACGTTAGCTCTTGGCTAAATGTAATTGATTGAATATCTCGGTCTATATAATAAAAGGAAAAAGAAAACAATGTTTATTTTTTTTCTCCGATTTGAGCTTTGGATATTTTGATATGAAATGGATTACACCTGAAAATAGTCATTTTAATTAAAAATCACTAAAATTACAGACAATAAAAATAAATAATTAAAAACATAAAATCATAAAAATAATTTCATAAAACGTTTCCGATTCTTTCTAAATCCCTGATCTGTTATTTGAATGTATAAGTCAATCCGATTTAAAAACAGCAACAAATAGTAAATTTCAGAACAATTTACCCAACTTGTTTTTCAATGAGCTTATAATTATTATTGTTTCAAATGATAAAATTGAGATATTTATATATTTTATACTGACCTTTTTATGAAACAACATTACAGTTATGTCGTATATGTGCAATTTTTTTTAAATATCTTCGAAAAAAGAGAATGTAAGCATAGACTTTCTATAAATTTACGTTAGCTCTTGGCTAAATGTATTTGATTGAATATCTCGCTCAGTATTGTACAGCCATTAGTCTCCAGCGGACAGATTTCCAAGTCTATATTTAAACATATAATTTGCAAAGCTTTAATTTAAAAAGCGCACTTTTAAAATCCCCCTAAAATTTTATTAGATATATTGAAGAAGAAATTTTGGTTTAAAAAGTGTGTTATTAAATATTCGAATAATTTAGAAAGTAAGAAGTCATCTCCACCGAGTTACATTTTTTTTTAAATCATAAATAATTTTTGAGTTGATTCATTTATAACATGTGCCAAATTTGATAATATTAATAATAAACTAAATGTAAATTAAAAATATTCCTCCTCTGAATCATAGTACACCATTTGCATACATTAATGACAGCTATTAAGACCGTACAAAAATGACTTTTGTAACTCTACAAAAAAGTTGTATTTAATCCTACACAATCATGGCCTGTTTTTCTAAATTATAATTAGAAAGCTGTAGCAATACTTGTATATTAATTATGTCATTATAAAAATTTTACAGACATTTCTTTTCATCCTTTACAGATATATCTGTAGGTTTTAAAATAGGTTATAGGAAAACGTGCCATAACTCTATAGGATTCTATAAAACTTTTTGCACAATTTACAATTTTAACAATTTGTTTTAGCGTATATTCAATCCTTTTACATTTCCATTTTTTAAATGGAACTAATCTTATCTATTATTTATCGCTTTTAAATTACTACCATGTCTATTTCCAAAGGTACTCACTTCATAAGGTGAATTAAAAGCTAATTAGAACGTTTTTCGCCTATAAGATAGACTCATATATAGATTCTTGTAACCCTCAGGTATAGTGCATGTTCGAACAGGAACTGTCGCCATCAATTTGCTACCATTAGTTTTAGTATATACTTGGTTTAAATCCATTAGGCTTTTAAATTGATTCAACATAATTTTGAATGTTTTTAAAATGCTTTTAGTGTATTTTCACCCTTTCAAACTCCGAATTTTATTTATAATATTCATATAGATTATATGCATGCTATAATTAAGTATCATGAGAAGTTTCGAGATGCTATGCCCTATAGATTCACAAAAAATGCAATTTAGGGCATTTTTTCTCTTGCAACACTTTGTTGATAGTGATACGAACACGAAATAGAGCCTATGTGGTATCAAGTATTGGAAGTCATTATTAAAATTATAGTCATTATTAAGATCATATGGATTATCGGTTTCCAACGAGCACTTTTAAAATCGGTTTGGTAGTATCTGAGATTGTGTAGAAATTGAAATTTAGAACGCTTAAATTTTTTTTTGCTTCATTTTTAAACTTTTTAAATTCTATTATTTTTAACAACAGTTCTTAGAAATATTTTATATCATTTAAGGAACTATCATGCCGAATTTCATGCTTCTAGGTCTTTTAGTAATACAAAAATTGCACTTATAGAAAGTGTTTCTACTCTGAATTATCTTTGAATTACATCCACTGACATAACATTGAGTCTGTGCTAGAACAGTGAGTGACACCAGAATTTGAACACCATTACTTTTTTAATTGGTTCGCTAGTTCCAGAGATTACCCCCTACAAATAAACGCACAAATTTTACTTTTTTTATATTGATATACATTTATTATTGCTGTTACTTCAGAGTCAATCTAAAGCAAATTTTTAAAAATACCTGTTTGAAATTTGTTTTTTGTTTTTAATTGATAGAAAGAATACTATGTGTCACATGTTACTGTATACAATGAATAATGAAAACAGATACCAACATTGCCTTTACCATAATTAATTTAAACATTTCAAAATAACATTACAAAAAATGTCCTTTTAAGAAAAAAAATAAAACTGTCATTTAACAGAAATAAGTTAAGTATATATCAAAGCACTTTACACCTTTAAAAAAAGTTTCTTTAAAAATGAAATATGTTACTTCTCTTATTTCAAATGCTATATCTGTTAAAAAAGATTTTCCTTACTAAATTATATTCATTAAGATATTTAATGTTTATATTCTACCTCCCATTAGTAGAACAATAATTGGAATACTTTTTTTTTCCTTTTTTTCTAATCGATGAACCTTTTATAAAAATGCTGTTATTTTAAGCATCTGGAAAATATTTTTTTTTAGCACACTAGAAATATAACAAGAATTCTACGGATAAGAATACTTTTAAATAGCGTATTAATTTTTATTTTAAAACGAAATAAAAAAGTACAATATTTACCATAAAAACATTAATGAATATTTCAGTGCTTCTATGAGAGGCAGTTTAGGAAATGCTCCGAAATTATATATATATTTTTTTTTTTATAAAAAATGAGGGGCTGCAATTTACTTAATTAAGAGTTACATAAAAAATAACTAATAAATAATATCTGAAAAAAATCGATAAAGTACACTTTAGCACATAATGATAATTAGGCTTCATTTTTTTTCAAAAATCCATTTTTTCCGATTTGAATTTAAATTTACTTATAATTTCTTCTTAGTAACATAATAAAGCAACTAACTGTAAGATATTAAAAACGCCATTTAACTGAAAATACTTAAGTATTAAAGCATATTACGCCTTTTAAAAAAGTTTACTAAAATAATTAAATTAAAATATGTTTTTACTTTTACCTCGAATGCTATAAATGTTTAAAAAATATTTTCTTTACTAAATTATATTCGTTAAAATATTTAATGTTCATTTTCTACCTCCCATTTACAGTATTAATAATTGGAATACCTTTTTGTTAATCGATCAACATTTGATAAAAAAGCATTTAGGAATTTTTTTTAGCACACTAAAAATATAACAAGGATTCTCAGAATAAGAATGCTTTTGAATAGTATACTAATTTTTATTTTGTAGCAAAATAAAAAAAGTTTAATATTTATCATTTAAAAAGTTAACGAAATTATTTCAGTAGATATATAAGAGGCAGGTTCGGAACAGTTCCGCATTTTTTTTTTAATTGAAAATGTGAGGCTGTAATTTACTTAATTAAGAATTACATTTAAACACTAATAAATAATATCTGAAAAAAATCGATAACGTACACTTTAGCACATGATGCTAATTAGGCTTTAATTTTTGCAAACGTCATTTTTTTTTCGAATGTGAGTTTTAAATTATTTCAAATTTCTCATTAGTAATATAATAAAGCGGTACTAACTAACGGTAAAATATAATTAATTAATAAACTACTGATAATAATACTGTCGCCGGTAAAACATTTAAAGTTATTTTTTCCTAAAGGAAAATTCCAACAGCCATATAATTCATAAATACAAAATATTTAAATGCAGCAAAAACAAATAAAAATCAAACAATAAATGAACAATGCGTATAGTATTTTTTTCTGTATACAATAAAACATGAAATACAATTATCAAAGCCCCTCAAATTGATTTTCGTGTATTTATACATTGATAAATATATTTGTTATATGGATTAACCGAAGAAAAAATAGTTAAAGTCAAATGTTACATAAAGCTAGATGCAAGTATTAATTAAATTTAGATGATTATTTGTAAAAAAACATATACGCGAATAGAAGTTTAAAGGGAAAATCTGTATTTTCTTTCCCGACACAATACTAAACACTTGTCCATCTCCTGATAAATCTTATTAGTTTGGAATAGTTTCAAAATGTGACTATGTTGAACGTGCATTCTATATAAAAATGCGCATTTATATTTAGTCGATGTAAAAATAATTAATTAAAACCCATTTGTGTAAAATTGCTCTGGCTTGCAAAAATAATCAGTAGATAGAATCAATGACATATATTTGATAGGGAATAAGATGCAATTATCAAATGATAATAAATAATAATCAATTTTTTATTGTTAATCTAGATTCCAAAAGAATAAAATTTTCCTTCAAACGTATACTTTAAGAATCTTGTAGATACCTCAATGAGAAAACACTAAATCGTACGGCAAAACTACACTGAAAACAAGTCGGGAGTTGAACTTCAATCGTACCAACTGATGTGCGTTCGTAACAAATCGAAGTTTTAAAAGCATTTAGATCTTGGTTAATAGTATGTAGGATAGTTGCCGAAAACTTATGTGCATCCAAACAACGTTTTCTCCAAGTGTGTTTTCTATTATATAGAATGTAAATTCTAGTAAATATCGGCATCGTATATCAATTTCGTAAAAGGTAAAATAGTTTAATTTAATTACAATGCACTCTAAACAATGTTCCCCCTATACAACAATGTTACGGACTACTTCTGTAAACCCCTATAAATTAATAATGCAGATTTCGATATTCTCATTTTGAAATCCCGCACAGGCAACGATAATTTCTAAAATCATAGAAATACACATTCAATTGATACTTTATCTTGAATGCCATGCTCCTATTGTTGCTGTGATACGCTCGAATATCCCAAAATTTTAGACACGCACTAAGCTTTAACAGTAAAAACAGTAAAATCAATCGATAAAATCAGTAAAATACGTGTTTCATTATTTTATTAGTAGATAGAATTTCTGGAATTTTCATATTCTACAAAAAAGGATGCCTCTATATGAATAGTTCTAAAATTTTCGTTCTCTTTATTAACGCTGTTAGGGAAGCAATTTATAAGATCTCTAAAATTTTTATTTGATTATTATTTTTATAAAGTTTTTATCCTGAATTTACCGCTTCTACCTAAAACGACGGTTGTAATATCTTCAAGTATCTTTAAATTTTTGAATTTCCTTTTAAGGTCAGGATTTCTAAAATGGTTGAAACACATGACAATTATTTATCTAGTAGATATATTTACAGGAATTTCAGGTTTTTATTTAAACTGGATTCTGACATATGCCAAGTGTTCTAATATGTTTTACCCCTTTTTTAACAGACTTTAGAAGGAATTTATAAATCCACTGACACAAGTGTTTAATTATTTTATTGGATTTTTTTATATTACTTTTCTACTGAAACCTTTGCTGTGATATGCCGAGTATTCTAAAATTTTTGCCCACAATCCCCAACTCTCTCCTTGGTGAGAATTTCAGAAGTCGCTGGAACAGTTGTTTAATAATCTTTTTTTAGTAGGTTTAGGTTTTGGAATTTCAAGCTCTAACCTAAAACGGCTGATGAAAAGGGAAGAATATTTAAAATCACTGAAAAACATGTGTGTTTATTTCTTAAGTAGAATTAGTTTCTGGAAATCCAAGGTCATACCTGACACAACTGCTGAGATATGCAAAATGTTCTAAAATATTCGACTCCCTGTTTATATCTCATGTAATTTGGGGGATAGGTTAAAATTCTCTGAAACACTTGCTTTTTTTTAAATAGATTTTTCCTGCAATTCCAAGCTTCTTCAAAAAAAGCTGCTCAGATATGTCAAGAGTTCTAAAATGGTCCACCCCCCCCCCCTCTAAGAGAGAGCCCTTTGAAAAAATTATTCTATAATCGATGAAGTAGGAATTTTACTATCATTTTAGTGGATGTATTTTCTGGAATTTTAAGCTCTTACCTATAAGGTTTGCTGCAATATGGTCAAATGATCAAAAATCGTCTCTCTTTCCTTTAACAAATCTAGGAGAAGAATTTATAAATTCGCTGAAGGACATCTTTAATTATTAGTACATTTATGTTCTGAAATTTCAAGGTATTAATGTACGAAGGAAATAAAAACCCTTCTTTAGTACTTCTCGTTTATTTCATAAGAAGTACGTTTACTCCAATTTTGATATCTCTACATTCTGTAGTTTGGTTTGGTTGATGATGAGTCAATATGGCGAACGTTACCCTGTATATATGGAAACATAATGTTCTCGATCAATTATATTTATTTATCATTAAATCCTATATATTTACTTTACAATAGAATCAGATTAAATTACCATTTAAAAAAAATGATTAAAAATAAATACTTAAAATAAAAGAACGGAGAAATACATTGCAAATAATAAAATAAAATAAATTTAAACTGTAAGCGGGAAATTGCAAATCTCTCTGGTACTGCAGTACGCCGTGCGTAATATGATTTTCTCACAGTGGAGAAAACATTTAATATTTGAAATGCAGACGTTCATTATTTTTTCAACAAAACATTTTTATAAGTTACCTTCTTATATTCATGACCACAGATATATTCAGTTAATATTGTATCTACCTAATCATCAGATAATTTTCAAATGGTAAAATCCATGTCTAGTTATGAAAGTAAGTTATAATTAATATTAAAAATTTTCTACAAAAAAAATAACAGATAAAAAACGATTGCGAGAAAACTATTGATTAATACCGATAAAAATATTCACTTTCAAAAAATTGAAATTTTTAGGTTGGGCACGGTTTAAAATAAAAATCCTTTGCACGGTTGTAATTGAATGGTGTAATAACATACATTTTAGCGTGGTGATACAAAATATATCTTTTTTTCGTTTATGATTTTTTTTCCTAACTCACAAAGTTGTTTTAATTATCTAACTAAATGAACTGATTAAAAATATTCAATTCCAATCTCATGCAAGTGTAACAGATGCATTTTTGAAAATTATCGCTGAAAATTTTGAGGTTTTGGTGCCAAAAAGATCACCAAATTAAATATATATAATGTATTTATATGTATGTAATAGCCTATGAACTGCTATATTAAAAGAATGGGTTTTATATCATTCGATTCAACGTAGAAAAAATACATTAAAGTTTGTTATCAGTTAAAAAAATCTATAGAATGAGAAAGTTTTTTTTTTAGTTCTATCTCTTTTTTTACTCCTTACTTTCTTAGCGGCACTCTATATCATAAGAAGTAATTTTAACCCTATTTTCAAGATTTTAGACAGTTTTGTTTGACGTTGATTAATTCTAAGCCAGAACTTTTTCATGTATATATACATTTATTGTTGATTGACTACTAATGTAGCTCACGTTTTATACAATGTAGATCATGGTACATGTATATATATATATGTCGTTTTTATATCTCCGGGAAAAAATAAAATAAAATTTTAAAAGGTGGAATGACTAGGCATATTTATAAGTTAGTACTGGATTTGAATTATAAGTGCGAAATAATTTGAAGATAGTTTCTCAGTATTTTTATGTCTGATGAGTGAAATATTACTAACTGATTCTTAATATTCCGTACTAAAAAGTTACGAAAATGTCATTTTTAAAAGTAATATTTAGAAAAAATGAAGATGTTAAACTTATTTAAAACAAATAAATAGTCTTCTATAACTTATTTTTTATATCTCAAGGCAGAAATTCATCAGAAGTATAAAATTGCAACAATTTAGCGTAAATATTTATAACAATTCAGTATCTATTTCCTATTTTTGAACGCATTTTTCTTTAAGTTTTAACATTTTATTTAAAATAGGAAAAAAACTGGCTTTAAATATGGATTTTTTTTTTTTTTTTTTTTTTTTTTTTTTTTTTGCATTTTAAAACATTCTATGAAAACACTATCATTTATCTTTATTTTGCAAAATTTACTTTTTTTTCAATTTTTATATATTTACTAATCTGTAATAAATCTTTCATTCTCAAATGTCTTGAAGTTTTTCTAAATATCTGAGAGCTATATTCTTTTCAGATAATCTTTCATTATTATTTTAGAAAAATAGATGTTTGTTATTAATTACGCTATAAAAGGTTTTTCATTAAAATCCTAACATTTTTTGTAAAATAATAAACAATGGATTTCTAATTTAGAAGCTCTACTTATAAAATATTTTTAAGCGTGCTAAGAGTTCACTGGGAGTATCTTTTTTATTTTAAAATAATGAACACTAAATCCATATTTATCAAAATAATTTTAAAACGAATTTCTGCAAACTAAATATAAAAACGTGTTATTTGAAAATTATATTGAGAAGAAATAAAACCATTCTTAAGAATTCAAATTTAAGCAACAAGCAATTATAGTGACATAGTTTAAAATATATAGGTGAGACTGGGGATGGTTGACCGACATTTTATTAAATTATTTTTAAGTTTTTGAACATAGATTTAACATAGAGTAAAGTTTTGTATATCATTTTATTCGTTATTCAATCAGCTATCAAAATAAAACTATGACGTAAATAATGTAATATATAAGAATTTTGAAAAAAAGATCGATTTTAATCGTGAGAAAATAATGTGTCAAAGCTCTCCACATATTGATGGTTTGACCTACTATATTGGAGGCTTCACCCGTATTTTTTATTGAAGAAAGACAATAATAAACAAATATGCAAATAAAATATGTCTAAAAAATGCAGAATGTATTTAATCTACAAGGTTTAAACAAATAAAGTAAGTTTAAGAAACACCAAATTTCTTTATGTTATAACGTTTAAAACTTTGAAAAACCCTTAACATTTAACTGATATCACCAGCTTCACTGCTGTTTTCAATTTTTGTTGTTTAACGTGTAAATTTCGGTTTAAATAGAAACACTGCGAAAATCGCGTTACATTTCGAACTTTTGTAGTATATACCCAAATTGGGTTGAATGATTTTTGGGTATTTCTAATTTGGAAAATTCAGTTTGTAGCACAAAATCGTTTTAAATAAGTCTGATTTTTAACGACATTAAAACAGTTAAAATAACTTAGATAGTATATACATTATACCTCAGAAATTTTTATTAATTTAATGTTAATAAAGATCTGCTCTGTTTTGAACCATCTTGGGATATCTATTTTGGGAACAATACTATACTATTTTGGAATCCTTACTGTACCATTTCAGGAAAATTACTATACCCAGAAATCTTTCAACCCAATTTGGGTCTTCAATTTTTACAATGTGCACATTAATTATAACAGCCTTGTACACAATGTAAGTACGGAACACTATCCTATAAGTGATCCGCCTTCGATTCAATTTTGATGGATTGGGGTGAAAAACTGTTGCAAAATAGTTATGTGCTAATTTCTTTCTCATCAGTTAAAGGTTATTTTTTAAAACTTCCTTCGTATTGCTCCTGTATCTTTACAGAATAAATTAGCATTTTTTTTTCAAATATGAATTTTAATGCTTAATTATATATCGAGTATAATAAGCACTTAATTAACACACTTAATAAACACTTAAGCTCACTTAATTAAGTAAGCTTTGACAATGGTCACTCCTCCCACACATTGACTTTATCATGCCTTCCATCATAGCCTTTTTGTAATGAATAGCATGTAGTTATTTTATGTTATTTTAAACCTTATTTACTGTGGAAACTTCATACCAAAGCTCAATATTTCTGGTTTAAAGAAAACCTGTTTGCTCTAACTTCCATGACATATATTATCTGAAAACCTCTTACAAATATTACTAAAAAACTCACGTTTCATGTTCAGAACTCTTCAAAACTAATTCTGTCTACACCTGTTTCAATAAGCATAAAACAAAGGTTATGTTGATTGGCCATTTTATAAGATTTTATTTCCATGTATCAAAAAAAAAAAGTCTGATACGCATTTAAATACGAAAATAGACGGGTGGGTTAAGCCTTCCATATGGTCAACCATCTGTAGTCTCCCCTCATACAAGATTTTAATAATTAAACACAATTACTTAAAAATTGAGTACTAAAAACTGAAAAAGCTGAAAGAACCTTAAAAGCTAGTACCGTTTCAGAATATTAGAGTAAATATGTGATATAATTAGAGTTAGTGTGATTATTCAAGTCAGCCAAGTAAAATATTGCATAAAATATTTCAATTGACACTATATATTTAACTCAAAAAACATGTTTGTTTCAAAACCGTTATTATTATTATTATTATTATTATTATTATTATTATTATTATTTTGTATTAATTAGAAAAACTGAAAATGTTCAATTTATTTAGAAACAAATAAATAATCTTTTATAATCTACTTATTTTTATTTTTTTATTCAACATTTCACTTAAATATTTTTTTTAATTTGGGCACATTTACTTTTAAATTATAACATTTTACTTGAAATAGGGAACATTGTGTTGCAACTTGCATTTTTTAAATCTTAAAATTTTCTATGAATACACCATTATTAATCTTTATTTTGCAAACGTTAACTTTTTTCCGCAATATTTACGCAACTGTAATAAATCTTTTATTCCGAAATGTCGAATTTTTTCTAAATGTATTAAAGCTAAATCTCTTTCTTCGATTTTCATTTTAGAAAAATAGATATTTTTTATTAATCATATGATAAAATGTTTTTAATTAAAATCATTCGAATGTTTTTTGTAAGAAAATAAATACTAGATTTCTAATTGGGCTGCAAAATTTTTAAAACGTTTTTGAATATGCTAAGAATTTACTAGAGTCATTAAATGTATTTTAAATTAAGGAAAGTATATTCCTGTTTATTAAAATATTTTAAAAGAAATATCTAGAATATAAATTTAAGGAGTGTCTATTTTGAAATTACATGAAGAAGAATTTGACTCATTCTTAATAATTTAAACTTAAGCAATAAGCAGTAATATTGTCATATTTTAATATATACATATACAAGATGACTTAAAAATTTACTATACTAAAAACGACAAAGTCAAAAGTACAAGAGACTCGTATTAGAATAATAGAGTAAATATGTGATATAATTTGAATATAGTATGTACAAGGTGTCCAGCAAATAACACCCTGATTTCAAAAATTAAATTTCTCAAAAAGAAAGATGGATAGTAATATGCGGTAAACGGTTTTTTCATTAGGTTGTAACGGTTGGACGGCCAGCGGGGGAGTGGAATGGAGACATGACTGAGAACATAAGATAAAAACCAGTTTATTTAAACGGTTAGGGCTCAAAGGCAGTGGAGCAGTTCTTGAATTTTAATCACTAGCACCAATACTGAAGGATTAAACTTATACTCACAGCTCCGGCACTAACTCAATCGGGGCACTTCAGATTACTTCTCACCTAAACTTCAGCTAGGCTGCTAGATAAATTTTATTAGACAGCCCGTGGCTATATATATATTCTTTATTAACTTTGAAATATTCAACATAATTAAAATTAACTCTTACCTTCGGCCAACTTCTCGAATCGCCTTCCAAAACTCCTTGTCAACTCACTGAAGGCTAGATAATACTTGATATCACTCGCTCTAGATCAATCCCACTGCCTGTCGTCACCGCCTAGCTAGCTTCTAGTCACTACTAACTGGCTAACGCCGCTAGACACACCACTAGTCGGCTAACACCGCTAGACACACCACACACACTCAAACTCCAAGCTTTTATATGCTGCAAACTGAGATACTACAAATTTACATATTACTTCTAACCGCGACATAACTGTAGAATCCGAGAAAGACACACACGCTCTAGAATGTTAAAGTAAAAGAGAGGATAGATGTCGCTTTCACGCTTACACATTGACTTCACGATCTCAAAAATGCTTGAGTGCCTATATTACAAAGGTCACTCCCCACAAGGTAATCTGTAAAAATCTTATACAGAAATTTCAAACAGTAAATATTTTGAAAAAATTGCGTTTTTCTTGCACAGAATGCTTTGTTTTGACATTATTCTTGTTTTAAATTGCCTGCAGAGAAATATTTTTTTTTTTTTTGAGCTTACAGTGCGGTATTTTAAAGATTTTTCGAAGTAAATTTTTAGAATTTCGAAATTTCAAAAATTTAATTTAAAAAAACTATGAAATATGGCACTTTAAGCCGAAGATCACATTCTCTGGCAGCAATCTAAAGAAAGAAAAATGTCAAATCAAAGCATTCTTTGCAATCAGAACACAATCTTTTCAAAATATTTACCGTTCGAAACTTTTGTACAATTGTTTTACAGCTTACCTGATAAACAAACCGTTTACTGCATAATTCTATTGATCTTTGTTTTTGAGAAATTTAATTTTGAAATCAGGGTGTTATTTGCTGGACACCCTGTACTTTTAAGTCACGTAGTATAATATTATCTAGAATATTTCAAAGAGATAAAATATATTATCAGCCCTAAAATATGTTTATTACGAAAAAGTTATTTTATTTATTTATTCATTTATTTATTTTGCATTAATTAAAAAAAAAAACACAGAATATGTTGAATTTATGCAGATGCAAATAAACATTCGTCTATAATCTATTTTTTTGCAATTTTTAAATCAGCCTTTCACTTAATTATTTCTTAATTTTCAACATATTTTCTTTTAAATTTTAACATTTTATTAAATTTTACTTGAAATATGAAATATTGCCCTCCAACATGTATTTTTATTTTACATTTTAAAAGACCATGATACATCTTTATTTAAAGAAACGATAGTTTTTCCCAAATAATAGAGTATATATGAGATATAGTATATAGTATACAGCATACAGCATTAATACTAATAGAGTAGTAATAATAGAGAGAGGTAAAAAAATTAGAGTAAATGTGTGATATATTTGACCAAAGTGTCTACTCTCAAGTCAATTAAGTGCAATATTACCTGGAATATGAATAACTGATATCATATAATTAATCCCAAAACATATTTATTACGCATTTTATTTTATTTATTTTTATTTTTATTTTTAATTCTTCATTTAGTTAGTTAGTTATTTTTTTAATTAATAAAAATTGAAAATGAATAATTTATTCAAAAACAAATAGATATTCTTCTGAAATATGTTTATTTTTTATTTGTCAAGTCAGCATTTGACTCAATTATTTCTTACTTTTGAGCACAACTATTTTAACATTTTATTTGAAATAGGAAACATGGTTTTCAAACATGCATTGTTCTTTGAATTTTAAAATATTCTATGAAAAAAAAACACCATTTATCTTTATTTCAAGAAAGGATAGCTTTTTTTCCGTTCTTACTTAACTCTAATAAAACTTTTATTCGCAAATGTCTCCAAGTTTTTCGAAATATCGGAGAATTCAATCCTTTTCACTTCATGTTTCATTATTATTTTAGAAAAATAAATGTTTGTTATTAATTACATGATAAAAAGATTTTCCTTAAAAAGTAAAAAAAAAAATTGTAAGAAAATAAATATTGGATTTCTAATTATTTTGCAAAATTTATCCAACATTTTTTAGCATATTAAGACTTTACTAGGAACAATCAATGCATTTTTAAATAATGAATATTATATGCATATTTATCAAAATATTTTTAATAGAAATTTCTAGAATATAAATTTAAGGACGTGTTATTCCTTAAGTACAGGGAAAAAAATAATTACATTCATAACAATTTAAATTTAAACAATAAGCAGTAATAATGTCAAAATTAAAAATATATAAATAGAAGATAACATAAAAATGTAGTACTAAAAACAGACAAAGTTGAAAAAACCATAAAAGGTAGCACCGTTATATAATAATGGAGAGTAAATATGTGATATAATTTTAATGTAGTGTGCATTTTCAAGTCTGTTTAGAGAAATAATAGCTAGAATACTACTAACCACTATAACAGATGTAAATTTTCCATTTTTCATATTTGGGTAAAACAAATCCGGGCCAGGATTCGAACCAGGGATGTATTGGTTGAAGTCGCCAATTCTCTTTCGACTGAGCCATCCCGGACACGAACACTGGAGGACTTTTTCGCCCAATTAACCTCAACGATCACTTTATCTGGCTTGATACTCTGGATCAGCTCAACAGAATAAATCGAAAGTCAATGTATGAAACTGCCGAAATCGCTGCATACGAAACTACATTAGATTAATTTTAAACACGATTATTCAATCGGTAAATTAATTATAACAAATGTAAATAAATACTGGAAAAATGTAAAAATGAAAAATGGAAAAATTACATCTGTTATAATTTATTTACAATTGAATAATTGTGTTTAAAATTAATCTAATACTAACCTCTATATTTGGTCAACATTTAACTATATATTTAGTCTAAAAACATGTATCTTACGAAACCATTGTCATTGTTTTTTTATATTAATTAGAAAAGACAAAAAAATATGATTTTTTAAAAAGAAATAAATAATCTTTTATAATGATTTTATATTAATTTTACATGTCAACATGTCACATAAATGTTTCTTAGTTTTAAACACATTTATTTTTATGATAAAAAGTTTAATAAATCCAATAGATTGTTTTAAATCACCTGATTTTAAAAGGTTCACCTTTTATATAAACTTTTTAATAAAATGTTATTTTACTTAAGAAGGGTGTTATAATAATTAAAAATAAATGACATTGACATGTTTCGGATCTGTCTAAAAAGATCATAATCATAATGAAAATAAAAATTAAATTTCAAAACATTTCACGGTCAATGCAAATGACACGTGACAATGAGATATAAACAACAAATCACGCGCTCTATTCTAAAAAATTAAATTAAAATAGACCATGATCTAAAAGAATTTTCAGCATGGTTCACCCCATTCAAGCTCTCACGAGGAATTTATTCATTAATTCTAACCATAACTTAGGAACAATAAAAGAAACGGTATCATTTAAAACAAAATTTTTACGCGTATAAGTTGTCGTATGTCTATTATAAGAGAGTTCATTGAAATTTATACGCGTAAAAATTTTGTTTGCAATGACACCGTTTCTTTTATTATTCCTAAGTTATGGTTAGAATTAATGAATAAATTCCTCGTGAGAGCATGACTGGGATGAACGATGTTGGATTTTTTTTTAGATCATGGTCTATTTTAATTTATTCTTTTACAATAGAGTGCGTGATTTTTTTTTTTTTTTTTTAATTTCTCATCGTCACGTGTAATTTGTACTGACTTAATTTTTATTTTTATTATTATTATGGATCTTATTAGACTGATCAGAAACATGTAAATGTCATTTATTTTAAACTATTATAACACCTTTCTTAAATAAAATAAAATTTTATTAAAATATTTATTTTTATATTTTAACATTTTACTAGAATTAGGAAACACAGTCATCCATAATACACTTTCTGCATTTTAAAACATTCTATGAAAAGACCGTTATTTATCTTTATTTAAAGAAACGATGAGTTTTTTTTTTCTCTGTGTTTAAATATTTTCTCAACTGTAATAAATCTTTTATCCTCAATTGTCTCGAAGTCTTTCTAAATACTTGCAAGATAAATCCTTTTCACACCACCTTTTATTGTTATTTTAGAAAAAAAATATATACTTGTTTTTAATTACACAATGGAAATTTTTTTTATTGTAATTCTTCGAATATTTCTTTTAGGGAAAATATATCAGAATTTGTAATTGAGGTACGAAACTTATAAAACCTTTTCAGTCATAACAAGTGTCCACGTGATAAGTTTAGATCTATGTCCTTTAAAATAATGGGCAGATTATTTATATTTATCAGTAAATTCCTAAAATGTACATTTAAGAATGCGTTATTCCGAAATAGCATTGAAAAGGAGTGGATCATTATCTAACAATTTAAATTAAACTGTAAGCAATAAAAACGTCATATCTTAGAATGCATAATTACAAGATATCCTTAAATTTTACCACTAAAAAAATAAAAAATAAACGCTTAACATACTGAAGATGCCTAAAATGCATGAAGTTTGCTTTACTTATGGTTCAGATATAGTAATATAAAGTAAAGTTATGGAAGCAAAGTTATGTATTGCTTTAAAATATAATGGATGTCTACACCCAATTGTATAACACATTCTTAAGAAATTATATGAATTGAATTGCATTTATATAATAGCCATGAAACAATAAGATCATATTGAAAATCTAATAAGATCCATATGTATATAATTAAATATTCTGTACATTTTCGGCCTTCAATACTGTGCAATCGTGTAAAAATAGTTTGCCATATTTATAATAATACGTATATATGTGCTTTGTATACACACTTCACCATGCAAGCATGCTTGCATTCCAAAAGAAAATCACGGTACGATGCTTATTTCAGAAATGTATCGCCAGCATAAACATTACTAATTATGGGAATTTTGAGAAACTCTGTTCATTCATATTTTCACAATAGATGAGAATAATCGAATATTTAAAAGTTCCTCTGCAAAGGATGTCTACTTTCGCATAGGAATATTGGCATTTATTCATATCTTGCATGAGAGATGTCAATAGAAATGAAGCGGCACAGCTGCAAAAATGGAAGATTTTGTTGGATATGCTGCAAAAAAGATTTTTTTTCTTTATCATCCGCCATCTTTCAAAATGCATTGAAATAAAAATGAAAGGTGTTTTCATCTAGAATCGAAATACAGTGAGACAGATTTATAAAGTTTTTAAGAAAAAAAATTCTGAAGGAAAAGAGGAATTTGTAATATAAAGGCAATGATTTGTATATATAGCTGCACAATAACAATAATTAAAAATAAAAAAGTATTTTAAACGTAACATGACGTTTAATATTCTATACTATGTGCGCTGTTACGTCGTTCATATAAATTTTAAATATTATTATTTTTATATAGTAGCACTGTATCTTTATATTGTTTTTTGATACCAGTAAATTTATACGTTTATTAGTTATAAATAAATGCACCAATCTGAATGTTTATACAATAAATAAAAAAAAAGTTGCACGTATGCATCACACGCACATATGCATATACAAAAATACGACCATCTTAATTTAGAAAAAGAAATAGAAAATTTACATATGCTTAAAAATTTTCAAAAGGTCTTTCTTAGCTGTTTGTAAGCGTAAATAAAAGTAACGATATTCATATTACTTTTCAAAAATTATTATTTTTTTTTTTTCGTTGAAACACATAAAAATCTCATTAACAGATTCTACACACTCACTATTTTAAGGCTATTTATTATTCTATATTAGCAAAATAATAATCATTAATGAAAATAGAACTTACTTATTAACGAAATTTTTCTAAAACTGAAGCCAGAAAAAATCTGAATTTAATAAGATTATTCTGAAATTTATTATCATTTTTTTTAATGTTTCAAACTTTTTATGTGTCTTAATATTTTATTTTTTTACGTAATTTCTTATTTTCATATATGAATGAAAATTGAAACTTTTTTTAAATTCTTCCTGTGATGCAAATAAAATACAAAATGTCGTCTTAAATGTAAATATATATTTTTAAATCAGAAAAAATGAGAAAGCTATGACGTAGCAAAATGCGTCATTATTTTATATGTCAAATTTAAAACATATTTTGAAACATTTTATTATTGAAGTTCGTTACAAAAAAAATTATTTTAGGTAAGTAATATTTTAAATTAAAAGATGACATATGAAACAATTATTAATACATTTTGATAACATTGAAGTTGATTCAAATACGTTATTTTAACTTTGTAAAAAGAAGGAAAATACACAGAATAGATCTTATATCACGCTATAAGTAAGAAGGAAATAAATTACAAAATTATAACATTTTCAATGATTATGCTCATATATTTAACAAGCAGTGCTTAAAATAAAATGAAAATTTCATAAAAATCACTAATTTCTGTTATCTTTATTTAAGTTTATATTATTTGTGAAATATACAATTGTATATATTGAGCAATTGACAATATAACTTATTGACATAATTATTATTTTTTTATCCCTAAATAACGAAAGTATATTTTTCAATGTATAATGGTATTTATAAACTCCATAGTTTTTGAAATGAATAATTATATTTAAAAAAAATAAGGTATTTGTACCCTATATGGACAGGGCTCTCAATATGGCTACACCTAATATTTTTAAAGGTAATAATTTTGATCGATATATGGCTCAATATTTTCGCGAAGAGAAGCAGTTGAAAAGATAATTAAGGCTGGAAAGTGTAAAAAAGCGCGCTGTTCGCCATTTAGGAAGAAACTTGTTGTTTCGAGATGTGCTGATCTTAATTAATTTTAAGCATACACTACTGTAAAATTACATTAAATGTTGAAAAATGGAGTTTTTTAGAAAGCTAATAAAACATACTTTCCATTGCTATTGCATATTTTGCTTAAAAAATATTTTCCTTATTCATTTGTTACAAGATTTAGTAAATCTACGCCCGGGTCCCAATATGGACAGCTTATGTCCCATCGACTACAACTGTAAGAAAGAAGAAAATTCAACGTTGCCAAGCAATAAATTGAAAAGGCATTAAAGTGGTAAAATCTTTGTTCAACAAGATGCAATTTGAACAATCCCCCAAAAACATTCCTCCAAAAAAAAACCCTTGAAAAAAAATAAAAAGGACCCCCCCCCCAGTAGGATATCTGTTGGTGAAATTGTAGTTACTAATGGTATGTGTTCCTCAACAAAGTAGAGCTGGTACTGCTTCTTTTGCAGTATTTATGCTTTTTCAAACATGCGGCCATGCATCACATGTGGCAGATATGTTCATGATGATTATGTGGGACTTACAGCCTATGGTGAAAAAGTTTCTATTTGTCCATTCTGTGAAGACTGAGAAATAATAGATGTAAATTCGCAGACAGATGCAATAAGGATATACAAAACCAACAACATTACTTCATAATATTTACTAGTAACTAAGGGGCTTTGCAGGGGTCTTCGAAGGGTAAAAACCGAACCCCCCCCCCCTTTCTAAAACGCATGTTCTGAAGATATTTACTGTCCCCCCTCCTTTTCGGAATACTTTAAGATACATTTTTTTTATTCCCTCTCCTTTAAAATCCCTTGGAAAAATGGCTCTTCCATACACACTGCGTAGAAAGTCAATAAGGAAACGCCTGTCCATAATATAGACAGGTAGTTCCTTATATGGACACTTGTAAACATTTTAAATTAAACCAGAATGATTACAAGGTCACTAATTTTAATAATGATAGTCAATTGTCCAAGGATAGTGGTCACATATTTTTAGAGTCCTATGACTTGTTCACGGGGGTGAAAAAAATACATTTTCCTTAGGGTGTCCATATTGGGTACAGGTACCTTTACTGCATGATATTTTCAGTTGAATAAAAAAAATTCTATAAAATTTATAGACATTGAAAATGATAATAGCAATTAACAAAAATTTCAACTATATACTCTTTTTTATTTATACTAAATCAATGTAATTTTTTTCATTCTTATAAAATGTATTTGGGTGTAAATAAGTATGTATTTGGGTGTAAGTAAGAAATACATTCATTTTACAACATACTAGATGGAACCCGTCAACAGTTGACGGCAACTATATAAAAGCACCAAAGAAGAAAAAAGTATTTTACAGCTATAAAAGAAAATTTTAAACATTAATATGTATTTAAAATTTCAATATATGAAATAGCAAATTCAATATATGAAATAGCAAATTTCATCAACCCCCCCCCCCTAAACAAACCCCCGGATTTTTTTAAAAATAGATGGAAAAATGCAAATTTCGTCAAAAGATCGTAAAAAACAACAAATTTCTTCAAAAGATCGCTATAAAAATTGTAAAACTTGTTGAAAGACTGAAAAAACCCGCAAATTTTGTACAGATATCCCAAATAAAACACAAATTTCGATCAAAATATTGTAAAAAATCAAAATTTTTTCAAAACGTCTCAAAAATCGAATTTTTATGAAAAAAAAACTCGAAAAAATGGCAAATTTCTACAAAAGTTCCCCACAAAAATGGCAAAATTTGTAAACAGACCGTGAAAAAAACTGCAAAATATTATCAGAAAACAACAAATTTTGTCAAATGATTGCGAGAAAATAAATTTTGCCAAATGATTCCGATGAAACGATAAAGGTAAATTTCGCAAAAGTGATAGCGAAAAAAACGACAAGTATCTCAAAAAAACCCCACGAAAAAATGTTTTTTTTTTTGAAATTATCACGATAAAACGGCCAATTTCATCAAAAAAATTGCAAAAAATCGGCAAATTTTGAGAAACGATCGCGAAAAAAAGAAAAACAGTACTGGAGGGGATTTTCTCCCGTTTTTTGGAATGAAAAATGGTGTTAAAAAATTCTGAGGTTAAAAGCAGTTTAATTTTCAAAGTACTTTCTTTTTATGTCAATTACAAATACTAAATGGTTTCGGCACATGTAACATAATGCAAGGGATTGAAAAGAGGACATTACTCTTTACCGTCTGCAGACTTTTCTTAAAGTTTCTACTTGTGTTGCAGACTGCAGAAAAAATTCTGCTGTTGGGAACATGATATGGTTAAATCATAAATTACTGTCTTTATTCATTGCTAATTTCATGCAAAATGCCTTCATATACACTATTATGACAAAATCACCAGCAGAATGGGTAGCTGGAAAAGCATGTATACATAAGAATACATTCTAAGTGTGATAATGTCAAATAAAAACAAACATGTACAATATAATATTTAAAATTTATATATTTCATATGTAAAAAATCAAAGTCTTGAAATCAGAAAAAATACTGCTTGTGTAAAGTTGACAGTTTAAAAAAATGTCTATCTACGAACGGTTTGTAAAATTCATTTTTTACTGTTGATGTTTGTGCATATGTTTAAATGACAAGATTTTCATGAATTATTTGAAAATTATACGCTGTCTTAACTTAAATGTACCGAATTTAAGGAATTTTCTCAAACATTTCTAATGCTACTTTTTATTTTCTAAAGGATTAGATATGTAAAAAAGCCTGCTAATGAATAAGAATGCCCAAAGAAAAATAAAATAACAACATTAAAAAGGGTAAAATGCTGAAAAAGGCGGTTTTTCACATGAGATGCCAACAAATCTAAAATTTCAATACTATTATATTCCAGAAAATTAAAAATTGAATTAATTTTACAATTAAATGTTTGAAAATACAAAGAAAATGTTATTGAACTGAAATAGTGGTATTCAAAACACTTAAATCCTTGGAATCTGTAAACTATGAGACATATTTCCTAAATCAGCAAAAAAATTAAAAAAAAAAAAAAAACTAAATAAAAAAAAATATATATACACAATACATATACACTCAGATATTTCTGTATCCATTTCCATGTTATGAAAAAAACATTGGAATTTTATGCAGTACATCAGCAGCAGTCCCTGTATAAGATATGTTTGAAACTTTTAAAATTTTGTCACATTTATTTACTAACAGACCATGCAAAAAAGCAACCCATGTGTGATGTAGAATCACATATAGTTTTCTTAAATTTTACATTTTTCTAAATTACAGTTAAAAATAATCTTTAATTAAATATCTATTTTATTTTAACGTTTTATTTTCGATCCCACAATAACTTTCCGTTCAAAAGAAAAGAAAGAAAAACATCTAGCATCTGCCTTATTACTGAAAAATGGCTGTCAGATAGAGAGAATTCATTAAGATGCGTATTTCACCCTTGCTGGAAACAAATAAAAAAAAGAATAAATATCGACTATGTTTGCGGTTAGTGAAATTTCATTTTCCTCTCTGCGTAATTTTAAGTCTAACTTATTCGTTTCATTATAGTCTTTGAATGTACATGCTATTTGTTATGTCTTTTGAGAACATTTTCCCAAAATATTCTCCTAACGTGCGAATTGGCAGTCGGATTCCTTTTTGGCGTATTTTTTAGGACTGCTGTTTTCTGGTTACCCTGCTATTAAATTCAAAATCCTTTTATTGTTTAAGCGTAACAGACAATGTTGCGTAGATGATATCAGTCATTTTTCATATGCTTAATGTCGCCAATTGTGTGATGCCAATGTGTGAATTTTTCAGTGAGGAATTAGTTGCCTCCCTCTCGCTTCACGAGGCAGTCATGCGAAGACTGTTTTCTTGATAATGCGTTCAGGCACCATCAATAGCTTTCCTGTATGAAACCTTTAAAATTTATAAGTTTACTGCAAATAAATAATTTTCTTAAAGAGCATTTATTTTCTTAAGCGATCATAGCCTATAACTGGCGAATGCATTTTTAAAAAGAACCTGGTCAACATATTTAAAAATACAGATCTATAGTATACCATGTATGAATGAAAATGGATTACTAAAATTACATTATTTTAAATAACATTTAATCTCTTAAAACCCTTCGATTCTTCCCCCGCCCTATTTAAACCTTTGAATTGAGTACTTAAAAACATGCATCATACCAATGCACTAATGCATGTATTAAAATAATTTTCTTACACACCACACATTTTTTTAACATTCTTTAAATTAAAGAAGAGTGAAATGAATCAGGCAAACCGCACTGCATGCATAGAACAAACAAACATGTATTATTACACAACATAAGCTCCGAAATTTGCTGCACATTTCTATAATTAAAGCATACGCGTAAGATACACGCACTGGACGCATGAATGCAAATACTGAGATTATCCCCTTATAAATAACATTAAAATCTTCGTGCCTTGTCACCTGATTTGTACATTTAAAGCAGTTTTCCATTTTATTGACATGAAGCATATAAGTTTTTCATTATCCAGCATATTTATTATTACTTTCCCAGTTTATCATGCAAAATCCATATACTCGGGTCGATCATCAGCATGTCAAGAAATTTTCATGATCGATTATATAATAAATAAATAAATAAATAAATAAATGATAAAATAAAAGTCTATCAGAAGAAGGAAAATTTTGCAACATTTCTTTGTTCATCAGAAAAAAAAATCACTAAGTTTCTCGATTCGTCACATGCAAAATAGAAAACTCGTCAATTAGTTGAAACAAAATTCTAAAATCGACAGTTGATCATGTGGAGAAAAATTATAAAATTCTTAAATCGGTCATGGAAAAAAAATCATTGAGTTATGTGAAAAAGGACCACAAAAATTACAAAGTCCCCACAAAAATCTTGTGATTGCTTGACAGATTTCAGAATATTTTTTGCATGCCAAATTAAAAAAAAGTAATATTTTCTAGCTGTAGATTTAAAAAAGTAAGTTATTTTTTAGGCATCCACTTTGATCTCTTATTATTTTGTTTATTTTTTGCAAGACTTACGTTTATTTAGTTGAGTAATTCGAATTTAGAATTTTGCAACGTTTTGCCTTTTGTTTTTGTTTTTTGTCTTTAACATGCATTTTAAAAATAAAAATGTTACAAATGTTTCTGTAAGTGCTATAGACAAAATAGAAATGAGATTTTCGTACGACAGAAATGAAGATCGCAATAAGGTATTACTTTACATAATGATTGAAAACAAATTAAAAAGTGCCATGCAATAGAAAAAACTGTTAAATAATCTCCTTCAATAAAAACGGGCAAAAACAATATAAATGATGTTATGAAATATAAAATTAAGCATCGATCGAAAAAATATCCGAGAAATTTAAGTTTAAAGCAAAACAGTATACTTGTCGATTTTTTCATGGGCTCTATAAACTATGATTTCGAGACCACTGTAAGATTACCCAACTAAATAAATCTACGGTTATCTTTAGAAATTAAAATAAGTAAATTAATGTATCAATGGCTGTACTTAAGGAATAAAATAACTTAATTTTTATAACTACACATATTACATACAAATACGAGCATGCTATTATTTATATCACATAAGTATACAGACTGTAAGTACAGTCTGCTCCCATTGGTTCTCGGATTTCTGCACAAGCGCGTTTGCCATCATCTGGTCGAAAGGCAGTAAAGTAGAAGAGATTGCGTTTTGCGAAGTAAGTATTAGGTGAATGCCGGAAAAGGATGAGTCCATCCGGAAGACTTAATCGCGCATGCATAGATGCTTCTTTTTTAAGGGTTGTACTTAAAATATGAGTTTACTGTTTTAATATATATGGTTACTGGAAGCTATTTTGTATTATATGAGTTTGTAACTTTTAAATCAAAAATTTTTATTTAATAAATCACTTATTATTATAAAATGTTACATATCTTTATATATATAATTCTTCTGTGTGTATATATGACTGAACTCGTCCTAAACGACTGAACTGATTTTATTGAAAATTTTTGTGTGTATACCAGTGGATTATAGAATGGTTTAGATTCGAATTTCATCGAAATTGATTCAGTACTTTGAGTAATTAAGGAAAAACTAATAAAGTTAGTAATTTTTTGCTCATTAAATGTGTTGAATAAGTTCGCTGAATAGAGTGCGGACAAAATGGCGGAGCTTCTAAGGCTCCATATTAAAGCTCTGGTTCTCGAAGAAAAAGATCGTGTGTTCGAACCACACTCCTGGCATATGTGTATGATATACATTTTTTTTCTGTGTATTAATTTTAATTAACCGACTTCAAAAAATCGTTAACTTTTGACTAAAAATAGAAAAATAAACTTTTCTATCAAAAATTGAACTGAATTCAAAAACTACTGCGAAGTGAAGAATAATTTCTGTTCCATGTAGGCAGACGATACCGTGCTACCTAAATTAAAATGTCAGTGTTGAGAAACTGAAGAGAAGTGAAGTGTTTTTTCTGTTTTTATTCTAAAGTTGTGTTTGAGATAAATGCAAATGATAACGAAGCAGTGAGCTGCGAGTGAGTGTTATTCCTTTAATAAAGTGTTTTTGAAAGAACCAGTGCATATGGAATAATTTGTGTAGTGTGTGCATTTAATAATTAACAAGGACCGCCGAGCCGTAAGGTGAAAATAATTATTTATGAGATTGAAAAATCACGGAATTTGAACGATGTGCTGATGTGATATTAAGAGTTCTATTATAGATCTGTCAACGTTCAACATGAGAATCTTCGAATAATATCGTGCTCAAACAAGTGAAATATTGTGTTTAAGATGATCAATTTAAGAATTATAATGAGTCTTCCTCAGAATTTCGCAGCGATTTGAGTGAGGTAAGAGCAATTTTTTAGTTTATTTTGATTTAATTATGTCTGTTATTGATAATCTAAATAAACACGAGCTTAAGCTTGTAGTTGAGGAATTGGGTTTAACTGCTCCTGAAAGTAGTAAAATTATTGATTTAAGAAATATTATAAAGAATAGTGAATATTACTCAAATGAGCAGTTATTAAAAAGCATCGTTAATTCGGTTGTTGAGGAGTATAAATCACGAACAGAAACTGAGAAAACAAAATTAGAATTAGAAAAAATTAAATTAGCGCAATTAGAAAAAGAGTTAGAATTAGCAAATATTCGTAAAGAGCCATCCCAAAATTCGGAATTTGAAAAAATTAAACTAGCTCAGTTAGAGAAAGAATTAGAAATAGCCAAATTGCGTAAAGAATCTCAGGAAAATTTGCCGTCTGTAACAGAAAAATCGGATACGGGAATAGGGAACAATAACTTGGAAAGTTTTATTAAAAGTATTAAAACTTTAATTATTCCTTTACCAACGAGAGCTGAGTCATTTTATTTTTTTTTCAATCTCTTGAGAAAGCGTTTCGAACTAAAAATGTACCTGAAGAGTTTATGGCCGAAATTCTGTTAAATATTCTCGGCGAAAAAGCGAGCAATTTAATAATCTATTTATCAGAGGAAGAGTTGATTAGTTATGATAAATTGAAATATATAGTGTTAAGGGAATTTCAACCTACTGCACAAGAATGTTTAAACAATTTCAAGAGTGCGCAAAAATTACCGTCAGAAAGTTACGTTCAATTTGCAGCTAGGCTGAGTTCAATTTTTCAGTATTACTGTAATTTGCGTGAGGTAAATGATTTTAAATCATTATGCGATCTGATTGTTTCAGATAAAATTTTCAGTTCTATAGATCGCGAATTAATGAATCATATCGCAATTAAACAATCAGAGTCATATTTTAAACCACAGCAACTTGGAAGAGAATGCGATATTTTTTTGTCGATTAAAAATAAATCTAAAGTTGAATCAAATGTGTATTCGAGAAACACGATAAATGAAAATAAACGTATAGCGACAAATAAATTTCAAAATCGGCCTCAAAGGAGCGCTTCAAATATATTTTTTTCGGAAACAAAAAATGTCAAATGTGTCTTGTGCAAATCTAATGAATATCACGGTTTACATTCTTGTCCGCAATTCAAAAAACTGTCCATTAAAGATAGAGTAGAAGTTGTGAAATTAAATAAAGCATGTTTCAAATGTTTAAATTATAATTTTTGCGCACAGAAATGTAAGTCTAAAAATTGTGCTAGATGTAAACTACCGCATTCTGAACTAATACACTTTCCTAGAGAAGAAAAGGAATTAAATAATCAAAATAAAAATGTTGGTCATGTGTTTCAATCGGCTGCAGGAATAAAAAATTCACAACCCGAGGAAATCCTTTCCTACCCTCCGAATCAGACTGCCGCCTCTAGTTTTGTGAAAAATAAAACAAAATCCGTTTTATTAAGTACGGCGCGTATCCTCATTAAAGATAAGTTCTCGGAATGGCAGGAAGTTAGATGCTTACTAGATGTCGGTTCACAAGCCTGTTTGATTACTTCACAGTGTGCTAATCGATTGCAGCTTAGAATTAATAAAACGAATACTTTAATTTCATGTTTGGATGACACTTCTATGACAATAAAGGGCTGCGTAAATACAAAAATCGCGAACAGCGATAAAAGTTTTGAAAGAGAATTGACTATGCTAGTAGTAAGGAAAATTACAGATTTAATTCCGCAACAAGTGGTTAACATAAATGTTGAAGTACCAGATTTAACTATATAAGGGCCATTCCACTGTCACGTGCGGGACAATCAGACACCATAATTCCACCAAAATTGTGTTAAACAGCTTAAGATTTTTCAGAAATAAGAATAAACATATTTTTGTAAGTTTATATTTGATATAACAATATCTGAGGCAGGGACAGATTTTTCCTAAATGGTTTACTGATTTAGTTATTAATTAATTTGCATGCGTCACGTGCAAGACATCAGAAGTCAACCACTTGTAATTTGCTGTATGATCCAGATAACACTTCTTCTGCTCTACTAATTTTGCAATTTCAAAACAAAAAATATGTATTAGAGGCTAAAGGTCTAATGTTTAAGAAATAAGCATTCTTATTTGAAAAATAAATTTTTCGTCCATGCACCCAAAACAAAAGAGATTCCACTTGCAAAAAGAGAGCAAATTGTTTTTTTTTTTTTTTTTGCATCTTAGTGGAAAAACGTTGCGGGAAATTCTAAGTATGTTAAATGTGTCATCGCGTGCAATTCATAATATTGTTAAAAAGAAAAAAAGAGGCTGGTATTGTGGATAACAGAGAAAGATCAGGGCGACCAAGCAAGCTGACTGTGAGAGAAAGGCGACAAGTGATTAAAGATGCTTAAAAAATCCAACTGGAAGTGCAAGGATGTTGGCCGCAAATATTGAATCAATATCAGGAAAGATTGTATCTTCACAGACTGTGAGAAATGTTTTGCATAGGGCTGGTATAAAAGGAAGAAGGCCTAGAAAGAAACCGTTTATTCCAGAAAACAACAGAAAAAAAAGTCTACAATTTGTCAAAAAATATAAAAGCAAAACATTATATTTCAGGAAAAGTGTAATTTTCTCTGACGAAAGCAAGTTCAAAATTTTCAAAACAAAACACGTGCTCACTGTTTGGAGAAAAGAAGGTGCTGCTTTAGCATCTCAAAATTTACTAAAGATGGTATAGCATGGAAGGGGGAATGTCATGATCTGGGGGTGCATGGCTTAAAATGGAGTTGGAAATATCCAGTTTATTGATGGGGAAATGAAAGCTTTATCATACATTGATGTGTTACGGCATGATTTGAAGGTCAGTGCAAGAAAATCAGGGTTGGAGAAGACATTTTTCTTTCAACAAGATCAAAATCCCAAACATACTGCCAATAAAACCAAAGAGTGGCTTTTACATAATAGTCCCCGAAGATTAGAAACTCCACCACAATCACCAGACTTGACTCCTATTGAGCATCTATGGCATCTACTTGATCAAAAAATAAAAAAATCTCAATAACAAGCAAATCAAGCTTGAAACAAGCATTGCAAAACGCATGGAACACCATGTCCTCAAAAATCATTAATGGTTTAGTAGAATCTATGCCGAGACAATTAAAAGCAATAATTGCAGCAAAAGGACTGCATACCAAGTATTAACTTCATATTTCAGTCTTCAACTATCTTATTTTTTCTATGTTTCAACATTGCAATCTGATGTTCTGATACTTATTTTGCAATGCAAATTTTATTATTTTTACTTTTTTTTAAGTTCTGTTAATTTTTAATCTGTGTTTGTTACAAAAATGGGATATTTTTGTAAAAACTTTGCTTAATATGTATCTTTTATAGCAATTAAATAGTTTTATTACTTAAAAATCTACAAAATTCACACTGTTCTAATACTTTTTTTGTCTACTGTAGATCTTTCCATTTCAGCTAAATAAATAACAAACTTCATCAATTATAAACGCTTTTGTCTAAATTTACTTAATTTCATAGAAAAATTGAACTTAAAATAGAATTAAACTTAGAAAAACAGAATATAGATAAGAAGTTTTATTATTTTTTTTTAAAGAATAATAACAAGTTCTTAAACACACGACACTTCTTATTCTATAGAAAAATCCCTATAAATTAAGTAGATCGATTCTTGCTGGAAAACAATATGTTCTTAAAATAAAAATAACCGTCAAAGTGTTCAAGTTTTATTAAAATAAATTTATAAAAAATTGGAAATAAAAAATATTAACATCACAAAAAAGATAAAAATGCAACTATCATAAAAAAAAAAATCTTAATTTCGTTTTAGCTACATAGAATAAGTTCTTAGGACAAAATAATCCTTAAACTGCTAAAACTATGCTATAATAAATCTCTATTTAACATTCAGAAAACAAAAATAATCGTCCTGCTCATAAGGTGTCACGTGCGGGACAATTTTGTTTTGATATTTTTCTCCAAATAAAAATTTCACCCAAATTTTTAACTAGCATAGGATAAGTGTACTACACTAAACTGCTTTAAAAACTGTAGGAACTGAGCAATTCCTACACAAAGCGAGAAGTATTGTCAACAATCGCGAGACTCTTTGATCCATTGGGACTTTTTGGTCCAGTTATATCTAAAGCCAAAATACTAATGCAAAAATTGTGGAGAATCAATATTGACTGGGATGACGAGCTTCCTGAATCAGAGTTTCATGAGTGGCATCAATTTCTTATGTCATTTAAATGTGTAAATAATATAAAAATTTGCAGGCGTATTATAATTGAAAACACAGAAATTATAGAAATACACGGGTTTGCTGACGCCTCAGAACGTTGCTATGGGGCAGCAGTTTATTGCAAATCCAGTGATTCCTTAGGAAATGTGATGGTGAATTTAATCGCTAGCAAGTCGCGAGTTACACCGATAAAGAGTCTAACTATTCCAAGATTGGAGTTATGTGCAGCAGTGTTGCTAACCAAACTGGTAAACAGAGTATTATCATCCATGAAAGTAATAGTGACTAATGTTTTTCTTTGGCCAGATTCAATGATTGTGCTAGCATGGATTCAAAAAGAACCTATCGACCTTAAGCAATTTGTTCAAAATCGAGTGGCTAACATACAAGAAAACTCTAGTGCTGAACAGTGGCATCATATTTGCTCAGAAGAAAATCCTGCTGACAAACTTTCCAGAGGTATGGATCCTGACAAACTTGCAAACTGTGAATTGTGGTGGAAGGGACCTTCATTTCTTCAGAACAGTGATTATCCTCAACGTACAATAAAAATACCAGAAACAAATCATGAGTTCAATAAAGAGTTCAATTTTAATGTTAAATCCTTGAATGAATTTAATGTTATAAGTTGTAATATCACCGAGAATTGTTTTGTATATAACTTGATTAATCTTAGTAATAATTATTTAACGATTGTGCGTATTCTTAGTTATATTTTCAGATTTGTGATGAATACAAGAAACCCTCTTTATAAGTGTAATGGACCCTTGAGTACGTCAGAATTGCAGCTTGCAGAGAGACATTTAGTTAAATCAATACAAAATATTGAATTGCGTGCAGACATACATAGTCTTCAGACTAAAGGATCGGTAAGTCAGAGTAGCAAGTTAAAAGGCCTCAACCCTTACTTAGATGAATTTGGAATTTTAAGGGTTGGTGGCAGGTTAAATAATAGTAATTTAAATTTTTCAAAAAAGCACCCGGCGATTTTACCAAAGAGTAATAAATTTATTGTAATTGTTATAAATTATTATCATAAGAAATATTTGCATGTTGGTGCGTCAACTTTACTATCCTTAGTAAGAAATAAATTTTGGCCAATAAATGGTCGTGCAATGTGTCGAATGTACATTTATTTGATTTTTTGGAGTCGGTGCCAGCTAAACCACTTTCAAAATTAAAATTAAGTATCCAATGCAAATCTTTATATATATGATTCTTCTGTGCGTGTATATGTGACTGAATTCCTCCTAAACGACAGAACCGATTTTAATGAAATTTTTTGTGCGTGTTCCAGCAGATTGTAGAATGGTTTAGATTCACATTTTATCGAAATTTATTCAATATTTTTTAGTATTTACGCAAAAACGAATAAAGTTAGTGATTTTCGCATATTAAAACTACTGAATAAGTTCGCTGAACAAAGTGCGCAGAATGGCCGAGCGGTCTAAGGCGGCACAATTAAGCTCTGGTTCTCGAAGTAAAAGATCGTGTGTTTGAACCCCTCTCCTGGCTTACGTGTATGATTTACAATATTTTTTCCTGTATTATAACTTTAATCAACCGTTTTCAGAGAATTGTTAACTTTTAACTAAAAAGAGAAAAAATAAACTTTTCTATAAAAATTTAACTGAATTCAAAAACTACTGCTGAGTGAAAAATAATTTCCGTACAAAATTATTATAAGAAATTCAATTTAGAGCGTAGTATTTGTCATGCGTATTATCACATTTATTTACATTTATTTCATTTTTTGGAGTCGGTGCCAGCCAAACCAATTTCAAAATTAAAATTAAGTATTCAATGCAAATCTTTATATATAAGGTACCCTGGGGTAATAACGCCAGGCGGGGTAATAACGCCAAGTGCTAATATTATGCATAATTATGAAATAATCTGGTAAATGACACCCATGTGCTCTGCGCAGAAGGGTTTTGAGTCATATAAATCGCAAAAAACAGCTTCAAGTTAATTTGTTTCATTTTTAGGTCTTATTGTTTTTACAAGCAGCTAAAATTAACACTTGATCTAAAATTTGCGAGATACGTTTTTTGATGTGAAGACTAATTTTTCATCCGGAAATACTACCTTAATTACATAAATTTGTAGTACATTTAATGGACTTTCAAAATATTGTTGAAGATTTTGGATAGCTTCTCGAGATAATTTGTAATTTAAAATGTACAGCATAATAACTATAACGGGGTAATAACGCCAACCCTTGGTATTAATACCCCGGTTGATTCTCTACAGTGGCCGAGCTACATCCTAAATACTGATTCAAATAAACACAGTTAAAACTGTGCAATGTTTCTAATAATTCTATTTAAGCGGTCCTTTTTAAGCAAAAAGAAGCTCACGGTCTGATATTCTTTTGCCTCATTCTCTCCACCCCCTCCCCACACTACACCTTTATTTTTCTTACACTTTCACAAAAAATTGAACATTTTCAATGGCTTAGAATGCAATTTGTCAATTTCTAAGTTTGTAGAGTTTGTATTTTTAGAATTGGACAATCTACATGCAATTATTCCATCTTATTTCATAGTTTTGTTTGCATGGCGTTATTACCCATATAGGTGGGTAATAACGCCAAATAGCATTGGTCAATAAATCACGCCATTACATTTTATGAATACATATCTGTTAAATTATTTTTTTATATTGATAGTCAATGAGTTGCTTTATCAAATCATACATTTGTTTGAAAAGTGCCAACTAAAACTGAGCCGTGAAAATTGGTAGAACCTTAACGTGGCGTTATTACCCCAGGGTACTTTATAATTATTCTGTTCTTGTGTATGTGACTAAACTCCTCCTAAACGACTGGACCGATTTTAATGAAATCGGTAATGAAAATTTTGTGTGTGTGTTCTAGTGGACTCTAGAATGGTTTAGATTCACATTTCATAGAAATTGATTCAGTACTTTTTTAGAAATTTGGCAAAAACTAATAAAGTTAGTGATTTTTAGCTAATTAAAAGTGTTGAATAAGTTCGCTGTATAGAGTGCGGACAGAATGGCTGAGCGGTCTAAAGCGCCATATTTAAGCTATGGTTCTCGAAGGACGATATCGTATGTTGAAACCCCACTCCTGGCTTACTTGTGTGATTTACAATATTTTTTCTGTATTATATATTTAATTAACCGACTTCAGAAAATCGTTAACTTTTAACTAAAAAGAGGAAAATAAACTTTTCTATCAAAAATTGAACTTAATTCAAAAACTACTGCGAAGTGAAGAAAAATTTCCTTACATAATTGTAATAAGAAATTAAATTAAGAGCGCAGTATTTATCATGGGTATTATTATATTTATGTACATTAATTTGATTTTTTGGTGTCGGTGACAGCGAAACCAATTTCAAAATTAAAATTTAAGTATTCAATATAAATCTTCATATATATAATACTTCCGTGCGTATGTGTGTGTCTGTACTCCTCCTAAACGACTAAACCGATTTAATTGAAATTTTGTGTGTGTGTTCCAGTGGATTCTAGAATGGTTTAGATTCACATTTCATCGAAATTGATTCAGTACTTTTTAAGCAATTAGGCAAAAACTATTAAGTTAGTGATCTTTTGCTAAATTAAAGTGTTGAATAAGTTCTCTGAATAAAGTGCGGACATAATAGCCGAGCGGTCTAAGGCTCCAGATTTAAGCTCTGTTTTCGAAGAAAGAGATCGTGTGTTTGAACCCCACTCCTGGCATACGTAAATGATTTAAAATATTTTTTTTTCTGTATTATAATTTTAATTAACCGACTTCAGAAAATCGTTAACTTTTAACTAAAAAGAGAAAAAAACTTTTCTATCAAAAATTCAACATACTTAAAAAATTACTGCAAAAGGAAAAATAATTTCCTTACATAATTGTAATATCAAATTAAATTAAAAGCGTAGTATTTATCATTCTTATTATTATATTTATGTAAAACTTATTTTTATTTTTTGGAGTCGGTGCCAGCCAAACCAATTTCAAACTTAAAATTATGTATCCAATGCAAATCTTTATATATATTATTATTCTACAAGTGTGTATGTGACTGAACTCCTCCTAAGCGACTGAACCGATTTTGATGAAATTTTTTGTGTGTGTTTCAGTGGATTCTAGAATGGTTTAGATTCACATTTCATCGAAATTGAGTCAGTACATTTTCAGTAATTAGGGAAAAACTAAAAAAATTAGTATTTTTTTGCTAATTAAATGTGTTAATTAAGTTCGCTGAATGGAGTGTGGACAGAATGGCCGAGCGGCCTAAGGCGCTATATTTAAGCTCCGATTTTCGAAGAAAGAGATAGTGTGTTCGAACCCCACTCCTGACATACGTGTATGATTTCCAATATTATTTCTTTTATTATAATTTCAATTAACTGACTTCAGAAAATCGTTAACTTTTTACTATAAAGAGAAGAATAAACTTTTCTAACAAAAATTTAACCGACTTCAAAAACTACTGCAAATTGAAAAAAAATTTACTTACATAAGTGTTATAAGAAATTAAATTAAGAGCGTAGTATTTATCATGCGCATTATTATATTTATGTACTTCTATTTGATTTTTTGGAGTCAGTGCCAGGGCAATGTCTGTCAAGTCCGCTAGTAAAATATAAAAAGCTTGTATTCAGATTAATGCATTAATCAGAAATTTACTCAGTAAGTAAAAGAAAAAGTTCAACACATACATATACACAAACGAAAGTATGTCCATCTTAATTTAGGAAAAAAATGGAAAAATTACATACGCTTAAAATTTATCAAAAATACGTTCTGAAATGTTTGTAAGCGTAAATAAAAGTAACATCTTTACATATTATCAGAGAAGTGTTAGTACCAGAGAAGATTAGAAGTATGTATTTTTTTTCTCGTTGCAAAACACACAAAAAAAGTCATGAAGAACTTTTAAATATTCATTATTTTAAGCTTATTTATTATTCTGTATAAGCACAATAATAATGGTTAATGAAATGAAAACTTGTTTAGTGATGACATTTTTCTAAATGTAAAGCTTGCGAAAAAATTGGAATTTAATAAGGTTTTTTTTTTAAATTATTATGTTTAAAACAACATTTCAAATTTTTAATTAATGTCTTATTTTTCTGCAGCTATAAAAAAATGAAACTTTTTTTTAAACTTATCTTTGTTGCTAATGAAATACAAGGTGTCACCTAAAATGTAAATATAAACTTTTAAACGAAAAAAAGTGAGAATGGTATGGCGTAGCGAAATGCATGGTTTTTTATATGTTAAATTGAATACATATTTTAAAACATTTTACTGGTAAAGTTATTGTAAAGAAATTGTATTTTGGTTAAGTAGTATTTTAAATAAAAAAGACAATATAAGAAATTATTATTGATAACAATTTTAGTAACATTAAAGCTGATTCATTCAACGTATTTTAAATTTGTAAAAAAAGAAAAAAACATTTGTATGATACCATGCTATGTAATAAGAAAAAAATACAAAAATAATAACGTGTTCGATGACTATGCTCATTTATTTAACAAAAAATGCTTAAAATGAAGCTAAAGTTTCTTAAAGATCATTAATTTATTTTAGGTTTTATTTACGTTTATGTTTTGAAATATATAATTCACACACATTACAAAAAAACACATTGAGCAATAGAGAAGATATTTTATTTTATTTTTAAAGAATGGATATGTATTTTATAATACATAAAGTTATTTAAAAAGGTACGATAGCTTTTTTCCGATATTTAAATATTTACTCAATTTTAATAAACTTTTTATTTTTAAATGCCGATTTTTTTAAATATCTGAAAGCTAAATCCTTTTCTTATCACTTTCTAGTATTATTTTAGAAAAATACATACTTGTTATTTATTACACGATTAAAAAAATCATTAAAATCCTACAAATATTTTTTGTAAGAAAATAGACACTGTATAAGACATTTCTAAAGCATAAATTTAAGGACGTGTTTAAAAAACCACATTCCAAAGAATTCATCCATTCCTAACAAGTTAAATTTCAGTAATAAGCAATAATAACTTCTATATTTAAATTAAATAAGGATACTTAAAAATTGATTACTAAAAATGGACAAAACGGAAAGAAAACCATAAAAGCTAGTGCTGTTTTAGAATACTAGAGTAAATGCGTGATATAATTTGGGTATAGTGTGTACTTTCAAGTCTGTCAAATTGAATGTAACTAAGAGTATTATTAACAGTCACAATATATTCAATCATAAAATACGCTTATTACAAAACCGTTCTTATTATTTTTTTGTATTAATTACAAAAATAATTACAAATATTGTATTTATTTGAAAACAAATAAATATTCTTCTATAATCTATTTATTTTTTTTTATTTCTTTTGTCAGAATTTCTCATAGTTATTTCTTACTTAACAACATAATTTTAACATTTTACTTAAAATAGGAAACATTGCTTTCCAACATGCATCATTTTTTACATTTTAATACGTTGTATGAAATGGACCATCATTTATCTTATAAAGAAACGATAGCTTTTTTTCTATGTTTAAATATTTACTCAACTGTAATATATCTTTTATTCTCAACTGTCAAAGTTTTTCTAAATATGTGAGAACTAAATCCTTTTCAACCACCTTCCATAGTTATTTTCGAAAAATAGATACTTTTTATTAATACTTTTTATTAATAACACGACAATTTTTTTAATTAAAATCCTTCGAATATATTTTGTAGGAAAATAAGAAAGTAGATTACTTATTCGGGTAACAAAACTTATGAAACATTTATTTAAGTATTCTGAGAGTTCACTAAGAGTGCAGTTGTATATATGGATTTTAAAAGAATGAATATGTTATTCATGTTTAATAAAATATTTCTAAAAATAATTCTGGAATGTAAATTTAAGTACGTGCTATTCCGAAATTACATGCAAAAGAAATTAATTAATTCATAACATATTAAGTTAAGCAGTAAGCTGTAAAAATGTCATTATATAAAGTATACAAATACAAGATGATTTAAAAATTCAGTGCTAATAAGACACAAAGCTAAAATAACAATAAAAATTACTGCCGTTTTAGAATAAAAAAATTAAATATGTGATATAAATGGAGTATAGTGTGTAGTATATTCTTTCAATTCTGTCAAGTGAAATATTGCCTAAAATATTACTAACTAATACTGTATATTCTGTCCCAAACTATGTTTATTACAAAACACTCAATTTAAATTTTTTATTCCCTGAGAAACTGAAAATGTGAAATTTATTCAAAAACAAATAAATAATTTTCTTTGATCTATTTTTATATCTCAAGTCAGCAATTCATTATAACTACAGTATTACGACGAATCAGTACAAATAGTGTAACTAATTAGTAATTATTTCTACTTTTTTTAAACACGTTTTTCTTCAAATAGGAAGCATTGTCTTCCAACATAGTTTATTTTTTGCATTTTAAAAAATGCTATAAAAGATCATATTCTTGATTATTTTTGAACGACGGTATTTTTCTAATATTTGTATTTTCACGCAACTGTCATATATATATATTTTAATTCTGAAATGCCGAAGTTTTTCTAAATGCATCAGAGCTATATCCGTTTGACATCACCTTCTATTGTTGTTTTAGAAAAGGGTATTTGTGATTAATTATTTGACAAAAATAAATAAATAAATCATTAAACCCCTTCGAATATTTTTTGTAAGAAAATAAATATTAGAATTATAATTGGGTTAGAAAATTTTTTAAACATTTTTGAGCATACTATGGCTTTACTGGGATCAATTTATGTACTTTAAAATAATGAATATTCTATTTAAAAAAATGAATTCATGTTTATCAAATTATTTTTTAAAGAAATTTCTGGAATACAAATCTAAGGACGCATTATATTAAAATTACACGTAAAAGACATTAATCCATTCATAATAATCTAAATTTAAGCACCAGACATTAATAATGTCATAATTTAAAATACACAAATACAAGATTATTAAAAAAATGGACACTAAAAAAAACACAAAGCTGAAAAAAACAATTTAAATATCTAAAAGCTGAATCTTTCCCACTTTGTATTCTTATTATATTAATGAATTGGGGTGCAAAACTCATAAAACTTTTAAAGCATAAAGAGAGTTCACTAGAATCAGTTTGAATATTTTAAAATTGTGAATATCATATTCATGTTTATCAAAACATTTTAAAAAAATTTCGCAATGTAAATTTAAGAATATAGTATTCAGCAACATTGAAAAAAAATCAGCAATTTAAATTTAAGCAATAAGCGATAAGCAGTAATAATCTCATAATTGATTATAGATAAATACAAGGTGACTTAAAAATTGAAAACTAAAAATGGACAAATCTGAGTAAATGTGTGATATAACTCGAAAAAATTGTGTACGTTCAAATCAGTTAACTGGAATATTACCTAGACTATTACTCACCGACGCTGTATATTCATTCCTAAAACGAATTACGAAACCGTTATCATTGTTTTTTGTATTAATTTGAAAAAAAAAACTAAAAAGTTAAATTTATTCATAAAAAAGTAATCTTTTATAGTAACTTATTTAAATTTTTCAAGTCATTTCAAGTCTAAAATTCAAAACATTTACTTTTAAATTTTAGAATTTGTCTTGAAATAGAAAACATCGACAATATGTTTTTTTTTTTTTTCTTTTTTTTTTTTTACATTTTTATACATTCTATGAATAGACAATCATTTATCTTTATTTAAAAAAACGATAGCATTTCCCCCTATCTTTAAATATTTACACAACTATAATAAATCTTTTGATACCAAATGTCTCGAAGTTTTTCTAAATATCTGAGAGATAATTCATTTTCACATCCACTTCTGTTTTTATTTTAGATAAAGTTATACTTATTATTAATTACACAATAAACAGTTTTTGTCAAAATTATTTGAATATTTTTTGTAACAAAAAACAATTGATTTGTAATTGAGGTACGAAACATTTTCTAGCATACATGGAGTTTACGTGATATATTTAGATCAAAAAAAAAAAAAAAAAAAAAAAAAAAAAAAAAAAAATCATGGATTTGACATTTATGCTTATCAAAAAATTTTTAAAGACATTTATTAAACACAAATTTAAGAATTTGTTATTTCAAAATTGCATTGAAAGGGAATTAAACCATATCTAACGATTTGAATTTATAAAGAAATCTATAAATGCCATATCTTAAAATGCGTAGCAAAAAGATATCTTAAAAATTGAATACTAAAAATTGGAAAACGCTGAAAGTGCCAGAACTGCCTTAGAATGCCTAAAAGCAGCCTTACTTTTTCTTCATAGAAAATTAGAAGCAAATTTATACACCAAAATGTAAAGCGGAAATGAAATTTCTGAAACGAGAAGTGATCGCTTAATGTGTCGCAGATAGGTAAACTTAATACAGAAATATATAGCATATAATTTAAATACTAAACGAAAGGAAATTATAATTATTCACATAACAATATGTTGACTAAAAGAAAAATAGAAAAAGATGTAGCTACCAGTTTTTGAAGTTTAGCACTTATGAAAAGAAAAAAAAATCCTTTGTCTTTTGCCGTTTTCATTTTTAGTCCAGTATTCATATTAAATATTGTTTTATTTTCATAAACATTCACAGAGAACCTACTCGAGACATCTACAAGATCAAGGTTTATTATCTTTACTAATATTATACTAAAAAAGTAAAATGTTTATTTCTTTCTAGGAAGTAATCTACCGAACCGATTTCAGTAGCAAATTGAATCAATACTAAGGTAATAGTCCCTGTTCAAACATATGCCTCATGTCCGATTCACTACCCCAAGGGGGCTTCAAAGCAAAAGAACTTTCTAAAAACGCAATTTTTGTGTTACTGAAATAGTTTAGAAAAATGAAATTTGAAGTAGTTTCTAGTAGTACTTAAGTAGTTTCTAGTAGTGTACACCTAATAGTATTACACATTTTTAATACTTTAAATATTTATCGCATGCAATGAAATGCAATCGTGTAAGAATAGTTTATCATATTTTATAAGAATATTAATATACATGTGTTTTAAATGTGCATTTCACCATGCAAGCATGTTTGTGTTTTAAAAGAAAATTATATACGAATGCTTATTTCAGAGTTGTATTATAGGAATATATATATTTAATTACATAAATTTTGAAAAACACCAACACTAAATTCATCCATATTCTTATACAAATATGAGAATAATAAAATACTTAAAAGTTCCTCTACAATATATATCTTTTTTCTCATGGAAATATTGACATTTCTTCACATCTTGCATTTAAAAATGTCAATAGAAATAAAGCGGCACAGCTGTAAAATGAAAGATTTTATTGGATATGCTGAAAAAAAAGAAAGTTTTTTTTATCAGCCGCCATCTCTCAAAATGCATTGAAATATAAATGAAAGGTGTTCTCATCTAGAATCAAAATATAGCGAGACAGATTTATAAAAAAATAAGAGAAAAAGAAATTTCTGATGGAAAAAGGGAATTTATAAGATACAGGCTTTGAATTATATTTAGAATAGCAAAATAACAACACTTCAAAATGAAAAAAAGAAATAGATGTAAAATGACGTTTAATATTCTAATATTACGTTCAACATTGTGTAAAAAGTATTATGAATTATTATTATTTTTATATGTACATGGACACTATACTTGTATGATTGTTTTTAGACACCAGTAAATTTATGCGTTTATTCGTTATAGATTAATGCATCAGTCTGGAAGTTTACGCAATAAATAAACAAAATTTTCAACGTACACATATACATATACTAAAATATGGCTGTCTTAATGCAGGAAACTAGTCGGAATTACTCCCAAAATTTCTATCTCATGCATGTTAATATTTCAAATTTCGCTACCACAGTGCCAAAATTAAAGGACAATCTATGTATATTGCCAGGAGTCTAAAGGAATGACATTCTGTGCATTAGTTCTTTAAATAGTACTATTGTGGATATCGGGAAAAATGCAACATAAAAGCTCCACCTGTAAGTTGATTTATAAAAAATCTTAATGTATATCCCTAGTGTAGATAATCGGCAGACAAAAATAAACCAAACCAAAAAATGTTAATCACCTATAATATTTATAAAGCTATATCTAAATTTGAAGTTTGATGGAAATTCGTGAATTAGTTTTCGAGATTGAGCTAATGTAGGCATCCGAAAAATTCAGCATAGCAGTGCCACCTGTTAGTCGGTTGACAGCAAAATTTTAACAGAATTAATTTATAACGCGAATTTATTGAATTTGAATTCCGAGCATTAATCCGAGAAAATCCGAGCATTATTGTTCTTGTACTTAAAAACGCAGAATCGCAGTGATTTACACAAAATATTAATCAGCTTCTATTTCAATCTGGGACTACCTTAATATAATTTTTATCAAATTCCGTGCATTGGTTCTTGTGGTAGAGCACCCAGATCAATTATGCAACACATAGACACACAGACTCTCAGACTGATAGACAGATGTTTTGAAAAAAAAGATCTTTTGAAATTTCTGACCGTTAAAATGTGTAAATCAGTCAAAAATGGGAATTCGAAAAATTTCACGATTCCAATCCTTTAAGATAGACAATAATAAAAAGTAGAAAATTTGCATATGCTTAAAACGTATCACAAACACTTTCTGAGATATTTGTATGCGTAAATAAAAGAAATATCCTTTCACATTACCTTTCAAAAATATTATTTTTTTCTCGATACAAAAAACATAAAAATATCACTAACAGCTTCTATATATTACCTATCTACAGCTTCTCAATATTTTTAAGGCTATTTGTTATTCTCTATAAGCAGAATAACAATGAAATAAATCTTCTTTAGTAATATTTTTTTTTTAATTTAAACTGGAGAAATAAAATCTGAATTTAATAAGATTACACTTAAATTTCTTTTAAATGACTTTTTTTTGTCGTTTCTAGCTTTTTATGTACCCTAAAATTATATATTTTTTTACGTAATTTCTTATTTTTATGCAACTATAAAAATTGTCCCTTTGATTCAAATGAAATATAAAAAGTCACTCAAAATGTAAATATGTACTTTTAAATCAGAAAAATTGTAAAAGGAATGACTTAGAAAAATTCCTTTTTTTTTTTTTTTTTTTTTTTTTTTTTTTTTTTTTTTTTTTTTTATCTCAATTGAAAAACTATTTTTAAACATTTTTTTTATTATTATTATTTGTCTCATAATTAAAATTGTTTATAAAGAAATTGCATTTTAGGCAAGGGATTTTTTAAAAACAAAAAATGTAATACGTGGAAATACTATTATTTTTTATAACTATAAAGTTAATGCAAAAAAGGTTAATTCTGAAACAAGTGAAAAAAAAAAACCTATACCATACTACAAATATGACAAAAAAGAGTTCAAATAGGAAAATTTGCAATAACTATACCTATTTATTTCAGAAGCAACGCTAAAAATGATACTAAAATTTCAGAATGATGTTTAATTTATTTTACGCTTTAATTACATTTATAAGATTTTCGAAACATTCAATTGAACATAATGAGCAATTGACAATATATTTTTTTCATGATTTTTTTATTTTTAAATAATAAAATATATTTTTCACTACATAATGGAATATACACACACACACACATATATATATATATATATATATAAACCGGGTGTCTCAAAAATGACTGATGGATTTTAAAATTCAATAACTTGGAAACGGGGACAGCTATTTAAAAAACTTTTACAGGAGAGTTATGTATAATGTCAGGATTTTTTACCGTATTTTTTTAGTTCGAATTTCAAACAATAGATGGCGCTGACGGCAATTGAATCCCAGGTTGACGCCGAAACTGATCTCACTCAGCATTGATAACCTGGCCTTCAATCGCCGTCAGCTCCACCTATTGTTTGAAATTCGAACTAAAATAAAAAAATTACCGTAAAAAAACTCTTGACATTATACATAACCTTCCTGCAAAAAATTTTTTTAGTAGCTGTCACCGTTTGCAAGTTATTGAATTTTAAAATCCATCAGTCATTTTTGGGACACCCGGTATACATATATATATATATATACTACCGAGCGCTGTAAACGTTCAAAGCCAACTGATTTCTACTGCAATATTTAGTTTAAAGCCATTCCCCACCAATGCATTGCTTGCAATTGTCATTTATTCGATCTTCTATTTTATATGAAAAATTCATTCTCTTTACTTAACCTCTGCAGACCTGACACATTTTAAGCCATCGTAAAAATTATTTAACACTTTGTTTCATCTATTTATACGTATAGAAACATAATTTTGTAATAAAAAGTAAAATAATTATTATTAGTTTATAGTTACTAGCAGGTACACATATGTGCACCTCGGGTTCATACTGCAAAAAAACACTTCATTTTTCAAAAAATTATTTAAACGAGAAATTGGTGGACAATTGATACACATAAGCTTATTTTACGTGCTATTTAAAAAAAAAACATTTTTTTATATAGAGAGATATATATTGCATTTTGTACAAATAACCCTTGTTCTTGATTTGCAGCCTTTATATTTACGTTTTGAAGCAAAATTAAATTGAGGAAACTGTTCAATTTTGTCATATCTAATGTAGTCAATTGGCTTTTAAATACTCTTACGTTGTTTTCGCTGTGGTTTATTTGGGGAATCGTCTTCAAAATCGTTTTCAGATGAATAAATTTTGCGTGGTCTCCATGGTTGTCGTTCTTCACTTACTTTGCTATTATATTTCACCAATACTTATGCAATCTCTAAAAATACTGCAGGAGAGACAATCTGTCTTTTCGAGGAACTTCACCTGTTTTGCAATTCTTATATACATTATCCAACAAATGGAAATAAACAAATCTATAAAATGTATAAAAACTCTTGTTGACAACTTTTTTGTGTGAATAGAACAACGGTAGTAAGCTAAACACTTATCCTTTAAATGTGCAACATCCATACACGTTTTGTATTCACAATTGCAGGTTGTGTTTCATTAATTTTACATTTTTGATCTTTAGACCACTTAACACAACTCCTCTCGGGATTGCTATCGACGCAAGTCGAAAGCAAAGTTACACATTTGCTATTTTTCCAGTTTAATATGCACATATCCTTCCCTTCCCTTAGTCTCTCATCTCACTCTCCGCGTTACAAATCTCGATCGTTGATTGTTTTATCTGTTCCTCCAAGTCTTTTGTTCATAATCATTCTAGTTTGGTAAATATTGTTACTCAATAAAAAGTCGACACATTTTACGCTAGTAAAAAAAACTGTCCTAGTAAATCACCCGTGTGTTGTCTTTTGGTATAAATTTAAAAAGCAATTTGACAAAGCTTCCACCTATACCTAATCATAATTATTTTGAATCATCAGTTCGTAAAATTCCTTTTCCATGATATATTTGGCAGTCAAGGGCATGATCATCCCTGGCGTATAAAATAAAGTTTTTTAATCTCAACGGATCAGGTTTTAACGGCACATAATGCCTAGATCCACAACGTCAAGTAAATGGGATCTAGTGATATCTGTTCATCTAGTGATAAAGGTTTTGGCTTGGGCAGGGACAAACATTTAATTCTTACTGCATTCAAGATTAGATTTATTTTCCATAATTTGTCACCTGCTTAAAGATAATTTGATTTATCTGCAAAATGAAGAAATTTTCTAATCTCAAAAATTCGAACGCGTGACATAGTAGCTGCAATTCTAAGTACTGAGAAGTCTTTTTGCCAATAGAAGCTTGCTTGGAGATATATTAAAGTTCCCATGTGTATGTGTACGCCTGCAACTTGTATAATTTCATATTTAGATGCATTTATTGGGCGACGGTTTCATGTTTGAGCAGAATATAACGGAATTGGAATTGTTTGAACGGAATTGGTTTCATATGAAACTTTTCAACAAAAATCTTCATTTAACTAATCTAGAAAGGATTCAAAAAGATTTACGATGCTGGAAAATCTGCTTTTAGATAATCCTCATCAATCAATGATCCTCGAAATACTATTAGAAGAAAAAAAGATTAAATAAATGTTTGCGAAAAGATAAAGTTTTATTCTGAGTATTATTATGCTACTGTGTTGTAACACAAGTTTTAAAAATTTACTTATTTTCCGCTTTCCATAACAAAGGCTTTTTAGGTTAAACTTTATTGTTACATGGATTCGGGATAGATACTGGAGCAATATCTCCTATAGTTATATCTGTATCATCTAAATTTTTATTGCCAGAAGACTCTCCATCACCATTGGTCTCATCAGTTTATTTACTCTTACAAAGATATAATAATTATGATTTTTTAAAATTAATGTTTAATTTAAAACATCAACAAAATGAATTCTTATTTATAATTAAGTATAATTTTTTAATAATTCCACAACTTTAGCATTGCACCAATTAGATATCATTCAGTAAATTTTTTTGTGTGAGATGACTTCGTTCCAAAAACACAGAATTGAAACCGGAGGTGCAAATATGTGTACCTTACAAATTACAACTAATTTAAACAGATATTATGATCTAGCTAAAAAGTTTAAATGATTTATGCAATACTGAAAAGTTTATAAGCATTCTTAAAAATTTTTTATCAATAAATATTAATTTTCTAATTATGAAAATGTACTTAATTTTTCAACATTTTATATTTTTCGCCATTGCTCGTTTTTTTCCTCCAAAATCGTATGAACTAAGCTTGCTAGCGCCATTTCTTGCTGAAACTAGAAAAAGCTAACGTACACAAATAACATCTACTCGTCTCAGTAAAAAAATTTCAAATATTAAGTGAGATACGCAGTTAAAATCAGAGGTACACAAATGTGCACCTCAGGTCTGAAGAGGTTAATGGTTAGATTATGTACGCTAAGCCTCTATTAAAAATATTTACTAGGACTTCCCTTAGAGGGATTAGTCTGAGCGATATTGCTGAGAATAAACATTTAATAACTTGCGATAAGTAAAGAAAATTAGATGTTACCTTTAATTGGTCATTCATTGTGATAAAATATGATGAAAAAAAGCATATTGAAACATGATGAAAAAAAGCATAAAAAAGCAAACCATGCATGGATATAAAATTGGAAATTAGCAAAATGTTAAAAGTAATACAGAAAATAAAACACCAAATTTTCCTATATTGGAAATATAACTCTTTGAAATGATGTCATGAGCATAAACAGAAGCTTCGCACCGATTTGAGAAACAATAAATAACATAAACTCTTATGTTTGAAGAGAATGGAGTGTATTTTATACGGTGTGAAATTCGTTTATAATGTTTAGTATCTGTTTTCCACGGATGCAATGAGGTTGTCGATAAGAGTTAAGGAATCCTTTTTTAAAAAATTGTCCTAAACGAGCACTTACATCTTATAAGTTACTGTGATGCCAAAGTTATAGTTTCTGACCCCAACAGTATCCTAGAAATTGCAGTATTCGCAATAAATTGGGTTTAAAACCTTTTCTAGAAAAAAAAAATGTTTCATTTGTGAAATTAAACTGTCGAATGTTTTAGAAATCGTTCATAACGAGAATATTATATCCTAAAAGTTGCCACAAAAAAAAAAAAAAAAAAAAAAAAAAAAAAAAAAAAAAGATTTTAAATTTTTAGTCATATCGACATCAAAGAATTCTCAATTTTAGAACTTTTTTTGCTCGTGCATTGATGGTGATTATTGTTCCTACGCAAAATATAGTATATTTTGCAGCAAAGATAGTTACCAACATTTTTTGCCCACATTATTTTTTAAATCGGCTAGGTACTCCCAATGATAACGAAAAACACACATACGTTAATGTTTTAAAGCATAGAAATACAGAATCAAAAGATATTTATCTCCTATTATATACACATAAATTATCTAATTAGTGTTAGCAGATGCATTTTTAAATATACGTAGATCCATATAACGCTTCATTTTTCTTTTATTAGTATTTCTTAGCATTCATTTTTCATTTATTTGTATTATTCAGTAAAATACTCACGTTCTTAAGCCCGAACTACGTCAAACTTTTTTTAAAAGCGCCTAAGTCCATATAACAGCGAAGTATTGTGAAGAGTATTAAATACAAGGTAGTAAGAAACTTAGCCAAACGCAGGCAATAAATCGCCAAATATTGTTCTTTTCGCCCTCTTTCGAAATGCATTTTTCCGTACATTTAAAAAACACGATTTTGAGTCATTTTATTTAAAATTCAAATAAATAAATAAGAGGAAGTAATAATAGCATAAGTCAAAACATTTTATTTCAGCATCAAGGAATTCTATCGTAGTTGCACATGTGGAAAAAAGCTGCTTTTGGCCAAAAAACGTTGTCTTCACTAAATTTGAATCCGATTAAAAAAGTACCGTGATTAATTAAAATGTTATAGGCAAAGCTGCCAAGTCTCCGGCATTTTGGATACCGGCATTTTAATACAGAAAATCTTTTATTAAATAGGAACATTCTGCGAATTTAAAAAATAACTTTTCCTATAAGAAAATTCTGCTGTGCAATAAGCGGGGGTTTGGCATCTCTGTATAGGAATATTTCGTAACCTTCTTTTTAACCCTAAAAAAAGCAACGACCATTTTTCGGTTTCAAAAAGTATTGCTAATTGTTCCATTTTGCATACAAAGTACTGATTGTAATATTGATACATCTATGGTGATAAATTTTCAATAATTTTTCAAATCCCATTTATTTCATTAAAAATATAAATCTTTTGTTCATTTAGTTTAAAATAAATGGTTTTTAACTAATTTCATAATACTTTTAAAATATCACTTTTCATTGGCCATCTTTTTAAAGCATTTAGAAAATAGTTGTTGTTTTCAGTCAAATATAGACTTTGGTCTGTCCGCATTTTATTTTATTTTTATTATTATTTATAAATGGTGGAGAAATATTCATACTTAATCCATAACGTACATAATATATGACTCTGTTATTACATAAGTCACCATTTTATTATCATAAAAATTATGTTTTTACTGATTTTTATTAACTCAATAGGAAAAAGTTTGTGCTTTGAGCAATAGATGTCCGCATTTCATTTATTTATTTATTTTAACAAAATTCTTTGCATTGAGAAGAATTTTTATTTAAATAGGAAATCCAAATGTCGCTGTTAATATAGAAGAAATTTACGAAAAAAAGTTACAAAACGAGTAGACGCATACTATCAAATATGGAAAAACGACGAATCCAAGAAAGACGTCGTATGAAATATCATCTTTGAAAGCAAAAAAACGAGGTCTTATTATCGAGCCTACTGATTACAAAATGTGCATTACATAAAAAAAGAAATAATAATAATACTGTAAATATTGATTTTTTTTCTTTTGTGCAGTTTTGGCTTCGGAAGGTGCGCTATGTTGCAAAAAGATATAAGCGACTATGAAAACACACTTTGTAAACGTTCATGCTCAGTTTTACAAATAAATATGGCACATATATGCCCTATACACACCGTGGTACCTAATTGGTGCCAAAATGGCCTTCAGTTGCCTAACATGCTGGTTATCATATAAATATTATAATAAATTGTTTGTTCTAAAAATATTATCATTTATTGATTGTTATTTCTTTTTTTTAATAACAGAAAATGTTTCGTTTATTCCTTTTTTTCATTTTGAAATAAATAAATAACGTGTAATTATAGCATGCTATATGTATCTGGTAATCAAAATGATGTTTTCGCCTAATTGGGATAAAATATCTCGCCAAACCCGGTGCTTATATCTCTAGTATATTATCTCAAGTATTTTATTTATGTATACTATAATTGTTTTTACATACCACTTACTTCTTCTTGTATATAAAAATAGGTAAGGGGATCCTTTATGCAGTATAAATCTTTAAAAAATAGCCCCCGTTGCCCCTTTTTGGATCGAATTTAAAAAGAAACAATGTCTAATTCCAGTATTGCTCCGAGGTATGCATACATATTCCAAATTTCAAAGTTGTATGCCAACAGGAAATGGATGAAAAATGGGAAAATATGTCACATATGCACCAAGGTACATAATTGGCGTCAAAATGGCATTATTTTACCTCAGATGGTAACCCGGCTTTATTTATTTATTATTTGTTCATTTACTCATAAAATGTTTATTTACTTTCATTTCCTTTTTTTAATTATACAAAATATTTCGTTTTATAGTTATTAATTATTAATAATATTTTATTTACTGTAAGTTCTTTTTGAAAACAGAAAATTATTTAAAAATGTGTATGTAAGCGTTATTTGAAAACGGAGTTTTCGCCAAATGGGCTTTGAAAACAATTGCGCCAAATCTGATGCGCTGGGTGGTATCCGTGCCGAAAAATTAGTGACCAGAATTGACTTCCACACACAAACAAAATATAAGTTGAAAGAAAACAAGCAATAAAAATAAATATAAAGGGAAAATGATGTCATAAAATAAATTTTTTACTTAAAAACATACTTGTTTCTAATTTTCTCACGCGAAATATATAAAACATTCTTTTAACGATCAAAAAATGCTATTAAGAGATTATCACAAAATCTCAAAATCAAGGTTTTTATGACATTTTTTTTAATATAAAAAATAACAGTTTTATTTTCCTGCATGATTAAATTTTAAAATGTTTTATTGCATTCAATATTTTTGAGTGCGTTAATGATTATTATTTACTCCATGTACAGATTCGGTTATCTACGAAAATATCCAGCTGGTGAAAATCACACACACCAAATTTCTGTGACGTATGCAAATAAATTGTGCTTTTTCATCAGTTTTTTAATATAACTTTTAAACTATTTGGAACTAATTTTTTGTATGTAGTGCATTCACCAGATTACCTTCATAGGTACCTATTGGTACAAACAGAATCAAAATCCGACAAGTACTTTTTGAGATTTGCTTGACGAAAGAATTTTTTTTACTTTTAATATCGTTACGTATCTCTGAGTATAAAGACTTCGCTTCGCTCAGACAATTAAAACAAAATTTATATTGTAATTTGAAAAATAAACATTTTTGAGTTGAAAAGTTAAAGAAATCTACATCTTCTAAAATTTAATGAATTCGGACGAAATATTTTGCGTCTTGTATTAATAATAAGGCCCAAAATCAATAAATAGAAACTTATTGACGATTTCTTTTTCAACACACAAAGCGTGTAATTTAATATTTTTTAAAACATATCTATGCTTAATTATGTAAAATATGTTTCTTCCTTTTTATTTTTATTTTTATTTTTATTTTATTTTTTGCATTTTTTGGTTAAAGGATTTTAAACAATTTGGGGAAGCTTGATTTAAATGTAGAAGCTAAATAACTCGTTTTGCTTATTACACAGTTGAAAAATATATAATTTTATGGATAACAGAAATTTTAACTGACCAATATTTTTTATATAAAATGTTATTAAAATAATTATAATCCTGTTCTTTGGAATTAAAAAATATAGCTTATGAAAAAGCTTTTTTTTTATTACAATTATAATTCTACTTCTTTAATTTTGCACTAAATGTACAGAAACAAAAATCAATGATTCACTTAATAAAGAGGTCTATTTTTAAAACATAACTTATTTCTTTTGTATTCGAAAGAAGATACAATCTCTACGTGCGGTTGTTTTTTCACTTTCTCAATTTACAAATTGTCGCTTAGTATTTGGAAAAACAAAAGAAATATTGTCAAAAGCAAACCCTTTCCTTTTGTTAATAATGAGAAAAATAAAATAGTTCTTTGTTTAATGACTTAAATTAATTCTTTTATTTTAAAAATAATGAATGGAATTTTTAGTAAAAGCAGAAAGTGAATCATTATAAGAAGATATTTCTTTTTAATAATCCTTTAATAATATGGTAGTCAGACCTAAACAAGAATATTTAACGAAGTGCAATCACTTTAATGTTCAACAAGAAGGAATAATAAAGCATAGATTATGAATCCTTTTCAAACCTTTCATTTTGCTGTAACAATATTTCCCTGTTTAATAATATGCACAAAGATACTCAAGAAAACAATTTGAAAAGCCATAACGTCTTTAAAATTCCTTTCTAGCAATTAGTATCTATCGTTGGAAAAATTTTCAAAGAATTTTTTTTCTTTTTTTAAGCTTTGCTAATGATTAGCAGATTAAAACATACACTTCATAGAATAAATTACACTCAGAAATTTCTGATACTAACATAAATAAAGAATTTTACATAACCATAGCTATCATCTCTGTAATATCTTAACACTTTATTATGTACTGATTTGTATTAAAATTTAAAAACGTTTACGTTTCAAACTACACCTTAAAAATATTTTCCGAAAAAATAACTCATTATAGAAACTGAATTATTTTGTGTGTCCCTATAAATGACCGATAATTTCTCTGCACACCATATTATAAAATAAGAATCTTGTAGTACACTCAGTGATACATATTTGAATTTCAATCATTTTTAAATAATATAGTAACATTGTCTAATGATATTGAAAACAATTTTTTTAGAACAAAATCAGGAACAGACATCATATATGTACCGCGATTGGCGCAATAAAATTTTATTGCCAATTTTCAGGAAACATCATTTTTGACTATCTATTTTATACATTTTAAAAAAAATTATTTTCTATTATTTTAAAAATGGAATAACAACAATAAAAAAATTTTATTAACCGCTTAACTGTTCAATATTTTTGAAGATATCAAATAATGCCTATTTTTTTCCTAATCTTTACAGAATTTTTAATTTTTTATCATTTTTTTAACAGAACTTCAAAATTTACAATAAAAGTTTATTGGTAAGAATCGTAAATCATAATTGGCAAAAACACGTTGCCCGTATGACGTACGGCCAAATCAGGAACGTGGTTAATTACTATTAATCAATCAAATTTATTTAATTCAAAAAATCAAATAAAAAGAAATAAACAATTCATTAATAAATAAAAAGCAATACTGGATTAACATGCCAGACAAATGGACGCAATTTTGGTGCCATTTATTTACCTCGATGTGTATATAGAATCAGTTATTTGAAACGTAATTTAACAGATTCCATTTTGGTGCCCATTTAACGAAATATAAATTTAAAACCCAGTAATCTCAACATGTAACGTGTAACTTTTAAGTTGAATTACATATACTGATTGCATAACCATTCATATATTTCCTTTTTAGATTTCCAAATGTGAAACATAAGTGCCGATTTCTTAAACAAGTTTCTGACAGTGTCGGAAAATGTTTTTTAAATTGTATTTAAATCAAGATTTTTGAGTCAATTTTTCGTTATCTGCAAATATAATTGTTGATAATTAGTAGTAATAATAATAATTAACCGGTATATTTATAATGCCGTTTTCCGGAGTATATTCAATGGCTTAAAAAAATCTTTTTTTTTTAATAAAATGTAAAGTGTATTTTATTACACTCTTCAAGTAGTTTATTTAATAAATTAAAAATGAGACCACTTTTCTGGACCTTTTTACGGAGTGTATTCAATAGCTTTAAAAACTAAAAAAAAATCGCGTTTTTTTTCTTTTTTTTTTTTTTTGAAAATTAAATGCAAAGTGTATTTTATTACTGCCTTGAAGTAGTATATTTAATAAATAGAAAATGAGACCACATTTCTGGACCGCTTTCCGGAGTATATTCAATGGATTAAAAAAAAATCTCGTGTTTTTATTTATTTATTTATTTATTTATTTATTTATTTTTAAATAAAATGTAAAGTGTATTTTATTACTCCTTTGAAGTAGTATATTTAATAAATGGAAAATGAGACAACATTTCTCTTTAAAATCTGAAATTGTAGCGTATAATAAAGAAAAAGTTTTATATTAATTGGCTTTTAAATTTATGAAATGACCAATATGTATTTTTGCAAATTTTGTGAATTAGCAATTTGTGCCTAACAGGTAATTTTTAAAAATATTAAATCTTTAAAACAAATAATATAAATAAAATATTATTTTCCTGATTTTTTCTGCAAATATTGCAGTTTAATTATTATTTTCAAGCACAAATTTATAGTATTTTTAAACTTCCTCATGGATTGGAATCATAAAACATAGATTGACATTTTACTTTTTAAAACATTCAAGAAATAGACTGACATTTATCTTTAATTTTAGAGATAAAAAGTGACTTTTTTCATAGGTCATGTTTACTCCATTTTAACGAATCTATCGCTTCCAACGTATGAAGCTTTTTTTTTCATTGTTTGAAAATTAACTTATTTCCAAAATACCTCCTGTCTCAGTTTTTGAAATCGAAAATTTTTTAATTAAATAAATGACAAAACATTAGTCTATAAAATAATTTAAACATTTTTTCTAATTAAAGAACTTTGAATTACAGATTCAAATTAAATAAAGATGCAATTTTTAATAAACATGATTACAATTCAGAATGATTAAGAAAATTACAAAAATAAATAATTACTAATTTAAGGTAAATTATGCAGAATCTGTATTTGGCTCGCTTTATATTACTTGATTTATACTCCTAGCTTAAACAAAGATTCCGGGTGGCAAAACATCTGGCGTCCAATTGGTACGAGATCTCTAGCTTTCCAAGTGAGAATCTTTTAGCGGTTTTACGGTAGTGCATTTGCGATTCTCTGAGGGTTCGTCCTCCACTTCACGTGGTAACCCTCAAAATCGCTACAGAGCTTTGAAAACTTTTTTCAGTTAGATTTTGAGCCATCTCACACAAAGCGTTACACTCGAGAGATCTTCACAGACTTCTCCTCATTGGATTGAACAAGTTGCTGAGCCTTGGGGGGGGGCACCCGGCTCCCTATTTGGAGAAACCTTCTAGGGTCTAATCAGTCTCGTTTGCCTGATTTTTACTTAGCGAATTCCAGGTAGCAAGAGATATACCGGTAGAGTAGACTGGTAAATTAAATGCACACAACAATGGCAGGCTCCAATGAAGGAGCTCGCAGTTTTGACGACTCAGTGATTGATGAGTTTTTAGATCCTCGGATCAAAGCGAGGACGTTAATAGACCGAATGAAAACGGTCTTGATTACGGGAAATGCAAAGACACAGAAGGAGAAATTGGAGGTGAGCGCAGTCGTCTCACAGTTGGACGACATTTATGAACTGTTCGTAGAACAAGCGCTGGCTTTGGCAGCAGCCAGGACTGAGAATGAGATTCTGAAACAACAGATGGCTGAGAGGGAACAGCGAATTCACACATTCGCAGACGCCACACGGCAGTCGGTTCCGGAAGTGAAGGAGGCGACGGTCCCGCGTCCTAGGGGAAGAAGAGGAAAGATTCGTGCCAGGGGCCCGGCCACAGATCACGTGGTCCTCATCTATCCAAGGAAGAGGAAAGAGGGGGTCAAGGATGTGGAACAGAGCGTTAAAAGAGTTACAAAACCCGACGAGCTTAAGAAGTCCTCGGGCAACGACTTAATAACTCGGGAGGCCTCTTGGTGCGCCTCGGATCCCGCAAAGATGTGGAGACGCTCGAATAAGCAGTGAAAGAGGCCGAGGGGTTGAAGGAGAGGGTGCAATGCAAGGTGCCTCAGCTTCGTCGGCCGCGTGTTATAATTTTTGATGTCCCGAATGAGTATTCTGGAGAGGAGGTGTTGAAGACTGTCTCGGAGCAAACACGTGTGGAGGCGAAGTCAATGTCCGTGAAGTTTCCTATTAAAGGAAAAGAATTGACCAATTAGGTATTAGAGTCCCAGACAACCAGAACTGTCCTTCGGACGTCACAGATATAATTGTAAGATAAATGAAATACTTCTTTATTGTTTCATTTATAGAATCATTACATGAAATCATTTTGTCTATTTTTTGCATAATCTATGAAAGACTCGATGAACTAATTACATGTACCTTTAATGTTGTTATTCGTAAAATTTTCTTTAAAAAAACGTATCTATGCAAACTGGATTAGAAAAAAATAGAAAAATTAAATGATATAGGAATATTTTAGTACAAATATTGAAATGCTTGAGATAGAAAAACAGAAAGAAAAAAAAAGACTCGAGTCGTTTAGATGTGACTTAATAAATATTAATGTCCATTGTCTTGCTTATATCATTATCTGGCTAAATGCGTTTCCTTTTATTTTCTCATTGTGTGTTTTTTGAATTGGATCGAAATATAGACCTTAATTTCATAAAAATGAAGTATTTCTTTATTATTTGAAACGTTACAGGAAATTACGGATACGTATATATTTTATTTGTTTAACCTACAAAATACTTATTGAATGTCCCTTTAATATTGTTATATGCAACATTTTATTTTTAAAAATAATGTTTCGGTTTACAAAAATACTTTTTTTTATTACAAAACTAAGGTCGCGGTGGGTTAACTGCGACGTTAAATATATATTGAACAATATGAAACGTGAAAATCCGATATTTCGGACTATGTCTTTCAATTTCAGCTGTATTGAACGGTTTTAAAAATTAAGATTAAAACAAAATTATACACATAAACAGAAATTTAACCAGAGTGTTTCTTCGCTTCTTTAAGATGGGTAAATTAGTTTGTTGGCTTGCACACGTATTTCCTCGATCGGCGATTAAGGAATTGACTTTTTGATGAGAGGCAGTTGATTAATATCTCAGAAACGAATAAAAAAATTTAAATTCTGAGCTTCAGGTACATCAGGAGTAGCTTTGGACTATTTTCATAAAAAATGAGCTGCAACATGCCGTAGTTACGACCAAGGGCGGCGCCAGAGGAGGGGCCGGGGGGCATATGCCCCCCCCCCCGTCGGGCATACCTGGCCCCCCCATCGGGGTCAAAATTCAATTTCGTCGGGGAAAATATTTTGACTTTGAAATTTCAGCCCATTCAAGTTGGGTCGAAATATGGAGCCCCTTTTTTTTCTGAAAGTCGGATTGACTAAACTTTTTTTTTTTTTTTTTTTTTTTTTTTTTTTTTTTTTTTTTTGTACGTCGGATTCTGACTGAAGTTTGATTCTTGCAATTTGAGTTTAGATAAATCCGAATTTTCGTAAAAAAAATCCGAATTTTTAAAATAAAAACCTACATGGATGACAACACAGTTAGATGCATGAATGACTCTATACATGTTTATTTTTCAAAAAAAAAAAAAAAAAAAAAAAAAAGATAAAATTTATACTGAAAATTAATCTTATACTATTTTTTTAAAACTACATTAAATTTGTGGATCAGTTTTCGCTGATTTTGGATTTACGGTCGGCTTTATATGATGAATTTTTGGTTCAGTTAGAATACGCAAATGAAAATTATTTTGTCGGGGTTGTCTTGGATGACAAGTAGAATTCTTCATCGTGTCGGGCAAACTGAGCCTAACCCGACTCGAAGTTTGGACCGGATCGGGTTGAGCCTAAATATTTGTCGTTGTGTATAGGATTCCATTTGGGTTAACTTTAATTGTTTCAGATTCGGGTTGGATGTTGATACTTATGGTTCTTGATTGATACTTATGGTTCTTGATGAATCGATTTCTCAAAAGAATTTACTAAATTTATTTTAAACTGGAAAACTGTGTATTTGAATCTTAATGAATTTATGTATACTGATTTTTTTACTTAAAATTTAAAATTTTTACTGAATATATAATTGTAGACATATTCTTACATAACTGCATTACAGTATGCATGTACTTTTTCATCGGTTACGGTTAGGGTCTGGTTGAGGTTGAAATATTTCGGGTTCAGATTGAAATGTAGAGATGTCGGACTTAAATCGGATTTCGGGTAGAATCCTGTGTTACCTCTAAAATTAAACCCAGCGCGACTGGCGATTTTACTCGGACCTGACTAAAGTTAATATTTTTTCGAAGAGCTTCGGATTGACTTCTATTTTTCGAGTCGGGTTAATTTTAATTGTTTTAGCATATGAACTCGATTCTACCTAATTTCTCAAAATTATCCCCAAAATATATTTAAAATGAAAAATTACATTATTTGGGTGTCAATGAGTCAATATACAGATGTATCGATTTTTCTACATAAAAATTACAATTGATACTAGAGGTATTATTGTAGACTACTTTTCCATTGCTTGCTATTTAAATTACTTAATAATTTTAAATATTAGATGGAATTTTGTGTTTTCATATCGAGTTTGGATTGGGTTCGGATTGAATACTGTTTGTTTTAGGTCAAAGTTTGTTGAGTTCCGGTTATCTATTTTTTTAAAACTGGATCAGGTTGAATGGATATAAAAATAATTAGCTCATGCCGGGTATAACCCAATTCGGGGAGGATTCCGTGCTCGGTAAATAATCCGTGAATTGAACTATCCCCCCCCCACCTTGATTAAAATCCGTAAAAGTAGAAAAAATCGCACTTTAATTTTGCCAATTCTACCCTACATCCCACAAAAAAATACAGAAAAAACACCGATTAGCTGAAATACTCACACTTAAAGCAGCATGTTCGTCAAATTACATGGGTGTTCTGGTAGTTGTGTTGCTTAGTACTTTTTCGGATTAGAAACGGAATCTAAACCCCTTTTATATAAAAATATGTAAAAAACAAGAAATCTAAGATCAAAAATTTCAAAAAATCTCCTGTCAGAAGGAAGAAATTGCTTAAAATATTAGAAAATATTTTAAATCAAAGGGATGTTTCGAAATTTTTGAGACGGAAATTTTGGTCCATGCAGATCTCTAACCGGCAGCTAGATCTCCTGCATATCCCGCGGCTAGATCTCCTGCATAACCTACAGTTCGGAAAAATGCAGTTTCAAATTCAGTTCCAGATATTTTTAAATGCAATTCCTGCATAACCTGCATACTTATAATTGCGGATCGCTTTTCGTTGGTATTAAAATAATTCATTTTTAGATTCCAAACTATTTTACAATTTTTCACTTCATTTACATTTCTCTTGGAAATTTTGTATTAAAGTTTTTGTTTCAGGTTTAAATTTTATATCTTATCAAAATTTGGAACACTACGTTTTGTGCATTCGATCAATATACACTCTAAAACAAAATGGAAATTGAAGATATTTTCCTCATTGTTTTTATTATTATTTCTATAGCTAAAAAAATCTACTTTAATTTGAACATTTTCTCGAAAATACAGAAAATTAATCAATCTAATGCTAAAACTACCTGAAATCCTCCAATATCTACAAATACATTTTTTAAAATCAAACGACTGTTCAATTAACTGAACAGCAACGCTGTGTACTAGGTTTTTCTATTAGATACTGATTTTTTATGTATCTCTATTTTCTCTCAAGATATGAGAAGTTCGTGAACTGAATCTCAATTTTTAAAATATTCTACAATCGAAAGACAGAAATTTCTTCAAGTAACAGAAAAATCTGTTCCAATCACACGTGCGTTTTGGCAACTTACTACCTGTGTATTTTATTTTTAACGAAATGTTTTTTGAGAGTTTATGAAATAATAATTATATTTTCTCAAAAATGACTAAACTAGAAAATGATGAAAAAAAGTAAAACGCGGTATTTATAAACTCTTAAAATTGACGTATTTCAAAACTGTAGTTCGACTAATTACTTTCACATTCATTTCAAATAAAGGAAATTAATATTTAGTACAGCAACGTGTTCAGATTTAACGAAAAAGGATATGAAGAAATTTCAATTTTATGCAGGTTTTGTTCTAGCCAAGTATGTTGTTTCTTTATACTTACTTGTATTCTTATTTAGATTTCAATTTAACGATGCTTAAACCACAAGGAACAGCTGCGATTCACCAAAAGGAAATGCATGCTCCTGTCTGTTTTGAGTAGTTTCAAATTCTGTTCTGCAAGTTAATATAAAACAAACAGGGAATGATAAAGAGATTGATGAATTTGTTGTTTAGTTTCAGCAAGCGTATTCATGCTGATTGGTTGTAAAAGAAAATTTATGTATCTCAATGTTGTTGTGGGAATTACAAGAAAAACACCTGTTGTGATAGGCTGGAAGGATATTTCAGAGTTACATAGGTAGTACTCTATTATCGACAATTGTCCATTGACCACAGATATAAGGAGTTAATTTTTTTTCTTGATCTAGTATTTTTATTTAATAATATCGAAATCGCCTGTTTAATGCCTTTCTTTTAAACATAAATTATATAATTAATCAGGCAGTAACCGTCAGAACAATGCTACAATGACCTTTTAAAGAAAGAATTAGAGTATAAAAAATGAAATTTATGACTTTGCAAATTTTACATTAGAATTACTATTTCTACTAATTATAAATATTTTATGAGGTCAATCTTTTTAAGAATGTGCGAATTTTAATATTTTTCTGCAGTATATAAAAAGTTTCAAGTCTTTCATAAGAGTATGTCCAAATGATTTCTTATTTCTTTGCATTTGTATGTAATTTGATATTTTTACCCGAGTTATTTAATTTTAAAACTTCTTTATACGTAGAATTCGTACTTTTGTTGATAATAATAATTTAACTTGCGTTAACAATTATTTAAATTTTTCATTTCTATTTTTGCATTCAGTAATACATACAGTAGAGCGCCGATTATCCGGACCGACGGGCCCGAGGCCGATCCGGTTAATGAAAAATCCGGATAATTGGATAACTTTAAAAAACGCATATGCAATGTTTTTAGGTAACTTTATTCACATTTTTTATAATTTTAGGTCACGCAATTGTTCTAATGCACATTTCAGTATATTGAAAATGGCGTGTTTAGCAGTTAAAAAAAATAAAAAATAAATAAATTTTATTTTCTGCAAAATTGGTACAAAGTTAATGGATGCATGGATGCACAAAATGCATGGAAGTACACATAAAAAATTTTATGTGTACATATTTATAGACACTGTACAGTATATACATAAAAAAATCATTGTGATAGAAAAAAGAAATTTTTGATAGTGTTCTGCTTTACAGAAGCCATTCTTTTGTCTGCGTAGGATTCGCGCGTTAGAAGGGAAACTTCTATGAACAAAAATATTTGCCGATTAGCTTTTAATGTATATCACTCGACAGGTGGTCTGTTATTCTTCATGATTTCCTGTATAACTATATCTAAAAATTTAACGAAATTTTTTTTTCTAATTTCATAAATTTTCTAGATTTTCAAAAAAAAATAATACTGATAAAATTTGTTAAGATAAAGTTTGTTTGCTTTATTCATTACTAGTTACTCTTGTAACTTTCATACACTTTTAAAAGCAATATTGCTGCAATTTTTCAATTTTGTTTCGATTATCTTTCATTATAGTTTTAATGGACTTTGCTACTTTTTTTATTTATATATATATATTTTTTTTATTTAATTTCTTCTATCATTTGAAAACGCACGCTCCGTAATGTTAAACGAATGAGCAGCTTGTTTTCGAATTTCTCGGTTAATTTTAATATTTTTAAGCGATTTTGAGCATAGGATAGCTGAGTTTAATCTTCACTATGACTATTATTTACTTTTTCGATTTTTGTTGCAGATATTTAAAATACTAATAATAAAAATAAAACAATAATAAACTATTTTCAGTTTCAAAACCGATTCCGAAATTAAAAGTACCTTAAAAAATACAACCGAAATCGAAAAAGTGAAAAATAGTCATATTAAAGAACAAATTCAGCTGTCCTATACAAAAAAAAAAAAAAAAAAAAAAAAAAAAAAAAAATTAATTTAAACGAGAAATTTGAAAATAACCTGCCCATTTGTTTAATATTATGGAGCGTGTGTTTTCAAGTGAATGAAGAGTCTCCTTAAACGCAGAATATGTTGATTCAAAATGATTGTAATAATAAATGAGAGATGAATTTAATACAAATACCATATCTGCTGCATCACATACATTACAGCCTAGATCACTTAAAATATAATAATAACAAAAGTATAATTAAACAAATTACAATGACTATTTGGAAAATGATATTTTCTAAGATTAAAATTTTAAAGAATAAATTCTATATTTAAATTAATAATAATAATTAACATCATTTTTATGATGATCATAGTGAGTCCTTTATTACGTATGCTATGCATTAAACATTAATATTCCTAGACCATTGATAAAAAAAAACAATAGTTTATAGATATACAGCTTTAACAGCTTAAAATGTGCATTTTTATTTGATGGAGTTAATAAGACTGATTTCTGATCGCCTCATATTACATATGACATGAATTAAACATTAATATTCTTGGACCCAACATATACAAGGTTTAAATGAAATTTCAGTTTTACAATTTTCGGAACTGCAAATTTTTAAACTTCTAACCATCGCACATTTAAATTTTTACACTTTGGCGTATAGAAAAAAAAATGCACTTTTAAATAAAATTTGTTTGAAAACTTTATCACAATTTGCTTTGAAATTATTTATATTTTTAAAGTTTTTATTACTTTTTTTGGTCATTGTGGCAACAGAAGTATTCCATTTTTGGACAATGGACCAATCACAAAACGAATCAAATAAGTTGCAGAATTCAACCAATAAAAGATTCAGATATGCTTCAGATTTCCCAGTTCTCCACCGAGACCAACAACTATTTTCCAAATAGTTAAAAAAGAGAGAGAGAGAAAAAAAAGATTAATTATTTTCGATCAGAACTCTTCGTGTAAAACAGTTTATAACCATATCGAAGTAAAAATTAATGTTTTGTAGAAATAGAGTCAAGTCGGGTCGAGATTTTAACATTTTTTTTTTGGGGGGGGGGGTAATATATATATATAGTACTTGCTAGACTATATAATAAGGCCACAACTTTTTAAAATTTACGCCTACTGGACCATTAATTTATTTTATACGAACTGGGTCCTTGAAATTTTTGCCCACGCAGTTTTTTAGGACCCGGCCCAGCACGCGGGGACCTCTAATATATATTATGAACTTGGCTCCCCTGTCGGGGATACTGTGCCCCCTCGTCGGGCAAATTCTGGCGCCGCCCTTGGTTACGACAAACGATTGCATACGCACACACACATACAGACAGACCAATTTGTTCTTTTTTTAGTATAGATTGTGGCTTGAAAATGCATCATATTTTTAATTGATTGGAAACTTCACATTCAAATCTTATTTAAGTTGATAATTTATCAATTACTACAGTTAACAGCAAAAACATTAAATCTTTATCTACCGCAATATGAATTCATGAAAATTTTACATTGTAAAGCATTTTACGCAAATTGTTTCATCTAAATTAATAATCATTTAACAAATATTTGAAGAATTTTAAAAAGATTGAAGGATTTAGAAGCATTAATTAAATTTGAATTTAGAGGGATTTTGTGTAATTTTTATAACCCTACTCAAATATTTTATTTTTAATTATTTTTTAGTATATTCTAGAATAATAAAATGTACAAATATGAACTTCTTACAATATAAATATAGAAATATTTTCGCTCTAAAAAATCCCCAGCTCTCTCCCTCAGCACTAAGAAAACTGAAATGATGCAAAGGCAAAAGAAATCATCATTTTAAAAATATTTATGTTTTGTGTAACCAATAATGCTTTTGTAACAATAAAACATAATGTATCTGTAACTTATTTCAAACAGTATTACAACTAACTGACGTATTAAAAGAATTTTATTATAAATTATTTTAATGGTACTTATAAATACCATTGGTAAATAAAGGGTTAAGGAAAAAATATATCACAATGCTCCTTTAATAAAAAAAGAAGCCCTCAATGCCCACAAGCAATGCCTTGTAATTGTTTTCCTATTCCACGTTTAGCAAATATTAATCATTATTTCTTTTCGGCTTTCACAATTAATTGAAACAGGGGAAAGCATACTTCATTAAACAGAAGATAAATGAATTGTTTGCTTTCTGTTGAATATTTACTCAACTGTATTAATATTTTTCAAATGGTTTGGATATTTTTCATGTTTATCCAAGACATATTAATTCCCTTAAAAAGATATAAAATCCCGTTCTTACATTTTCTATTTTCAATTTCCACTAACATCTTACTTAATTTCGATTTTAGATGAAACAATCTGACAAATGAAATGCATCTAAATTTGATTAGCGTTAAATTTGGAGTATAATAAGATTTATGATAATATGCAGTTTTTTTTTGTCTATTTGGTAATCTACATTATGCTCTATAACATCTGTAAAAAATAGCTCATCGTATTTTATGTGGATATGAAATGCTTCTTTTTTTCTAATGATCCAAGACAGATTAATCCCCAATATAGAAAAATGATTTGCTGTTAAATATGAAATACTATAAAATTTTATATTATAAATCACATGATATAAATGATATATAATGTATAAAGCTGTATTTAATCATTAAAATTTCTATAAAAATAACATTTCATCTGGTATCATCTCTGGTATCTCTAGTTTTCAAATTTTTTTTATAAAATTTAGATGAATAAAATACAACTCAATTTGGCTAACATAATTTGCTTTATAACACGGTTTATGATTATTTGCCGCATTGCAGCACATATTGTAATCAACATTGTGCTTTGTATCATCTGTAAAATATGATTTATATTATATATATAATGCACTTTTTCCTTAATTATCCATGAAAGATCACTATCCAACAAATAAAAATGAAATTCCCTTAAAGATGAAGTTGGATAAAATTTCATATAATAAAAGTCAAGATATAAATGTTTTATAATATATAAAATTGAATATAATAATGATTTTTTAAAAGTTAAAATAGAGTTCAACTGGTACATTATGAAATTTCAATATTTGATAAAATTTAAATAAATAAAACATATCTCAATTTGGTTGATATAATTTTGAATATAAAAAGGTTTTTTTCAGTTTGTAATTGACATTGTGCTTTCTATCACCTGTAAAAAATGGCTCATTTTATCCTGCCTGAATATAAAATGCATTTTTTTCATATTGATCCTAGACAAATTAATTCCTAATAAAGAAGAAATAAAATGCTATTAATGGTGAAATTCTGTAAAATGTTATATATTTACTATCATAAATTATATGCTATATAATGCATAAAGGTCTATATAATTATGATTTTTTAGCACTTTCCTACAAAGTTGAAAAGTGCTTATGTATTGGGTTTGTCTGTCCGTCTGTCCGTCTGGCCGTCTCTCCGTGCTCCAACTCCCGTAAATATACTCGGATTGCCATGAAATTTTAGGACGTTATTGACGTTTACCCTAGAACGAACCTTATTGAAAATGAAGTTTCTACCGTGATTAGTTTATCTACAGGGAGAATCAAAATTGTCCCATTACATTACGGCCTATCGGGAAAAATCGTTTCAAAACAATTTTGAAAATGTTATACCCTGTCAAACATATTTCAATTTATATGCTTTTACGAGGTGAATTAAAATAAGCATTCTATAAAATATAAGGTGAAAATGTAGCTATTACTCATTTACAGGGCCACACAAAATAATTCCATTAGATAATAATAAAAATGGGAATAGTGTGTGACATATATTAAATATATTACACTGGTCCATGTATAATAAAATTGATGTATGTCAATGAGGCTTAGTATGAATTACACGATACTTCCTTCCCTAGTATAAAGTACATAGTATTTACAGGGACACACAAAAGATTTCAAATAGTACATTCTTTCCAAAGTATTGTATATGAATCCGATGATAGCTGATGGATGGATGAAATACATTTTAATTATGATATACGCGTTTAAGATTCACTAAATTTATGCATATTGTATGGTGTTTATAAATGCTATAGTTAATATACAGAGCTACACAAAAGAGCTCGCCGACGTTACTGAATATGAGAATAAATTACTAAAAGGTGATTCTTAAATAAATTATGCATCTTTATGCTGAACTGCATTAAATTTACTAAGAAATGTTTGCAGAATATAGATAAAATGAAATACAGTGCCACGCAAAGAATTTTGTACATGGACATCTATGAATTATAATTTATAACAATATGATTTCAGTTGTTTTAAGAGTGTTTTAGTTTAAAATGAATTTTAGCTATATAATATGTATATTAGCTGACAGATCATATACAGGGCTTTTCAATAGTACTGGAATACACATTTGGCTATATTTGGTTTATATCATTATTTACCTAAATAACGAAGTTTTGTTAAAGATTTCATGAAACGTTGGAAAGTGCTTCATAATCTATACTTAATGCATGATTTTGCTTACTTGTTTTTAAAAAAATACAGTTTATCTGACATCTTATGAAATTTTCATTTTTGATTAAATTTAGATGCATGAAACATATCTCAATGTAGATAATATAATTCGGAGTGTAATAAGGTTTATGATTATGTATCGGATTTTGATTTCATTGTAATTCTCTGTGCTTATAACATTTGTAAATAACGACTCTCCATATTCTGTCTGAATGCAAATTGCACATTTGTATTGTGATAGATGAGTAATAACTGAAATACATTGAATCTTTAAAGATATTTTTGTGCGAATCGAAAGCAATTTTTTCTTACATATTTTTTTGAAATATAATGAAAATTGAATTCGATTAAGCAGATAAAATATAAGTAATTGCAGTATGATTAAAAAGTTAATAATGTAGCGAAGTTTGAAAATCTCAAAAAAGATAGCAAATGAAAAAATCTTAAAAGTAGATGCAACTGTATGAATCGATTTTCTCTGAAAACTTAAAATCAGCATGATATTGTTTTTTAAAACGAAATGTTTTGTTCAAAGAAGAATTGCATTCATATCCGACAGACGACACTTTAGTTATTTGTTTCATTTGCAGTATATGTAATCTCTGTTAATGTTTCTTAGATGTAGTAGAGCACTATACATAGCATCAGTCTGAATGACCTATAAAATTTTCGATTCTGTTGCTTATGATGATAAAGTACATCAGCGGCTTCATTTAAACAAAAGCTAATGAAACTAATTCAGCTACTGCAAAAAATGTCTGAGAACGAAATTTTTAAGAAATTATGCAAAATTATTCCTTTTTTTTGTAAGAGTAGTTTAAAAACAATAATCAATTTCTAATTGATTCTATCTATGAACGGCATATTTCATAAAAATCATTTAATTCCTAACAATATCTATATTAAATGATATTCATGGATGTTTGGATATTAGAAATAGTATCATTAATTATACTATATAAAAGATATCCTCTCAGCAGCCTCAAGTCTGATCGTAATTATTCGACTATCGCCTTATGTTAAGTAAAAACATAGTATTACCTTATAAAATTTCGAAAATTTTTTTGATTTTATTTTATTTACATTACTTTTATCAAATATTATTTATACCTTAAAATCAAAAAAGTCCTCTGCACTTCATGGACTAACACATTTTTCATTAACAATTAAATGGATGGAAATACTATGTAAATATTATTAATGAAGCAATAAAATACATATTTAAAGTCTATTAAATCCATATGTATGTGTGTTAATAAATATATATTATAAGAATACAACGAACTTTATTCTTTTAAGATTAGTTCCACAATACATTTTTTAAATGACAAAAATGTACCATACAAGCATACAAGTATTTAACTTATTTAAGAATGTGTATTTCAGAATTGAAGAGTTTGAATTTTTTTTTTTCATATAAACTGAACAATATGTGAATAAACTGATATTTTAATTTTTTTTTTTTTTTACGAAAGGTGTCTTTTTTTTTCAAAGAAATATTGGCATTTCATCACTTCTTCTATGTTAGATGTCAATAGAAATGAAGCGGCACAGCTGCAAAATAGCAGATTTTATTGGATAAGCTATAAAAAGGGAACTTTTCTTTATCAGCTGCCATCTCTCAAAATGCATTGAAATATAAATGAAAGGCGTTTTCATCTAGAAACGAAATATAGTGAGCTAGATTTATAAAAAAATTTAAAAGAAAAATAATTTTCTGGAGGAATAGTGAAATTTATAATATACAGACTTTGAATAACATACTGCTTAAAAAACATAATGGCTGTGTACAATAACACATTCATAATAAATTAAGTGAATTTATAAATATATACTGAACAATTTCACCATAAAATTTAACTACTAAGAATGCATTTATTAAAAATACAACACATTGCTCAATGGTGCACAAAACAGGAATTTTAATTTCAACTTGTACAATTAAAAAAAAATAAAAATATCAACGTTTCGCGTCGTCTTCTGCGGCCGTCTTCAGGAAAATATGATAATCATATTTTCCTGATTATCATATTTTCCTGAATGATCCAATTGATACCTGGATGTTTTTTAATAATAAATAAACCATAACTATTTATTGTGTCTTTACTTAACTGATTTTACTTTCCCTAACTATTATTTCAATATAAAACAAAAAGACTCAAGCTACCCATACGCTGGTATCTTTATCATTATTTTCTAATAGTTAAAATCAATAATTATTTTAGTTTCCTATGTATTACACTTGTGATAATTTAATAACTGATATTATGATGATATATGAAATTTTAATGAAACCTCGACACTTAAAAAAGAAAACATCAATTTGTAAATAATTGGTTATTTCTCCCTATAGTACTGGTTATTTCTATATAACTGTCCAATATCAATACAATATATATATATGTATATGTATATATGAAATGCAATGTGACTTTCTGTGTTATGTTCGGCAGATAAATATTAAGGGTCCACAATAGTCACAGAAAAAGTAGTCAAAAAGACCCGGATGATAATGTAAACTCTATGGGAGCGTTCTTTTCAAATATCTCGCTCAAATTTTAATATTTTTACATGACTTTTTTAAACAAGATAGCTGAGGATGATCCACAACCGGCCTAGTTTTTACTTTTTCGATTTTGGTTATATATTTTTTTATTACGATAGTTTCAGTTTCAGAACCGGTTTAAACCAGTTTCGAAAGTTAAAGTAATTTTTTTAAAGACAATCTGAAACCAAAACTGAAAAAGTAAAAACTAGGCAGGTTGTGGATCGTCCTCAGCTATCTTGTGCAAAAAAATCATGTAAAAATATTAAAATTTCAGCGAAATATTCGAAAAGAACGCTCCCATAGACTTTACATTGGCGGTCAGCTTTTACCGCGGACTAGTGTGTGCTCTTAAGAATTAATCCTAATTTTTTGACAGTATATAAATAAGCAAAAAAGCAATGTTTAAGGCACCAAACACTTTATTATTTGTTGCAAACTAATTTGTAGCCTTAGCGTACTGTCACCTACGCAAAATATAAATCATGTTTTATATGTAACTGTAAATCACTTTTGGCGCTAACGGAAATAGTTTGCAACAAGAAATAAAAATGATTGGTGCTTTAAGCATTGTTTTTACTTATTCATATTGTACTGCACCAAGTAATTTACTTTTGTAATAATGATACTATAGTTGTTTTAATTTTATTAAAAGACAAGTACACTAGTGTGCAAATTTTAAGGACGAGTCCCAAAATGCCCATATTCAAAGGATTTTCAAGCGATAATTTTCCCTCGGATATTCAATAGGAAGTAGTATAATTCGAATAATTACTATCCCTACATAACAGATAGCCCATAAAACATCGCATTCAGGCACACATGGTCGCAAGAGTCACAGACACTACGGCCAAACAAAAAATAGGAAATTTCATTCGTCTCTTTTATGAGTCTCAAATGAATACTATATGCAAGTCCACTGGCAGGTCACTGTGACTATTGTTTTGTGTCGAGTCACCAGATGACTTTACAATGTACTTTTATTGAGACTCTGATGTGGCTGTTATCTGGAGACTCAATTTCAAAGTGATTGTGAATGTTGCGTTGTAATAAATCACCAAATAATGTCACATTAAAGTCACATGGTGACTTTCTGCCACAAAACTTTGTCAAATGGGGACAGACACCTTACTGTGAAGTAACCACTATGAAAAGTGGTGAGAAGTCACCATATGACATTAATGGAACATTATTTGTTAATTTATCACAGTACAATGTTCACAATGACTTTGAAATTGAATCTCCAGATGAGAGGTCCACACGAGAGTCTCAATTAAGAGCCCACAATTGTCACATAAAAAGTACGCAAAAAGACCCGGATGTTTATGTAAAGTCTATGGGAGCGTTCTTTTCTAATATCTCGCTCAAATTTTAATGTTTTTACATGATTTTTTTGCATAGGCTAGCTTAGGACGATCTACAACCGGGCTAGTTTTTACTTTTTCAATTTTGGTTTCAGATTTTTTTTTAAATATTTTAACTTTCAAAACCGGTTTAAACCGGTTCTGAAATTGAAACTATCATAATATAAAAAATATATGAGCAAAATCGAAAAAGTAAAAACTAGCCCGGTTGTAGATCGTCCTAAGCTAGCCTATGCAAAAAAATCATGTAAAAATATTAAAATTTGAGCGAGATATTAGAAAAGAACGCTCCCATAGACTTTACATAATCATCCGGGTCTTTTTGCGTACTTTTTCTGTGACTATTGTGGGCTCTTAAACGACATTGTAAAGTTACCTGGTGACTGGCCAAAAAGTGACTGTCCCAATGAAGTGTCAGTGGAGTCAAATATAGTAGTCATTTGTGACTCAGAAAAGAGATGTATGGAATTTACTTCTTTTGTTACGCTGTAGTGACTATGACTCTTGTGACCATGTGTGACCTGAATGAGAAGTTTATGGACAATCGGTTATGCAGAGGATAGTAATTATTCGAATTATATTATTTCTTTTTTTTTATATTTGCGTGAAAATTATCGCTTGAAAATCCCTTGAATATTGACATTTTGGGACTGTTCCTTAAATTTTGCACACCAGTGTATTTTTCAAACCTGTATTGGTTATAGATTAATGCATCAAACAGAAGTTTTATACACAAAATATATAAATAAATGTAAACATACGTATGCATTATAATATTTTCATCGTAATATAAGAAAAATGCAGAAATATTAAGCTTTATCAAATAAATTTTGTGCGATGTTTGTATGTGTACATAGAGAGAACATTCTATATTACCTTTTAAAAATGCTTCATTTTTTCTCATTGCAAAATACATAAAAAGTCTTGAATAAATTACCTTTTGAATATTCATTATTTTAAGGCTATTCATTATTCTCTCTAAACCAAAAAAAAGTTATGTTAATAAATTGCAAGATGCAAGTTTAGGAACTACATTTTTCAAAACATAAAGCTACAGAGAGAAAAAATGATCTGCATTAATTTTGTTTTTCAAAATTTTTAAGTTTGTTACTGTTTATCTGTCATAGTGCTTTTTTTTTTCGTGAGTTTATATTTCCATTAAACCACAAAAAATTCTTCAGTTTTTTCAGAAATTGTTTTTGATATGTAACTGTTATAAAAATATGCATTTGAAATGTATCTATTTTTAAAAAGTAAGCATGTACTTTTAAAATTGATGAATTAGAGCATATTGAACCTTTCTCTCTCTCTCTCTCTCTCTCTCTTTTTTTCTTTTTTTTAATTTAAGAAGATATTTTAAGATTTTTTATATTATCACTATTTGTGTCATAATTCCACGTTTTTATAAAGAAAATTTATGCTACGTAAGTGTTCTTTTAAATATAAAAAAATACATTATGTGGGATTATAAAAAGTATATAGTATTTTTTTTGGTGTATTAATATTTAATGTAGTATAATTATTAGTATTGATAACTGAATATGTTTTTAAAATTAATATTTCTTATTAATTAAGGTATCAATATAAGTTATTAAGTTTTTATTTTTTGTAGTGAAAATTTTAATTTTTTGTAAACAAACAAATCTAAAAAATGGAAATACATAATAATTTTAATTAGAGTGAACGCATATAATAGTTAAAATAAATAATAATATATATTAGTATCTTATTGTACTTTAAATTTTAGGATGAATTGAAATCTAAAACCTTTGATAATTATTCAGAATAAAAAAAGCACTGAAAAGTAATTAAAGGAGAAAAATATGGGGTGAGGTTTTATGGCTTTTGATAAATTCTGTTCTGTTCACTTCTTTTCTCAAATTGAAGCAAGAACTGTATTAAAATTCTTATTTAGAAAGATGGGGAAAAAATAAAAGAGGGAGAATTTAGCAGGGGCCTTTTTTGTGAGGATGAGTTTAATACCAGACGTTGATAAATGTGCTTTAGTGCATATTTCTCATAGAGATTGCTAAATTTTTCCATTACCTTATAATAATCATGTGGTGAAAAAATATTATTTATCTAAAATAAATTGTTTAAAATTAAAATTAGCAACTGTTAAATGCAAAATAAATTATTATAATTGCATTCTAATGAAAATTAGTGTATAGTAAACAAGCCTCGAAAAGCAAATTTTTTATTTATTTTGCTTCAATATTTTCTATATTCATATACATATATATGTATGTGTGTGTTCGTGTGTGATTATATTTCAAATATTACAATGACAAATTATGGTTTTTAATAAGGAAATTTATCGAAAGAAACATTGCAAATCTGTTATTTTTATAGCCTTTAGGCCGTGTTAATAAATGATTAATGAGCGTTTATTTTTAAACAAATTGAGCAACATCTTTATTGAAGATTAAAAAAACCCCGTAAATTTAAGAAAAATATGGAAAAAATACTCCTTTCTGTATTATTCCTTATGTGTATGTATTTAAAAATTTATTTCTGTTTTAAATTGTTAGATTTAATCCACTTCTCTTGTTACTAAACAAATATCAGTTAAAAGGTATTTTAATAAAATGTGAAAAAAAAAGTTTTTTTTTTTTTTTTTTTTTTTTTTTTTTTTTTTTTTTTTTTTTTTAACAGAATTTGAATACAAAATAAATTTAAAAAATATATATTTTATGGAAAAATGAAACAAAATTAAAATATTAAAGCAGAAAGTGTGCTTTTATTTCATTAACCTATTGCCATTTCTCTTTTCTTATATTAAATATGAAAGATTTTTTTTTTATAAGAGAAAGGGATATGAATAAATATTAAAAACATTCAGACATTTTTTCAGCAGTGGCAATAAAATGGTAACAAAGTTTGACCTTTTAGCATATTGATGCATAATTATAATAAAAATGCTTAAAATTTCAGATAAAAATTCTATAAAAAAGGGCGGTGAGATACTGCATTTTTGTGCAAATCTTTTACTCCTGATTTTAATTCGTAAAATCAGACATAGAGAATCTTATATGCGCTACATGGCTATGAGTCACCGGTTACTTTCAATTGTAATATTTTCGTTAAATGTTTGAAAAAAAAATGTCAGATTATTCTTGAAGCTCAGGATTCTAAAGAATTTGTTATTTTGAAATTTCCATTTAATCAGGGAGACTATTGGGATGTCAGCATAAAAAAGTAGTAGAAATAAAAAATAGGATTATCTTACATTGAAATGCACAAAATGAACTGTCGCTGTAGAATACAAGTATGCGAATATCATAAAATATGCCCAAATATTTTTGTAAAAGATAGAACGCATATTCATAGAAAGATCTTTTTTTTATTAAAAAAAATCTGGCATGTTATTAGCTCATTTCTATCGTCGATATCTTTCTACATATTTGACATTATAAGACCGTATTTTTTTATGAATTGTTCCATACAGTTTACTATTAAATTACATAAAAATGATTGTTGTTACCGTTCGCGCATGCGGAGCAGGAAAGTATTTTATACAATTACTCATATTTCATAAAATACTTGATATATTTATAGTCCAATTGTACTATATATTTTCTATTACATTTTGACAAGTTTTTAGAAACTATCGTTAAATTTGGTTGAAAACCCTGCATGATGCAACCTAAAAACATTCCAGAATTATTTGAATTTTTTGAAAAAATCACTATATTTTCATGAATGCGCGAACTATTTATATAAAATGCAGTGGACAAGTTGTGCGGTTACCTCATATTTGTTGTCTACAGCGATAGTTCATGTCGTTTTATTAGTGTACAGGGTAATCAAAAATAAGTTTATTTTACTTTGATCCTTTTTCGGCCCCATAACTGCCCTTTTTATCAAATGGACATCGAAACACACGAGATCAAACATAATGTTTAAAATCCTGAAGTTCGAAAAAAATCCGGAAAATAAATTTTTAAATTTATAAAAAGTTGTCTAAAATTGAAAGTGTTGTTCGGTCGCTAATGCACGTGTAGCATTGTATTGTTAAGAGCAACCTCATTAAATGATGGGGATATAAAGCTAAAGGGGCATCACGAATCATTGATAGGCTGGAGTTCTCGATTGTCGCGAGTAATCAATGTCAAAATTGAAGTCGGGAAGGATTTTTTTTTTCTGTAAATCATACCAAGTATTAAGAATGTTGTATTATATGGTATCATTAAACTTACAACTACATAGAATATTCCTTGAATCCATAATAAACAGCTTTTATAAACTATTAATTTACTTGTAATTTTACATATATTAAAAACTATCATTATTTACTGTTCTTGATTAAACCATCGATTTGCCGTTCGACATAGGTTTGTTTTAATATCTGTAGTGTGTTTCACTGTACACCCTTTGAACTTTACTATGTTATAGACATAATTATTTTTTTCTCATTATTATCTAACTATTATACCAAGGAATAAATGTAAATCTAACACTTTTTTCATAAAAAATTGATAAGTTCTGTTTTAAAATCTTGCCTTTTATTAAATATAGGAGTGTGCTATTAAGTTTACTATGAATTTCTTTTTTTTTATGCATTAAAAATTCGAAAAAAAATGTGAATATGAAATTTGTGTACTTTTACCTGGCGTCTAAATTTATTATTGCTATTGTTTCTATATTGAGACTGGTAAATGATGCTTTTAGTTTGTCAAGAATATTTATGCATTTTATGTTACTTTATTTTATATCCTACATCATATGCCACGGAAATAGTGGAGAATATGGTTTTTTATATTTTTATAAGATAAACAATCTTTTCTAACTGTTACAAAATTTAGTAGGATTTATTATCGTACTTTTAAAATATGTCAAAAACGACTCTCTAAATTCTATTTCTTTTAAGTTTATAACTGATATAAAAAAATCAGTATAAAGATCTGCATACCCAGGTAAAAAAATCAGCAAAAAACCTTTAAAAAAAAGTTCAGGTAAATACCGGTATTTGAAACTAAGGTTTTTTTGAAGGTAAAAAACCTGCATTTTCCCTGAAAGTAAAATATTCAGGTATATTCCAGGTATTTGGAAATAAGGTTTCTTGAAGCTAAAAGACCCATATTTTCCCTGAAAAAACAATATTCAGGTATTTTACAGGTATTTGGAACTAAGGTTTCTTGAAAGTAAAAAACCTGCAATTTCCCTGCATATGTGTGAAAACAAAGATTTAAATTGCACATTTCTCAATTGTACTCAAAATAAACAATAACCCCTCCTACCCTCAATTTAGAAGTCGTAAGTATAGAAACCCAGGGGAAAAGAATAAATATTAATTAATGAGATAATTAGAAAATAGTGTTTTACGGCTGGATGGATAGTACGGTGGATGCGGCGTAATCATGCCGTCAACGGTATAAAGAAAAATGCCGTACTAAAAAAGTTTTAAATTTTAAAGAAAATTATTTAAAATTGTTAATTTTATGTAATAATTAGTCAATTCCCTAGTTTTTATCTAAAAATTCGAAAAAAAAAATATTTTTGCGAAAAAATGAAAAAAAAGGTAGAAAAATATTCTAAGTTTAGAAATTAAAACATTAAATAGTTAAAGTTTTTTATATAACTGCATATAAATACAATATATAAATATAATTACAATATATAATTACTGGGTACATTTGAAGCCAGTGTATTGTCTTGAAGATTTTTAACCTTAAGATTTTTTTCAAAGTTCAGAAATTCCACGTGGTCGCTACGGGGTCTAAATTGCTGCCGGTAGGGGTGAACGAGACGCTATCTTGTGGATATATATCTTATCCCCATTAGGCTGAATTTAGCGTTATTTAGCTCGAATTCGAACACGTGGTTCTAGATTAATTTGGAAGAAATAATAATAAAACTTTAATAATTGCGAGCATTTTTATGAGAAAATTTTTATAAACTAATCTTGATTGAAAATTAGACTATGGAGATGATTTTTACATGATTTGAGAATTTTTAAGTAAGAGTTTAAGAAATTAAATACTTTGAATTGTGAAACTTAGTATCTGTAAGCGCCGATAGAATTAACTGGCAAAGGGATGTGATAATTAATTACTGATAATTTAGTTAATAATTGTCCTAAAAACATGCAACTTACCTCAAAATATAGCTGAGATATTAACGCAACTAAATCAATAGAATGTTCCTGTGGGTCGCGCCTATTCTTGTATTTTGAAGAGCATTTCTGGGACACGTCCTCTCGTAACAAAACAAAGGCTTGAACTAAGAAATTGTAAATCTTCACTAAGTCATTAAGTCACTAAAGGCAAATTGAAGGCTATATTTTTCTTCAAAATACCTGAAGTACGCTTATCAAAAATTAGCTAACTCACTGAAGGTAAATTAAAGGCTATATTTTCCTTCAAAATACCTGAAGTATGCTTATCAAAAATCAGCTAAGTCACTAACGATAAATTGAAAGCCATTAACTTGCTGATAAAAGCCTCTATACAACCTTTAAAAATCTGTGCATTTTGTCCAGTTTTCAATTTCCTTCAAAATACCTGAAGTGACCTTCAAAATACCCGATTAGTAATTTGGAGGTCAGATAAATGCCTGCATAAAATCTTTTGATTAACAGTAAATTCCCTCAAATAAACCTGCGCTTTTAATTTGCCTTCAAAATCCCTGTAGGAACCTTCAAAATCCCTGTAAAATCTTATTTTTTCTAAAGGTTTTTTCTGATTTTTATACCTGGGTAGTCATTATATAGTATATATATATATATATATATATATATATATATATATATATATATAATCAGTATATCAAAACATGAAAAATATATAATAATATAATCATTAGATCTACTTCAAAAGTGGGACAAAAAGTGCTGTTACCTAATATAATTTATGTAAAACCACAAAATAATTTACTATGATTTACTTTTGCATTACCTTTTGATAATCTTAATTTTTACTCAAAATTATATATCAATTTGTAAATATTTTGTACAATTTGCTAAAAGTTTAAGGAATGTCTTATGGGATCTTGCAGTATATACATTTTAATTAATTTTAAAATATGAAAAAGAGCTTATACATAACCGTGCCTTGTGTTAAGTTTTCTATCAATTTATAGTTTTAAAAACTCATTCAAACTATTTAAATAGTTAGAAATCGTTTTGAAAAGATAAAGATTTTAAAAATGTCCATTATAAATGTTAATTAAATAGAATGGCAAAAATTTTCCGCGTCTTCCTAATTAAGCCCAAAGTTCCAATTAAAATGTAGCAAATAACTAGTGCATTTTTTCAATAAATGAAGTACACAATTTTATTAAGAAATATCATTTTTTACACACATATACTTTAATAATATAAATACTGCTTTCTTTCTTCAGTACACACTGTTAGTGAAAAAACTCTTAAAGTAAAAGGAGAGGCAATATTTTAATTTAGAAGGCAGAGAAAAAATAAGAACTCCTTTTGGTAAATGCGCAATCAAAACACTAATAAATTTAATGATGAGAGAGTTCAAGAATTAATCATTATTTTTCACCTAAAATATTACAAAAACTAGTAAGAATGCTCTTCTTTGGAAAAAATAAGCTATCGCCGAAGCATCTTCTGTTATAATTATAATTATACCTCATTTATTTTTTATTGAAAAAAAAAGAAAGAGGTGAATAAAATCAGCGCGTCACTTAATGAAGCAGTGTATTCTTTTAATGTAACTGATTGGTTTTGTAGTTGAAAACACATACAGTCTGTGTGCGCTTTGTTTTTCGCTTTGACAAATAACAAATTGTCTTTTAACATTCGGAAAAAAAAATATATATATATATATTGTCTAAAACAAATCTTATTTCAATTATTCTCTTGTTAACTAATGAGTAGAATAAATTAGTTTTTGTTCAGTGTCTTAAAGTTTAACTCTTTATTTTTAAACATTATATAAGATTTCAAATTATTTAAAAAAGAAAATTTTTATACGAGAGTTTATTTATATCACAATAATGTGATAAATGTGTAGACATAAATAAGTAATAATATACATCGAAGTGAATATTTTTTCAGTGTACGTCAAAAAGGTAAAATGAATCATAAATTGTGAGAAGCTTCCGAAAACGTTCATAATACTGTAAAAAAATAAATAAACAAAAAGTTGAAAAAAAGAAACCTCATTTTGCTAATTGAGTAATCAAAATAATAATAATTATCAATAATCAAAATAATAATAAAGAATAATTTTTATGATAAAAGGATTCCATAATTAATAATTTGTGTATTTAAAATGTTAAAAATTTAATTCGAATGCTCTTCTTTGGAAGAAAAATGTTATTAGCGAAGTATATTCAATTATAATGATAATTTCACCCTTTTAATTTTTTACTGAAAGAAAAAAAAAGTGAATAAAAGCAGCGAGTCATTTAATGAAGCAGTTTATTCTTAAAATGTAACTGATTGCTTTTGTAATGAAAGAAGATACAGTCTATATGCGCTATGTTTTTTTTTTCCTTTTGACAAGTAACAAACTGTTTCCTAATATTCGAAAAATCAGAAAAAAAATAATGTCTAAATCATGTCTTATTTGGTTTTTTCGCTTATTAACTAATGACAAGAACAAATTAGTCTTTGTTTAATGTCTTAAAATAAACTTTTTTTTATTTTTCAAATATTATGTGAGATTTAAAATTAATAAAAGAAAACAAATTTTTATAAGAGAGTTTATTGGTGGTTTGATAATGTGATAATATTATAGACATAAAGAATTTAAAATATATAACAAACTAAATACTTTTTCAGTGTGTGCCAAAAAGGTAAAATGAATTATAGATTTTGAGAAGCTACTGAAAAGGGTACGGACAGTAACTAAAATTAGTAAATTACACTGTGAATAAAAGAAAAAATGTTCAAATGAAAATTTTCATGTAGTGAAAGTACAGAAAACTATTGGTAAATAATGTAATTTTTTTTTTCAATTTTAAGAGGTTGGTTATATATATATATATAAACCTTTTCCTGTAATAGCCTATAAAAATGTGATTCTTTATAAAAACTTGAATTTAAAATATTCAAAAATCAACTTCAGAAGGGAATTATTAACAAAACAGTTTAAGCTCTTTTTGTTTCATCAATGTGTAATTAATTTAATACGTAATAAAATAATTCCGGACGTGATTTCACATAAATACCAGTCAAAATTTCATGAAATTGTGACTGAAGATAAATGTACCCAAGGACCTACAATTTTGTTTAATAAAAAAATATGGATATTATTATTATTATTATTATTATCAGTTTTTACATGTTTATTTCTTAAAACTATCGTTATATTCTTAGCTTGGACCTATTTAATGACATATTATGTCTGTACTCAAGAAAGTTACAACTACAATTCAGTAATCAAAAATACTTTCTACAAAACAAGGAAAATTGTTTATGGATAAAAAAGGAAAAATAAAGAAATATATATACATATAGGAATTTTACGCATTTTTATCCGAACGATAATTGTTAAAAACATATTAATGTTTACTTGATTTTAAATTTTCCTACGCAAAAACTAATCATTTTTTGCGAGTTTTGGAATTTTGAATCAACATTACGTTGCTTTTACACTATAATTAACTTTTAAAAGTACAGTCGTGAAAAAAGTACACATCTCCACTAACTCTGTAATAAACATTAGAGATGCCAAACAATTGGAAATAAATTCTAAATTTAAGTAAGCTATATATAAAATAGTTATGGGATAATTTATGAAAACGAACGCAAACTGTTTTCAATAGTCATGCTCAAGATTGAAACTTAAAATAGTATACACACCTTTCAATTAGCATAAATCCAAATTTAAATGAATTTCATATGGTTAGATTTTTTTGTAAATTAACTGTTTTAAGATGAGCATATTTTTAGGTGTGTATCAGATATATTCGGTACTTGGTTGCTGAAGTGTTGCAGAATGTTTACATCACTTTCATGAAAGTTAATATTCTTGCTATATTAAAATTACACTGGCTTAATATGTTGCAAGTTTTGCTAGCCCAAATGTTTCATTAAAATGAACAAAATATATATATTCTTTCAAATTATGCTTTATTGATATCATAGACAACCCGTTAAGCCGTTAATCATTATATATTATAAGCATGTTATTTACTTATACATCGAAAACTACTTGAAAGAAAAAAATGATATTAAGAATTAGCATAATGCAGGATAATGCATATTAGCATTAGTACAGATTTGTATAAAGATTAATATACCAATATTTCAAAACCTTTCAGGTTGAAATTCATATTAGTTTCAAATATTAATTTAATTATTGATAATCCATATTATAATTTTTAATTGCAGATCCAGGCATTTTTTGTTTGGAATTTTAAGTATTATAATTATATATATATGTGGCATTTGAAGTATAATTTCAAGTAAAATTGATAAAAATAGAAAATGCAATTTAACATTAGAAGCTCTAAATTTTTAATATTTATAATTTAAATTCTAATCATAAATTCCTACCATGGTGACTTTCTATCACAAGACTTTGTCAAATGATGGCAAAGACCCTAATGTGAAATAACCACTTTGAGAAGTGGTGAAAAATCACCATGTGATTTTAATGGGGCATTATTTGTCAATATATCGTAATGCAACGTTTACAATGACGTTGAAATTGAGTCTCCAGATGAGAGGTCACACAAGAGTCTCAATGAAACTGCATTGCAAAGTCACCTGGTGACTCGCAACAAAGCAGTAATCACAATGACCTGTCAATGGAGTCTCATATAGTAGTCATTTGAGACTCATAAAAGAGACGTATAGAATTTCCTATTTTTTGTTTTGCCGTAGTGACTGTGATTCGTGTGAGCAAGTGTGACCTGGGTGAGATATTATATGGATTAGGTGTTATGCAGGGATAGTAATTATTCGAATTATATTACTTCCTTTTGAATATTCGCGTGAAAATTATCGCTTGAAAATCCCTTGGAAACTGGAATTGTGGGACTCGTCCTTAAATTTTTCACACCAATGTATACTTGAAATAATTAAAATATTCAAGATGTCTAAAATTGGAAATATTCTATCTATAATTTGTATTTTTTTCCACAGAGATTCTATAACAAAGCATCACTGTGCGATTCCATTCCGAATTTTGTAGAATATATAAGAAATATTTTCTGCACGGAAGCGCGTAAAAATGAGAAGAAAACAAAAAAAGACTACGATATCCGTTCTTGTATTAAAAATCATCAAAGAAAAAAATAAATGACACATAACAAATCAAACTTCTTTATTTCTATTTTTTCAAATAGTTTTGGTGTATCATATCCATTTCAAGTAGACTTTTCTACAATCTGCAGTCTGCGACTTTCTTTCACAATTGCATTTCCTAAATACTACAAATGTATCATACAGAAAGCAGGACAAATATATTTCGGTGTTTATCAATACATTCTTTCCTAAATACAACTTTTTAGATCTATTCTGGTGTGTTTGTTTTTAAGGTGATTGTAAATATATTCTTTGAGCTATAAGTATTGTAAATTTATGGAATGTAGAATCAAAATTTCATAATATTAATATGTATACTAAAAATCAATATTTTTATGATTTTTTAATGATGCACAAAAATTAAACTATGATAAGAGTTAAGACCCACACTACAGATTGAGTAAGACCTTGATGATAATATAAAGTTAATGGGGGCGTTCTTTTCAAATATCTCACTGAAATTTTCATATTTTGACGTAACATTTAGGATATATGAGGATATATGCATAGGATATATGAGGATGATCCAAGCCTGGCCTAGTTTTTACTTTTTGGATTTTGTTTATATTCATTCCATTTATATTAGGATAGTTTTAGTTTCATAACCGGTTTAAACCGGTTCTGAAAGGTAAAGAATAAAAAAAAATCTGACACCAAAATTTGAAAAGTAAAAACTAGGCCACTTGGGGATCGTGATCAGCTATCCTTTGCAAAAAATAAATAAATAAATAAATAAATAAATAAAAAATAACGTCAAAATAATAAAATTTAAACAAGACATTTGAAAAGAACGCTGCCATAGACTTTACATCATCATCCGGGTCTTTTTGAGTCAGTAGTGTGGCGTCTGAAAGAAGTACGCTATCAAAATTTTTCAGTTGTAAAATTCTATATTATCCCTTTTAATCTAAATGTATTGAAAATTGTTTCATTCTCAAAAAGAACCTATCAATTTAGTAAACTCAGGTGATTTAGTGTTTTAAATTGGACAAGCGATTATTTTCTCTAAAGATGGCTTTGAGCTCCTTTAAATGATTCTACTTGAAGTTCAATGTGGTAGCTGTTTTAATGCTTTTAAAAAGGTTTGACGATTACTACTAATTCCAAGCAGTTTTCTTAAAGTAATTTATTGTTTTTTTGAACGAGTAACAGGGGAGAGGGGGGAACCTTTGAACATTTTTTTCAGAAAATCCTTATATTTCTTACTTGAATTATATTTATGGAGTTTTAAAGATTACATAATAAAAACAATGCATTTCTTCATCATATGAACCATAAATTAAACATTTTCCAAAGAAACCAAATAAGTTGTGAGAATTTAAAAAGTTGAAAGATTTTTGTTCAAACCTGCCCCATGTAGAGGGACAAGCAAGGGGCACCTTTGAATAAATTTTAAAATATGAAAATATTGAGAGTTTTTATAAAAAATTGCATATGTTACAGAAATATAAAGTGATATGCATAAAATTAAATAACTGCATTTGTTGATATTGCTATTTTTTTTTTGTTATTTAACCAAACTTTAATCCATTAATGTTGATGTCAAAACTCATTGTTGATAAAACACAAAGAGTCTTTCTAGTTGTGTTTTGTTCTGAATGCTTTTTTACAATATCCTTGAAATACACAAATGTGATATGTGATTCTTCTAGAAAATTAAATTTTTTTTAATAATGTTTGGAGACCTGTTAAATTGTGAATCATTATTTTGTATTCAGTATTTGCAATTATCCAATAAAAGAATTTATATTTGATTCAATTTAGATTTGCAACTTGCTATCATTGATACAGCTCATATTCAAAATATTGGAATAATTGAGAAAAAGTAATAAGAAAAAATTATTTGTCATTTATTTATTTTTTATACTAAGTAAATGCAATTAAATCTCTTATAAATTAAATCTGGAATGTTTAGATAAGATTTTAACATTTATAAAATATAAAATGCAGCACAATAAATTAGGTATACAGCTTCCTTAAACACACCAGAATATTAGAATAAAATTTAGATTGGTTCAAAATATTAGAATATTTTATTTTACGCAACAATATTACCTTATGAATATGAAGTAAATGGTAGTTAATATCTTGTAGCATCCCCTTTAGCTTTCATAACAGCGTACAATCGATCTTGCATACTATATACAAGGTGTTTACAAACATTTCTAACCACATTTCGTGCCACTAACTCAGTTTTACTTGAAGGAGGATTTTCTTGAAGTTTTTTCTTCATTATACACCATAAGTTTTCGATGGGATTAAGATCTGGTGAATTTGGTGGCCAAGGAAGTACCTTAATGTTGCGTTGGCGGAACCAATTCTTAGTTGACACCGAGGTATGCGGGGACGCTAAATCTTGTTGAAAGATGAAATCATCTTCAAATAAATCTTCTGATGATGGATTCATGTAATATTCTAAAATTTCTTCATATATCAGACAGTTAACCTTTTCGTAGACGATGCATAACTTTCCAGGTCCTTCTGCACTCATACAACCCGAAACCATGACACTAGCAGCAAATTTTACGGAACGTTTAAGGCATTCTTTATCAAATGCTTCTTGCTTCATTCTCCAAACTCGAATACCTTGATTACCATATGAAACACAAAACATACTTTCATCACTAAATAATATATTTTTCCAATCTTCATTGCTCCATAAACGTCTTGATTTACACCAATTCAATCTTATACGCTTTTGTCTTGCAGTCATGAGAGGTTTTGTTTTCGGTACACGAGATTCAAATTTAAATTTATGGAGACGTCTTAATGTTGTCGATGTAGAAACTTCAACTCCTTCTTCTTTCCATTTTCGGTGCAAGAATCGCACACTTTTAAAACGGTTTTTCTTAACTATACGCTTCAGTTTCCTGTCATCTCTAGCAGATGTTTTTGGTTTTCGGCCACCATTTCGACGATTATTTTGAAATTTTCCAATTTTTGAATATTGTGTTAGTATTTTACTAACGCTCGATTGCGAACAATGTAAATAATTCGCTATAAACATTGATTTTTACCGCGCCGATACGAATCAACCATACGAAGTTTAGTAGATTCAGGAATATCACTCACACGCCCCATTTTAAGACGAAAAAAAAACAAACTGCAAAAAAGAATACTGATTTTAAATAAAATAATCTGAATTTAATCAATGATGCCACCAGTTAAGAATTGATAATAATTAAAGGAGAATTAATGTGAAATATTCTAATATTTTGAACCACTTGAATAAATATTCTAATATTTTGACTTTTCAAAATATTTTTTTTGCAATTAATCTTTTCAAAAATGATATTAAATTTAAGATAACAAGTAAGTTTAATCAACAATAAGTTCTTAATAAAAATATCGTTTGCATATTTTCATTAAAAGACATTAAATTACCAAACGATATTTTCAATTTCTAAAAAAAAGGTAATTATTCTAATATTTTGAATATGAGCTGTACATGCAGAGTTTGGAACCTATGTGAGCAGCAAAGGGAATTGTTAGCAGTATAAGTCCATGTTCTTTGACATTCTTAATTAACCTCTTTTCACATAAAAAAATCAGAAATAATAATGTTTTAGATGCATTAACAAATGTTTACTTCATAGTTTTAAGTCTTCTCTTTAAATTATTTCAATTATTATTTATCACAAGTTTATTCGGTGTTTTTTCGCTGTTCAATGGTGCCCCATCACATGGAGTTCAACATTGCAACAGTTTACTCAATTCGACTGAAGGATTGGAATAAAACAAAGCTTATAAACTAAAGCTAAAATCTTTGTTTAAGCATTGAACAATAAATTAAAATTTTAAGGATAAATTTAAGGAAGTAAACAAAAATCTTACAAATTTATTTTCTTAAGTTTAGATTCAGGAGGGAGAAAAATACATATCTTGTTTAGACAGTACTGTTCATACAAAATGGTACAGTTTTGTATAATTATTCCCTTGAAGCAGCTGTAATGTATTACCATATATATATATATATATATATATATATATATATATATATATATATATATATATATATATATATATTAATAATTTATTTGAAGGAAAATATTTAGAGTGCTCAAAGGTGCCCCCATTTCAAACGTGCCCCCCCTCTCCTCTATGTTAATCTTTGAGAAATAGTAACTGAAATAATTAGTTTTTTTTATCTTATTTTATATAATGAATTACAGAAACTAACTACAAGAGTAGAAGAAATTATTTTTATCATGGTTGCATTTCTAAGTTGAAAGCTTCCGGGGAAAAATAAATAAATAAAATGTATTACGAAACTACATTAGAACATTAAATATCAAACTTTTTGATATTAAAAAATATTATATAAATTTTATAAAATAAATAAATAAAAGTACAATAAATATTTATAAATTGAAAACCTGTTTCTCAAATATAAATCCTTATTTAACTTGGAAAGAGTAATGAAATGATCTTATATAAAGAACAAGGCACATTTAATGTAGACTTGAATTGTGCAAAATAGTTAACATTCTAGAATTGGAAATGTTTCATCTATAATACATATATATATATATATATATATATATTTATTATTATTGAGTTACATAAATCGGTTTTACTGTGCGATTACATTCCTATTTTTGAACTGTATAACATTTAAAAAAATCTGCGTGGAAGCGAATGAAAAAAGAAGAAAAAACTGCGGTACATATACTGGTATTCGAAAATCGTCAATGAAGAAAAAAAAAAGCTACACTTTGACTAACATAAAACTTTCAAGCACAATTTTTCTGCAATTTGCAGTCTACTATAAAGTTTTGTTTCACAATTGCGTATCCTAAAAACTACAAATCTAATACAAAAAGTAGGACAAATATATTTAGGAGTACATCTGTGTATTCTTTCATAAATCCAACATTTTTAGATGTATCATAGTGTATTTGTTTTTTAAGTTTATTGTAGCTATATTCTTTGAGTTATAGATATTGTCATTTTATAGAATGTAGAAACAAAATTTCATAATATTAATATGCATACCAAATATCAATATTTTTGTTTTTTAAAAGATTCACAAATAATTTTTAGCAAGCTTTCCAATCATCAATTTAAATTACATATATCAATATTTTTAATTCTTCCACTTAAAATGCGACATTTCTATGGTACTGAACTATGATAAGATTTAAAGACATACGTTATCAACATTTTTGCGTGAAAAAGAAAAGCTATGTTTTCCCTTTCAATCTAAATACTATTGAAAAGGGCTTAATTCTCAAAAAGAACATATAAATTTAGTAAACTCGGGAGATTTAGTGTTCTAAATAGGACAAGAGATTATTTTCTTTAAAGATGGCTTTGAACTGCTTTAAAGCATTCTATGTGAAACTCAATGTGGTAACTGTTTTAATGCATTATAAAGGTTTGACAATTACTACTAATTACAAGAAGTCCTCTTAAAGGAAATTTTCGTTTTATTGTATGATCAGTATGTTAATCTTTGAGAAATAGAAACTGAAATATTTATGAATTTATATCTTAATTTATATAATAAATTACAGAAACTCGCTACATAGAGTAAAAGAAATTATTATTATTATGGTTATATTTCTATGTTGAAAGATTCCGGGAAAAAAAAAAGAAAAAGCACTACGAATATATGATAGAACATTAGAACTTTCTGATATTAAAAAATCATATAAATTTTACAAAATAAATATATATAAGAACAATAAATATTTCAGATTGGAAACATGTTTTTAAAAACGTTAATCCTTATTTAATTTGGAAAAGAGTGTTGTAATGATTTTGTATAAAGCACAAATACACATTTAATGTAGATTTGAATCAGACAAAATATTCAAGATTGTACTGTTGGAAATAATTAATTTATAATGCATATTTTTTTCATTGATTTTACCTAACGAAGTTTTACTGTGCGATTTTATTCTTAATTTTGTACTATGTATATGTATTTAAAAATTGGAAGCGGATGAAAAAAGAAGAATGAAAAAACTGCAGTACATATACTTGTATAAGAAAATCTCCAATGAAGAAAAACAGCTACAGTTTGACAAACATTCAAGTAAGGTGGTTTGGTGTAATAACGCCAAGTGCTAATATTTTGCATAATTATGAAATAATCTGGTAAATGACACCCTTGTGCTCTGCGCAGAAGGGTTTTGAGTCATATAAATCGCAAAAAACAGCTTCAAGGTATTTTTTTTTAATTTTTATGTCTTATTGTTTTTACAAGCAACTAAAATTAATGCTTGATCTAAAATTTGCGAGATATGTTTTGTGATGTGAAGACTATTTTTTTTATCCGGAAATACTTTGTTAATTACATAAATTTGTAGTACATTTCATGGATTTTCAAAATGTTCTTAAAAATTTTGGATATCTTGTCGAGATAATTTGTAATTTAAAATGTACAGCGCAATAGCTATATCATCTTTCGTAAACATAATTTGTTTCTACATTTTGTTTTGGCGTATTTGTTCTTTCGAAGATGTTTGAAAATATGTGCAGAATCTATTATATAATAAAAATGCACAATGTACATAGAAAATATAGATTTTTTCCCAAATATTTAAATGTGGAAGTCCATAACCTGAATTATGCTTTATATTTCTGTATAGTTTGTCTGAATAACATTATGTATTCGATTCAAAACACTGTCTCATAACTTAGCTAAAAATAACTTTTCTTTCTGACTGTGGGAGAAGAAAAAAAATGGAATTCAGTCTTGTATCGCAATTTCTTTAAACGAGAAAATATTTTAAGTTTCATTAAAAAAAAAAAAAAAAAAAAAAAAAAAAAAAAAAAAAAAAAAAAACTGCTTTTTATTTGTTCATGTTCTTTTTTTTTTGTTTCTACATACCACTTTTGAAAGGATTTTTCTACAATATGTTGTTTACTATAAAAATTTTGTTTCAGAATTCGCTGATTTAAAATACACTGCTCAAAACAACTAAAGGATATTTGATGTTTTATGTAAAATAAAGATATAAACGAATTTTTTTTGCCGAAAATAGAAGAAGAGAATCTCAAATGCAAATTTTTCTGGTTTTCAAACTGTGGAGTATGCAAATTTTGAGTTCGACGTCAAAAACGTCGCTTCAGCGGCAGCGAATGAAATTTGACTTTCAACTGGATAAAAGAGAATGAAGACAAGGAGGCTCTTCATTCAGTGATTGCTTTGTTTCGATGAGTACGATGTCTCAGCGAAGTCATTTGACAGATTCAGAAGCTTAGAGGATTGTTGGTAGGTTAGAAAAGGGCCAAACTCAAGCCGAAGTAGCGCAAGCCATTGTAGTGTCACAAAATATCATTTCCAGGATCTGGAACCGTTTTTTTGGAGAGTGGATGTGCAGGCCTAAAACCAGGGCAAGGTCATAGACGGGAAACAACGCCCAATGAAGATCGGTATTTAGCGTTAACAGCTCGGAGACACCGAAACATGAACGCCACTCTTCTCCAACAACACCTTCGCTCGGCTACAGGCACCACGATTTGAACTCACTGTCCGAAATCGGCTCCATGCTGTAGGTCTGTATGCTCGCCGACCGATGGTATGTGTTAGATAAACATCAAGGCATCGTCGCGACCGCAGGTAGTTTGCACCCGAGCATGTCAACTGGAGGAGAAATGAATGGAGCAATATTCTGTTTTCTGACGTGTCCCGTTTTTTTTTGTGCATCCGGATAATAAGCGTATTTTCATCTGGAGGGACCGTGGCAATAAGAATAATTCTGCGTTCGTGCACGAAAGTGTCAGACTTGGCGGTGGAGGAGTGTTGGTGTATGGTGGCATCTCCATTGACGGGCGCACTGACCTCTAAATCATTCGAGATGGAGCTCTAACTGGTCGCCGATATAGGGATGAGATCTTCAGACCTATTGTAGTCCATTACGCAGCAGCAATCGGAGATAACTTCAATTTAATGGACGATAACTCCAGGCCACATCGTGCAAACCTGGTGGAGGTTTTCCTTTTCGAGGAAGGAATCGTTCGAATGGAATGGCCAGCGTATTCTCCAGACATGAATCCAATCGAGCACGTTTTGGACGCTCTAGGAAGACGAGTTTCTGGCCGCCAACAACCCCCCAAAACTCTCCAAGAACTGAAAAGAGCTCTTCTGGAAGAGTGGGGCAGTATACCCCAACTCGTCATTAATAGCCTCATTGAGTCCATGCCTCAAAGGTGTTCAACGTTGCTGGCCGCCCGTGGAAACCATACCCCCTACTGAAAATGATTTTCTTTGAAGAAAACGCCTTTTCTTATTCTTTTTTTCTCATATGCACAAATTGTGTTTTTTTCCTTTTGTACACAAATGCGCAATAAAATGCATTTTTTTCTGCCAAACATGTGTAATGTATTCTCATATAACCTACCATGTCTGTCGACCATGAATCAGTCAGCTAAAAAGTTTCCCAGATACAAAATCCACCTAAAACTGCAATATCCTTTAACTGTTTTGAGCAGTGTAATATAAATTTATTGGGAAACAGGAAAATATTTTCTGACATTTATCAATAAGTTTCATCATCTTTCGTATATATAATTTACTTCACATTTTGTTTTGGCGTATTGTTCTTTTTAAGATGTTTGAAAATGTGTGTAGAATCTAATATGTAATAAAAATGCACTATGTACATAGAAATTATAGACTTTTTGACTGATTCAAAATTATATAAATGTATTCAGAAACAAGAAAATATTTTCTAACATTCATCAATACGTTTCACCATCTTTCGTAAATATAATTTGGTTCTACATTTTGCTCTGACGTACTTGTTCTTTTGAAGATGTTTGAAAATATGTGCAGAATCTAATGTATAATAAGAAATGCACAATGTACATACAAAATATAGATTTTTTTCCGAAATATTTAAAAATGGAAGTCCATAACCTGAAACATGTTTTTACTTCTGTATAGTTTACCTGAATAACACTATGTATTCGATTAAAGTAGCAAATAAAGCCTTTGTGCACAAATGTTTAAGGATAGAGAGCCAACGAATATAAATGCACAAATAAAGTATGAGAAGGTAGCAAATAGCTATTTCGAATCTACTAACGAGATTCTTCATCAGTGCAAAACTCAGCGAGCTAAAAGTAGCAAAACTGAACGAAGAGACAGAGAGACTCAGGCTTATATACCCGCTATGGGAACAATCCCGCCTAAAGGAATGCAACCAATGAGAAGAAAGCAGCCAAAACCAACTGAGTGGACAAGTAGCGACATCTAACGGAGAACAAGCAAAACAAAAACTAGAAAGCGAGTGAAAAAAAAAGAGTATTAAATTAACGATTTCCAAATACTTGGGAAATAAGGAGTACTAGATAATTCATTGACTAAGGAGTGAGAATTTTTTATGATGTGGTAAGCTTCCCAAAAATCAAGATCAAGAATAGAAGGACATTTATGGATGATGGTGGCTGAAGAAAAGTTAAACTTATGTTGAGAAGACCAACAATGTTGAGCAATAGAGGAACGTTTAAGCTCCTGATTTTTGACATACCTTTTATGTTCCATTAAACGAAATCTGAGAGCACGTTTAGTCTGACCAATATAGATAACTGGGGTATTTACCAACTGGGGTATTTGACCTTAGATAACTGGGGTATTTACCAAATTTCTTGCCAATGTGGTCTTTCTTATATTGGTCAGACTAAACGTGCTCTCAGATTTCGTTTAATGGAACATAAAAGGTATGTCAAAAATCAGGAGCTTAAACGTTCCTCTATTGCTCAACATTGTTGGTCTTCTCAACATAAGTTTAACTTTTCTTCAGCCACCATCATCCATAAATGTCCTTCTATTCTTGATCTTGATTTTTGGGAAGCTTACCACATCATAAAAAATTCTCACTCCTTAGTCAATGACTTATCTAGTACTCCTTATTTCCCAAGTATTTGGAAATCGTTAATTTAATACTCTTTTTTTTTCACTCGCTTTCTAGTTTTTGTTTTGCTTGTTCTCCGTTAGATGTCGCTACTTGTCCACTCAGTTGGTTTTGGCTGCTTTCTTCTCATTGGTTGCTTTCCTTTAGGCGGGATTGTTCCCATAGCGGGTATATAAGCCTGAGTCTCTCTGTCTCTTCGCTCAGTTTTGCTACTTTTAGCTCGCTGAGTTTTGCATTGATGAAGAATCTCGTTAGTAGATTCGAAATAGCTATTTGCTACCTTCTCATACTTTATTTGTGCATTTATATTCGTTGGCTCTTTATCCTTAAATATGTATTCGATTCAAAACACTGTCTCATAACTTAACTAAAAAAAATTTTTCTCTTTGACTCTGGGAGAAGAAAAAATAATGGAACTCGGTCTTGCACCGAAATTTTTTAAACAAGAAAATATTTTGTGTTTTGTTAAAAAAAAAACCTGCATTTTATTTCTTTATGCTCTTTTTTTGTCTCTACATACCACCTTTTAAATGATTTTTCTACAATATTTATTTTACTTTAACAATTTTGTTTACAATTGGCTGAACCAAAATAATATAAATGTATTCAGGAACAGGAAAATATTTTCTGACATTCATCAATACGTTTCACCATCTTTCGTAAATATAATTTGGTTCTACATTTTGTTCTGGCGTACTTGTTCTTTTTAAGATGTTTCAAAATATGTGCAGAATTTAATGTAAAATAAAAAATGCACAATGTACATACAAAATATAGATTTTTTTTCCGGAATGTTTAAAAATGGAAGTCCATAACATGAAATGTGTTATTATTTCTGCATTGTTTGCCTCAATAATACTATCTACTTTATTCAAAATACAATCTGATAATTTAGTTTTAAGAAAAAAAAAAAAGAAAAAATCTTTCTGTCAGTCTGCGGATGAACGGAAAAAATGGAAAGCAGTCTTGCACCGAAATTTCTTTTTAAAATATATCTTGTGTTTTATAATCAAAATGTGCTTTTTATTTCGTCATGTTTTTTCTCTCTGAGTACCACTTTTGAAAGGATTTTTCGACAATACGTTGTTTATTATAAAAATTTTGTTTCACAATTGGCTGATTCAAAATAATATAAATGTATTCAGAAACAGAAAAATATTTTCTGACATTCATCAATACGTTTTATCATCTTGCGTAAATATAATTTGCTTCTACATTTTGTTAAGGCGCACTTGTTATTTTTAAGATGTTTCAAAATATGTGCAGAATCTGAAAAGCAATATCTATTCTATTCAAAACAGAACCTGATAACTTAGCTAAAAAAAATTTCTGTGGTTCTACGGATGAAAAAAAATCTTGTGTTTTATAAACAAAACTTGCTTTTTATTTGTTCATGTTTCTTGCCTCTACATACCACTTTTGAAAAGATTTTTTTACAATATGATGTTTACTATAAAAAATTAGTTTCACATTTGGCTGCTTCAAAATAATATAAATGTATTCTGAAACAGGAAAATATTTTCTGACATTCATCAATACGATTCATCATCTTTCGTAAGTAGAATTTGCTTCTACATTTTGTTCTGGCGTACTTGTTCTTTTGAAGATGTTTGAAAATATGTGCAGAATATAATATATAATAAGAAATGCACAATGTACATAGTAAATATAGATTTTTTTTCGAAATGTTTAAAAGTTGAAGTCCATAACCTGAAATATATTTTTATTTCTGCATTGTTTGCCTGAATAATACTATCTATTTCATTCAAAATACATTCTGATACTTTAGCTTTAAAAGAAAAAAAAAAAAAAAAAAAAAAAAAAAAAAAAAAAAAAAAAAAAACTTTTTTGTCTGTTTGAGGAAGAAGGTAAAAAAATGGAACTCAGTCTTGCACCAAAATTTCTATAAAAAAGAAAATATCTTGTGTTTTTTATTCAAAACGTGCTTTTTATTTCTTCATGTTTTTTGTCTCTGCATACCACTTTTGTACTTTTGAAAGGATTTTTCTTAAATACGTTGTTTATTATAAAAAAAATTGCTTTACAATTGGCTGATTCAAAATAATATAAATGTATTCAGAAACAGGAAACTATTCACTGACATTCATCAATACGTTTCATCAACTTTCGTAAATATAATTTGGTTCTACATTTTGTTCTGACTTACTTGTTCATTTGAAGATGTTTGAAAATATGTGCAGGATCTAATATATATTAAGAAATGCACAATGTACATAGAAAATACAGTTTTTTTTTCGAAATGTTTAAAAAAGGAAGTCCTTAGTTCTGAAATAGGTTTTTATTTCTGTCTGCCTGAAAGCACTATCTATTTTATTCAAAACGCAATCTGATAACTTAGCTAAAATAAACTTTTCTGTGGTTCTACGTATCAAGAAAAAAAATAGAACATAGTTTTGACCGAAATTTCTTTAAAAAGGAAAATATCTTGTGTTTTATAAACAAAACTTGCTTTTTATTTGTTCGTGTTTCTTGCCTCTACATACTACTTTTGAAAGGATTTTTCTACAATATGTTGTTTACTATAAAAAATTGGTTTCACAATTCGCTAAATCAAAATAATATAAACGTATTCAGAAACAGGAAAATATTTTCTGACATTCATCAATACGTTTCATCATATTTCGTAAATATAATTTGCGTCTACATTTTGTTTTGGCGTACTTGTTCTTTTTAAGATGTTTGAAAATATTTGCAGAATCTAATATATAATAAGAAATGCGCAAGGTACAAACAAAATATAGATTTTTTTCCCGAAATGTTTAAAAATGGAAGTCCATAACCTGAAATATGTTTTTACTTCTGTATCATTTTCCTGAATAACACTACCTATTCGATTAAAAACACACAAAACACACAAAATAATTTAGCTAAACTTTTCTCTCTGACTGCGGGAGAAGAAAAAAAAAGGAATTCAGTCTTGTACCGCAACTTCTTTAAACAAGAAAATATCGTGTGCCTTAGAACAAAACCTGCTTTTTATTTTTTAATGTTTTTAGTCTCTACATACCACTTTTGAAAGGATTTTTCTACAATATGATGATGTTTACTTTAAAAATTTCATATTTGGATGACTCAAACTAATATAAATGTACTCAGAAACAGGTAAATATTTTCTGACATTCATCAACATGTTTCATCGTCTTTTGAAAATCTAATTTGCTTACATATTTTCTTTTAACATACTTGTTCTTTTAAAGAAGTTTGAAGATATGTCTTAATATTTATGATTCGTTATTTCATTGTGCATGAATTAGAAAATGTATTACACTAATCACTGAAAAGAACTTCAAATTCGTTTAATTCTTGTGCCAGTTTTTTTAAAAACAGAAAGGAGTTAAGGGAAATTATTGTGCGCACTTGTTTGTCTCCATTTCATCGCAATAGTCCTGTACATTTTGTGCATTATATTTTGTCCAAATTTTTATACATTACTTTGTCCTAAGAAAAAAATAATAATACGTTTTACCCGGAAATTTAGAAGTTGAAAAACCATGACAATTTCAAACTAAGGCTTTTTTAGAATAATTTAAGTTTTTAATATATTCTTACATAAATTTGGATTACATGCTTTGAATGCATTTCTGAATAAGTGATATTTCACAAAATGGACGAAATGTGTAATTACTCCCTGTTTCGTTGTCCTTTAAACTGCACTAAGATTTTAATTATTATTATTATTTATTGTAGTACACTGTAACAAAAAAGTGTTTTTTTTTTTTCAACAAAAATCTTTTTTTTCTTTTAGAAATATTGATAAATATATCTTCAAAATATTACTTTTTTACAGTGTAGAATCATCGTAAATACATTATAAAATGAATATCAAAAGAAATCTGTTATCTTTCCATTTTAAAGGTAAATCTTGGTAAATTAACTAAAACAGTAATAATTACAGATTTTGCATAAAAATTAAGATAAAGAAATTTTATCTTTAATTGCTTACTTTCTTTGTATAAATGCTATAGTTGTAGATGGTATGAATGAAATTATTGTTGCATTTTGTAGCACAACAAGTATGATTGATTTATGTCTGTCAGATATCATCCGCATAACTGAATAGGTAAAGCAATGGCACGGCAAGCGAAGATATCTAGTTTTGAAAGTTGGTCTGGACATTTCTACTCAGTTGAAATAATTCTTACCGGTTCTATTTCAACTATCTGCATCGTAAACGTACAAATATATTTGTGCATAACGCTCACATCGTTTTTTGACAGATAGCTACTATGAAATTTTAAGCTTCTAGATATTGAACATTTTCAAATTTTAAACTGTTGAATAGGGTAAAAAATATACTGTTAAATATAATCAATTTGTTTCAAAACTGTATTCATTTTTGATTTATTTATTTTTTAGGTTTTAATTTTGTTTCTCTAATGGTGATAACCTGAGTGTTTTATTTCTGTGGGAAGTCATATAGCATATAAAGAGAATAGAGATGAAGGTATTTGCTGGAGATGACACAAAAAATGAAACCTTGAAATCTACTACTTTCGGCGCAAACACAACCACGTACTTTCGCAAAAATAAAGAAAACTTTCAGTAATGTAGTTTTCAGTTCATAATTCAGTGAAATGCTATTTTCGAATAATTAAATATAAGTAAATCACTAATGTTTAGAGGAAAAAAAGTATGGGAGATGTTAAATAATTATGTTATATAATTACAAATCATTTAAACAAAATAAATATACATTTTTTATCCTTTTCCTCTTGGATAACAATGCTTCTGTATAACATAAATAGACTTTTGTATTCTGTACATGGATTAAAACCATTTGAGACAAAGAAAAATATTAAAAACTTTTCTGAAAATTTGATACATAATTATGTTTTAGGTGTTGACATAAACTGCATTTTTGAAGAAAAAGTTTCTATATACTAAAGTTGATAATTTAAACAATACACTTTAAAAAGCTATAAAATTAAATTTAGCATGACTTAATTCATTTAGAGTAGAAAATGGAAATTATATTTACTTAATAGATTTTTAAACTTTACCTTCTCTTTAAAATATTTATCGCGAATATTTAAAATATCAGTACATCTCAATTAAATAAATATTGCAACATTACCGAAGAAGTTTTTAAAGGACAATATTTACTTTTATTATATTCAATTTTAAACATATTTTAAACATTTACATTCTTCGTTTAATACACGTATTTCACATATGCCAGTTTAAAAAAAAAGAAAACTCTTCTTCTATTCATAATTACTATTTTTTATCTTGCTTTTTGTACACATATATGAACAGTTTAGATATCAATAAATATTTCATCATCAAATGTAACCTGCATAATTTGCTTCGATATATCTTAAGCATTTACTTCTCTGCTATTAATCTTTTCCAACTGCCACAAACTGTTTTATATTTCTTTTAAACAAAATTAATTTTAAAATGTATTTTATTAAAATTCTAGAAAAAGAAACTGTTTTTATAAAATTCTTTTAAAAGTTTTGTCATTTTAATAGTCAGTTAAGTTTTTGAATTAATGCTTACACCATTAGGACAAATTTTGTACAACTTTTAACCATTTATTTATAAACAATCTGTATTATCAAAATGTTTTATACATACATACCCACACATACACACACCGTATATATATATATATATATGTATATATATACAGGGTGGTCATAAAAAAACTTTGCCGATATACGGAGCTCTAGCGGCCAGTCCGCTCAACCGATCGAAATGAAATTTCAGATATAGCTATTCAGAGGTATGAGCTCGAGATTCTGTAAACGACAACAAAATGGCGCTCACAGTTACGGTTATAGTTACAGAAACTCGAAAATTTCCAATGGCAACACCCATTTTTTTTCATCGCTAAATGCTCAGCACATGCGAAAACCATAAAGAGCGTTGGAACCGTACGTGTATCGGAAGAAACGGACATGTTATGTACGCACAAAAAACCGTTCTGCGAATCCTCCCACCCCCATAATAAAACTCGATTGAGGTGCAAGGAGGAAATATGAATATGACGCAGAGTCCGTACACTAATCTCTGATTACAATACATATCGGAGAAACTAAAACTTTTATTTTGATTACACATTTTCCACATGGGTGTCATCACAGGCAATTAATGGTGTTGGCACCCATGTAGAAAATGTATAATCAAAATAAAAGTTTTAATTTCTCCGATGTGTATTGTAATCAGAGATTAGTGTACTGACTGTGTGTCATATGCAAATTTCCTCCTTGAGCCCCAATCGAGTTTTTTCTATGGGGGGAGGATTCGCAGAACAGTGTTTTGGGCGTGACCAACCTCTAGAAAAATATTATTTATTTTGATATTTTCAACAACAGCTAATTTTTGACAGTTTAACTTTTTCTTCTAGGACAAATGAAACACGTTGAACCATTTATGACGATAAAACTTCCTAAGATGTATTTCATTTAAATGAAGGAACCAAATCACTACTTGTATTGTATGCTTTGAAGTACTTTAATTCAATTCAATATATCCATTAGAGATGCCAGTAGTAGTTTCTGTACAATACACTCATTAATCCATAAAGCTTTAATAGTTTTCTCATGACTGCATTACATTTTATGTATTTTAGTATTGATGATACTGCCTTTCCCAGAACCACTGTCTGAAGTTGCGTAACAAAAATATGTTGAACATGGTTCTTCTATATCCATCAAGATAAACATACAATAAAATCTAGATTTATTTTTTAAAACATTTTTCAAATTCACTGTTTAACTGTTGTATCTGTAACATTTATCATTTAAAAAACAAACTTTCTAAAGTTTTTTTTTTTTTTTTTTTTTTTTTGAGATTTATGAGCTTCTTCACCTCTACTTTCCCAAAAATAGACTAATAAGCTAATTTAAATTAAAATAAAACTTTTCTGTATGATACATGGAATTTTTCAGATGCAAAAAATAACTTGAAAAAAATTAAAACTATCAACAAAATAAATTGAAAATCTGGGGTATTTGGCAAAATAATAAGGTTATTAATTAAATTCTGGGGGATATATAAGATTAAAGGCAGAAACGAAAAATTTTTAGGTCAAATGCCTATCTAAACTTTACGTTTTTGTATATATAAAAAAAACAATTACTGTATATTCACAAATTTAAAAAAAATCAACGTTTTAGGCCAAAAGTTTTAAACTTTATTCTCATTCTGAGAGGTCTAAATATATTTTAATTAAAAAGAAAAAGTTTGCTAAATATGTGATAATAGTGACCACTTATTATCAACTTAAAAAAAAGACTTTGTGACGCACCGTATTGTACAAAACAGTTTACAAATAGAGGAGACATTATAGAGTTCCGGAGCAAGGGAGGGAGTATTAAACTTTTGACAATTAAAAGAAATGTATCTCGAATCATTCAGAGGGACATCTCGTTGCTCCGGCGGGAGTGGGGTGTTCACTCTGGGAAATTCTCTGAGTTTAACAACACTGGAAGGTAAAAATCTATCTATTTAGAACCGACATTCTCTTTTATGTATTTTATCTCATGTTGGTTAAACGCTCGGTGGTAAAAGCAGAGTTCAGATTAAGAGAGAGAGGTAATGTACTTGCTTTGTGCTTACTGCGTGTTAAAATACGATATTATGGAATATAAAACTGGAGAATAAAACATGTAAGTTATGTAAGCAATGTAATTTTTTTATGAAGATTAATATAAAATTAAGATGGTAGTGAGAATTGAAAGGAAGAAAAGTACATTTAATAAGGTACCCTGGGGTAATAACGCCACGTTAAGGTTCTAGCAATTTTCACGGCTCAGTTTTAGTTTGTATTTTACAAACAAATATATGATTTGATACAGCAACTCATTGACTATCTATATAAAAAAAATAATTTAACAGATATGAATACATAAAATGTAATGGCGTGATTTCTTGACCAATGCTATTTGGCGTTATTACCCACCTATATGGGTAATAACGCCATGCAAACAAAAATATGAAATAAGTTGGAATAATTACATGTAGATTGCCCATTTCTAAAAATACAAAATCTCAGCTCTAGAAATTGACAAATTGCATCCTAAGCTATTGAAAATGTTCATTTTTTTGTGAAAGTGTAAGAAAAAAAAAGGTGAGGTGTGGGGAGGGGGGGATGAGGCAAAAGAATATCAGACCGTGAGCTTCTTTTTGCTTAAAAAACCGCTTAAATAGAATTGTTAGAAACATTGGACAGTTTTAACTGTGTTTATTTGAATCAGTATTTAGGATGTAGCTCGGCCACTGTAGGGAAGCAACCGGGGTAAAAATTGCAAAGATTGGCGTTATTACCCCGTTATAGTTATTGCGCTGTACATTTTAAATTACAAATTATGTCGAGAAGATATCCAAAATCTTCAACAACATTTTGAAAGGCCATGAAATGTACTACAAATTTATGTAATTAACAAAGTATTTCCTGATAAAAAAAATAGTCTTCACATCACAAAACGTATCTCGCAAATTTTAGATCAAGCGTTAATTTTAGCTGCTTGTAAAAACAATAAGACCTAAAAATGGAACAAATTAACTTGAAGCTGATTTTTGCGATTTATATGACTCAAAACCCTTCTGCGCAGAACAAATGGGTGTCATTTACCAAATTATTTCATAAATATGCAAAATATTAGCACTTGGCGTTATTACCCCGTCTGGCGTTATTACCCCAGGGTACCTTATTCTAATTTATGAACCTGTAATAATGTGGTATATTTATTCCGACAGAAAGATTTCTAAATTCATGATCTTTTGTGTCGTAAACATTGTAACAAATGTATCAACTCAATTGTCTTAAAATACTGCTTTTAGAGGTTTTGCAACGAAAACATTTGAATAACTGATTTATGTGTTATTAGAAAATTAAAGTCTGTATTAAAGAAAATCAAACTCTGTGCAAATTATATCTGTAAACAAAGATTTTTTTTTCAAAGAATAAAAAAATATAAAAAAATGTATGTGAATTTTATTTTTTTAAATAAGACACTTGTACCCAATATGGACAGTGCTCTCTATACGGACACCTCTAATATTTTTAAAAGTAACAATCCAGATATCGTGATCCAGATATCTCGATATATGTCCGTGCGCATGAGTAGTACAAAAAAGCGCGCTGTTCGCCAATTAGAAGGAAACTTCTTGTTTCCTTGTGTGCTGTTATAGTTACAGGAAGTTTAAATTAATATTAGGAACTGTAAAATTACTTTAAATATTGAAAAGTGGAATGTTTGACAAAGCGTATAAAACATATTTTCCATGGATATTGCGTATATTGCTTAAAAATGTTTCCTTTGTATATTTATTACAAGATTTAATAAAACTACTCCCGATTCCCAATATGGACACCATATGCCCACATTGGAAGTACAGCAGGTGAATCTTCAGATTCACAAAAATTAGAAATCTAAGCAAAACCAACTACATAATTTCATAATATTTTGTAGTAACTGAGGTGCTTTGCAACGGTCTTCGAAGAGTCACAATTGAAAATGACCCCCCCCCCGTTCTAAAGTGCCTATGCTTAAGGTATTTACTCTGCCCTCCCCTCCCCTGCAACACTTTAAGATATATTTTTTTATCTCTCTCCTCAAAAATTCAATAGAAGAGTAATTCCATACACCCTGTGTAGTAGGTCAATAGGTAGCCATTTGTCCATAATAGAGACAGGTGTTTCTTTATATGGACACTTGTAGACAGTTTTTGTTTTAATCATTTAAATTAAACCAGGATAATTACAAGGTCACTAATTTAAATAATGATAGTCAACAGTCCAGGGATAGTGGCTATATATTGTCATATCAAGTGTACACGGGAGTGAAAAAAACATTTTTTTCCTTAGAGTGTCCATATTAGGTACAGGTACCTTCAATGCATACTATACTTTTATAAATTAGCGCTGTTTGATGTCTAATCTAGAAATGGAATGGAGTTTAGAGAAGAGATAGTGTCTTAAAATATAGAACCAGCATTTAAAATTGATCCGGAGCTATTATTTTATCTTTTTTTTCTTATTTTTGTTTTTACATCATTATGTTTTCGCATTTTATTTTTTTAAAACATATGTATATTATACGTTTAAAAATATGAACTGTTTGAGGTCAAATCTAGAAATGACGCGCAGTAATGACTTAAAATATTGCACCACCTTTTAAAACCAATTCGAGAATAGCATTGAAAAGGTGCAATATTAAAATTTTTGTCATTGCATTTAAAAATAGGACATATTTTTTATTTCCATAAAAGACTAATAAATCATTCATAAATGAAATAATATTTATAAATAATTACAGGTTTTTTAATCCACAATCAAACTTCAATCAATTTTCGTTATTTCAAGTATTTTATGATCCACTAAAAGATGATCAATTTGTCAACTATTGTTAACATTGTATAAAAATTGTCCATGGTTACTTCTTAAAAGGAAATGTGTTTTGCTTTCATGAATTAATTCTAAGTGTACCGTGCCAGAAAAAAAGTCTTGACCCTTTAGCCACAATCGCAATGTTTATATGTTAAATTTTATTTTTAAATGTTTTAAATAGAAGATTTGGATAAGATTTTGTTTCATGAATTGGTTACATGGAAAGGTGGCACTTGTAGCTTAATATAATGTACAGTTCCCCTATCATTCTTTTGTTTCTGATATTCGCTAATAAAGTGAGATTATTTAAATTCTTCTCCCGACAAAAAAAATATCCTTTGGTGCGCATAATTGATGTAAAAAGTTTAAAATTGTTGCTAGACATCGTGCTTTTACTTCATCAGAACAAAAGGTTCTTTTAAGACGTAAAGCCTGAGATTCAGCATCATGGCAAATTATGTATGCCTTAAATTATGCAAATCTGATTTACTACATATAAATACAACATAAAACGAAAAATTTGTTCAAAAAGACTCGGAAAACATTGCCCAGGTCTGATTTTTTTCTAAACGTGACGCACTGTTAATGACAACTATAATAACTGTAGAAATAAAAAATATTCATTACTAATGACTGCATAATTAAAGACTATCTGTCACAAATTTCACATTTTTCAATGAATGTCAAGGTTTTTCTTTTTTTTTTCTGGCACTGTAATTGTAAATCAGCAATGTAATTTCGCACTTCTAGACCCAATTAGTGGCCTATATAAAAAATGAATGAATATGAATATTTATAAAATGAATATTTATAAAATGAAGTGTTTTGGGGCTTTAAATTAAGATTCTTGATATGTAAATTATTTCTTTATATTATGTTACACAGCTTTGCTTTTAATTATTATTGCGTATGCGGTTTTCTCGTACCGGTTCTCATAAAATGGACGCAGTTTAATACTGGGATGCGCTTTAGGATGTAGTCCGTGTTCATTCACATAACTAGGATTACGAAATATTTATACAGTTAATTAAAATAATAATAATGATACGTAAATAGGCCTCACATGTAACGTATTTGTAATGCACCCAGTTAACAAGTGAATTTAACCCCGTTAACAGGTGTTCAGATTGAAATGTGATTTCACCTGAGAGATATTCGAAAAACTAAGGCCATGGTGAAGTAAAAGAAATATTTTATGTAGAATAAAATGTAAGTCTAGATTTTTGGTGCTCTATTGTTCACATATATGTGATTTTTTTTCTGCATGTGTATCCACTGAGACCGCTAGACAGAATCAGCTAAATTAATTTTTAAATCAAATATCTGAAAATATTCAACAGAAAATATCAGCTCTATGTTGATAAGTAAAATTTGCATTTTTATCAAGTTTAGCTTGTCGTAAACTGCTTTGGAAACCTCTTTTCAAGTCTTCCCAATATCACAGCAATACTTTAAAATATTTTTTCTTATTAATCTACCACGCACTCTGGGATTTCTAAGTATTTAAGTGTCATAGTTTTAAACAGTATTATCATTTATTTTAACACAATATTATAATAATTAAAAAATAATAATAGTAAATGTGAAAAATTTGAAAACATCATTCCCAAATTTAAAAAAAAAAAAAATACCACTATTTTAATTCCAGAAATTTTTATTAATGGTGTGGTTAATATTTCTAACGAAGACATGTAATTCGCAATACTTTTTTGAACATATTAATACTTATTTTATTCTCTCTTAAATGATTAGTAAATTTATTTCAACATTTTAAATGTAAAGAAAAAATCTTTTCAGATAATTTATAAGTTTTGTGCGTATAATGACTAAATAATTATAACTGACTCAAGTTTTTCCTTAAAAAATGACATTAAATATTTTATTGTATTTAAGAATTTGCATAATATAATTAATATTTTTATCTAAACTTTATTTTATTTTATTTTATATTTTACATTTTTACATAGATTTTACATTTTTAAAGGTGCTTTGAAACTCAGCAATTTAATAAATAAACTAAGGTACCCTGGGGTAATAACGCCACGTTAAGGTTCTAGCAATTTTCACGGCTCAGTTTTAGTTTGTATTTTACAAACAAATATATGATTTGATACAGCAACTCATTGACTATCTATATAAAAAAAATAATTTAACAGATATGAATACATAAAATGTAATGGCGTGATTTCTTGACCAATGCTATTTGGCGTTATTACCCACCTATATGGGTAATAACGCCATGCAAACAAAAATATGAAATAAGTTGGAATAATTACATGTAGATTGCCCATTTCTAAAAATACAAAATCTCAGCTCTAGAAATTGACAAATTGCATCCTAAGCTATTGAAAATGTTCATTTTTTTTGTGAAAGTGTAAGAAAAATAAAGGTGAGGTGTGGGGAGGGGGGGATGAGGCAAAAGAATATCAGACCGTGAGCTTCTTTTTGCTTAAAAAACCGCTTAAATAGAATTGTTAGAAACATTGGACAGTTTTAACTGTGTTTATTTGAATCAGTATTTAGGATGTAGCTCGGCCACTGTAGGGAATCAACCGGGGTAAAAATTGCAAAGATTGGCGTTATTACCCCGTTATAGTTATTGCGCTGTACATTTTAAATTACAAATTATGTCGAGAAGATATCCAAAATCTTCAACAACATTTTGAAAGGCCATGAAATGTACTACAAATTTATGTAATTAACAAAGTATTTCCTGATAAAAAAAATAGTCTTCACATCACAAAACGTATCTCGCAAATTTTAGATCAAGCGTTAATTTTAGCTGCTTGTAAAAACAATAAGACCTAAAAATGGAACAAATTAACTTGAAGCTGATTTTTGCGATTTATATGACTCAAAACCCTTCTGCGCAGAATAAATGGGTGTCATTTACCAAATTATTTCATAAATATGCAAAATATTAGCACTTGGCGTTATTACCCCGTCTGGCGTTATTACCCCAGGGTACCTTATTTTATATGCATATTCATTTTATATAAAACTGAATAAAATGTTTCATTCGTTGTATATTTTGATTTTTTTTAAATTTTGATTCGAATCATGTTTTATTTAAGTGACTAACATAGTTATTCATTTAAATAATTCAAATAGCTTATTAGAAAATTGGTAATGTTTAGGCAAATAAAATTGTACAAGTATATGTGTTTAAATATTTTTTTAATGTAAGTATATATATATATATATATATACTTATTTATTTATTTAAATATAAAAAGGCTACAAAGTTGTAAAATAGATACATTCATATCATATATTTTTATTTTATTTTTAATGATTCAAAAATATTTATCTTAGTTATGAAATAAATTTTATTATCAATTAGAATAAAACTGAACATTGCTTGGAACGATATTTCTGTTATATTTTCCTTATTGGAATGAAAGGCAAATATTTGACAATAACGGAAAATAAAATCTATTCATTTTTCATCAAATTTTCTGTAAGTTCATCTTAACACTAGAATTACAGAGGTGGGTCATACGTGACCCAAGACGTGGTCTTTCGCTCGTATCACTGTTGCTTTTCAAAGCAAAAACCTAGATACTGATTGACTTTTCCTAAATACTTAGTATAATGCCTTAGCACGAATTTAGTTGAAATCGGGCGAAAACTTTTTTATATACACATCTTTATACCTAGAATTACCATTCTGGTCATCGCTGACCCGAACAAAATAATTGCGTTTTTTCTTTATTTCAACTAAGATTTCAGCTGTATATTTTTCAATAAGATAAAAATAGTGTAAGGATATGTTCAACACTCACTTTTTACAAAAGAGAGAGCAGCCGCGGGGGGAGGGGGCGTCATGATCATACATTTGTTATGCATCTGAAAGGTAAATGTGGGAGTTTTTATGGTATTTCAAGCTACTGTAAGGATTTTGCAAATAGTTGTTTTTATGTTATACCTTAGAAGTAACTAAAAAGAGTATTTTGCCTCTCTTAAGCCACATGGAAAAATAATTGTTTGCGGCATTTGACTTTCGCATTTTTATAGTAATTGTACCACTACGGAGGTTTCTTGAATGAGAAAATTTTTAAATTGTAACGTGAATTGTCTTCAAATGACTTTAGTGAAAAAATCTAGTGACGGAGTTACTATTGTCATCATCTGATGATGCTGACAAACTTGACATAAATGACGAAACAATTTTTCTTTAAAATGACAAAAAAATTTCATTATTCAAATCCTATATATGTAATAGCAAGCTGAATGAAAGTAGCCAAAAAAATGCTGTGGGAAAAATTAAGAAACACAAATAAATTGTAAATATTTTGCAGAAAATTAAAAATCAAAGAATTCAATTTTTCGAAATAATTCTAAAAAGTGACAAAGATCCAAAATAAATCACTCTTTGAAAGGATTTGGAACATCGAACTATATGGACGGTAGAGCCGCAATGTTCAATATGGAAAATCTGATTCAAGATCTAGTGGTTATAAATGTTTCGGTAGTTTTTATAGATACAACATATTCTAATATAAGTAGAAAATTCTCCTTGCTAAAATTGAAAATAAAATCATTGCAAAAGGACTTAAAGATATCAGTCCACCCACCAGCGATGAAATTTTAAATGAATGAAAAATGTTAACGCATAAAGCAATGCTAAGACAAATAAGCTGACACTGTTTGCGGAAACTGCTTATAACGTGCGTGTGCATTATGCATAGAAAAAAAGAAAAAGAAAAAATACCATGGCATTTTGTATGAATTGATTGGAAAATCTGATTCAAGATTCAGAAAACTGTATAAAACGTAAAAGTGTAAGTAAAAAAAAATAACGAATGTATATATATATTTAAAATTATTGTATTAAAATATCTAATTGATCTGTAGGAACATTATTACACAATTTTAATCAATAATGCATATTTATATATATTATTAAAAAGGTATCAAAATCTCAAAGCATTTTTTTAAAATTAGAAATAAAAAAAAATTCCTTTGTGGTATTTATTCTCCAAATTTCATATTACGTAATAGCCTAAATGCTAGATTGTATTAATTATTAATTAAAAATCATTGTATTCATCGTCAATAATCATTGTGTGTCTTTATATTCCATATAAAACAAGAATAGCGTATTTAAAAGCCATGGGTCAGATATGACCCAGCCCGGTATTTCTAGGTATACAAGAAAGACGGTAATTCTAGTGTTAATATAACTGACTAATATTATTTTTGTTGAAATTATACTAGATAGAACACAGAAAATACTGGAGGATAAGTTGATCTGATCATGTTTCAATTATTTTCATTAAATTAATGCTTTGATTAGACGATATAGGGAAAAATTGGGGTATTTTCTCGAGATTTACGTAATGTAAGGGATGTGGAATACACGTGAATATTTCGCTTACAAAACGACAAATATTATTACAGAGTTGTCGGAAATGCTTGTGAAGGGATGAAAAAAATCACTTAGATCAGTAGATTTCGGGTAATTCTACGCTTACATTCCCAAAATGCCTGCTTTTAAGAAGTGATATGATCAAAATAAAATGTAAAATATCTGATCATTTAATATAATACATTTAATAAGAAAATGTCGATTTCTTTTGTCAATTAGTTTTTAAAATGTTGTTACTGATAAGTAAGGTCAAATATTTTTAAAGACCAATTTGTAATGTTTACTATTATTGTTATTTATTTTTCCTTTTTTTTTTTTTTTTTTTTTTTTTTTTTTCATTTCTCAAAATTAGAATCACCGAGATCGGACATGATGCAATACATGTTTTTTCGCCCGTAATAATGTTGAACTTCGATGTAAAACTTTTGATTTTTCCTGTCTGCTCCATATTATATGTTCAGACAAATTTAAATGAAAACGAATGAAAATTCTCTTATCTGCTCATCTTTACACATAGCATTACCATGCTGACATACCATGGTCATCGCTGACTCGAACAGAATAATTACCTTTTCTATTTATTTCAACACTGTTTTTAACTCTGCAATTTTCAATAACAGGGAAAAATGAGCGAAGATGGGGGGGGGGGAAGCAAGATCACATATCTATCATGCACCTTCAAGGCAAATGTTTGAGCTTTTATGATGTTTCAAACCACTATTAAAATGTTGAAGAATGTTGTTATATATTTTATACCACAGAACGTAAATAAAAAGACTATTTTTCATAATATAAATCACGCAGTGATAAAGTCGCGTAAGAAGTCTTTGATAGACGAAAATTTCAAATTGTGAAGCGAACTGCCATAAAATGATTTCAGTGACGAGATTTAGTGATGAAATCCAGTTTGTCATCCTTAGATGATGATGCTAATTTTAATGAATATAGCCAAGTAAATTCTGTGTATTAAGTCATGAAGCACCAAAATGTAAGTGTTTTGAAGAAAATACAAAATAAAGGTAAAAATTTATACAAAATGATCAGAAGGATACAAAATAAATCACCGTTCATAGCGATTTGGAAAAAGTGAATAAGTGTGTGATGGCCCCGGCTAGACCGCCACTTGTAAATGAACACATTTTCTCAGATTTAAAACCAAAACACTTTTATTTTAGTTATAAGTGTACAGGGTGAGTGGAGCTAGATTCGAGAATTTAGAAAGGCGTTCACACTAATAACATCTAATTACTATAAAGTTGTTTTACCCACAATCTCCTTCCGATAAATCTACGACCCCTTCCTTGGTCCTTGGCAAACGTGAGGGATTTATCTAGCCATCTAGAAAACGATAGTCCGTGGCTGTTATTGAAATCTTTATTTATGAGAATAAATCCCTTGTAAAATTACTTCTAAAATAGCTATAGCATGACTCTCTTCACTCTTTCCCCACATCCACAAGAACGACAAAATTCTAAACAACCGTCGAAGCTACTTCAAAACTCCATCGCTATACTCAGCTGGTCTAAAGCATTCGAAGGCTTAGAACGACGACAATCTCTCTCTCCTCTGCACACGCACTCACAGCTTTTATATCTTGCAGTCTGAAGAGACCAAAACTGCATATATATCAAGCGTTCCAAGACAACACTGAAATCTGCCGTAAATTAACATACCTGCGTCAGTTGGTGGCAGCGGTGCTAATGAATGCGCGCGTTTTTAGTATGACGTCATATGTACCCAGGTGTCTATTACCTCCGCATCTCTTGCGCATATTTTCTGAATATTTGCCGAATCATGACAGATTAATCCATTCTACCAGATTTATTGCAAAATATTTTTGTTAGAATTTGTTTTGATAAAATCATGTACATTTAAAAAAAATAGTCACAATATTATTTTATTTTCAAGTGAAAAAGTACTAATTAGCACTATTAAAAACCATATAATGGTACGAAAAATATTGACGTTTACCCTAAAATTAAAATGACAATGCGACTTTCTTTAAGTAAACATATTTTTAATAAAAAAAATATCTGTAATAAATATTTTGTAATAAATCTGTTAAAGTTTATTAATCTGTCACGATTGAGAGAATAGCTCGAAATTTATGGTTGAATTTTTAATATGAGTTCTCAAAATAGCTTTGTTTGTTTAACGAAAAAAAAAAAGAGAGAGAGAGAGAGAGGGGGGGCGGGGGATAGAGTCTAATCTACTATTTTAGGAAAATTATTGACTAGAATCGCAAAAAATTTAAACAAATAACTTTAAAATATTTCTTTGTTTAATAAAACAACATTTAATAAATGTATTTAAAATTAAAGTTATTCCGAATTTAAGTGTTATCAAATAGGTTTTTTATTAAAAGAATGAAATATTTGCAAGTTAAATAATAAAAGACGATACGACCAAGAAAACATTTTTATAGTTTGAAATCGGTAAATGAAACAAAAAGGAGCTGAAGTTGAATATTTTATTTAATATTAAATACATATTCTAAACATTGATAAACATTATATTACAATAGATTCTAATACAAATTGAAGAGTCTTCTTGCTAAAATAATATATAAATAAATTGCAAAAGAACACAAAAAATCCATAGGGCAACGGAACTTTTTTGTTTCTATAAAATATTGCTTTAAAATATTACGTAGAATAAATTTTAGGTTTGAAATATTTTAAATAAATATAGAATAAATAAGTTTATTACTATTAAATATTAACATAAAATACACTAAGATGAAATATCATTTAACTATGCGATACAAATATCGCTGATTTAAATATGTTCGATTTTAATTATGTTTTTAATGTAATGAAAGATGACTCATTAAATTTAGTAAGTACTTATGATGACTATATTTGATGAGCTAAGTTATACAAAATGGTATACACCGTTGTGTCCCATTTTGTATAACTTAGCTCATCAAGTTTTTAGTAAAATGCGACACTACTACAAAATTCCGCCTTTATATATTAAGTACTTACTAAATTTAATGAGTCATCTTTCATTACATTAAAAACATAATTAATATCGAACATATTTAAATCAGCGATATTTGTATCGCATAGTTAAATGATATTTCATCTTAGTGTATTTTATGTTAATATTTAATAGTAATAAACTGATTTATTCTATATTTATTTAAAATATTTCAAACCTAAAATTTATTCTACGCAATATTTTGAAGCAATATTTTATATCAACAAAAAAGTTCTGTTGCCATTTGCACAAAAAATCTGCAATCAACTTAATAATCCTCTTGTTGTGCACCCCTGCGGCTAGGAGGCATACACATTGACCCCGCCTTTAATCTTGCGGACACACCTTCCATAGGTCTTGGGACGCTTGACTTAAATACTGCTTTGGAAGAGACTGGACTAGGATTTTGCATAAAACTCGCAAACCACAGTTAACTGTAGGCCCCGAACGCCACCCATGTTTCGAAAAGTTAGAGTTGTATAAAGTACAGAAGTATATACACCACAACACGATCTCATGAGAAGACATGAGATGAGAGAGAGAGAGAGAAGTACAGATGTCGCATTTGCGTTACAAATTTTAGATCAGTGACGTCACGAATTCACTCAAAACACAAGATTGCCTTTATTACAAAGTGACACTCTCTCACATGGGAATTATATGGGAGGTAAATCCTCATTGTTCAATACCTTCTAGTAAATGAACTATACAAAATCAAATGGCCATAAATGTTTGGGCAGATTTAAAAGATACAATAGATCTTAATACAAATTGAAGAGTCTTCTTGCTAAAATAATAAATAAATAAATTGCAAAAGAACCTGAATTTATATGGCCATGTACCAGCACAAAAATTCCAAAGAAATGAAAAACGTTTAAAGATGCCGTAAAGCCGTGGTAAGACAATATAACAAATATTGTGTGGGTAAATTGTTTGTAACTTTATTACAAAATGTAGAAAAAAAAGACCATGGCATTTTGCGTAAATTGTATCGATGAAAACTTGTATAAAGCAAGTAAAAAATCGCGGACATATATGTATTTAAATATATAATTAATTTATAGAACATTATTACATAATTTAAATCAATATTTCATAGATACATGGCTGCCAACTACTACGCCTATTTAGAATCAAATAAACATGTTAGAAACAGAAATTTTAGTAAATGATTCAGAATATGTGCTGTAATGCATAACATGAATATATTTGACATACATCTTACTAAAACATTTTTGTGGTTCCAAATATGTTTATATGATTTAAATAGGCGTAGAAGTTGGCAGCTCTATAGATATATATATTCTTTAATGGAGACATTAACGAACCAAAGCATTTATTCTTAAATTGAAAACTACAAAAAATCTTTTGCGGTATCTTTCAAAAAATTCTGATATCATGCATAAATCTAGAAACTAAATTGTACTAATCTTTAATTAAAAGTCCTTTTATTGATCATCAATCCTTATTGTGTGTGGACATCTTAATTATAAATCAATAATAACATCTTGGAAAGCCATGGGTCATATTTGACAAACTGGGTATTTCTAGGGCTCAAAAAATGCATTTATTCTAGTGTTAAGAAACCCAAGCATTCTCAGTTTTGTGTTTTAGTCCAATTATAATAATTAACATTCTAAATCGTTAATATTTCTTGTATAAAATCACAGTTTCATAATATGTGATTAATAGAACAGAAAAATATACGTAGCTTTTTCTGTTGTCATTTCCTGCAATAACAAATTCATAATTCTAATCATTTTAAGTATGCATATTCCACTTACTTTTGACTTTGAGTAATACATTTTGCAGCTCTTTATGGTCGTTGTCAAAATATATTTTGTAAAACAATGTCCTATCATTTTCTTTTGCGCTAAAGACTGTGTCTTTTAATACACATTCACATTTTTTTAAAATTCTCTTAGGACATATTTTGCTTTAGTAGAAATCTTAAAATACCTGCAACTCTATCAGCCTGAGCAAGTGTGACATGTTTACGCTCATAGCTATGTTTTAGGTCGAAAAAAATTTCTTCTAGGAAGTATTTTGCACGCTCCTCTTTTCGACGCTTGATTATTATATAAATTGCCTATTTTCCGATTTAAAACTATATATCATTTAAATTTGCTCCTTTGTGAATTGTGAATTGTGTCTTTAGGCGATTTGAATTGCACACAAAAAGAAGTGGAAACTTGTTAGTGGAAACTGTTGGAAGAATGGTATTAACCCAACTTTTCTTAGTGTTACTATAATGGGAATCGTTTTTTAAGGAATATTTTTAAAAAATCAATAAAAAACTATTTTTTAATAAATAATGCTTTTGAAACAATTTTAATATATCTACTAATACTCCTTTGAATCCTAAGATCATTCCCTTTGAAAATAATTCCTTTGAAAATAATCCATACATGTGTATAATCTTTAAAATTTAATTATGATATTTTTGTACTTTTGCAAAAACTTTTGAAACACATTGTGGATTTTTTTTCACTTTTCATGGCAAAATAATAAATATAAATTTTTAAAAAATCTTCAGCAAAATACATCTAATTTCTAAATTTATCACTACAAAATTATCTTTCGTCACCAAATTTTTAATTAAGATGTATTCATATTGAAACAATTTTCAAAATTTATGAAATGTTCCTGTAAATATCTTCTCAGTTAATAATTTTGAGTAAAATACATTCAATATGCTGCAACATTTAAATAATAAATAACTTTATTTAAAAAAAATCTTTCTAAAGAATAGAAATATCTAAATATTCGACGAATATAAGTTTGGAGAAATCAGAACAAGAATGTAATATAGAATAAAAATAACAAAAAAGATGTACACAAAATATTCAAAACATCTGAAAAATATCTACAAACGGTAATCCAAAGTCCTTAGTTCAGCTTTTTACTATATAGTTTGCATGAATAACTGCATTTATTCAGAACACATTCTGATGCCTTACCTAAACTAAACTTTACAGGTTTCCTGCGAATAAAGAAAACAAAAAAAATTAAAAGGAAAAAAATGGATTCCTATAAATCAATTCCCATTTTTTTATCTCACCTTGTTTGAATGAATTATCCATATATTAATTGCCTTTTCAATGTATGTATGATAAGTTAAATTATTGTAATGTTACAAATCATGACTCATAAGAAATGTATTAAAATATTAAAATATCATAATATGGCAAAATTAAATACAATTTTTATCAAAAATAATTATTATTTTGTTCTGGTATGTTGCGCGAAAATTTTAAATTAAATTAAAATCATTACAAATTAAATCCGGTATTGATAATCATGGATAGTATACCAGACATCCAAAAGATTTTTTATGGTACCAGTTTTGTTTAATTTGAACATATTATAAAAAATGCTTTAACTTAAATTTTTAAAAAGATATCATATCATATAAATACTAGCTATTACATTTTCTTACTGTGTTAGAAATTCTGAAAAAGTTTTCAAGATCTACTCCTATAACAATGTTAGAATCAAAAACCACCCTCAGTTAAAAAATAAATATATCTATCTATCTATACGGGGATCAACATTTTATCTATCGACGACCCTTAATTTCCCAACTGTGCGTTGCAGACTTGTAATTGCAATTACAGAAATTTTTCAAATGAGATAAATATTCATGTTGTGGGATAGCTTATACTAAAAAATCAATTTTATAACAATAATGAAATGTAATGTTTATACGGTTTTTGAATTCCTATAGCTATATTCAGTAAAAGTTTACACATATCGTAAGAGATATAACACGAAAAGTTTTGACTTCTGTACCACAAAAATTAGCCGAGTTATTAAATGTCAAAGTAAGAGACTTTTGCACATGATTTTGTTTTTCATAGACGCATCAGTCAAAAAAAAATATTTAAAGTTACTAGCGATCAAAAGCAGGCCTTTTTTACGATGAAACCAACCTCAGAATGTATCGCCAAATCGGAGTACCACCAAAGGTATTTTTTTTAATCTATAATTTTCCTATCGTATATAAAATAAATAACGAGATATTTAAATTAAACAGAATAATAAGATTCATTTTATTATCATACCAAAAATGGTCTATTTATTATACAAATGAATTCATCAAATTTCGGAATCTTCTCTCTCTCTCTCTCTCATATATATATTACAAAGGCCAAACGTATCTGTGCGTAACGCATACGTCATTTTGCGAACGGCAACACTTTAAAATTTGAAATGAAATTTAAGTTTTGCACTTTTTTCTTTTGCAGATTTTTAGACTTCTAAGTACCTTACATTTTCAATTTTTATACCATCGTATAGAAAAAAAACTTTTTAATGCGATTTGTTTGAAAGCTGAATCTTTATTTGTTTTTGAGTTATAGATTTTTTCGTAGATTTTTATATAGTTTTTGAATTGAGGAAACAGTCATATTCCATTTTTATTAATATGAAAATGAAATAAAGCCGAAAAAAGCAAATTAATGCATCTTTTGGTTGCAATTTCTTTTAGAAAAAGTGAAAAAAAATCGTTTTAGTTCGTTTTCATTTATTACTTAAAGGATTTTTAGTTTATTAAAAACTTTCATTAAACTAGATACAGCACTTTCTTTTTAAACCCTGACGTCACAGGAATATTGTATATCGTATTTATTGCATGGAGGTTATTTCAGAAATTTTCATTTACACTTAAAAGAATATAAATAAATTAGTATCTGTTTATAGCTAATAGCAATCGAGATTAGAATTAAAATGATTTTGAAATGATCAAATTAAAATACCATTTTTTTAAAAAACAGGAACACGAATAAGAAAGGTGCATATGTAAATTTTGATGTGGTAAAAGTAATGTCGGATTTAGATGTCATGGGGCAAAAAATTCTATAATTGAGTCAAAGTGGAGTACATTTTGCTATTTTACATTTTTGAATACCGTACATAAGAGCCGTAATTGATAACTTAATAATAATACAAGATCTTTATTATGTTTTGCTGTTTACATATCGATTAAGTTTAATTTTAATAATTTCTACAACTGAGTTTTATAGAAATAGTATTTTGTTAACTTTAGGTTAAATATCATTTGTTTAAAAGTTAGACTTACGAGCATAAGTAGTATTTTTTATTGTGACTAATTAAGTAGATTTGTTATAAATCAATGAAAAAGTTCCTTCTTAAACATTTTCTTCCGTCGAAATTCGACGGGTTCTACCTTGTATATATAAAAATGGAAATACGAGTTTCAAATATCGGTTTATACAGGAAAAAAAGTATTTTTGTTGCGATACTATATTTGGGAGCTAGCATAAAACTAGTAGATAAGTGGGATTACAAATCACATCGAAGGTTTCGTTTAATATTTCGTTTGAATAATTTATACTTTAATTTTCTTTTGTAATATTTATTTTTTTAAATTGAGTATAAGATTAAAATGCTTCAAAAATGTTAAAATCTAATGCTTTTTTCAATAACAAAGAACATCTACACTTATGCAAAATTTTTAATTAAATTCCCAATTAATTTTTAGAAGTGAAAAAAAGCTTGAAATGTTTTATATTTAATAAGTAATTTATCACAACACTAACTCAGCGTAGAACGAACAGAATAAAAAATGTTAAAGTCGCAGATTTATATGCTCATATAGACGTTTTCATGTAGTGTCGCAGTTACACTCTTCCTAACATATGGGAGTGAGAAATGCAAGGCTGGCGCATCGTCCTCGTTGCTTAAAAGATAGAGCACTTGGATTGCTATTCAAAGGGTCCCGGGTACGATTCCCGGCTTCAGCATTTTTACTGAATGCTTATTTAGCATTGTAAAAAATCCATTATTAAAGACATCTAGATTTAATTATCTTAAACATTATTTCCTTTATCTTGTTATGTTACACAGATTTAAAGCATTATTATTAATATTTTTATTATTTCAAAAATATCAAAAGCAATAAAAAAGTAATTATAAGATTACTTTTAAGATATATTTAACTACAATTTTAATGAGAGAAATTCAATTAAAATGTAATTTATATTTACAATGACAACTCTTGAAGAAATAAAATATAGATTTCAGATTATACCATATTTTCAAACTTTATTAATAGTTTTTCTTATTATTTCTTATATGGGTGGTAAATATATAGCAACAAGATTGAAAGATTTAAAAATTTAAATATTCATTTCAGGTAATTGAAAAATCTTGTGTGTTTAATGGCTAAATAATCAAAACAATTTTCGACAGATTAAAATTTTCTTCTTTAAGAAATAGAATTCAAATGAGTATTAACATTTAAAAATTTGCTTACTGTAATTAATTTTTTCATCTAAATATTATTTTATATTATATTTTACTTTAAAAATTCTTCATATACAAATTTAAATTTCACTAGAAAAAAAAAATGAGATTATTAATAATACGCTCAAAAATTTTGAAAACTTGAAAAAAAAGAAGTTCTTGTATCAATGTTTTTATCAGATGAATCATTTGTTGTTTCATTATATGTGTTTCTTTTCATTATTATTAATTCAACATGTTTTATTTAATTTATCTAAATAACCTTATTCACATAAATAAATAAAATGAATTCATGAAATACGTTACCGATTAAATAAATAAAATCTATCTGTACTCTATATTGCCAAAGATCTTGCAATTTTAGACGTTCTGATACAAATTAAAAGAATATTACCAGAAAGATTCTTTCTCGAAACCCCTTAGGGGACTGCCAACAAATTGAAAAAAAATAACTTTGAATAATCCTGTAAATACTAGTGTAGCAAAAATGTGTAAACTGTAAATTATAATTAAGAGACTTACTGTCTTCATTTTCAAGAGGATAGAATGGATAATCGAGGAATGATTAAGATTTTTATAAAAATAGTCCTACATTTTTACAAGTATTTTGATTATAATTTGCAATCTTAATATAAACATAGGTTCTATTCAGAAAATGTACCAAACATACAATACTATGACTATACAATACCCTGTAATCAGAATTGAAAAATCATGAAATTTGTATAAAAAATATTCAAGTTTACTAAATCGTGTTTCACTACACATGCACGAGTGCAATCTAACTATAATGTCCATGACATATTATCTTAACATATAGAGTAACTTTTGTAAAAGTCTCTTAAGAATATAGCTCCGAAATTCTGAAAATTATCATCGTTGGAGTAAGCTCCAAATCCGTGACTCTAAAAATGAAGAAATAAAATGAGGGACTGTATCTATATGTCCATTGATTTGTGCCAATATAATATAGACAATATTGCACATATTATTATATTAGCGATGATTTTTGGCAATTCATCTTTAATTACGATATGCACTTTTAATTTTCACTATATTTAAGGCGGCTCCGTAACCGAGTGTTTAAATCAGCCTTCAGCTAATCGCTTTCGAGCGTAGGACGTTATGAGTTCGATTTCCGCTGGTTTTATTGCACACACTCTTTGTGTGGAGCTCCTGATTGTATTTCTCTCGTGCTATAAAAGCTTCTTGTACTATTTCTTCCTTCTATATTGAAGATGACATATAAGAAGACAAGCACATAAGTCAAATGTATGTTCTTCAATTATATCTATGCATAACAAATGGTTTGTATAAATTCTATGGTTCATATACAGTTCTATACAAAAGAAATCCTAAGGGTTAAAAAGTATGAGCGTAAATAACTTCAAATTAGTTTTAAAATTTTACGTGGTATGACATTTAGTTTACGGAAAAATGTTGTTGAATACCGATAAAAGATATACAAGACCATGCAAATAATTCGTTACATAGCCTTTTATTGGTTACTAATTTCCGGAAATGTGATTTCATTAGTATTTTTTAAACTTTAGATTAAATTTTAAGAAAATAGGGGCATGTAATATAGGTACTAGGTAAATAACAAGGCTTTAGAAAGGTATTAAAGGAGGAATCCATCTATTAATAAAAATTATTGAAAGAGAAATTACAACCTATTATGCATTATTTATTTATTTATTTTATTAAACTAAATTATTCTAATATACAGTATGTATATCTACCAACACATGAAATACAGGATGATCCAAAGAATTTTAATATATATTTGGCTATGGACGGTAATTGCTGGAGACAGTTTTTCAACTTTTTTGTACGTTTTATAAAATGTTTACTTAGTTTTTTTTTCACTTACGCTATTTCCCCCAATAAGAAATTTTGTTAAAGCATCCAGGAAGCATTGCAAAATGTTTTATAATATAAGTTTAGCACATGATTTTTCTTTCTTGTTATTCCTAAAATATATTAATTTAAGACTGTTTCCATATTGAACCCATTTTTAAGATACATAAAATTGCCTAAAATTATCTTTCCAGATAAATGTGCCTGAATGAAATATAGTCAACACATTGAATCATTTAAATAATACTTTGACTTATTTTTAAAAATTAAAAGCGTAATTCCTTCCGATACACCAATATATAAATCTTTACTGAATATAAAAATATAAAAATCAGGGAAACAGAATAATAAATAAGCGAAAATGGAAATACAATGCACATACAAGATACTCAAAATATTTAAAAATAAATGTCCTTAGCCCTTAATTCAATTTTTTTATTGTACAGTTTGCATGACTCCATAAATTTGATTCGAAACACAATCTGATTCCTTAATTAAAATAAACTTTTCTGTTTGCCTGTGGACAGCAAAAACCTAACAATCTTCTTCAGTACGCGCTTTTGCATTCGAATTTATCTTTAAAAGTAATAAATAAATAAATAAAATGACTATATAAATAAATCTTTCTTTTTGCTTCAACATATATTTTTTGATTCACTCCACATTTGAATGGAATTTCATACAAAATTTTATTTAAAATAACATTAGTTTTGACAACTGGATGCTTCAAAATGATACAAATACGTAGAAAAATACAAAAATATTTTCAGACAGAATATTTTTCATCTTCTTTCGTAAATCTAATATGCTTATATGTTTTCTTCTGGCGTACTTGTTTTTTTAATAAGTTTGGTAGGATTTTTATTATTTGTAAATTGTTAACTTTGAGCAAGTGTTTTTTCATTCTTTTAATCTATGAAATTAAAATGTTGACATAACTATTAAAGTTAGCCGCCTGGCCTCGCTCTAACTCACGTAATTATACTCGAAGTGCCTCAAAATTTATGGAAATCATTGACGTTTATCCAAGCACGAATTTTAAGTGAGTCTTCTAGAATAATTACTTTATTTACAGGGAGAGTCAAAAGTTTTCCGTTATATTATTACCTATGGGAAAAACCATTTCAAATGAGTTTTAAAGATGTTACAGCCTATTAAACAAATTAAAATTTGTATGCATTTACGAAGTGAAATATACATTTTGGAAAGTATGCGGTTAAAAAAATAGCTATTATTCATTTACAGGGCCACACAAAACATTTCATTGTATAACGTTAAAGGAGTGAATTGTTTGTGACATATTTTTTACATTAAATTATTTCATATGTAATAAAATTCATATATGTCGATGAAGCTTATAATAAGTTATACGATATGATCATGCATAATACGAAACGCATAGCATTTACACACACAAAATATTTAAATTGCATATATTCTTTCCAAACTATTTCAAATGTATCTGATGATGACTGATGGAGTGTTGAAATGCATTTTAATTATGATATGCACTTTTAAGTTTTACATTTAACGATTTTCATGAAGGGTTTTACATTTATTGAATAAAGTGATATGTTTTTTTATGTCTTTGTTTGATTTCATTTAACAGTACAGGCTATCATGTAAGTGTGTAAATTGATGTACTTTTCAAATTTGTGAGGAAAAACTAGGTGGAAATCGAAAATCTTTGCTTTTCTGCTTCTCTATTAAAGTACTATAACTTATTAAAAAATGATTTTTTAAATAAGCATTCCAATTATATATATATATATATATATATATATATATATAACATTTATGAAAGCAAATCTCTAATGGCTCTCCTTTAATTCAGTTTTATTATTTAAATCCTCAGAAGAATTTTTTTTAAGTTGGCTGCAGATACACGAACATTTATGACAGAACAAAATATTTCATCATTAAATAAAGAATGCAATAGTGATTTTTAATATTTTATTCATATCCTACGAAACGTGGGACAGATAAGTTATCTTTATTCTTCTTGGTTTTTGACAATTACTCTGTCAAGCATAAAATAAAAAAACAAATCGTTTTCTGATATAGTCCCAGCACCCTAAAGAATCAACCGGAGAAATAATGCGACTTAATAACCTATACATGTTATGGAGCAAATCCGAAATATTACACAACGTTATAAAAATACTTGAAATGCACTACAATTTTAAATAATTAAAAAAGCATTTTGGAATGAATATAAAGATTTTAAATCACAAAAGTTATCTTCGCAAACTTTAGACCGAGCGTAGACTTTTACGGCCTTCTTTCTTCGATAAAGTCTGCAAATGAAATAAATTTACTTTCAGTGGCTGTTTGTGACTTATATGACACAGAGAACTTCTCTGGAGAATTTGTACCAGGATTTTTCATAATTACAAGTAAGATTGCTACTTGGATTTATTAACTCAGGACACATTACTTTAGCAGCCACACGGTGATAAAGTTTAAATTTCTGAAAAAATTGTCTTTTGATTTATATTCTTTTTTGTAATCGACATTGCAAAATTTTAAATTTTGGAATTTTGAGAAGTTATAGAAATTGTAGTAAAACTGAGTTTATTTATGAGGTACCTCAACCATGACATCATCGTTACGCATGAATATGCATTGGCCTTTTCATCTAGGTGTGCAATGCATTCCTTCTAAAACGAATTTTTTTATTATAATTAAATATAAAGCTTCAAAATATATTTGCATTTTTCTGTTACGAATTTATTATTCAGAGGTGCACTTATTGATAGAAAAATAATTGTGAATTGTAACGGAAATTGGCATGAAGGTAAATATCAGACAGATATGCAAATCAATATAAGTTGAAACTCGTGTAAAACAATATTGAAGTGACGAAAAACCTCTTTAAATCACTATCAAATTACATTCATATCACATATTCAGTTTACTTTTGAGTTAGAAAATTGTAATAAACTCACTTTCCGTAATGATTTAGTTACCAAATTCTTCTTTCAAAACTTGTGATTATAGAAAACCTTTTCTGTCTGTAATCCACCCCATGCTTTCTCAAATCATCCTTTCAACCAAAAGATCGGTGTTTTTTATACATATGTAAAACGTTCACTCAAAATTTTTTCAGACTTTGCATCCCTTAAAGATGAACAAAAGAGGATTAAACCCTTCAATCATTAACATAATTGTGAATAAATTCAATAGACCGCCTAAAAAATCCACTCTTTCTAATTCAGTTAAAAGTAAACATTACAATTTGATCGTCCTCCCTTTTTATCCACCTTCATTTTTAAATTAGCTAAAGTTTTAAGACAGTTCAATTTTTACGATTTCATTAAACCTGTCAATAAATTCAAATTTCCTTCCATGAAATCTCCTGACCCTGACCTCCAAAAATGGGGTATTTATAATGTTCCTTGTAATGGCAGGGATTTATCTTATATTGGTCAAACTAAAATAAATCTCGAAAAACGACTAAAAGAAAACTCTCGGTATGTCATTAATCAAGAAATTCCTAAATTTTCTGTTGCTAAGCACTCTTGGGATTCCAGTCATAGTTTCAATTTTCAAACGACTAAAATTATTTTTAATGCCAACAGCACCTCTGAGTTAGATTTTCTCAAAAACTTAGCTATTTATATTAATCGTGTAATTATTGTTAATGATAAATCTGAGTCTAAAACGCTCTCCGCAGCCTCGAAAAACCTTTTCAGCATAGCCTTATAATTATTTTATTGTATACAATTTTTTATATGTATATATGTGTGTTTATAGATGTAAATATTTTTTTACTTACTAATTATTATTATTATTATTATTTTGTGTGTGTGCTTTCAGTTTAATCTGTCCTTTTACTTAATACTTTTTTTGAACATTTTCCCCCTTGTTATCTTTTTTCTTTTTAATTCCCCTCCTTTATCGTACCTCTAGTACGTTTTGATTATGCTCTTCCTTGATTGGCTGTTGCCTTCTTAAGTAACAACCAATTAGAAATATTGGTTGTTCCTTCAGTTTGCTGCCTTTCCCGCCTTTTCAATTCCGTCTTTTCCATAAACACACGTCTTTTTGCGCCTGACGAAGAAAGACCAAGCTCTTTCGTAAGGCCTTGCGCAATAAATTTATTTTATGATGGTTTAAAGAAGTTTTTCGTCACTTCAATAGATATGCAAATGATTAGATATGTAGCGTGATTGCGCATTGCGTAATCGCACTAGAGGGCGTTGACTTCATCCTCCTTGGGTATAAAACTGGTACGCAGAATTTGTCCGAGTGTACTTTTTCTCTCGCAAAGGAAATGCTGAGGTGGACATGGCGTTACGTAGACACTGAAGACAATATCAGCAGCTGTCGGAGTTGGTGAGGAGAACAATCATCGGCATGATGGAAGCTGAGTGGTCAGCTCCCGAGTAGGCCGTAAATAGGCCGTTCTTATTTTACTGTGCGGAGGTGTTAGGACCAGTGGACTTAAGAGACCACATTTACACTGCAACCAGACTCGGGACGTGCTAGGGAGACCTGTCATCGAGAAGACTGTCACTTCATACAAATTGCACGCGTAAGGTCAATTGCCTCATTGGCTGCTATCCATACACAGGCAGAACATGTACTACAGACCCCTGTGTATTCCCGAACCAAAGCCGGAGCCTAGTTGAAAGACATCTGGTATCGCGGGGCCCATTACATGTGCTGCCAATGACATCTACCTACCGACGCCTCCGTTTGGTGTGGTATCGCGCACGACGGGATTGAATTGCAACGGAATGGAACCAAATCGTCTTCAGCGAACAGATTCAATTTGAGCAGCGATGACAAACGTGTGCGTTTCTGGAAGCCTCGTGGTGAAATCTCAACCATGCCTTCGATTGACAGCGACACACTGTTCCCACAGCTGGTGTGATGGTATGGGATGCCACTGCTTACGATACACGGTTACCTCTAATACTCATCCGTGGTGCAATGAGAGCCGAGAGGTACGCCCAGCATATCCTTCAGCCACATGTGTTGCCATTGGTAGCACGGCTCACAGGATCCATTTTCAGCAAAATAATGCTCGGGCACACACAGCAAGGACACAAACAATCCTGCCTCAGCCACTATAACACACATCCTTGCCCTATTCGATCCCCAGATTTGTCACCAATAGAACATATCTGGGATAATTTTGAACGGCAAGTTGGATGCCCTACAAGTTTGTTTGAACCCGAGGAGCGTTTGCAGCAAATGTCCAACGGTATGTATTAGGACATCACACGGAACGATGCCCACACACGGCAACAATCACACGGCCTCAATGCTCGCTCGTATCGCATCGTGCATTCGCGTTATAGGGGGTCTAACAATGTACTAAATTTACGTTATTTGTACTTTTTCTGCAATAAACGATGCTTTTTCTTTGGTTTTCTAATCATTTATTTATATTACAGTATTACTTAAGTGTGCTAAAATTTCACTTCATTTGGACACCTTTTTCTGGTATCAAATTTTTATGGCAATGGGTGTATAATATAAATGTACTAGAGAGTCAGTAGAGTATTAATTTTTCATTTATGAGCTTGTACTTATTTATAGAATATATATATATATATATATATATATATATATATATAAATGAATAGACTTCAGGAAATATTTACAAGAAAATATTTATACTATATCCTGATTCTTTGTGAAATAAAGAAATGGCTAGCACATAAGAAGAAAATACATTTGGCATAATAACTGGATTAAGTGTTCTAAATAAAACCAGGGATTATTTTATTTAAAGTAGGATTATACTTCTTATAAATGATTCCGCATGACATTTAATGTACTATGTTTGGTACAGCTTTTAGTTAAGTAGGGGAATTACGATAAAATCTAAGGTATTAAATTCAAAGATCAGGTATATAAACACAATAATTGGTAGATGGCATGGCAATCTATGATCTAAATATACGCTAAAGCTTTTACTATATAAAACGAAAAGTATGTAATCAATTACACAAACTAAATATACAGAAAATAAAATAAAATAAACATTTTTTTGTTTCCTTTGCATTTATTTACATGATAAAAAATTACTAAAATACTAGACGTGTATTTAAAATAAATAAGGAAATGAGCTTTGATACGGCATAATAATTTAAAAATTCAAATTATATTTTACAGTCAAAATACATACGTAAATTAAAATAAATTTTGATAGACTGAAAACATTAAAAAATTTGAGAACCCTTTTTTCAACTTAAAAAAACAATAGCGAAATGGTCTAACACAAAAGGTATATATGCATATTAAATGTCCTATGAATATTTAATGTATTGTTTTTACAAATAATAAGCAATTAATTTAAAATTAATAGAAATTATTGATACATTAATTACTGTTACATTAATATTTCTTAATATAAATTATTATTACATTAATCTGTGAGAAATAAAAATGAAATACTTTGAAATTTCTAGAATTATTTGTGTAAACAATTACAGAAACTAACTACATAGAACAGAAAAAAATATTTTTACATGTTATATTTCTAAATTGAAAGCTCTTAAAAGTAGGGGGGGGGGGGGTGGTCGTTAAGAGACACCATAATACTTACCCGTTATGGACATGCATAATATAAAATAGGAAAAAATAACATATGTAAACTATTAATAAAATACATTGCATATCCAAAATAAAATTTAAAGATATATTTAAGTAATTGTAATGTAAAGTAATGCTCTGTTGTGGAATTGCGGATATTACTGGAGCATTTCGTAGACTTACTTCAACAATTTATATAAATCGCAAAACCATCCGTAAATAATACAAATTGGTATTATTTTTATTTTAAATAACGAGAAAAAAAAAACAAATAAATTAGTAAAAGTGCAATAAAAATATGAATTAAACGTCGAATTCAAAATCGCTCAATGACGTAAGAAACACGTGTATGTACCTTAATGTCAAGTGAATACGACACTTCTATAAGCTATTATTGGCATTTAATTTTACAGCTTGGCGATAGTTTTTGGTCAAAGATTAATCAAATAGAAAATGAAATATCCTCCTACCGCCAAAAATTTAAATTAGTTTAACCAACAGATAATCAACAGTGTTGGTTTAAGCTTATCATATCCAATTAAAATATATCTTTAAATTGAAATTTGAATGAAGTACAGGGTTAAGAAAAATTGAAGAGTCTAGAAAATAGATTTACAAATATCTCGGAAACTAATTATCCGATAACGATTTCGTTCTTTATGCAATTTTTTATTGTCTTTTAAATTCAACTCTTAAAATAAAAAAAAATCGATTTTTTTTAAAATACCTGTCATCAGAATGATTATTTCGAGAGTCCGAAAAAAATATTTCTGAATAATCGAGGTTACTGGTATTAAACAGGATTTTTCCCATTATTACATTCCAAGTACATACCATATTTCAAGTATGTCTCTCAGTTTGTCTGGGAGATACAGAGTTTACAGGCACACAGACAGACGGATGGCTATTTTTTTTTTCTAAAAATATGTTTTTTCGGAAGTTCCAATACCTCAAAAGTGAAAATTCGTAATCTTTTTTTTTTCGATTTTCAAAACGATTGCAAGATTTATTTTATACAACCGCATGAAGGGTTGTAACAAAACACGTTAAAGATATAATAGCAAACTATCTGATAATAAAGTTTTTAAATAAAGTTTAATAAAATAAATAAATAAATAAAAGTAACGAAAATTCCTAAGGGAAAAACATTTTTAATGATACACATTTTGTGTAGAAAAGTGTGTTGAAAAGCTTTGATATAAAACATAAATGCATATTTAATATAAACATAAAATGGTCAAATATTCAAGATGGTTAAAATTTGAATTACTTTACATATATTTCATATTTTCTTTTTATAGAATTATCTTTCCCAGGGTCACTATCCGATTTAATCTATAATCTGGCGCAAAGTGTTAAATATAGTTTCTACATGAAAATGGATGAAAAAGTAAAAAAGGAAAGGGGAGACTGTGGTACTCGCTCTTGCATTCAAAAATCCTAAAAGAAATGAATAAACTTATTTTTATGAATAAAACCAGTTTTTCTTACATTTCAATTATTTTATTTTGCCTAACATATCAGTTTAAAGTAGACTTTTCTACAGTCTTCAGTCTATCTTAAAGATTTGGTTTCACAATTGTGTGTATAATAATAAAAAAAAACGTATTTTTTGAAGTTTATCGATACATTCTTTTATAAATCCAATATTCTTAGATGTTTTATCAAAGCGCATTTATTTATTTTTTATTTTTTATGATGACAGAAACATACATTTTTATGGTATTGTCATTTCTTATAATAGATTATTGGAAAAATAGCAATAAAACGTATGTTAGATTAAAGGCTCCGTCGTAGTACTTTCGATTTTACGAATGCCTTTAATCTCTATATCTTACCTTTTAAAGAATTATTAAATATGTATTGAAACGATAATTCAACGATAAGTTTAAAAAGGAAATAAAATATTAAAAATTGCGAAATAAGAACAATAAAAATCTCATGATTAAACTACAAATTACAAGCGAGAATTGTAAATTAGAATGATAAAAAATAATTCGGCATAAGCTCAGAAAAAGCTTATGAAAACAAAAAATCATTCAATTTAATAAAATTTACGAGAAAAGCATAGATATGTAGATACTTCATTCGGCTTTAAGAAAATCACAACGAAACTTCATTATGTATCAGGTTAAGAATATATATATATATTACAAACGTAATTCTTTTTTTTGCCAAAATTAACGTTTATACTGTATTAATTTCCATTTAACAATATTCCGTACTTAGTTCAACCTATTAAATTAAAATCTTGCTTCTAGATCTAATCAATTAATCTTCATTGAAACGATATAAATTCTTAATTCCCCTTAAAAAGATTTATTCCAATATGCGTGAATTTATAAAGATGGCTCTAAAATAAAAAGATTCTTAATTAAATTTTATTTTTTAATATTCCAAATAAAACTCATTTTTTCCTTGTTTTTATGAACCCTTAAAAAGAAAGTCTTATTGAATTTTTTCCAAAACCATACCTTTCAAAGATATTATTCTTTTAATTTATTTTTATTTCATATTCGCGTTTGATATTATTGTGCATCAATAAATTCATTTATTTTCTTAATGACATTGGTACAACAATTTTATTTGAATCCCGTTTTCTGAACTACGATAATTCCGTTCTCTTTTTTATATTTTTTGTCACAAACATTGTCTTTATCTTGCATCTCTATAATTTCTTTCCGATCTAGCAATAAATTAATATGTTGATTAAAATGAGAAACAGAATTTCGTGACAGCATGTCTGCTTCAACATTTGTTAAAATCCTTTCATATTTTATCGCTAAATCAAACATACTAAGTTTGAGTGACCATCTAAAAATCCTACCTCTTAAGTTTTAACACTCTTTAACCATACTAGAGATGCGTGGTCTGTATGAATTGCAAACTTGAGACCATGAAAGTAATGATAGAATTTGTCAAGCGTATCTATAATAGCTAAACCTTCTAATTCAGTTATAAAATAATTTTGTTCATAACACTTCAAAATTCTAGAATGATAAGCAATAGGATGTAGGAAATTATCTTTATCAGGTTGTTTTAGAAATACACCTAAATGTTACCAATGAAACATACACTAACTGTTTAAAAAAAATTTTCAATATCAAGGCAACTCAAAAAATACTTAATGACAGGCTGTTGAGATTTATAATGAATTAAATAGCTGGGATTTTATTAGCATAATAAATATAAAATGTACCTTATAATGTCTTTTGGTTTTATTCTACGTCTTGCATACTCATGTTGTACCTTTTCTGGTATCAGACTGTTCTTTTTGGAATTATTGATTTCTTGAAAACTATTTAAGAGTTATTTGATGATTAATGATTTTAATGAAGAGTTATTCACACAAATAAGGATTATTAGCTGGGATTTTAGAGATTTTTAATAGAATAAAGTAGATTTGAGATTTAAAAACATCCTAGCAAATCAAAACATTTGTTCTAAAAAGTCCCGCAGTCAACAGTCTGCTGAATAATGAATACAATCTAAAAAGATAAATTACAGATGATTAAATGCAACAGATATATATGAAAAAACATAGTAGGAATTTAAAATACAGATGAGTTAAAAAATAATAAGAAATAATAATTAATTAAATTCAATAAGTCTCTTCTTTTGAGTGTCAAAATGTTTGGTGCTGCCATCTCGTACTAGTAATTCTAGTCTCATTTTTCAAGGCGTAACACAGGCATAAATCTTTCAAGTCTCCAATATAAAAAAAATTCCTTAGAAATCATCATGTTAAACAGCATTTTACATCCTCACATCACCCTCAGACGAATGGGAAGGTAAAGCGCGTTAATCAGACTATAGTTACCAGGCTTAAATGTAAAGCTAATTCCACTTCTTCTAAAATACTTTGAACTAGATAATTAAACCAAGTCATCAAAGAATACAACAATACGCCCCACTCTGTAACCAAATTCCCACCTGCCTATTTATTTTATACCAATTACCTTATGAATATCCTTTAAAAGAAAATTAATAACCACCAGTAGACAAAGCCCTCAAAAAAGCAAAAGCCCGAACTCGCGAATTTCTCCTTAAAAGTAAAAGACTCTGTGATCGAAATTTTGTCGAATCCCCATTAAAAATACAAGACTGTAATTTATGAAGAATTTAAATACCCTAACACTCGAAAATTAGAATCTACTTTTTTAGACCATACAAAATTATAAATAAACTTCCTGATGTTACTTATGAAATAGATAAATTTAATTATGAGACAAGACAGAATTCAGTTATTGTGCATGTTTCTAAATTGAGACCCTATTTTTCACCAGAAGATTTTAAATTGTTTCATGAGCAATTCAAAAAACAAACAAAGCAACCAATACAATCACAATCACTAGATCAAATTAAAATCAAGACAGTAGGTTAAATTTTAATTCTTATTCTTTAAATATTTTACATCCATAATTTTCAACATTAGCATGTATGTTCTTGGTGGCCAAAATGAATATTAGTTGTTTTGGGGAGTTTTGGGGGTTAAATTGGGCTCCTTATGCAGGCATAAGGTTACACTTTGATTGTAAAAGTTTTCAAATTGATGTTGATAAATTAATTTTAAGGGCATTTAATTCTAACTATATTTACTCATTTATTTTACATTATTATTATGCTATTTATTTAACAGATATTTATATGATAACAGTTATAAAGTTTGATAATTTTACTCAAACCTATAACTTAATATGTGATTTTCAGTGATTATGAAAACTACTGATATTAAAAGTTTTTCAAAAGCAAATTATCTTTATTTCCATTTCTAAATTAAGAATGACACCTTTTATTCCTATTTGTTTTATTATTAAATTTTATAAACCATGTGTAGATAAAACATTACTCTACATTTGACATAAGAAATCTTATAACCAAACTTGACAATTTTTTAAAAGAGTATCAGAAAGGAATTATTGTACGGAAATACTGGTTGAGAGTCCATTTTCTAAAAAGTTAGTTTTAATATTATTTGGATTTTGAATTTAATTTTTCTTCATGTAACTTCCATCTAGCAAAAATACTTTCTTATACTATAAGAAGATAAGAAAATTATTTAATTGCTATGTAATTCTTTTTATCTTCAACCAATATTTTCCCTAACAATAAGAAACAAACTGTGATAATTTCTTTTGATTATATTCTTGTTTTATAATTTTTATCATTATGATTTCTATAATGAAGTATAGTATTAATTACACTCTCATTGAGAAGTATTGACATATGGAGAATTATTATCATTGTTGCTACAAATTTTGAGTCTTATTATACTACTTATTATTATTGTTGTTATTATTATTATTTAAAATTTTCTATATTATTTATTATTGATGTTGAGAGTGATACTATTTATTATTAAAATTTTGATATATTATTAAAAGATGTTGGATCCAGCATAAGATTAAAACCAAAGATTAAACTAGATTTACAAAATTATACAATTTACTAGTGAAATATGTCACTGAGGGGATTATTGCAATATTCCGAATGAAGCTATTGAAGTGAACTATTGAAAAGCCTGGTTGACATTTTTTATTGGAATACTAACTGGGTTACTGAAATTATGTAAACTCCTAATGAAAAATAATTTTTACTGTTCTTATTATATTTTTTTATCTTTTGCTTATTAATAATTATAACTTATTTACTGTTATTGTATGTATTCTGTCCTATGCACTTACAAATGATAAGTGATATTGTAATATTATTGTATTTCTTTCAGGGAAATGCTCTTACTTAATTTTAAATCTATTTAATTTGATCTTGACTATTTTTTTAATCGCTATTATTTTTTATATTGCGCTAATTTTCTTTTTCTTCCATCTCTCAGCTTCCTGGGTTTGACAGGATTATTCTAAAATTTAACTTTTCTACGTTATTAGATTTCTGTTGCCTGAACTTGTAGTTTTATTTAACTAAACAATTTCATACAAAGTTTTTTTTTTTTTTTGGGGGGGGGGGGGGCAATATTGCAAATTTAATTTTTTTTCGCCAAAATTAACCTTTATACTATATTAATTTCCTTTTAACAATATCCCGTACTTAGTTCAACTTATTAAATTAAAATCTCGTTTCTAGATCTAATCTATTAATCTTTATGGAAACGATATAAATTCTTAATTCACCTTAAAAAACATTTATTCCAATATGCGTAAATTTAAAAGGATGGCTCGAAATTAAAAAATATTCTTAATTACACTTTATTTCTTAATATTCTAAATAAAAATCATTTTTTCCTGTTTTTATCAACACTTTTTTAAGAAAGTCATATTAAATTTAATCCGAAACCATACTTTTCAAAAATATCATTATTTTTATTTACTTTTATTTTTTCTTCGCGTTTGATATTATTGTGTATCAATAAATTCTTTTATTTTCTTTTTGTTTTAAAATTAATCGTCTGTAATTGAATATCATCTGCAGAATATTAATTTTTATTTCGATTATAAATTAGTTCAATAATAATCTTTTAAAATATAAATTATCGTCTAAAAGATTCGAGAATGATGTGTTTAATCTTGACGATAGACATGAATTCCGTTTACATGTGAAAATCATGGTTAGAGATTAGATAGTTTACTAGAAGTTCGTTTTTAGATTTAAAAAGGAAGACGAGAGATGAAGATAGATATTCTTTCCTTTTATCTTCGATGAGTCCATTAAGACGGCTTGCGGAAGTAGTGATGGAATATTCTTTTCGATGATTCGGTTCATGACGGCTTGCAAAGGGAGCATTTCCCTCTCTATATGACTACAGTTTAATAAACTAAGTTGCAGCAGCCAATGTGTAATTTAATGAATCTTCTACATGTATTTATTTTTACCCCTCGCTTGCCATGACTCTGTGTTTAAAAAGGGGGAACCAGTGAAGATATTTCGAGTTTCTCCTTAAAATGTCACATATATATCTTCGGTAAGAAAAAAACATTACTTTTGAAAGCATACTTCTAGACTTAAGCGTGATTTCATTTTATTTTGCGTAGCCTTATAGCTATTTTTTTGCATACAACAATATATGTTTTAGTATATTAAATATTTTTCAGCTATAAAATTATAAGTCAATAAAAAAAATTAAAGAGTTTATCCAAACGCAGTAGTGCATAGGAATTCTTTTGTGTTATCCTAGATGAATTTCTTATGGACCTTCTACATGCCCTACCTCAAAGTTTACGATTTCAAACTTACACTGGATTACTTTCTATTAATATTCTTTTCAAATGTCAAGTTTCGAATTAAAAAAGGGTACTTAGTGTTAAAGTACTGCTGAAGAAGTTAAACATTATGACATAACATTCTTTACTATCGTAATAAAATTTGCATTGTTAAAATATGATAGATGTTATGTGAGTAATAATACTTTACTTTTGTTTAGGAAAATCGAATAATGTTTTTTTAATACTTTTTGTTAAAATTATGTATCGTATTTGAAATACATTAAACACATTCGAGGAAAATGACTAACGTCAATAATAACAACATCAAGATTAAATTTCTTTTTAATATTGTTATACATATATAGTTGTTTAACTTGGCATTTTAAATAGAATTTTTAATTTAAAAAATATAAATTTACTTAAATATTATTTTTATTATTCAGTTCTTTAATTCGGTCTTTAAAACATAATTATTATTCATTAAAATCAAATTAGAAAAATTTTATTAAAAATGTCATTTATATCTCAAGTCACAACTTCTAAAAAAATTAAACAAATTTCATATATTCCACGTAATTATTCAAAAAAATTATTACGTCTTGTATTATTTCTTATGTGTTTAGTAAATTTATTTTTACACTCTACTAGTTTCAAAATTTCAAAAAAGAAATCTGATAAGTAATTTTTTGTGTTTAATGGCTAATGGCTAAAAAATTGAAACATTTTTTTAATGAGTAAATGTTTCGTCATTAATATATATATTATTCATTATATTTTTTTTACATTTAAATATTTTTCCACACCGTAATTAATTTTTTCCTCTAACCTTTATTTTATTCTATCTTATGCATTGAATTAAAAATATCCTTTCAAAAACAAATCTGATTGTAATTTAAAGAATAAAAAGGCGATTATTAATTACACACTTGAAAGCATTGAAATTAAAAAAAAATCTTCTTGTGCCAATGTTAACTCCGATGAGATGAAATAAAATATTTCATTCATTGTTTCGTTTTATAGTTTTTTTTCTTTTTTTATCTATGAATGTTTGTTTTTTTAATTTATCTAAACAACACTGTTCATCAAATCATTGAAATAATCTATCAGAGAAAGTTCTATTGTTTAAGCAATTAAAAAATAATTTTTTCTATACATTTTTATGGTAATTGTTGCATATTTTTATTTTAATTTTTAATAACAAAAGCCTCGAGATTTAGTATTTTTTAAATATTATTTTCATGTTTTTGTTAGTTTATTCGTTATTTAAAGAATTACTAATTATTGCATTTTAATTAGAGGAATTAAATTAAAAATTTTATTTCGATCTTAAATAACCTTTTCTATAAGTATAGAAATAAATATAAATTTTACATACTTCATATAATTTTCCCGAGTTTTTAATACGAGTATTATTTTGTATGTGTTTAGTAAATGTATTGTTACATTTTAGAGTTTAATTTTTTTATGTGATACGTCATTTTACTGTCTGTTTAGGGACTTAATATTTGATACAGTTGTTTTAATGTGTAAATGTTTCTCCATAAAAAAGAAAAATAAAAGGTTCATTTATTTGTTGCATTTAAAGCAATTTCCGCATTGTAATTAATTGTTTGAAATAAACTTTTTTTTATATTTAACATTAAAAAATATTTTCATAAAGAAATTTGTTTGTAACTTAAACAATAAAAATTCGGTTATTAATAGTACGCTTGAAAATTTTTGGGAAAAAAAATATCAATGTTGATTCCAGTGAGATGAAATAAAACATTTTATTCATTATTTCGTTTTATAGTTTTTTTCTTTTTTTATCAAAGAATGTTTTTTTTAATTTATCGAAACAACACTATTCATTAAATCAATAAAAATATCTTTCAGAGAAAGTGCTAATGTTTAAAGAATTAAAATTAAATATTTTCTATACATTTAAATAGTATCCTATTTTAATATAAAATACCAAATAAGTTAAAAGTTGTGGAATTGATTCATACTATAGATTTTTATTTTATTATTAATGATTTGAAAAGTTTTATTTAAATGTTGAAATATGTTATTTTCCATAAAAAGAAATATGCAATATTCATTGAACAACATTTGTGTTAGATTTTCATGAATAAAGTCCCATAATGATGGTTGACTATTACATAATCAAAACAGAATCATAATCTTTTATTTTAGTCAGCATTTCTCTTAGATCTCTTTTAAACCATTCCCAGTATAGATTTCCATGTAGACTCCTGTCCCAATCGCTGCAAATTATATTAACAAAGGTAATTTTATAAAACTTAAATATGAACTATAAAAAATATTCGCCGGATGAAACTGTGAAACAATAATTTAAGTTATGGAAGTTTCCGTGCGGCACCACTTTTTTTATTATTAGAAAACATACCTTTGCTCAGAAGCTATTCCATATTTTTACATATGAAATCAATCTACCTGTGCACCTAATGTAACGAAGTTTGACCTAACGAAGTTGAAAAATTCAGATTTTCGTGTACTAAAATGCAGTACTTCGGATGCAGTATATACGCTGAAATCTTTTGTGATACTTTGTAATTACTATGTGCTTTTTTTAATAGAAGAAATAACTTCTATTAAACCTGAGCCACGTATATTAATGAAATTCAATATACGTCTCATTAACATAGAATTATTATAATGTTAGATATACTAAATATTTTAATTCTGCATTATAACATCTTTACAAAAATCTAAAATGTATTAACAAAAACATTTAAATGAATCTTAAAGATAAACTATAAAAAATATATCGCCGGATAAAACTGTACAACAATAAATAAAGTTATTGAAGATTCCGTGTGGCACAACATTTTTTCTCATTAGATAACCTTCATCTGCTCCAAAGCTATTTCATATTTTTACTTATGAACTCCACTAACTGTACACATAATGTAACAAAATTTAAATATACAAATATTGGTTTGCTAAAATACAGCACTTCGGATGCAATTATTCAAAAAAAAAAATGTATGTCTCTCTAAATACCATCTGATTTTTATAAAGGACTAAGTAACTTCTAGAAAACCTCAGCCACATTTATTAATATCATAAAATGTGAAATAGTTTAATGCAACATATACGCGCTCCAAACAATGTTCGTCCCTATACCATTATGTAATGGAATATATTTGTGTCTATTTGTAATATTAATAAGATACATTCTTTACACCACAGATTGTACAGAATGTATATTTTAGTATGTACTTCATAGGTTTATATCCATTTTTTTATGTTCAAAAGAGTGTAACACCATTAAAGTGCGCCTGGAATTATTTTCTCCTATTAACCGTAATATAACGGAATACTCTTGATTTTACATGTAATTAAACTATACATCGGATTTTAATAAAATTTTAAATTAAACTCGACGAAATTACCCAGAACATAAACATTTTAAGTTTAAAATGATTCGGTTGATTAGTTTTTGATCTGCTATATGCGGATATGTAGACGGACGGTTTAAAAGACGATTATAGCTGAGAGGTATTTACATAATTACGAAAGCACATAAAAATCAACAAACGTTCCAGAAGCATATTTAAGTAGCATAACAACAAATTAATTTTTTCGCATGAAAGGTTAATGAATTATAAGGCGAAAGTGTTAAATCCAAGTAACGCTACTCAAAAATATAGTCTTGCAGCGGTAGCTAGCTAACAGAATTGAACCTAATTAATTTGTAATCCCATCACGGGGCATAGGTTTAGCAGACATTTTAAAATTAGTTTATCATTACGAAAATTCCTGTAAAAATTTTAGATTTCAGATAAAAAAAAATGCATCTTAGTTGAGGATTGTTTTGAAGCAAAAAATGCCCAAATAAACGCTTTTATTCCAGAAATTAATACTTTATTTAATACATTTATTTTCACATTTGACAATCGGAAAATACAAAATGTACAAAAATTCCTTTCGAATACATTACTTTTGTTAAAAATTTGGTTGCAGATGTAATATTAACGCAGAAAGAACCAAATATTTCATCGTTAAACAAAGAAACCTAGTTTGTTTTTGCTGTCTCGTATATATTTAACTGCAATTAATCTTTCCTCTACTGATTCAAAACCGTTTTATTTATTATTTTTAACACTTTCCATTGTAACTTAAAAAAATAAAATATTGTATAAATTATACTTTCACGCGTTTTTTCGTTTTATTGAATTTTTTATTTTTATTAAAAATAAATTTTATTCGGTAGAATGTACGAAGTAAAATTTCGATTCATTTCTTTTTAACACTAGAACCACCGGGTATTTTACTCAAGTTTTAAAAAAAGTGTTTCGCACCAGAATTTTTATTTTAAACTATTTAACTTATTTAATTACTCTATTTTTCTGCGGCATACATTTAACATATCTTATGAAGAAAATTCTGTTTCGAATCCACTATTATCAATCTCGCAGGGGTCATTTTGACTCCTAATATCTGTACTAGTGTTAAACGATCTACACATATACAAGTGTGGGTGTTTGTCTTGTTCCAAAAAAATAAAAAAGTTCATGCAAAAAATGAAAAGTTGATTTTAAAAATAATATTATTTGTAAAAAAATGATAGTTTCATTTATTTAATCTTTGTTATTATTTATACATATATTGACAAAAACAGCTAAAAATTAATTTAATAAAAAGGAAAAGCTTTGTTAGAAAATGTTTTGATTTTTTAATAATTTTTAAATAATTTAAGAAATTTGATGAAAAATTGCTTTTGGTAAAGTATGTAACAGAAATTTCAAACATAAATATCAAAACGAATTATGTACTTTTTTTCTTTTTTGAATAATATAAATAAGTAAAATTCAATACAGCTTGAATCAAAAAGTATTATTAAAATGTATGTTTTTTGTCACTCAAAATACTTTACTTTTGAAATAATACTTTTTTCTTTTTCAATTAATTTAAATAATTTTCATTAAATAATATAAAATGTTACACTGGATTCATTACTGAATTAATCCATTAATATTCGAATACAAGGAATATCCATTTAATATCCATTACCGATCAATCCATTATCCATTACCGATTAATATCCATTTATAGTTCATTACTTTCTATGAATTCTGGGTTTTATTTTTTTCCTTAATTGATTTGCCCGTATGTTTTACATGCAGGAAGAGTTTGAATCATCATTTAAAGTTTTTACACACCAATGATTTTTAAATACAATTTCATACTATTTAATGACATAAATGTTTATACTAAATATTAAGGATAATTCAGCTTAAAATATAAATGTTTATTCCATATTTTCAATTTAATGTGAGTAAAAAAATAATCAGTTCAGTAGTTAACTGCAGAGTTTTATAGGGTAAGAGAATAGAACTGTTAAATAAACATTGGTGTGCCAGATATTTGTGCACACATGTTACTGGTGAAATAGCACCCAGTAAAACATAATTAAAGTTTTTTATTTCACATATGTAAAATAATAATTGAGGACATAGAGAAACATTATACCATTCGCCCACTAGATAAGAACATTTCAATTTACATATTGTCACATTCTTGAACCTCACCCAGCCACATGTTTTTATTATAAGGAGAAAACTAAAGGCTGCCAGATTTCATGTTGCAAATTTCTAATGAAGGAAAAAACATTGCTAACAATATAAAATCATAAAAAAAAAAAATCAAATTTGTTAGTCAAGTGGGTGAAAGTCCGTGGACTTTCTCAAAGACTAGTCGAAAGAGAGATGCATGTCGATAAAGCCATGTGTTTCATGACAAACTTCGTTAGATACGAATAGATAGTATCACGTACGTGATAAGAGTATCACAGTTATTGCCCGATAGAAACAGGGCTAAATGCCTGAACAAAGAAAAATAACTCGTTAACAAGACGAAACTTCTAGAGGAACTAGGTTTGCTCTTGTTTCTTTCCAATGATAAAAACCTTGTCCAGATCAAGGAAGTGAAGCGAAAAATATCTGTGATAGTGTAATCCACGAAGTGGTTCTGACTGAACATGCAGAAAATTTCCAGAATCATGGATGATTTTGGGGTATAAAAGTACCACCTGTACCTCTCCATTTCATTCTTCAATGTGACAAAATCAAGAAAGTTGTCAATAGAAAGATTTTAAAACATTAAGTTGCTTCTGTAACATGCTCGACCATTTAATATGCCATATGTGTTGAATTGTAATCGGAATGTCCTAAACAAGCGTGTTTATCTCTTAACAAAATAACACGGATGTAAATGAGTATTTTATTTTAATATTTTTAAAATGTATAATAAATTATAGGAAAACTATTAAATTAAATTAAGCACGACAGAGAATGCTTGTCCAGCTAAAGAAACTGAACCTAAAAAAATGGAAGACTTATGGCATGGAAGACTTATAGCAAGATAACACAATTCTAAACCTAGCAGTCAACAACTGAAACGGGTTTGAAATCATCTTACTCCGAAAGATATATCTAGGAAGACCAGTTGCCTTTAATATGCATACCGAGTTAAAACGAATTATGGTCAAGACTTGATTAGCATATTTAAATGCAACTGGTCTGGCAAGTATCATCTTGTTCGAAATCACTTTCAGACCGAATTTTAGTTATTGTTCGTTAGTTTTATCATAGTGTTTACCTGCACTTAAAGTTATTAAAACATGGAAGACCAATAGCAAGAAAACACAATAGTAAATACAGCAGTCAACCAATGAAACGGGTTTGAATGTACATTGCTCCGAAAGATATAACTTGGAAGAGAAGTTGCCTTTAATATGCTTATGGAGTTTTAACTAATTCTGGGATTTTAGCGGTCAAACGGATGAGGTGATTACATATGTGAAGCCACCTCAAAGCCCATAGTTCAGTCAAGGATTTTACAAAATATTCAATAGTCGTATCAATATTAAACCACACAATCTCACCGGAATATTTTCGATGCACAAATGCTTTAAAAATGCAGAAATTCAGAGTAAAATAAAAATTTAACATAATTAAAGTGTAGTATTGATATTTATATTCCACTTTTCATTAATATCTTTTCAAACCTCTAAGGAGTTTACACAAATTTGCTTATTTATGCCTATAAAAAAGAGAAAAAAAAATAGGAGAAATTTAGAAACAATTGCAAATTTTCATTTTAAAATTAAGATTTTGGATAAAAAAATTATAAATATTTATATTCAAAAGAAGTAACAGAACAAAAACAATTTATTTATATTTTTAAAGGATTTTTCAAAATATTTATTTCGTAACTTCTTAAAGGAAATGACGATGTATAAATATATCTTCACAAAATCGTAAACATTATAAGAAAACAAAATAAACAAACAGTAAACTGTTTCAGTTAAGGAAAACCATTAACGGGTTTTCAGATATTTTCTTAAGTTTTTCCTTTTACAAGCAGAAACATTTTTGCTATCGGATAACGCATTGCAACTTTAGTAGAAGTTAATCAAGTTTCCAATTTTCTTTTCTATGTTCTGATGAAAATACTTATTATGTACCGAAATACGGAACTTTATTGAATTCTTCTGTGAAGTCAATTATATTTATTTTTACACTATTGAAATATACTTAAAAGAGATAATCCAATTTAGTATCAATTTAACCTGGTTTTTCATGAATTCCATTAAGCAATTCTTTTTAACACTTCTTTTTTTTCTATGATTGGATTTACTTATGAAGTACAATCCAAGACATAATATTCTCATTTAATAAATTACAAATATACATTTTAATCAAAAGCTTTTATTTATATGTACTAAAACGGAAGTGAAAATGTTGAAGGAGAACTCTTTAAAATGAATGCATTAAAAAAAACATATTGTGAGTTTCTGTTTATGCTAAAAAATTAAATAAATAAATAAATAAATAAAATAAAATCAATTTGGTAAATTTCAGTAAATGTTTCATAGATTTAGTTAGCCTGTTTAATTGTTTCATCTGCTGGACATGTGGCAGAGTTAGTAATAATCTACAACTTTTACTTAAATATATAAAAGCATAGCATTCAAAGTTGCGGAATTGCCAATAACGTTTTTCATTAAACAAATATCATATAGATCGAAGGAACGTAAGTTTATCCTTTTTTTATGTTCATATGAGATAGACACAAGTAGAAGTCAAAATGTAATTTAAACTTATAAAAGATTTTTCATGAAAATTTAGATAATACGAAGTTAGATTGGTTTAGTTTAGTTTATCTAACTAGATTAGAATCAGATTAGTTAATATGATGGTTGCTATTTATGTGTCCGGAATTAAAAAAGTAGTCTTTGGAGGCAACCATAATAATTACTCATCATGGCTGTGCATAATATGAAATATGAAAAAGAAATTATGCGTATACTATTTTATAAAATGTAATGCAAATTCAAACTTGAATTTAAGAATATAGTTAAATTTTTAATTTAAATTTTTTAATTTAAATTTTAATTTAAATTTTATTTTTTTTAATTTAAATTTTATTTTTAATTTAAATTTTTTTAAACATAGTTATGATCAATGTTATATATTTTTTACAAAGTGATGAATACATGAAAATATAATGTTAGCAATTTTTTGTTAATTTTGAACTTTCTGTTCTCCCTCAGATATCATATGTTATAATCCTCTACACCCTCTCTGGTAAGGATATCATTATCGAAATTTTTTTTTTCTAGAATTTATATTTTTCGTAATGTGGGTTAACTAGGAGCAGAATATCATATATTTGTATTCTTGATTACTGTACATTTTCGTAGATTAAGAAAGATCTGCCATTTTTGCAGTGTGGTAGAAAGCTAATTATAAATAAAAAACAGCCATGTTAATAAAACATTTTTTTTAGAAAAAGCAAATTGATTAGAATATCTTTGTGGAAAAAAATCCTTATACTAGATTCTGCATTTATTTATTTTTTAACAATATTCTATCGAAATAAAAAGAAAACAAATTAAAAACATTATTCAGTACTAAATAAGAAAGATGCATTTTATGCATTCTCTGCCAACAAATTCGGTTATTTGCTGCCAGAAGTAAATAATAAAAGCAATATAAACAGTCGACGAGAAGAAATCAAGTAAGTCATACTGTTCCTGAATTCTTCCGGAGTAAAATTGTTTTTAGAATGAACTTTCAACAAGATGTTTAATTTTTATTTTCGATCTGAAAACTTATTTTTAGAATCTTTTGAAAAAATGTGCATTTGTTCTGCTGTCAAAATTAACTATCAAAAAACGTTTAATTCTTTTATGTATTTGTCATTTATGTAAAAGTTTTTTATTTTTTCAATAAAATATTCACTTTATTTTTTATCGTTACAAATTGAATTTCATAAAAGTCTTTTTTTCTAACAAACAGGCAGTTTGGTAAAGAGGAAAATCTTATCCATTTTTAATTTAATTTAATTTAATTTTTAAATGCATACTGACCAACAAAAAAACAATCTATATATATAAAATAAAAGATGTTTGCCTGCCTGCTTGACTGCGGATAACTCCGAAATTATAACATGCAATTATTGTCACGTTGATACTAACATCGGAAAGTTTTCGCAGCCGGAGAATTAAGTTTCAATTTAGATTTTTTTAAATAAAACTTACCGGGTAAAAGCATGTTTGTAACATTCCTCTAATCCACGACAACGAATCAGTCAGGATAGAGGCTATTTGCTGCTCGCCACCAATCCGCGGCAACGAAACAGCCAGCCACGGAGAGAAAGCGGTATGTATGGGATTTAACGACTGCATTCTAACAAAAAATTGCTCATTCATTTGTTATTTTTACCTGTTTTGATTATTTTTTGTTTTCCTGATTGATATACATGCAATCGATCTCAAAATCCATCCATGGAACCATCCAAAAAATGTAGTAAATTAGATAATTACAACTTTTATGCTTTCTTAGAGTTTGGACAGATGTGCAGTGCACGTCGCGCGAGTGCTCAGAAGATTTTGAATAAAGCAGGTTTCATTGAAAAAAAGGAATTTTCAAATAATTCAATTATTGCATTATTTTCATGGTTCAAAACAGCTAAAATCATCGACTATATTTCTTTATCCTTGCAATACATGGTTTTCATGAAAGAAATGCATCTTGTATTCCCTCAGATAAAATTTAATTTAATTTTTCTATTTTAGTATGAACAGAAATTTTAAATATTCCCGATTTGTTCAAAATGTATGTAGTCCCAGCAACGCCAAGAGATCAGATAGTGTATCTAAAAAATATAATATTTAGTAAGTATTTAGAACATGCGAATTATTCTTGCAATCCATCCGAAGAGGAGCATATCCAGATAGTTATAAATGAGAAATCAAATTAATTTGACCCAAGGAGATGCAAAGGTTTGAAAAAAAATCTTAAAATAAACAAATAAATAAATAACAATTTTTTTATTTTCCTTTTTCTATTCATCTTTTTCTTTTCTATCATTTTGGCAATGTTTTCGTCTTCTGCATGTGCTACTTTCAACTGATGCCATTCGTCGCATCTTCTGCAATTTTGCTAATGACTATGCGTTAATATTTTTAATTCAAAATTCTAATTCAAATTTAATTCGAAAACTAATTGCCTGTGTTTTCGTGCTTTTTAGTTTCATCTATTGATTCTTTTGTGAAACTGGAAAATGTTCTGCTGTCAAAACTAACTATCAAAAAACATTTTATTTTCTTATGATTTTTTTCCTCATTTGTGAAAATATACTTTTCAATAAAACATGCATTTTATAAATTTGATTTAATAAAAGTTTTTTAGACAAATAGACAGCTTGTTAATGAAAATTTTTATATGTATATTAATGCATATTGCTCAACAAAAATAAATGTGACAATACATTTTATTTAGTATAAATTTATGTTGATTTATTCTTGCACTCTACACTGTTAAAAATCTGCTGCATTTTGTTGCGACGCACTCCCCTGCTTGTATAGAAAACGGTTACTTGGCCATGAAATGTAGCTTTCTCATTGGTTTGAATAAAGATATTATATACAAGCGGTGGAGTGTGTTGCAACTAAATGCAGCAGATTTTTAACAGTGTATTAAAAGAAAACTATTTGCAGACAACAGTAAATAGAGAAATAACACTGGTTTACAAAATTAAGCTTTTTGCCTGTTGCCGCGAATTGTGTGGTTGATAATGTTCACTTATACTTGTTTTTTTCAAATCTAACCGTAAATTTTTTTTAGCAGCTCGAGTTGCTTTGTTTTTTATTTTTATCATTTAAGCATATATATTAATCGATAGCAGGCGTATTTTACTGTGCTAAGATTAGTTTCTCAAGTTTTTGCGTCATGCGTAGTTCAAGGAGATGTTGTTTAAACAATCCAGATAATTTTTGCTATATATGCGGAGAATATGTGCTTAATAATTGCAGAAAAGTCCTATCAGATTTAGTGAAAAATACCTATTTTGCGTATTTTGGGATGCTCTTAGATAAAACTGAGAAGTCTTGGGCTTGTAATTGTATTTGTAAATCGTGTATGGAATATATAAGTTTATGGAAAAGTGGTAAAAGAAGTGCCTTGAAATTTGAAACACCGACTACTTGGAAAGAACCACGAAATCATCTCGAAGACTGTTACTTTTGTAGGGGGAACGTAAACGATTTAAACACTAAAACTTGAGCTAAATGTCAGTAACCAAGTGCTAGTTGTATTCAACGTCCAGTGCAGCGTTCACCTGACTCTTCAGAGCCTTAAAATATATCTGAACAAGAAATTAAAGGACCAAGGTCATTACAAAATGATGCTGATTTTGAAGGTATGTCAAATGAGCCAAAATGCTTTTCCCAAAATGGGTTAGATGATCTTGTAAGGGATTTAAATCTTTCAAAACAAGCTTCAGAATTGTTAGCATCAAGACTAAAAGAAAAACATTGCTTTCCTCAGACATTAAAATAAGTTTTTATCGCGAAAGAGATACAGAAAATCTGAAATTTATATTGAACTTGTAGCAGACCTTCTGCTACAATTAAAAAATATGAGGTGCAATACGAGCATAAAGCTCCACTTCATCCATAGTCTCCTGGACAGGTTTCCGGAAAATTTAGGAGATATGAGCGAAGAGCAGAGAGAGCGTATGCATCAGAACTTACGCGTCATGGAAGAGCGTTATCAGGGTCTCTGGGATACGAATATGATATTTGTTGGTCTCTGATACGCCTTTTTCCAAAGTCTACACACCGAAGAAGAGCTTTAAAATGAAGTTTTTTAAAAATCAATGAATAATTATTTTTTTTAACAAAGTTTTTCTTAGTAAATACAGGTTTTTTCTGTTTAATACCTACATAACTGAAACTCAGACACTAGAGCTGATTAAAATATTCTAAATATATTTTTGAAAATAGTATATCATATGTAGTCAGCAACAGCTTAAATTTTTTCGGCAACAGATGTACTGTAAACTAGTGTAATTTAAGTTCACTTACATAAGTTACACGAGTTTGGAATTTTCAAAGAATCCATTCTCTAATTACTTTTTTTAAATAACATACAAAATATCTGTAATATTTTTTAAATAAAAAATACATTTTTAATTACTTTTAAAAAATATCAGTGCCAATCTAGAATATTTTTCCAAAATTTCCAGTCTAGAAGATGAAACCTTAGAAATTTCCCCCTCATTATGCTTGACTGGCCGGGACCGATGCGGGTATATTCAGACAATTGTTAGGCAATCGGTAGACAATTGGTTTAAATAATTTAGATTAACCCCGTGTGTACAGATTTATTGAATAAAATATTGTGTTTCGAACGGTTTTAAAGGATCAGGTATCTCTTTAAGAATTCAAAATTATATATAATTTTTTAAAATAGCTTATAATTAAATGTTTCTTTGGGAACTTTTAAGAACATCCCACAGAAAATTTACTTTAGAAGAAAAGTTATGTCTAAATCAAATCGAGCTCTTTCTGCATGATCAATGTGTGATTTAATCTTTAAAGTAAATTCTCTCAAAACAGTGATTTTGTCATTACTCACACAAATTCTCAAAAATGGTTGCCTACAGTTTTAAAATTTCCGCTTAATGCATTTAACGCATAAAGACACAATAGACGAATCATTAAATTTCTAAAGTGAGAAGTTTATAATTTAAGAATACTTTTATTGTAAAAAAATCTTGATATTTAAAATATGTATTTTTTTAAGATTAGTAAATAATGTTTTTCTCATTGTACATCATAGGGCTACAATTAATGATTCTATGTAAATTTATGTGATACAAATATTCGTTTTGATCCTTCTTAAAATGCTAATCATTTGTTCCAACAAACAGAATGTCAATGAACACAATTGCTTCAAAACAATTGCTTCAAACCACAATTGCTTCAAATGCACCAATCGTATTCATATTTTGCGCATTTCTTCAAAATAGGCTTGACTTGTGATTAAAAGAAAAGTCTTTTGCTTTTTTTCGGTTAAAACGAACCTTACAAAGTTAAAGTGTACTAAAAATTTATTTTTTGCATAAGACTCTGCCAAAAATTCAAATTTAAATTTTTGTTTCATTCGTTTGTTAAATCAGAAGCTACACTTATCTATTAAAAAATAATTTTTATTTAATTTTTGATAATGCTCTTATGAGTTATTCTAACTAATTCGTAAATACTTTTTTTTCCTTTTGTGTGGGTAATTTCTGGAAACAAGTCCCACGAATTTAATTTTAAAAAATCATAAAATGTTGTTTAAATGTCGTTTTGTTATATGTGCATAAAGTTTTGAGTAAAACCATTAATTCATTACATAAAAAAACTGACAAAATGTGCTTTTGTTTTTAACCTTCGAAAGACATATAAAAAAATATTGCCTCTGCTGTATTCTTGAGTCATACTTGTTTTTAATTTTCGTTTATTTGAAGAAACATTTTTGCTGTCTCCTCTGTCTATCCGTCTATCACTGATTCCATAAACAAAAACAAAAACAGTATAAGTCACAGACTTGAAATTTACTGTACATGTACTTTACAAGTACTTTACAAGTACTTTACAAGTACTTACAACTGAATACTCCATGTCACACGACAAATTATACTGGTTTACAAAATTAAGCTTTTTGTCTGTTGCCGCGAATTGTGTGGTTGATAATGTTCACTTATACTTGTTTTTGTCAAATCTAACCGTAATTTTTTTTGAGCAGCTCGAGTTGCTTTGTTTTTTATTTTTATCATTTAAGCATATATATTTATCGATAACAGGCGTATTTTACAGTGCTAAGATTAATTTCTCAAGTTTTTGCGTCATGCGTAGTTCAAGGAGATGTTGTTTAAACAATCCAGGTAATTTTTGCTATATATGCGGAGAATATGTGTTTAATAATTGCAGAAAAGTTATATCAGAGTTAGTGAAAAATACCTATTTTGTGTATTTTGGGATGCTCTTAGATAAAACTGAGAAGTCTTGGGCTTGTAATTGTGTTTGTAAATCGTGTATGGAATATTTAAGTTTATGGAAAAGTTGTAATAGAAATGCCTTGAAATTTGAAACACCGACTACTTGGAAAGAACCACGAAATCATCTCGAAGACTGTTACTTTTGTAGCGGGAACGTAAACGGTTTAACCTCCTGACTGCCCAGCCAAAGGATAATATTGTAATGTTGTTTTCTCTGTAATTTATTAAAAATATAAAAAAAAGGTGTTTTTTCCAACCTGATGCAAAATACATTATTACTATCGGTGTATAATCTTTGATAGCATCAATCCTAACTTAAATTTTGAGAACTGGGTTTTATTTGTGGAATTATACTAATTTAAATATTGCTTATGTTGCAGTGAAACCTGCAGCTTAGTGTGTGAAAAAATCAGCCTGCGGCAGTCAGGAGGTTAAACACTAAAACTCGAGCTAAATGTCGGTAACCAAGTGCTAGTTGTGTTCAACGTCCAGTGCAGCGTTCACCTGACTCTTCAGAGCCTTAAAATATATTTGACGTCATTGAAGGACCAAGCTCATCACAAAATGATGCTGATTTTGAAGGTATGTCAAATGAGCCAAATTGATTTTCCCAAAATGAGTTAGATGATCTTGTAAGGGATTTAAACCTTTCAAAACAAGCTTCAGAATTGTTACATCAAGACTAAAAGAAAAACATTGCTTTCCTCAGACATTAAAATCAGTTTTTATCGCGAAAGAAATACAGAAAATCTGAAATTTATATTGAACTTGTAGCAGACTATCTGCTACAATTAAAAAAATATGAGGTGCAATACGAGCATAAAGCTCCTCTTCCTCCATAGTCTCCTGGACAGGTTTCCGGAAAATTTATGAGATATGAGCGAAGAGCAGGGAGAGCGTATGCATCAGAACTTACGCGTCATGGAAGAGCGTTTTCGGGGTCTCTGGGATACGAATATGATATTTGTTGGTCTCTGATACGCTATTTTCAAAAGCCTACACACCGGAGAAGAGCTTTAAAATGAAGTTTTTTAAAAATCAATGAATAATTATTTTTTTAATAAAGTTTTTCTTAGTAAATACAGGTTTTTTTTTTTTTTTAATACCTACATAGCTGAAACTCAGAAACTAGAGCTGATTAAAATATTCTAATTATATTTTTGAAAATAGTATATCATATGTAGTCAGCAACAGCTAAAATTTTTTCCGCAACAGATGTACTGTAAACTAGTGTTATAAAAATTCAAAAAAGTCTATTGTTTCCCTTTAATTAGTTTTATTAATGCCGCCCGTCTATTCTTGACATTGAATTTTTTAAAGAAAACCTTAATTTCAACAGTTTTTGTCTTTGACATTATTATTATTATTATTATTATTATTATTATTATTATTATTATTATTATTATTATTATTATTATTATTATTATTTTAATTTAATTAATAAGCAAGGTAACTATTTAAATCCTTGAACTTAAAAAAACATAAATATAATTTTTTTGACAAATATAAACATTATTCTTTTTTTTAAATCCCGTCTTATTTTTTAAAACATGAATTAATAATGTAAAATTAAATATTGTTTTTTTTCATGTTATACATAATGCTACAACACACACACACGTAAAATGAACTAAATAATTTATAAAGTTGAAATTTAAAAAATTACAAATTGTAGCAATTCAACTAAAAGTGTTCATTTTCAGAAAAACGTTGTATTGCAAAGTGATTTGAAGTAAATTGAGGTATAAAAATACCTCGATTCTTAAAGTTTCTATTACTCATAAATAGAAAGTCATTAACATGCTTCTTTAAAATATTTACTAGTTTCTATTTTTTTATGGCTAAAGTATTACTTGGAAAAACGATACTTTAGTATTTTTTCCATTAAAAATTTGGACTTAATAAAAAATTGTACTACAGCATACAGATTCCTAAATCTGAAAATAATATATTTTTTATCAAATTTTTCTTACTACGTGTCAATCTACGGGAAAAAAAACTTTTAAAAAGTAATTTATGCAACTGCAATTGAGACATATCCTATTTATTTTTATTATCTAATAAAAAAAATCATTTCCGTCCAAAGTATATTGTGAAGCAAAGTAAACACATCAGGCATAAATCAATTCTCATATTGTATTTGTATTTATCATAGGTAAATTTTCATTTAGAATGAATTTGTCTGAGACATTTAATGTCTATTTTTCTTTCCTGTCTGCTATTACAATTACTTACTTAGTAATTGTAATAACAGACACTGTAATCACTTAGCTAAACAAAAAATTTCCTATTTTCTAAAATATAAGAGACATTTATGCTTGTTATGTCACTATATTCTTTATATTTAGGTTATATTTTATTATTCATGTGGCAACATCACTTTTTACTTTCTTCTATCTTTAAGAGAAGAAAGCATTGTATTCGTGAAAATTTTTAATTGCATTTGTTGATGGATTTATAAGTTTTGTAGATCAGAGAATCCAATAAACAATTGTCTATTTTTTTCTCTGAAATTCTGTGACTCAGACTGTCTGTATGTGATATGAAATTTATGGGTGGTCTCTCTCAATAATTAATGCACGGAATGAAAAAAAATCAGGTAGATCCTTGTATACATTAATGCTGATTAAATTTTGATGTAAATAGTTCAACATGTATTGCTGCTATGCTGCATTTTTCGCAATTTTCTTAATAGTTCTATCTCAAGAACTATTACCTGGATTTGTAACCAACTTAAAATTCAGTTAGTCCTTGACATGACTTGATGCGGTTTACATTTTGGTGAATATATTTCAAAATTTAGCGCGGCTCTGCTGTATTTTTCATTATATTAGCCTATATAGTCTATTTCAATAACTAAAGAACAGAATTTCATGACATTAGAATCTTCATAAGCGGTATAGATTTTCATTTAGTTGCAGCACTGTTGCAGTGAATTTCGAAGTATTAACAGGTTAGTTTTGTGAAGTTTTGAGATTGTTTTGTGATTACACCATCCGACTAGTTATTATTATTGCCTTTATTATTAGCAATTTAAAAGTATGGAAAATATATTTCGTCAAGCTCTAATATTTAATTTTATCAGTCATTGGAAATGCAATATAAAAGATCGAACGTAAAATTTATCCATCTAGAAGTTTTAATAGATGCGAATACAGATTAAAAAGACATTGTGCTTGAATTCACCAATGTTCTGCACATAGCTACATAATTTCTAACTCTCTACTTTGGCTACGCGAGTTTAAATTTTAAACTGTAATCTAAATTAACTCATAAAAATTGTCGATGATAGAAAATATTTGCAAGTTGTAACTTTGATTTTATTATTATTGTTGCTATTTAAATTATCTTATCATGGTCGATTTGTTTTGAGAGTTACTTACTATGCTATAAAAAATGAAATTTCAAGCTCTTTTATGTTAATTTTGTACTCTTATACAATCTGATGAGAATTCTTTTAAAAAATGTTAATTATTTCTTATCTATTACTGTAAATCTCATAACTATATTAGAGAAAAAAAGAATTAACAAAATAAATTAACAAAAAATAAAAAATAAAAGTAAAAATAAAAATAAAATATGTATCCGAAATCCACTTTACGAAAAATTATCATAAAAAATTGTGACTGGTACAAAATAAAGAAAATATGTTCTATTTTTAAATTATACTTATAAAATTTGCTTTAGGGGCCATGTACATATTGAAACGCTTTTTTTCAATACCTGTACTAAATTCTAACAACATAAACGAAATCTGCTCTTTTCAGTTAGCCGAAAAACATCATGCAATTCGCTCGATAATTTTCCGAGAAATTAATTATTATAAAATGAAAACATTTTAACGGCTGTATACAAATTCAAGTTGTGTACTCGATTGCCGACCGAAAGAAACCCATTCTTCATCAAGGCATCTTTGGATGACTAGATGATTTGGATCAATGACCATATCAGTCATTGATTTCTTCTAGATTACAGGGTAGAATAAAAACTTTAAAAATATCTAGTCACTTCTATTGTAGATGGCCTTTTAAACCATCATTTTGTCTTTTAAAAAATAATTTAGAAGCTACCTTTAAGAAAAAATTGGAATTTAGGATTTCCATTGATCAAGGCTTAGTAAATCTAAATAAAAATTTAAAAAATATTGATTACAATGAATGCCTTTTTCTAATATTAATTTCACAATTTACAATTTATATAATAAAATTATAAAAATTGCAAATTCAACGTATATATATATCGGTATTTTAGCATTATTGCTACATAAACAACCATAAATAATGAGTTACTATATTAATATTACTTATACAAAATTATAGTTATAATATTTAGTTTTTTAACATAAATATGTGTAGTAAAATTTATCATATTAGAAAAAAATGTCTGTATATATATTTCCAGAAGAAAGGTAAAATAAATGATAAAATATTTTATTTAGTTTTAATTTAGAAATTGCAATAAATAATTTTAGCAAAAAGCACTTATTTAAAAAAAAATTATATTTACGATCGCCAACTCTTAATGAAGCTCGTTTTGTCCCAAGTGAAAATTATATTTTTCTAGAAAATAACTAACTGTAACTGTTCTTGATTTTTTCCGCTGTTTGTTATGCAAATAATATTTATTTGTACTGATGATGCCTTGCAAATAACTTATAGCGTAACGTTTATTTTTTGTATTTTTAAATGTTTTTTTAGGATTTTTATTTTTTGTATAGAAATTTATTTTTTTTATTTTATTCAAACCTTTCTTAGTTTATATTATTCAATCTTTTATATACATTTTTTAAAGGACACGATCAGCAACAAAACATTTTGAGCATTATAATTTACTGTTGTTTGCAAATGAAGTGCATTCAGTTTATTATTGGTTAATTTATATATATTATTATAATTCTTTTAATAATATTCATGACCAAAAGTTCGATGGAAAATATGCCGCCAAATATGTTCTTTATATCATTCAAGTTACACAAAGTGCTTAAGTAAAATGAGTAAAATTAATATATTATAAGTTGTCTGATATGGAAAGTATATGGAACATTTCCCACGTATTCTAGTGATCAGTGAATTTTAAAACCACTCACAATTTATTCTGCATAAAATATTTATATAAATATATTTTATTAATTTTTTTTAATCTTTTGAAATGTTAAGCCTTGCATATAATTAGAAAATTTACTTTAGTAACATAAATAAAGGTAGTAAAAGGTATCAAACTAGAAAAAGAGCGTTTATATATATAATTCCATAAGACATGTAAAAGAAATAATAGAATATTTAATTTCGTTTTAATTTAGAAATAGTCAATAAATAAAGTTAGTAAAACTATAAGGAAAGATAGAATATTTTACTATGTTTTGATTTAGAAAGATAAAATAAATAAGATTAGTAAAATGTACTTAATTTAAAAAAGTGTTATATATATTACTCTAGAAGAAGAAAATGATATAATAGAATATTTTAATCAGTTTTAGTTTAGAAAGATACAAAAGATAAAAAAAAAAATAATCAAATGTAACTAGGAAATCAATGTAAACTCTGAACTACATGCAGAAATGCAACAATTCAGATTGCTTCGGTGATTCTGTTAAATTGAATTGCTTTTCAAAGTAAATTTCTATAAGGCATTTAGTTCTTGTATTTCTTTTCTGCTGAAAACATATCTATTTAAGATCTTGGCAAACTACAAATGTATTTCTTTCAAAGGTAGGTATCGATAAAATTATTAAGTGTCTTTAAATTTTATTTTTTATTTTTATATAAAAGTAAGGTACCCTGGGGTAATAACGCCACGTTAAAGTTCTACAAATTTTCACGGCTCAGTTTTAGATTGTATTTTTCAAACAAATATATGATTTGATACAGCAACTCATTGACTATCTATATAAAAAAAATAATTTAATAGATATGTATTCATAAAATGTAATGGCGTGATTTCTTGACCAATTCTATTTGGCGTTATTACCCACCTATATGGGTAATAACGCCATGCAAACAAAACTATGAAATAAGATGGAATAATTGCATGTAGATTGCCCAATTCTAAAAATACAAACTCTACAAACTTAGAAATTGACAAATTGCATTCTAAGATATTGAAAATGTTCATTTTTTTCTGAAAGTGTAAGAAAAATAAAGGTGTGGTGTGGGGGGGGGGGATGAGGCAAAAGAATATCAGACCGTGAGCTTCTTTTTGCTTAAAAAGGACAGCTTAAATAGAATTATTAGAAACATTGCACTGTTTTAACTGGGTTTATTGGAATCAGTATTTAGGATGTAGCTCAGCCACTGTATGTAATCAACCGGAGTATTAATGCCAAAGATTGGCGTTATTACCCTGTTATAGTTATTGCGCTGTACATTTTAAATTACAAATTATCTCGAGAAGGTATCCAAAATCTTCAACAACCTTTTGAAAGTCCATGAAATGTACTACAAATTTATATAATTAACAAAGTATTTCCGGATAAAAAAATAGTTTTCACATCACAAAACGTATCTCGCAAATTTTAGATCAAGTGTTAATTTAAGTTGCTTGTAAAAACAATAAGACCTAAAAATGAAACAAATTCCCTTGAAGCTGTTTTTTTGCGATTTATATGTCCCAAAACCCTTCTGCGCAGAGCACATGGGTGTCATTTACCAGATTATTTCATAGTTATGCATAATATTAGCACTTGGCGTTATTACTCCGCCTGGCGTTATTACCCCAGACCACCTTATTTTATAATAAGATGCAAATTATATTTGTTTTTATTTATTTTGATTTCATTGTAATATTTTTTTTATTATTAAATTTTCAATTATAAAAAATGAATTATTTTATCATACAACATACATTTAATTCTTTTTTTAATATTTAGTTTTAAATCATAGTATTCTAAAAAACTTCTTTCATACAACAGAAGTTTGACGAAATAATTTATTCAGTTTCATTCACGACAAGTACAATTTATTCTTACTATCCCACAAAGAAAGTTAATTTGCAGTCTTTGTGGTTATATTAAATTCAATTGGTTTTCAATGTAAATTTCTATAAAGCATTTAATTCTCATATTTGTTTTCTGCTGAAAACATATCTATTCACCGCCTTGACAAACTGCAAAAAGTATTTCTGTCAAAAGTAGTTATCGAAAAAGTCATTAAATGTCTTTACATGTTACTTTTTTATTTTTATTTTAAAGTATTTTTCAATAATGTGCAACGTTTATTTATTTTTTTATTATTATTTTTCCCATATTAAACTTTGAACTTAAATAAATGAATTATTTTATGCATCATACATTGAATCCTCTTTTTTTATGTTTGGTTTTAATGCATAGGTAAAATGTCAATGAATATGTTGAACTCTTGTAAATAATAATAATAATAATAATAATAATAATAATAATAATAATAATAATAATAATAATAATAATAATAATAATAATAATAATAATAATAATGATAACGATAATATACAAAGAAAAATGTTGATTCTAAAAACTATTCTTAAATAATTAATAAAAAGAATTAAGAATTAATAATCAATAAGAATTAAAAAATAATTAATAAGAATTAATGTGAATTAATTATTATAATTAAAGTATTATAATTTATATAAATTTCGATAAATCTAATAGTCAATAAGAATTAATAAAAGATTGTAGAACTTAGCTGATTTCGTAAGCAGTTTACTTTACTTTCCTACTTACTCTAGACTGCAAATTCCCTTTCTTAGTTAGATTGTGAGAATAAATTATATGAGAGATGTTTCTTAGAATGCATTCATACAAAAGATAATTGATGTTATATTTTATTCAGATTCATTTACAAAAAGTACAATTTATTTTGACTATCCTACCGAGAAAGTTAATTTGCAGTCTTCGGTGATTATACTAAATTCAATTTGTTTTCAATGTAAATTTCTATAAAGCATTTAATTCTCATATTTGTTTTCAGCTGAAAACATATCTATTCACCGTCTTGACAAACTGCAAAGAGTATTTCTTTGAAAAGTAGGTATCGAAAAAGTCATTAAATGTCTTTACATTTTATTTTTATTTTTATATAAAAGTATTTTTCAGTAAAATGAACCTTTTTTATTTATTTATTTTTTGTCATTGTTTTCCGTATTAAACTTTCAACATAATAAAATGAACTATTTTATCATGCAATCCAGATTGAATCATCTTTTTTTTTGTGTGTGTTTCCAAACAATGTAAAATTAATATATTATTATTAATTAACAAGTAATTAATTAACAAGTAAATAATCAAAAATAATTAATACTAGCAAAAGCCATGCTTTGTTTGGATTCGAGAAGTATTATGCTATCAGATAAATATTTGAAAGTAATAATATATTTTTTCAATTACTTTTGCATTAAGCAAGAATGTAATTTAAAGTTTCGGGGCATTTTAATTTAAAAATGTATTTCAACCAAATAACTATGAATTTCCTAAGATTCACTGGGAAAAAATACGACTTCTTTGCTACATCGTCACTCCACCGCTTGTATAGAAAACGGTTACTTCAGGCTAACATGGAACATTCTCAGTGACCAAAAGAGTGATATTCTATAAAAGCGGAGGAGTGACGATGCAGCAAAATAGCCATATTTTTTACATTGTTGTTTATTTATGATATAAGACTGGTATAAATAAAAATATTTTCGAAGTAGAATTATACAAAATATTAATTAATTTTACTTGTTTACAATTCTTTTATTGCCACTCCACAAAAACATATAAATAAAAATATTTTTGAAATAGAATTATACAAAATATTAATTAATTTTATTTGTTTCCAATTTTTTTATTGCCACTTCACAAAAACATATTATAATTCTTTTAAAATTCATAAATATCGTCTGCTTAAATGATTTCACAAAATAAGAATAAATTGTGTATTTGAATTCCTAACACAGAAAAATACTTTTATAATTGAATGTTAATAAGAGAATTTTCACAAATTTTAATTCATTAAAAATATGCTATAATTCTTCTAAAAAAGTATTTTATAAATTTTATAAAAGAAATCATGAAACTAAGTTAAAAGGAATGAGCATAGTTTGAAAATCTGAAAGCAGTTTTTGAGATAATTTGTCAGAATATTGAAAATATATTTTATTTATTTATTTATTTAATGATGATTCTAGCTATAATCACTGACCCCATGATTTAAGTTTTTCTTCTGAAAACGTACATGTTTCACGTTTTATTTGAAAAAATGCGTTCGTAATGGAATAGCATGTAAAATAAATTAATTAAAATAATAATTCATTGAAAAGTATTTCTATAAAAAAAAATATTCTGCAAATCTACAGATCATAATTTATATTTGTGTTTAATTTCAAGTCAAAATACTGCACAGTTTTTTTGTAAAGTGTACGACAAAGTGTCATTTGAGTGGCCTAGTAGAAGATTCGCTTCGCTCATCCTAATAAATTAATTATTACAATTAAATTATTATAATTAATATAAATTTCGATAAGTCTAATAATCAATAAGAATTAATATAAATATTGCAAGACTTAGCTGATTTTGTAAACAGTTAACTTAGCTTTCTTACTTACTCCAGTCAAATTAACTTTCTTGGTGAGATAGTGAGAATAAATTGTATGAAAGATGCTCCTTTGATTGCATTCATGCAAAAGAGGATTTCTAAAAGTATTTTATTTAGTTTCAGTTACGAAAAATGCAATTTATTCTCACTATCCAACCAAGAAAGTTAATTTGCAGTCTTCGGAGTTTATACTAAATTCAGTCGGTTTTCAATGTAAATTTCTATAAAGCATTTAATTCTCGTATTTGTTTTCTGCTGAAAACTTATCTATTCACCGTCTTCACAAACTGAAAAATGTATTTCTGTCAGAAGTAGGTATCGAAAAAGTCATTAAATGTCTTTACATTTTATTTTTTATTTTTATATAAAAATATTTTTCAATAAAATGCAAAGTTTATTTATTTTATTTTTTATTTTCATTTTTTCCGTATTAAATTTGAACATAATAAAATGAATTAATTTATTATGCATCATATATTGAAACTTTTTTTTAGGTTTCAATTTAATGCATAGTTAAGATGTCAATAAATATATTGAACTCTTGTAAAATAATAATAATAACAAAAATATCCTCAGAAAAAATTCTTAAAAAATTAATAAAGAGAATTAAAAGTCAATAATCAATAGGAATAAAAAAATAATAAATTAGAATTAATATGAATTACTTATTATAATTAGTATAAATTTCGATAAGTCCAATAATCAATAAGAGTTAATGAACAGATTGTAGAACTTAGCTGATTTCGTACACAGTTTACTTACCTTTCCTTTACTCTAGACTGAAAATTAACTTTCTTGGTGAGATAGGGAGAATAAATTGCATGAAAGATGTTTCTTAGAATGCATTCATGCAAAAGAAGATTGATTAAATATTTTATTCAGTTTCATTTACGAAAAGTACGTTTTATTCTCACTCTTTATTCTATGATGGACCAAGAAAGTTAATTTGCAGTCTGAAGTAAATTTTGAAAGGTTAGTAAACTAATTACGAAATCAGCTATGTTATACAATATCTATATTAATCCTGCGTAGAATTGTTTTTAAATATATTTCTCTTAGAATATTAATTTGTATTTCTTTTTTACAAGAGTTCATCTCAGCCACTGACCTCTTATCTAATTGGAATAAGTATTCCTGTAAGAAGTATATTCAAAGTAATACATAGTTTGAAATAACGAGTCGAAAATGGCAGGTCAAACATAGCAAATGAAGTGCATTTGTAATATAACAAAGTTAAAAAAAAATTATATCTTGGCATAATATTACATAGTATAGCAGTCGAAATCTTTAATGTGCCCCTGTAAATAGGATATGTTTTTTATGACACAGTAACGAAACCTTAGTAGTAAAAACAGTAGTAAATAACAGTAATAGTAATAATAATAAAAAAGAAATAAATAACATTAGTAAACCTCAGAAACGTATATTAATTTCATAAAATGTAAAATAGTTTAATGTAGTTAAAATGCGCCCCAATAATGTCCTTTATCCCTATACCATTACGTAATGGAATATTTTTGTGTGTCCCTGTAAATTAATAACAAATATTCTTTGCAAAATAGACCTTACAGAATGTATTTTTTAGTATTTATTTCATAGATTCATAACAATTGCATTGAGATCGGAAAAGTGTAACATCATTAAAATGTACTTGAAAGTATTTTTTTTCAGATTTGCCGTAATGTAACAGAATACTTTTGATTTTCCGTGTAATTGAACTAGACATCTGATTTTAATAAAAGTTAAAATGACTCAAAAGAATTTTATAACTATATATTTCAAGATTTAAACGATTCGGTTTGGTGGTTTTTTTTCCTCAGTTATATGCGAAAGGACAGAAGGAATGAACGGTGACTATAGATTCAATGTAAATACATAATTAAGAACGCACCTAAAATTGATATTTATAAAAAATATTTTTTGATAAAAAACAGCCCTTATTTCAGATTTTTTTTATGAAAACATAGGATTTCTATAAAAGATCATTTAGAAAAAATATTTAAAAAAGTGAAATGAATATTGAAATTACAGTAGTTTTCGCTATCAAGAAAAGGCAGTTAAAAACACTTTCGCTGGGGGCACATTTTTATATAACACTCAATTAATCTTATCGAAGAATCGATAGTAATTTTTGAAAATGTGCTAGATTGATTTTTACTGTAAAATGAATAATATTAGATACAAATGCTATCAGAATTCCGTATTAAAATAATACAAGTGTTTAAGTGGGCTTTAATTAAAAAATGTTTTGTTCTTTATCAGATAGCTGTTAGATCTAATAAACTTAAAATGATAAGGGATGTTATGTAATTAATTTTCCATTCTATTCTAATTTATTATGTATGATGTAATAATAAAACTATTTTGTTTTAAATGAAATCATAAGGCGAAACGCAATTTTAATCTTGTTTTAAATATAAAAAATATAATATAAACTTTAAAAGTTCCCTGATTTACTTAACAGGTGATTAAAATATTCAAAGAGATATTATTAGTTAGACATATAAAAATATGCATTTTATTTAAAATAATGTATTACTTTTAAGCCTTATCCAAGCTCTTCATAATATAATATTTTAACAAATATGTACTTTTTATTTATAAAAATACGTGATTTTGTTTTTAAATTACTGTAATAAATATTAACTAACTCATCTCCAAAGGAGAATCGCGTATTTTTATAACTAAACAACAAATAGTTATTTAAATATTCTCTGCTGAAGATTTTATGTAAGGCATAAAAGTACGAAGATATTTTAAATAAAATGCGTATTTTTTACTAATAACATCTTTTTAAATATGTTAATTGCCTATTAAGTAAAACGTCGAACGTTTTAATGTTCATACTATAGCTCGTTTTATATATTTCGTTTTCAGATCTGTATGTAATGAAAGTGTCATGTTTCGACGCATATCTTCATAATAGTAGAATCTATCAAATTTAATGTAAACGAGAGTTCGTTGTTTATATAATTCCGTTTCTTGCTAAGACCAGTGTAACAATATTATTTTTTAAATGTCAGTTTTCAAGTAAAAAAGCGTATGGCAAATCATTTAAAATTTTTAAAATCAGATGATAAAGGATTTCAATGTGTACCATAAATTTAATATACCTAAAACTTATTTAATTTCCGTGTTATTTGAAATAATTCACATTAATTTAGATGGTTGATTACTTATTTTTTGAAAGGGGGGAGAAAATCGTATAATTATATTTAAAAATTTAATTAAAATAATTGTTTTTATTCTCATCTTAAAATAATCTAAAAATACATTTTAGGAAATTATTTTTCTTATATCATAAAAGGAATAAAAAAAGTGTTCAAAAAGAATTCGTGGTCAGATGATTCAATTATTGAAAAACTTCGCATATAAATCAAACTTGATTAAACAAATATTATTATGCTTATATACTAAAATAATTATAATAAGTGAGGAAATCACGGTTTAACATCCCCTGCCTCCCTAAAAATGAAAAATGCGATGAAAAATTAATAACCTCTTTTACATACTGATAAAATCCTGCTTAAAATTTATATATATGCAGGGTGTTTCGCTACCAGACCGACAAACTTTAAAGGGTGATAGTAGACATAAAGACAAACATTATCAAATAGGAAAACATGGAGCGCAAACGCCATCTGTAGAAGCTAGGGGCCATTAAAGTTTAAGGTCCAAAAATTCAAACGCTGATAAAAATTATAAAAAAGGGTCGATATGTTTGCGGTTTTCTCTAAAATCATTCTTTATATCGAGATTTTTATTTTTTTTTTTAATTTTAAAGGTTAGGTTCAAAAATTGTCGATAGAGGGCGCTTTACACTTTAGAGTAAAGAACAAATACTTTTTGCCGTTCTTTTGTGAATGGGGTTGAAATTATTCTAAAGTTTAGAATTTAACTTAAATTTTAAGCCCAAAATAGGAAATATGGGGATCGGTTAACTAGCGAAAATTTAACTGTGAACCGTGGGAGAGAATTTAAACGCTCATAAACATTGGACAAACTAATCGATTTTGTTGCGGTTTCCGTGTAGGTCATTCTCTTGGTAATTATTTTATTCAAAATGATGTACAGCTTTCATGTCCTCATTTTTTGATAGAGGGCGAATCCGACAAATCTCCGCCATTTCAATGGTATTACTCCTGGGTGTTTTACTGCCAGACCATCATACTTCCAGGAAGTGTAAGGGAGGCAAAGCCGACTCGGAATCATACAGGAATGTAACGTTAACAATTGTTTTTTTTTTGCATGTTACGTTTAAGAAAAAGCAGAGAAAAAACAACAGAAACAAGCAGAGAAACAGCAACATGTTAAAGGGACAGAACAAAGTTTATTTAAATATTTTTCTGCAAAAAGTGTTGGAAATTACGACCAGAAATTGTCCGGCAAACTGCTTGACAGCGATAGTAGATGGCGCTGCGATTTTCTGGCGATAGATGGCGCTTTATCGCTAAAGTTTATCTCTCGTTGCGTAGCTCTATGTGTTTCCAGCACGATCGGGCTCTTCCACATTTTAACAATGATGTTCACCGATACATCAACATAACATATGGAAAGCGGTTGATAGGTCATGGTGTCTCGGTTTACTGGTCTGCCAGATCACCGGACCTATCAAGTATGAGCTTCTTCTGCTGGGGTCACATGAAAAGTTGGGTGTATGAGAATCCCATACCATCAATTAAAGAGATAGCAGTTCGTATTTTTGTAGCATCCGGAAATCTATCAAAGATTCCAGGAATCTTTTAAAGCGTGAGGAATTACATGCGACGCCGCTGCCAAGCATGTCGAATTACTTCTGGTCGTAATTTCGAACATCTTTTCTAGTAAAACCTTTAAATAAACTGTTTTATGACATATTAACGTGCTGCTGTTTCTCTGCTTCCTTTAACGATAATTCGCAAAAAAGACATTTTCAACGTTACATTCCTATGTGATTCCGTGTCGCTTTCGCATCCCTAACATTTCCTGGAAGTATGGTAGTCTGGTAGTAAAATACCCAGGAGTAATGCCATTGAAATGTCGGAGATGTGTCGGAAAATGCACCCTCTATGAAAAAATGAGAACACCTCAGCTGTAAGTCATTTTGAATAAAATAATTACCAAAGGAATGACCTACATGCGAACCGCAACAAAATCGATTAGTTTGTCCAATGTTTATGAGCGTTTAAAATCTCCCCCTTGGTTCACAGTTAAATTTTCGCTAGTTAACCGATCCCCATGTTTCCGATTTTGAGCTTAAAATTTAAGTTAAAGTCTAAACTTTAGAAAAATTTTAACTCCATGCACAAAAGAACGGCAAAAGGTATTTGTTCGTTACTCTAAAGTCTATAGCGCCGTCTATCGACAATTTTCGAACGTAACCTTTAAAATTAAAAAATTAAAAATCGTGATATAAAGAATGATTTTAGAGAAAAACGCAAACAAATCGACACTTTTTTTCTTATTTTTTTATTAGCGTTTGAATTTTTGAACCTTAAACTTTAATGGCCCCTAGCTCCTATACACGACGTTTGCGCCCCATGGTTTCCGATTTAATAATGTTCGTCTTTATGTCTACTATCACCCCTCAAAGTTTGTCGGTCTGGTAGCGAAACACCCTGTATATATATATATCAGAGTCATTACATTGCATACTTTCTTTTGTATTGATACGTGTAAAAATTGTATTGCACGTTGGTTTCTGAAAAAGAAAAAACAAAAATAGTTTATGTCATGCTTTTACTCTCCGATAAATGGAAACAGGTTAAACAAAAAGAAAATAGTTTCAATTTATTCTTGCTATCTAAATAAAACTGTGGAATTGCAGTCAGATAAAAATGGAAAAGCAATTTAAAGTTATAACGTACAGAAATCAATTAACTGACATTGTCTTGAATTCTTCCTCAGTGAAATTGTTTTTTTTTAATAAATTTTCACTAAGGCATTGAAATTTTATTCTCATTTCGGTCTAAAAACCTATCTAATAGCTTCTTCATCAATTGGGAAAAAATTCTGTTATTGGACTTTGCCATAAAAAAAAACAATTAACATCTTTATACTTTTGAATTTTTATTTGTATAATAGTCATTTTCTATAAAACATAAGCATTTTTTCTTATTCTTAAGCATGGGTTTGAAATATAGAAATTCTAAAAATAAAAATGTATTTTCCGTTTTTTATACATGTGTTTCAGTTTCTAAAATTACATTTTTCTTTGTGATCTACCCACTTCCCTTCCCTAAAATAAATAAATAAATAATATCCTTTCTAAGAAAATTTGTGTTCTTAAAATTTATAAATATATGATACACTTTTTAACAACATTTTCAAATTCATTCGTATTTAAAACAAAATGGGAAAAGCATATAAGATATATGAATGAAAAAAAATACTACATACTTAAAAATGTTATATCAAAAATAATTAACAAAATAGATATTTTAAATAGTTTTTTAATCTTATTTAACGAGAATGAAATTTAGATGCAAACACTGTTTTTTAATGCAGTTATCACTTTTAAATGTTGCATTTATAATGAGATTTGATTTAGAAACATTCACTTTAGCAAAGAAAAAAATATGGTAATAGTAATATATAGTAAACTGCAAAACATGCAGCAAAATACAATAATATATTTTACTTATGTTCAATTATGAAGTACATAAATTTTTGTAGCTATCCATCTGAGACAGATCATTTGAAACAAAAACTATACTGCAAAGCTGTGTATAATATTTTACTTTAGAAATTAATCTATTTTCATTGTTCTGATAAACTTTTTGTATCAAATTGTTTTACAAATTAAGCTTCTCGAAGAATTCATTTTTTTTTCGTCTGAAGAAAATATCTGTTGACACATTTCTATAGTCAAAAGTGCTATCCTAATACTAGTAGTAATCCAACCGACATTTAACATTTTTCACAGTTTTTTTTTTTCATTTTATAAATATTTTTTGTAGAAAATGGTTATCCTTATTCACTGTTTTTATTTTTAAATAGCTTCTGCGAAGAAAATTTACTTTAATAACTCACAGTTGTTAAATTTGAAAATTACATGTTTTCTAATTCTTCTAAATAAATACATATTGCTCTACACTATGTAATTAAATTTATTTACATTAACTTATACACAGAAATTTATTTCATGTAAGAAAGATGTAGTTTTTTATACAACCGGAAAAGTTATACCATGGAAAGTGTAAAAACTAACCAAGAGTAACATAAATATTATTTAATCAAAAATTATATTACTTTCGATCTCTTAATTGCATGTTATTTTAAAGAACATATTATTTTTATTTCTGAAATTTATTTCCAAATGATATTTTATCATGTTTCAGTTAAGAAAAATACATTTTAATATTAATATCCAACCATTTTTTTCAGTCTGTGTTTAGATAATGGTAATAAAAATCGAGTTTTTAAAAAAACTATTCGTCATATTGTGTTTATATTCTTGCTGAATTTAAATGTGTTGAAACTAACCAAAACATTTGTCTGTAAGTCTGTTTTCAATCAATAACATATCCATTGAGAACTTGACAATTAAAAACATGTTTTTTTCCATATTTAATACCGTACATACACAAGATTTTTACACGTAGGACCACTGGATAATATTTTAAATAATGTTTAAATTTAACTTTAATTATATCATCGGGGTGATTTGAAACTTCAGGATTTATTTCCATCTATTATTATTAATACGCATTTTGAATTTTAGGAGAAACTTCTATGAACAACTTTGTAACACATTTAATATCTAATAAGAATTATAAGGTTACAAAACTCTTTTCAAAGCATAATTATTTTATTTAACAAAAATGTATAATTACTCTGAATATTAATCTAGTTCTAGTTAATATCTAAAGTACCAAAATCTGAAACAGAAAATATTACTTACAAATGCAGAATTTTTAACAGAGACATTTCTGTTTTAAATCACACATTGTTGTGTCTATTTTTATACATTTGCCCTACATCTCGGTCCAAGTCCCTATATAAAATTTAAAATTGTAATTCAGAACAACAATGAGTAAAAAGGGAAAAAAAGAAGAAAGATCTTGTGATTTTATATAGAAAGCTTGCATGCTAAAATTTGAAAAAAAGAATATTTCCTTTATATTTGTTATGAGGATATTATATTCTATGTATTACATTTCTAAATTTTAGAAAAGAGCAATTTTAAACATATTTTTAACCAGAGGATTTTTAATTCATATGTTTTCTCATAATAATTGTTAATTATATATATATATAATCCAGGCTATATTTTTGTTACGTATTGTATATTAAAAACTTTAATGAATTATGCTTGGAACAACAGCAACTAGTAAGAGGTACTTTTATTTCTCGAACCTTAGGTGTTTTTATTGCTTAAAAAAATGCTATTATATTTTTGAAATATTTCATTCACAAATAGTTTTTATTTTCCACTAAATGGTACATAAAATGTACTATTTGTTATCCGTGATTTCTCAGTTAAAAATTATTTAGTAAATCAATTATCTATCTTTTTAGGTGTGTTCGTAATTATGTAAATGCATAGCAACTAAAGTTGTTGTTCAGTCCGTCTGTCCGCATACAACAGCGCAAAAACTACTCAACCGAAACAACTCGTTTGAAATTTACAATATATAATTACTACATAATTTTGTCGAGTCATTTAAAATTTTATGATAATCTGATGTATAGTTCAATTACAGGGGGATACTCAAAAGTGTACCGTTATAGAACGATCAATAGGAAAAAAAGTTTCAACGACATTTATATGGTGTTTCATTCTTTCGAACAGAATAAAATTGATATGCATATATAAATTATATTTATTACATTAGGTAACATCCGTGGTGCAAAGAATATTTGTTATTTATTTACAGGACTGCACGTAAGTACCTATTTCATAATGTTATAGAAAGAATATTGCTTACGACGGGTTTTAATTGTATTGCACTGCTTAACGTTTTACGAAATTGGTACACATTCCTCAAGATTACTACAAGTTACATCCTCTATAATAGAAAGCAGATAGTATTTACAGGGACACAAAAATATTTCGGTTACTATACTGCATCCGAATTACTGTGCAATATATTATAGCAAGTTCTAAATATTTTTAAACCTTCGCTATATTACGAACTCACCTCATTTACTACGATTGAATTGCAATCTCTGACATGTTTAATAGAATGTTTGCGTTAAAATTTAAAAACCAGAAAATGTGTTGGGTTTGAGCAAAGATTTTGGAAAATACGTCGATGTGTGACACGATAAATGTGTGATCTAAAAAATTCAAAGGATTAAATTTTTATAATGCATATTAGTCTTGAAAAAAAATCTTCGATAAAAAATTCACATAATTTAACCACAAATATTCTACGCATACTTAATATTTTATGTATTTCTTCAAAAGGGATTTTTGGATTTCTTAAATGTACTTTAAAACAGATGTTTTATTAAGAAAATTATAATCGATAAGTTATTCAAATTTATAGAGTTGTTAAAAGGTCAAATATCTAAACGGGCTTTAAGTCAAATAACTCATTTATTTTATGTAAATATGTAAAACTCATGATATATTTTATGTATAGTTCATGTAAAATATAGTTACGCAGCAAGTTATATCATGGCAATTTATTAGCTCGTAAAAGCTATTTAAGCATTTTAAAAGAAATCGAAATATAACTGTATCTATGATATTCTCTATCTATAATAGAATATCTTCTTGCTTGAAAAATTGTACACAAAATTAAAAGATATTCAACATTTATAAGAATTAATTTTGTATATCTTCTGTATTTTCAAAATGTGAATGCTATAGTATGTTTATTTATACGGCATTTTTCTTCTGTAATCAGATTTTATATATATAGGCATATGAGTGTAAATTTACCATCATATAACAATGGACATTTTTGTTAATATAACGCTTTAGAATATGTTTAATATAAGGTTTTTTTTCTAAAGATTTTCAAGAGATAAAATATATTTTGTAAAGTTTTTTCAGAAGTTGAAAGATATTACATAAATATTTTTCAAGGGATGAAAGAATTAAGTAAAAAAAAAATTAATGGTGCTTGAATAAACATTCTATGAAATCTTTTGAAAAATATTTTTACTATTTTCAAAACAGATATTTAAACTAACATTCCTGAAATGTTTCAAAACATAGTAAAAACTTTGCAGAGACCACTTAAAAACATTTCTGTCCATAAATCGAACTAGACATTTCTTTTATTGCCTAAAACTTTATTGTTCGTTATCCATATTTTCTTTTCTAATAAATTTATAAATGAAAATAAAAAATTAGCTTTTATACATACAAATCAATGTCCGTATATACATATTTATTTCCATGAAATCAATCACTCTCTCTCTCTCTCTCTCTCTCTCTCTATATATATATATATATATATATATATATATATATATATATATATATATATATTAGTAAAATAATCTTAAATGTTTATATAATAGATTTAGTTATGAAAAGTAAATATTTATCTTAAACATGTTAAACATGAAACACTTTTCAGTGAATGCAATATTCATTCAACCATACATTTATTTTGTTTCTTAATCATTCACACGTTTGAAAATTTAAGGTATTTGTGCAAAGTTTCATATACATTGTTTTAATAGTTATGTTATTTAAACATCCTGATATGATATTCCTACAGGTGTATTTTTTAAATATCGCATCGGCATTATATATATGTATATATACCGGGTGTCCAGTAAATAACTGACCCATTTTGAACTTAAATAACAAAAAAACGGTTTGAGATAATAATGCGCGATTTGCGGTATTGTTATTAGAAAATCTATAAATTTTTAAACATGTACTTTGTTAATATAGTTCAAATTTCGGAAAAAAATATCGCGCTGGCGGTAACAGGCTGTTTGAATACAGACATGACTCTAATTTTCATAAATATGAGATTTTCGGCTGAATCTGAGTCTATATGTTGTCGAATATGAATCTATATGTTGAATCGACTCTCGAATCAACTTCAGAAAAAAGGTACGTTGGTTGGAAAGTGATTTAAAATAATATTTGTGATTGAACCATCTGTATTATATTTCCCCTCCTCAGTCTTGAGAGTGAGATATTATTTTAAATATTATTATATTACATTAACAAAGTGCATATTTTAAAATTTATTTATATTCTAATAACAATACAGCAAGCCGCGCATTTTTATCTCAAACAGTTTTTTTGTTATTTACATTCAAAATGGGTCAGTCATTTACTGGACACCCGGTATATATATTACAGTAATTGTGGGGTTCTACCAAATTAATTAAACTAGAATCTATACGTTGTTAATAAGAAAAAATTATCTTGATTTAAGTTACAATATTATTCTAATATAGTGATTAATCTGCTAGTGTATCATAAAAACGAATACTATTTATCAGTGTAAAAATGACATATACGTTTAAAGTGAAAATATCAAAATGACAATTTCACAGCAAGAATATAACATTGAATGAAAATTAAATTCTCTGCTTTTCATGAACCTGAAAAGTTTTATTATATATCAATCTAACAGTATGTTTGTACTAAATTACTAATTTGAGAATATGGAAATTTACGCAATTAATGTTGCATTAATTAGCCTCATTGATCTGAGGGTGCTGTAAAATGACTTAAGCTAGTTTTCAAGATTTTGTATACAACATTGATTATAATACTGTATAAATTTCAACTGAATAACTGCATTGATGTTAAAAATTGAACGCAAAGGAAAAAAATGTTTTTATTACGCATTTTGTTTTTATTTTAGCATTAAAAATTAAAGCAAAACGCACATTTGAAAATATGATTTGCTGATTATCAATTACCATTCAATTTGCCTCAGAGATTTATTTCGGTTACGTTGTTTTGAATAAACACATTTAATCATTTTTATTTCACTTTCCCAATGAATAGTTTATTGTAATTAGTGTTTTGTGTGTCCCACGTGAATGGAGACTCCAAATGCTGTTTATAAATAGATAAATAATATAAAGTATATTTTATTATTTATTTTATAAGTAATATAAAGTATATTTTATTTTTATAATAAATCTTTATTGCACTTTCAAAAAAGTTATACATATAAATAGATTTACAACTTTCTGTTAGTGAATTGAGGAAGAGCTAATTCTTACGGTTGCAGTTAGTGGCAGTTTTACACTTTAAAATGTCTTTCTAATAAAAATTAAATTTACTAGTGTTTTTTTTTTCAGTATTCGAAAGATTTCACTATTCTCTTATGCTAAAGCCCCCCCCCCCCCTGAGGTAATAATATTTGTTTTCCGTTAACAAAGGTATTTTTATGTAATTATTAAAAATAAAAAAAGAAACTTTGGTGGCAATTAAGTCAAATTTAAAACAATACGCTGAAAGTGTCTAATTTAAAACAATACGTTTAAAGTGTCTAATTTAAAACTATTTTCTTATAGCAATAGCAGAAAGGAAAAACATGTTAACAATGTTTATTTTATATTAATATTTTTTCAAATGTTTAACTAATCTCATTTAATCAAACATGAAAACAGGCAATAGGTTAGTATCAGCACGATCCTGTTTAATCAGACAATTTCAACATGGGACAAATTTATTCTGACAACATACAAATATCCAACAACTCCCTCCACAAGAATTCAGTCAATCGAAGTACCGTCCGGACAGTAATGTATTCATGAAATATACTTGCAAATATAGTGGTTGGATGCTAAATGCGTTCGGAAAATTATAGATTTACTTTCGATCTGATTAGAAATTTCAGTTCCAACAGACACATCACGTATTACTTGATTCATCTTCTGTACTTAACCATACTGCCATAAAAATAAATATACACTTAATAAACGATTAACATCTGACATTAGTATTCACTAATCAAAGGAAAATTAATCGAAACAAGTAAATCATTTTTTATTATTATCTATCTCTATTATAACGGGCAAACATAGCTGTGTGTAAGGCATACGTCATTTTGCGAATGGCAACACCCTGAAATATGAAATTAAATTTCGGGTTTTCAATAATTGCTACTACAAATTTTTAAACTTCTAACCATTGCGCAGTTTCATTTTCTATATCATTGTATAGGGAAACATGTACTTTTAAGTGCAATTTGTTTGAAAAATGTGTACAAATTTATTTTTGAGACTTTTTTTTTGCAGTTTATTGTGGCAACACAGGTGTACTCCATTAAAAATAATTGGAAAATTGCTAAAAATTAAATAGATTACTGTATTTTTTTACTTATGAATACGAGTTTTATTTCGCATTTATTTATCAATTAAATAATTTTAAGTTTTTTTTTCTTTTTCTTGCAACCTTATCTTACACACCATATAATATTTTTTTCTTTGCAAAATATATATATTTTTTATGTTGTGCGACTTTTTTCTCTCTTTTACTTAAATCGTATCAAATAACTCGTAGAATGCAAATTTATTAATGCCTGTGTACAATCATTTCCCGAATTTTCAGGAAATATAAATGAATGGTTTCCAACTAAAAATGAAATTGAATTATAAACATACAAATGATGGCATATGAATCATTAGATACCCGATTTACTTCTTGAATAATGACTTACGAATGATGCTTTTTGCTCAGTTCGTGTAATATTCTACAATAATGACTATGAAGGCAAAATATAAAATAAAAACCACCTTTATGTGATTGGCCGAGATCGTAGTTTAATATTGTAGAATAACACCAGGTCGATATTTACATTTTTTTTTCTGGAATCAAATAATGTAGACATTTCATGAAGGAAAATCAGTTCTCAGAAATATTCTTGGATATTTATTTATTTTGCATAACCCAAGAAATATATTTATATCAAAACACTTGGAATGCAACGTATTCATAAAATCGTTCTTTAATATTAAAGGAAACATCTTTAATTTCCAACAACCACATATTGTGCATGTGGCCATGTCCGCAACAAAACATAATCTAAATAAATTTTCACATAAGAATGAAGCACGCTAACATAAATGCTCTTGGTTATAATTAAGAAATATTTGTTATTTTTAACAACAGCGAGCGTGCATGTGCACTTCACCAAGACAAAACGTATGCTGACTATATTTTCACATTTCATAAACGCCAAAAGAAAGTATTTTGGCATACAATAAATTCCCAAGCCGAGCAAAAAAATGTACAGGTAAAAAGGACCGTTATATAATAAGCAAAGGGGAAATTTTAAAATGAGTGATGTCAAGAATACAGCATTTATCGCCCGTGGCTACGCGTAACACACAACAACCCTAAACGAAATTACTCAATCGGTAACAAATTAAGTTCTTTATACAAGACAAAATGAAATGATTGGGAAATAAAAATAGCAGTTATTTAAAACACGAAAAATATTTAATTCGTTTGATATTTAATCAACAGGAGAACAAGAAAGAAAATCTAGAAGTGGAATGATATTTTAAAACAAATTTATTATTTGTTTTTTTTTATTTATTATTATTATTTTATAAGCAATTGGAGACGAACACACCATAAAAATAACTATTAAAAAATGCTTTTCTTTTAAAATTAAATTTTAAAAGAGGGGGGGGGGGAGACTAACATTTGAAAAATTAATAGAAATATATATAATAGAATATGTGTTACATCACAATGACGTCATATCATTAATTTCCTATAGATATTGTTACAAGATGAATCGAAAAAATACAGTGTTTTAGACAATGCAAATGGCGCCTTTTTATAAAACAATCATGTATTTTAATTCTTAAATTTGAAACATATTTTGTAGACGTGTATCATTTTCACCCGCGCTTCTTTGAAATTCTTTACAGGTGAAAATACTTCGCTTTTAAAATAACGTAATCGAAATCACATACACATAAAACTTATTGTTCTACAACCTTTTAGAATAAAGCCCTGCGCATGGTCTGATTTGAAGTCTTTGTCCGAAAAACAACAATTTGTATTACAGGAAATTGATTATTCTTAACTCACTTCGCCCAGTCAGATAAGCAAACATAAATGATCTTGGCAATAATTGGTAATTTAAAATTCTATTATGTTCCCGAAATTTTTGTTCAAAATTCTCTAGACTAATTAAAATGTATTGATATTTTTAAGACAATTTTATTGATGACATTCAAAATAATATAATTTGCTTAATTCTTCATAATTTTATGTAATTCTATATTTAAAACACACAGGGCGGTGTTTTAGTTATCTTCCCCAGACTTTCTGCAGAATAAATTTTATTAATATTTATAAATTTCTTTCTATCGAAAATCAGCTCATCATTAGGGCTGGGCGATATCAGAAACTTAATATTGTGATATATCGTTGACCAAATATCGATATTTTCGATATATCGATATATTTCAATTCATATGTTATTCCATTATAGGGTCATAAAGGTAACTGTCCTCTGTATAAAATACTACAAACACATAATATATATGTTGCGGCCAATACCCGGAGCCTGGCCAATTCTAGAACTGGTCGGCCAATACCCGAACTGGCCAAGCTTCCTGGCCAAAACCCGAAATACATGAAATGAATAGCGTATTTCGGGTTTTGGCCGGCCAATTCGCAAACTGGCCGGGAAACCTTGGCCAACATCCGAACTATGATGCATAGGTACCAATTTTTTTTATAATTAAGATAATGTAACATTAAAATGTACAGTAAAAAAGATGCCCATTGATTATATTGAAACGAAATATTTTTGTGTACCCAACTAAATTAACCAAAAATAGTACTCAATTCCCTTTCAATATCGAAATTAATTGATAAACCAAATACGAAAACAATTACAAGTTAACCGGAAACATTACTCGAGTAAGATCACGGACAGGCTGACGTCTAGACTATTTGAATTCATAGACACTTTGAACTATGTTATAAAGTATTAAACCGAGTGCTTACATCTATTTCGCGAATTGGCTGGCCAATTCTAGAATTGGCCAGTCATTTTTTTAACGCTGTCGGCCAATTCGGGAATTGGCCGGCCAGTTCTAGAATTGGCCAGTTTCGGGTATTGGCTGCAACATATATACATATTTATGTATTGATTGAAAATATGCAATTCTTTTACTGCAAATCTGATCTAAAATATGTGTTGTTGAAAACTTCTGGAAAGTTAAACATTATAAGTCATTAAAATGAAACAAGAAAATGTATATAAGACAACAATTAGACAATAGATATGTTGAATGAAAATATTTTAATCACCGATAAATTTAAATTTCTTTATTACAATACAAAAAAAATTGCATTTCTGCAATCTTGAGCAGTAAGGAACCCCTTCTTTTCGTTATTACAATAAATAATTCTATTATTAGTCAGAATACAAATGAAAGCATTAGAACAGTCAAATAATTTTAAGAAAACACGAAATTTCTTTAATACAGTACAAAGTCCCAAATCCGGACGTTTTGCTAACTACCATTTTTTTAAATGCTGAATTAATTTCTATAATGATGTTTTACTTTTTCGATTTTGTTTACAGAACTTTTTATTTCTAGGATTCTTTTACTTTCGAAACCAATTTAAAAAATGAAAGAATTCCAAAATATAAAAAAACAAAGTATAAAAAATGAGATTAACATTGAACGGATGTTTTTGCATTAGTGAACTCTTGAAATAAAAAAAGCCATGATTTTCAAATGAAAACTATCCTCATTCTTTTATGAGAAAAAAACTGTTCGAATTCTATTTTATTTTTCTATTTTTTTTACTTATAAAAATCGTTTTGTGAAAGTATGAACTAATTTTAGTTGTTTAAGTGCACGAAAAACACATTCAATAGCACATACAAACGAAAAAAAAAAAAAAAAAAAGAAGAAAAACAAAACCTTTTATTCTTTACCATTAAAAGGAAAAAAATCCATAACACCTAAATTAATTTACCGATTTTTTTTTCAAATTTTCAGCAATTTACAATAATAGTGAATTAGGCTGTGTGACAATTTTTTTTTAAATATAATAAGTTATTACAAAATTAGACCATCTTTTACAAATGTCCAGGGGTGCAGAAAATGTTTCTACTCTCAACATTTCCCCCAATCCACATGAACATTTCCCAAACATTCTACGGTATGTTATAGGTAAAATAATTCCGTAATAGGTTAATAACTCCGTAATTAATTCCGAAAGAAGGATGAAATACCGTTTGAAACGATATATCGGAAGGATTGAAATCTCAATATCGTTACCGCGGTCTTGAAGAAATATCGATATATAACGATATTATGGTATATCGCCCAGCGCTACTCATCATTGATACTGTTTTTTTATGTATCCCACTTTTATACTTTAATTTATAAGCAATTTTTTGAAATTTGCTTCAAATAATCGCAATTAGATGGCTTTCATTATTGCGATTATTTGAAGCAAATTATCATTATTGCACAGAAGAGAGAAATAATGAATTTTACTGATAACTATACATGTCGTTCTCAGATTAAAATTAAAAAAAAATACATTTTGTTTTTTTTTTTATTTTTATGGCTTAAATTTTCTAGTTCCAAACTATTTTAAACCGGAAACGGCGTACTGCTTTTGAAAATAGACATTACCTCATAAAGTGTTTTTTTTTTCTTCTCTATGTGTACTGACACTCAATTTTAGACATTAAGCGAAATGCTTAGAAAAAACTTAGTGAAAATAATGTTACATTTAAAGGAAAACGACAATTTTCTCAGTTAAAACTAAATATTTTATACAAATGCGTCTAAAAAGTAACTATATCGAAATCTTTCTTTCAGTTCGAGACTGTAATAATCACCATTTTACATTATGTGGCTCCACAGGAATATTACCTATTGTACATTTTGCATGCAAATAATTTCAGAAAATTTCATTTACACTTAAAAAAAAATAAAAAGTTTAGTGGTTGTTTTCAGCTAATAATCCACAAAGAAATTAATCCTATCCTTTTTTGAAGTTTGAGTCTCATAAAAATCGCCATGTTACTTCACCGGAATTTTGTTCGTTAAATTAATGCTGACTATCTTGATTTCAAGTTCTGAATTAAAATAATTTTAAAATGATCAAATAAAAATACCAATTTTGGGGAAACGCGAATAAAATGCCAGTTTTCTTAGAAAAAAAGTTTAGTAATTTAAACTTTTCTTTTAACAATGAAGCAAATACAAAAGAAAAAACATGATCTTTTACATTTAATTTTAGTAAGGATTGGCCTTTTTTATCTGTCCTTTAATAAAGTAATTAAGTATGCATTTTATTTGCCACAGATGTAAAAAAAACCGTTTTCTTTAAAACAAAATTCACGCTTTTTTTTCATTTAACAATAGTGTTTCACGTGCACTTTACAAAACTTTTAAAAAAAAATCTGGAACTATTTCTATTGTTTTCATCGTAATTTTTCTTCGCATTTCAATTGAAAGTAATCTTGATTAAATATTTACTAATCTCCTGAAGGTAGTTTAAATAATAATAATGTTAAAAAAGCATTTTTTATTCCATTCTTTTCACAAAAAAAACAGCGACATTTTTTGGCATCATTTTAATTCAGTTATACTAACAAATGGAAAGAAAAAGGGTAGTGTTTTCCTCTTTTTTTTATTACCGAAAAGTTGTTGAAGCACACAATTAAATTTTCTCAAGTCGTATGTACTATACTATATACATAGGTAAATACCTATTTGCTGTTAATTGTTTGAGCTGACAGACACATTTTAAGTATTAGAAAAGCAATATTCGTGTTAAAAAAATAAATAAAAGTCAATAATATTGATTCAAGATTTTATTAATTTCTGTAGTTTATGAAAAACAATGTTTAAATCAATTTTTTAAATAAATTTTACAATTTAAACCATGGAATGTTATAATTAATCCTCGCAAATTCAATATAGTTATTCTTATGTAGAATATGTTCAAAAAACGCTCTTTTAAATAGTAATAGACTTTTTATACTAACATTTGTTTAGATATTTTATATCAATTTTAAATGACAATTTCTAAACAAAAACTGTTGTATGTTATAGTATTTATTAATAGCATTTAAACACTATAGATAATACATTATGTACATTATTTTAAATCATTCTTATATTTCCATATTTGCATTACTTAATTACTTTATATCAATAGTATATTAAAACGTTTATTGTTGATTACTAAGATTTTAAGCTTTTCAATCTAGAATTGAGAATGCAATATTAAAAATGATCATGTAAAAATATTTCTCATTTAATCTCTAAGACAAATTCGTATGCTTGAGTACTAATTCAAACATTCAAAATAAAGGAAGATTGTTACTTTATTAATTTATTTATTTTTGTATCCCGATATATAAAGAATAGGATAAATGTTCTTACCATAATATAAAAATATTCAGTTAGTATTACAAGTGAATTTTTACATTAGATAGGCTTTAATATCAAAAGCGACCTATTGCATCAGTTCGGAGGAGATAATTTCCGGAACAACTTGGCATATTTTCATCGATCATAATGTTTATATATGTGTGTGTTTGAGTGTGTGTGAGAGACAGAGAGGGAGAGATAAACAACAACAGGTTTTGTGTGTGTGGTTTTTATAATGCCGCCACTATTGTATATAAGAACCGATGTTGATGTAATTTGCTGAGTACATAACAAATTTAGTTCGTTGATCAGCTTCATCCGACATCTTGTTCCAAATTCGGAGGCATATTAAATCTTTAAAAAAGAAGTAATAAAAATGAAAATTTATTATTATAGATATATATAAATTTATATATATATATGAAATTGATGCATGGATACCGGGTCTTTTTTGCTTCGTTTTTATTTTATGAAAATGGCTGAGATATAGCTGTTTGAATTTATTGTGCTAGGGCACTTTGAAAAATCCAATAAGTGACAGCACTGGCTTATAATCAACCGATTTCCATATCAAAAAGCAGGAATTACTAAGTTCTCGATAAAGTTCATTGATAAGCTTCACCCATCATGTTGGTTTGAAATGGCGTGCATTTCAAGCTATTACCAAATTTGGCGACCAAACATAAATCTCTTTAATTAAAACAAATTTAATGAAATTCTCATTCATGTTCACTAATAATACAAACTTGTATAAAATCTTCTATAATAAATTTCCCTAATTCAAGCTTTGTGTCTTTAAATAATGTAAGCTGAATTTTTTTAATAAGAATTATGGAAACTATCTCTTCCTCCTTGTACAGGTCGGGAGGATTTTTATGCATATGACTTTTTCCATTAGAAAAAATTAGTATCAAATAATTAACTATAAGTTTTCAAGATTTGCTGTATTTAAATACATACTTTTAACACACAATGTACTACCTCTGACAATAAAGTTCGGTGAATGAATTCAGAACGACCGATCTGGCAACACTGGGGAAACAAAACGCTGCACCTGCATAGAGGCAAGTGTAGACCATCTTCCCCCACCGTTGTTCAATTGAGCGTCGTTTATGTTTTGTGTAAGACGTGCTTTACTAAACGCTTATTCAGTGTGTTGGTTCTTAACTGAGAACAGGAAAATGAACGAATAAAAGATCAGTTCAAAGTTTGGTTTTAAGCGTTGCAAGACACGGACAGAAATTCATGAGGGATGGTGCAAATTGAACACCTACCATACTCGCCAGATCTCAATCCTCCAAACTTTTTTTTTATCTTTACGACTCAAATTCTCTTTGAAAAAGATTTGACCATATTGCTGACATTCAACTAAACGTGACAAATCTTTTGAACTCCATCCCAAAAGAAGATTTTTTGGAATTTCCCAGGACATGTATAGCAGATCTCAGCGGTGCATAGTTATAGGAGATGAATATTTCGAAGGATGGTATGGTAAATTTTGTTAATATTTCATCTACATTAATGTTACAGGACTATCCACCGAACTTTATTGTCAGAGGTAGTATATAATGAACTTTAAAATTGTCAGGTTTCTTAAAAGGCCGTTAAAATAATCAACTATAGATCTTATTAGTTAATTTTATTTTAAAACATGTTATTACTTTCAAGTCTTTAATGAGGCTCTTTCTCAGAGAATATCTTCTTTATTTAAATAAAGAATAAATAGAGAATAAAAAAATATTTTCTGGGGAAGAGCCTTATTATAGGCTTGAAAGTAATAAGATATTTTTAAATAAAATCAACTCTTTTATTATAACTATTTTTAATACAATTTTAAATCAACTATGCATGTTAATCTATAGTTGATTTTTAATCGCCTTTTGAGTAATTTATTTCAATAATATTGAAATAAATATTTTATATTTCACATATATATGAATATTTTAAATTTCACATTATGTATTTTGTATTAAAAGCAAGGCGAAAATTTCATTTCGTCATGTATTTTATATTTATTTAGATACTTTTATATTGAAAAAAAATATTTTTAAAATTTTATGTAAGATGGGGAAATTAAAATGCTTGCCTATTTTATGTTTGTCTATTAAATACTTGTTTTGCTTGTATATAAAAATATTTATATACCAACATATTATATTTTTATTTATAAATTTGTTTTACAAGTTTTTGTCTTTTGATATTTGAACTATTTTTTACTCTGTCATTCAAACAACAATTACCTTATCTTTCTGACGTTAAAATAATTAGTTCTAAGCTGTATTATTATTTTTTTCATTTTATAAACATGTTTAGCTTAACTAAATAACGATTTCCTTCACAATGAATTTAATTATAACTTTTTATTGCAACTATTTCCCTATAAAAATGGTTATAAAGTAGGTACACTGCTTCTGAAGTCATATACCAATTAAAATTGATCTCTTGATCGTATTATTGTTAGCGTAAATATAAAACAATAAAATCCCTTTGTTCCTATATTCATTTTATAAATTTTTCACAGTTGATTACAATCGTTTGATTTTTATTTATTTTTTCAGTGTCTAAAAAATCTAACACTGTACTTAAACTGTAAAATATCACTACTGTCAGTAGTTGTTACGGAAGTAGTTATAAAGTACCTTAAATCATTTTACTTAAGAAAAAAATTTCATTAAGAAACAGTCATTACTTTTTAAAAAGTCTAAAAAAGTCTAATATTAATCAATGAATGTAATTGTAGTATTTAAAAGCAACAAAATAATGCTTTCTACTGGTTTAAACATCTATGTCAGAAAGATTTTCTAACAAACTGCAAAACTGTTTTTTAGAAGTATAAATGGAAGAAATCAGCTAATGAGGTTTATTTTTTTACTCAACTATTTTATCAGTAACATTTACTTTTAACTTTTAAAAATAGTATCACATAAAAAATTTTGAAATTTAATTGAAGAATTGTTTTTAAGAATTTGTACTTTATTAGACAAGAAACCAGAATTTTTTTCTTATGCAGTGTTGTTTTTAAAATCACCATTTACGAAGAAATTGTATTTAATACATTTTTTTTTTGTTATTTAATATAAATTTCTAATAAACGAAATTATTTGTCATAAACTTTTTCAATCTTTCTTTGTAATAACCATTGTAATTCAATGTTAATATGTATACATACATACATACATATATATATATATATATATATATATATATATATATATATATATATATATATATATATATATATATATATATATATATACATACATATATATATATGTATATATATATATATATATATATATATATATATATATATATATATATATACCATAAATAAATCAATGATTTAAATTATTGAACTAAAAGAAATTAAATTAAATTTTCTAAAGGGACAAAAATTAAAATTTTTATTTACATGAATACAAAAAAAGATAAATTCAGAATATCTTTCTGGCATGTACCAGAAACGATTTCTAAAATTCGAAAATTTTTCTATTGTTTATAGAATTACTTTTGGAATAGAAAACTCAAAATTTCAGATAACACAGCATGCTAATGTTTTACACACACATTGTAGCTTTCTGGGCAAGGTCACTATGTGATTGGAAAATCATGACTCAAACAGAAAGTGAAAATTTCTTTATATAAATCTTCAAAAAGGAAGACTGTCAGATATTTATGAGGTAATCCTCCATTTTAATACCAAACTTATTCAACTAGGAACTTTCTAAAAAAGAAATCAAAATAAACTTAAATTTTCTTCCTGGAAGGCATTCAGTGAATAACTCCAGTGTGAAGATCTGCAATGATTAGGTACAACTAATTTCGTTAATTCAAAGATACACTATTAATAGTATATAACCTTCCTTAATAAAAATACAGGGCCTTGTCTGTAAAGAAGTCTTTTATTTTGCAGCACAATTTCGCAAATTTTGCTTGCCGATCTGCTTTCTTTTCATTTAAGCTTTTACACCGCAGACTTTGATATCTCAGGCTTAACTCCAAAATCTGATGAGCTCTCCCAGGCTTTTTCGTTAACGTTGGTTTTTCTTGCAATAATGACTGGGTACGACACAAATCCTCTGTATTGCGCGTGAATTCGAATATTTATAATACTGCCGACTGAATAGAGATTCTTAATTTGCATACAGTTGTAATTAACTCGCAAAAGTGTAGGCACCAAAGAAAACCGAATGCATCCCGAAAAATTAGAGTACCTATTCTATAGAGTCAGCACAGGTTATGCTTTACTTCACGTTAACATTCAAATAATCAGATAATATCTTTATTAGAGTTACTAGTTCCATACAGTGTTTCTTGAATAAAAGTAATAGAGAACTTCGTAAAACCAACTACTTTTAATTGCACAAATATTCATTCTTCTGAGATATCTCATTATTTATTTTCCTAAAAGTTTTGTGATGAAATTAATGGTTTGTGACAATAAGAAATAACTAGTATGTAAACGGGCGTTTCGTTAACATTTCATTACAGATTAATATGAAAAAGACTGCAAAATCTCCTGTCCATGTTAATTCTTTAGTATGACCAGTTATAATTTTTTTTTTCAAATGAATATTCAGTGATGCCACTCTAGTTGATTTTTTCTTTAGATGATTTTCCATGCGATGCCTCGAATTTTAAATGTTTCTTAAATTTGCATGTTTTATAAGATCTTAAGATCACCTTATTTGTTTATGTTTGTTCATACACGGAGACAGCAGACTGTAATTTTGAAATATATAGAACATAGTAAATCATATAGTCACGCATTTTAGGTATATTTGTGTTTATTTTTACTTATTTTTTCAGCATTATTGTGTAAGATAACATATAAAGATTGCAATTCTAGTCAGAGGTAATATATATAATGCGTATACATGCATATAAATTTCAAAAATAAATCAACTGAAGAACTATGTTCAATAATTCTGGTACCGTGATTGTGACTTAAAAGCGTAAAAGGTTTTAGTTTAGTAACAGCTATTATTATGTTATTCAAAAAAGTTTTACGCATTTAACTAGTCACGATTGTCCTTGTATATATTTTTTGTGTTTATTTTTCTTCAACTGTATTTCTGCAGTCGGCATGTTATGCGTTTTTCTTATTAAAAAATAGAAATACACAATTATTGTCAGTACATACAAATAAGTTCAAATAACCAAATAAATAACAATATTTTCTTAAAATATACATGCTTTATGTAGATGTAACTAAATATGTAGAAATATAAATCATAACCATTTCTTTTTCGGTTACCTCAACATTTTTATGGAAATAAAATGAAATTCAATGCTTGACAAAACCTTTTTGTCTAAGATAGTCTGTTGTTACAAATATTATTTTCGAAAACAATAATATATTCAACGCTGGGTTACGTATTGTCCCGCTATTGTATGCTTTAAAGGAAATGTTATAGTATATTTATTTATAATGCATTTTGCTTATGTATTCAAATTTTATATTCTTATGTGTTTTTATACTTAAAACACTGAAGCATTCATGTTAGTTTTTCTACGTATAAAGAAATATTTTATAAAAATTGTAATAACAAAAAAAAAACTTACTGCAAGCAAACACTCTTTTGTAATATATTTGTGACTTACTTTATATTTTTTGAAGGCACTAATTTTGTTAACATATGTTAGACAAAGTAATGAATAAATGATTATTTAAATCAAAAATAATATTTAAAAAATAATAAGCTTAAGAATCGTCCGTTATTTTGTTTTTTTTCTCTATTCATTTTGACATCTCTATTACACACTACAAATAAAACAAGAAATAAAATAAAATCATGCGTCAAGCACAGATTATGAAGCACTGTCCAACACATTCAGAATAATGTAATAAAACTGCACCGTCTAAAAAATTAAAATATTGTGTCTCGCTTCACAATATGGAAATATATAACGAATTTCAAAAAAGAATTTCAGCTGTTTCCCTCTAGAATTGGAAAATCGTCCGTTATTTTGTTTTTTTTCTCTATTCAATTTGACATCTCTATTACACACTACAAATAAAACAAGAAATAAAAAAAATCATGCGTCAAGCACAGATTATGAAGCACTTTCCAACACATTCAGAATAATGTAATAAAACTGCACCGTCTAAAAAATTAAAATATTGTGTCTCGCTTCACAATATGGAAATATATAACGAATTTCAAAAAAGAATTTCAGCTGTTTCCCTCTAGAATTGGAAAATCGTCCGTTATTTTGTTTTTTTCTCTATTCATTTTGACATCTCTATTACACACTACAAATAAAATAAGAAATAAAAAAAAATCATGCGTCAAGCACAGATTATGAAGCACTGTCCAACACATTCAGAATAATGTAATAAAACTGCACCGTCTAAAAAATTAAAATATTGTGTCTCGCTTCACAATATGGAAATATATAACGAATTTCAAAAAAGAATTTCAGCTGTTTCCCTCTAGAATTGGAAAATCGTCTGTTATTTTGTTTTTTTCTCTATTCATTTTGACATCTCTATTACACACTACAAATAAAACAAGAAATAAAAAAAAATCATGCGTCAAGCACAGATTATGAAGCACTGTCCAACACATTCAGAATAATGTAATAAAACTGCACCGTCTAAAAAATTAAAATATTGTGTCTCGCTTCACAATATGGAAATATATAACGAATTTCAAAAAAGAATTTCAGCTGTTTCCCTCTAGAATTGGAAAATCGTCCGTTATTTTGTTTCTTTCTCTATTCATTTTGACATCTCTATTACACACTACAAATAAAACAAGAAATAAAAAAAAATCATGCGTCAAGCACAGATTATGAAGCACTGTCCAACACATTCAGAATAATGTAATAAAACTGCACCGTCTAAAAAATTAAAATATTGTGTCTCGCTTCACAATATGGAAATATATAACGAATTTCAAAAAAGAATTTCAGCTGTTTCCCTCTAGAATTGGAAAATCGTCCGTTATTTTGTTTTTTTCTCTAGGGTCATTCCATGTCAATTCAACCAATTTTTCCCCCATTTGTAACCCGACCCACAGGGATTTGGATGAAACTTTGTGTGCACATTAATTCTATCATGAAATGATTCCATCAGAAAATTTTCCTTCCCAGACCTCATAGTTTGTGAGATATGGGGGGTCCAATTCTTAGGTTTTTCTCAAATCGCACATTTCTGAGTCTGTATTCTGAGATTGCAGTTCCATCTTCAAAAAATTGTTTCTATCGATCTAAAACATGAATCATCCTAAAAATATCACTGTAAGAAGATAAAAAGATGCAGATTTTAATAAAAAATATTTAAAAAAATTATTTGTAATATTTAGGATAAAAAAAGTCAGCCAAAGTTGGGAGTTATGGTTATTTTTCCAAATTTTTGTGACTTCACGAAAAAGGCTGTACACAAAAAGGCAAATTAAATTTCCCATTTCTTTTTGTTTTAAATAAAAGTTTACACTTTGGGCTTTCTATCTATGAAATAAAAATGATGTGTTTCGCATGGTTTATGCAAAAATTTTGGGTACTTTCCAATTAGCCGGATGAGTGCTTTTTTTTTATATATTACATATGCACACAAAAAAGCAAATGAAATTTACCATTTCTTTTTGTTTTAAATAAAAGTTTACACTTTGGGCTTTCTACCTATGAAATAAAAATGATGTGTTTCGCATGGCTTATGCAAAAATTTTGGGTACTTTCCAATTAGCCGGATAAGTAATTTATTTTTACATATTACATATGCACACAAAAAAGCAAATGAAATTTCCAATTCCTTTTTGTTTTAAATAAAAGTTTACATTTTGGGCTTTCTATCTATGAAATAAAAATGATGTATTTCGCATGGCTTATGAAAAAATTTTGAGTACTTTCCAATTAGCCGGATGCGTGTTTTATTTTTACATATGTACATATGTATAGATCTATATAAATGCAGATATATTATACATGTACATATGTATGTATATATACAGTATATTGATATATATATATGTATAACACTGGTGCCCGTCTAACCAAAAAGTACCAAATTTTGCCTTGTTTTGAGAATCTGCACCAATTAAAAGGAAAAAAAATCTGACTAAGTTTAGCTGTGGTACTTAAATAATTACTGGAATTACTATGAGTTATTGAATTTAATGCATGTTTTTTTTTAATTCTCAAAGTAAAGTTTAGGCTTTGTTTTTTCTGATTAAAAAAAAATCTGACTGTAATATGTTTCCCCATTAAATTTAGTGAATGGTCCATATATATTTCATTTCGGTATTTAATAATGGGCATTTTTTGATAATCTAAAGAATCTCTTACTTTTATTTTCAATAATTAAACTCAAAACAGATTTTTTTTTTTTTTTTTTTTGTACAGTATAAAATAGAAAATTTTTTCTCCTCGCATTTCCATTCTTTCTTTCGAATGCTTATATATTAATTATTTGTGTTTAAAAAATGTTCAAAACCTTGTATTTCCTTTCCTTGGTTAATTTTAATCAGTTTAAATATTTATATTGGCAAGTTTAAATACACAAATATTTAACAGAACTTAAATTTGTTTCTATAGTCTGAAAGATTTAATTGCACCTGCCTTGTATAAACACCTTCTGATAAAGGCAGGGTAATGTTCGTTAGTATGAAAGCAGATGTTTTGAAATCAAGTTAATCAAATTATTGTCATTCTGTTGTTTCTTATCATAGAAGAATGATTTAACTTTTACTGTGCTACTAAAAATATGTTCTGATTGTTACATATTTTATAGTTTGTGATATGTATAAATACTTTTTTGTTTTATTGTTGTAATATGGAGCCTGATATTAAACCTTCTACTAGTCTTCAGGCTTGCAGTATTGTAATATTAAATGGTTTAGAATGTCACAAAACTAGCTACACAAATAACAGAGAAATAGACTACATTGATAATCTCTGTGATTCAGAAAAAGAACTTTTATTAGTTAGGACTATTGCATTTATAAAACAAAAAATTAAGTGAAAACAGTTTGATTAATATATGTGAGCATCACAGAATTTCGCTCTTAATGAAGTATGAATTATATAAATGTGGAGAACCATTTAAGCGGCATTAAAAGCAAGTGAAAAAAAGCAATTAGGGAAATTAATAGAGATTTATATAGGGCCGAAAAAGTAAACCAAAATTGAAAGTTATGAATATTTTTACGAAATTTTATGAGTTTATGAAAAAGTCTCTACACAAAAAGGCAAATGAAATTTCCAGTTTGTCTTTGTATCCAATAACATTAAATTCAGTAACTCATAGAAACTCCAGTAATTATTTAAGTACCACAGCTAAACTTAGTCAGATTTCCCCCCCCCCTTAATTGGTGCAGATTTTCAAAACGAGGCAAAATTTGGTACTTTTCGGTTAGACGGGCACCAATGTTATACATATATATATCAATATACTGTATATATACATACATATGTACATGTATCATACATCTGTATTTATATAGATCTATACATATGTACATATGTAAAAATAAAACACGCATCCGGCTAATTGGAAAGTACCCAAAATTTTTGCATAAGCCATGCGAAAGACATCATTTTTATTTCATAGATTGAAAGCCCAAAGTGTAAACTTTTATTTAAAACAAAAAGAAATGGGAAATTTCATTTGCTTTTTTGTGTGCATATGTAATATATAAAAATAAAGCACTCATCCGGCTAATTGGAAAGTACCCAAAATTTTTGCATAAGCCATGCGAAACACATCATTTTTATTTCATACATATAAAGCCCAAAGTGTAAACTTTTATTTAAAATAAAAAGAAATTGGAAATTTAATTTGCCTTTTTGTGTACAGCCTTTTATGTGAAGTCACAAAAATTTGGAAAAATAACCATAACTGTCAACTTTGGCTAATTTTTTTTATCCTAAAAATTACAAGTAAATTTTTTAAATATTTTTTTATTAAAATCTGCATCTATTTATATTCTTACAGTGAAATTTTTGAGATGTTTCATGTTTTAGATCCAGAGAGACAATTTTTTGAAGATGGAACTGCAATCTCAAAATACAGACTCAGAAATGTGCGATTTGAGAAAACCCCAAGAATTGGACCCCCCATATCTCACAAACTATGAGGTCTAGGAAGGAAATATTTCTGATGGAATCATTTCACGATAGAATTAGTGTGTACACAAAGTTTCATCAAAATCCCTGAGGGTCGGGTTACAAGGTCTGGTTGAATTGACATGGAATGACCCTCTATTCATTTTGACATCTCTATTACACACTACAAATAAAACAAGAAATAAAAAAAAATCATGCGTCAAGCACAGATTATGAAGCACTGTCCAACACATTCAGAATAATGTAATAAAACTGCACCGTCTAAAAAATTAAAATATTGTGTCTCGCTTCACAATATGGAAATATATAACGAATTTCAAAAAAGAATTTCAGCTGTTTCCCTCTAGAATTGGAAAATCGTCCGTTATTTTGTTTCTTTCTCTATTCATTTTGACATCTCTATTACACACTACAAATAACACAAGAAATAAAAAAAAATCATGCGTCAAGCACAGATTATGAAGCACTGTCCAGCACATTCAGAATAATGTAATAAAATTGCACCGTCTAAAAAATTAAAATATTGTGTCTCGCTCCACAATATGGAAATATATAACGAATTTCAAAAAAAAGGATTTCAGCTGTTTCCCTCTAGAATTGGAAAATTGTCCGAAATTTTCTTGCCCTGTATATTATATAAATATTTGCGTCTATTAACAACATGCATTCCAAAAGTTAGTTCTTTTGACCGATACGTATATTTCAACTAAAAATTCCACTTCAGCAATTTTCTCTAATAAGAAGAATGGTATATGAATACTTTTTTGCAGCCTTGTATACTAGGTATAGAATCTATATACAAAAGCAATATACCAAAAACTAATTAAATTTAAAAGACCATGCCAAATTTTAAAATATACTCTCAAGCAATTTTTACGGAAAGACATCACTGTAACCGATTTATTTTGTATGTTCCTCAAAATTAATAAGAAATGCTACAAATGATCTGTTTTAACGTGATTATGATTTCAGTGATTATGTCAGTTTCAGTACATTTTAAACAGTGTAATGCTCTATTAAAATACTCTAGAAACGACTTTTCCCCATGTACCACAATGTAATCGAATTCATTTGAATGTACCTGTAAATGAACAATTAGTCGTAGATATTTCATATGCCATACCAAACATTCTTTGATGACCCTAAATAAACTTTATAGATTCCATTTAAATCCGACTATATTTATGGGATTTAGAGCGTGGAGAGACAGACAGGCTAACCGAACGCATACGCACCTTTCATCTTTGTTGGAAAGTGGAAAAAAGTTAATTATTTAGATAGGGCTTTATATAAATAATGGCTTTGTTTTATCAATTTACAAATATTCATCAGAAAACCGTGCATCGCATTTTAAATATAATAAAAAATTTTGTACAAATCAAATATCATATATTTATTGCAAATTATAAACAATATTTCAGATAATCAAATCGTTTGTTTGATACCTTACTTGTTTAAAATTTATGTGTTACCATATTCCCATTCTTTCTAAATCTATGGAATATTTTAATAAATATGAATAAATGCGGACATAATATTGATTTTGTTACTGATTTATATTACACTGCAAATGTCTTATTGTAATTAATATAAGGGAAATAATTTTTTAGTTTAAATACAGAAACTAAAAGTCAATATTATGGAGTGCGAGGCCTCATATTTAAGATCATATTCAAGATTAGAATGAACTTTTAGGGCGAACATTACAGTTATCGAAGATTAATAGACAGGAAGAAACAAAATTACAAATAATTCCTCGTTTCATAATAAACATTTATCCTAAATTCGCCAATTTTTAACTTATATTATTACTTCGTTAGTTATTCCACAGTTTTTAAAGATCTCTTCAAATCTGCTTTAATTCGTCGAAAGTTAATTCTGCGCCGAGAATACAAGCCGTCGTATTCTATAAAAATATGTTATTTGTTTTTTCTCGTTTTTTCCTCTTCACGGAACTTCGATGCTTTTAATCTGAAAAACAGAGCTACTCTTATTTTTACGCACAACGTAACATTGGAATATCCAATCAGAATTTAAGTGAAGCAACGAATAATGAATATTTTCCACGGTAAAAAAAAAAAAAAAAAATAGTCGTTGGGGGACCACCGTAATACATACCCATCTTTGATATGCATAACATAAAAAATGAACATAAAATCCATGTAAACTATTTATAAAATTTATCGCAATGTCAAAACAAAATTTAAACACATATTTAAATAGTTTTAATATACGTAATAATCTCTATCAATGAATTGCTGATGAGCCAATTTCGACAAATTATATACAACGCCAAAATACTCAAGTACTACCGGATTGCGTAAAAGAAACATCCTTATAACTCCAAAAATAATAATCATATTAACTAACAATTTACTGCATCGAATTAAGCGTCCCAATTCCAAATAAAATATATCTTTGAATTAAAATGTAAATGAAATGCAGGGTCTTGAAAAGTCGAAGAATGTGGAAAACAGAGTTACAAATATCTCGACAACTAATAATCTGATCGACTTCGTTCTTTACGCAAAATTTGTGTTATTTTATATCCTTGTATGTCCACTCCTTAAAATAAAACATTTCAAAAAAATTTGTTTACCACTCACGTATAAAAACATTTCATATTTATTTACTTAGAAGGTGTCACAAATAAAAATTAAATTGAAGAGTTGACATGTTTCGGTTCATTAATAAGAACCGTATTCATAACATATAAAATCAGTAGAAAATTAAATGACACTGGATATAAATAATATCCAGTATATCCAGTATAATATTTATATCCAGTGTCATTTAATTTTCTACTGATTTTATATGTTATGAATACGGTTCTTATTAATGAACCGAAACATGTCAACTCTTTAATTTAATTTTTATTTGTGACACCTTCTAAGTAAATAAATATGAAATGTTTTTATACGTGAATGAAAAAAGGTGAAGTGATTTTGTTTTAGTTTTTGAAAAAACGAAAGCTAACAACAGTTTTAACATTGTTTACCACTCGTCAGAACAAATTTTTCGAGAGTCCGAAAAAAAAAACAGTTCCGAATAATCAAGGTAATGGATATTACCTTGGCTATAAATACCTATAAATACCTGGCCTACAAATAGACTTCGCCCCATTCTTACATACTAAGCACAGACAAAGTTTCAAGTCTCTACCTCAATTTGTTCGGGTGGTAGAGCGATTAGAGTCAGACAGACACACAAACACACAAACGCACGGACGGCAATTTTTTTCCTAAAAGTATGTTTTTCAAAATCGCCAGTATCTGAAATGTGCAAATCCGTCAAAAAAATTTCGAATTTCAAAACGATAGCAATATTTACCCTATACTACGTATGATGTGTAATTAATAATCTCACATGATATACGCTTTAAATATTCATTTAAAACTGAAGACTCAAATTAAGAGTTATAAATATAAGTAAAGTTTCCAAAATTCATTTTGTTTGTTAATTTCATAATTTTTAAACTGCATTATCGTCTTTCTTTTTTTTTAAATTATGTTGGAGAGAATAAAGCACAAGTATCTTCTTAAATTATTAGTGTATATATATGTTTATTGTCATAATTTTTTACAGAGATGATGTATTTAGAGTATTCGTCTCTTTTCACTCTTCTGGGCATTTTATTTTTCTTTTAGAAGCAATCACATTTCTGTGGAAATTTGAACCTTTCCTTCAAATTGTGAAGATTTTGACCATTTTTTTTAAATAATAGCGATTACTCATTTCTAGATTCAAGTATTCGTAATAAAAACATTATTAATTTTATAATTTCAAATAATATTTATTAGAATTATGAGCATCACTATTAAAGGCTAAAACAACAAAACCATCGCTATGGTGCAGGGCTCCTGTGGACATGAATCTGAATATTAAACATTATAAAAATATTTTTTCCCATAAAATGTGTTAAACGTGTGAGGAATGTCCCTAATAAAGTCACTTTGGTGTGGCGTCGATGTTCTAACGTATGTGGCGCCCTCTATCTACTGTTAACTGAGGGTTTTTTTTAGTTTTTATGCATATTTCTAGCTCTATCTTCAGTTTGCAAAGTATAAAAGCTGTAAGTTGTGAGTTGGAGGGTGTGTGTGGTGAGGTGAGTTAGGAAGAGCCTCCAGCGACGAGTAGCAGAGCTGATGTGTAACTAATGAAAGTAGAGAGACTCAGTAGAAGAGTTCGGTAAGAGTTATTTCAGAGCAAATTTGCACTGTGGGTGTTTAAAATAAAGATATTTGTGCAGCCACCGGCTGTTTATTTACATGTTAGTAAAAAATAGTCCAAGAACTGAAGAGATGAGCTGAATTATTGATTTGAGCCGGATTTAGTTGTAGTGTGAGTAGTAATGTGTTCAATTGTCAAAAATACCGAACTTTGCTTTACTCCCCGTTTCCACAATTACAGTAAATAAAAATTTTCGTTTTTAATTCTGCTCAGAATATGTCTTTATTATACCGACACGTCACAAACGAAATACATTACATTGTCGATTATCCGGAAACCGATTTATCGGATTGTCTAATTAACCGGATCAATCAACGATCATACATTTCCCCCCACCTATTCAAGACTTTTTTAAGCGAAAGGACTTTCGCCACGGTAGGATGAATTCGACTGGACTTCACGAAAGTTTACTGTTATATAACCTTTTTCTAATCCTGAAATAATAAAAGTGCCAACAAATTTAAAAAGTTGATCTTAAACCTCAATCTTAAACCTCTATTTAAAATTTCTAAAATCCTGACCTACAGTAGATGGAATTGTAGCTGTAGTTAAAGAATTCAACACATTCAAAGCTGTATTCGAAATTTTAAGGCAGAAATGCATAGAAATCAAGGTATTTTCAACTGATGAAGATGTTTTGTGCAAAACAGCTAATATGTTTGTAAGAGATTTACAAGTTGACCAATTTTTAGAAAAATTAAAGATTCATACATTTCTATATACAACAGCACATTAAATACTAAATTTCCTTTCATTTTCTTGCTTTGCAGCGCAAAACATTTGCATATTTTTAATTGGGTGCTGAAAACAAAATAAAACTAGTCAGATGTGGCAATGCCAAAACTTTTTTTTGTCTGGTGCATCTTAATACTTCCCGAAAAATGCAGCATAGCGACGCCACCGTTAGGTGGTTTAAACTAAAGTCTAGTCAACTACAACTTATGACAAGATATAATTAAATCAGAATTTTAATGAAAATGACATATGAGATCGATGAGTGATTAATAATATATTATTAAAAAGTACTTTATCTTGGACAGATTCTTTCAGTAAATGCTGATAATTTCAAAAAAAATTTCTTTTTTCAACATGAATCAACAGATTTGCAGGCTTTTTACAAAGGACATCCAAATTATTAATTTAACAAATATGAAATATAAAGTATCTTTGCTTATTCCTTGCAATGCAGATAAAAGCACTATAAATATCATATATAATTTTACATGTCATTATTTACGGATAAAAATGTCACTATAATCAAATAAACGAAACTGAAAATAATATGCTTCTTTTGTCTACTAATAATTACATCAAAACTAGTTTATAACATGAAAACAGACCATTTTCATAGTGAACTAGCATACCGTAATACGCAGCACCATTTCCTCATTTTTTCAATCATTAAAATAATTAAAATCTGAGAATGTCCATTAGGTGCAGTTTGGTTGACAATGTCTTTGGTTACATACATAAGTAAGATATATAAAAGCAAAATTTTGAGATTTTTGAAGAAATTTTATTGGGGCTCATTATAACTATTTTTATTATTGCTATTATTTCATTAATTAATTAAAACAGCTATTTTTTTCAGAGAATGTCCCGAATAAGCAGAATCAGTCTTTCTTTCAGAACATAATCCACTGGTACATTTACATGAAACTTCCGTGACTCAAAAAGAAGGCTCCCAAATTAGACAATAAACAATTTATATTTTTTTTCTAATGCAGGTTTTTAGAAGGAAATATTGAAAAGTATGAGATGTGTTAAGTTTTGTCAAAGATTCAAGAAAATTCCCGGCAATGCAATGTTATAAAAGCGACTTAAAAGTGAAAGGTTTAATTTAGTTAAATGTATAGAAAAATATTTTTCCTTCCATAAACGTTTTCATACATTATTTAACTTCACAATTTTGTATGCATATTTAATATTTGCTTTATCGCTTTAAAAGTTATTGCGAAAAACAAGATGTGTGATTAAATATTTATTTTATTACAAAATACATAAGGAATAAATTATTTAAATTTATACAGTTGCTAAAAGTTCAAATATCTAAGCAAGTTTCAAGTAAAAAAGTTTGAAATTCATATATCTTATTCAAATATAACTAGATACGTAAAAATGTAAATGAGGAAATTTATCTGTTCTTAAATGGTATTTATCTGTTCTTAAAAAACTATCTCCCAAACTTTTTGCTTTTCTTAAAAGAGTTTGTTGTCTGAGGTATTTTCCTCAAAAACGAAATATATTCAAAAATTTTAAGAATTACATTCGTATCACTTCTGCATTTTAAATTCAGTAATTTATGGCATATTTATTTATACGGCAGTTCCATTAAGTATTCAAAATTTCAATTTGTAGGTTTCTAAGCATTATTATCTATCCATAGCAATGCACAATTCCCATTCACTCAAAAGTCTGTCAAATGCTTTAGAGTAAATTTTATGCAAAAACTTTTATTATAACGCTCGCATAAATATTACTTGAAATCTTTTCAAATGTTTCCCCTGTTTTTAAAGCAGATTTTCTATTTCCAAAAAAAATATCTTAAATGTTTACGTCAGAAATACTTATACCAAGTATATATATATCAGAACCATGCGAACACTTTCAGTAAATACTATTTATAGATAGTAAATACTAATTTCAAATATATTCCACTTTTTAGTAAATACAATCTTCATTCAACCATTCATCTATTATGTTCTTTTTCATTCGCATATGTTTAATTATTTCCCATATTGCGCAAAATTTCATACCATTTTTACTTCATTATTAACCTTTCAAAATCTATTTTTATTATTATTTAATATACTGCATATTATAAATGCATGTAGAATATCTTTCCTTCCGTAAAAGTTTTACATAATTAATTTAACCATTTTCTATGCATATTTAATATTTACGATATTTCTTTAAAATTTATTACTGGAAAAGAGATGCTGCTATAAATATTTATGTTATTAAAAAATATATAACCCTTAAACTATTTAAATTTATACAGTTAAAGCTAAAAATTCAAATACCTAAACAAGTTTAAAGTCAAAATCATACATTTTATGTAAATATAACTATATAGGAAGAAATGTAAATAATGGTAATTTATTAGTTCTTAAATGTTACCTATAAGCATTTTGTTTAATAACGAATAAAAATCTACATCTTAAATTTGTATAACCTGTTAGATGTGTTTGTTGTTTGAGGTAAACTCCTCAAAAACAAAATATATGCAATATTTTTAAGAATTATTTTATTTAACTACATTTTTAAATTGACATTTTATTTAATATTTTTTTTTATGCATTATACCTGGTATCTTTTAATTTTTTTTATTTCTTGGTTTCTATGCGTTATTAAATGTCTGTAACAATGCATAATACCAATTCATTCATCATTTTGTCAAACAGGATACTTTAAAGTACATCTTATGTAAAAACTTGTATTAATAACGTTCGAGTGAGCATTAGTTGAAATATTTTGAAAAAGTTTATTTTTTATTTTTAAAGCAGATATTTCAATTAACGTGCATCTTATATTGTAAAATATGAATAACTACATTTTAAGGGAGACCCGTAAGAAAAAACCCAAAATTTTTATTATTGATTTTAAAGTAATGAATTTTGGTGTACTATTTAAGAATCTTCTTGTAAGGAATAATTGGCAAAAAAATTCACTTTTTATTAAAAAGTATATTTTTTATGGGGATTTTTATGATCTTTTTTCGTCGAAAAATACACTTTTTAAAATTACTACTCCTCATTCAATTTTCAATATTTTGGTATTACTAAAATTTTTTAAATAGTGTTATAGTATATAGAAAAGAACTAAGGAGAGATATTTTTAATTTTCTATTTTAATCAGCTAAAAAAAAAATAAAAATAAAAATACGCATGGTAAATTTCCTTTAGTTCGTTACAATTTTCATGTTTACCAATTTATGTAAAATTTTCAGAAATAGTTAAAAAATATATATCTCCTTACTTTTGTTGCAATTTTTTTTAAGATTCTAAAAACATAAACACTTTATTTCTAAATCATTTTACCACTGAGCCTTAGTACTTTGAACTTAGGCAAAATATGAAAAAAGTCATTTTCAGGAAAACACGTTTTAAATGGCCGCTAGTCCTTTAAACTCTATAGTGAGTATAATTTAAAAAGCTCGTTTTTTACCTGTTACAAGTGTCCCCGAGTTCTGAAATTTTGCATGGATATTCGCAAATATGTATTTTATTGTTTTCCGAGAAAAAAAATGAACTTATGATGATTTTTGGCCGAAAATGGGGTACGGGTCCCCTTTAAGTCGTTAAAATTATACATTTCATGAAATCAAACTTAAGAAGCACATTTATTTTATAAAAGTATGTTTTTTCGTTACTCAAGTAAATTTATGACTGAAACTGAAAAAAAAAAAAAAAAAAAAAAAGTTTTTCTCCATACAAAATCATGTTTGTAAATAGAAATTAATTTTCAAACATGCATCCTAAATAAAAATTACATTTTGTATTTCCAAAAAAAAAATATTTTAAATATTTACATCGAATTTATACAAGGTAGATATTTTCAGAAAATGACCCAAATAAGGATATTATGTCTTTCATTTAGATAATTGTTCATTAAATGGTATCTGTGATTTATACTACTCAAACAGTACAGGCTCCCAAATTATTCAATAAATAATTCATTATTTTTTCTAATAGAGGTCTTTAAAAGAAAAAAAATGAAAACTGGGAAATATGTTCAACTTTGTCCGGTATTTAGGATAGTATATGGTTATGAAATATCTTAAAAGCGACCTAAAATGTTGATATAATTAATTTAATATAATGTATATAAAAATACTTTTTCAGCCATAAAAGTTTCCATACATATTAAACTTAACAATTTTCTATTCATATTTAGCATTTACTGTAATTCTCTAAAAGTTATTTCAAAAAATAAGATGTGTGAATAAATATTTATTTAATTAGAAAAGGTATAACCCATAAATTATTTAAATTTATACAGTTGCTAAAATCTCAAATATATGAACAAGTTTGAAGTAAAAAGTTTCAAACTCATATATTTTATGTAAATATAAGTAAATACATAGAAATGCAAATGATGTCAATTTATAAGTTCTTTACTGTTATCTAAGCATTTTGCGTAAAAATGAAATAAAAATCTATCACTGAAATTCTTTACTTTTCATTTGTGAAATTCTTTAACATATAATTAATGTTGCAAAATATGGATAACTACATTGTAAGTCGTATTTAAAATTATACATTCCATAAATTCAAACTAGGAGTTGCATTTATTTTACAAAAGTTTTTCGTTATTTTACTTATACTTTCATTGAAAAAAGATTTGCTCCTCCATATACAAATCATGTTTCTATATAGACATTTATTTCAAAATATGAATTGTAAATAAAAATATTATTTTCTATTTCCAAAAAATATCCAAAATGTTTACATCGGAATTAAGTTCACCAAGTAAATATTTATTATAACCATGCTAACATTGTCAGTTAATACTAGTTATATCTAGTAAATATTTATTGTAATCAGACTCAGCTTTTCAGTAAATGCAATCTTCATTTATCCATTCATTTATTCCGTTCTTATTCCTCGCATATATTGAACTTTCCCCACATTGTGCAAAATGCCGTAATTTTTTTTATTATTTATAAGCTTTCAAATTCTACTCTTAAATTATTATTTAATATAATGTATATTAATAAATACATATAAAATATGTTTTCCTTCCATAAAAATTTTACATAGTTAACTTAATATTTTTCTATGAACATTTAGTTTTTGCGGTATTTCTTTAAATTTTATTTCTGAGAAAAAGATGCTTGAATAAATATTTATATTATAAAAAATATGTGCAACCCTTAAATTATTTAAAATTAAACAATTAAAGCAAATACCTAAACAAGTTTAAAGTCAAAATTTTAAACTCACTTATTTTATGTAAATATAACTAGGTAAGTAGAAATGTAAATTATACTAATTTAAATGTTATCTAAGCATTTTGTAAGAAAAAAGGAAATAAAAATCTATCTCTTAAATTCTTTAAACTTGTTAGATCAGTTTGTGGTCTGAAATATTCTCCTTAAAAATAAAAAATACATAATATTTTTAGGAATTACTTTCGTATAACTTCTATATTTTTAAAATGATGTTTTCTTTTATATATTTTATATTTTATTTCCGATATATATTCAAATTTTCAATTTCAAGATTTTAAAGTAATATTATTCACCTGTAACAATCCATATTTCCCATTAATTCATCAGTTTGTAAAATATGATGCTTTAAAGTGAATTTTATGAAAATCTTTTATAATTCAAATTCTTTTACATTCAAATAAACATTGTTTGTAATCTCTTGAAAAGGTTTTTACAAATTTTATAGCAGGTATTTAAATTTACTTATTATGAATAAAAATTCATTCTCCTATGCTAAATTTTCCTGCATTTGTCGAGAATTTCATGCGTATTTTTTTTTCGTTATAACCTTTCAAATCCTATTTTTATATTATTATTAAATGTAATGCATATTAATAAATACATATAAAAATACATTCCCTTCTATAAATGTTTTACGTATATAACTTACCAAAGTTGAATGCATAATTAGTATTTACTGTATTTCTCCCAACTTTATTTCTGGTTACAAGATGCGTGAATAAATATTTATAATATTAAACAATATATATCCCATAAATTATTTAAATTTATACGGTGTTAAAGCTGAAATATCTAATCAAGTTTAAACTTAAAATTTTCAAATTCATATATTTTATGTAAATATAACTAGATACATATAATTGTGAATGATGGTAATTTATTAGTTCTTAAATGCTATCTAAGATATTTGTATAAAAACGAAATAAAAATCAATCTCTGAAATTCTTTTTTTTTTTCATGTTAGAAAGATTTGTAGTCTGAGAAATTCTCGTCAAAAACAAAATATATTCAACATTTATAAAAATTACTCTTGTATCACTCCTGGAATTCTAATTTGAAAAATTATGGAATATTTATTTACACAGCAATTGCAATATATATTCATATTTTCAATTTGTAGGATAATTTGTAAGCAATTTAAGCAATTTAATCAATTTGTAAGCAATATTAACTACCTGTAACAATAGACAGTTCCCATTCATTCATCAATTTGTCAAATATGATTCTTTCCTTTTATTAATAAAGTTCGAGTGAACATTATTTGAAATCTCTTGAAAGTCTTTTCACTATTTTTAAAGTAGATATTTAAATAAACATGCATTTAATACGGCCGAATATAGATAATTACAATGTAAGTCTCATTAAAATGTATACATTCCGTGAATTCAAACAAGGAAGTACATTTATTTTTAAAAAGTTTGTTGTTTCGTTACTCATTTTTTTTTTCAAATCACTTTATAGCAGAAACTAAAAAAAGCATTTCTTTATACAAATCATGTTTGTATACCACCCTAAATTAATACACACTTTTGTAATACACCCTATATGCATCATAAATAAAAAAATATTCTTTATTTCCAAAAAACTATCAGTTAATCCTTACATCGGAAGTTATACAAATTAATAGTTTTTATAACCATGTGAACATTTTCAGTAAATAATAGTTATGTCTAGTAAATATTTATCGTAAATGTACTTTACACTAAATGCAATCTTCATCCAACCATTCATTTATTTTCTTCTTATCTGTTCGCATATGTTAAATTTTTCCGCATCTGTACAAAATTTCCTATATATTTTATTTGTTATATGTTGAAACTCTTGAGTTGTCAAATCTTTTTTTACATTAGTATTTATTATAATGCATATTAATAAATACACATAAAAATATATATCCTTCCATGAAAGATTTACCAAGTTAACAATTTTCTATGCATATAATAGCATTTACTGTATTTCTTCAAAATTTATTTATGTGAAAACGCGCGTGGATAAGTTTTTATAAGGTACCCTGGGGTAATTACGCCACGTTAAGGTTCTACCAATTTTTACGGCTTAATCTTAGACTGTATTTTTCAAACAAATATAGGATCTGATACAGCAACTCATTGACTATCTATATAAAATAAAATAATTTAACATATATGTATTCATAAAATGTAATGGCGTTTTTTCTTGAGCAATGCTATTTGGCGTTAATACCCACCTATATGGGTAATAACGCCATGCAAACAAAACTATAAAATAATGGCATGTAGATTGCCCAATTCTAAAAATACAAACTCTACAGCTCTAGAAATTGACAAATTGCAATCTAAGCTATTGAAAATGTACAATTTTTCTGTGACTCTGAAAGAAAAAGAATACTGTGGTGGTGGCGGGGGGAGGAGGCAAAAGAATACCAGATTCTAAGCTACGTTTTGCTTAAAAATGATCATTTAAATAGAATTATAAGAAACATTGCACGGATTATTTGAATCAGTATTTATATTACCATGTATGCATTCTATGCGATAGAAAATATTGATTTTTTTGTGAAAGTGAAGGAAAAAGGAGTGAGGGGGAGATTCAACAGAATATAACACCCTGTGTCTCTCTTTGCTTAAAAAGTCCCGCTTAAATATGATTATAAGAAACATTGCATGATCATTCATAATGTAATATTTTAATCATGTGAATTTTTATAATAACTAGAGTTATATGTAATAAATATTTTTGTTAAACCTTAACTGCTGTTAGCGTCTCACATACCGCTGAGTTTTTCAAGTTTCAGAGTTTAACTTGCAATTTTTAGTTTAACTATAGATACCGGGAAAATTTTGTTTCATTTGGAGTCCTATTACTATCTCTAGAAACTTTTGAATAGCTGAATTTTATTTATAATAGTAATGTATATAAGGTTCTATACAAAAATAATATTCTAAAAGTTAATTTAACATTTTATTCATCGTTAGATTAAGCGGTCTGACAGAGCGCTCACAGTAAGTTATGCGACAATTTTTGTCACAGCAGTTGTTATAGTAATCTAGTAAATAGTTTTTAACGCATATCTCCACACTAATGCGGATTCTCCAAACCTACAGTTAAATTGTCGACGTTTTAAAGAGCATGCTTTAATAAATTTTTAATAAATTGAATAAAATTTTTGATTAAAAAATATTATCCCAAAGAGATCTCTTATTCAACTTTATACATAATTCATATGGTTATATATCATTATCTCTATATTAGCAACAAAATTTACCTTTAACTGCTGTTAGCAATCTGACTGAACACTCTACCCCCTCCCTAAAAATAGCGTTTAACTTGTATTTTCCAGTTTAACTATAGTTACAACTGAAATTCTCTTTCGTTTGGAGTTCTCGTAATATTATTAGAAATATTTGAATAGATTAAATTTAATTAGAATTAATTCTGTACAAAAAGTTTAGAGCAGGAGCAGTATTCTATGATTTTTAATCATGGATCGCATTTTAACCTTTAACTAATGTTACCGGTCTCGTAGACCACTATTTTTCTTTTAATTTTTTTGTTTAGCTTGTAATTTTCAGTTTAACTGCAAACATTACCGAAATTTTGTTTCATTTGGAATTTTAGTACTATCACCAGAGACTAAATAGGTGAATATTAAGTATAATATTCTTGTATAAAAAGTTTAGTACAAAAACACAATCCTATGAATTATTCCCGCTTTTTATTCATCTTTCAATTTTATGGTCTCACAAACCGCATCACACTCTTTCGTTACAATTTCTGTCACATCAGTTAAAGGTTAAATTTATAAAGTTTTGAAAAACCGAACGCTGAGAAAGCGGACAGTTAAAATTTCGAACTCGATTGAACAATCCTGTGGAAATTTAATTGAAAATTTCCACTGATTTTGAAGATGTTCGAATTTAAATCTCGAAAACATTTTGATATAGTTTTATTTACAAGAGTTAAAAATTATTTTTTACATTAGTGATTTATATATATATATATATATATAGATAGATAGATAGATAGATAGATAGATAGATATAGATATAGATATAGATATATAATTTAATAAAAAATAAAATAGAGAGATTATTTTTAAGTATTGAGCACCCCCCCTCTTAATCTTACCATTTCAACAATCATGATAATGCTGTCCCATATTAATATATAAACCCCCTTCGGATATAGTTCGGCCACTGTTGGGAATCAACCGGGGTAATAACGCCAATCCCTGGCGTTATTACCCCGGGATACTTATTGCGCAGTAAATCCTAAAATACAAATTATCTCAAGAAGATATCCAAAATCTTCTACAACAATTTGAAAGAACATGAAATACACTACAAATTTATGTAATAAACAAAGTATTCGTGGATAAAAAATGTAGTCTTCAGATCAAAAACCTTATCTCGCAAATTTTAGATCAAGCGTTAATTTTAGTTGCTTGTAAAAACAATAAGACCTAAAAATGAAACAAATTAACTTGAAGTTGTTTTTTGCGATTTATATGACTCAAAACCTTTCTGCGCAGAGCACATGGGTGTCATTTACCTGATTAGTTCATAATTATGCAAAATATAAGCGCTTGGCGTTATTAGCCCAGTGTACCTTATTAGTAAAATAATGTTAAATCCGTTTTTTATTTATACAGTTACTATATGCCCATGCCCATATATCTAAACAAGTTTAAAAACAAAATTTTCAATCACGTTTAATATCTGTAAATATAATTTGATACGTAGAAATGTAAATTATGGTAATTTATTTGTTCGCAAATGTTCGTGTGTAAAAACGAAATGAAACTCTATCACTGTTTTTTTATACCTTGTTAGAAAGATTTGTTTACGGAAATAGTCCCCTCAAAAACAATATTTTCAATATTTTTGAGAATTAAATTTTTATCACTTCTTAATTTTTAATCCAAACTTTACGGCACATCCATTTATACAGCGTTTCCGTTATCTGTTGAAATTTTCGTGACTGGTTTTCTAAGTATTATTAACCTCCCTTAAATATGCACTTTTTGCATTCATTCTTCAAATTTTCAAATATGATGCTTTAAACTGAATTCTATGTAAAAAGTTTTATAAATAATTTCGAATAAACATTGTTTAAATCATTTGAAAAAAGTTATTACTTTTTTTGAAGCAGATATTTAAATAAACATATATCTAATGTTCCAAAATATGCATAACCTCATAGTAAGTCGTATTTAAAATGGTACAATCCATGAAATCAAACAAGGAAGTATATTTATTTTATAAAAGTTTGTTGTTTTGTTACTCATATTTTCATTTGAAAAAAATTTGTAACAAAAATTAACAAAAAAAAGTTTATTTGTATACACACATTAATTTCTAAATATTCATCATAAATAGAAATATCATTTCCCATTTCCAAAAAACTATCTTAAATATTTACATCGGTATTAGTTACATCAAGAAAATATTTACCATGCGAATATGTGAATGATTTCAGTGAATACTAGTTATATTTCATAAATGTTTATTATAACTATACTAAGCTTTTCAGTGAAAAGAATCTTCATTCAACAATTCACATACGTTTAATTTTACCGCATGTGTGCAAAATTTCATACATATTTTTCAGCTGTAATACTTCAAAATCTAATTTTACATTATTATTTTATATAATGGATATTAATAAATACAAATAAAAATATCTTGACTTCTATAAAAGTTTCACACAATGAACTTAATAATTTTCTTTGAATTTATTTACTGTTTTTCTTCGAAATTTATTTCTAGAATCAAAATACGTGATCAAATACACTACTGGCCATTGAAATTGCTACACCATGAAGGCGACATACTACAGACGTGAAATTTAAACAACAGGAAGAAGATATAACAAATAATAAAATCAGCTCATCAGTGTATACTAGATGATAATTTTTTTTAATTAAAATTCATGTACTACTTACAACTAAAGTAGAATAGATTTCCTACAGTTTCGAACAATAAAACTTGTTCATCATCAGGGAAACATTATAAGATAAAAACTAACACGTTACACAGTTGACAAAATACAATACTACTATCCAGGAAGAAGATGTTGCGAAATGCAAATGATTAGCTCTTCAGCGCATTCTGACAAAGCAGGTGCCAGTATCGACACCTACAATGTGTTTAAATGAGGAAATTGTTCAGCTGGTCTCTCACACAGAAATTGCATTTGAGCATTGTTGCCTGGTGAAGAATTGTTGTGATGCCTCGTGTTAGAAGGAGAAATGCGTACCAGCATGTTTTTGACCTTGATAAAGGTCGAATTTTAGTCTACCGGTATTGCGGTTTATCGTATCGCAGTATTGCTGCTCGCGTTGGTCGAGATCCAATGACTGTTCGCCGAATATGGAATCAATGAATTCAGAAGCTAATACGGAACACCGTACGGGATGTCAAGGGTCCCCTACCATTAGCAGCCGAGAAGACAGGCATGTTATCCGTATGGCCGCAATGGATCGTGCAACCACGGCATGAGCCCTGAGTCAAGAAATAGGGTCATTCGCGAGACAAAAAGTACCTACACGAACAGTTTTATGCGTTTGTAGTATGGGATGGACTCTCAGCTCAGAGACCATGGCTACGACTTTCCTTGACGCTGTGTCATAGACAGGAGCGCCTTCAATGGTGTGATCAAGGGCCAACCTGGATGCGCAAATGGCAAGGAGTCATTTTTCAGATGAATCCAGGTTCTATTTACAACATCATGTTAGTCGCATTCCAGTTTGGCAGTATTGTGGCGAACGAACATTGGCAGCGTGAATTCATCATCGTAATAGTGGTCCATCACCTAGCGTGATGGTATGGGATGCCATTGGATACACCTCTCGGTCATGTCTTAATCGCCCTGACGGCACTTTGAACAGTGCACGTTACATTTCTGATATTTTACGACCCATGGCTCTACCCTTTATTCGAGACCTGCAAAACCCTACGTTTTAGCAGGATAATGCCCGTTCGCATGTTTCCGGAACTGTACGGACCTTCCATGATACGGAAAATGTTCGGCTGTTACCCTGGCCAGCACGTTTCCCAGATCTCTCCCCAATAGAAAATGTCTAGTCAATGGTCGCTGAGCGACTGGCTCATAACCATTCACCAGTCACTACGGTTGACGAACTGTGGCATCGTATTGAAACTGCATGGGCATCTGTACCTGTACATGCCATTCAATCTCTGTTTGATTCAATGACCTGGTGTATAAGCGCTTTTGTTACTGCCCGAGATGGTTGTTCTGGGTGCTGATTTCTCAAGACCCAGAATTTGCATCCAAATTTCTTGAAAATTTAATCACTTGTTATTTCTATCATAATATATTTGTCCAATAAATATAATTTTGTTTTCTGCATTTCTTCCTGGTGTATCAATTGTAATGGCCAGTAGTGTATTTATATAATTAAACAACATATATCCCATAAATTATTTAAATTTATACAGTTACTAAAAATTTAAATATCGAAACAAGTTGAAAGTGAAAAATTTCATATTCATTTGTTTTATGAAATACATCTAGACACGTAGAAATGTAAATGGTTTTAAATTATTAGTTCTTAAATATTATCTAAGCATTTTGTGCAAAAACTAAATAAAAGAACTATTTTTTAATTTACTTTTACCTAGTTAGAAAGGTTTGTTGTCTGATATATTCTTCTCAAAAAACAAAAATTTCAATATTTTTAGGAATTACTTTTGTGTCACTTCTGCAGTTTTAAATCGAAACTTAATGGCTTATTTATTTATACAGCATTTCCGTTATCTAATCAAATTTTCAATTTTGTAGATTTCTGAGTATCATTAACCAACTACAACAATGTACGTGCCCCATTCATTCTTCAGTTTGTCAAATATGATCCTTTAACGTGAATTTTAAGTTAAAACTTGTATTAATCACGTTCAAATAAACATTACTTCGAAGCTTTTTCACTATTTCTAAAGCATACATTAAAATTAATGTACATTTAATGTTACAAAATGTAAATTGCCACATTGTAAGTGGTATTTAAAATAATACATTCCGTAAATTTAAACTAGTAAGTACAATTATTTTGTAAAAGTTTGTTATTTCGTCACTCATATTTTTGTTTGAAATACATTTATAACAGTAAATAGAAAAACAAGTTAAGCTCCTATATATACAAATCATGTTTGTACATAAGTATTAATTTCCAAATATGTATCGTAAATAAAAATATTATTTTCTATCCTCCCCCCCCCCAAAAAAAAAAAAAAAAAAAAAAATATCTTAAATGTTTACACCAGAGTTAGTTATATCAAGTAAACATTTATTATAGCCATGCTAACATTTTCAGTAAATAGTAGTTAAATCTAGAAAATATTTATTTTATATTTATAAATGTATAATATCTTTGTTATTATAGCTTTGTCTTTCAATTAATACAATATTCATTCTATTATTTACTTCTTTCGTTCTTAATCATTCGCTTATATTAATATTTCCCGCATCTTTCCTATATCTGTGCACTATTATTTTTTCTGAAGTTTTAACCTTCTAAATGTATTTGCTTTTTCGTTTTAATGATACTATGATACTTATGAAGGTATTCGTATTTTTTCTCTTACTTTAATAAAAATCTTAAATTTGTACACTAATTGTCAGGAGATTGCATCAATAAATTAAATAAATTAAAATAAATATGCTATTCATTATAAGAATTTAGCTTAATTTAAGAGACAAAAATAATTATAATTCATATTTAAACTTCAAGAGAATTATGTATAATCTAAAGCTATTAAAAATAAAATAATGGCTCACATTTAAAAGAAAATGTTTATATGACATGTTTATAAAGCGAATATGAAATGTACCGATATTCGTCAATCCCTCTTACAGATCTAAATATGCTATAAAAAGTCTAAAAAATTTAACTTAAATTTCGGTGAAGATATTATATTAATGTTTAATAATAGTTATGTTATATCTGAAACTACTTCATTGTTATAAAGGGCAGAACAAAAAAATTAAATAGTCATTCAATTATACATTTTGTTTCAATTCTGAAAAATTTAAGCACATTGAGGAATATAATTCGGTACGTCCTTTGTAATTTAATTTTACACTAAAAAATTGCCAGAAAAGATTTTGTGATCTTCTATTTGATACTGTTTGAAGTATGTATTATTCAATTTAATATATTAATAAACGTATAATTATCATTTTTTTTTTTGTAGAAAAATGTTGAAGAAATAAAACCTGTTTTTTACATGGATTATTTATGTATCCTGCTACCAATTAATACAGATAAATTAATATAATCCTTCTTTTACTTTTCATTTTTTAGGGGCGTTCGTAATTATGTAAATACGTAGCACCTATTGTTGTCACTCAGTCCGTCCGTCTGTCCGTTTGTCTGTCCGTCTGTCCGTCCACATATAACAACGCAAAAACTACCCAACCGAATCGTTTGAAATTTAAAATACGTAATTATTACATAATTTTGTCGAGTCATTTCAAATTTTATGAAAATCGGATGGATAGGTCAATTACAGGGACAATCAAAATTATTCCGTTACATTACAGTCAATGGGGAAAATAGTTTCAAACGCATTTTAATCGTTTGAAATTTAAAACGTATATTTAATATATAATTTTGTCGAGTCATTTCAAATTTTATGAAAATCGGATGGATAGATCAATTACAGGGACAATCAAAAGGATTCCGTTACATTACGATCAAAGGGGAAAAAAGTTTCAAATGTATTTTAATCGTTTGAAATTTAAAACGTATATTTATTACATAATTTTGTCGAGTTATTTCAAATGTTATGAAAATCGGATGGATAGATCAATTACAGGGACAATCAAAAGTATTCCGTTACTTTACGATCAATGGGGAAAAAAGTTCCAAATACATTTTAATGCTGTTACACTCATTTGAACATAACAGAATCGACATGAATCTATGAAATATGTACTAAAAATACATTTTGTATAATCTGTGATGCAAAGAATATTTATTATTAAATTACAGGGCCACACAAATGTATTCCACTAAATAATGTTATACGGGGAAACATTGTTTGGGGGGTGTTTTAATTATATTAAACTACTTCACATTTTATGAATAAGATATACGTTACTGAAGTATAATAAAAATTACTTCCTGCATATTTATAAGAACACAAAGATTTCGACCACTATACTGTATCCAAAGTACGCTCTACTATATCAGGAAGATCTGAATATTTTAAAATTTCGTTATCGTACGAACGCACCTCATTTGCTACGCTTCACGTGCAATTTCCAACTTGTTTTATTTCTTATGTGATTTAACTTTTCTATTTAACTCTTAATCTTCTTGGAAATTATTAATTTCCGTTCTAGTTATGTTTTTCGTGAAATTTCCTGATTAATTCTAAAACTAAACATCCAGTTATATCTACATAAAATATGAAAGTTTTGCAAAAAATATTGTATGAAAATTTGTTTGGATATTTGAACTTTTAACATTGGGAAAAAACTTAGATTGAATATGTATTTCTAATTTTTTACATGCTAAAATATACCTCAATGTAACAAGCTCCCCAACAAAATTAATTTATGACTTAATAAATTAATACACACTAAATATGCATAACCACAACATCATAAATCAAATGTGTATATTGGATATCGAAAGCGACTTTTTATCATAACAGAAAAAAATATACCCATGCATTTTTTAGTTTAAACTCATTGTTTCGGTTATTCTACATATAGTGGTGATTTTTAGGTGCGTTCGTAATAATGTAAATATTTAACGCCTATGTAGTCATTCAATCCGTCCGTCCATCTGTGTCTCTATCCGTCTGTCTATATATAATAATTTCAAAAACTCCTAACCGAAATTTAAAATACAATTTTTTTTCTAAAATGCAATTTTATTGAGTCATTTCAAATTTTATAAAAATCATTATGTTACAGAGACAATCAAAAGTATTCCTTCACATTATGGTCAATGGGAAAAAAATAATTTCAAGTGCCTTTTAAATATGTGGCACTCTTTTGGACATTATGTAAATTGTATGGTCTTTAATGTACATACTAAAATATGCATTCTGCAAAATTTGTGGGGTGTGAATAATACTTCAATACACAAGGCCAAACAAAAGTATTCTATTACACAACGGTATAGCGGGAAACATTGATTGAGATGTATTTTAATTATATTAAGCTATTTCACATTTTATGAAATTTATATACGTTGCTTAAGTTTATTGCAGGTTGATTTCTATATTTATAAAAGCATTTCGCATTTACAAGGACACACAAAAGATTTCGGATGCTGTAATGTATCAGAAGTATTTGTACATTTTAAGAACTTCGTATTAGTACGAACGCACCACATTCACTACATTTGACATGCAATTTCCGTACAAAACTTCAGATTATTAATGATTTATATTCATAAATGCATGTTATTTACACAGTAATCAGCTGGTATTAAGGCATTTTCACTTTTGTTTTCTTACAAGAAGAAAATATCGGATTCTTAAAAGTTTAAAAATTCCAGCTTTTGAGGAATTTACGTGACAAGAAGAAAATATCGGATTCTTAAAAGTTTTAAAATTCCAGCTTTTGAGGAATTTACATGTTTTGTATGTAAGAAAAGACGTAAAACATATTTTTACAAAATTTTTATCCTTGAATTTGTCCATGAGTCAGTCTGTATGTGTGGCATAAATTTCATTGTCAATTTACTTCAAGAACAAGTGAACGAAGAATCACTAAATTTTAAATTTAGTTATTCCTTATATTATGTGGTGCTCATTACATTTTGCTGTAAATCATCATGTGGTGTACATTTGCTGTAAATCAGAATTTTCAAAAATAGGTTGAAATTTTTGAAAGGGACCGTCTACAATAATCTCAAAATACATTATTAACACAATGAAGCAAAAAGATGGGGGCTGTATCCCATTATGAATTATTTAATATAAATCATTTATCTTTTAAATCATTTATTTATATTTAATAATGCAAAATCATTTATTATACTAAATAATCTTTTCCAAAATTTTATGATTTGTTGCATGTCAAGATGTATTCAACTGTAAGTACATACAATTTGAACTCTCTGACATATGTAGATTTTTATACGAACACAGTGACATACGACAGATAACAGAGGCAAATAGGGTTTTGTCAGATGAACAAACCCTAAAAAAATAATAAAACTCTTATATATATTATGCATATAAAATTCCAAACTTTGTTAATACACATTTCAAGTGTCAGAGAATTTAAATATTCCTTTAACATTGAAATTAAACTTTATTCGAAACAATAGTATTTCTTAGTTAAACAGATTTTTTTTAACTGTTGATGTAAATAAGAAAAAAAAAATAATTAAACTTGTAGTTGTCTTTTGCGTTTCAAATACAAAATAGCTCATACTGATGACATAAAAACTTGCTAATCTTTTTAAAGTGCAAAACAATAATATAAAGCAAATTAATTGTAATTAAACCTGTATCTAATTATTTGCAATAGGTAAAAACGTTTGTGTTTTTCAGTTTTTCTACATTGTATTTTTTGTCTGATTTCTTAAAACTTTGTTTGAGTTTTCTAGTTTAAATTTTAAGAAATTTCTTTAAAAAATTTGTATTTACATGTAAATGGAATTATTTTGTTTAACATACACGAAATAAAGAGTTTATTGATGTTGAATTATTTTTTAGAAGTTTTGAAAAGAAAAATGCTTAAATTAATCTTTTACACTTTACTTTAATATTATCACTTTGCTATTAACAATAATAAAAATAATAAATTTTTAATTTTCTATATATCATTAGTAAGATGTTGTTCTAATAAAAATAAATTGCATTAAAAGCAGCACAAATGAATGTAAACATTTATAAAAAGTGTGGATTTATTCAAACTATCATAGTAATTTAATAAAGAATGAAAAAATTATTAATTTTTGCACCTTATTCATTGCATTAGAATTGCGGTTTATTACCATACATGTTGAGGAAATGCACAGATATCATACATGTTTTGCTTATGGAACGATATTTTTCTAAGGTCAATTCGGCGAAAACCTTGTTTTCGAATACCAATTACGCATACATATTTAAATTTCTTTTCTATTATTTTAAAAAGGACATAACAATAAATAAAAAAATAATTAAAAACTATAGAAAAAAAATGTATGTAATTTTAAAATAGAAATTAAATGTAAATAAAGATTTGTTAAAAAAATAAACACCAATATTCAGGTTACTATACCAGGCAAAATAACACCATTTTGGTAATAGTCATATATACCTATGACAAGTGTAAAAAAAAAATATTTACGTTGTTTTTCCTTAACATGATTGCACTGAAAAATATCAAACACTCGAAAACGAGTAAGTCGACGCACTCATATCGAATTGAGTATGTTTGAATCAAAAACACATTGCTTTCTCAATTTGGAGCCATCATAAGTTATTAAATCCAAACAGACAATAATTTTTTACCTTGTATTAGTTTATTTCGTTCAGGCTGGCATAAAAGATGCATATTAATGTAAATATTAAATTATGTGTATTTAAAAAAATAGCTTAAAAGTTCTTGCAAATATTAGTCTTGTCAAGAAAAATATTCGATTTGAGTATCTTGCTAATAATTTTGCTATTTTTGTTAATTAAATATCCATTAAATGTGTATTGTTAATAATTGTGATAAAGAAATAAATGCCAGTATATTTTTAATTTTATTTGTGAGTTCGGAAGGCTGTATATAGATATTCATGCACTGTAAAAAAAGGGTCGATCTACTAAAAAAAAATTAGTTTCTCTCAATTACAATCTTACTCAATTACAAGAAAATCTGTAAGAATTACTAGATAAAAGGCTAGCAACGAATAGAGTTAATAGTTTTATATTTTAATAGCTATTACTAAAAGTCACTTGGTGTGGCCGTGATAGCCTAGTGGTCATAGCACCAAACACCAGGCTGAAAGGTCCCGGTCTCTATGCTTGACACCACCAAAAACGCATTGAGTGTATGCAGTGTAAGTACTTGTAAAATAAAAGTGTTATGAAAATCCTGTCGTAGCAGCTACCATGGGTAATGATCTCTGGACTTTCCCTCCTTTTCGGAAGCGTATCAAAATTAAGCAGGTGGCGATGTTTGATACTACCATCTGTTGAGGCCCTGCCGAAAATCTTCCGCTGAAGAAGTGTGTCTTCTTCAAAGGAAGCTCCTGGCTTTGGGCACAGGTCAACAACAAAACTCATTTGGTGGTTCCCGCTAAAAAGTTTTCAGTTATTTATACGAAAAATTCATTTACACAGTTCACAAAATAAATGTTTGTTTCCCTTTCTAAAATTGCGTTTTGAATAGTTACTAAGAATCTGTGGGTAATGATTACAAAAAATAATTTTGGAGATGTTACTAAAATTTGCTTGGTGGCTCATACTAAAAAGTTTTAATTTAGCTATCCAAAAAATTTTTTGTTCAGTTTACAAAAAAAATATTTGTTTCACTTCCAAAAAAAAAAAAAAAAAATGGAATGGTTACTATTTGTACTGTGAGTAATGGTTACTAAAAAAGTCTGTGGAATAAAAATTTACTAAAAAGCTTTTAGTAACCTGATGATTTTTTTTTTTTACAGTGTGATTGAACACAACCACGGAATCAAAAATTAGTACATGTATTTCCCAGTTTTGATTACATTTTGTTCGGAGCTCTTTTGAGTATGTGAAGTACTTAAAAATTGGTGCTTTTTATTGAATTTTGAGAACCCAGTTTTTTCAGTGTACATATATATTTTGTCTCATATAGAGAATTAAAATATAAAACTCATATATGTGTTTTTCTTGAAATATTTGAATTCCTTAACATTGAATTAAAGTTTAACTACAAAAGTAAATCGAAGTCATGTGTATAATTATTTTTTCTTGCCTTAGTCAGAGAAAATATACGTATTCTTCTGATTCATCGAACATATTTACTATACAAAATACTTTTCTGGTATGCCCTGCAAAATATTTGCAGCCAAATTTTAATATTTATTCAAGATAAATTTATCTTTAATCTACTCTACCAGGCAAAATAACACCATTTTGGTAATAGCCATGCATGCTTATATGGCGTGTGTTAAAAAGTTATTGATAACGTTTTCTTTAATATGGTTACATACATATCTTATGTCAAATAAAGAATAAAAACTCATATTTATGTATTTTTTTAAATATTAAAATCGCTTAACATGGAATTAAAGTTTAACTACAAAACAAATGAAATTTAAGTGTGTAATTACATTATTTTTTCTAGCCCTGTTTATAGATCTTACATGTATTCTTCTATTTCATCCAATATATTTGCTATACAAATATATATTTATCCGGTATACATTGCAGGGTATTTCCAGCAAAATTTTAATATTTATTCAAGACAAATTTATCTTCCATATATTTATATTTTAAGAAAATATATTACTAAAGGCTTTCACTGCCAGTGTCTTGTCATATCAAAGGAATTCCAATTACATTTACCAATTTTAACTAATCATATTTCTGTATGAAAAATCATACAGACGATTTATTAAACATAGGAAAACGGGAAAGATGTTTATATTAAATTTTATTAAAAGATGCCCTGAAATGCGAAATATTTATCATGCTTTAATATATCAATATTATGTAACATTTGCTCAATAGAATTAAATCAAATATATCTCCATACATGATGTCAAGCTTATAAAATACCTTCTGTTAATTATGCATGAGTCCAATAACACACTTATATATACAAACCTTCTTTTCAGAGACCGATATTAAATTCTATATTTATCAGTAATTTCTATGTCGCTTCTGAATTTCCAATTAAATCCAAATTAGCATTGCTTTTGAGTTCTAGTCATGTATGATAATTAGCCTTTTGATTCAAATGGATAATAATACTTTGAAATTATATCGTTTTATGAAACCCGTGCACTGTATTATATGAATTAGTTTCATGCTCATAGAATTGTGCTCAATAATGTTAATAAATTGCGAATACGTACATATTCTCAGAAGAAAAAAAAAGTTATTAAAAAAATTACAACGACTGCTTGGAAAAATGTGTGTTCAAAGACAAAAATTTTAGACTTAAATAAATTCTATATTCAAAATAATAATAATAATAAACATCATTTTTATGATGATCAAAACATGGTATACGCAATAAACAGAGTCCTATATTACGTAGCCATGGATTAAAAATTAATATTCCAGTAACAACCATATACAAATTTTAAATGAATTTTTAGTTCTACAAAGTTTAGTTTTTTTTTAATTTTCAGTGCTGCAAGTTTTTAAACTTCTAAACACCAGACATTTTCAATTTTTACACAGTCGTATAAAATGTTTTTTGAAATGCAATTTGTTTGAAAGCTTTTTGTTTTTTTTTTTTAAGTTATTAATTTTTTTGTAGTTTTTAAAATATTTTTTGTCATCGTAGTAACAGACATATTTAATTTCTAGACATTAAACATAAACCAATCAGAAAACGAGTATGTTGCGGAATTCAACATATAAAAAGATTCAGATATGCTTCAGATTCTCAATTCTTTACCGAAGACAATTTTTTTCCAAATAGTTCAAAAAAAATTAGGCAAAAGCATCTTTTCTGTAACTAAAATAATTGAAGAATGAATTTACGGTGAAAATTATTTAAAATTTACTCACATAAAAAAGGAAAATCTCCATTTTCTTTCCCCCCCCCCACACACTCTAAAAAAATTTTATTCAGAGTTTCAAAACTATGTTTTCGAAGATTTTATAAATCTATTATCCTTTGACATAAATAAAAAAGCATATTAAAATAGGAAATGTAACACGAAATTAGATGTTAATTTAAAAGCAGGGTTTTACACAAACATATCCAAAAATATTCATTTCTAATTTCAATTTTAAATGATCTAAAACACCTTGTTTGTGGGACACAACGAAAATGAACCTGTTATGGAAAATGCTACCATTGAAAATAATCGTTATGTAATGTTATTTTATATAATTTTACATGAAATAAATATTTTGCCGGTAAAAAATTATTTCATATCACAACATTTGAAAAATATCTGTAACGGTATGAAGAAATCTCATAAATCAAATGATCTAATTCCGGAAAATTTGGAATTCTGGAATATCTGGAAAATTTTATCTTGCTTTATTTTAAATGTGTATCAAGAAATAATACACTTTTAAAAATAAAAACAAAGATTGTTCACTTACTGAATTAATTCTACTATTGCATATTTTTCATGAAAACATAAAGTTACCTGTACAGAACATGCATTTAATAACTTGATTTCCCTTACTTCATGACTTTCCTATTTCAATTCCATTCCTAGTAAAATATGCTGTCAAAACATTCATTTATACAAATTTATTACGAATAAATTCATAGTCAACGTTAGATTCGCACGTAAAGTATTAATTTTGTATCCAGAATGCAATTTACAGTTGTAATAATTGATACTCAACACATGTTTAACATGTTAATGAAAGGGAACAGTCATGTTAAGCCCGTTTATTCACTCTAAAACAACTTTAGATTCCCGGTGTGCTCATTTTAGATATCAGTTTGTTGGAAAATTATGTAATTAAATAAAAATATGTACTACATATGATATCGTTAGAGAAATCATAAATTCTAATTCACAGAAGAATGGCTTTAAACTCGAATAACAGTTTAACTTTAACAAACTAAATTCAATAAATTGACTGTAAAGGAAATTCATTAAAAATATGTACTTAAAAATAATATTTGTTACCCAGTTTAAAAGTTAATATTCGTTTTTATTACAAAAAAGAAATACTATTTAAATTAATAATTCAGAACAGAAAATAAAATCAACTTTTATGGTTTGTTCGTAACTCGTGATTTATATTTTTAATTTGTAAGATATATTTAGAGTGATCATTTTCTGACAGCAAAGGTAACTTGGGAAATTTCCTTATTACTTGCGACTCAGTTCAAAATAACATATAATTCTTTTTAATTACTTAACCTTTTCGAAATATCTTGAAAAACAAATGAATATTTAATTTGAACGAGTTTAAATATGAAACGTATGTCGTGTGATTTTACGCATACAACGATAGCAATAACGTAATATTTTATACTATTAATTAGTCAATAATGCATAATTATTCATTATTATAATGTATAAATGCACTATCTTATTAATACTGGTATATTTAATCTGCGATTTTGTTTTCTATTTTTAGTAAATTGATTTTATTGACTATAGAGTTATTGTTGCTTTTAACAGACCTACAGGGTGTTTCATAATGACCGGTATATTTGAAAAAACAATAAAACTTAAACGGACAGTGTTAGAAATACACCGTTTGTTGCAACATGTTTGGGACAGCAGTAAATATTCAAGCATACAACTTTCAAAATTACTTAAAATATTCAACAACAGATAGCGCCGCAGGCAATTTGAAAGCTATAGTAGAAAACACAGTCTGTGAGTTCGCCATTCTGTAAAGCCTCTGTCCCTGCCCACGAAGACACTCGCGAGCTAATGCTATTCCTATGGGGAGGCATTTTTATAATAACTCTTTCGCATTTTGACATTGTTTAATAATTTTTTTTGCATTGCATAGCTGAGGTCCCTCTCAAGATCGCTCCTTGATTATAATTTTTGATTGTGGTCGCAGGTGTAAAGTTACTTTTAATTCCAAAGCATTTTGAAAGTGAAAGTAACTTTATAAAAAAATATCTGCGTCTGTAATCAAGCGGCGATCTTGAGAGGGACCTCATCTATGCGATGCAATATATATATATATATATATAAATGTCAAAATGCGTAAGAGTTATTACAATAGGAATAGCTTTAGCCACGTACAGGGACATAGGCTTTACAGAATGGCAAACTCACAGATTGCGTTTTCTACTATAGATTTCAAATTGCCTGCAGCGCCATCTGTTGTTGAAAATTTTAACTAATTTTGAAAGTTGTATACCTGAAAATTTACTGTTGTTCCAAACATATTGGAACAAACAGTGTATTTAAAACGCTGTCCGTTTAATTTTTATTGATTTTTCAAATATACCGGTCACTTTTGAACATCCTGTATATTGTCATCCACGTTTAATTTAAACAGTGCCTTTAAATAAGTGAACGCAGAGAAATAAGCTTACAATAAATTTTTTTTTTTTTTTTTTTTTTTTTTTTTTTTATCGAAATAGCAGCAGATTTTTCAAAACTTGACAATTTTTTAACCATTACGAGAAAACATTTATTCATTTACAGAAGAAGTGTTTTTTCTTGCAAAACCCCCGTAATACTTATCAAAATATCTCACAAACAATAAGTAAAACACACCACAAAAATATTTGCTTGATGATAATTGTCGGATCGATTAACTTACATTACGAAATTTTCAATGAGAAAAGAAGCATTTGTTTGTGAAGCTCCCAAAATGCTTGCCCGGAAATGCACAATAAGCCAAGTAAGAAAAATCAAGACAGAATTATATTGACGATAATGACAGCATCGATATCTTGCCATTAAGAGAAAACTCCTCTTCATTTAGAGAAGAAGATTTTTTCTCGTTAAGCTAACACAATACTTGCCCTGAAATCTAAAATAAAGCAAGTGAGACAAGTTATAAAAATACTTTCTTTTTCATAATAGTAGGATGGATTTGTTATCATTACAGAAAACACCAGTTTACTTAGAGGAAAAGAGTTTTTCTTCGAAAGCCCCCACAATGCTTAGGTAGGAAAATCAGAAAACGGTTACAAAAGTTAAAGAAAATATTTTCTTTTTGATAATAGATGGATAGATATTTTACTATCCAAAATAGTCTCGAGCAATGAAATTATATCGTTCGTATGACGTCATTTTTTAACCCTTTAAGACAAGATGAACATATAGGTGATCCTAAAGGGAAAAAATACAATTTCTCTTTCTTCTGTGATTTAACCCCGAGAATGTTCCACACAGTTGTGTTGGAACCTTATTTAGCATAAATTGACATCAGAAATTCTTTATTATATGTATTTTTTTCAGTCAAATATAATCTTTTGAATTAGAGTTAAGCACCAAGAATTTTAACTTCTATAAAAACTCTTCAGGTCTTAAACTTTGTAGGATTGACATTGCCTCAACAGTGAACGGTTAAGCATTGTAGTAAAAAGCATCTACAATTTCACAAATTGTATAAACATTTATAAAGTAAAATAATCGACATAACGTTGCTTAAAATCTTCATGTAATTTTCAAAGACAGGATTCACAATAAAACTTTATCTGGTATACTGTAATAATGAAATGTAACAGGTCTTATTCATATCTGCTCAGTAATGCTTATTAAATTTGCTAAAATACGTAAATAACAGTCAAATAAAGACCTTCTTTTGTTTTATTCGCTTAAAAATTAGATATGCACTCATTTAAATAATTCTTTTTAGAAACATGTCAAAAAGCCTGAGATGAAATGTAGTAATGATTTTTAATTTGTGTTTATTTATATTTCACCAAACAGGAGTCAGCAGATTAAATGTCACTTTGAATATTTATGGATAAAAAATAAACAATTTATGTATGTAAAAATGGCATAAAAAAGAAACAATTTGGCAACATTTTTGTCAACTGTCTGCAATTGAAAGGGAATTTAAGTGCTGTGAATTATGAGACTTGGTGTAAAAAATCAGGTACTGTTTATTTAACCAATACGAAAACTAGTTGGATGTGCTAATCGCACAACTTTCATACGTACATTTTAACATTTAAAAAATAGTTACTCATGTTAATTCTTTAATAATTTTAATTCAATTCTATACCAATTTTTATTTTCATCTTAAATTTCTGCTTCAGTCAATTAATCGGAGTAAAAACGAGTTTCCGTCTATGCATGAGCCAATGGACAATATAATGATAGGCAGATTCCTTTTTCAAATTCAGGGAGGACCTACTTGTCATACCAAAAAATAATCATACACAAAATTTTAGTTCGTTTTAGACATAACTTCATATACTTTTAGGTGGTGCAATATTGAAAATGGTACAAAAATCGCTATTGCAGTGCACCTTTTCGGCGGAATTTTTCCAAATTCAGGGAAGTCCAACTAACAATAGCCAAACATTTACATAAAAAATTTGGTTCAATTCGATGGAAACACATTTGGTCGATACAATATTGAAAATGGAATGCATCCCATTTCGGCGGATTTTTCTCAAATTCTGGGAGGACCCACTACCCATAACCATACACTTACACAAAAAATTTGGTTCGATTCAATGCATAACTTCATACGCTTTTGGTCGGTACAATATTGAAAACATAACAAAAATCGCGATTGCAGCGCCCCCTTCCGGCGAATTTTTTTTCAAATTCAGGGAGGAACAGCTAGCCATAGACAAACAGTTACACGGAAAATTTGGTTCAATTCGATTCATAACTTCATACACTTTTGGTCGGTACAATATTTAAAATGGAACAAAAATCGCGATTGCAACGCCTCTTTCCGGCGAATGTTTTTCAAATTCAGGGAGGGTCAACTAGCCATAGCCATACACTTACACAAAAAATTGGTTCAATTCGACCCATACACTTACACAAAAAACTTGGTTCAATTCGATGCATAACTTCATACACTTTTGGTCGGTACACTATTGAAAATGGAACGAAATCGAAATTGCAGCGCCACGTTCCGGTGGATTATTTTCAAATTCAGGGAGGACCAACTTGCCATAGCCATACACTTACACAAAAAATTTGGTTCAATTCTATTCCTAACTTCATACACTTTTGGTCGGTACAATATTGAAAATGGCATGATAATCGCGATTGTTGCGCCTCCATCCGGCGGAATATTTCAAAATTGAACGAGGACATGCTTGCCACAGCCAAAAACATTCACAAAAATTTTGATTCAATTCTATGCATATCTTCATACGTTTTTTGATGGTAGAATGGTGACATATGGACACACACACAGACACACAGGTTGGTCTACCCTGTAAAGTGAGGAACCGTGTTTACACAATACGTTCTGAGTAACCTTAGAAATTGTGGTCAAAACCCTAAAAATGCAATTTACTGATACGTATTCACATTAATAAAAGCTATAACTATATTGAAAATTATATTTTTCTTGTAACGTTATTTTTTATTAAATAAAACAGCAGGAGATGTTTTGCATGTATATCGAGTAACTGGTTCAGCTTACACACATGGCGTTGTGAGTAACATAGCCTCGAACTAAGATAATAAAAATTGTTACTCAGAAGAACGGTAATTTTTACCTGCTGTGTTTAGTGTTGATTGTTATAATGGACTAATAATAATGGATAATTCTCTTCCTCGTCACTATAAAATTTAAGACAAAAAAAAAAAAAAAAAAAAAAAAAAAAAAAAAAAAGTTTATATGAATCTAGGAAAAAAAGTTATCGGAAAAAAGTGACAAGGAATTGATTTTGGAGATTTATTATTGATTTTGGGGATTCATTGGTTAAGTATGAAAGGGGGATAGGGGGCAGACTCATAATTTATGTAAATGGGTTTTTCATGCTGAATTAACTGTTTTGGTTCAATTTTTGGAAGGAAGTTCATATTGAAAAGACGCTTGCCTGATTTGTTTTGGGAAAAGATGATTACCTTCCTCCTACCCGCCCTAAGTTGATAGATGGGTTTTTATGAAGAATTATCCATCGTGTGTCAAATTTTGGATATAGGTTCTTTCTGAAAAAAGGATTATGTATAGTAATATAGTACAATGCCTGAAGAGGTTTGGAAATTTAATGATTAAGCATAGAGGGGTAACGGGGAAATAATCTCTTTTAAATTAAATTAATAGATTTTTACGTAGAATTATCCGATTTGTTTGGAATTTTGGACATAAGTTCATTATGATAAGACGTATCTCTGATTAGGTATGGGGTTCTTTTGCTTATTAATAAAAGAAGGGGAGGGCAATTATCTCGCCTCAAATTAGATAAATCGTTTTTTTATGCAGAATTATCGGATGTATTTCAAATTTTAATTGAAATTCCTTTCGGATAAGGTGAATCCCTGAATAGTTTTAAGGGTTTAATAGCTAAGTATAGAAGGGGAATAGAATATAGCCCCCGTCCTTAAATTGAATAAATTGCTTTTTACGCAGAATTATTGGATTTGCTTCATATTTTGGATTATAGGTTCATTATGATAAGGCGTATCCCTGATTAGATATGGGGTTCTTTTGCTAATTAAAAAAGGGGTCGGGTGATTAATATCCCCCCCCCTTAAATTAGATAAATTGTTTTTTTATGCGCACTTATCCGATGTATTTCATATTTATATACAAGTCCCTTCTCATAAAGTGAATCGCGGAATAGTTTTAAAGGTTTAATTGCTAAGTATAGAGGGGGGAGGGGAACGCGGGATAACCCCCTTCAATTATATAAATGGCTTTTTACACAGAATTATCCGATTTGCTTCAATTTTGGATGTGGGTTCATTCTGATAAAGCGTATCTCTGATTAGTTATGAGGTTACTTAGCTAATTAAAAAGGGGGACGGGCGATTATTCCCCCTCCTAAATGAGATAAATTGTTCTTATGTTGTATTTCAAATTTTGGGTACAGGTTCTTTCTGATAAAGTGAATCCCTGAATAGTTTTAAGGGTTTAATGGCTAAGTATAGAGGGGGTGGAACGAAGGATACCCCCCTTAAATTAATTAAATGGCTTTTTATGCAGAATTATCCGATTTGCTTCAAATTTTGGATATAGGTTCATTATGATAACGTGAATCCCTGATTAATTGTGGGTTATCCCCGCTCCCCCCCCCCTCTCTATACTTAGCCATTATACCCTTAAAACAATTTAGGAATTCACTTTATCAGAAAGAACCTATATCCAAAAGTTGAAATAAATCGGACAGTTGTGCAAAAAATGTTGCGCAATTTATATTATTTAATGAGGGGGGACAATCCCTCGCTATCCCTTTTTAATTAGCAAAGAACAACATAAATAATCAGGGATATGCCTTATTATAATGAATCTACATCCAAAATTTGGAGCAAATCGGATAATTTTGCATAAAAAACGATTTATCTTGTTTGAGGCGAGATAATTCCCCCCCCCCCTTTATTAATAAGCAAAAGAACCCCATAACTAATGAGAGATAGGTCTTATCATAATTAATTTATGTCCAAAATTTCAAGCAAATCGGATAATTGTGCGTGAAAAACTATTAATTTAATTTAAGAGAGGTTATTCCCACGTTCCCCTCTATGCTTAACTATTAAACTCTCAAATCTCTTCAGGCATCATATACAATATATATAAGCCTTATCAGAAAGAACCTATGTTCAAAATTTGACACACGTTGGATAATTCTAAATAAAAATCCATTTATCTAATTTAGGGTGAATTGGGTGGGGAGAGGGGGTAATCACCCCTTCCCAAAACTAATCAGGCAAGCGTGTTTTCAGTATGAACGTATACATAAAAATTGAACCAAGACAGTTAATTAAGCATGAAAAACCCATTTACCTAAATTATGAGCCTCCCCCCGATCCGCCTTTCATACTTAACCAATGAATTCCCAAAATCAATAATACAAATCCCTAAAATCATTTCCTTGTCACTTTTTTTCCTGTAACTTTTTTTCCTTGTCACTTTTTTTCCGTGTCACTTTTCTCCCGCTTTTGTAGTTTATGTCACTTTTTTCTGATAACTTTTTTTCCGGTCACTTTTTTTTCCGTTTACCCGTTTGAGTATATATAAATATATTCGCACAAAATTGCAATATCCGTCTTTGTTTGCATTCAGCGAGAGTTGAGGAAATATTCATTTTTTGTTGTTCTAGACCTTTGCTCAACAATGCGATTCATATATAATAAAAAATATTTTAAAAACAATATAATACTATGTTTTTATAATAAAATTTTAATTAACTCATTATTCTAATGATATAGCTTGTCTTTTGCATAGGTAGATGGGAGATACTGGAAACAGAGAATGGATAGGGGACCATATTCTTTTCCTAAATGTTTAAAAATACCGCAATTTTGGTCGCTATTAACTAATTTTAATCATTTATACCTTTTAAAGAGAATTCTGATTACACTCATTAGAAGGTAAACAGCAGGCACCTCGCAGCTCTGCCTCGCATGCCCCTGCATCAGTCGGGCATTGCTGAAGATAGCTCACGAGGATACAAAAATTTAGAACTCAAAATAACGATAGTCTCAAAATAATTATTTCTCTTCTGAGCTTTAGAAATGGATTGAAGGGAATAATAATTTTAAAGCACCAAGACACTGGAAGTTTACTGGTTGATCCAATAACAGTAGGAACTTTGCTCATATCATTATATGTCTTCTTTTCGTAGAATGTGGATTATAAAAGTAAAAATTGATAATATTAATTGATAAAAATTGTTTCATAAAGGACTTTTTTTGGCTTATTGAGCAAAAGGTTGGTTGTATTTACTAATTATGACGGTCAATTTTCAACTCGAGGAAGAGGGGGAGCGCCCTCCTAAGACAACTTAACCCCTATTTACGCATGGAAATTCAAAGTTTGAAGAAAACCACGAAAACCTCCGAACGACTAGGCCGACGGGCGCGACTGGGTTCGAAACCAGCACCTTCCGTCTCTACCATTTTCGAAGGCTGAACCACTGGTATGAGCTAAAGGTTATAACAAAATATGCACTAAATTCATTAAATGCAAATGATATTCAGTTGCAAAGAAAAAGAAAAGAAAATCTTTTTTTTTAAAAAAAAAAAAATCAAACAATCTGGATCTCGTAAAACAATTACTCTCAAAGAAACTAGCATAGCAATGCAAGAAATTACTATCGATTAAAAGCATGTTATTTTTTTCGATTAATAAAATTTATTTGTCATAAGAGTACATGTTCTTTTCGTGACAGATTTTTCTTTCTTTTTTCTTTCTTTTTTCTTTTCTTTTCTTTTTTTTATTATAACAAAATTACGATTTCTAAAAGTGAATTATGTAAATGAATGTTAGTATAATGAAATGATTTTTAATACCATTTAATCATTTTTAAAAATTTTATTAAAATATCATTAAAAAATCCATTAAATTTTACGACTTAATTGAATCTCATGAATATTTATCATTACGATTTCTAATTCTTAAACTTTATTAAAATTAATTATATTTTATAGTATTTTTTATGCTTTTCATATGTTTATAATTCAAAATATTAAACATTTTGCGACAACTCTATTGAAATGGAAAATTGCTGGTAGCAAATTTAAATTTCATTATAAACGTCCATTATTATAGTATAATTTAAAAGAATCCAAATATTTTAAGTATTCAAAAAAAAAAAAAAAAAAAAAAGCTTGAAGTTTATATCAGAATAGACTATATATATATTTTTAATAAAATCTATTTTATTGTAATAATAAAAAAATATTAATATCAAAATAAAGTTTGAATTAAAAAATATTTATTTGTATGAAAAAAAAATTCTGTAAAAAGTATAGAATACCAATTAAATTAAAAGAAATTAAACGAAAGTTAGTTTTAAAGTTTTTATTAGTAAAGTAACATTAACAAAGCTATTATTATGTAAGCAAATACATAATTTAAGGTAAAATTATAATAAATTTTACCAAAATAACTGAAGGATGCTAGTATATTGTTTGTTTTGAAATACGAAGTTTAAATTTCAAATCATTTAAAAATTGTTTTGCATAATTATAGTTCAGTTGAATTACTTGTATAATAATAAAACAGCTGACATGTTTTAATATGACAAATGAAAGAAAATTTTGCAGAATTCCTGACTGAAATAAGGACGTTTCATTGTACGTAAAATTTAAATATATATTTTAAAAATAAATATGATAGAATTTATAAACAATGCATAAGGGATCATTAATTTAAATTATTATTAAATTTAAAATTTACATATAAACTGAAACATAATCTTTTGATTTAAAAAGTATTTAAGCTAATGGAATTTTTACTGGCACTATTTCATCATCCTACTAAAAAAAAGTTACTTAGATTGCTTATTCTGATCTACACAGATATATATTGCATGCATGTGTGGAAATCGTTCTTTTCCATATGTTTCAAAACAGAAACGAGCCGAAATCAGCTTTACAAATGCAAGTTTCTCAAACCATGTGTTGACATCAAAAAGCATTTGCGACACAAAAGCTTTCTACTGCACTACCCAACCATTCTGGACAAAGGGGTAAAGATTACACGTCACTAAAATAAGGGGTGAAAAATATCTTCCCTGGGGTTTTTAGTGAACAAGCTCTTATTGAAAGGAATTTCTCTGTTCCGAACTTTTTTGAGGGAGAAAACTGAATTTAGTTTTTCCGCAAAATGCTTTTCCACCTTCAACAGCTCGAATTTTTCTGATACAATTTCAGACACATTTTTCAAAGTAGAAACATGAAACTTGCTGAGAGTATTTTTGAAGAGACGTATGAGGTGCCGTGTGATGTCATTTTGTGCTCAATTCATTAGAATTTGATTTATAAACAATTATCTTCTCAGTATGACTCATTTTTTCGCCCACAGATCTTCCGCTTAGGAATAATCTATTCAAAATGCCATTTTTGATTGCTTTTTTGCAATGTTTTTTGCATTTATCCAAGAATCGACCATTACGGCACCTTGAGTACTTTCTGAATAAAACAATTTCCAAGTTTGATGCATATGAGAGCAAAAATAAATTTAAATATAAATCGAAAAATAAGCAGATTGAATCGAAATACACCCTTAAAGGGTTAAAGTCTGAAATAAAATACTATAGTCTTTTATACTAAACTAGATGAATCACAGAAAAAATTTCCCCGGTAAAAATCTCCCCACAAAGAAAGGTAACCGAAAAATAAGGTTTTTTTAAATTAAGATTGAAAAAGCCCACACATATGAATAACAAAGATTTGATGACTTTGATTATGGCAATTATAATTTCAAGTATATCACGTGCTAATCACGTGTATTTGTACTGGAAACAATTATGGCATTATATGCATATTGTTAGAATTTATGCATATTGAATTAATAGTAAAACCTCCATATGAAATAAGGTCCTACTTCCATGATTATCGCAAGGGCAAACGAAGAAGCTGCCCCAGCTTCCCAAACTCAAATTTTGGATTTTTTTTTTTTTAATTATTATTATTATTATTAATGCAAATTGTAGCTAAAAAGACAGTTTGGATGCCCTCATTTGAGTCTTCACTTCAGATATTGAATATTGTTATTCAGTCTTTGTTAACTCATTACTTATTAGGGTACAAACCTACATTTCATTTCGTATCATTTTTAAATTCGATTTTTATTTGTGTAATTAATAGAAATGAACAAGGAAAAAACTCTTAAACAGTGAAACTTTTTTTTTTCTTTAATCGGGTCGCACAAAATAAGAGGATAGGGGGGAAACAGAGATATGAATGTTAAGACTGTTTTTAGATACAAAAGGACAAATCTATGACATAAGTTTTAATTTGTTTTTGTTCAGAAATTCATGAAACTAGCAGGTGTTGATGTTCAGAAACTAAATCTAATTACTAACTCGTGTTTTTTTTTTTTTTTTTTTTTTTTTTTTTTAACCCGATAGATTTTTTTAGAAAATAAAATCAAAAGGGGCGTTTTGAATTAAATTTCCTCGCGAAAGATGAATAACCACAAACAGGGGTAAAAACGTGTTTGTCACGTGATCAAAATCTTATATCTCAATCTTTTTCGTTATCTGTCTTTTGAGGTGAGGGAGGGTTGATTTTAGGGGAGGTAGCAAAAAAATATGAGATAAAATCTAGAGATGTTTGGGAAAGTCGGATTTTCTGTGTGTGAAAGGAGGGGGGGGGGGCTAATTTAAAAGAAAATGTAATGTATTGATTTTTTCACCTCTCTTCATAAACAGCTTACATATATAAGTAAAGTTGCTTCTGTCTTCATATATATTTTTTAAATTAATATTAATTAAATTTAAATATATAATTATTTTTTTAATTTTTATTTTACACAAATTTTATGCGCGCAAAATAAAACAATAATAAATGCGTTCATCTGGGGGAAAAAATCGAATTCGTAAAGGCTGTGACGTTTCTTCGATAAAATACGGTATGTAACCATCGATGGATAACATATAGTATATCAATGTAACAATTTGGTGGAAGAATCTGAAATTTTATTAAGGGTGTATTCCAATCTAAACTACTTATTTTGTGATTTATTTTTTAATTCATTACTTTCTTCTATCGTCAATAGAAAAAAGTATTGTAATCGATTTTTTTTTTTTTGAGTTCTAGTTTTCGACGGATTTACACGTTTTAGGGGTCAGAGATTCCAAAAAATATGTTTTTACAAAATGTCTGCCTGTGTGTGTGTCCGTATGTCGCCATTCAACCATCAAAAAGTGTATGAAGATATGCATAGAATTGAACCAAATTTTTTGTGAATGTTTTTGGCTGTGGCAAGAAAGTCCTCCTTCAGTTTTGAAATATTCCACCGGAAGGGGGCGCTGCAATCGCGATTTATGTGCCATTTTCAATTTTGTACCGACCAAAAGTATATGAAGTTATGCATCGAATTGAACCAAATTTTTTGTGTATGTGTATGACTATGGCTAGTTGGTCCTCCCTGAATTTGAAAAAAAATCCGCCGGAAAGGGATGCTGCAATCGCGATGTTTGTGCCATTTTCAATATTGTACCGACGAAAAGTATATGAAGTTATGCATCGAATTAAACCAAATTTACTGTGTAAGTGCATGGCTATGGCTAGTTGGTCCTCCCTGAATTTGAAAAAAATCCGCCAGAAGGGGGCGCTGCAATAGCGAATTTTATGCCATTTACAATACTGCACCACCTAAAAGTGTATGAAATTAGGTCTAGAACTGAACTAAATTTTTTGTACATGATTATTTGTTGGTAAGGCAAGTAAGTCCTCCCTGAATTTGAAAAAAAAAAAAATCTGCCTATCATTCTGTTGTCCATCGGCTCGTGCAGAGACGGAAATTCGTTTTTACTCCGATTAATTGACTGAAGAAGAAATTTAAGATGAAAATCAAAATTCGTATGGTATTGAATTAAAATAATTAAAGCAATAAAATAAGTAATTAAAAAAAAATATTAAAATGTACGTATGAGATAGAAGAAAGTTTTGGGATTGGCACATCAAACTAGAATTTTGCTTTCGAACGCGTCAAACTGGTAAATTCTCTTATTTAGATACTGCACAATGTGCCGTGCTTGACGATTCTTTGATAAATGCAGAAAACTTTGCAAAAAGATGCTTTCAAACTGGACATTTTGAACGGAATGTTTCGAAGCATGAGATCTGGGAATAAAAAAAATAGAGTCATACTGAGAAAATAATTGTTTATAAATCAAATTCTAATAAATTGAGCGGAAAAAAAGAAAAAAAAAACACGGCATTTTTTATATTTTTTTCAAAAATCCCCTCAGCAAGTTTAATGTTTTTACTTTTAAAAATCAGCCTGGAAATGTATCCAAATATTTCGAACGGTTGAGGGTGGAAAAATGATCAATAAACGTAATGTGTACAGTAAAGCATCCATGATAAACACTTTCAAATACTAAAAATAACAAGAGAGATTTTTAAGTGTGGTCTTTTTTATGACTCAGACTTTGTGTAAAAGCTACTGTAATGCTTAGAATTAAAATGTTTTTTTTTTTTGTGTGTGTGTGTGTGTGTTTAATTCTATCACTGTAATCCAATTTTAGTTAATAATTTTTTAATTATTTCATAAAAAATAAAAGGCTAATTAATGCTTCTTTCGGATACGAAGTGATTCAGAAATTATTTATAATACTAGCGAGCTACGCCCGCTAGCTGGGCCACTTTTTCCAAACGAACCTCGGTATTAAGCAGTATATAATAGGCAAAAAAATTCATTTAATAAGCAAGTCTTGGTGTTCGAATCCTCAAGCACAAAAAAAAGTAAATTAAAGAGCCATGGTCCCTTTAAAAATATGTGATTTCGCACTGTGGGCCACGTGCACTTGAAAAAAAAAGATTGTGGATCGGAACTATGGTCGCTTCGCGCCCATAGTCCCGTTAAAAATATTTGGTTTTGCACGGTGGGCACTACGTGCCCTTAAGACATTTTTCCGTATTTTTTAGTTCATCAGAAGCAGATTTTTACGCAGATTCTGAATATGTAATCAGTTTTTTTCTACTTTAAAAACTGTCTGCATGATGGTTTAAGAAAAAACGAGCAAAAAAAAAAAAAAAAAAAAAAAAAAAAAAAAAAACGCAATTAGCGCCAGTAGAAAAAGCGGTTTTCGGCTGTTTCTTCTTTTAGCCAAAGGGGAAAAATTCAGGTTCTTCACCGCAAGGTGGCGCAGTGTTCTGCTTCGGAGCGCCGTTTGGGAATTGAGATATTTTCCGTTCCGAATCCCAAGGGGTTTTGAATTCACAACTTTTTTAATTTTGGTCCCACGGTCTCGAAAATACCCGAAATGACTTCCCCGGAATTTTTCCAATCGGAAGACACCTCTCGCGACTTCCAACTCGCCCGCGTTGCGAACTGTAACCGGCTTCAAGCAGACAGAGGCGCACGGATTTTATTAGTATAGACTAGAGAGCTACGCCCGCTAGGTGGGCCACTTTTTCCGAACAAACCTCGATATTAAGCAGTATATAATAAGCAAAAAAAATTATTTAATAAGCAAGTCTTGGTGTTCGAATTCTCAAGCACAAAAAAGTAAATTAAAGAGCTATGGTTGTTATGCACCCATTATCCCGTTAAAAATATGTGATTTCGCACAGTGGGCGCTACGCGCCATGGTCGCCATCGTCCCGTTTAAAATATTTGGTTTTGCACGGTTGGCGCTGCGCGCCCATAAGACATTTTCTCGTATTTTTTGGTTCATCAGAAGCAGACTTTTACGCAGATTCTGAATATGTAATCAGTTTTTTTCTACTTTAAAAACTGTCTGCATGATTGTTTAAGAAAAAACGCGCAAAAAAAGTTTCGATAGTCCTGTTTTATTTCTAAGTTCAATATTTTAGCGAAAACTACGGTAAATATTCTACGGCAAGTCAAAAAAATTGATGCGAAAAAAAACGCAATTAGCGCCGGTAGAAAAAGGGGTTTTCGGCTGTTTCTTCTTTTAGCCAAAGGGGAAAAATTCATGTCCTTCACCGCAAGGTGGTGCAGTGTTCTGCTTCGGAGCTCCGTTTGGGAATTGAGACACTTTTCGTTCCGATTCCCAAGGGGTTTTTAATTCATAACTTTTTTAATTTTGGTCCCACGATCTCGAAAATGCTCGAAATGAATTTCCCGGAATTTTTCCAATCGAAAGACACATTTCGCGAGTTCCAACTCGCCCGCGTTGCGATCTGTAATCGGCTTCAAGCAGACAGACAGACAGACAGAGGCGCACGGATTTTATTAGTATAGATATGTTCTTTAAAAGCAAAGAGACGGATAGTTATGAATAATGAAAATTAAATAAAATTCCATCGAAATTTAAATAACAATAAATACAATATGTTCATATCAATGTTCATAGCATTCTAATTAATTATAGTAAAATGTTATATAATACAATAAATTTTTATCAAATAAAAACTAATTATCATTAGAATTTACATGTGTCCAACTGAGGATATTTTAAATTTTATATAACTTTAAAACACATCACTTTGAATCACATATTATTGAAGAACATATAAAATATAAATCAATATTAAAAAATGCTCCAGTTCATGATAAACAAAAAGAAAAATTAAAAAAGAAACGAAGAAGAAGTGAAAAAAGATTTAGCTGGGGAAAAAAAATATCTAAAAATATTAACTATGTATAACAAGCATTGAAAATAATGATTATCCACAATTATTCAAATAAATCACAAAGTCATCTAGATAAGATAGTTATTAGGTTATAATATATTAAGTAAATTGAAATAATGTAATCACCTCAGTAGATTATTAAAAACTAATAGCCAAGATAGCACAATAATGATGTATACTCTGTAATACAGAGACAATACAGACCTATCTCTGATACAGAACCATGAAATTTCACGCTGTGCCTCTCTTGTTGCAGAGTCAGGCTTATTTGATTTTTTAAAGATAGCTGTAATAACAAGTGGAAACCAACCAAATTAACTTAACAATATGCTGTTTACAAAATCATCTGCAATTACTCTAATTTAAATATTATAATACACATTAATTTAGCTATAAATTATAAGTATATTTAATTCTTTATTTAAATCACAACAAGTATTTATAAAACTAATAAATCTATTTTATGATTCCCAAAATCAATATAAAAATTATGAATTTATATCAAGAAATTTCAAAGTCATTAAAGACTAGTACATTATCAATTACATTCCAAAAAACTTATAAATAAATCTCTATTAAATGATATTCAAAAAATTAAATTTTTTGTCCTGATAAATCAATTAATATTATAATATATGTTTCATAATATGAACAATAAAAAGACTTTTTTCACGCAGTAAGTTATTACTAGAATTAGTTTATAAATAGTAAAATGTTTGCATACACATATTGAATTTTAATAAAAATAGAAAAATGTTGAATATGAATTTAAAACTTTTCATTTTAAAGGTAACGTATGCGCAGAAATAAATATTTTTCTAAATTTGATATTCTTTTTTCAGTTATTCATTTTCTTTTAACAGTCAAAATTATTATTGATTTTTAAATTAATTTTGAATTAAAACTCTCATTAAAGCAAAATTTATTCCCCGCTACTCAAACGTTATAATGTTCCCTGAAAAATACAAATGAAAAATTCTTTAGCTGAAGCTTTTGTGACAAATCGCGAAGTTTTGGGGTATTTCAACATTTATTTGCATTCATTCCTAGGTGCATTTAGTTTCATTGATACACATTACAAAACCATTTTCTCTCTTCAATTACAAAAAGATAGAAACGAAGCACATATTTTTATTCTAATGATCATTCTATTTATGTGATATAGCTTGTAAAAATAACAATACAACTTTACACAGGGGCGTTCCGACCCAGTGTGCAAAGTGTGCGGCACACACAGGCGCCGAAGCAGTAAAGGCGCCAAAACATTTCAGTTGAGAAGCAAACATTAAAAAATATATATATATCCTTAATTTATTCATACTAAAATGTATTATACAGAGGCGGATTACCCATTAGGCTAAAGCCTAGAGGCCCGGAAGAAAAAGGGGCCTCGATGCTACGATTTTTTTTTTCAGATTTTTTCTTCATATATCAGCTCTAGAAAGGCCGCTTTTAACTTTTTTTTCCTATTTTGTTTGCAGGTTTTTTTTTTTAATAAAGTTATTTTTACTTTCGAAACCGGTTTCAAAAAGTAGAACTATCCTAATAAAAATAATAATAAAATGTTCAACTATACTAAAAAAGTACAAAACGCATTTGTAGAGAAGACCTCATCTATCCAATGCAAAAATCGCTTAAAAATATTGAAATGCAAACGAGATGTTAAAAAAAATTTCTACCGTAGGATTAACATTAAGTTTGTTATGGTTTATTTTATGTCGGCCGATTATCTACACGTGATATATAGGTCCTAAAGGATGGGGTGTCCTCCTTGGGGGGGGGGGGGGTGCTTTCTAAGGGAACCTAACCCGTGTTCAAGCAAGGAATAACATTAAAGATTGGGTGTTCTTGCTTGAAGCAACTGCTTAAGAGGCTACACTAGACATAGAGAACACGGGAACGCTAATGTTAATCCTATAGGGCAGTTCTTTGAAAATTTCACGCATGCATTTTAATATTTTTGTGAAGAATAACTGAGGACGATCCCTAACCGGGCTCGTTTTTACTTTTTTGGGTTTTGGTTTCACATAAAAAAAAAATACTTTAACTTTTAGAACCGATTTAAACTGGTTCTGAAAGCAAAACTATCACGTACAAAAAAAAAAAAAAAAAAAAAAAAAAAAAAAAAAAAAAAAAAACTTACAAAAAAAAAAAAAAAAAAAAAAACCTTACAAAAAAAATAAAAATAAAAATAAAAAAAATGTAAAAACTAGCGTGATTATAGATCGTCTTAAGCTATCATATGAAAAAAAAAATTCGTTCAAAAATATTAAAATGCGTGCGAGAAATCTGCAAAGAACTGCTCGTAAGATTAGCATTAACATTAGTGTGATAGAAACCGCTGATGATAGAAAAATTCTTTCAACTACAAAAACGCGTATAATTTAAATAGAGCTTTTGTTTTATATGTTGCTGCATATGTGTATTACAATATGAAATTTTATTTTTTATATGGCCCTAATTTTTTCTTTTTTTTTGTGCCAGAAAATAGAAAAATGTATTGCTTTGAGGACCGAGGGAGGGGAGAGGAGGTTGTTCACAAAATAATCTAGCCTAGGGGCCCGGGAGGGTAGTTTATCCGCTTCTGGTATTATATTTTCTTGGCAGCTGGATTATTTTTTGTAGATTTACCTTATACGAATTATTTATAAATATTTATTTCTTTCTTTAAAATTTTATTTTATTCTAATTATGAAACCTCTAATAAATCATTTAGACAAGACCTGCAAAACCTTTATGAACAGAGGCGCACCTCATATAGTTATAAATAATAAAAGGCGCCGTAATTCACATAGCAGAAAATATGCAATAATACCTCACTGCTGTGGAAAAGCATAATATACAGTTTTAATACCACAGGAGCTAAATTTAACTTGTTTTATTATTATTATGTATAAGAAACAATTGTCCCTTTACTTCAGAATTTATCATAAATAAGAAGAAAATTACTATTCGGAAATACTGGTAAAAGTTAACGTCTTATATGAAGCGCGTATATCTCACGCTGATAGCTATAAGTCCCCTATGATTCAGAAACTATTTTAAAATAATTTGCAGCAATAATTTAATTCAGAATACATTTAAAATTAGGTTTCCAGAGGGCAATCTATCTTCAAAAGTTAGCGTTTGCCCTTGCGATAGTCATGGAACGAGGACCTTATTTCATATGGAGGTTTTACTATTAAACAATATGCATATAATGCCGTAATTGTTTCCAGTACAAATACACGTGATTAGCACATGATTTACTTGAAATTATAATTACCATAATCAAAGTCATCAAATCTTTGTTATTCATATGTGTGGGGGCGAGTTATTACGGGACTCGGGGCATTGGGAGGTTTCGGCTATTAGAGTTAATTTTAAATATCGTACATATTCAATTTTTATACGATCGTATAGAGAAAAAAATTACTTTTAAATGCAATTGGTTTGAAAGCTGTAACTCAATTTATATTTGAGAAATTGATTTTTTTGTAGTATTTAGCACCAATTTTGTAATTGTGGCAACAATAGTATTCCATTTCTTTTAAAAGTGAAAGCAATGAAGTAATTAGAAAACAACAAAAATCATAAACTGATGATATTAAAATTAATATTTTAATTAAAATAATAATCTTTTTCAAAATTCTATGATTTGCTGTGTGACAACAGGTATTCAGTTATAAGTAGACAAAATTTGAACTCTCTAGCATATGTAGTTTTCGTGTACCGACTGTGTGACGGACAGACAGACAGACAACGGACAGAGACGAATAGGGTTTCGTCAGATGAACGAAACCCTAAAAATGAAGCAAAAGTATATGATGATTTGTTGAAATGACGGACATTTTGTCAAAAATCACTTTTTATGCTAAATTTACTTTAAGCGATAAATAATTTTATGCCCTTTCATAATTTGGTGAACGAGGAGAATAATCGCCTCCAGACTGGAATTTTACGACAAACAACTACAGGTACTCACTGTCGTTCAAGACGTGTTATTCATTTTTTATGCAGAAAAAATTAAGCATATAATTGAAAATAAGTAAAAATAATATAAAAATACGCAGGTGATATCTCTTTTCTTTTGTCATTAAAAAGTAATAAAAGTCACGTGAGAACTAGACAGTTCCCTTAAGCTTCACGCACATTCATTTATGAAAATCCTTAGAAAAAAATTCTTCTTAATATCTCGTTTGCAATTCCGTATTTTTAAATGATTTATTTATTTGTATTTGAGGGCTAAGATTAATCTCCAAAGAAGCTGTCTTTTTTTAAATATTCGACTATTTTTCAGAATTTTTTTCTGTCAGTATACCGTAATTATCAAAACCGGCTCCGAAAAAGTTAGTATCAAAAGAGAAAAAAAAATCTATAAGCAAAATAGGAAAAATAAAAAATTCCTTATATATTCAAGAACCCCAGCCATAAATGCCAAAAATGAAAAAAAAAAAAAAATAGAATAATAATATTGAAACGCAAACAACATATTAAAAAAATCTTCATGAAGATTAGCTGTTTCAAGTGCGTGTTTTCGCATGAATTAAGTACATGAGAGTAAGTTAGGAGAACATATTCTGGTAATATGGAAATTTTTATGGAAAGCAGTAACAATAAGCATGCAAAGGACCTCCGTAAGAATGTTGAAAAATTGCTGAGAGTAGGAAAAAGTGAAACTATAATTGCTGGAATATATAGAAATGCTTGTAGCAAAGAAATAATGCAACAAATTTTTCCAAGTAAAGTGTTTATCGTTTTTGTCTACATTGTTGCCTAAAGTTAATCAGCGAACAGACTTTGAAATGGCAACATTGGTATTAAAAAATTATCTGGAATGATGCAAATATGCAATTTTTCAGAAATATTATTTCTTCTCTACTTCAACACTAAAAGAAACGTGTATGGTAAAAATTACTCTTGATAACAGAGTTAAAAAAATGCACTTCACTCAATTGAAAACACCAGATCCATAACATTAAACCAATAGGCAAGTTGTTTTCAGATTTCCCGTTTAAATTTGAATATTTTCAAAGAATTTCTTTTGCATAGGACACCTGAAGTCAATATTCAATGTGATTATTTTTTACTTTTTCCATGTAAATTGCATTTTTTTTTTTTTTTTTTTTTTTTTTTTTTTTTTTTTTTTTTTAATACACTGCAAAAAAAATTTTCTCTAGTTTGAAACAAATTTTCGTGTTTAGTAGCTGCCACCATAACATGGTGAAATCTCGTATCAAAATTTGGAGATTCTATTTCAACCTTGTAGAAAAAAAATAAATAAATAAATAAATAAATAAATAAATAAATAAATAAATAAATAAATAAATAAAAATAAATAAATAAATAAAATTCACCTTTTAAAAAAAAAAAATAGAAAGATACTTAAAGAAAATTAAGTTAGAATTATTTGTTTAAAAATTTGTCATTGGGAGACCTAACTTTTTTTTCCTTGGAAGGGGAGGGTGCTAAGCTTTAAATGGTGTACTGATATTAAGAAATATATAGCCTTACATAATTTAAAGTTAAAATTTTGAAAAAAAAAAAAACCATTTGGATTTTTTCAGAAAAAAGGCCACTTGAGTTTTTCGGGATGGGAAAAATCGCAAAAATTCTGCCTTAAGTTAAACATGCTAATTTTATGTACTTCAATCAAAAAATCAGACACGTTTTTTTTTTTTTTTTTTTTTTTTTTTTTTTTTTTTTTTAAATGTGAAATTAGATTGTTATAGAAATCAGTGTCAATGGCATTCGTAAATTTTGATCAAAAATGGAAATACACTTTTACTAGCTTTGTAGCTTAATAAACCCCTAAATGATTACGTAATTTGCTCCAAACCCGATCAAATTTAGAAAACTATTGTTTAATTGAAGCAGAAATAGATTGTGCTGATTGTGAAAAACGGAAAAAAATGACAAAATCCACAAGGAAACTTATCTTTTACATTTTTTTTTTTGTTATAATCTGTCACTGTGTTGAAAATTACTGCATAACACTTTTATTGAACATACATTGAAGAAGGATAACAAATAGAACGATTAATCTTAAAAGCTATAATAATGCAAGCAAATAGAGTGGGGTTCAAGTTTCAAGGGCTACCTTCAAGTATACATTAAGATTTAAAGCACTAGGATGCATTTTAAAGTACAGTAATGAAAATCTTTCTTCTTTACAACCTCATTTTTTTTTTTTTTTTTTTTATAAATTTTTTGAAATTCCTTTAAATCTGATTCTTTTGAAATATATTTAAATTGGCATTTATCTTTGCATTCTCATACCTTAGATTAAATAATGATACAGTTGTGAAAAACCTAAAAATTTGAAAAAACCCAAAAATGGGTTTCTATTGGGTTTTTTCAAGTGCGCCCACTTGGGAGAACCCTGGGCTTATCAGGTAATATACACATTAACATAATGTGTTTAAACATAACGGAACTCCAAGGTATTCATAATTAGTAAGGCGACATACAGGGTGTCCCTAAACAAATGGTATATACGCTAGGGGGTGATAGAACACATCAAGACGAGTAATAGTAAATAGGAAACCAAGGGTCCCAAACGTTTTCCAAAGGAGATAGCCGCCATTAAATTTTGGGATCCAAAATTTCAAATACACATAAAAAAACGGAAAAATTGGTCGATTGATTTGCGGTTTTCATTAAAATCATTCTTTATGTTGGTATTTCCTTGAAAATAAATTATAAAGATAAATTTCTAAAAATGCCGATAGAGGGCGCTTTAAATTTTGAAGTAATGAAAAACTTTTTTTTTGCCGTGATTTTTTGCATCTCATTAAATGGTTTCGTAAGTTTAGACTTAAACTTAAATTTTGAGCACAAAATCTGAATAGTTGGAAGCGGCTAAGTAGCACAAACTTAACTGTGTTCAGAGGGTTTAAATTTCGAATGATTATAAAAAAAGGAAAAATTGGTCGATTGATTTGCGGTTATCACTAAAACTATTCTTTATGTCGGTATTTTATTGAAAATTAATTATAAAGATAAATTTCAAAAAATGCCGATAGAGGGCGCTTTAGACTTTGGATTAACGAAATAATCCATCCTAATACTATTTTCTGCCGTTATTTTTTGCATCTCATTAAATGGTTTCGTAGGATTAGATTTAAACTTAAATTTTGAGCTCAAAATCTGAATAGTTGGGAGTGGTTAAGTAGCACAAACTGAACTGTGTTCAGAGGGCTTAAATTTCAAACGAAAACTGAAAACTATAAAATAACGGAAAAATTAGTCGATTCGTTTGCGGTTTTTGCCCAAACTACTCTTTAAATCAGTGTTTTCTTGAAAATAAATTTTAACGATAAATTTCAAAAAATGCCGATAGAGGGCGCCTTATACATTGGAGTAGCGTACCGGTATAGGTATATTTTTAACCGTTATTTTTTAAAATCTCATTAAGTGCATTCAAATGCTTAGACTTAAATTTTGAGATCAAATTCTGAGTCGTTGCGAGTGTTTAAGTAGCGCAAAAGTGAACTGTGTTCGAGGGGGGGGGGGTTAAATTTTAACACCTGAACACACTTCAGTTTGCGCTTCTTAACCCGTCCTAACGATTCAGAATTTGAGTTCAAAATTTAAGTTTAAATCTAAGGTTTCGAAAACATTTAACAAGTTTTGGAAAGCATTTAATTAGATACAAAAAATAACGGTTAAAATTTGTTGTTGGTAACTCTGAAGTTTAAGGCGCCCTCTAATGGAATTCTTAAAAATTTATTTTTAGAATTCATTTTAAAGAAGATACTGACTTAAAGGATAGTTTTATTTTAAACCGCAAACGAATCGACCAATTTTTCCGTTTTATTTTATCATTTGAAATTTGAACCCTCTGAACACAGTTCAGTTTGTGCTACTTAACCACTACCAACTATTCAGATTTTGAACTCAAAATTTAAGTTTAAGTCTAAGTTTCCGAAAACATTTAATCAGATGCAAAAAAGAACTTAAAAAGTAGTTGTTCGTTACAACAAAGTTTAAAGCGCCCTCTATCGGCATTTTTTAAAATTTATCTTTATAATTCATTTTCAGTAAAATACCGACATAAAGAATAGTTTTAGTGAAAACCGCAAATCAATCGACCAATTTTTCCGTTTTTTATAATCATTTGAAGTTTAAAATCTCTGAACACAGTTAAGTTGTGCTACTTAACCGCTTCCAACTATTCAGATTTTGAGTTTAAAATTTAAGTTTAAGTCTAAGCTTACGAAACCATTCAATTAGATGCAAAAAAATCACGGCAAAAAATAGTTTTCCATTACTTCAAAGTCTAAAGCGCCCTCTATCGGCATTTTTCGAAATTTATCTTTATAATTTATTTTCAAGAAAATACCAACATAAAGAATGATTTTAGTGCAAACCGCAAATGAATCGACCAATTTTTCCGTTTTTTATGTGTATTTGAAATTTTGGACCGCAAACTTTAATGGCGGCTATCTCCTTTGGAAAACGTTTGGGACCCTTGCTTTCCTATTTAATATCAATCGTCTTGATGTGTTCTATCACCCCCTAGCGTATGTACCATTTGTTTAGGGACACCCTGTATATAATATATATATATACCAATTCTAATAACCGGAACTGCTTTAAAATTTATATGGGGATTAATAAGAACAAGGAAAAAGAGATTCCACGAAAAAAATTAGTTCCAATCACTAATATGGGCTATATAATAAAACATTTGAATTTAAAAGAAAATAAAAATTAAATAAAATAAAAAAATGAATACAATTGGAATTTGCATAACTAATATATATATATATATATATATATATATATATATATATTATATATATACATAGATAGATAGATAGATAGATATGAGGACCTCAGAAGCCAAGGCGTACAAGTGACATAATTTAGATTTCGAGTAAATTGAGTTCAAAGTTAAGCATCAATTGTAATTGAATGAATTGAGATAGGAATTTTTTGCTTATTTCTTAATAATTTTTGAAATCTTATTTCAATAACTGTTTAGAAAAACAGCGGATTAATTTTTTTTAAATGTATAACTAAGCAATATTTATCAGTATTCGGCACTTTTGTACCCTTTGGCTTCCAAGCAGTTTTCATTACCAAGGTAAATACTAAGGTATGCCAAAGGATACAAGTGCCTAATTAATACAAGAAATTAAAAAAATATATATGAAATAAAAAGATAAATTTATAAAAAATGAAGAGCAATGTTGATATAAATAAATGAATGGACAAAATTTTGTTTTAATAAAAGTTCTAAAAAGGAAAAATTATGAAATTAAAAAAATGAAAATACGAAAAATTTAAGATCAATGTTGATACACATGAATGAAACAACAAACTTTTATTCTAACATAAGATTTAAAATTTTATTATAAGTTTTGAAAAAATTGAAATTTTCTAACAGTGTCTGTCAAAGGGAAATTGAATATACTTTCAGTTTGTCCTTCTGTCTGTCTGCCCATCCGGCTGTTTGTCCGCGCTCTAACTCTCGTAAATATACTCGAATTGCGCTGAATTTTTTGGAAATTATTTACGCTTATCCTTGCACGAACCCTATTTCAAAGAAAATTTCTAGCATGATCAATTTATTTACAGGGACAGTCAAAAGTTTTTCTTTTCATTACGTACTATGAGGAAAAAAATCGTTTCAAATAAATTTTAAATGTGTTACACCCTGTCAAATATATTAAGATTTATATTCATCTACGAAGTTCATTAAAATATGCATTCTGTAACATCTGTAGTGAAAAGAAAGGCTAATATTCATTTACAGTGCCACACAAAAATATAAGTGACGTACAAAATTGAAAAAAAATGAGTTAAGTGCACAGGCTATCTGGAAATAAATCTGTTTATTTGTAAGTAAAGAGTTATGAACTGGAATTCAATTACATAATGGGAAAGTGGAAATTGTTTGCAACATATTTTAATTATATTAAACATTTCATGTATAATAAAATTAATATACGTCCATGAGATTTAATATAAGTTATATCGCGCATAACATGAAGTTCACAGCATTTACAGGGACACACAAAAGATTTGAAATAGTATATTCTATCCAAAATACTGTATACATTATCTATATGGTTGATGGATGGATGAAATGCCTTCTTAACACGTTCGCTGCTGCTCACGCGAAAACGCTTGATACGGCGCCAACGTTAAGGGGTGCCGTATCACGCGCCAGTGCGTGATGTGGGGTGATGCCCAATAGCCAGTCACGGGCTGGCGCCGGAAAATCTTTCACTGATTCTTTGTTATTAAAAGTAAATCGGCTTCTAAGAAAAACCCAAATCTACAGTGCGGCATTAACTATCATCACATCTATATGTAAGCGGCAGCGAACGTGTTAGTTATGATATGCGCTTTTAAGTTTCACTAAATTTATACATATTACATGGTATGTATAAATGCTATATTTTATATACAGAACTACACAAAAGATCTGTAAAGGTTACTGAATATGAGTATAATTTACTTAAAGATTGTTTTTAAATACGTTATGTATTTTTATGATGAATTTCATTCAGTTTACTCGGAAATGTTTGTAGGATACAGATAAAATTATATACAGGGCAAAACACAGAATTGGATACATGGTCATCTATGGATGATAATTTCTTGAAATATTATTTAAGTAGTCTTAAGAATATTTTACTTGGAACTATAATTTTAGCTAAATACTGGCGTATAATACAAGTTCTAGGTAAACTCCAGGGATGAACAAAAGTATACAAGTATGTTTCCATCTATTAGTGCAAAATGCTGAAAGAGAAATTTCAAACTGTTACGCATATTCTTCCCAAATTAGTTTTTTCCATTATACAGTATAACCGACAGATCAAAACAGGGCTTTTCAAAAGTATTAAAATACTTTTTTTTTCTATGGGCAATAACACTTTATTACTTAAATTGCGAATTTTTTTTAAAGATTTCAAGAAATCTTGAAAAGTGTTTCAGAATCTATGTTTAATGCTTTATTTTTCTTACTTGTTAACAGTTTGCATTTATTTAAGGTAATATTTAATGCATTAAAAAGCAAATTCTAAACAGAAAAAAAGAACTGACGAAAAACATTTTGAAAAACGACTTACAACTCCAGTTCATAAGGTTTAAAACGTCACACGGTGTAAATAATTTTAAACTGTGATTGGTACAAATTGGCATATGATCGTTATCGTGTTTTTGTACCAATCGATGTTTAAAAATTATCAAATTCCTGGGACATTTTCAGAGTCATAAACTAGCCTTGCATGTCGTTGGTCGCGCTTCAGCTATATAGACGTTAATGAATACACCTGCACTTATACCCCTTGGCCTCCACGCGTTTCACGGTTTCGGGAAAGAGGTTAAGTAACTGACTCCTAAAACTCAGTGCATAATTAAAAAATCACTCATAACTCTTTACCTACAAATAAACAGACTTATTTCCAGATAGCCTGTGCACTTAACTCATTTTTTTCAATTTTGTACGTCACTTATACCCCTTGGCTTCTGGGCTCCTCATATATATATATATATATATATATATATATATATATATATATCACTTTTTTATGGGCTCGATAACTTCTATAATTCTGCTCAGATATAAAGTTTATATTAGCGAAAAAGTTTATGCATGACAGACATATGATGAATTTAAAAATGGGCGAAATAAAGGGTGTTTTTGGAAGAAAAAAATTCATAACATCAAGTCAATTCTCAAGATATCTAATCCAAATAATTTTCTTTATAAATATACGTAATATTATCTAAAACTTTTGTACTGCTATATTTTTGATGCCAACTCTCAACTCTTACTGATAAGGAAAAAAAATAAACAAATAAAATAAATAAATAAACATAAAAATAAAAGTAAAAACGAAAGAAAAAAGTGGGGTGGGAAAAAATATCCATTACTTCGTTAATTTTTAAGCTATTAAATCAGATTATATTTATTTTACATTTTCTTAATAATATCTACAGCTTTTGCAACGACAAGTTTTTTATAGGACCAATCATTATAGTTAAAATGAATTTAGCAAACATATTAGTTGAAGAAAAAACCTCAAATCAATTACGCTTATATAATGACTCATTTAAAAATTTATTTTTGATTAAACGCATCCTCATGATAAGTATTCTAATTTGGGAGCTATATAATATGATGACACTTTTACTTTTTGCCTGAAAGAAACGCAAATCGAGAGCTAATAACCATTGAAATGAGTTTAAGTTAGAAGATAATAAAAATGGATAGCCTTATTATTATTTAATGAAATTATCTTAATTTTCGCAAAATTGTATTATTATTTAATCGTTTTATTAAATTGTATTATTATTAAAATTATCAGTGGTTGGCTTTATTTTCCATTAATGTGATTTCATTAATTTAATAATTTTTTTAATTAAAAATAGTGAAATATAAACGCTATATAACAAAAATAACCTGAATATAGTTTACATGACAGACACACATTATTTGTTAAGGACTAGATAAAGCTTTTGAACGTTATTATTATTATTATTATTATTATTATTATTATTTTGTTAATTTAAACTCAGCAATGATGTGAATACCGTCCACTGGTCAGCAGGTATTTAGACATCTGTGGGTGCTCTGCTTGAAGAAAAGGAAAAACATTAATTTAAATAGTTCCATGCTTAATAAATTAATTTAAATGGTTCAGAAATAGTTCCAGTCTCATTTTGCAATATGAAAATAAAAGCTAACGTGGCCGTCTTCTAGAGTGAAATTGGTTACAGGATCACTTCACAAAAAGTGCATTTGGGCATGGCAAAATTGCCTGTAATAAATATGAAAAAAAGAAATAAAAAGGTTAGAAGTAAACAGAATGAAAAGACAGGCAAAAAAAACCAGAAAATGGATTATAAAAAAGTGAAATGATGCAATTTGTGTTTTCTATGAGAGTGCTTTTTCTTCGGACAAATGTGGTGGTGGAAATTCTGGATTCAATGTTAAAAATAAAATATGTAACTAGAACGATTGCATCGACCATAAACATGATTATTATGCTTGGTTTTTTTCAAATAAAACCAGTGTCATTTCACGAAGCAACCTTACTTTTTCCCGTTAAAAACAATTCAAGAATCATAATATAGAAAAAAGATTGTCAAATGTAAAAAAAAAAAAAAAAAAAAAAAACTTTTGTAAGGGTGAATTTAAAAATACATTTCTTTTAATTTTAGGTACTATATTTTTAGAGATATAGACGAAAATTAAGTGCGGAAATATGTCCCCCCCCCCTCCTTCTTTTAGGTAGCTTTCATTACAAAAAGTAAAAAGCTACCTATTGCAGCCGTCCGGAGGAAAACACTTCCAGAAAATTTTGGTATATTTTCACCGATCATGACCCCCAGACCCCAAACCCCCCCTCCGTTCAAATGTTGACATATATATATATATATATATATATATATATATATATATATATATATATATATACACTGGTGTCCAAAATTTAAGCATAATTGGTAATTAAGTAATTATTTTTAAGTAATGAAAGAAATATGAATCGGAATGTGCTGAAACTCCAGGTGTGTAAACAAAATAGTACGCGTCACATATTTTCGCGAAGAGTTTTCCCCGAAATCGAACAGGGGACCGTCAACAAATTAAAAAAGAACGAAGATCTTTTGGATAACCCTGTCAAAACTAATGTAGCAAAAGCGTTCAAACTGCACATTATGATTAATTGGCTTATTGTAATGTACTGTGTTAATTTTTACAAGGATAGCATGTATACTCGTAGAGAAATTAAGGTTTTTATAAAAACAGTCCTAAATTTTTCCAAGTTTTTTGCTTATAATTTGCAGAGTTCTTATTATAAAATAATGTGCTTTTCTGAAAATATGACAAACATCATTGTACACAATACCCTGCCATCAGAATTTAAAAATAATAAAAATTGTATGAAAAATGAGTATGTTTAGTAAATAATTTTTCATTGCGCATGCGTCAACGATATCAAAATATCATTTGCATATTGTGTTAGCTAAATGTATAGAGCAACTTCTGTAAAAGTTTCAAAAACATAGCTTGAAAATTCTGAAAATGGGAGCCTATAGAATCAACTCAAAATCCGTTATTCCTAAAGGAAGCAAAAAGATCAGGGGTTTTACCTAAATATAGTTGTACGTGCAATATTGTGTAGGCACTAAACAATGGAATATGGATACAGCCCCTCATCGTTTTGCATCATTTAGGGAATAAAGGATTTTGATCTCATTCTATCAACGATAATTTTCAGAATTTTTTAGCTATGTTTTTGAGACTTTCACAAAAGTTGCTCTATACATTTAACTAACATAATATGCAAATGATATTTTAATAGCGTTCACGCATGCGCAGTAAAAAAATATTTAGTAAACCTGCTCATTTGTCATAAAATTTTTATTATTTTAAAATTCTGATGACAGGGTATTGTGTACAATGATGTTTGTCATTTTTTCAAAAAAGAACACTATTTTATATTAAGAACTCTGCAAATTATAAGCAAAAAACTTAGGACTGTTTTTATAAAAACCTTAATTTCTCTATGAGTATGCATGCTATCCTTGTAAAAATTAACACAGTACATTACAATAAGCCAATTAATCATAATGTGCACTTTGAACGCTTTTGCTACATTAGTTTTGACAGGGTTATCCAAAAGATCTTCGTTCTTTTTCAATTTGTTGACGGTCCCCTGTTCGATTTCGGGGAAAACTCTTCGCGAAAATATGTGACGCGTACTATTTTGTTTACACACCTGGAGTTTCAGCACATTCCGATTCATATTTCTTTCATTACTTAAAAATAATTACTTAATTACCAATTATGCTTAAATTTTGGACACCAGTGTATATATATATATATATATATATATATATCTGATTTTTGTCATGCGATAACTAACGTATTTATGAACCGAATTGAATGAAACTTGGTATGTACATAGTACATACAAATGTCTCGACCGAGTTCGTTGGCTAGCATCACCCGCCATTTTGTTTCAAAATGGCGGCCATTTTAAATTTTTAAAAAAAAATAAAATTTAAAATTTAATGCGAAAAAATTAAAAGTTGAAATATATTTTTCTTTTACGTGTTATAACTTAAAACAACGATTCCAGAACACTTTTTATTTTGTCTATATCTTAAAAAATGATTGAGTTATAGCACTTTGAATTTTTCTTATGGCTGACATTTTGAAACGATCTGATTTTTGTCATGTGATAACACGCGTATTTATGAATCGATTTGGATGTAACTTGGTGTGTACATAGTATATACTAAGGCCTGAATCGAGTTCGATACTCATTTCCATCCGCCATTTTATTTTAAAATGGCGGCCATTTAAAATTTTTTATAAATTTTAAAATTTAAAATTAGGTACAAGAAAGTGAGAAATTGAAAAAGATTTTTCTTTTATGCATTTGACCTTGATACAAAGATTCAGAGCATTTTTTGTTTCGTCTGTATCTTACAAAATGGCTGAGTTATCGCATATATATATTAATCGATTTCAATATGAGTGTGCACGTGCACCTGAATTAAGATTTCGACCAAGCTCATAATCAGGTTCTACTAATATAACTTCATTTAAAATAAATAAATATATATATAAGTATATGAAAGCTACCTCTTCCTCCCGGCACCGCCTGAAGGATTATTTCTAAATCTGTTGAATCTAAAATAATGAAAAAATTAGAGATTCTAGACTCTAATTTATGTGTTCCAGGAAAACTATAGCGATTTCCATAGAATACATAGATTTTGAGAAAAACGCATTTTTTCGTTATACACAAATTTCGATTTGCGGTCATTCAGCAAAGATTTTCAGGAGCGCTGGTATAATCTGGTATAAAATTGAAAGTGTGTGATATTTAGAAACTTAAAAATTTGAAATAGCAAAAACTGCAAAACCGAAATTCCATTTAAAATTTCAAAGTGTTGTAATTCATAAAATGATGTATGCGTTACGCACATAAACGTTTGGCCTTTATAATATAGATTGTAAGAGTTCTCCTCGAAATTTATAAACTTACAAACACAAAACGCTAAAGCATGTTATTTACAGATATGATATCTAATTGGCTTAAATTTTAGTAACGTTTCAGTCATTCTTATACATTGAATTACATGCTGAATTATAAACGCTTGTTGTCTGATGAAAATTTATAGCATTATAACATCTGAAAATTCAGTTTAGAGCACTTTATAGAAATTTAGTTCAAATTCTAAATGCTTTTAAACAGCATTTTGCGAAAGATTGCTTTCAATGAAAATTGGAAATATCCTTTGATTTCATACTTTCTAAATATCAGTATATGTCATTCTCATGCAATAGCCATGCAAGTACAAACAAATATGAATTCTGGAAAGTAACCAGTTTGGATTTGAAGTCAATTTTAAGGCTGCTCTCAAATTCAAAGAAGCTTTTTTCTAACACATTTCTGAATTCAATTTTGCTCGAAAACACATTAAATCAGAAGTTGTTGTAATTCAGAATTCAATAGAATGTTATTTCATTTCATGGTAAACGCATATAAAAAATTTTTATTTTTGTAAAGTTATAGAAATTATTATTATTATTTATTCATTTATTTACCATATTTAAGCACTAGTAAAACTTTCTCTGTGTCCTAATAAGTAAAACAATAAAAGTTTCACTTTTGTACAAATAAAACTTACCGAGTTATGAAACGCTTTTTATCTATGAGTAAATAATAATAATAATAATAATAATAATAATAATAATTAATTAATAGAATACCTTGAAAGAGTTAACAAAATTTGGGGCACCGGTTCCATTTAAAATGGAAATCCTCTGCAAAAATTGTTATCTACTACTTGAGAAATTATGATTAATTTTATTTATTTATTTATTTTGTATATATAATACTGAGTATCTTGTAAGATGTAGTACGAACGCAGACCAGATGTTTATAAGTACTGTGACTATTGTCGCCAAGAGTTACCATGCTTCTATTTGCACACAGAAGAGTTTGTAGGTAAAAAATCATTAAGGTATTCCTCAATGTAATGATACTACCCCTCGAGCACAGATCATAGAGATATGGTCGAAGCTGTAAGCGCAGTTTATGATATCCTTCTATCGTAGGCGCACTTTTTGTACACCCGTACATCAAGTTTCTATCGTTTACCCCATAATTTTTTCAAGAATGGGGTAGCTGCGACATGTATCAGGAGAATCTGAACTATCTAAAATCCAGTTACTCCCAAAATTATAAATAATTTTTATGAATTTCTCTTACTACGGAAATTAATTAATTTCTTTTTTCCCCTTCAAATTATGAAAATTGTATAATGCCATTAAAAATCACATAATAAAATAAATAAATAAATAAATAAAAATAAAAATAAACATGTTGGGGATAGCAAACCAAATTTCTGAACTCATATTGCGAAAGTTTGAAATTTTACGATACAGATGAAGAGACATACATAAAACAAAGTGATATTATTAGTAAATTATCGAAACCAGTGAAAAATAGTTCTGTTTGATATTAAAAAACAGTAACATTTTTCAAAGATTTATTGAAAAATCGTGTTTGTTTTTCTATGGAATATCCATTTAACTTTTATACTTGGTACCTAAAGAAAAGTACATAAGTACTTATTTAATTATTAAGTTCATTGTATAAATAAATCTAATAATTTCATATCATGTGCTTACTGACATTTTTTATATGAAAATATCATATGGTCTATCATTAATGCTCTCATTTTACATTTAAGAGAAATTAATGTTATTATTAATACAATTATTTTTTTAAAGTACCACCAAAAAATATTAATCCATAATATGATATCAGTTACAAATTTATCTACAATTGTTCCTTTAATTCACATTTATTCTTATATTTTTGATTTAAAAAAATATTCAAGTTAGTGGCTGCAGACCACGCTGCGATTTTACACATTACTCAATTCTTGTAAGTGATCCCCCCCCCCCTCCTTTCAGTTTTTACCATAATAGCTCTGTGTTTTTATTATTAGATAAAATATTGTATGATCTAGTAACTTAGCTTGTAGTGTCTACAGATGGACAGAAGAACGCATTATCGAGTAACTGAGATAGTTGAGTGTAGAAATTGGTAATATACCATACCAATGAGTAACGTAAATGTGTACGAATGGACAGAAAATGGCATTATCGAGTAATTGAGATAATTGTGTGTAGGAACTGGTGAAATACATTATCATTGAGTAACTGTATTGTTGTGCATACAGGCAGAAGATTGCATTATCGAGTAACTGATATAACTGTGTTCTAGGAACTGGTGAAATACATTACCATTGAGTAATATATATTGCTGTGCATTCAGGTTGTTGATTGCATTATCGAATAACTTAGAAAACTGTGTAAAGAGTAAAAAAAAATACAGCGAGTCTTCGAGTAACTCTACTCAGTAATCGAAGAAAGAAAACATTTTTAATTGATATTTATGTGTAGATGATCAAAGTGATATTTTTTAGAGTCAAGTATGTCATGCATTTTTTTTTATACTTTCATTTCACAGTAAAGGTGTTATGAAATGGTAATTTGAGTTTATTTCAAAATTGATCTAAAAGGCGATTCTTTTAATATATTAAATGAAGGCTTCTTTTAATTGGAAATATTTTGAGACCGAATTTTTACCCATACGGAATGCAATATAATATAGCGAGATATTGTATATTTTGTAAATACGCCCGGTGCAATTACCCATGTAAATTAAAAGCTTTTATTGACTTTTTTCCATGGTAATACTTTCGTCACTTTACTGTTTTTGAAAATGCTAATTTTATTTATTTATTTATTTTTGTGTTTGAGATAGAGATTTAAACACTTCTAATAAATCTGCGCATGGGATAAGCCCTCGAGCTATTTATTAAGTATAAAAAGATGCGTTAGATTTTATAGTTTTTCACTTTATAATTTAGTAAAAAAAATTATATGAAATGTAATATTATATGAATCTAAAAACCGACGAGCAGTCTCGTGTAATACATATTTTAAAAGCTCATAGGGAAAAAAAGACAAAATATTAGTGTTTAAAAATGTAGTAGGAATTTTTTAAAAATGCAATTTTTAAAAACATTTTCACAATTTTAATTAATAATGTAGTTTGTTGGTTTATTTTATTAATTCACTGTTAAGTGAACATTAAAAGTAGGTCAGTTCACCGTGTTATCTGTATTTTCAAAAATAAACAAAATTATTGAAAAGATACACGGTCCTCTGAAGAGATATTAATCTTATCGCTATTTTTTTTTATTTTCTTAATTACACTACCAACCAAATATTAATATATATTTTACATTATCTACAGCTTTTAAATTTTGATAAAATTATTCATCATAAAAAGTAACAGACAATCCAACAATTTGATAAAATGCTTGTCGAAATTCTTGTAAATAAACCAACCTTCCCGACATCTTTTTACGGTAATACCTTTGTATTTTTATAACTAGGTCAATTATTGTATTATCGAGTAATTAAACTTCTTGTGTCTGCTGAACATAGCTTTATCGAGTAACGGAGATATTTGTGTGTAGGAATTGACAAAATACCGCATCATCGAGTAACTTATATTTCCTTATACATACGGGTAGAATATTGCACAATTGAGTAACCAATAATGCTGTGTATACATACGGGCTAAAATTCGCACGATCGAGTAACTTATATTGTTGTGTACATATGGTAGAAGATTGCACGATCGAGTAACTGAAGTGGCTGTGTAGAATATGACAAAATACCGCATCTTCGAGTAACCTTAGCTTACTTGGTAGAAAGCCACTACATCTGTAAAAGTTTTGGGGTTCGAGGCTATCAAAATACACTCCATAAGATGGCGCTGAAACTAGTGCGTTGGTCTACCCTGTAAAATGAGTAACTTCGTCGGTTTAAACACCAACAGAGTGAGTAACCTCAGACGCTTCGAGTAACTTTTGGAGGTTCCTCGGAGTGTCTGAGACCTTAATTACGCGTTTTCAATAACCAGGATGCTAAATCTGCCATTTTTTGAGGTTACTCGGAGAAGCGATTTATTGCCGTCATGAATACACACCGTGTGTAACATTTTATTTGCCACACAGGTTGGTCTACCCTGTAAAGTGAGGAACCGTGTTTACACAATACGTTCTGAGTAACCTTAGAAATTGTAGTCAAAACCCTAAAAATGCAATTTACTGATACGTATTCACATTAATAAAAGCTATAACTATATTAAAAATTATATTTTTCTTGTAACATTATTTTTTATTAAATAAAACAGCAGGAGATTTTTTGCATGTATATCGAGTAACTGGTTCAGCTTACACACATGGCGTTGTGAGTAACATAGCCTCGAACTAAGATAATAAAAATTGTTACTCAGAAGAACGGTAATTTTTACTTACCTGCTGTGTTTAGTGTTGATTGCTATAATGGACTAATAATAATGGATAATTTTCTTCCTCGTCACTATAAAATTTAAGACACAAAAAAAAAAAAAAAAAAACAACGTTTATTTGAATTTAGGAAAAAAAGTTATCAGAAAAAAGTGACATAAGCTACGAAAGCGGAAAAAAGTGACACGGAAAAAAGTTACCGTAAAAAAGTGACAAGGAAAAAAAGTTACAGGAAAAAAAGTGACAAGGAATTGATTTTGGAGATTTATTATTGGTTTTGGGGATTCATTGGTTAAGTATGAAAGGGGGATCGGGGGCAGGCTCATAATTTAGGTAAATGGGTTTTTCATGCTGAATTAACTGTTTTGGTTCAATTTTTGGAAGGAAGTTCATATTGAAAAGACGCTTGCCTGATTTGTTTTGGGAAAAGATGATTACCCCCTCCTACCCGCCCTAAATTGATAGATGGATTTTTATGAAGAATTATCCATCGTGTGTCAAATTTTGGATATAGGTTCTTTCTGAAAAAGGCTTGTGTATAGTAATATAGTATAATGCCTGAAGAGGTTTGGAAGTTTAATGATTAAGCATAGAGGGGGTTTGGGGAAATATTCTCTCTTAAATTAAATTAATAGATTTTTACGTAGAATTATCCGATTTGTTTGGAATTTTGGACATAAGTTCATTATGATAAGACATATCTCTGATTAGCTATGGGGTTCTTTTGCTTATTAATAAAATAAAGGGGGGGGGGCAATTATCTCGCCTCAAACTAGATAAATCGTTTTTTATGCAGAATTAGCGGATGTATTTCAAATTTTAATTGAAATTCCTGTCTGATAAGGTGAATCCTTGAATAGTTTTAAGGGTTTAACAGCTAAGTATAGAAGGGGAATAGAATATAGCGCCCCTCCTTAAGTTAAATAAATTGCTTTTTATGCAGAATTATTGGATTTGCTTCATATTTTGGATTATAGGTTCATTATGATAAGGCGTATCCCTGATTAGATATGGGGTTCTTTTGCTAATTAAAAAAGGGGGCGGGTGATTATTACCCCCCCCTTAAATTAAATAAATTGTTTTTTTATGAGCACTTATCCGATGTATTTCATATTTATATACAAGTTCCTTCTCATAAAGTGAATCGCGGAATAGTTTTAAAGGTTTAATGGCTGAGTATAGAAAGAGAAGGGGAACGCGGGATAACCCTCTTCAATTATATATATGGCTTTTTACGCAGAATTATCCGATTTGCTTCAATTTTGGATGTGGAATCATTCTGATAAAGCGTATCTCTGATTAGTTATGAGGTTACTTAGCTAATTAAAAAGGGGGCCGGCCGATTATTCCCCCTCCTAAATGAGATAAATTGTTCTTATGATGTATTTCAAATTTTGGGTACACGTTCTTTCTGATAAAGTGAATCCCTGAATAGTTTTAAGGGCTTAATGGCTAAGTATATAGGGGGTGGAACGGAGGATACCCCCCCTTAAATTAATTAAATGGCTTTTTATGCAGAATTATCCGATTTGCTTCAAATTTTGGATATAGGTTCATTATGATAAGTGAATCCCTGATTAATTGTGGATTATCCCCCGCCCCCCCCTCTATACTTAGCCATTATAACCTTAAAACAATTTAGGAATTCACTTTATCAGAAAGAACCTATATCCAAAAGTTGAAATAAGTCGGATAGTTGTGCAAAAAATGTTGCAAAATTTATATTATTTAATGAGGGGGGACAATCCCTCGCTATCCCTTTTTAATTAGCAAAGAACAACATAACTAATCAGAGATATGCTTTATTATAATGAATCTAAATCCAAAATTTGGAACAAATCGGATAATTTTGCATAAAAAACGATTTATCTGGTTTGGGGCGAGATAATTGCCCCTCCCTTTATTAATAAGCAAAAGAACCCCATAACTAATGAGAGATGGGTCTTATCATAATGAACTTATGTCCAAAATTTCAAGCAAATCGGATAATTGTGCGTCAAAAACTATTAATTTAATTTAAGAGAGGTTATTCCCCCGTTCCCCTCTATGCTTAACTATTAAACTCTCAAATCTCTTCAGGCATTATATATACTATATATAAGCCTTATCATATTTAAAATTTGACACACGTTGGATAATTCTGCATAAAAATCCATTTATCTAATTTAGGGTGAATTGGGGGGGGGATAATCATCCCTTCCCAAAACTAATCAGGCAAGCGTGTTTTCAGTATGAACGTATATCTAAAAATTGAACCAAAACAGTTAATTCAGCATGAAAAACCCATTTACCTAAATTATGAGCCTCCCCCCGATCCCCCCCTTTCATACTTAACCAATAAATTCCCAAAATCAATAATAAATCCCTAAAATCATTGTCACCGTGTCACTTTTTTCCGCTTTTGTAGTTTATGTCACTTTTTTCCGATAACTCTTTTTCCGGTCACTTTTTTTCCGTTTACCCGTTTGAATATATATATATATATTCGCACAAAATCGCGATATCCGTCTTTGTTTGCATTCAGCGAGAGTTGAGGAAATGTTCCTTTTCTGTTGTTCTAGACCTTTGCTCAACAATGCGATTCATATATAATAAAAAATATTTTAAAAACAATATAACACTATGTTTTTATAATAAAATTTTAATTAACTCATTAGTTTTCTAATGATAGAGCTTGTCTTTTGCATAGGTAGATGGGAGATACTGGAAACAGAGAATGGATAGGGGACCATATTCTTTTCCTAAATTTTTAAAAATATCGCAATTTTGGTCACTATTAACTTATTTCAATCATTTATACCAGGGCTGTCCACCGCGGCGCCCGCGGGCGCCATGGCGCCCTTTTGAAAGTCTTCTGCCACAGGCTTTTTTTAAAGTAAAATTCCATTGTAAAAGATACTTTATTTAATGTCCTTGATATTTGCTTGAGAGATGTTTAAAAGTCACTACAAGTGTATTTCATGCATCAACAATTATAATGTAAGCAGTGTATTAAAAGAATGGCAAAAGCATATGATTTTTTTTTTTTTTTTTTAGAAACAAATCATGTGCTGTTTCGTTTCTTCACTAATTTCTAGTTATTCTTTTTGTATTTTTTTTTTTAAGGAAATTGTACCAGTAGAATTGAATAAATGTCTGCAATAATTTTATTATTTTTTTTTTCATTTTTTTATTATTATTTTTTTAATATGTAAAGAAGTAAATGTAGAAGCAAATAAGCAATCCTCCCCCTCCTTCATGCATGAAAGATCAGCTTGTTTGCTATCATTATTGAAGTTGTTTCACTGACCATTTGGCTGTTTCATAAGACAGGATAAAGTTCTATCATTTTCTTCCCCAGACCTTCAAAACTTTAAGTAACTTTGATGATTTATTTTTTAAAAATCTACAAAATTGTGCGAAAAGATTTCCACAAGTAAAAACTGTTTGGGGCTTTCTCTTTGGAACCCCCCATGACTTTGTTTCTGTTTGTAGAGTATTTGCGTCCTCCCAAAATCTGACAATATATCTGATTACATTTTATTTTAATAATAGTTAATATTTCATATTCTGGGTCCTTCCAAATCAAAAATGTTTGAGATAATCTCTTACATTAAAATGTATTATTCGAAACTTACCACAATTTACAGTTATTTTGATTTTTTTAAGCATGGCGCTTTAGATGCATATGGGTATTATGTCTCTACTGCGTTATGCATTTGCATATATGTATTGTTAATTATATTAAAAGATTATTTTCTGGTATATTTTGGTCATTTTCAATAATGGCGCCTTTCATTGCTTGTCAAAAGCTGAGATGCGCCCTTGCTTAGTATAAGGTTGGACAGGCCTGATTTATACCTTTTAAAGAGAATTCTGATTACACTCATTAGAATATAAACAGCAGGCACCTCGCAGCTCTGCATCGCATGCCCCTGCATCAGTCGGGCATTGCTGAAGATAGCTCACGAGGATACAAAAATTTAGAACTCAACGATAGTCTCAAAATAATTATTTCTGTTCTGAGCTTTAGAAATGGATTGAAGGGGATAATAATTTTAAAGCACCAAGACACTGGAAGTTTACTGGTTGATACAATAACAGTAGGAACTTTGCTCATATCATTATATGTCTTCTTTCCGTAGAATGTGGATTATAAAAGTAAAAATTGATAATATTAATTGCTAAAAATTGTTTCATAAAGACTTTTTTGGCTTATTGAGCAAAAGGTTGGTTGTATTTACTAATTATGACGATCAATTTTCAACTCGAGGAAGGGGGGGGGGCTACTAAGAGAACTTAACCCCTATTTACGCATGGAAATTCAAAGTTTGAAGAAAACCACGAAAATCTCCGAACGACTAAGCCGACGGGCGCGACTCGGTTCGAAACCAGCACCTTCCGTCTCTATCATTTTCGAAGGCTGAACCACTGGTATGAGGTAAAGGTAAATGCACTAAATTCATTAAATGCAAATAATATTTAGTTGCAAAGAAAAAGAAAAGAAAACTTTTTTTTGAAAAAAAAAATCAAGCAATCTGGATCTCGTAAAACAATTACTCTCAAAGAAACTAGCATAGCAATGTAAGAAATTGCTATCGATTAAAAGCATGTTATTTTTTTCGATTAATAAAATTTATTTGTCATAAGAGTACATGTTCTTTTCGTGACATATTTTTCTTTCTTTTTTCTTTCTTTTCTTTTTTTTATTATAACAAAATTACGATTTCTAAAAATGAATTATGTAAATGAATGTTAGTATAATGAAATGATTTTTAATACCATTTATTCATTTTTAAAAATTTTATTAAAATATCATTAAAAAATTCATTAAATTTTACGATTTAATTGAATCTCATGAATATTTATCATTACGATTTCTAATTCTTAAACTTTATTAAAATTAATTATATTTCATAATATTTTTTATGCTTTTCATATGTTTTATAATTCAAAATATTAAACATTTTGCGACAACTCTATTGAAATGGAAAATTGCTGGTATCAAATTTAAATTTCATTATAAACGTCCACTGTTATAGTATAATTTAAAAGAACCCAAATATTTTAAGTATTCAAAAAAAAAAAAAAAAAAAAAAAAAAAAAAAAAAAAAAAAAAAAAGTTTGAAGTCATCAAGAAACGTTTATATCAGAATAGATTATATATATATATTTTTTAATAAAATCTATTTTATTGTAATAATAATAAAAAAATATTAATATCAAAATAAAGTTTGAATTAAAAAATGTTAATTTGTATGAAAAAAAAATTATGTAAAGAGTATAGAATACCAATTAAATTAAAAAGAAATTAAACTAAAGTTAGTTTTAAAGTTTTTATTAGTAAAGTAACATTAAAAAAGCTATTATTCTGTAAGCAAATACATAATTTAAGGTAAAATTATAATTAATTTTATCAAAATAACTGAAGGATGCTAATATATTGTTTGTTTTGAAATGCAAAGTTTAAATTTCAAATCATCTAAAAATTGTTTTGTGTAATTATAGTTCAGTTGAATTACTTGTATAATATTAAAACAGCTGACATGTTTTAATATGACAAATTAAAGAAAATTTTGCAGAATTCCTGACTGAAGTAAGGAGGTTTCATTGTACGTAAAATTTAAATGCATATTTTAAAAATAAATATGATAGAATTTATAAACAATGCATAAGGGATCATTAATTTAAATTATTATGTAAATTTAAAATTTACATATAAGCTGAAACATAATCTTCTGATTTAAAAAGTATTTAAGCTAATAGAATTTTTACTGGCGCTGTTTCATCATCCTACTAAAAAAAGTTACTTAGATTGCTTATTCTGATCTACACAGGTATATACAATGAACTAAGATACGTATATTAGAAAGTCAATGGGTATATATTACATGTGTGTGTGGAAATCTTTCTTTTACATATGTTTCAAAACAGAAACGAGCCGAAATCAGCTTTACAAATACAAGTTTTTCACCATGTGTTGACATCAAAAAGCATTTGCGACACAAAAGCTTTTTACTGCACTGCCCAACCTACTGGACAAAGGGGTAAAGATTACACGTCACTAAAAAAAGGGGTGAGAAATATCTTCTCTGGCGTTTTTAGTGAACAAAGCTCTTATTGAAAGGAATTTCTCTGTTCCGAACTTTTTTGAGGGAGAAAACTGAATTTAGTTTTTCGGCAAAATGATTTTCCACCTTCAACAGCTCGAATTTTTCTGATACAATTTCAGACACACTTTTCAAAGTAGAAACATGAAATTTGCTGACAGTATTTTTGAAAAGACGTATGAGGTGCCGTGTGATGTCATTTTGCGCTCAATTCATTAGAATTAGATTTATAAATAATTATCTTCTCAGTATTACCCATTTTTTCGCCCACAGATCTTCCGCTTAGGAAAAATCTATTCAAAATGTCGTTTTTGATTGCTTTTTTGCAATGTTTTTTGCATTTATCCAAGAATCGACAATTACGGCTCCTTGAGTACTTTCTAAATAAGACAATTTCCAAGTTTGATGCATATGAGAGCAAAAATGAATTTAAAAATAAATCGGAAAATAAGCAGTTTGAATCGAAATTCACCCTTAAAGGGTTAAAGTCTGAAATAAAATACTATAGTCTTTTATAGTAAACTAGATAAATCACGGAAAGAATCTCCCCGGAAAAAATCACCCCGGTAAAAATCTCCCTGGTAAAAATCTCCCCGGTAAAAATCTCCCCGGTAAAAATCTCCCCCCCCCCCCCCCAAAGAAAGGTAACCGAAAAATAAGGCTTTTTTAAATTAAGATTGAAAAAGCCCACACATATGAATAACAAAGATTTGATGACTTTGATTATTGCAATTATAATTTCAAGTAAATCACGTGCTAATCACGTGTATTTGTACTGGAAACAATTTGTAGAATCTAGGAAAAAAAGTGACCGGAAAAAAAGTTATCGGAAAAAAAGTGACCTAAATTACAAAAACGGAAAAAAAGTGACACGGAAAAAAAGTGACAAGGAAAAAAAGTGACAAGGAAAAAAAGGGACACGGAAAAAAAGTGACAAGGATTGATTTTGGGGAATTATTATTGATTTTGGGGATTCATTGGTTAAGTATGAAAGGGGGATCGGGGGGGGGGGGCTCATAATTTAAGTAAATGGGTTTTTCATGCTGAATTAACTATTTTGGTTCAATTTTTGGATATACGTTCATGCTGAAAAGACGCTTGCCTGATTAGTTTTGGGAAGGGACGATTACCCCCCCCCCCCATCCGTCCTCAGTTAGATGAATGGGTTTTTATGCAGAATTATCCAACGTGTGTCAAATTTGAATATACAGGGCCTGACTAAGGCAGGGGCATGCGGGGTAATTGCCCCGGGCCCCCGGTTTGAGGGGGGTCCCCAAGGAGAGAAAAGTTTATTGTTAAAAGATAGCCAAATGATATAAAATAGCAAAATATTACCAAAATTCTTTTTTTCAATTTTAAGGGGTCTTTTTTCTCCTACCCCCTTTGCTTCCCTGCCCCACGTTCCCTTAAAGTAATAGTTACATCATAAGAAAATTAATAGTTAAAATTATTTATCATCTGTTATTATGTATAAAGATGTGAACAGACATGCTACTTTTCCGCGGAAACGCGGAATTCCGCTTTTTCGGCGACAATTTTATTATCCCTGGGATCAATGCAAACATGCATTAAAATTTGATGACATTTATATGTAGGGGGGGGGGGTAACGATGAAATAACGCGAGTCAAACGGCGCTAAATTAAGAAAATTTCTTCAAAGGATTGCAGAAAAAAAAACACAAATTTCTCCAAAGGATCGAAAAAAAACCTATAAAATCTTCAAACAATCGCGGAAAACATACTATTTTCTTCAGAGGATCGCGAGAAAAAACACGATTTTTGTTAAATGATCACGAACAAGACGCAATTTTCGTCAAGAAATTGCTGGGAAAACACAACTTTTGTGAACAGGTTGCGGAAAAATACTCTAATTTTGTCAAATAATAGTGATAAATAATCGTATTTTATCGAAAGATCGTGGAAAATGCTCCAATTTTGTAGAAAGATCGCAGAAAATACCCAAATTTTGACGAAAGATCGTAGAGAATACACATATGTCGACAAAAGATCGCGGAAAACACACAAATTTTGTCGAAAGATCACAAAAAATACGCAAATGTTGACGAAAGATAGCGGAAAATATGCAAATTTTGACAAAATCGCGGAAAATACACAAATTTTGACGAAAGATCGCGGAAAATATGCATTTTTTGACGAAAGATCGCGGAAAATATGCATTTTTTGACGAAAAATCGCGGAAAATACGCAAATTTTGACGAAAAAGCGCGAATTTCGCTAAAGGATTTTGGAGAAGTGCAAATTTTATTAAAAAGGCTGTGGGAGAAAAAGTGCGATTTTCGTCAATTGGTCGCGGAAAAACGCTAATTTCGTAAAAAAAATTGCAGAAAAACGCAGATTTCGCCAAAAGTCTGTAAGGCCGTGAAAGTTCAGCTTTTTTCTTGCTGAGCCTGTAGCATGTCTGTGTGAAATATAAATACTGAAATCAGTACTTGGTACAAAATTTATGCATACATAAAATAGGTTTGAATTTTAATTTTAGTCACTTGAGTATAATTCACAAACATTTTTAAGATAGAAGGGGGGCACTCTAATAATGTTTGCCCCAGGGCCCCCCACTGTCTAAGTCGGGCCCTGTGAATATAGGTTCTTTTCGACAAGGCTTATATATAGTATATAATGCATGAAGAGTTTTAATGGTTATATATAGAGGGAGAACGGGGGATAACCTTTCTTAAATTAAATTAATAACTTTTTACGCATAATTATCCGATTTGCTTAGAATTTTGGACATAGATTCATTATGATAAGACGTATCTCTGATTAGTTATGGGGTTCTTCTGCTTATTATAAAGGGTGGGGGGCGAGCAATTATATCCTTCTTAAACTAGATAAATAGGTTTTTATGCAGAATTACCCCATGTATTTCAAATTTTAAATATAGGTTCTTACTGATAAGGTGGATTCCTGAATAGTTTTAAGGATTTGATATCTAAGTATTGAAGGGGAATAGAATATAGCCTACCTTAAATTAAATTGCTTTTTACGCAGAATTATAGGATTTGCTACAAATTTTGGATTATACATTCATTATGATAAGGCGTATCCCTGATTACATATGGGGTTATTTTTCTAATTAAAAATTAAGGCGGATGATTTTCCGAGCCCCTTAAATTATATAAATTGTTTTTTATGTTCACTTATCCGCTATATTTCATATTTTGGATATATGTTTTTTCTCATAAAGTTAGTCCTAGAATAATTTTAAGGGTTTAATGGCTAAGTATACTGTCAGGTTCTGAGACCACCCCTGCTAAAGATTGGAATTTCCGTTATTTCTCTATCTTAATCTCTTTTATATTATACCGGCTGTGTACTACAATTTTCAAGGTGACATTCTTTCTTTGCTGAAGGGAGAATTGACAGGTAATCCTCTACAAGTGGTGAGTGAGAAAGAGGAGATTGCGGAGAGGCGTGTTCATCCGTCAGTGAGGTATGTGGATGATGAGCTGACAAGCAACATGTCACTAATCAAGAAAGGAATGTGGAATGTGTCCAATGGATAAGCCCCAAAGGGGGTTGACATTGGGGAAACACCGTGATTTGAGAAAAGCAAGTCTTATCTCAGATTAGTTCAGTTCGTATTTGGGTTCATACCTAGAGAGTAGTGTAGGACAGAGGTCCTGATAGGGTGTGCTCTGCGTTGTAGAGCGGAGGCAGTGCGTATCTGGAAAGCAAGGGACACAGACGTCCTGGTGTTTAGTGCTCTGGGCCGAGAAGTGCAGGCCGAGTATCCATGTGTTGGGAGATTCGAAAGTGATCTCCGATAAAGTTAATCTAACGTGCATTGAGTGTGAGGTGGAAGGTGTAATTCGAATAGTACACAGCCAACCTTTACTGTATTTAATTTAATGTTGAACCGGATCACCTATATCCGAGTTGTAATTGTATATAATGGTAAATAGCGTATTTAGTGTGTACATATATTTAAAATAAACTGTTAATTCTGTTAATTGACAGCGTCAGTGTTCATTTACACAATCCTCACAGTGGGTGACCGATATCACCTAGTAATATCGGTGGTGGCAGCTATAACTACCACGGACTTTCTTCAAAGTTGTGCGGGCTGAGAGGAACATCCGACATATACAGTGGGGGAACGGAGGATAACCCCCCTTAAATTAATAAATGGCTTTTTACGCAGAATTATCTTATTTGATTCAAACTTTGAATGTGCGTTCATTATGATAAGGCGAACTCCTGTGGGTTATTCCCCGTTCATCCCTCTATACTTAGCCATTAAACCCTTAAAACTATTCAGGGATTCACTTTATCAGGTAAAACCTATATCCAAAAGTTGAAATACGTTGGATAATTGTGAAAAAAAATCTTATTTAAAGAGTGGGGGATTAATCGCCCGCTTTCCCTTATTTAATTAGCAAAAGAACCCCATAATTAATCAGAGATACGCCTTCTTATAATGAATATACATCGAAAATTTGAAGCAAATCGGATAATTCTGTGCAAAAAGCCATTTATTTAATTTAAGGGTGTATTTCGATTCAAACTGCCTATTTTCCGATTTATTTTTAACTTCATTTTTACTCTCATATGCATCAAACTGGCAAATTGTCTTATTTAGAAAGTACACAAGGTGCCGTAATTGTCAATTCTTTGATAAATGCAGAAAATATTGCGAAAAAAGCAATCAAAAACGGCATTTTGAACAGATTTTCCCCTGGCGGGAGATCTGTGAACGAAAAAAAAGGGTCATACTGAGAAGATAATTGTTTACAAATCAAATTCTAATGAATTGAGCGTAAAAATACAGCACATGGCACCTTGTACATCTCTTCAAAAATATCCTCAGCAAGTTTCATGTTTCTACTTTTGAAAATGTGTCTGAAATTGTATCGGAAAATTTCGAGCTGTTGAAGGTGGAAAAGCGTTTTTTTGAATACACCCTTAAGGGGGTTTATCCCCCGTTCTCCCTCTACACATAGCCGTTAAACCCTTAAAACTATTCAGGAATTTACTTTATGAGAAAGATCCTACATCCAAAATTTGAAATAAATCGGATAAGTGTGCATAATTTTTTTTAAATCTAATTTAAGGCTGGGGGTAGTAATCACCCGCCCCCTTTTTAATTAGCAAAAGAACCCCATAAATAATCAGAAATACATCTTATCATAATTAACCCATGTCCAAAATTCGAAGCAAATCGGATAATTATCCGTAAAAAGCCATTAATTTAAGAAAGGTTATCCCCCCGTTCCCCTTCTATACTTAACCATTAAACTCCTAAAACTCTTCAGGCACGTTATACTGGGTTGCGGACATAATCCCCGCGGACAAAATCTCCACGGACAAAATCCCCGCGGACAAAATGCCCACTGGACAAAATACCCACGGACAAAATCCCCACGTGTATTTAAAATTGTAATACTATCTTATAAAACATAATTTTATTGATAAAGATTTTAATAAAAGTAAAATTAGTCCAACGGAAGAATTTTGCGTATCTTACAGAATTTTTTTTATATATAAAAAGAAATATAATTGCATTAATAAATAACATAGTAGATAACTCAGAGAGTAATCCCCCGTAGTTTGATGGTCACAAAATTGAGCAACTGAAACCTCAGGATTTAATCAACTGATATATGATGCATTTGTATGCATTATTGTCTTTTAATTTATCATGAATCTTTAGGATAGAATTTTTACTTTATATTTTAAAATGTAGAGATAGATATTTTCACACTTTTTCATTTATTTATTGTTTTAATTGTAACTCACCGTGTTGGAATTTTTAATAACTTGTTAATTCTGCATTGACATTGTCATAAGCAGTAAATAGTCGCACCTTAGAGCTATTACAGCGAATATACAACTTATATACTGTATGTGCTCATAAGAAGCCATATCATTCACACGAAATACCCATTTGCTAATGTTAATTCTATGTACATTTTTTAAAAAATTCTATGAAGATTTTTCTTAATTTTAATTTATATTTACTGAGTTAAAATTTTGATTTTTTTTTAAATTTAATTATATAATTTGTAAACAAAATCACATGATGAAACTTCCATAAATATTATATATATATTCAAAATATGGGTAAAATGAAATCGTATATATATTATTTGCAGAATTTCACTTTTTCTTTCACTCACATAAATGGGAATATAAACGCTTTAATTTTCATTAAGCATTTTTGGAAATACTAATTTAAATAAAATTTAAAAATATTTAAATTAAAAATATGAAAAAAAAAAACTTAAAAAAAACGTCATATTTTTAAAAGTAATTATTATTATTGTTTTTTTTTTTTTTTTTTTTTTTTGAATCAAAATTACTGTAAAAGAATTAAGAAAGACATATTTCAAGTTTGAACCATTTATCTGTAACGATTCTTGATTTATAACAGTTTATCTAAGAGAAATGGTGAATAAACCCATCATGAAGAAAATCGCACTTTCGTTGTTTCCATATCAATCTTTGCTGGAAAGTGCTAGATTTTGAAATCCGAAACATAAAATTTAATATTTCCTTTTCCAATTAAGATAGAAACATGATTTAAATGTCATTTTAAGCAAAATAATAATGATAATAATAATAATTATTATTATACTGCTTATTTTATTTCTTATTTTTTTAAAGGAAAATTTGAAGGCGTTTGCGTCTTGAATTCAAGCTGGTTTTAATACTGTTTACGAAACTATTGCAAAATCAGTATGCATGTTTCGAAGGGAAAATTATAAAAAACAAATACTAGTTATTCCGAATTTTTTTTTTCTTTCAGGTATGGATATTTTATTTTCAGCTATGTGTCGATCTATCTAACTGCATTTTCAAACGATTTTTTTTATCATTATTATTATTCCTCGATCCAAAATGGGCTGTTATCTTTTATCAAATTAATTCTTTATTTTTTACTCAGAATTTTTTGAGAATTTTAAAAAATGGGCTTCTTATCCACAATTTAAAAAAAAAAAAAAAAAAAAAAAAAAAAAAAAAACAAGAAATTTCACATCTTTAGTTACAATAAAATAAACACACATGCACAGACACAGGGTGACTCATATTTATCGAAACAATAGGCTATCTCTTTAAATATTGCCCCTAGGCACAATACTTACAGTTGCAAAGTTTCTTTTTTTTTTTTTTTTCCTTACTTATTTATTGCCTAAGTGGGGCAGAATCAGAAAAGGGTGCAAAGTTTGATAAAATAAGTTGCAATTACACAGGGGGACTATTTAGAGAAATACAAAAATTAAATTTTTATACGGCCCTGGTTGGTTAAAATTTCCCCTTAGGAAGTTTTTCCTTATCATTTTTTAATTTAAACAACAGCAAAAAAAAAAATCTATCTTGATTCCTGCAAAACTCAGAGAGTTATGGGTGTATTTCGATTCAAACTGCTTATTTTTCTATTTATTTTTAAATTCATTTTTTCTCTCAAATGCATCAAACTGGTAAATTGTCTTATTTAGAAAGTACACAAGGTGCCGTGATTGTCGATTCTTTGATAAATGCAGAGAATATTACAAAAAAAACAATCAAAAATGACTTTTTGAACAGATTTTTCCGAAGCGGGAGATTTGGGAACGAAAAAAAGGGTCATACTGAGAAGGTAATTGTTTATAAATCAAATTTTAATGAATTGAGCGTAAAATGACATCACACGGCACCTTATATGTCTCTTTAAAAATCACCTCAGCAAGTTTCATGTTTCTACTTTTAAAAATGTGTCTGAAATTGTATCGGAAAATTTTGAGCTGTTGAAGGTGGAAAAGCGTTTTTTCGATTACACCCTTATGTCTATTTTAATAATTTGCGGGGTTTCAAGGGATTAGGCACAAATGGAAATGCGTGTTATTCAATGCGCAATGTTACTGTAAATGTATCAAGGAAACATTCATTTTTCTTTTATTTATTTATAGAATTAGAGTTTTGAATGCTTTGAGATGGTTAACCATATAATTTGTAAACAGAATCACATCATAAAACTTCTTTTAAAAATAAAAATGTTTTTTTTTTTTTTTTAGAGTAATTTAAAACTGTTATTAATCAGTTTCATTCGTCGAATTGAATTTTTTTCTTTTGATTAAGTAACTTATTTTTTATTTTGATTTAGCATTTTAAATAATATTTATTTAAAAAAAATTAAAATATTTAAAATAGCAATTTAAAATTAATCGGATGTGGCAATCCCAAAACTTCTGTCTCATGCATGTGAATATTTCAAAAAGCGCTACCAATGCGCAAAAATAAAATAACAAACTATACACATCATGAAGATTCTAAGGACGTTACATTCTATGCATTATTTCTTGAATTAGACAATTGCAATATTGGAAAAAATGCAACATAAAAAGCGCCACTTGTTGGGCAACTTATACCAAAACATAAAGGGCAATAATATTTATCAAGCTATACCTGAATCTGAAATTTGTTGAAAAAATTCGTGCATTAGCTCTTGGATTAGAACTATTGAAGGAATCGGGGAAAATTCAGCTTACAGCATCACCTGTTGGGTTATTGACACTAAAATATAAACAGAACTAGTTTATACCACGGATTTACTAAATCTGAAGTTTAATGAAAATCCGCATATAAGTCATTGAGATAGGGCTCTTGCAAAAATCGTACAATAATACAACATAGCAGTGCCACCTGTTGAATGATTTACAACAATAACTCATCAGTTTCAATGTATATCAAGAACTATCTGAATATGCATTTTTATTGAACTCCGTGCATTAGTTTTTGAAATAGAGCTATTGCAAAAATCCTGAAAAATGCAGCATAGCAGCGCCACATGTTAAGCAATTCACATACAATGTAAACAAAACTATTTCATATCATGGGCTTTCTGAATCTGAAGTTTAGGGGAAATCCTAAAAAGATACAGATGTTGCGTAAATTGTAAGAAAAAAAATGCAGTATAGCAGCGCCATTTGTTGAGAAATTTACACCAAAAACAAATCAGCAACAATTTATATCAGGGACTACCTGAATATAAATGTTTAGCAAATTCAGTGCATTAATTCTTGAGATACAGCGCCCTCAAAACTTATGTCACAGACAGAGCCATAGACTCATAAACAAACATTTTGTAAAAAAAAAAAAAAAAAAAAAAAAAAAAAAAAAAAAAAAAAAAAAAAACTGTTTTTTGGAATCTCTGACACTTAAAACGTAAAAAACAGGAATTCGAAAATTTTCATGAATCCAATACTTTCTTCATATGAAAATAAAAGAAAGTAAAAACATTAATTATTAAAAATTTGGAGTATTTTCTTTTAGACATCTTACAAAACGCACATAGATAAGCAAAATAGATGTTGCAAAGAAATATTCGTATCTACCAATGTATCACTTTTCTTATTATTATCCATCTAGTAATTTTTCTTGAAGATGTGGCCATTTTTGTGATACTCTGCATATAAATGTGAGTAGTACTGGGTGCATAATTTATGCATACATATAATACATATGAAGTTTAGCACTAGCCACTTCCACATTATTCACAAAAAATTCTATCATTCATCATGGGAGATCATTCCAAAATATTCATTGCCTCCCCCCCCCCTACCCTTACCCCCGTCATAGCCGTACTCGGACCCTGTTTCCTTTATATTTAACAAGATACTTTGCATATAACATTTCATTGCTAAGACTGTGGTGAACTCAGTAGTACATGTTTCCACCCCCTACCCCACCCTCCGCAGAGTACCAAGAATGCCGAAATAAATTAAAAATCATCATCAGGTGATATTATTTATTAAAATTATGCATTTTCTAAAATTGATCCAGAAAAGCTGTTATACATTGTATACTCCCTCCTCGGTGAATGAAAGGGGGACAAATTAAAACAATCATTACATCTTTGAAAAAAAAAAGTATAATCTTAAAAATATTAATATTTGTATTAACGAGATCTAAAATTTAAACTAAATTCGAAGCATTAGACAGACTTTAATACATTTAAAAAGCAATTAAATTTAAAAAATATATGTATCAATTAAGAAAGTAATCAATTTTAAAAATTGTTTCATATTTAGTGTAAATAGTCTTTTATTTCAGACTTTAAAATGTACATGTATATTTAAGAAATATAAAATATCTATCACATAACTTATAATTTCCAATTGTCACTTTCATTTTTCAAATAAGCTTAAAACATTTTTTAAATGTTTAGAGATCCTTTTTGAAAAAGAAACTTGGTCAAAATAGAGCTTTTATTCAGCAAAGAGGGTGTTTTGTCCGGTGGAGTTTTTGTCCGGTGGGGATTTTGTCCGGTGGTGATTTTGACCGCGGGGATTTTGTCCGTGGGGATTTTGTCCGCGGGGATTTTGTCCTGGACTCCGTTATACTATATTTAAGCCTTATCGAAAAGAACCTATATGCAAATTTGACACAAGTTGGATAATTCTGCATAAAAACCCATTCATCTAATTGAGGACGAATGGGGGGGGGGTAATCGTCCCTTCCCAAAACTAATCAGGCAAGCGTCTTTTCAATATGAACGTATATCCAAAAATTGAACCAAAATAGTTAATTCAGCATGAAAAACCCATTTACCTAAATTATGAGCCCCCCCCCCCCCCGCCGATCCCCCTTTCATACTTAACCAATGAATCCCCAAAATCAATAATAAATCCCCAAAACCAATCCTTGTCACTTTTTTTCCGTGTCACTTTTTTCCGTGTCACTTTTTTTCCTTGTCACTTTTTTCCGTTTCACTTTTTTCCGCTTTTGTAGTTTAGGTCACTTTTTTTTCCGATAACTTTTTTTCCGGTCACTTTTTTTCCGTTTACCGGTATTGAATTAAAATAATAAAAGCAATAAAATGAGTAATTTTTTTTAAAAAAAATATTAAAATGTACGCATGAGATAGAAGAAAGTTTTGGGATTGGCACATCCAACTAGTTTTTGCTTTCGAACGCGTCAAACTGGCAAATTCTCTTATTTAGACACTGCACAATGTGCCATGCTTGACGATTCTTTGATAAATGCAGAAAACTTTGCAAAAAGATGCTTTCAAACTTGACATTTTGAACGGAATGTTTCGAAGCATGAGATCTGGGAACGAAAAAAAATAGAGTCATACTTAGAAAATAATTGTTTATAAATCAAATTCTAATAAATTGAGCGAAAAAAGAAAAACACGGCATTTTTTATATTTTTTCCCAAAAATCCCCTCAGCAAGTTTAATGTTTTTACTTTTAAAAATCAGCCTGACAATGTATCCAAATATTTCGAAAGGTTGAGGGTGGAAAAATCATCAATAAACGTAATGTGTACAGTAAAACCTCCATAATAAACACTTTCAAATACTAAAAATAACAAAAGAGATTTTTAAGTATGGTCTTTTTTATGACTCAGATTTTGTGTAAAAGCTACTGTAATGCTTAGAATTAAAATGTTTTTTGTGTTTAATTCTATCACTGTAATCCAATCTTAGTTAATAATGTTTTAATTCTTTCATAAAAAATAAAAGGCTAATTAATGCTTCTTTCGGATACGAAGTGATTCAGAAATTATTTATAATATATATTCTTTAAAAGCAAAAAGACGGATAGTTATGAATAATGAAAATTAAATAAAATTCCTTCGAAATTTAAATGACAATAAATACAATATGTTCATAGCATTCTAATTAATTATAGTAAAATGTTATATAATACGATAAATTTTAATCAAATAAAAACTAATTATCAGGAGAATTTACATGTGTTTAACTGAGTATATTTTAAATTTTTTATAACTTTAAAACACATCACTTTGAATCACATACTATTGAAGAACATATAAAATATAAATCAATATTAAAAAATGCTCCAATTCATGATAAACAAAAAACAAAAAAAGAAACGAAGAAGAAGGGAAAAAAGGTTTAGCTGGGAAAAAAAGAAAAAAATATCTAAAAATATTAACCATGTATAACATGCATTGAAAATAATGATTATCCACAATTATTCAAGTAAATCACAAAGTCATCTCGATAAGATAGTTATTAGGTTATAATGTATTAAGTAAATTGAAATAATGTAATCACCTCAGTAGATTATTAAAAACTAATAGCCAAGATAGCACAATAATGATGTATACTCTCTGTAATACAGAGACAATACAGACCTGTCTCTGATACAGAACCATGAAATTTCACGTTGTGCCTCTCTTGTTGCAGAGTCATGATTATTTGATTTTTTAAAGATAGCTGTTATAACAAGTGGAAATTCACCAAATTAACTTAACAATATGCTGTTTACAAAATCATCTGCAATTACTCTAATTCAAATACTATAATACACATTAATTTAGCTATAAATTATTATAAGTAAATTTAATTCTTTATTTAAATCACAACAAGTATTTATAAAAGTAATAAATTTTTTTTATGATTCCCAATATCAATATAAAAATCATGAATTTATATCAAGAAATTTCAAAGTCATTAAATGACTAATTAATTATCAATTAGATTCCAAAAAACTTATAAAAATTAATAAATCTCTATTAAATGATATTAAAAAAATTAGATCTTTTGTCCTGATTAATCAATTAATCTTATAATATATGTTTCATAAATGAAAAATTTTTTAGCTGAAGCTTTTGTGACAAATCGCGAGGTTTTGGATTATTTCAAAATTTATTTGCATTCCTAGTTGCATTTAGTTTCATTGATACACATTACAAAGCCATTTTCTCTCTTCAATTACAAAAAGATAGAAACGAAGCACATATTTTTATTCTAATGATCATTCTATTTATGTGATATAGCTTGTCAAAATAACAATACAACTTTACATTCCTGTAACTCAAATTCAAACCGCAGAATAAAGCTCAAAAAGCAGAATAATAAACAGATTCTTCGAAAGTAAATTCCTTTTCTCTTCGTCTATGTAATCCCCCCGCTCTACCCCCATACACCCAAAGTCCTTTCTTTGAGTTTGGGTAGCTGGGGCAGCTTCCCCGTTTGCCCTTGCGATAATCATGGAAGTAGGACCTTATTTGATATAGAGCTTTTACTATTCAAGGATATGCATATATAAAACGATATGCCGTAATTGTTTTCAGTACAAATACACGTGACTAGCACGTGATTTACTTGAAATTATAATTGCCATAATCAAAGACATCAAATCTTTGTTATTCATATGTGTGGGCTTTTTCAATCTTAATTTAAAAAAGCCTTATTTTTCGGTTACCTTTTTTTGTGGGGAGATTTTTACCGGGGCGATTTTTTCCGGGGGTGATTTTTTCCGAGGCGATTTTTTCCGCCTACCAAACTAGATGGTACCCGTCAAAATTTGACGATAAACATGCTAAAAGATTATTTAGAATAATGTTTTATTTTCTTAGTTACCTATAAATAAAGTTTTGAAAACTTGATTTATTTGTTATCTATGTGATTTCAACACATTCAAGGCGTTTCATAGTTATGTCAGTTTAACCGACTCAGGTAATCGTCTAAAAGAATTTTAAGCAGAATTTTAACAGCGCTTGCTTTTTAGCAGAAGGATAACTAAAATTAATTGAACTGATATTTATTTTAGTGAATTTTCTCAGTTTTTTTTTTTTTTTTTTTTTTTTTGAAAAAATAACAATGTTTAGTATTTCCTAATTTTTTAAATTGTATTGAAAAATTAATTTTATTTATATCAGTCTCATTTTAAATCCCTAAACTTAAAATTTCATGCTACCAAGTAATTATTTATAATATATTGGAATTATTTGATTTTTTCATAACGTTTTCATACATTAATTATTCAACATTGAGTTACATTTTTTACAAAGTAGTCCAATTATAATTCTTACATGAGTATTTTTCTTATTATTAAAACATGAGTATCACAAAGTAGTTCAATTATAATTCTTACATGACTATTTTTCTTTCCCTCTGTTTTCTCTTTTTTATTTTAATTTTTTTTCCCCGAAAAATAATACTTTTCCTTATATGCACACAAACATAAATCTTCCTTGTAATGCTCGTACAAAATGTAACAAAAATTGTAAATTAGTTCAAATTAAATGAAAAATACTTTAGCTTAAATATTTTAAGTTAAAACTGTTAAACTATTTCTAAAATATTTTAGCACTTCACAATTTTTAAAATTCAGACATTACTTCAAAACGGCACTCGAGGATTTAGTTAAAAATGATTTAATATATGGTCTAAGTGATGTATAACATTTATTTATTTATAATTCACGTACATTACAGTTTACAAATGGATTACTTTTTCTGAGCTTCCACGCACTTGACAGGAATGTGGGAATTGCTGCTACTACCTACCGACAAAATAATATTTAAACATTTACATTTTTTTAGAAAATTAGAATACAATTTTTTTTAAATATTGCTAGATGTTAAATTAAATTTTATCACGTTTTTACAATTTTTATTTGTGTGTGTGTTGCATTTATTATTATTTTTTTCTGTTTTAAAAAATGCGATTTGTAAAGGTTTTCAATAATTTTATTCTTACAAATGTATCTCTAAAGACCTGAACAGGAAATTGGCTGTTTATACCTAATAATTACCATGTTTTAATTAAAATGTTTTAAAAATAAAATTGTTACTTAAAAAAAACATTGTTGAGTGTTAAATTTTATTTAACTATAAAGCATCAAAATAATAATGATAACAAAAAATTAACAATCATATAACTTCCCCTTGTAGTAAAATGTACCATTATTAAAAAATAAAATTAAAAAAAAAAAAAAAAAAAAAAAAAAGTTTAGTTAAAAGTGTCTCTAATAAAGTGAGCATTATAATTATTAAGATAAAACAAATAATAAAAAAAAATTGCAGAAAAAAAATACCTCTGTAAATTTACTTTTGATTCTTGAAATAATACTTTTATTTATTACCAAACTAAAAACAAATAACCACATGTTTCACATGATTTATTTAATTCATTAATTTATGTTAGATAAATAATAATTTCTGTATCAATTTAAATTTTTTCAACAATTAGATGAAAAATAATTTTATCTAACCTTGTTTGCAACAATTAAGAAATGAAATTTCAATTTGAAATTTACGCTGCTTCAAAAATTAATACTTGTAAATATCGTACATTTTCAATTTTTATACGATCGTATAGAGAAAAAATGTACTTTTAAATGCAGTTTGTTCGAAAGCTGTAACTCAATTTATATTTGAGATACTGATTTTTTTGTAGTTTTTAGTACCAATTTTGTAATTGTGGCAACAATAGTATTCCATTTCTTTTAAAAGTAAAAGCAATGGAGTAATTAGAAAACAACAAAAAACATGAACTGAAGATATTAAAATTAATATTTTAATAAAAATAATAATCTTTTTTCGAAATGTTATGATTTGCTGTGTGACAACAGGTAATCTGCTAAAAGTACACAAAATTTGAACTCTCTAGCATATGTAGTTTTCGTGTACCGACTCTGTGACGGACAGACACACAGACAACGGACAGAGACGAATAGGGTTTCGTCAGATGAACGAAACCCTAAAAATGAAGCAAAAGTATATGATGATTTGTTGAAATGACGGACATTTTGTCAAAAATCACTTTTTAAACTAAATTTACTTTAAGCGATCAATAATTTTACGCCCTCTCATAATTTGGTGAACCCGGAAAATAATCGCCTCCAGACTGGAATTTCACGACAAACACCTACAGGTACTCACTGTCGTTCAAGACGTGTTATTCATTTTTTATACAGAAAAAAATTAGCATATAATTGAAAATAAGTAAAAATAATATAAAAATACGCAGGTGATATCTTTTTTTTTTTTTTTTTTTTTTTTTTTGTCATTAAAAAGTAATAAAAGTCACGTGAGCTTTAGACAGACCCTTAGACAGACCCTTAAGAGCCCTTCACGCACATTCATTTATGAAAATCTTAAAAAAAAAATTCTTCTTAATATCTCGTTTGAAATTCCGTATTTTTAAATGATTTATTTATTTGTATTTGATGGCCAAGATTAATCTCCAAAGAAGCTGTCTTTTTTTGAATATTCGACTATTTTTCAGAATTTTTTTCTGTCAGTATACCGTAATTTTCAAAACCGGCTCCGAAAGTGTTAGTATTAAAAGAGAAAAAAAAAATCCATAAGCAAAATAGGAAAAATAAAAAATTGCTTATCTAATGAAGAACCCCATCCGTAAATGGCATAAATGAAAAAAAAAAAAAAAAAAATAATAATAATATTGAAACGCAAGCAATATATTAAAAAAGTCTTCATGAGGATTAGCTGTTTCAAGTGCGTGTTTTCGCATGAATTAAGTTCATGAGCGTAAGTTAGGAGAACAGATACTGGTAAAATGGAAATTTTTATGGATAGCAGTAACAATAAGCATGCAAAGGACCTCCGTATGAATGGTGAAAAACTGCTGAGAGTAGGAAAAAAGTGAAACTATAATTGCTGGAATATATAGAAATGCTTGTAGCAAAGAAATAATGCAACAACTTTTTCCAAGTAAAGTGTTTACCATTTTTGTCTACATTGTTGCCAAAAGTTAATCAGCGAACAAACTTTGAAATGGCGACATTGGTATTAAAAAATTATCTGGAATGATGCAAATATGCAATTTTACTAGGCGCTTTAACTTTCTAAGTAATAATCTAAGTATATTATGACGAAAATGATTCGATATTTTTATTCTAGTTTATCGTTTGTCATCTTATTTAATTCGATATTTTCTCTTTAATTCAGAAATATTATTTTCTTCTCTACTTCAACACTAAAAGAAACGTGTATGGTAAAAATTACTTGATAACAGAGTTAAAAAAGGACACTTCACTCAATAGAAAACACCAGATCCATAACATTAAACCAATGGGCAGGTTGTTTTCTGATTTCTCGTTTAAATTTAAATATTTTCAAAGAATTTCTTTTGCATATTACACCTGAAGTCAATATTCAATGTGATTATTATTTTACTTTTTCGATGTAAATTGCATTTTTTAAGTACACTGCTAAAAAAAAAAAAAAAAAAAAAAATTCTCTAGTTTGAAACAAATTTTCGTGTTTAGTAGCTGCCACCATAACATGGTAAAATCTCGTACCAAAATTTGGAGATTCCTATTTCAATCTCGTAGAAAAAAAGAATCTCTTATATATATATATATATATATATATATATATATATATATATATATATATATAGCACTTTAAGAATAAATGTGTAACGGCAGATCCAAAGTCCCGTGCCATTTAAAGTTTAATAGTTTGATATCATTTTTCATTATGGCACGGGACTTTGGATCTGCCGTTACACATTTATTCTTAAAGTGCTATATACATAATTTACGTGATTATTGCAGCTATAGCGCTGATCATGTGGATTTTTCGTGAACTTAAGTTCACTCATAACTTTAAAATTTTTGGACTCTATATATATATATAGAAAGATACTTAAATAAAATTAAGTTAGAATTATTTGTTTAAAAAATTGTCATTGGGAGACCTAACTTTTATTTTCCTTGGAAGGGGAGTTTTAAATCGTGTACTCATATTAAGAAATATACAGACTTACATAATTTAAAGTTAAAATTTTGAAAAAACCCATTTGGATTTTTTCAGAAAAAAGGCCACTTGAGTTTTTTGGGATGGAAAAATCGCAAAAATTCTGTCTTAAGTTAAACATGCTAATTTTATACACTTCAATTAAAAAAACAGACAGATTTTTTCTTTTTTTTTTTTAATTAAGAAATTTATAATAATATTTTTGAAAATTTTTGAATAATATGCTACATATACTACAAGACTATTAAATGTACAATTAGATTTTCATAGAAGTCAGTATCAGTGGCATTTGTAAATTTTGATCACAAATGAAAATACACTTTTACTAGCTTTGTAGTTTAATAAACCCCTAAATGATTACGTAATTTGCTCCAAACCAGATCACATTTAAAAAAGCATTTTTTAATTGAAGCAGAAATAGTTTGTGCTGAATGTAAAAAACGGAAAAAACTGACAAAATACACAAGGAAACTTATCTTTTACATTCTTTTTTTGTTATAATCTGTCATTGGTTGAAAATTACTGCATAACACATTTATTGAACATACATTGAAGCAGGATAACAAATGGAACGATTAATCTTAAAGGCTATAACAATGCAAGCAAATAGAACGGGGTTCAAGTTTCAAGGGCTACCTTCAAGTATACATTAAGATTTAAAGCACTAGGATGCATTTTAAAGTACAGCAATCAAAATCTTTCTTCTTTACAACCTCATTTCTGTTTTTTTATAAATGCTTTGAAATTCCTTTAAATCTGATTCTTTTGAAATATATTTAAATTGGCATTTATCTTTGCATTCTCATACCTTAGATTAAATAATGATACAGTTGTAAAAAACCTAAAATATTTGAAAAAACCCAAAAATGGGTTTTTATTGGGTTTTTTCAAGTGGACCCACTTGGGAGAACCCTGAGCTTATCAGGTAATATACACATTAACATAATGTGTTTAAATATAACGGAACTCCAAGGTATTCATAATTAGTAAAGCAGTGTATAATAAAAAATCTAAATGTTTTATTTTCATTGTTTAATGTATGAACAAAGAATAATTAATAAATAAGCATAACTAATGTTTTTTATTAATTGCAATAGGAACAATTTTATGTCAGTTTTAGGTATTAATTATTAATACTTTATATCAATTGTGTTTAGAAGTGCACTTTTTCGGTAGATTTTGAATGAAATAGTTCCTTTTGTGATCGCTCTCATTCTGGAATTTCTTAACCTTCTTGCAGATCTACACCAGTAATTACCCTCAGACCCCAAAACTATCATTAATAAAAAAGTTATATATATATATATATATATATATATATATATATATATATATATATATATATATATATATATATATATATATATATATATATATTAATATAATACCATTAAAAGTAGACAAGATTCACCATTGGATTTTATCAATAAAAGAATTAAATTGAATTATAGTAAACAATATTAACCATTTGAAATTAGCATTGAATTTAATAACTTATAGTATTATATATATATATATATATATATATATATATATATATATATATATACATATACAGACAGGGCGGGTTTTTTTTAAACAGACGTTATTTAGAGTTCTCTGTAGCTAATTCTAATAACGACTTTAAAATTTATATGGGGATTAATAAGAACAAGGAAAAAGATTTTACGAAAAAAAAATAGTTCCAATCACCAATAAAGGCTATATAATAAAACATTTGAATTTAAAATAAAAATAAAAATTAAATAAAATAAAAAAATGAATACAATTGGAATTTGCATAATCAAAATATATAAAAATATATATATGTATCACTCTTTTATGGGCTCGATAACTTCTATAATTCTGGTCAGATGTAAAGTTTATATTAGCGAAGAAGTTTATGCATGACAGACATATGATTAATTTAAAAATGGACGAAATAAAGGTTGTTTTTGAAAAAAAAAAAAAAAAAAAATCATAACTTGTAGTCAATTCTCAAGATATCTAATCCAAATAATTCTCTTTATAAATATACGTAATATTATTTAAAACTTTTGTACTGCTATATTTTTGATGCCAACTCTTACTGATAAGGGAAAAAAATAAATAAATAAACATAAAAATAAAAGTAAAAACGAAAGAAAAAAGTGGTGTGGGAAAAAATATCCATTACTTCGTCAATTTTTAAGCTATTAAATCAGACTATATTTATTTTACATCTTCTTAATAATATCTACAGCTTTTGCAACGACAAGTTTTTTATAGGACCATCCTTATAGCTAAAACAAATGTAACAAAAATGGTAATTGAAGTAAAAATCTCAAATCAATTAAGCTTATATAATGACTCATTTTAAAATTTATTTTTAAATTTAAAAGCATCCTAATGACAAGTATTCTAATTTGGGAGCTATATAATGTGACGACACTTTTACTTTTTGCCTGAAAGAAACGCAAATCGGGAGCTAATAACCATTGAAATGAATTTAAGTTAGAAGATAATAAAAATGGATAGCCTTAATATTATTTAATAAAATTATCTTAATTTTCGCAAAATTGTACTATTATTTAATCTATTTATTAAATTGTTTTATTATTAAAATTATCAGTGGTTAGCTTTATTTTCCATTAATGCGAATTCATTAATTTAATAACTTTTTTAATTAAAAATAGTGAAATATAAACACTATATAACAAAAATAACCTGAATATAGTTAACATGACAGACGCACATTATTTGTTAAGGACTAGATAAAGCTTTTGAACGTTATTATTATTATTATTATTATTATTATTATTATTATTATTATTATTATTATTATTATTATTATTATTATTATTATTATTATTATTATTTTGTTAATTTAAACACAGCAGTGATGTGAATACCATCTGTGTGTGCTCTGCTTGAAGGAAAGGAAAAACATTAATTTAAATAGTTCCATGCTTAATAAATTAATTTAAATGGTTCAGAAATAGTTCCAGTCTCATTTTGCAGTATGAAAATAAAAGCAAACGTGGCCGTCTTCTAGAGTGAAATTGGTTACAGGATCACTTCACAAAAAGTGCATTTGAACATGGCAAAATTGCCTGTAATAAATATGAAAAAAAAATAAAATAAAAAGGTTAGAAGTAAACCAAATGAAAAGACAGGCAAAAAAATTAGAAAATGGATTATAATAACGTGAACTGATGCAATTTGTGTTTTCTATGAGAGTTGTTTTTCTTTGGACACATGTGGTGGTGGAAATTTTGGATTCAATGTTAGAAATAAAATATGTAACTAGAACGACTGCATCGACCATAAACATGATTATTACGCTTGTTTTTTTTTTTTTTTTTTTTTTTTTTTTTCAAATAAAACCAGTGTCATTTCACGTAGCAACCTTGTTTTTTTCCCGTTAAAAACAATTCAAGAAACATAATATAGAAAAAAGATTGTCAAATGTAAAAAAAAAAAAAAAAAAAAAAAAAAAAAAAAAAAAAAACTTTCGTAAGGGTGAGTTTAAAAATATATTTCTTTTAATTTTAGGTACTATATTTTTAGAGATATAGACGAAAATTAAGTGCGGAAATATGTCCTCCCCCCTCTTTTTCTAAATCAGCTGAAACTAAAATAATGAAAAAATTAGAGGTTCTAGACTCTAATTTATGTGTTCCAGGAAAACTATAGCGATTACCCTAGAATACACAAATTTTGAGAAAAGCGCTTTTTTTCGTTAAACACAAATTTCGATTTGCGGTCATTCAGCAAAGATTATCAGGAGCGCTGGTATAATCTGGTACAAAATTGAAAGTGGGTGATGTTTAGAAACTTAAAAATTTGAAATAGCAAAAACTGCAAAACCGAAATTCCATTTCAAATTTCAAAGTGTTGTCATTCATAAAATGATGTATGCGTTACGCACATAAACGTTTGGCCTTTATAATATAGACTGTAAGAGTTTTCCTCGAAATTTATAAACTTACAAACACAAAACGCCAAAGCATGTTATTTACAGATATGATATTTAATTGGCTTAAATTTTAGTAATTTTTCAATCATTTTTATACATTGAATTACATGCTGAATTATAAGCGCTTGTTGTTTGATGAAAATTTATAGCATTATAAGATCTGAAAATTCAGTTTAGAGCACTTTATAGAAATTTAGTTCAAATTCTAAATGCTTTTGAACAGCATTTTGTGAAAGATTGCTTTTAATGAAAATTGGAAATATCCTTTGATTTCACACTTTCTAAATATCATTATATGTCATTCTCATGCAATAGCCATTCAAGTACAAACAAATATGAATTCTGGAGAATAACCAGTTTGGGTTTAAAGACAATCTTAAGGCTGCTCTCAAAGAAGATTTTTTCTAACACATTTCTGAATTCAATTTTGTTCGAAAACACATTAAATTCGAAGGTGTTCTAATTCAGAATTCAATCGAATGTTGTTTCATTTCATGGTAAACGCATATATAAAAAAAAAATGTTATTTTTATAAAGTTATAGAATTTATTTATTTATTTATTTATTTATTTATTTATGACATTTAAGCACTAGTAAAACACTCTCCGTGTCCTAATAAGTAAAACAATAAAAGTTTCACTTTTGTACAAATAAAACTTACCGAGTTATGATAGTTTGAATTTTAAGAGTTTTCAACATTTTTTGTCAATAAAAACAGAAATTAGCTTTTTATCAATAAGTTACAAAAAAAAAAAAAAAAAAAAAAAAAAAAAAAAAAAAAAAAAACAATGGTGTGTGTTAATCAATCCATGGAATACCTTGAAAGAGTTAACAAAATTTGGGGCACCGTTTCCATTTAAAATGGAAATCCTCTGCAAAAATTGTAACCCACTACTTGAGAAATTATGATTCATTTTATTTATTTATTTATTTTGTATGTATATACTGAGTATCTAGTAAGATGTAGTACGAATGCAGACCAGATGTTTATAAGTACTGTGACTATTGTCGCCAAGAGTTACCATGCTTCTATTTGCACACAGAAGAGTTTGTGTGAAAAAAACATTAAGGCATTCCTCAATGTAATGATATATTACTACCCCTCGAGCACAGATCATAGAGATATGGTCGAAGCTGTAAGCGCAGTTTATGATCTCCTCCTACCGCAGGCGCACTTTTTGTACACTCGCGCATCAAATATCTATCATTTACCCCGTATTTTTTTCAAGAATAATTAGTAATAACAAGAAAAAATTATAAATAATTTTTATGAGTTTCTCTTACTACGGAAATAAATTAATTTCTTTTTTTTTTTCCTTCAAATTATGAAAATTATACAATGCCGTTAAAAATCACATTAAAAAAAAAAAAAAAAAAAAAAAAAAAAAAAAGAGAAAACATGTTGGGGATAGCAAACCAAATTTCTGAACTCATATTGCGAAAGTTTGAAATTTTACGATATAGATGAAGAGACATACATAAAACAAAGTGATATTATTAGTAAATTATCGAAACCAGTGAAAAATAGTTCTGTTTGATATTAAAAAACAGTAACATTTTTCAAATATTTATTGAAAAATCGTGTTCCTTTTTCTATAGAATATCCATTTAACTTTTATACTTAGTACCTAAAGAAAAGTACATAGGTACTTATTTAATTATTAGGTTCATTGTATAAATAAATCTAATAATTTCATATCATGTGCTTACTGACATTTTTTATATGAAAATATCATATGATCTATCATTAATGCTCTCATTTTACATTTAAGAGAAATTAATGTTATTATTAATACAATTATTTTCTTAAAGTACCACCAAAAACTATTACTCCATAATACGATATCAGTTACAAATTTATTTACAATTGTTCCTTTAATTCACATTTATTCTTATAATTTTGATTTAAAAAATATTCAAGTTAGTGGCTGCAGACCACGCTGCGATTTTACACAATACTTGTAAATTAATTTTTGTAAGTGATCCCCCCCCCCTTTCAGTTTTTACCATAATAGCTCTGTGTTTTTATTATTAGATAAAATATTGCATGATCTAGTAACTTAGCTTGTAGTGTCTACTGATGGACAGAAGAACGCATTATCGAGTAACTGAGATAGTTGCGTGTAGAAATTGGTAATATACCATACCAATGAGTAACGTAAATGTGTACGAATGGACAGAAAATGGCATTATCGAGTAACTGAGATAATTGTGTGTAGGAACTGGTGAAATACATTATCATTGAGTAACTATATTGTTGTGCATACAGGCAGAAGATTGCATTATCGAGTAATTGATATATTTTTGTTGTAGGAACTGGTGAAATACAATACCATTGAGTAATCTATATTGCTGTGCATTCAGGCTGTTGATTGCATTATCGAGTAACTTAGAAAACTGTGTAAAGAGTTAAAAAAATACAGCGAGTCTTCGAGTAACTATACTCAGTAATCAAAGAAAGAAAACATTTTTAATTGATATTTATGTGTAGATGATCAAAGTGATATTTTTTAGGGTCAAGTATGTCATGCATTATTTTTTATGCTTTCATTTCCCAGTAAAGGTGTTATGAAATGGTAATTAGAGTTTATTTCAAAAGTGATCTAAAAATCGATTCTTTTAATATATTAAATGAAGGCTTCTTTTAATTGGAAATATTTTGACACCGAATTTTTACCCATACGGAATGCAATACAATATCACGAGATATTGTATATTTTGTAAATACACCCGGTGTAATTACCCATGTAAATTAAAGCTTTTATTGACTTTTTTCCATGGTAATATTTTCGTCACTTCACTGTTTTTGAAAATGCTAATTTTATTTATTTTTTATTTATTTATTTATTTATTTTTATGTTTGAGATAGAGAATTAAACACTTCTAATAAATCTGCGCATGGGATAAGCCCTCGGACTTTTTATTAAGTATATAAAGATGCTTTATATTTCATAGTTTTTTACTTTATAACTCATTAAAAAATGTTATATGAAACGTAATATTATATGAATCTAAAAACCGACGAGCAGTCTCGTGTAATACATATTTAAAAAGCTCAAAGGGAAAAAAAAAGCCAAATTGTTAATGTTTAAAAATGTAGTAGGAATTTTTTAAAAATGCAATTTTTTAAAACATTTTCACAATTTTAATTAATGATGTAGTTTGTTTGTTTATTTTATTAATTCACTGTTAACTGAACATTAAAAGTAGTCAGTTCACCGTTTAATCTATATTTTCAAAAATAAACGAAATTATTGAAAAGATACACTGTCCTCTGAAGAGATATTAATCTTATTGCTATTACTTTTATTTTCTTAATTACACTACCAACAAATATTAATATATATTTCACATTATCTCCAGCTTTTAAATTTTGATAAAATTATTAATCGTAAAAAGTAACAGACAATCCAACAATTTGATAAAATGCTTGTCGAAATTCTTATAAAAAAGCCAACCTTAACGACATCTTTTTACGGTAATACCTTTGTATTTTTATAACTAGGTCAATTATTGTATTATCGATTAATTAAACTTCTTGTGTGGGCTGAACATAGCTTTATCGAGTAACGGAGATAGTGTGTAGGAATTGACAAAATACCGCATCACCGAGTAACTTATATTTCCTTATACATACGGGTAGAATATTGCACAATCGAGTAACCAATAATGCTGTGTATACATACGGGCTAAAATTCGCACGATCGAGTAACTTATATTGTTGTGTATATATGGTAGAAGATTGCATGATCGAGTAACTGAAGTGGCTGTGTAGAATATGACAAAATACCGCATCTTCGAGTAACCTTAGCTTACTTGGTAGAAAGCCATTGCATCTGTAAAAGTTTTGTTGTTCGAGGCTATCAAAATACACTCCATAAGATGGCGCTGAAACCAGTGGCAAATAAAATATTACACACGGTGTGTATTCATGGCGGCAATAAATCGCTTCTCCGAGTAACCTCAAAAAACGGCAGATTTAGCATCCTGGTTATTGAAAACGCGTAATTCAGGTCTCAGACACTCCGAGTAACCTCCAAAAGTTACTCGAAGCGTCTGGGGTTACTCACTCTGTTGGTGTTTAAACCGACGAAGTTACTCATTTTACAGGGTAGACCAACGCACACACACATACATACACACACACACATACACACACACGGACAGACAGACATTTTGTAAAAACATGTTTTTTGGCCTCTCTGACCCCTAAAATTGGTAAATCCTTCGAAAACCGGAAGTCGAAAAAAATTTCGATTACTATACTTTCTTCTATTGAAGATAGAAGAAAGTAAAAAGGAAAACTTGATGTTTTAAAGCAATCGGGCTAAATTACACACCGTCACACCACAAATTAAATTCTCGAAATGCAAATATTTATACCAAAAAATGCGCTTAAAAACGCAAAAACACAACGTGGAAAAACTGCGAAAATATTGCAAACTTATTAATCGGAATTTTCAGTTATCAAACATTAAATACTTTCATCAACAAACACATTATAATGTTATTTAAAAAATAACAATGCTTTGTATGTATGGTATATATGCTATTAGTAATAAATTACATATTTATGATAAAATAAATTTTTATTATGTACAATATATTAATACAATTATAATATATAATAATAGAACACATCATGCAATCTTATTTAACGCGTTCCTTAACCTTTCTGATTTTTTTAATTACAATTTTGGTAAATGTAAATTACAATAGTTTACAATAATATATACAATAAATATATATACATAATGTCTCAATAACACCCATATACAAATGAATTAGGAAGCTATACTATTATTATATAAAAATAAAATTTTCTTTTTTAGATTTGTATACATTGCATACATTGATGAATTTCGAAATAACTGAAGAAAAATATATCTGAATTATATTATTTGCTTTAGCTCTAGAAATTTGAATTAATTTATTTCCAGATCATTTTGGAAAATCCATACAATAATTCTAGATATTGCATTTTATAACTTTTAAGCATAAACGTAAGCGATAAGTGTTTTACTTTTTTACTTTCTTCTATCTTTACAAGAAGAAAGTATTGGATTCATGAAAATTTTCGACTTCCGGTTTTCGACGGATTTATACGTTTTAGAAGATCCTGAACACGTTTTGACTATTTTTAGAAAATGTCTGTCTGTGAGTCTGTCCGTCTGTCTGTCTGTCTGTCTGTCTGTCTGTCTGTCTGTCTGTCTGTCTGTCTGTATGTGACAAAAAATTTGTGGGCGCTCTATCTCAAGAACTAATGCTCGAAATTTAATAAAATTTTATATTCAGTTAGACCTTGATATGAATTAGTGCCTATTGGTTTTTGGTGAAAATTGGCCTGCAGGTGGCGCTGCTATACTACGTTTTTCATGATTTTCAAGATTGCTATATCTCAAGAACTAATGCACAGAATTTCACCAAATTTCAGATTCTGTGACCCCTTGATATATATAGACACTGATTAAGTTTTGGTGTAAATTGGCCTTCAGGTGGCGCTGCTATGCCACGTTTTTCATGATTTTCATGATAGCTATATCTCAAGAACTAATGCACAGAATTTCACCAAACTTCAGATTCCGCGATACCTTGAGACACATAGTCGCAGATGAGGTTTTGGTGTGAACTGCTTTATAGGTGGCGCTGCTATGCTACATTTTGCACGATTTTTGCGATAGCTATATCTCAAGAACTAATGCAGAGAACTTCATCAAATTTTAGATACTGTTACACTAGAATATATAACATAATTAGACGCTGATTACATTTTGGTATTAACCTTGCAACAGGTGGTGCAGCTATGCTGCATTTTGCACGATTTTTCCGATTGCTATATCTCAACAACCAACGCACAGAATTTCATCAAACTTCAGATTTTGTTACAAAATGACATATAACATAATTACACGATGATTACGTTTTGTTATAAATCCTTCAACTGATGGTGCTGCTGTGCTATATTTTGCACGGTTTTTTTTTAAACTAGCTATATCTCAAGAACTAATGCACAGAATTTCTTCAAATTTCAGATTCTTTTACACCATAATATAATTAGACGCTTTTTTATGTTTTGGCATAAATTGGCCAAGATATGGTGTTGCTGTGCTACGTTTTGGAATTTTTTTGTTATAGCTATATCTCAGGAACTAATAGACGAAATTCCATCAAATTTCAGATTCTATTAGGTCTTGATATAAATAGATGCTTATTAGGTTTTAGTATAAATTACCCAACATGAGGCACTACTAAGCTCATTTTCTCAGAATATTAATTAAATTTTGCATTTTAGGCTTTTCGGATACCAGAATCTCATTAGGCTAGGTCAAATGTTCGAGGAAATTCGATAGTGGGTAACTTTGGGATCACCACGTTTTTTTTTTTTTTTTTTTTTAATATTAAAATGTACTTATGAGATAGAAGAAAGTTTTGGGATTGACACATCCAACTAGTTTATATTTATACTAGCTGTTACACGTGACGTCGTTCACATAGCATTAAAAAAAATATAAACTCTTTAATTAAACAAAACGTTTCATTAACAATAATTTAAAATATATATAACACATATCTTATAGGAGGCTATGCAGTATTTTTTTTTAATATATAAGACTTAAAGAACTCAGTCAAAAAAAAGGAAAATGTGTTAGATAATACGAACAATCGCAAAAATGAAATTGCAACCACAAATACTGTAGAACAACTGTAACGCACCCGAATTGTACATAAATCATGTTGTAGTGAATTTCAGAATTCCATATCAAAGAAATAAAAATCATGTGTTAAACCTAGGTAATAAAAAAATATCCAACATTTCCATAATACATAACTTCGCCGGCCCATTCTTTTCTGCAGCTGTGTATATGATCTATGTGTTTTTAAGTATTCTAAATACAATGTTAAAATTTTGCTTAGTTAGAAAAAGTATAATGATGATTAAAATTCACCTTTAGCAATTTCTAATAATAGACAGAATCTTACTTGAATTCTTTTTTACAGTCCTGCATATTACGTAAAAATATTTATACGACCGCATATTTAGCTTAAAATATTCAAGCAAAAAACCCGATTCAAATTATTGAATTCATATTTCCGGGATTCGCTATTGCACTGGTGGCCACATATCCAGTTTATTGTATAGTCCGACACATGATTTATTTAAATTCTACAAACATGTCTTAATATACCAAATATAGCTGAACTTCAGGATGCATTAGTTTTCCTTAAAATACATACGATAATTTGAAAAGCTCTTCAGCAATCTTTTCTATTAGACCATACTTTGGATACAATATCTGAGATCTAGACACATGTCCAAAATTTTCATGCGTCTCTATAAATTAACAACAAATGTGATGCAAATCATATTTAAATGCAAGCATATTGTAGTAAATTTCAGTATTTATCATTGTACTGATTATTTCAGTATATTAATTTCATCATGTTTGAAATAGTACAACGCAATTAAAATACTCTGGGAATATTTTTCCCCGTAGACTATTCTATTACCGAACATTTATCTGTGATCCTGTAAATGAATGTTAAATCTTTTCACCCCATTTTCTACAGAAATCCTGTTTTAGTGCACTTCAGATACTGATATCAATTTCAATATTATTAAAATAATCTTAATAAAATAACATTATTAAAATACGCTGCAAATGGTTTTTCTTCACAGACTATGATACATTGAAATACATTTGAGATCCCTGTGCGCACACTATAAGTACTACACTTAACATATTCGATAGTAACCATGTTCTTGTGAACCTTAAAAATGCATGTACATTTCCTTACATTTAAAATTATGTAACATTATCAAAATACACCACAAATAATTTTTTCGCCTTTGACCATAATGTAAAGTCTCATATTGAGTGCTCCTGTGATTCAGCTATAATTGCTACCTGGTTCATTTTCAATGCCGCACATTCTACGGCAAATATCAATAACGTATATTATTTTCGTATGAATCCCACTATATTTACTCAAGTTAAAAAGTGTCTAAAAGGGGGTAGTTTCCGTAAAACGAAAAAAAAAAACAGCGTTAGGAAAAATCTACTACAAAACTGTGTTTTAGGTGGCATTTTTGTATAATTTGTACATATATGCTTTGCTTACCATAAAAATTTATAGAAATTTATTATATAAAAAAAGTATTCTTAAAAGTGGCAACATATTTTTACATTTTAAGAGCTAAAAAAATGTGGCATTAATATCTATTTACAAACCTGTTTCCAGTACACTTCGATCACATTATGCGAAACTGAGATATTGACTGAGGGAATGTATTTTCTCACAATTACATTAAATCTTTAGATTTTAAGCCCGAAAGTGCATTTTTAAAGTGATTTTTATTTATATTTTCAGAATTAAACAATTTTAAGAACTAACACACAAAAATATTTTTTTTTTATTAGTTGAGCTTTTTTTACTTTCTAAGAATGACAAAAAGTATTTTTCATTTATCATTACGTCATTTACGAAATATATAAATTATTAACATTTTCTAGTCATTTAATATTTAACCTTTAAAAAACCTTATTTCATTTTAAAATTAACCCTTTCCGGCGTACTACTCTTTAAAGTTGGAATTTAAAGAAAAAAAATAGGCAATCTATTTAGGCCTAGAGGAGTACACAGGTATTGTTTTGTAAAGATTGCACTAACCATTTAAATTATACAGCTGTTGCAGAAGCGGTAAACTCACATAAGTAAAGTATTAAAAAGCGCAGTGAGAAGAGCATTGCTGTGAAGTGCGTATTACAGTAAAACATTTTACTTATTATTTAAAAACCGTAGAGTTTGATCTCTGTGGTGCTGCCATCTAGAACTCATAAGAAATATTTAAAGTAGCCATTGGAGTAGTTTTTGAAATATTCACGGAGTTTTTGTGTCTCTAAACAGGGGAATCTTTAGGTGTTGCCGACCCGGCAACACTGCGCGTTAAGGGGTTAAATACTTATATTAACCACGCTCAGACGATAAACTTAATTTTCTTTAAATATTAACATTCGATAACATAATTCAATCTCATTTCATTACAACATCAGAGGATATTTATTCTATTTTTAATAAGTGACGTCACAGTTTTCTCTTTTTAGCATTTACTCAAAATCACATTGTGTGAACTTGAAAAATGAAAACTTGAAAGCTTATACTTTGTTTCAGATATGACGTTACATTGATATTTTTAAAATTCTTAATGGAAAGTACTCCTGTGACGTCACAATTGGTAAAAAGTTGAATTTTATAGCTTCGAACCGAAAGAAAAAAAAAAAGGTTCATTTTGATTACGAATTAATATCCGGAAAAAACTACTAAAATATTTATATTCTTCTAAAGTGTGAAGTTATATTCTTGTGAAGTCTTCTAAGTGTAAAAGAAATTTTATATAATCGTCTGCGTGATATAAGAAGAAAAACAGTATTCCTCTGACGTCACAATTGGTAAAATTGCGGTTTTTAACCTCGAACCTAAAAACAGAATAGGGTCCATTTATTTATTTCATTTTGTTTTATCACGTGAAAATCTTTCAGTTGAAAATTAATCACAGAAGAGAAAAAATATATTCCGGTTTTTTTATTTTTTGGCAACGAAAAAAGAAATCTGATTAAATATTATGGAAAATTTTTCAATTTATTCTGTATGGAAAATAGTGAAATGTTGAATTATTAAGAAAAATATTTGAATATAATAAATAAAAATTAGCCTATGCTCATTTCAGGCCAATAATCTATCAATATACAAAAATTCAAAGACATTAATCTATCCGTTTTGAAGCCAATTTCATTCCAATTTTTCGGACACACTTTCATATTTATAATATATATATATAAGGATTTTACTTATTGAATCATTTTGTGTCAGTATAAATGGTATGACAAATGTCATTAGAATTGCTTCACGTTTAACTGTATTTTTAAAGGGATTTTTTGACTTGAAGTTTTTGAATATATGAACCTATATCAAATATATCCTGTAATTTTCAGACTTTTACAAATTACAGGTAAAAAAAAAATTTTTGACATTATACATAACCCTCCTGCAAAAAATTTTTAAATAGCTGTCACCGTTTGCAAGTTATTAAATTTTAAAATCCGTCAGTCATTTTTGGGACTCCCGGTACATACATACATACATATATATATATAGTGATCAGAAAAGAAAGTATTTCTTTCATTTTATTCGCAAACCTACGTTAAAAATATGAAAGATTTTTAAATGAAAAATTTTTGGAACTGCAGATTATTTTTCTTTGCAATTTGAGAAGAAATCTCAACTTAAAGAAATCTCAAACTTAATTCGACAAAGGAACATTGAATATATTTTTGCATTCAACATAGTGCCTTGAATAAGAAAGAAATATCCTGCAGAAAATAAAAATATTCCTAGTTCAAATTTTGAAGCATTTCTAAAGAAATGGCTCGAATATGAGAGATACATAAATATTGCGGCTAGATATTTGTTGCTCTTAAAAAATGTTAATGCACTTAACAAATATTAAATTAAACTGTGCATGTAAAGTTTTTACTTTGCATGTGAAAATAAAATAAAATAAGGCTGTTTTTACAAATGTATTAACACTTTATCTGCGGATATATTTATCGAAAAAATTCTTCTATTTAATAATTATATTTTTAAAAAAATTACTAGAATTTTTAAATAATAATATTGTAAAATTTAGATGTGTTTTTTTTCATTAAAAGTGATTAAATAAATCTGGATTGTGTTCAAATGTATTGTGATCCTCTTTTAAATGGAAAGGCTTAAATTTATAATATTATACCATAGTAAATGATGATGAAAATTAATACTTCATAAAAATGTTTACCTTCGATTGTTTTTTCTACTTTATCACACACAACGTACTGTATAAAAAGGAAAATACACTATTATTAACAGATAAAGTAAATAAAATTAATATTAAATTTTCTTCAGTGATATTTCAAAGTACCGTCAATGTATAAAGCATTAAAAAGAAGTATAAGTAGAGTATAAATAAACAGCTTTCATTCCAATTTAGTTTCGCCAAGCGTTCACATTAAGCATAGGCTCTATGTAATTCTCTATTTCATTTCATTATAAAACAATAAATGTACGTTTTTCACGAACGTCTTTTATTTTATTTTATTTTTAGTCTAGTTATATATATGCATGGATTTTTATAATTAATAATATAAAAGTTTCATGCATGTAATATAATAATATTAATGACTATTTAAAATTTTTAACATACTATTTCTGGCTCTTCACTGAAATAAAGCCTTTTTTTAGTTTTCAATAAAAAAATAATTATAATGAGGTTTACTTACAATGAAGACTGGGAAACTGAAAGTGAAGAGGAAACATTGAAATATACACTAATGCCCCCCCCTATTTCAAACAAACTTGGATCGAACAGTGTTTTGATTTGTGGGAGTTCAGAGTAGGCAAATTTAATTAATAATAATCAAAGTATTGACTTGTTAAGACGTAAATTAAGTGCGGGATGCATCTACTAATGTCAACTCAATACAGCGTTGATGGGCTCTTGATGAACAGGAAATAGTGTAATGTCTAGTAACTTAATTAAATTCACTTTTTATGTGTAAAATAACCTTCAAATAAAATCTGGAATTGTAGTATCATACCAACAAATAAGTTTGCTCTCCACACATATATCTCACTCAACGATAAGAAAAAAACAAGTTACTTAGTAGATTCATTGTTCTTCATTCGGAAAAAATCATTTACTTTGTTTGTTAATTGTGCAAAAATCAACTATTTTTGTGTTTAGCTTTGATTACAAATGATTCTATAGAATTGTATAAATGAAGCCACCACGTAACTGTAATTAAACAGCTTTTTTTCCAATTTAGTTTTGTCAAGCGTTCACCTCAAGCATGGGCTCTACGTAAGATATTATTTAATTTGATTATCTAACAATAAATGTACACTCTCCTTTTTTTTTTCTTTTTTTGTTAAATCGAATTAGAAAAATAAAACTCTTTTCAGAATAGGAGAATTTTTGGAATTTTGATTTCGGAACAGTGGGACTCTATTGTATAAGCGGAACTGATTTATGTTGAGACTGACGGAAGAAATTCTTTCTCGAAATATACATAAAATTCAAAACATTCAACTAAAATGTTTTTTGTGCAGGAAACTAAGAAGCCTAATTTTAAATTATTTATGAATAATATTATAGTTAAATTGTTATCACCCTGACTTTACTCGCGTAGTGATTGTAGTATGCCAAGTGGTATTTGTACGTCTAAAGTTTGTTAGAAAAAATTATACTTTTAGGAATATAATTGAAAATATACTAATTAAGCCATAATTTCATTAAACTCAACTATTATACTGCATTGGCTAGAAATCTAAACATGAAATTATTAATAAGAAATGATTTTTTTTTAATAAATTCTAATTTAGATGGTATTTTAAAGCTTTTATGCACATTTCAGTCATAATTTTCATCTTATTAGAAACCATCTATTTAGTACGCATTTACTTTTTAACATTAACTATCATACCATATTCCAAGCTTTTTATCTGAAAGTCTACCACTGATAGTTGTATCGACACAAAATACCTATGATAAAACAGGATTTGCCATTAATTTAACAACATAAATTTAGAAATATTTTTCATTTTTGCTAATATTCCATAAAAAATAAATATTATTAATATTTTTAAAATTCCTAATTCTTTTGGCCAGATTTGTAAGTACCGGATCTATTTCTTCATATTATAGATTTAATCGATTTGGACATATCCCCCATATGAATGAAAATCGTAAAACCATAAAACCATATGGTACGTATACACACACACACACACACATATATAAATATACAGGGTGATTCTAAATTTTTTTACAATAAAAGAGGGGTGATAGTACACATCAAGACAAACAATATTAAATAGGAGATTAAGGGTCCAAAACGTTTTCCAAAGGAGATAATCGCCCTTAAAGTTTAGGGACCAAAATTTCAAATAAACATAAAAAACGGAAAAATCGGTCGATTGATTTGCGGTTTTCACTAAAGTTATTCTTTATGTCGGCATTTTCTTGAAATTAAATTATAAAGATAAATTTAAAAAAAATGCCGATAGAGGGCGCTTTAGACATTGGAGTAATGAATAACTATTTTTGACGGTATTTTTTGCATCTCATTAAATGTTTTCGTAAGCTTAAACTTAAACTTAAATTTTGAGAGCAAAATCTGTAGTTGGGAGTGGTTAAGTAACACAAACTGAGCTGTGTTCAGAGGGTTCAAATTTCAAATGATTATACAGTCACCGCCAAATAAATCTTGACACTTTCGATTTTTGATGTTTTGTTAAATATCTAGAAATATACACAAGGAATCATTCTGAAACTACTGGTGTGTAAACAAAATAGTACACGTCATATATTTTGAAAAAGATTTTTCCCCGAAATCAAACAGGGGACCGTCAATAAATTGAAAAAGAACGAAGATCTTTTGGATCACCCTGTCAAAACTAATGAAGCAAAACAGTTTAAACTGCAGATAATGATTAAGTGGCTTATTGTGATAAGTTGTGTCGATTTTTATGAATATAGCTTGAAAACTCATAGAGAAATTAAAGTTTTTATAAAAACGGTCCAAAATTTTTCCAAGTTTTTTGCTTATAGTTTTCAGAGCTCTTCATAAAACACAATAATCTTTTCAGAAAATATGATAAACAACATTGCACATAACACCCTGTAATCAGAATTAAAAAATAATAAAAAATGTATGAAAAACGAATGGGTTTACTAAATAATATTTTACTGCGCATGCGTCAACGCTATTAAAATTTCATTTGCATATTATGTTAGTTAAATTTATAAAGCAACTTTTGTGAAAGTCTCAAAAACATAGCTTAAAAACTCTAATAATTATCGTCAATAGAATATGGTCAAAATCTGTTATTTCCAAAATAAAGCAAAAAGATAAGGAGTTGTATCCAAATATAGTAGTACGTGCAATACTGTGTAGGTACTAATCAATGGAATATGGATACAGCCCCTCATATTTTTGCTTCATTTTGGGAATAATGGATTTTGACAATATTCTATTAACGATAATTTTCAGAGTTTTCAAGCTATGTTTTTAAAACTTTCACAAAAGTTGCTCTATACATTTAACTAACACAATATGCAAATGAAATTTTAATAGCGTTGACACATGCGCAGTAAAATATTATTTAGTAAACCCGTACTTTAATTTCTCTATGAGTTTTCAAGCTATATTCATAAAAATCGACACAACTTATCACAATAAGCCACTTAATCATTATCTGCAGTTTAAACTGTTTTGCTTCATTAGTTTTGACAGGGTGATCCAAAAGATCTTCGTTCTTTTTCAATTTATTGACGGTCCCCTGTTAGATTTCGGGGAAAAATCTTTGTCAAAATATATGACGTGTACTATTTTGTTTACACACCAGGAGTTTCAGAATAATTCCTTGTGTATATTTCTAGATATTTAACAAAACATCGAAAATCGAAAGTGTCAAGATTTTTTTGGCGGTGACTGTAAAAACCAAAAATTGATCGATTGATTTGCGGTTTTCACTAAAACTATTCTTTTTGTTGGTATTTTCTTCAAAATAAATTATTAAGATAAATTTCAAAAAATGTCGATAGAGGGCGCTTTAGACTTTGGTGTAACGAACAACCATTTTTTGCCGTGATTTTTTTAATCTCATTAAATTTTTTCGTAAGCTTAGATTCAAACTTAAATTTTGAGCTCAAAATTTAAGTTTAAATCTAAGCTTACGAAAACATTTAGTGAGATGCAAAAAATACCATCAAAAAATTGTTGTTCGTTACCCCAAAATAAAAAGCGCCCTCTATCCGCTTTTTTTTTAAATTAATCTTTATAATTTAATTTCAAGAAAATGCCGACATAAAGAATAACTTTAGTGAAAACCGCAAATCAATCGACCGAATTTTCCATTTTTTATGTTTATTTCAAATTTTGGTTCCTAAACTTTAATGGCGGCTATCTCCTTTGGAAAACGTTTTGGACCCTTGGTCTCCTATTTAATATTGTTTGTCTTGATGTGTGCTATCACCCCTCTTTTAATGACAAAAAAATTTCGAATCACCCTGTATATATGCATGGTGTCCAGTAAATGACTGACCCATTTTAAATGTAAATAATTAAAAAACAGTTTCACATAAAAATGTGCGGTTTGCTGCATTGTTATCAGAAAATCAGTAAAATTTTAAGATATGCACTTTCTTAAAATAGTTCGAATTTTGATCAACAGATGGCGCTGGCGGTGGAATCAGGCTGTTGAAATTCAGATATTACTCTAATTTTCATACGCATGAGTTTTTCGGCTCATTTCGCCAAGTCGAATCTCAGTCGACATGTTGAATCGACTCTTCACTCACCTATAGAAATAGATTTTGTTGGATGAATGTGATTAAAAATATTTATGATTGAACAATGTCTATTATACTTAATAAAAACAACAAATCATACTCTTTAATAGGCATTGACTTTTCAAACATTTACCATAAGTAAATTGTATTCAAAAAATGTTTTTGTAACTGGTTAACTGATTTTTTTACGTACAATAAATTTAAAATATAGCATAAACACGGTTCTTTTATACTAAAAAAATCTTAATATTTAATCTAATCATTTCTTCCATTAAATAGTATTTAATTGTATTAAAATAATTTAGTGATGTCAAAAATCTTTAAAGGATGGATCAAGCAAACTCTTCTGGCTTGTAGGTCGTGTAGTGAAATCAGAAGTTAAAACAGCGGTATGCAAATCGTGGTGGCAGGTTTCCTGTCTAAAATAAAAGCGCGGTAGTGACTTATAAATCGGCAAATAGAAATATATTAAACTTTAGATTAAAGGTTCGTCTATAACAAATCCTGTCTTAAACATAAAAAATTATTGATCATGACGGTAACAGTAACATACGAAACTACCTGCTAACACAGAAACCTGTATAAAACGAAATATTTTTCATTTCTCCTCAAACCGTATTCATATCTACGTTACATTCGTATTTTGAAATTTAACATATCTGAAAATTTTATTACGAAAGTCACGACAATTTTGAAGATGCTTTTTATACATAATTTTTCCCTCTTCTTCCCTTGACTGCAAACGTTTCTACACTAAAATGGTAGGATTCTTAAAAAGAAAAAAAGAGGCGATTTATCTGTTTTTATTATCCTGCGGGTCATCCCTTTTCAAAATTTCATTACAGAAAGCATAATAGATCGTTAATTATCATAGAATTATCATAGTTCTACATATTTTAGCTCAATTTTTTAAATATAAATATTACGAATTTATTGGAACATTAGTGTTTTTTCATATATAACTTTTAAAAAGTTTTTAGAACATTTTTTAACAAATGTCCCTTATTTCAAATCACATGCAATAGGAATTTTCAGAACTATCCTGCTCTTCTTTTCCCCAGAAAGAATTAAGAAGTTAAGAAGGGGGGAAGAGGAGGACGAAATTTATATGTTAGGATCTATGATGCTCTTTGTAATGAATTTTTGAAAGGGAGTAACTCGCGGGATATAAAACAGGTAAGATGCAACAGGTCATTTTTCCATTTCAGCGTAGATGTGTTTTCATTTGCGGAAGAGAAGGGGGAAGGGAAAGTTGTGTATAAAAGTCATCTTGAAATCTCTCGTGGCTTTCGTAATGAAATTTTCAGATGTGTTGTCAAAATATGAATATAAGGAGAGATGATTTTGGTTTTCGGAAAAATGAACAATGTTCCGTTTTAGGCAGGTTTACGTCTCAGAAGCTGGTTATGTATGTTACTTCCTCCGACGAAATCAATATTTATTTTTACTTTAAAACAGGATTTGTTATAAGCGGATTCCTTCAGTCTTAGATTTATTATATTTTTATGTGCCGATTTATAAGTTACTGCCCCCCCCCCATTTTTTTCCTTATAGACAGGGAACTTACCAACACTATTTCCGAACTACTGTTTTAGCCACTTAACTGATTTCACTGCACGACGTAGGCAGGAAGCGTTTATTTCATCCATATTTTAATGCTTTTTCACACCATTTTTTTTTTTATAAAATTTCACATTATTTAAAGGAAAAAAAATATTTATATTAAATATTATGATTTTATTAACTTTAAAAAGCGGTGCTTATCCCATATGTCCAATTTATTATACGTAAACAGAGATTCAGTTAACCTGATACAAAAACATTTTTTGAATATAATTTATTTATGGCAAATGTGTAACTATCAATGCTTATAAAAAAGAAATTTTGTTGGTTTTTATTAAGCATAATAGACATTATTCAATCATAAATATTATTATAAATTTCTTTCAGTACAACAAACACTATTTCTGCAGGTGAGTGGAGAATCAACTCAATATGTGGACTGAGATTCTTCTCCTAGAGATGAACCAAAAAACTCGTGCGTATGAAAATAGAGCAATGTCTGAAATTCGACAGCCTGATGCTGCCACCAGCGCCATCTGTTGACCGTATATCGACTTATTTTAAGAAAGTGTATATCTAGGAATTTACTGATTTTCTGATAACAATGCAGCAAACCGCATATTTTATTATTATTATTATTTTTTTATCTCAAACTGTTTTTTTTTTGTTTTTTTTTTGTTGTTATTTACTTTCAAAGTGGGTCAATCATTTAATGGGTCAGTAATTGACAGAATGAGTAATAGGTCATTCTAAACATTGTTATCACAATGAATAAATTATAAATGCTCATGAACCTTTTTTTTTTCCAATTATGTCGTATCAGAATTAACATTTGATATTTTGCAGGTTTTTGTGTATAGTAAAAATAAATAATATATGTTGTGTGTAACAATAATAAATTTATCCTGTGTTAAATATCACACTCCTTAAAAAATTTTTGATAAATTAAGTATAGTTGATTATTTCCAAGCCATTTATTTTACATATAAATACCTTGGTAATTTACGTGTTTAAACAAATATTCCCTTTTCAAACATTTTTTAATGAAATAATTATAAAATAAAAATTTCGATGCACGTTCTTTTTAGAGTGTTTATTCAAAAAATAAAAGCCAAAGTATTGTTTAATACTTACTGCAATCTGCTATTTACTGCTTTTAAATTGAACTTATGAATAAAATTTATTTTTTTACATCACAAAGTTTTATAAACATCAAAATTTCATTTGGGAAAACTATAATAACCCGACTATAAAAAATTGATTCCATTTTTGCACATTATTTTAAACATAAAATATTTTCCATTTTTAAGCTATTGCATAGCTTTTATCGCGGGCTTTGAGCGCGGCGACCGAATCTAGAAATTCCGTAACGAGAAAAAACCTATCACTCCGGCTAACGACATCTCAGTTCGGCAGACTTCGGCACGGTATTCTTCGTTTGACTTCGGCAGACATTGACGCGGTATTTTTCAGATACTTAGATAATATCAAGTCTCAAACTTATGTTTCTTATTTCAGTTACTATAAACCTATAGTTTCAATGATAAAAATTCCTGATTAACCTACATATATTGTAAAATAATAAAAGTATCTCAAACGATATTAACTTCTCATTTATTCAATAAAAGAAAAAAAATTGTTTTATCGGTCATCACGCTTAAAAAGTGTAACTTTAATTAATATCAAAGAAAATGCAAAAAACATGAATTAATATCACAAAAAAACTGCGTAAATAAAAAATATATAAATAATTATAATTTTCTTCCAAATTTGTAGAATGTGCATAGAAAAGAATCGTCTTAAGATAAAACAAGGATAGATAATGCAGCTTTTGGTGATTGGAGACCCGCCCCATGGTGAGGATCGAAAAATTTAAAATGCTTATATTCGCGATCTAATTTTCTTAGCTTGGAAAAATTTTGTTTGGTAATTTATTATGAGACAGTGTTAATTTTTGGTGACAGGGTACCCCAATGGTGAGGATCGAAAAATTTAAAATGCTTATAACTCGCGATCTAATTTTTGCAGCGCGGCCAAATTTTGTTTCGTAATTTATTATGAGACAGTGTTAATTTTTGGTGGCAGGTGTCGCGAATTCGATTAATATTTGTAATTACTTTGTTGTCCATACTCTCATAGTGACTCCATGGTCATAGTTTTACTTTCGCAGACGATCACGAGATATGAAAAAGTAGAAGTAGAATTATTCCGGAATAAAGTATGTGTTAAGTTTTATCTGAAATGTTTTGAAGCTTTTTTTTGTAAGATATTTAAGTTATTTTCACACGTTTAATTATAAAACTACGATGTCTATTTTTTCAGGTAGATTTTATAGCATCGAGATCGCACTGTTTGTGATATGTGGTGCCCGAACTAATAGGGACCTGTGAAAAGTAACTGTTTTTTATTAGTTGAAAGAACTTGACATTGAAAAAAAAAATGGATGCTTTAAAAATCGAAAGAACGCCTTTTAGAGCTGGATTTACGAAAACTTACAATGCTTTAAGTGAAGCTTTAAACGACGCAAGACCAGATGCTTAATTAATAGAGAATTTAATGTGTCAACTGGAAGATAAAAGCACAAGATTGCGAGCTGTAGATGAAGAAATTTTGAATTTTATGTTGAAAGAGAAGTTTATAGAAAAGGATTATTCTAAATAATTTGAAGCATGCGAAGAGTATAGAGAAAAATTTATTGCTATAAAGCAAAATTAAAGACATTTTTGGTGAAGCCTATCGAAGAACAATTCCGATCGCAGAATTATACAGATGTTGAAACAACGCTGTTCCGACCACTTCGCTTACCAGAAATATGTTTACAGCCGTTTGATGGCGATGTAAAATTATGGTTAATCTTTTGGAATTCATCCAGCAAAATTCATGAAGACACCACTTTAGGTGAATATTTGAAATTTGTTAATCTTTTACAGGCGATAACGCCAAAATCCAAAGCTGTACAGATTGTTAATATTTACCCGGTTTCTGCTGATAATTATCCAAAAGTAATTCTACATCTTAAAGAAAGGTTCGGCAGAGAAGATACACTTATTGAGATATATGTTAGAGGCCTTCTTCAATTAGTCTTAAATAATAATTGATCATCAAGCAAGAATTTTAATTTATATGATATATTAATTTATATTTAAATTATATGATAATCTAGAGACAAAACATAGGTCTCTAGAATCCATAGGTGTCACAGAAGAGAATTATGCCAGTATACTTTTTCCACTTGTAGAATCTTGCCTACCTTATGATGTACTAAAGATCTGGGAAATACAGCGTGAGAAGACAGCTCAAGATAAGAACGAATTACATTCTATCCTTGATTTTTTTTTAAATGAAGTAATAGCGGAAGAGCGGGTTCTTTTGGCTCATTCCAATCTTGGTTTTCAAAACTCTAAGAAATATAGTAAATGTAAAAATGAATTAAATTCAATGCCAACTGCCACAGATTTATTTATAAGTAATAATAATAAGAATTTAGTTAAAAAACGTGAAGACTTGTGTATATTTTGTGACAAGTGTCACTTATCAGAAAAATGTTTGAAAGCTAGTTCGCTTTCTTTTAATGAGAAACGTAACTTAATTTTGAGAAAAGGGGCTTGCTTTGTTTGCCTGAAGAAAAACCACATTTCACGCAATTGTAACTCTAAAATTAAATGCACGAATTATGGTAAAAACATTTTTTATATTATGTCAAAATGTTTTTAATGAAGGTGGTAATGCGGCGTTAGAAAGTCATAAACATAAATCAGGGAGTAGTGACTCTGTTTTAACTACTCAAGGTTCAGATCCAACTGTGTTACTCCAAACTTTGAGTGTCCGTATAAAGCACAATGGAAAAGAGAAAATCGTGCATGGAGTTTGTAGTGTTTGGGATGGGAACGAAAAGAGCCGTTCCGAAAAAAAAATAAGTACGTGATCGTTTTTAGTACACTGCATTGATTTTTCCGCAAAAGACCACTAGACATGGAGCGACACAGTTCAACAACTTTTTTTTTAATCATTTGCAGGAAAAATAACTGAATAATAAAAATAGAGCTTACCTGCATAAACTTGAATTATCATGCGAGCAGAAACAAACAAAAGAATAAGCTCAGAACATTTTCTTGCAAAGAAATTTCTTTATTTATTTTTTTATGAAGATAAATGAATTCACATTCTTGGAGAATATTATAACTGTAAGTTGACATAGCTCTCTTATTTTTAGAGCCGGGCATGGAAGGCACATTTGACTTGTACAAAAAATTATAAATAACAGAAGAGCTTATTTCGAAATATTTATACCTTTTATTTATTCAATTGGAGAGCATGGGGCAACATGTTGACGACCCAATAAAACAAAGGAGTGCTCTTTTCTGTATAGAGCATACAACGTATCACGAACGGAAAATTCTGGACGAGCGATGTTCCAATCATTTTGAAAAATCATTCTTTCAAGAAAACACAATATTCTCTCAAATCGAAATATATTATTATACACAAATTCTTCCTTGGAGATCATAAGTAGTATTTTTCGTGGACGAACAAATCTTTATATGTCTCCACGGAGCGATAAAAGTTTTCCCTTACCTTTTAAAGAATTACATCTTTCATATTTAAAAATGCTAAAACATAATTATAAATCCGAACAAACCATTTTAATTGGGATCCCACACATCATTTCCGCAGGCGTTCATTACCGTACTTCTGCCGACGTCTGCTCTGCTCTGTTCTCGAAACCACTTTTGACGAAACGACAGCGGTAGCCAAGAAAAGAAGGGAAGGGGTTGCCATAAAATTAAAAATATGCCAACTGGCAGGGCAAAAGGAAGTGGCGATAAAATAAAGAGGCCAAGCGTTTCGCCACGAATAGGGAAACTGCATTTTAAGAATAAACTTTTATATCACCAGAAAGATGCGTAGTCAAAACTGGATGTAAGGACGCACCTATTTTAAATTACGCATCAGAAGAATAGTACCTGATTGGACAATAGGAGGAGCCATAAAACGGAAGTAGACACCCCATCGAACATTCGAGAAAACACAGGAAAATTCCACAACCGGAAGGAACAAAATTTCTAACTGATTTCAATATTTGAAATCAACAAAAAGTTAGGTAATAAAAAGAACTTTACAGGGAAGATTAAAAAAAGCGAGGATCAAGATAATTTTTAGAATGCGAAATATATAATAAATGAATAAAGATTAAAACAAAAATAGACGATAAATTAAATTAAATAAAAATATGGCCGTGGTTAAGAGTAACCACAACAGAGTTATTGACACAGGATCAGAACGCTCTTATTTATCACGAGATGTAATTAAATATTTGAATTATAAAAGTATTGGCGAAATTAAATTAACTCACACAATATTTGGTAATGTTGAAACAAGTTAAACAAAGCATAATAAATATAGAATTCACTTAAGTAGCATAGGCAATAGTTATAAATGTGATATGCATGTTTTAGATGTTCCTGTTATTTGTTCTAAAATTCGAAAAGTGCCGAATGGGCCTTGGTTATCAGAATTAAATAAATGTGGTATTAAAACTTCTGATGTTGAAAATAGTTCATTTAAAACCGAAAATGAAATTAAAATATTGATTTGTTCTCATGTGGTCGGAAAATTACTTACCAAAAATATTAAAGTTTTAGAAAGTGGTCCGGTTGCAATAACAACCCATTTGGGATGGACTCTAATTAAAAAAATTCCAAGTATTAAATCAGAAACAAATGAGGTTGTTATGATTATTTCATCACTATGGAACAATTGTTCCGTTTTCGATTTGTGGAAGCTGGATTTATGGGTATAACGGATCCAGTTGAATTCAAAACTAAATCTGAAATTCATGAAGAAACTATGCAGAATTTTAACAGTAACATAAGAATTGATTCAGAAGGGAGATACGAAGTAGCATTGCCATGGGTGCTAGATAATGCTTGCTTACCTAACAATAGAGAACTGGCCGAAAAGCGGCTTGATACAACGAGGAAAAAGTTAATTAATTTAAATAAAATTGATGTATATAGCGAAGTATTTGATTCGTGGATAAATGCAGGAATAATTGAAACGATGGTTGATAATAAAGAAACTAAAGTACATTATTTGCCACACAGACCTGTATTTAAAGAATCGAGTGAAACTACTAAAGTTAGACGAGTTTTTGACGCTTCGGCTCATGTTAAAGTTTCCCCATTCTCTAAATGATTGCCTAGATAAGGGATTAAATTTGATTGAAATGATTCCTTCTATATTGCATCGTTTTCGGAAATATCCTGTTGGTGCAGTATCTGATATAGAGAAAGCATTTCTACAAATTGGTATTAGAGTAGAGGATAGAGACTATCTGAGATTTATATGGGAAAATGGCATAATTTATAGACATAAACGTGTTGTTTTTGGAATCAGTTGTAGCCCCTTTTTCTTAGCGGCTACTTTGAGACATCACTTAGAAAGTGCGACTGAAACTCTTGCTTCTACAGTAGATTATTTTGAATGAACCGTTATATGTAGATAATTGTGTTTGTAGTTTCAACACAGTTGAAGAATTAAATAAGTTTATGAGTATATGAATCCCAAACGTTACTATTCTCTGCAAAATTTAATCTCAGGGGATGGTTGTCAAATTATCTCATTCAAATTATTTCTGAAAATTCAACAACTAATATAACACCAGTATTAGGTTTAAACTGGGATCTGGAAAACGATACCCTATCTTGCAAAATCGGTTCTATTGAGGAATAACAAATTATTCCCACAAAACGAGCTGTACTTTCATTCGCTCAGAAAGTGTTTGATCCTCTTGGATTTATCTCTCCTGTGACTTTGCTCCCTAAACTCATTCCACAAGAATGCTAGAAGTTAAAAATTAAGTGAGATGAAATACTCCCAACGAATTTAGCTAAACAATTTTTAAAATGGGTAAAAGGATTGAAAATGATTTCTAACATCAAATTGCAGAGATGGCGATGGGTGTATTTTGATAATTATGAAAGTAATGAACTTCACGTATTTTGTGATGGAAGCAAATATGCGTATGCTACTTGCATTTTGCTAAGAGTAAAGAAAAAAAATAAAATCCTGGTAACTTTCATACAGTCACGCGCAAGTTTGGCTCTCCTTAAGAACATAACCATACCTCGGTTGGAGCTTTTAGCATGTTGTTTGGCGACAGATTGGAATGTCGAGTATATCTAATCTAAGAATTCCAAATTTAAAGATATTTTATTGGTGTGACTCAACTACAGCATTAAGCTGGATAAAGCGAGACGAAAGATGGGGAACATTCGTTTGGAATCGAGTAGAGGAAATTAGATCCTTAATTCAAAAGATCCAATGGCGACACATTGAATTTAATCCGGCAGATATCCCTTCCAGAGGTTGTTCGATTAAACAATTTTTAAAACTAAGATGGTGGGAGGGACCGGATTGGTTGGCTCAACCTGAATATATGGCCTCAAAGTGTCGAAATTCCCGATGAAGAAATTATTAACGCTGAAAACGGAAAAGTGTCATTTCAGCAATAAACAAGAACACAGAATCTAATGATTGGTATTATCGACGGTTTTCATCTTTCAAGAAAATTATAAGATTGATCGCCTGGATCTTAAGTTTCTTAAACAATTCAAGAAATCCTAATTCAAAAGAAGTTTCTGAACTTATGTGTTTGGAATTAGAACAAGCCGAAAGAAAATTGATAATTTTGATTCAGAAAGACAGATTCAACGAGAAGAATAATCAGAAGATACGTAGTTTAAGATCAATCTTAGATGAAGATGGCACAAGTTATTTATAGAGAAGATGCTTTCAATTTTAAATACCCTGTTCTTTTGCCTTCTCACCATCCTGTCGTCCACTTCCTGATCTCCTAGAAACACCAAGAGCTTTTGCATGCAGGAGTGGCTCTTATGATGACATCGTTACGAGAAGACTACTGGATCCTAAAAGTTAGGAAAACTATTCGAGCAGTAGTACAGAAATGTGTAGGATGCAGAAGATTTAGTGCCCAAAAGATTCGCCGGAAATTTAACCTACCTACCGCTGCCTGGTGGGAGCGATTGATACAAATGGTGAAACGCATCCTGAGAAAAGTTCTAGGTAGAGCTTCATTATCCTACGAAGAACTGCTCACAATTCTCTGTGATTGTGAACAAGTTGTGAATGCTAGACCTCTAACATATGTTACTGAAGATGTGGACGATCTAGCACCGTTAACACCATCAATGTTTTTACAGGACATAAAATCTTCAGATGTGAGAGATTTTGATGCAATTGACGCGCAAGAATTAAATAAAAGAGTTAAGTATAGGCAACATGTTCGAGAATACCTACGTAAGCGATTTCGTATTCAATATTTAAAACAATTGCGCCAGCAAAGTTCTTTGCAAAAGAATGTCAAGCATCTGACTATTGATGATGTCGTACTCGTAGAGTCTGATAAGAAACGTGCCTGTTACACTTTAGACCGAGTGCAAGAACTTATTTCTGGTAAAGATGACCACCCAAAAGTTGCACGATTAAAAACTAAAAATGGTGAACTTTTGAGACCTGTCCAAAAACTGTACAATTTAGAGATTCCAAAAGAACTTTCTACTGATCCAGTATTAAGAACGAAAAGTGGCAGAATAGTGACTGTCCCAAAACATTATTAACTCTAATTACTCTTTCAACTAAAAACTTTATTCTTATTTTTTAATATATTTCATAGTGTTAATTTAAATTTGTAATAATATGTTTATTTTATTTGAATTTTTCAGAAGAAAATATTTATTTACCTGTTTTGAGAAAAAGTAATATTGTAAGAATTGTATCTTTTCACTGTAATGTAAGTATTAGTCATATTTTATTTTATTTTATATTTTATTGTACCCATTGTTGAATTTATCGGTCGAAAACTCAAGGTGGGAGAATGTCGCGCATTCGATTAATATTCGTAATTACTTTGGTGTCCATACTCTCATGGTGACTCCATGGTGATTGTTTTATTTTCGCAGACGATCAAGAGAAATGAAAAAGTAGTAGTAGAATTATCCTGGAATAAAGTATGCGTTAAGTTTTTATCTGAAATATTTTGAAGCTTCGTTTTTTTTGTAAGATATTTAAGTTATTTTCACACGTTTAATTATAAAACGACGATGTCTATATTTTTGGATAGATTTTATAGCATCGACTTCGCATTGTTTGCGATAACAGGAGACCCCCCCACGGTGAGGCAAACTCTTATAACTCGAGATCTAATTTTCGTAGCGCGGCCAAATTTCGTTTGGTAATGTATTATTAGACAGTTTTAATTTTTGGTAACAGGAGAACCCCCCCCCCACGGTGAGGGTCGAAAATTTCAGAATGCTTATAACTCGCGATCTAATTTTCGTAGCGCGGCCAAATTTTTTTTGGTAATTTATTATGAGACAGTGATATTTTTGGGGGACAGGAGACCCCCCCCCACGGTGAGGGTCGAAAAGTTTAAATGCTTATAACTCGCGATCTAATTTTCATAGCGCAGCCAAATTTTGTTTCGTAATTTATTATGAGGCGGTGTTAAGTATTAGTGACATGAGATCCCCTCCTCCACGGTGAGGATCGAAAAATTAAAAAAAAACTTGAATTAATATCAAAGAGAAAAAACTGCATAAATAAAAAATGTAAAATAATTATAATTGCATAAGTCGATAAAAAATGCTATGCAATAGCTTTACCGCGGCAGTCTCTGAGTGTCACACGTATTTTTTTTTTCTTAAAATATAAACATCTATTTTTCACATAGCAATTTCAGATTTTTTTAACTAGAACCACGGGACTTTATGTATACCTAGAACTGCGGAGCGGGTCAATTTGACCCGGGATGGAAAAGGATATATAAATGCTCCCAAATACTTAATTTGGTTAGTTGAAAGATTATATTTTTTTATAATTATCAATATTTCTTAATATTTACATTATATTTTACACATAAAGTCAGCATAAATTTCCTGTATTTCAGAAAATTCTATTATTCATAATCCTATTTCATTCAGTATGATGAAAACATATTGAACAAATATTGAATATATATGTTTGAACATATGTGTTTTTCATAGTTTTTAGTGGTTCTTCTTGCCTAAATAAGAAATTTTTTTTTTGGGGGGGGGGTGAGGAAGCGCAAGAAATTACGAAGTGTTTTTGTACATCTTGAACTAAGTTTTGAATAAATTGACGTATACTAATAGGCTGTCAGGTTACAGGCTTGTGTAAAATCCAAGCATTGATAATAGCATACAAAATATTAAAAATTACATTCATGGTCTCCCTTTAAGAAGCAGTCTTGACATAAGCAGACTTCCTGTCATCAGGGTAATCACACAGCTACACTGAATTTGAGTGCATTGTTGTAAAAAATTGTGTTTAGTATTTTTTAGAATTATCTAAAATTTTAACAGAAAACATTGCAAACATTTTAACATTGCAAAATAAAAGTAACTCCAACGCTACTTCTAACTATTTGTTGTAATTTTCTTCTGCAATCATCCATTCTTCACATCAAGAATATAAGATCTTGATTAAAAATTTATACTGTCCCTCCTTCCGATTCTGCCTATTAAAGGAATTAGGAGTGCGATAGATATACTTTCTTAATACTTTTGAAAAAATGCATCTCTATTTCGTCATATATATGTAAAAACGTATTACGGGTCAAATTGACCCGCTTCGCAGTTCTAGGTATAGGTGGTTATAACTCAACAATTATTTATGTTATTCGCTATTAACAGGGCTACACTAGATACCGGGCTTGCTCATTTCTTATCGCGACGTCACAAAAGATGGCTGGCCGCTATCTGCCATTGGTACAAACAGGGCTCAAAGTGACGCACCCATCGTTTTGTACCAATCGCTGGATGTCATTCAGCCACCTTTTGTGACGTCGTGAAAGGAATGAGCAAGCCCGGTATCTAGTGTTGCCTTGCTATTAAATATGAAAAGTTTTTGTTTACCTTAAAATATTAAAAGTCAGAAAAGGAATCATTTTTTCAATCAATACTTTTTGCGCGGCGAAAAAATTAAATATCAATTTGGGTCAAATTGACCCGCTCCACGGTTCTAGTGTTAAAGGCGAATTAATCAAAAAGTCTGCAGAATCATGTTAAGAACTTTATTTTTTCGTACTTAATGGGAATTTTTTGATGAAGTTTTTCGCTAAAACATTTTAACAAATTTGGGTATATATATTATAACACCTCCAGTCGGCGTTGTGTGGTAGCGGGTCGAATAATAGCGGCAAGAGGCTGGATCAGATTTCACTAAAATTTATTAAGCTTTTACAAGGAAATCTATTTCCGATTATAACAAAAATAAATGATAGGTTCGTTACACAGATAGGAAAAGTTATTTAGTATTCCTTTTGAAATGGCTTTAACGCCACTCATCAATATCATAAATATTTATCCGGAGTTGTTCACCATAAGTCCTTTACCGTAGGCGTTAGCGGCCTACTAATTAGTTTACAAGAGTAAGACACCGGTCTCTACTCTCTCTGTATCCCGGGAGCAGACTCCACCGTTTTAACACGCTGGCCTCCGAAAAACTTGTCTCCCCTAAGGCATCTCCTCGCTCTATTGGTCGCGTGTTCCTTTATCAATCATTCCTCGGGATGACTCGCCTCCGTCGCTCTTGCACGGCGGTCGCCTTTACTGGAGAAATATATTTCTCCTGCCTGTTGAAAACATGGTCAAAGCGGCCACTCGCGATACTTCAACGGTCCATCTCTTGTGTGGTCTGAAATCGGCGGAACGACCATATGCATTAATTGGAAAGTCCCCTTTAAGTGGTCTATAGAATTCGACTGACTTTCTGATGTCCGTTTTGATGATGGAGAGAGATGTATTTCTCCTTTTGAGAATTCCACGAGCCTGGCTGAGGTGGGGGGGGGTAATTTCAGAAGCGTTGGAATGGAATTCATCACAATATACATATATATATATCGTTTTTCTTATGTTACGAAATTTCTCTTTTTTTAATATAATAATACTTTTAAATATAATTCTTTTTTCTATTTTATTATTTATATTTCCTGTATCTTCTTTAAAATGTAAGGCCTTCAAGAAACAAAGTTTATTGTAATATTCGTTTAGTGAATTTTGTAAAGCCTAATGTCTCTTCAAATTAAAAATGTACTAGGAGATCTTTCTCCTGTCTTTGTGTGTGTGTGTATAGGGGGGGGGCGGTTATTGATTGTGTAAACGATTTTACAATTTTTTATTACATAGAAAACATTGAACGAACAAGTTTTTTATTTTTATTAATTTTATTTTATTTCATTTTATTGATTATTTAATTATTTATTTATTTATTTATTGAAGAACAGTTGTATCAGGTTTTTGAAAAAAATATTTTAATAAGCTGGATATTTATGATAAAAAAATAAGTAGATATAACTGTAAAAAATCTTGATTTTTGAACTTTGATTTTTGAACTTTAGATATGGAAAAAATTATTAATATCAGTTACTAGCGATATGTAGATGATTCAGAAGGCAAACAACTCAGAAACTTTATTAAAAAGTCATTTTTGAAAAACCTTTGTGCTGATTCCATTTATTATTACCTTATATCTTTACAAAAAGAAAATATTAGATTCATGAACTATTAAAACTTCCGGTTTTCGTTTTATACGTTTCTGAAAATCAAGGACACGATTTGACTGTTTGTTAAGAATCACAATCCGTGAGTCCCTCTGTTTGCATTTAACAAACATTTCGTGAGCTGTCTAGCTCCAGATCTAATACACGAAATAAACCCAAAATTTAAATACACTAAGACTTTGACATAAATATATTCTAATTAAAGTTGACAAAAAAGGCTTTTGCCTGGCACTGCTATGTTGTATATTTTCTGATCCCACGGCTGCTATATATCAAGATTTATCTCTTAAAATTTCTCCAGACTTTAAATTTCTCCATGTTTTTAGACCTCGGAAAAAATTGATCATCATTAGTTTGAGTGCGTGTATACCATTAAATCTGTAATGCTGTTATGCTTTCGTTTTTTTTTTTTTTTTTTTTTTTTTTTTTTTTTTTTTTTCGAGATTTGTACTGTAGAGATACCGCAAGAATGAAATGATTTTTTTTTTCGTTTTTACTTTCATATAATTAGATTTATGCAAACGAATGTTTTGTGATGGTCACATTACTACATTTCATTTTACATTTATATGTATCATTAGTATTTCTACATTCGAGACAGGACAATCTTTAATAACAAATCAAAATGAAAAGTAATGCAATATTAAGACATAAATTTCAAAACAGTTTCAAGGTGTGTTTCTTTATTCTAAAAAAATGCAACTACATCTATCATCACTGCTGAAAATGAAATTTTTGAGACCTGGTTTATTTTTTGGCTAATATTAAAAAAAATTAAAAAAACTAAAATATACTTCACACAAAAGTATCAAAATTAGAGGTATTATAGAGAAATGTTTGATAAACAAGATGATGCAAACAGTTTTTATATCGAATAATTATTTTAAGAGACATTTAACATTAAGTTTGTAAAAATCATTCCATTAAAACGTTTTATAGGAGCAAATACAATACATAGGAATTTAATTATTTTCAGATCATTTTATATATTAAAATTTTTCGGTATGCAAACTACATTTATTTTTTGAACTTGAATTCATTTTTGACGATTTATTTTCAATTTAAATTAAAATTTTCAGAATTTGAGACATTTTTAGATATTTTAGAATAGATTATTATTAGGTAGATTTCATATGAAATACTACCTATTGCGATCGCACCCATGTTAGAATTTCTGATTTTTTTTTTGTATATATATATATATATATATATATATAACTTTCTCTTGGACACGATAACTTCCATAATTCTGCTCAGATCTCCTTCAAACTTTCACATAAAATAAAGCATTATAAAATCTCGGTTAAGTTCGTTAATGGGCAAAATCGGACCAATGGGGTGGAAATAGGATTTTGTGAAAACAGAAAAAACCCATAACTTCTTAAGAAAATAAATATTGAATCAGTTTAAAGTTTATATTACTTCTAAGAAATGGGCAAAAAATTTTGCATGATAGATATTTGATAAAATTTAAAATGGGCAGATGGGGTGAAAAAAATGAGGTTTTTGGGAGAAAAAAATTCATAACTTCGTCAAATCATAAGAAATCAAATCCAAATATTTTTTTAATATAAATGTACTTAATATTATCTAAAACTTTTGTATTGACAAGCTTTTGGTAGGACCAATTATTATTGCAAAAAAATAAATAAACAAAAAGAAAAAGGGGGGTGGATAAAGAAAAAATCCAAAACTTCGTCAATTCTTAAAATATCAAATCCGATTAAACTTATTTAACATCTTCTTTGTTACAACTTCTAAAAACTTTTACACTGACAAGTTTTTATAGGACCAATCCTTATAGCTAAAATAAATTAAACCAAAATAGAAGTTCAACAAAAAGTGTCAAATCAAAATTACTTGTATAATGACTCATTTTTAAATTCATTTTTGATTTTAAACGCATCCAAATGGAAAGTATTAATAAACTTATTTCGAAACTATATAATGTGATGTATTAGACAGTTTTCAGATTTTTAAAAAAATGCTTTTAAAGCAGCCTTTTTCAGCAGAATTTTCTGAAGTGATCGTGATTAAAAAATTGAGGAAGTATTCAAACAAACTGCTTAATTTCTGATTCATTTTTTAATCCATTTTGCTGTCACCCTTTTTTAGAAACTGTATAATGTGATAAAATAGCCCGTTTTTGGGAAAAGATGGTGGAATCAAATGGTGGTCAGAAAATGGTTTGAAAATAGCCATTTTGAGCATTATTACCTGAAGCGATCGTGACTGAAAATTAAGGTATTCAAATAACAAGTTGCGTTTTTTTCTGACTCATTTTTTAATTCAGTTTTGCTCTCAAACGTATCCAATTAAAAAGCTCTCTTATTTAGGAACTGCATAATGTGCCGTATTTTTCAGTTTTTTGATAAAGCCTGGATATATATTAAAGAAAAGCTGTCATATTGGGAACTTCGCACAAAATTTCCCAAGCGATCTTGATTAAAGAATTGAAAATATATAAATTAGTTACTTTATGACTCATTTTTAAATTCCGTTTTGCCCTCAAATGCATTCATTTGAGAGTTTTTCTTATTTATGAACTATATAATGTATCGTATTGGTCGATATTTTTTAATAAAGTGAGAATATATTTCAAAATGTGGCGTCAAAATAGGCATTTGAGCCGAATTTCGCTTATGAGGATTCTGATAAAACCAGTTCTTACCGAAAAATGAAATTTCAAAAATTTCAAAAGCGGACAAATAAAGTTATTAAACTGGGTTTATCTCTAATCAATTTTTATTTTTTGTTGTTGAAACGAGCACTCTTCGAAATCTATCTCCGCCTATAGGCCAAGCCGAAGGGATTTTTTAAATTATTGCCAAAAGATCAAAGAACAATATTTCCTTCAAATTAAAATATATGTATATATATTTTTTTTTTCCCACCACTATCACAAAGATGAAAAAAGAAACGTTTAAATAAGAATTAAATGATTGAAATTAAAATTGAATTAAAAAAGTTAAAGAACGTCATAAAAACTGTATTTAAATGTCAATATATAAAATGAAAGAAAATATGAGATTACTATTTCACTAAAATGCGTTATTCACTGTAGATAGAAAAAAATACGTCATATTTAAAATAGCTAAACAACAAAATTTCAAACTGTTTAAGTTCATAAATACTTTTATGTGAGACATATTTTGGAAAATAAAAAAAATAATAATAATAACTGAGAGGAAGAAATCTAGTATGAGCAAGTTAATGGAACTACATATATTTTCATTTTTTTTAACTATTTGAAAACCTTCTACTGGCGATACAATGATTTAAAATAAAAATTAACGAGTCTTTCAAAATATTTTATTTTTCTATTAGTTGTACAATTAAATCTTAACTTTTTTAAATCTAATTTTCTAAAATATTTAAAAGAAATATAAACATCGATACACATGATTAATACAATTTTATAAACATTGATGCTTTTTTAGACAATTTCAATGTTCTTTTAAATTTCTACAAAATGTGCAATTTGTTTTCTTGTATCTTTCAATATATTTCAGGCATCATGTGGTATTAACGCCACATTCGGGTTCTATCGATTTTCCCGATCTAGCTTTAGATTTTTTCTAATAGCAATAGGATTTTTTTCACTGAAGCTTATTGACTATGTATACAAGACAGACTATTTTAGGAGATATCGAGTCATATATTGCAATATCAAGCAAATTTCTTGACAGTGCTATTTTGCGTTATTACCCACCTACGTGGCTAATAACGCCATACAATCAAAACTATAAAATAAGATTAAATAATGGCATGCAAATTGTTCAATTCTAAAGAAACAAATTCCAGATTATTTCTTTAGAACAACCTAGCAGCACTAGAAATTGGAAGTATGAAAAAATTAGCAGCACTTTCGTGATATGTAATTTTCTTTATCCTTTTTCGTATTTAACAATAACAATAATGATCTCTCGTGCATAAAATGTAAAATAAGTCCTCTTCTGATGTAGTTCCAGAACTAAAAAGATTCAACCGCAGTAATTACGCTAGTAGGTGACGTAATTACTCGGGTTTATTTAATATTCGGTACATTTTAAACTACAAACTGCTTCGAGAATCATCAAAAGTCTTCCACAACATTTTGAAAGTACATGAAATACATTAAAAAATTATGTAATCAACAAAGTATTTCCTAAAAAAATGTAATCTTCAGATCACAGAATTTACTTCAAAAATTTTAGATTGGACGTTGACATTTGCTTGCTTTTTCCAGCGATAAGATCTACAAATGAAACATATTAATTTTTAGCGGATGTTTGAGATTCAGACGACTCAGAGCCCTTCTGTGCAGAACCCATAGGTGTAATTTCCGGATTCCTACATAACTGCGCTAGCTAATAATAGTACATGCTGTTATTACAACAGAGTACATTACAGTAATAATTTATTAGTTCACTACTGTTTCGAATATTCCTTTTCCCTGCTAATAATTTACATTCGTATAAATTAAGTAAATTTATGCAATAAAGTGAAAAGAAAATTTTAGTTTGGGCGTTGCTATTTGCATTCTTTTTTCCAACAATAAGTTCTACAAATGGAGCATCTTAACTTTTTGAGGTTGTTTGTGATTCAAATGACTCAGAGCACTTCTGTGCGGAACACATACGTGAGTTCCTGCATAATTGCGTTAAATAAGAGTACATGGCATTATTACATCAGAGTACCTGACAATAATAATTCACTACCTCTGACAATAAAGTTCGGTGAATTAATTCAGAACGGTTGATCTGGCAACTCTGGGGAAACAAAACACTGCACCTGCATGAGCACCTGTAAGCGTTGACCATTTTCCCCCACCGTTGATCAGTTGATCTTCGTTTATGTTCTTCATAAGACTTGCTTTACAAAGTGCTTGTTCAGTGTGTTGGTTCTTTACTAAGAACAGAAAAATTAACGACAAAAAATCAGTTTAAAGTTTGGTTATATGCTTTGCAAGACACAGAATAAAATTCATGAGGGATGGTGCAAATTGAACATCCACCATATTTGCCAGATCTAAATCCTTTTTATTTCCACGACTCAAACTCTCTTTCAAAGGGACTTGACCATATTGCCCACATGCAACGAAACGTGACGAAGCTTTTGAATTCCATCCCAAAAGAAGACAGGTTGCGAATTTTCCAGGCAGATGTATAGCAGATCTCAGCAATGCATAGTTATGAGAGGTAACTATTTCGAAGGATGCTGTGGTAACTTTCGTTAATATTTCATCTACATTAATGTTACAAGATTATTCACGGAACTTTATTGTCAGAGGTATTAATTTACTATTGTTTGGAATATTCCTTTTCCCTGCTAATAATTTACATTCGTACAAATTAAGACTATTTCTGCAATAGAGAGAAAAGAACATTTACCTAAATGTAAATATATTGAAAATAAAGGGAGTTGTGTTTGAAAGGTTTATAGTAAATTTCCAAAAAATATTTGATGCTCTTGCTTTATTCTAAATGCTTTCATTCAGTACCTTAATTTGTTTGACTCTTATTCATACAATTTTCCATTGAACTTTTCAAAACTTTGCTCAAATAATTAACTACAAAATAGGAAATCGATATGAACATATGCTTTTAATAATAACTCTATACATAAGCTCTTTATACAACCTTTACTTTAAAATTAACTCAAAGTTACGAAATATATAATGTTCGTGGTTTATTATAAAGTATATCAGAACATCTTAGAATTTTGAAATAGAATAAAATGTTTGAACAATATTTGAATAAATGTGCTTATTGATAATCTCTTTTTAAGACTATTAAAAAGAAGACAAAGTGAGGTATAGATTATTATTTATATTTAACTTTGATTATATACTATTTAATTATACTTTTATAAATTATTTATTATTTATCTATACTTTATTAAACTATTTATTATTTATACTTTGAAAATAATGGGTGTTTTGTTTGAAATGTTCTAATAAATTCCCATTAATAATAATAATAATAATAATAATAATAATAATAATAATAATAATAATAATAATAATAATAATGTTCTTCCTTTGTTCTAAATGTTTTCACTGAATACCTTATTTTGTTACACACTTATTCTTACAATTTTGCACTAAACTTTTGAAAACTTTGCTCACCTAATTAACTACCAAAGAGAAAATCGATATCAACATATGCGTTTAATAATAAATTTTAGCATGCGCTGTTTATACGGAATTTACTTTAAAACTAACTTAAAATTGCGAAATATTTATAAAATTGGTGTTTTATTCTATTGAATATCAGAATATCTTATAAATTTGGAATTCAATAAAATGTTTGAAAAATATTTGAATCAATGTGTTTAGTAATAATCATTTTTTTAAGAAAATTAATTTGAACAGAAAGTGAAGCATAGTTTATTATTTATAACATACTTTGTTTACATATTATTTATTACTTGCATTTGAATATACAATTTATTATTTATCTATAATTTTATTTTTTATTTATTATTTATACTTTGAAAATAAAGGGAGTTGTAATTGAAATACTAAATTTCCAAAAAAATTCTTTATTGTTAATCTTTATTGCTCTTACTTTATTCTAAATGTTTTAACTGAATATCTTAATTTGTTAGACTTTTATTCATACAATCTTTCATTGAACTTTTCTAAACTTTGCTCACCTAATTCACTATCAAATAGGAAATCGATATAATTCATGCTTTTAATTATAAGTCCAAACATACGATGCTGTTTATACAACATTTACTTTAAAACTAACTGAAAGTTACAAAATATTTATAAAGTTCGTGGTTTATTAAAATATATATCTGAATTTCCTAGTAATTCGGAATCGAATATTCAGTTTGAAAAAACTTGAATCAATGCGTTTATTGATCTCTTTCTAAGTCCGTTAGCATAAAGGGAAGTATAGATTATTATCTAACCATAATTTAAATCTCACTGTGGGGATTGTTTCTTTTTTGGGGGGTATTATTTTAGTCTTTTTCTTAGTTTGTATGACTATCCCGTGATAATTTAAGAAAAAAAAGCATCTAGAAATCTTGATGTGTAGTAGATATACTGGAAAAGAACTACAATATAAATGTAGAAGAGACTAGGGATGATTGACATATTTACTAGAAAATGTTTTTTTCTTTTTTTTAACATTATACCTATAATAATGTGTCTATATCATTTTCTTTTTTATTCAGTCAATTATTAAAATAAAATTACAATATCAGTGTAATATATTTAGGGAAATCTGAAAAAGATGGATTTTAATTATGAGAAAATAATGTGTCTTGGTTCTCCCATATGCGAGGCTAGGCCAGTTTATTTGTTACAGACCGGGAAACAGGTGTACAAACAATCACCTCGTTGAAATCAAGGATGAAAATCTAGTATTAGTTAAATCTCGATTAACTTATTAATGTCCAATCGGTCTGCTAAGTCGTATCAGTCATTTCATGGAAAACAGCTAAAAAATCGATTTTAGTGGTTGACTCATAAGTTTACCATTATGTTTTCTTGCTCTAAGTACTCCATGTTTTCATACTTTTGCATCCAGGAAAGCACAGTGGTAGACCTATGAGCCAACCACTAAAATTAGTTTTTAAGGTGTTTTCCATCAAGTAATGACATTGTAGACCGATTGGAATTTAATATTCGAATTGAGATTTAACTGATCCTATATTTTTAGACGTGAATTCCATAAGGTAACAGTCTATGCTGACACCTCTCGGTCAAATATTGAAACATTTTTTAAGAGAAATAAAATAAGTTTAAAAGATGCAGAACAATTTTACGCTACGATGTTTAAATTTTGTTAAAAATTATTTACAAAAAATTTCATTTGTAATCAAACCTACTTAAACGGAAATGAAGTCACAGGGGAATAAAATCTTTTTAACACCCAATTTTCTGACACCCGATTTGGCATCACAAGTTATTTATAGTTTGACTTGATCTTGTTGTATACATCTTGTTGAAATTTATCTACATACCTCCCTAAAATGTTCTGACGAATGTTTTGTTCTCTTGCAGACTCATAAAACATTTACTAATTTTTAAGGGTACTGCTTTCATTATTTTTTAGTCTTTTACATTATTTCTATTTAATATTTACGTATGTGCTACTATGGGCATTTTTTAAATTAAATAAAAATACCAATCAACTTTTCCAATTATATTTCATTATATTTTTTCTTCTGAAGCAGTTTTTTGTATTTTACTTTAATAGGCTTTAAGCCCTTCTCTCACCAAATTTTACTGTAGCTTTACAGAGTAAATTTATGTTCTTTTTGAATTATAACCATTAACTTATCATTATGTGCATCTTATTATAAAAGTATTTCCAAAAATACTTAATTAAGAGAGCTGTAAATCATATGGTACACTCTTCCTTTCCACAATGATTGAGTGAAGTCTCCCCTCATAGCAACATTTTAAAGTACATTACATAATTCCTTTTAACCTAATATAATGCACAAGTTCAAAGACTGGAATAAAAGATCAATATATCTAAATTATTTAAAATTAACTTTCTTAAATTTCTATGATGTATTTTGCCTGAGAAAATCTTACAAAATTGCTCAAAAAATACATTTTATTTAAAGTTGAAAACATTTTTAAATTGATTTCTTCACAACTATTCCAATTATCTGCATGAAACAAAGACTCTTGTCTGGGCATTATTGTGGCTTTGGTTATCTTCTATTTGGAAAATTCTTGAAATTATTTTTATTATAAAACTGATGTGTAGATCAAGCTTCACCTATGGTCAATCCTTCGAAATCTCACTTTCAGCTTTTAGTTTAATTTTGTTTACCGGATCGAAAAACATAAAACTCATTTTAGTTTTCTATGGAAATTTAGATATTTTAAATTTTTTATTATTAACCCTCTGACTGCCCGGCAAAAAGGTAAAATTGTAATGTTGTTTTCTCTGTAATTTATTAAAAATATTAAAAAAAGATTTTTTTCAACCTGATACAAAATATGTTATTATGTATAGGTGTATAATCTTTGAGAGTATTAATCCTAACTTAATTTTTCAAAACTGGGTTTTATTTGTAGAATTATATTAATTTAAATATTGCTTATGCTGCAGTGAAACCTGCAGGTTAGTGTGCGAAAGACTTAGCCAGCGGCAGTCAGGAGGTTAAGAGAAATGAAAACGGCATACACACTCAAATGCCAAAGCAATATGGCCATTCCCACATTTTTCAATGAATTTGCGTGGATGAAGTGGAGACCTATCAGATATGTTAAAGCCGTATGTCAGGAGGTTTTAAATGATGCTACAGAGTCACAGGAATCATTTTTGCGCTTACGTGATCTTGTGAAGATAAAGGCTGCTAATCTAAACTACTTTATAACGTGCAAAATTTAGTCGCCTGAGGACTCAGGGAGTGTAAATCCACGTCTCATCTATGAGATATTCTGGCTATATTCTTGTTAGAAGTAGTACAAGATAGATGAATGGCAGTGAAACCATCATCAGAAGAGATTGCGTTAGACTCCCAGCTGTTTCTAAATAAAAAGGAAGTCAGACACCCCTTTTACTTGATAAAAAAATCAAATACAAAGTCAGGCTAAATTTACATCTCAATCCAATGCATGTCCATGTGGAATTCTTTGGGCGCATACAGTTGAGCTGAATTTTTGAATTCAGCAATCTATGGAATTTGGGACTACAAGACTAATGCCCCACCAATGTGCACTTATTTACCAAGCATAAACGCTAAATACTCCTACATTGTACCCTGTAACATGGTGACTGGACTGTGGGACATAGGGAGAGAGCTGCTTAAACAGACGAAACAAAGTTTGTCCTTCACCACGTCGATGGCCATGTTTGTGTTATGCCGTCTTCTAAGCGAATTATTACTCCCCTTTGCGCAACAGGTCATACACAGACACATTCTGGTAATATTAATCTTTTAGAAACTTTCTCGTTGGCGTTCCTGGGATCAAAAGCTATTGTAGATCTGCTCCTGACTGTGTTCGCCCCGGACTATGTGAACATCTATGCGGATCGTTTTCACCGTTACATGTTCTTTGTTTTCCGAAATCAAAATGGATACTTCGTGCAAGACAACAAATCATGTCACATGACTCTTATTATGTTTGATCGGTTCCACACATTTAATACTGAATCCCAGTTAACTTTCCGGTCGTCTATTCAAAGGATAAATCCGTATGTCGATATTTTGATTCTCATTAAACGGCAGCCCATAGCTCAAACACAACCATTTTGGAATATACGATATATGCATGACCGCTGCTTGAACAATTAACAGTGTTTATCTCCCGTCATCTACCAAGATCTTGTGAGACCACTACCTAATTGGTTGGTAGCATTTTTCGAGTGAAAGATGGGCCAATACGTTATTAGGTCATAATGTTTTGGCTCTTGAGCATATATGGAATATCAAATACATGTTAACGAATAACACCGTCGTCCTCTTAGCCATTGTAATCAATAGTTTCTCTGTAAATTTAGAAATTTCCTCAATTATCCTTTTAATTCTAACTAATGCAAAAATTTTATTTTTACAGATTAAATGTACGCCAAAAATTCCTTATTATCTTTACATCGAGTAGGGTAAAATATTTAATTTCAAAAACAATTTACCTTAAAATGGTATCTCATTTTAATGAATTTTAACATATAAAATGTTGATATGAACACATGTTTCATATGTAATAAATTGATTATAATCTGTAGTTTCATAAATAATTGTAAGTGCAAAGTTTATATATGAATATATATATATATATATATACGCATATATATCTATGTAACACTATCGAGTGCAGCCCGTTTTCGGAAGAATAACTTACAATATAGCACATTTCTAAACCTACACTCTCATAATAAAAATAAACAAGTAAGAAAAAGTCATGCATCAAGAATAGATTATTAAACACTTCCCAACACATTCAGTATAATATAACAAAATTGCATCGTTTAATAAGTTTAAATATTCTGTATGTTTCAGCTTTATGTAAACACTTAACATATTACAAAATCCAATTTTAGCTATTCATATTTATATTTGATACGAATTATTCGAGCAGCACTATACCTGATACATATATATACGCCAATCAATCACATGCATGTCATAACTTAGTTCAGTTAAGAAAAACATATATATTATATTTGAAATTTCTCCGTCAGCAATTTTATTTACTAATAAGGAAAATGTTAAATGATTTTTTGTGCAATCTTGTATACGAACAACAAAATTTATTTACAATGAAAAATGAAAAAATGCAGTTTATTTTAAAAGCGCATGCTGAAACTGAAAGCGCAATTCCAGCATTTAATATCATAATTATTTCAGCAGTAAAGGGTTAACCCTTCACGACGAGAGCCTTTTACGAAAATTTTAAAGTTTTATCGCCTGTTTTAAAAAAAAAGAAATTTGTGTCTTATTAAATCCAGAAACCGCTCCAATTGAATATTGTAAATTTTACAGGAAAAATTTTATGCTAGCGATAAACAAGTATTCTTAGATTTTTTGCGGCACATACATTTTTCGCTCGTCCCCCAGGGATTAAAACGTTAATGCCAATAAAAGTTTTCTTTTAATGAAAATGCTACAAATTAAATTAAAAATATATAAACACATAAAAAGTAAAAATTTCCTTTTCATATTCCGTTTATCTTCAAAGATCGTAACATCGAATAAATTTTAGAAAAGTTTCAAATTTACAAATGCTTTGTAATAGGCATTTACGTTCTCAAGATTTAATACCAATAAGTTTTATCAACTTTGTAATTGATTACATTAAGAGCATTGTGTCGAAAAGCTGTTTGCAATATTTCTTCTAAAGTGCAGCAATATAAGTCATTATAAGTATCTGCTATGACACGCATTCCAAAACTCTTTTGAGAGATGACTTAATATTTCAAGTAAAATTTATTGCCAGAACTTATATATTTGATACACGGACTTCATTGTTAAATGTACAGTTAGGTGATTTAGTCTGCAACTAATGCTGTCAAGTAACTCTAGATGAAACTTCATCTTCGTGATAAAATAGATTATCCAATACACAATTACGTTATTATCATGGTTAATTTATCTAAGTACATTTTTACGGTATGAACTTTAAGTATCTATATTAATAAAAGAAAATTTCGCTCTGTCTGTTATGTGCTTATGTGTATTTGTATTTGTATATGTGCGTGCACTTGGGATACTGAAATCTACGGCACGCGCAAGGCTCAATTTCCTTGTGAAGATAGACCAATATCTCTCTTATTTTACCTGAGCCTAAGAATTTCAAAATTCTTATAATTATTTGCGTTAACAATTAAAGATCGTAACTTCCTCTCATCAAATGTCACATATTTAATCGCAAATTTAGGGGCGCATTCGTAGAAACTCGTTAATGCATCAAACACCAACGAAGAAATATTTTTGACAGTATTTCTGTTTTTCTTTTACTGTTTAATTCAATCTAAATTAATCAAAGCATTCAGTACAGTTAAAATTGAAAGACATATTCCAAAAAAGGAATTCTTACGTCTCGAATTGTTCACTCAATTTTTTTTTTTTAAATGTTGCAATTATCCTTTTGAAAGAAAATTTTCAAAGAGAGTCGTTTTTTGAAAAGAAATATTTCTCACATATTGCAGGGTCATTTAAGGGCTCAATTTTTGAGGTTACTGGCAAACGAAAAATATTCTTATAAAGCTAATATATTTTTTTTAAATCGATGATTTGTTTAATTTTTTTAAAATGTTAATTTTATCATGTCAAATGCAGTTTATTTTGCAATTCATGGAGAGGATATTTTTTGTACACTGATAGTAAATAAAGGACCATATTTTAACACAACCTTTTTAGAACATATCAATTGAATAGATTTACAACATCTACAAAAATTTTCAAACGTTCAGACATGTTGAAACATATTTTAAAATGTAAATTGTGTTACAAATTTTCGACAATTACATTAAAAATCGAAGGATTTCGCTGCGATTTCTCTTGAATTCGTTTAAACATTTTATTTCTGAAATGTGATATTTCTTTTATTATATTTTTAAAAAATTTTGGTTTCAGTTATGTGTACGATCCATTAAAATTTCAGACAACGCGGAAAATAATAATCATCTACTGGGTTATGCTTATAAAATCAACGTTAAGAAAGAAAAAGAAATGCAAGTTAAATTCTTTTTGCATGAAGCTATTCGAATGCACATTTTTTATAACTTCATTAAAATAGCAAAATGAAAATTTTAAGACATACGGATTTAAAATTAGTCAATACATACCAATAGGTTGTGTAGTAAGCTAAAAATTCTGATTGACAATATTTGCAGTATTTAATTTAATCTGATTTTTTTGTGGCGTGATAAACACAATTCATACGTAAAAGAACAATACATACAAAAATTGAACAGTTCATTCAAAATCCAAGCAATCTTGCTTCTGTTTGGCATATCAGGTCATTTCGGATGTATTCACGGCAATCAACTACCCTAATTTCCTGCGTATAATCCGCGGATCAAACAATCATTTTTCGACCCAGAAATTTTATTAAATAAACTATATCTTTTCAGATCGCCGAATTTTTTTTTTTTGCCCTCAATTACAAAATAAAATTTCTGGGTCGAAAAAGACTTGTTTGATCTGCGGATTATAGGCAGGAAATTAGAGTACTTTTATTGCTTATTCATTTATTGCTATTTCAGAAAATGACAGATACTTCAAAAGTATTTTTATTACGGTGCTACTTATAACAAAAAAAAAACCCTTAATTCTATAAAATAATATTACATTTTATCAAACATATAGAAAAATACGAAAATATAGAGTACTGAATAAAAGCAAAACTATGCAGTTCATGTTTAATAATAACACTAAAAAATAAGTAAGTGTAACTATATTGAAGCATTTAATATTAAAATATTTAAGAAAAAATTTCTAGTATTTCAAATTTACATACATTCTCCATCTGTCATCAACAGGTGGATTCGTAAGATATTTTAACTTAAAATGACTGATACCCATATCTTTTGCTATAAACATATAAGCCGCTATGTAAGAACAATATGCAAATTTGAATGTTTCTGAGATTTAAATGCTTGAATTACAATTTATAAATGACTTTTGACAGATTTGAGAAATTTGTTTCCGTATCGAATGTACATAAGTAAACGTTCTTTCACATGTTTTAGAAATCATAAAAAAAGTTTTAAACAAAATATAAAAACTAAGTATAAAAGACTAATGACAACATAAAATATCTCAAACATCATTTTATCATATACATTTCTTAACCTGGAGTTTCCAAGCGCAAGAGTAAACACTCTTAAATGCAGCTTTTTGTTACGGAAGAGACCAGAAACACGAAATTTGTAATATTACTTATTTATAAGATGTAAAAGATTTCTAAGATCATTTATCTAAAAAATTTGAAACTTAAGGGGTCTAGTACCTTTTAAACTCATTGAAAATCTGTAAAAACATTGAAAGTTTGAATTAGTGTAACTCCTTTATTTTTTTATTCATAGACATAAAACTTTGGATTTTGATTAAAAAGATTATGTTGTTTAATACACTACCCTAGATACTGACTAGTCTTTTGCAGAATTTGTGTACTGTTTAATTTTAAACATATCTTTATTTCACGCCGTAAGTCGTTGCGCGCATCATATCTTGAGAGCGTATGTATGGAGTTTTAAGAAACTTAATGTATATAATATGCATTCATGTATTTTTAAAATGAACTACTCTTAGATCAAAATTATATCATTAACTATAAAAAATCAGTATTTTTGTTTAAAAAAATCAAAAAATTATATTTTTTTAATCAATAAAACTAGTCATAACTAAAATTATTACCACTCTAAATACTTAAAAGTGAATCATTTTAAACACACATATCTGTTTAATATCAACATTTAATTTCATAAGAATTCATACATACGTTCTCAAGTTATCGTGCGCGCAATGACTTACAGAGTGGAAAAAGAGAGATTTTTTAATTTCAACAATACACAAATTTTGTAAAAACTAGTCAGTGTCTAGTGGTATTATATTAAAAAGCATAATCAGTTCAATCAAAATCTAAAATTTCATGTCTATACATAAAAAAAATAATGGAGATACGCTATTTTAAACCTTCAATGTTTTTATTGATTTTCAACGAGTTTAAAAGGTACAAGACCCCTTAAAACGTTTGAAAATTGGCGGAAAGCATTTAAAAAAAGCTTTAAATTGCGATTTCTACACAATTTCAAGAACTGCCAAACAAGTTTCAAAAGCAATGAAATACCTATGAAAGGAACATAGAAAATTTTTAGAAATTGTCCAGTCTTCTCTAAAGTATAGCTGAGTTTCATGAAAACATGTCAGAAATTAAATTCATTTTATTGTTATTGTTACAGTGAAATGCCAAAAAGACTCAAAATTTAACTGACCATTGCGTACTTCTTTTTTGTTTGACGAAGGATGTAAAAGAAAGTCAGAAAAGATCTCGAGATATGGAATCTAATTCTTATCGCGAAAATTTTCATTAAAAATAAAATCTTATAATAAATTATTTCTAGGTAAGAAAAACTCGCAAACCATCACAAACCTACGCTTTTTGCAAATGCATAATTTCTGTTAAAATACACGTGACTACATTATCATATAATGCAAAAGTTACCATTTCTAACAATATTAAAATGTGATAATAATAGCACTGTAAATTATAGATATATTCATTTGATTTACATATCTATGAGATTTATTTTTAAATGAAAACATATATAATGGTATAATAGTAAAACATTATATATTGCTTTAATTTAACATAATCAGAATGAAGTTATTTAATATGTATGAGCTTCATTAACACAAATGATGCAGAAAACTGCACATTTAAACCTTATTAAATTGAATAATATTTTAAAATTTAGAATACAGAAAATTCTACACATTGATAAAATTATTTCTTTTTCTTATTAAAAAAACAATATTACATTTCTTTAAATATTCCTAAAATATGGAAACATAGAGCATTGACGAAAGCTAAAATCGTGAAATTATGATAAAAATAAGTCATTATATGTATGCTTGTGAATATTATAATATTTATGAAGCATTTCCTAACATCGTAAAATTTATATGCATACTCCACTTGTCTTCAACAGAAGGCCCTTGTAAATTCTTGCCATCTAATATGCCTTGCACTGACATTTGTTTAATTGTAAACATATAAGGAGCTATGTATTACATGAGAATAACATGTAGATTCAAAAGATCCTGATATTAAAATCCTTTGAATATAATTTACGAAATATTTCTTTTTTGGTAGATTTCAAAAATATGTTTCATATTGAATTTTATATAAGTAAACTATTACCTTTCTCATGTTTTAGAACACATAAATAGCATTTAAAACAAAGATGCCTGTACAAAGTCATAATGACAATATAATTCAATGGATGTATAATTTGTAGCATAAAAATGATTTAATGCAAGGTAATGAAAGTAAGTCCCTGCCTCATATGTTTTACAAACAGTATAAATAATGGATCATTTATAAATTCAAAATATATCCCTTCACCCTCCTAATTTTACCTTATTTCACAAAAGTCTCCAATTATAAGTATTCCTTAAAATTAACAGTATTTCCTGTCTGCTATAAGAGGCGTACTTTTAGTACTTTCCTGTAATTTTACAAATTTAATGTGAAATTCAAAATTGAATGAGGAAACCACAACGCAATTTTGTAACGTAATAACCACTGAATTTAAAAATAATTTTGTTTGACAAATTTCTTTTCATTATTTTACTATTCGTCTTCACTGTAAATCCTCTGTGTAGCGTTATTCCATGAAATTGGTGGCAACCTTGCTGCTTCCAATTTTGTGGAGTACTTTAACCGATATAACCGGTGTAACATTGCAAAGTGATATCAGTAATATATATTTAAATTACACCCTTATATAATTGAAAAATTACTCCATAAAGTGGAAATCATAGCTGCCACAAATTTTATGGAGTAACTTAACACAAATGTTTTACAGTGTTGGCGGGACCTTGGGAAATTTGCGTATAAATCAGAGAGAATGTAAAATTGTGCCTATAAGTGAGAGATCTATAGCATTGTTTTCTTATTCTTCGTGGTGGGACCTTACGAAATTCCCGTATAATTGAGAGACTGGTATAAGTGAGAGGTGACTGGATTTCTTGGAAAAGTGGAAATTGGGGAATCTAATGACCCATGTCTGTCGGAAGGGAAGTGGTGCATGAGCCAAAACCTAATACCATTTGTGGTTGACTCGTAGGTTTAACATTTTTTTCCTATTCCCAATTTTCATACCTTTTGATTTTAGATCAAACACAATGATAAACCTATCATCCAACTACTAGTTGTTGTAGTTTTTGGCTTATGACATATGTCATTTCTGGCTTAGTTGAATCATTTGATTTCCCTGTTGCTATTATTTCATAAAATAAAGTGATTTTTTTTTGCTTGATGTCTTAGGTTTTTATACTATCGGCGTTTTGACTATTTATCCTTGCACTATTTTTTTTTAAATAACGACAATCATTTCATAGGACTAGATTTTTGGCTGACAAAAGAGCCGATCAAAAAACATTAAACACGCTTTCCTTCAATCTACTTTACTGGAGCGTAGAAGATTCTACAACTGAATCAGTTTAGGATATATACATTATTTTTCAAATTAAACTATATTCGGTTTATTTGGAAGACATATATTTAAAAAAATTAAATATAAATATTTTCTAAATAAATAACTAAATAAACGAAATATTAGTGATAAAATTTATCTCGTACATTAAACAACAACAATACCATTATATAATATTTGATCTATTATATTATTTGTTGGGTTTGGTATCAATCTAATTTGTATACTTTATAAATCCATATTGTTTTTCTAATGTGTTACAGAACCATCACTGGTTTACTGTGAATGTATTGCATTATTAAATGTAGAGTTAAAGCTAATTTAGTTTATAACTAATGTATCAAAATTTTTATATAAAGATGTTCAAGGAAAAATTCTTTGAATTCATTCCTAAAAGACGCTGCTTTTCACGTACACTATTTAAACGAAAAAAATCAAAAATGTGCACTATGTCATCAATCTGTATTAAGAAAAGAAAAGTATATTTTAAAAGAAGTATAAACTCTAGAAATGTAAAAACTCGATTTCTCAAGATGTAAGAACAATATATGCTGAGATTTTTAAAGAAAACTTCAAACAGACGCTTTAAAAAAAATAAGAAATAAAATAAAATAAAATAAATAAGAACTTTTTGTGTATATAGTAATTAAAAAGATAAATCAAGAGATATTTATACCTCATATCTATTTATTTTCATATATGTACCAGATATATTTGAGCAACAAATAAATCCATTTCTTCTTTTTAAAAGGATGTTTATGTATTTTTCTACTCTTCGCTTTTTAGAATTTTTTTATTCAATTAATATTTACAAAAGAAAAATTTCCAAATACTTTGTTCGAAACTGATGTAATAAATAATCTAGACGGACATTTAATTAATTGCAGAAAATTTGGGAAAAAAATCAACTAAGGGATCTATAGTTTTCTATATTTTAATTTTTTATTATTCTGATAGAAAAAATGAATCCAAAAGAATGATAGTGGTAAACAAGATATTTATAAAATGAAGTTTGATTTTCGTGATTATTGAGGCAAGCATTCGTTAAAGGTAAAGTTTTGCAAGGCGCTGATAAAGTTAATGTGTTAAATTAATTTATTAATATTTATTATCATTATTAATGCATGTAAATTTTTATTCGTTTGACAAAACAATAGCATTATCCTTAGATTGATATTTTATGTTAAAATTCCATTCAAAATCAGCGTAATGTTTTAAGCTGCTTCTTTCTCAAAGTACCAAAGTTTCTTAATAGATTTTATGTACTGTGAAACAAGTTTTTAAAGTCAATGATTAAATATAGATTTTTTTCGCTGAGCTATGTATATGACAGCTGATTAATGATTCTTTATGTATTAACTACTTGCATATATCATTAATAAATACGCCACCGGGGGTTTTCATACTGTTTTTTTTTTTTTTTTCAGAGTAAATTTTTCATTCATTTAAATAAAAGTATAATTTTCTGCAAATGTCATACATCATTCAAATAGACATTTACATTTATATACTATAAAATGAAGTTCAGAACTATTAAATGTACGGTTCCCTTTAATTTTAAATTTTGTACTATTTTTTAATAATACAAAGATTATAATTTAATGATTCTGTTTTTAAAAATTTTAAGGCTTTCTTAATTTAACTTTCAGTTGCGTTTAAAACTTGATTTGTATTAAGATTTAAATAGAGGTTTGAAAATTTTATAGATATTTTTTATATCAACCTATTTACAAAATATCCTATTAAAAAACTTTCATCCCTCTACATTGCGATATGTAGCGTTTTTTTTTTTTTTTTTTTTTTTTTTTTTTTTTTGTATTTGTTACTATAAACTATTTATTATTTATTTTCTAATTAAAGGAAGATTAGATAACAAAATTATTTAGATTGAAACTTCATTTACAGTTCAATATTTAAAAGTGTGTTTCTCCATTTTTTTTAAAAAATTAAGAACAGTAAGAATCATTTTTCCTTTAATTTTAATTAATAGCCACCGTTATATGTTACATATCTCCATACAATAAACTCCAAAATGCGCAGTGAAGAAAAAAGTCTATCGAATGGTTTGGGATAAGAAAAATGGTGATGATCAATGCTTTTTTTTTCTAAAATTAAGAAAATTAATCAAGATATCGATTCGAAAATTTGAGAACAATTGTAGAAATTTTTTGACATGCAAAAGTTTTTTTGGGAGGGTACATCTGTAATTATTTTTTCTTTTCTGTGCAAAAAGCTAACTGCAACAGTACAAAAACACAGAAGTAGAAATGACATAGGGACAATAATTCACTTTCAAATATTTCAAAATAATATAAGAAGTATGATTATAAGTATGTTCAAACAGCAGGTAAATGTAATGCCATTTAGAAGAATTAAAAATACATAAAATGGGACGACATAAGTAGTATGTCGAATTACAAGATTTCGAATATTTAATACAATTAAAAATATCCAATAGAGAATATGAGTAAATATATAAAGCAGCTGAATAAAGCGTCACATTTAAAATAAAAGGAACGTTTTCCTATATTTTGAATAATGCAAGCAACATCGATGTAAATAAGTACTGAAAAGAAGCACATGGCGTAGTATTTAATACGAAGTAATGTAAAAAGTTTTACAATCGTATAAAAAGTCAGAAATTGCACGTCAGATGTGACGAATGAGGTGCATTCGTACTATAATGAAATTTATAAATATTAAGATTTTGGTGGAAATGCGATTCATCTTTATGAAAAATGCATAAATGCAAAATTTATTAGGATTGTATATATAAAAATAAAAATTCAGCATTACGGAAATAGTGTGAGTCCATTATAAATAGGACATCATCACCATTTCAACATAGAATCAATATCTGTCATGAAAAGGCATTGAATTAATTATGCGTGATAAGATTTAATAGCATGTGTGATAAGATTTAACAGGATGAAGTAATAAAATCAATGCCTATATATTTTAAGTTTTGACTCCATTTTCATAAAACATGAAATGACTCCCTCAACAAAATTTTGCAACGATCTCATTTTCAAAAGGCATTGCCTGATTAAAAAATGTAGTTAAATGAATGATAAATAATGATTAATAAAGAAAAGAGGTATCAGAAAATAATCTAAATGTTTTCAGTGTGATCATTGTTCAGGCCCATTTTTTTCACAAAATTTTTATTTAAACACGTATTATAAAAGCAACTTTAAAATTAATAGTTCTTATTTTTTTATACAATAATACATTATATCGATTTAGAGATTGATTACTTTTACAAAATATTACTCATTTATTTAAATGAAATAAAATTTTACTCTGAAACAACATTAACCAAAACCGCAGTGACATTTTTATTAATGGTTTAATGCAAGTTGTAAGTACTCCTAGAGCCATTAATCAAGCATCATATACTTAGCTCACTAAGAAAGAAATATAATTAACCATTGACTTTTATACAGTCCATGTATAATGCATTATATATCCAATGTTTCTTTCTCTATTTGACGAAAGAAGTAATTATTTTATTCTGCAATTTTATTGAATCGGAAACCTTTTTCCTATGAAACAGAAAGTAAATTTGGATTATTGTACAATTCCTTTATTTTCGACTATTGTTTGTTTCATAGATATTGAATATTTATTTTTAAAAAAATGCTATACTTATGTCTTGTTTTATCCAATGGAATTTAAAATTTTTCATCAAAAGTAACAAACAACTCCAGTTTGATGATAAGTGAGAAAACGCTGCTTTCTCTTCATAAATCTCTTGATTCATATTTCAGAAAATTGTAATTGTTTGTGTAGAAATGCTGTAATCACATCCACGCATTAGCTCACGTATTCTTCTTGCGCATGTATATACGTATGCAAGTATGTAACTAATGCCATAACTCTTGGTAGAAATATCCGAATTGCTTCAAATTTGTTTTCTAGGCTGATTTTGAAAAGAAGCTTTCCTGATTTGACAAATAGTTTTTTTTCATGCAGAATTATTCTACTTGCGTCATAGTTTAAAGACAGGTTTATTAAGAATATTACTTACTTAATTAAATTTGAAAGTCCATTGCTTAAGTATAAAGGAAGGAACAGAGAATGGTCTCCCACTAATTTAGATAAATGAGTTTTCTAAAGAGAATTATTCGATTTTCTTCGATTTTAACATACTAGTTTAATTCCATGTGGTGCTTACTCGACTAGAATTGGAGATTCGTTAGTAAAGTTGAAAAGAAGGAAAGATACACCATTCCCCCTTAATTAAGAAAAAAGAGTTTTTATTATACACTATGCGGCCAAAGGTGACGGGCTACTTGCAATCGTAGAAATTTTGTTAAATAGCTACAAAAATACATGAGGAATTATCCTGAAACTCAAAGTATGTAAACATAATAGTACAGGTCATACATTTCCGTGAAGATTTTTTCCGAAACTTCATACGAGCCCATCAGCAATAGGGTGATTCGATTGCCTATGGCGAAAAAAAAATTACCATTCATCAAAATCTACCTATGCGGAAAAGATATTCCATTGTAAGGAGATTAAGGGAAAAATAATAAAAAAAATTAATTTTAAAATTTAATACTGCCACAAAAGGGTGGAATTTTCGAAAAAAATTGAAAAAAGACCGAAGTTTGGTTAGGTTATTTTTGTCAAAAACTAATTATTTTAATAATTTTTAAAATCCAACAATGCGGAAAATATGTTATATCGTATGGAGGTTAAGTAAAAAAAAAATAACAAGTAATAAATTCAAAATTTAATACTGCCACGAAAAAGTTGAAAATTCGATAAAATGGAAAAAGATCTAATTTTTGGTTAGATTTATTTTTGACGCAAAATAATCATTTTAATATCAATCAAAACCTACCTTTGCGTAAGAAATATTATATTGCATGCATATTAAGTAAAAAATAATAATAAAACTAATTTCGAAATTTAATACTCCTGCAAGTGATTTAAAGTTTCGAAAAACTGGCAGTTCCAGTTTTTCAGCTAGACTTTGTCTGCTTGCATTGTGTAGCTTAGTGTACATTAAATATTACTGTACCATGGCGTTGTTTAAAAAATAAGAAGAGAGAGAGATATGAATTGCACCCTATTTGGGTCTAGCTTTCATATGCCAGTAAATATGCTCCCTTTTTCCAAAAGTTATAAAATTTACATATTGGTATTTTAAAAATAACCGAAGAAAGGACATCTATTTATTTCCTGACAATTGAAGCAAGCTTATTAGCAACTGAAGAAGTTGCTAATAAGTTACTAGTGACCTGTAAATGAGATTCAATCTCAATAACTTACCACAGCAGGATTTTAAGAAAAATTAAACTGTTTAACGACAAATATTGCGCTCTTCTTAATTTTTGTAAAAAAAAATAAGATACTGAAAGCTACTACAGTCTTTTGGACCATTTCCGAAAATACTGTCTATTTTTTTCAGTTCAATAGATTTGAATATGAATATGAATATTGAGTGTAAACTAAACCGACGTATTGAGATCAAACTCACTTTTCTGCATCATCAGCTATCATTAAAAAGCCAAACTGCTGCCGAGCTAGGTGTCACATCATCAGAATATTGGACAGTTTGTGCACTTCCGACCAAGCAGGTGCTGCCATCGTGTCTGGTGCACTTCAAGATGTGGGCATTATCTCACAAAACTATGAATCGAATGCTACTGACAGAAAAAATTCGGCATGACAAAACAAACCAAAGACCACTCCATCGTTTTAGTCATTATCTTGAGTCATTTGTAAAAGATTATGATCATGGCCATTTTCTTTAAACTTTGATGGATGTAAAGACAGACTACGTCACTAGAAAACAACAGAAGGAAAATCATAATAGAAGCAGACTTGAGCTTGAAAAAAGAACTGGGTTCCGAATACATCCGTCACATATATATAAATTCTGGGAGAGTACCAAACAATTTGAAAACACGACGTACATTTTTTTGTCATGTGTTAACAATAATATACATGTAACAAAGTTGGTTGCGATCGGTTGTGACGGAATATCTGTTAATATAGATGTTAAAGAATGTGTTGTTCTAAATATGGAACTGATCTTCAAGCGATCTACAATGGTTTTTGTGCTAGTTACACACCAATGAGGTTCCACTATGTCAACTTTTTGCAGCGTGGATGGAACCGCGGCTTGGCACAAATGTTTCACTGATGAAATAGAAAGATTATTCGCAGCATGTTAGAAGCTTTTTGTATTTTCATTTATGTCAGTATATGAATTCTAAAAGCGCGCGAGTGAAATCAACAGGTCTGCTGTAATCCTAATCATTACATTAAAAAATATCTATATTTTCTATTTACCAGCTTTTTGACCTTTTGCGACGGATTACATAGATTTAATTAAATAGAAAAATGTGTCTAACCTCCACTAACTGAGGGATTTAATAACGACATGATTTCAGAAGCAATATGTAAATCCGGCAATCATTCCAGTGGCAATAACATCTACTATCAATAATATCTATTCACGCAACGCTCATTCTACAAAAGTAATAATCAAAAGAGTCACGGAAGTATTTCTGCTGTGTATGGACTATAGTATATAAGTGACGGTTTTATAAAAATCAAATTAAATTACAAAATCTCATGCCGATTTTCAATACCGAACGTCATTATCGCCAATTGCAATGTTGACGATTTTTCTTGATTTAATACTAATGAAGCTGTTAATTAAGAAACTAAAGTTTTTACCTTGTAATCAATCAAATATCCCCTCATTGCAATAAATGTTAAAAATGTCTAAAATTCATATTTTATTTTACAAAAAAAAAGTTGATTTTTTACCGTAAAAACGTTCAAAACTATTATTTTCAATCAAAAATAATCTAGCCAAAATTAAGTCTTTTTTCACTTTTTTTTCGAAATTCAACCTCATTGTGGCAGTATTAAATTTTAAAATTAATTTTTTTAATTATTTTTCCCTTAAGCTCCATCCAAGAGAACATCTTTTCCGCATAGGTAGGTTTTGACACGGTGAAAAAAAAATTTTCGATCCACCCTAATCAGCAATTAGCAAAATAACGAATATTTTTTAGATAACCGTATGAAAATTAATGTTCAAACTGTAGATTATGATTAAGTGAATTATTCTAATAAACTGTTTCATTAAAATGTGTATTGCATGTATACTTGTAGAGAAATTAAGGGTTTTATAAAAACGGTCCCAATTTCTTCCAAGATTTTTGCTTATAATTTGTGTAATTCTTAATATAAAATAAAGTTATTTTCCGAAAATATGACAAAAAAGACCGCGCATAATACCATGTAATTAGAATTTAAGAATAATGATAATTTTCAAAAAACTGAGCAGGTTTATTAAATAATTTTTCACTGCGTATGCGTCAACACTATCAAAATTTCATTTGCATATTGTGTTAGCTAAATGTATAGAACAACTTTTGTAAAAATCTCAAAAACATATCTTGAAAATTCTCAAAGTGATCGTCACTAGAATAAGCTCAAAATCCGTTTTTTCCAAAATGTGGAGCAAGAAGACGAGGGACTGTATCCATATATTCATTGTAAGGCGTCGATGTAGAATATACAATATGGAATGTACTACTCTATTAGAAAAACGCATTTCAAAAAGTAGTAATATTTATCTGAAATTATTTGCGGTCTCAGTTCTTTGGATCTGAAGGACAAAGTTACATATAAAAGGTCTGATAATGAATCATAAAACATAATGCGAAATTTTTTTTTTAAATTTGTTATTTCATGTAGTATAATAATAAAAAGATTGGTCAGTTAATAGACAGGCTATTTTGAAGTTAACATAAAAATAGTAGGTAACTTTAGGAGATTCTTAATAACATTAATTATTTATTCCGCGTAATATTTAGCAAAAAGATTGGTATGATGAATTTTTTCTCAATCATAGTAACTTTTTCGTATTTCCACGCCATAACTCTAAATACATGCCGTTTATAAAATAATGATCCATTCAATAATATGTTCAATAGTACAAAACAATTTATTTTATTACATTCTATTATCAGTTATAGATTATTCAAAACAAATCATAAATCGAATTCATATAAATTAATGTAGTTTTTTTTTTAACTTAAAGTTTTAATCTTCGCACACGTTGGTTATCCGAAATAACCAACAGCACCATCAATTCTGTCTCAATGCTGACATATCATTAGGTTGTGGTAGAATGTATACACTATCTTTTATAAAGAGCCTTATACATAAAAAAAATCTCATGACTCTAACAACTTTTAAATATTCATCCCAACAACTTTAGCCAATACTCTACAGTGCTTAAAACTGTTACTGTTAAAATTTACAATTGGGTATCATTATACATAAGTATTAAAATGTTGAATTTGTAACATTTTTTTGGGGCATTCTGTAACTATGCAATGATTCTCATATATATATGCATAATTAACTTATACTTTATGTAATAAATAAATAAAAAAAAATTATCAAAAGATTTTTCGAATTGGAATTACATTTTCTTTTTTCCTCCTTTAAATTGCAAGTTCATTCATTGTTTTAGTAAAAAATGTATTTTATCATAAACTTGCTGTTCGTATTATGCATTAGTATGTATTTTTGACATTTACGTCTAAAATTTTTCATTTCTAATGCATGCTAATAAAAGTTTATTCATTCAATATTAAGCCTGAAAACATGGATATAAAATTTGTTAATAGAAAAAATCTATTTATTTTTTAAAGAACGTAATATTCTGATAAAATCAATTATTATATTAAACACAGTAGCATTTAAATAATCAAAAACAAAGTATAATAATAAAGCATTTTTGTTCGTAGCAATTCATAAAATATGCAATTGAAGATAGTGAAGCAAGTACAGCAATTTTCAAAAATATTTCTATCAACATTACATTACTTGAACAATTCCAGATAGTTTTAAATTTGGTCCTTTCTACATATTCCCAAATTTGATTTACATAATTTTACTTTATTTCATATATTTTCTGGATAAAATATTTTCTTTATGATAAAAAAAATGTTTTCAAAATTGTTTATTTGAATTCGAATGTATTATTCTGTTTTGAGTAGTAAAATAAATAATGCAAAAATCACATTGTTTTATTTTATTTCCTTTCGATATAAAACCTTCTACTTAAATAGGTACACCTGAATGAAACATCTTAAATATAAATAAAAAATTAGCAATGCCTGGTCAATGAATATGTTAATATGAATTAAGCGATTTTTTTATTATTTTTATAAGAGAAAACGTGGCCATTAATTATCTGGACTCATATAAATTTATGAAAACAGAAAATTGTCAGAACGCTATAGTGTCTGTATTTGGAAGATCGTTTAACTGCGCATGTCCAACGACGTCAGCGACTTTCAGATGCAAGTAATTGATCTTAAAACACATATTAAAACGTCGTTGTTTTATTTTTGTTGTCGAATTCTTTGTGGAGCAGAGGATTCTTTTTTCAGATTGGGCAAATCCACTACAGACAAATTGGAAATTTCACGCAAGAGTGGCAAATGACGTGCTTTCGCATTATAAGAAAGTTTTTAAAATATTCAGTTCTTAGTGTATACTATATAGTACTTCGGATACAGTAGATTATCCGAAATCTTTTCTATATCCCTGTAAATACTAAATGCATTTTATTATAACGGAAGTAGTTTTTAGTAAACCGCAGCATCATATTTCATTTCGGAAATAGAACAGGTATAATAGAACTATATTTATAGAACGGAAAATGTTTAATATTATTATATCGCGTCCCAAACAATGTTTACCCCTATACCATTATATAATGAAATACTTTTGTGTAGCTCTGTAAATTAATAAAAAGTTTTCTTTGAACCACAGATTTTACAGAATCGATATTTTAGTAAATACTTCATAGATGCGAGTGTGATACCATTAAAATGCACTTGAAAAGATTTTTTCCCATAGGCCGTAAAGTAACGAAAGTGTACTTTTGTTTGTCTCTGTAATTACTCTACTCATCCATTTTCCATAAAACTTGAAATGACTCGACAAAGTTATGCGACAATTATCTATTTTAAATTTCAAATGATTCGGTTGAGTAGTTTTTGTCCTTTTTTATGCGGACAGACGGACGGAATAAACGACGAATATAGGTGCTTTGCATTTACATTATTACGAACGCACTTAAAACCTGTAAAATATTGAAGAAACTAAACGGAGAAGAATAACGTTATGCACTTTTCAGTGATTTAACCGTTTTATGGAGGGTGGCGAATGTGCGTAATATTAAGCGTACGCTGGATGACCCCGGTCCGTGTGCAAGCCAGAAATAATTTAGAAAGTTCGTGAACATGTGATGTCTGATAGTAGAATTACTACACTGGTGTGCAAAAATTAAACAACATGTGGGTTTTTTTTACATAACTCCCCGAGAAATCATCCGACAGACAAGAAATTCAGAAATGAGAGACAACATTTTAAACTTAAACGATGAGGAAAGCATAGTTACGCTAAAATGAATACTCTCGTGCAGTATGGGATCAAACAAGAAAAGCTTTATTGAACTCATAGTTTAGTTACACATCATTGTCTGACCAAGAGAAGAACAACGAGCAAATGTTCTTTAGTATGGTATATGCTCTCCCCTTACTTCAATGGTTGCTTCGTGCGTTCTTGCCATATTCATCACCATATTATCCAATAGTTCTTGAGGTAAGAGGGCCAATTCCTCAATCAGCATCTGTTTCAGTTGCTGAGTATTCCCTGAAGGGCATAATAGTGCCGCAAGGCGTCTCCCCAAAGCATACTACACGTGTTGAATGGGATTTAAATTAGGGGAATACGCTTGCCAATCCATTAGAATGATAACTTCACTTTCAAGTAGCACCTGAACAGCAGGAGCCTGGTTTGGCCGGGCATTTCCATCCAAAAGAACGAAGTCTGATACTATTGCACTTCATAACAGAAACGCATGGAGAAGGATCGTCTCCATACAATAGCTATCTTCTGTTATAGAACCTCTGTATAAAACGTTGAGCTCAGTCCGCTATTTCGGAACTATGCGTCCTCAGACGAGAACTCCAGGACCACCGTAACGGTCCTTTTCCCCGATGTTACTGGGTTGAAACCCAGACCTCTCTCCAAATCAACTGGCGTTTGGCATAGCTTGTGGTAATGAAACGACTCTCAAAATAACGTAAAACGAACGTGATTCCCTTGATGAGATGTCTAGTTTTTATGCTCTTTGCACCACTTAAAACGATGCCGCCGATAGCCAACTTTGAAAGGGATGCAGCGTTCAGGACGACGGGCAAATAGACCACCTTGTTAAAGTGTGTGGACATAGTAAACTGCGATACTTGCCACCCTGTCGATGTACACAGTTACTGAGCAATGGCACTTGCCAATTGGTTTCCGCATCTTTTCACCTGCAAGACTATATATTGGTCATCCTGTGAAGTTGTTTTGCTAAGTCGGACACCTCCAATCTTTCTAACGACTGTATCTGTTGTTTGGAAGCCTTTTCAAGCGCGAAACGATACCTTTATTGATTCGAAACACTTCAGATACACTGATCATGCTGTTTAACATGTTTTTGTCAAGTTTTCAAGGAGGTAGTTAACTAAATTTTGGCACAAAACCTGTTTGAAAGATATTTGAGGAATTTGGAGTCATCAAATAAGCAGTGACGTCCACATAAAAAAGCTATCTGAAAGAGAGCTTTAACAGCTTTCCTGATTTCATGGTTCGTCATACGGGCCACATGTTTTGTCAAGTTTCCAAGGAAGTAGTTACCCAAATTTTGGCACAAAACCTATTTTAAAAAAGTTTAACTCTTTGAGTTCTGATGGTAGAATTTCTACCACATAATTTTAAATCCTAAATGTCCCAACGACACCAGAAAATTTGACCAAATTTATTTGAAAAAGATTTAATGCATTTTTTTCCCCACGTATATCGTTAACCATTTTTTTTTCTTTGCAAAATACTGGTGCTATTGTGATATTTGGACTTTTGAAGAAATTTACTCACCAGAGCTCAAGGGGTTAAGGACGTAAAAGCCATCAAGTAAACAGTGATATATACCTTAAACACCATTCCGAAAGAGAACATTAACAGCTTCCTTGATTTTACCGTACGTAATATGGGCAAATTGCTTTTGTTAATCATGATTTGACCGTTCCACCTACGGGCATATATACAGGAATCATGGTTTATCAATCTCGCCAGTATTTTTTTATTGTAAATTTTGTATTATTTAATTCGAGCATTTTTCTAATTTACTTATGCTAGGCAAAAATTTTAGTTTTGAAGAAAAATGTTAATAAAAGATTGAAAATTCTCTAATAGACGTGAAAAAAGGCATTATTTAAAAGCTTTTTCAAAAATTTTAGTTTTGAAGAAAAATGTTAATAAAAGATTAAAAATTCTCTAATAGACGTGAAAAAAGGCATTATTTAAAAGCTTTTTGAAAAATATTGATTATTTGAAAGGTTAAAATTTGCTTCCCACACCTTTACAGCCGAGTACTGAAGTAGGTTACGACACATGGGAGTTACTTCGGAATAAATGGATATGCATTTCATGAAACATATTTTGGAGTTATTAGTTCAGACCTGGCAATTAATGGCCGTAACTTGTATGTTTGATATGTTATTTTTTCACACAAACAAAGAAGAAAAATGCATTTTTGTTTTCTTACTTTTATTGTATGCGGATGAAACAAAATGTATTGCACTTGTAAACAGATTACAATTTATTCTATAAGAGCCTAATATTCCTCTCATCAGTGGTCTGGAGTGGATAAGTTGAGAGATCTCCACTGATAGATATCCGTTTACACTTGTTTAGAAAATTAAACTTTTTGTCTGTTGCCGTGAATTATGTGGTAAACGGTTTAAACACTAAAAATCGAGCTAAATGGTAGTACCCAAGTACTAGTTGTATTCAACGTCCAGTGCAGCGTTTACCTGACTTTTTAGAATCCTTATATATATTATAAATGTGAAAGTGTGTCCGGAAAATTGGAATGAACTTGGCTTCAAAACGGATGGATTAATGTCTTTGAGTCTTTGCATATAGATATATTATAAGAGTGGAATGAACACAGGCTAATTTTTATTTATTTTATTCAAATATTTTTCTTAATAATTCAAAATTTATTTATTTTTCATACAAAATCAATAGGCATTTTTCAGATAAAATTTAACCATTTTCCTTTCCTGTTGCCAAGAAAATAAAAAATTGGTATAATAATTTTTCAGCGGCAATGAATTTTTAATAAAAAACTTCCACGTGAAAAACTATAATAAAATAATTTAAAAGAAAATAAATATGACGTCATGTTTGAAATAAAAATAAAAGTTGTATTTTTAAATAAAATGTTTAACAAGGTTATTTGTTTAGTTAATGGGAATTTTTGTGTAAAATATGGCGACATAAATTAAAAGTAAAAAGAATGAAAAAGAATTATATTTTTAATAAAATGGTTCACTTATGAAAATGTGACGTCATAGTTGAAATAAAACAGGTACTTTATAGCAGTCGTTAAAAACTCAAGAGGTATGGATATCAGTAGCTAATGGAGCGAGATAAATAATGACGTCATATTTAAAATGAATCAGAAATATTTTTACTTATATTAATTAATAAGTTATAAGTTACATACAAAGGAATATTTTTATTCAAAACTTATAATTATCAATGGAAGAAATTTTTTGTGGAGAAAAAGGCAGAAAATAAAACTACTGATTAATATATTTTTGGCTCGATTTTTTAACACTTTCGAGCAAAGTTGAAAAGTTATGCTTTCGGTTTGTCTGTCTGTCTGGTCGCTTTCTAACTTTCGTAAATATACTCCGATTTCCATGAAATTTTTGGACGTTCTTAACGTTTACCTAGCACGAATACCTATTGAAAAGAAAGTTTCTGCCATGATTAGTTTATTTACAGGGATTGTCAAAAATTTCCTTACATTGCGGCATTATGGGGGAAATAGTTTTAATTAAATTTAACGATGTTACACCCTGTGAAACATATTCAAATTTATATGCATTTACAAAGTGCACTAAAATATGCATTTTGTAAAGTATGTTGTGAAAATTACACTCATTATTCATTTACAGGGTTATACAGAAGAATTCCATTGCATAAGAATAAAGAAAGGAACAGTTTCCGACATATTTTAATTATGGTAAACGATTTCATGTATAATCAAATTGATATACGTTGCTGAGGCTTAATGTGAGTTATTTCATGCATAATACGAAGTGCATAGCATTTACAGGGACACCCAAAAGATTTAAAATATTATATATTCTATTCGAAGTACTGTATATGATGGATGAAGACTGTTGCATGGATGAAATGGATTTTGTATTATGATATGTGCTTTTAAGTTTCGCTAAATGTATGCATATTAAATGGAGAGTATAAAAGGTAATAGTATAAATAGTTAAATTTAGATATACGGGGTTACACAAAAGATCTCGGAAAGGTTACTGAATATGAGCGTAATTTACTTAAAGGTGGTTTTTAAATAAAATATGCATTTTTATTTTGAACTGTAAACTAAGAAATGTTTGTAGTATATATATAAAATGATATACAGGGTCCCGCAAAGAACTGGATACAAGGTTGTATTCGGATGATAATTTTTGATAATGTAATTTAGGTAGTAATAACAAATATTTTTGTTTGAACTAAATTTTAGAAAGATACTTTCGTGTATTAAAGGCACTTGGAAAACTACAGGGCTGAACAAAAGAATTCAAGAATGTTTCTATCTATTAGTATTAATCGCTGAAAGGAAAATTTTAATCAGCAAACAAATTAGCAAATAGGGATTATCAGAAGTTTTTTACCAATAAATAGCGATAAAAAGTTAATTACACATGCTTTTTATCATCGAATTTTTTTGCTTGATTGATCAATTATTTCTTCTTTAAATGTTATGTGAACGAAGTCACGGGTAACTGCTAGTGTAAAAATATATCTGAAAAATTAGAACAAGATATTGAGGGACCAAGCTCATCACACTGTAAAAAAATATGGTAATGTTCCAAAAATATTCCCGAAACGTTTCGCCTTTTTTTAGGTTTTTTAAGTAATGTGCCATTTTCCTGTAAAATCCTGGTTTTCATACCTGAAACGTTCCAGAAAACCAATTTCCATCAGCAAAAAGCGTCGAAAGCGGAAGCCATTTTTTTTTTATTTTGTTGTCCGTAGTTCGCGAGCGGGTGTCGAAAACGAATTCCTTATGTGTATGTTAAAAAATGATTGTGAAATGCAAATAAGTGAATAAAGCACAGAATCTTTTCTGTCTGAAATGTCAAGGTCGAGCCCTTTCAGAGGAAAATGCCTTTGTGACATCGCTAAGAGATTACTCCCCTCGTACCTATTTATGGAACGTTTAACTATCAGCATGTGCAAAAAAGCGCCTAGTGTTTTGTTTTCTATAAAGACTGTGTATTAATTTTAGTCTAACTGGAGGTTCTATTGGTAGCTTGATTAATTTAAATGAAAAAGTACTTAATAAGTTATCTAGAACACTCTTGTTGGACACAAAAGTTTTCCGCCTCATTTAAAGGATTATTTATTAAAAGAAAAGGATAATCGCAAGAGTAAGTGAATATAGATATATAATATTCTATCTTGATCCACTAATATTTTTATATGCTTTATTAATTTTAGAATAAATATGGTTCTTATAAACGTGTATCTTAAAGTTATTTATATTTTAATGAGTTTCTATTTAAGAATTATAGATTCATGTCTAAGATTTAAAATTAATGTTAATCCATATCCATACTTATGCTATTGTTTTTTTCTTGTAATTAAAAGAAAACAGTCGAAAATAACCTTTCTTTCTTTCCATTTTTATTTTTAATTTTAAAAAATAATTTTGTTATGCTAATAATCAGAAATATTTTAGTAGCTATCTCTCCGCAAAAGTATTATATTATGTTAAAATTTAGCATTATTTAATGTGATAATATCCGTATGATTCTATTTTTATCCTTGCTTTTGAAGCTGTCAAATTCAACTTTTGCTGTCAAAAATGTAAATTTATATATAGTTTTTCATTTAATTTTGCTTGAGTTGAAATACTTTATATTTAAGTCAAGTTGAAAACAGCTATTCTTTTTTAAAAGTATTTTTATAAAATTCAAACTCAATTTTAAATTATCCAATTTCTTATACGATTTATTGCTAATAACTTGCAATTAATTTACAATTAAAACAGTTTCAAAATTTGGTTATAGTTATAAATATGGAAAAAAGAAAATCTGTAGTTATATAGTATAGAATTAAGATCATAATTAATATTATACGAAATATCATTTTTAAAAGTCTTGAACGAATTAAAGCATAAAATTTTGGCAAATTTAATTATTAAATGTGTTTATATGGTATATGGAAGAAAAAAAATATGCAATGTTTTCAGATTGTAATAACTATCAAATGGCAAATATTTACGTAAGAACGGTGAAATATAACATTATATTTTAAATTATGTGTGAAATAATTAAAAATAATTGCACCTGTCTAAGAAAAATATTGTTAATTATTGCGTCATAATAAGATTACTGTCTGTTTCCTAAGCTATTTTGATTTTTTATAGCAGAATAAATGTAAATTGTAAAACCATATATAAATGATTATTTTAACTTCACCTTAAAAAAAGCAAAAACTGCAGCAAATTTAAATAATCCTTAGAATGTTGTATACAAAATGTGTCTGGATTTTTGTGCGCACATTTTCCTTGAATTATAAATTAAATGTTAACATTTTCAATAGTTTTATCAAAGATATAAAAATTTATAAAAAAATAAATCGTGTATATACTATTAAAGGGGCGAAGAACTATCTTTAATTATCGTTAAAGATTTTAATTACTTTCAATCTATGAAAAATGATTCATAAACTGCCTCAACTATGTAGGACTAAAGTAAAGAAAAAATTGTATATTTTTAAATCTTAAAAATGGATAGTATACTGTCTTTCATCTAAACTAATGAAAGTAAAAAAAAGTGTAATGTATGAAATGTCCCTCCATTGTAAAAAGAAATTCGAAAATTCTAGGAAATAATGGGCTGATGAATTGCTCATTATTTATACGAAACATTTCTCAAAAATAACAGAAACCTTTTTTAACACGTCTGGAACGTTCCATAGGAAATAAGGTAAGCTTTCTGCGAAGTATCAGTGATGTTTTGTTGTCAACAGAAACGTTCCCGGCATTTCACTTGAAACTTACTGACATTTCTGTGGAAAGTTTTTAAGTTGTACAGTAAACTTCCAGTCATTTTCAGAAAATGTTCGAATGTCATTTTCAGAAAATGTTCGAATGTTTTGTATAATATGTGCGACGCTGTAATTCTCATTCTTTTTTTCATTTTGAATTTGATAACTTTAATAGATTATTTTACATTTAACATATTCTTTTAGAATGCCCAGAAATTTATACCCCCCCCCCCCCATTATAGACATATCAAAAACAGTAAATAATATGTTCAAATAAAACTTAAATACGCGTTTATTTTGTACTGCCATATGCCAGGAATACACTTTATGGCTTGTAATTGTCGATATGTAAAAAAAAAAAAAAGAATCATGCATGAAAAATAATTTTTAAAAAATAAAAATTCAGTAAATTGCAATACCGTTTTCAAATAACTATCAAATTATTTACAATGATGTTCGGATGTGTTTATTGTTTTTCCTGTTCCTCTGTATAAAAATTTAAAACAATATAAGTTTAAAATTTTTTAATAAAAGTTAAATATAATCGTCTGCTTTTCCGAACATCATAATGACGTTAAAGTTACGTTACGGATTCGTTTGTTCTTAATAACATGGACAGTGTGTAAAGGCATTGTTTACGTAGCTGTTGAATTACAATATCAATTTTAATATTCCACTGAAAATTTCTGTATGAACTGTTTTATTGCAGTAGGTTAGAATTAGTCATTTATAAAATTGCATCTTATTAAAATAATCCAATTACTGTTTTCAAAGAATTGGTATTGAATGTTATAAATAAACTGAATGTGAATTATACAAAAATTTTGTAGTACTTCTTGATTTTTTGTTGAAAACATTTCATAATATTGATAATGAAAATTAATTATGAAAATGAATAATATTGATTAGATTGAATACATAAAGATTGTACAGTAAACTATGCTAAACATAAATATGTGCTAAACTATGAAAATAGGTTATGTTAGGAAGCCTGACCAACTTTTTGTGTGGGAGAATTGATCAGTACGTAACGATTTTAAAAATGTATATAATCTGGCTAAAATTATTTTTGTTTTTTTAGTTACTTTTTATTTATTGCTATGTAAATCGGCCTTGCGTTTTTCAGGGCATATATATATTCCCCTGAAGGATTTCCCTGTTGTAAATCTAGAGCTTACATGAACATTTTGTTCGAATAAATTCAAAGCGCGAAATTGTTCAAGAATTGTAAGTTTCCAAAATTTTATTTTTTAATGAGAAGAATTATAAAAATTCCTCTTTTGAACTAAAAAAATATTAATGGGGGATCTCTAAATCATGTTTAACTCAATGGCCACCACTAAACATAACCGACGCGTGATAGAATCTCTTAACCACTTATTCTAATTAAAATTGGAACTAATAAAATGAATCAATCGAGATGGCAGCTTAAATGTCAAGATTTTTTTACTGGCACTGTAAAGCGTGCATAGGGAAAAATTAGCGTTTATACTTGTAAAATAATGTAAATTTATAATATAGTAAAAGGTATAGTAAAATGGAAAATGTTTAAAATTAGTTAAAGAGAGATGTGAAAAATTGCCATAGAAGCATAAAAAAAAAACTTATGAAAAAAATGGAAAGTTGGGTGGAATTTTATTTAATTTAAATAGTACTTATAGTATGTACTAAATAGATGGAATGGGAAAGACTAATAAGAATGATAAGTAGTACTCTTAAGAAAAGCTAAATTCCTCTGAAAACAACATAATTTTTTTTTTTGAAATTCTTTCGTAAAGCATGTGAAAACATTTTGCCAAGATGAACATAGTGAGATGGAACCGACGCCAAACTATGAATAAATTAGCATTACCAGGTCAAAAGGTTGTAAGAAAAGGGGAGTTTTAAATGGAATTTTCTCCTGTGTCGGCCTAAGCAGTTTGTTTATACATCACAATTTTCAGAAATATTTTTTATCAATAATCCAACCGTAGAGCATAAAGTTATTCTGCCTTTTTTAAATCAATATTTTCCTTTAACAAATGTTTCAATATAAAATAAAGTCGTTCACACTTCCATATATGTGAAGCATTAACTTTTTTTTTTCATTATCAAAACGAATGCTTTTTTAAGTTTCATATGTATGATACATATGTAGCAATTTTACTTTGATAAGGGACTGTATTACAAATAAAATGACGTTTGAAACTTTATACCAGGATGAATATTTAAAACATAAAATATCATTTTTTTAAATTGGCAAGCTCTTTTCAATCTCCTGTACTGATAAAAATGAAATCTAGTTACTTTAATTACAAAGACATCGTTCTAAAAGCGAAATTTATTCTTTCATTAATATGTCAATTATTAGCGCTGTGTGTAGTAATTTAAATAAGAATATTCAAAGTAACTTTTCTAAGTAATTTCTACAGTAGTACACTTGTAATTGACAAAATTCTTTGTATTTGAAACAGTTTTCACCTTTTTTCTTAACTTTAAAAGGAAACAAAACCATACGTGAAAATTACTTAAAATCTTTCAAGCTAAAAGAAAAAATACAAAAGCGATTTAAATAATTCACTTTAGAGACATAAAAATACCCTTGTTCAAATCAAAATATGCAACATCGCTGAAACGGCGACTTCCGCCTTGACATATGATTTTGAACATTCAAATATATTATTTACATCGAGTTATAACTAATACTTTCAAAGAAAACAAACAACAGTTGAATTTAAAGAAAATGTTTAAAAAAAAATATTTTAAAGCTTTAAAAAAGATAGGTTGAAAATCTCTATTTATATTTTTATGAATGATATATTACTCTCAATGGTGTTATAATTTATTGGTATAGTTATGATACAATTTTGTATGTAAAGTAACTCTATATATATTCATTGCCTATTCGTTAAAACAGCGGTTTGAAAGTTAGTGAAAATATTTTACTCAAAATCTAATTATTATATAAAAATTTTATCAAAATATAAGAAGTTACGATAGTGAGATTCTTCTATTTTATATTTCAATGAAACACTCTCCATTTATTGTAAACATAATCATACAATATAGTTCATGGTTACAAATATATATATTTGTTAACTTTGTTTAAGTATATGATTAAGTTGTCATATTAAATAAAAAATAAAGGCAAATATCTTAAATATGTAGCCACATATACTAAAAGTTATGGATATTTTCCACAAATCTTAACTCTATCTTCCATAAATTATAATTTGTTGTGTGTGTAACGTAGAAAAACCTTCTTTTCTTAATTTTTTAAATAACAGTATGGCGACCTTTAAAAGAACTTGGGATATTCTTCGTACTTTGTATGTTGTTATCTATTAATAAATTAAATAAGACGTAGATTTAAAAAAAGAGAAAAAAGCCATATTTTTGAGTCACTTGGATTAAGGGTACGGTGAACGTTAATTTTTTTTCATCATAGCAATATGAAACTTTGTGCATATATACATTTTACCAAAAGCATATAGAAAACCATCAACAAATTTCCAATCTTATTAATTTTTTTTTTTATTTAAAATGCTCCTTGTGTTTTAATTTTTGAGATATTTTCTTGCTTTTACATTTTTTCACTTAAAACTTTATTATAAACAAATTTGTGTAAGAATATTTATAATCTCTTGAAAAGTTAATATTTTTACAGTTTTTTTTTCTAAACTTCATATCGATTTTAATCAAAATTTTTCCTTTTAATAAGTAAAAAATCCAATTTGACTATCTTATTGAAGACGAATTTAAAAAAGCGTATTCAATTTTATTCTAAATAATATCAGGATACTCCCTTATCAATTTCATAAATATTAATCAAAAAATAAAACACAAGAAGCAGTTCAAAAAATTTAAAAAGGCAGAAAAATTAGTTTTGAGAAAAACAATTTAAAATATACAAATACACTTACCTTTATTATTTACTTCTTAACACCTTTATAAATGATACTTTAATAAGAAAAAACTGTTTGGGTGGTATTATACCACAGAAATAGACCTTTTTGCGACGATTTTGCTAAAATAAAGGTCGACTGTCCGATTAAATGGTGCGTTATCATGACCTTGTATTTTCTTTTCATGCATATGTAATATATTAATGATTTATTCTACACATTGGTCATTGCATTGAGAAAATAGATGAAGGAATAACAGAGAATGGCCGGTTTTAATACTAACATTAAAATATCTATGAAATAGGACACTTTTATATTTTCTTGTGCTTTTAAACAATTCATAAATGGTCACGCTGTTTAATTTCAAATGTTTTAATTGAATTCTAATTCATATTTTTTTAAATTATAAGTTTATCTTTATAATTGTATGCTTTTTTTGGTACTACTAGGATATCCCGCCGACCAAAAAATTATCGCCAAACTATAAGTTTAAATGCCAATAATGGATGATCGTGAATGTCACATGCAATGCCATTAAATACGATTGACGTGTTTAAAATGCCATTTATTGGTTTTTATTTCGTTTTTAATTGAATTTTTATTTATTCTCTATTCATTATTTGTTTTTTCGTTATTTAAAATAAAAATTATGTCAATATGTATAATTTTGTTATTAATTTGGCGATTTGTATAATTTAGCAAAATTGGTCGACGGGATAATAGATAAGTACCTTTTTTCTTTATGCCTGTTTAATATTATTATTTTCTGTGTGTGTATGTGTGTATAAAATTTCAGTCTGTAACCTTTTCAATATCATTTTAATATTAATTTTAGAAACAAGTAATTTTGGGTGCGATATATTGCTAAATGAAGGACAAACATGTGACAGAAACGGATCGACTAGATAGTACCTCCCCAGTCGTTTCGCGATATTTACGCTTATATTCATTGGTCTATCGGTATCTAAGGAGATATTCACTGATTGATTCGCAAATCTTAATTTTTTAGATGTATAGAAGGACTAGAATCTTCGTTATACCATGAAAAATCAATTATATTAATTTTAATTATTTTTCTAATTGATTTACAATTACTTTATTAATATCAATTGAGACAATTCCATTAACACCTGAATATTTTTAACTTCGTGTTTCATCTTTAGTTTTAAATGTAACTTGGGGATATATCATTTGTATTTTTTTCCTTGCTTTGTATGAAGTTTTCTTGTGAGAAATAAAATTTCTTATTTTTTTTTCATATATTACACGAGACAATTTCAACTGCACTATTTTATTACATATGTGTGTTTTGTTAATTGTATTTTAAATACCTTTAATCGATTTGTAAATGATACATTTATCACAGAAAAAATTATTAGGAAAAAAAAATTGTTGAAGTGCTTTTTTCACGTTACAAATTATGTTCCTCTTGTACAGAATACTCATTTTGTATCGTTATGTTCTATTAATAAACCTTTGAACGTTTTATTATTATTTTTTAATTAATTACTTGTACTTGTAAAGCTACCGAAAAAATGCAATACAATTCACAAAGTGTACATAAATGAATTAAATATTAAAAAACAATAACAAAAACAACAGTTAAAAGTTAAAAAACATAATCATCACATTTATTTTATAGTATCATTTTTTTGCTGTTTTTTGATTTTATAAACTTGATATTCACAATTTGCAAAAAATCTTCATTTTATAGTCACAATTGATCACTAATTTTGGATTCAGCATTAAAACAAACATAAAAATATTGTAAAGTAAAATAACATAATCTTTACAGACATGTGTAATTAAAACAAATCTGCCAAAAATACCATACAATAATAAAATTAGCACCTGTATTTTGGACAATTTGGTAAAAGTCTTGAATCTTATCACTATTTGTCAGCCTAAAATTAATTTTGAAGCACATGCTACAGAAAAGACTTTACATTATTCATGGACACAGCTAAGGAAAAAATATTCATATTGATTTTCTATATGAAAGTTATTTGTGTGAACAAGTGTTCCCAAAATTAAATACAAAAGAAAATGAACAAAAGGAAAACAAATTCTCTAAAACTATTCCTACAAACACTTAATTTTAAACAGTGCTGAGATATTTCAAAATTTTAAAAGTGAATGTTATGCTTTCGTACCTTTCTCTCACCATTATAACAATATTGATAAAATTATAGAGAAAAAATAAAATAAAACAAGTAAATATGAAATTACTTTTCAGAAATCTATAATACCTTTTAATAAATTCTCCAAAATATATGAAAAATAAAATATGCATGAGGAAAACAGTTTCATAAAGTTCGTGCAACAAAAAGGGAAATCAAGTCTGAAATTGTATGCCAAGCGTTGCAAAGGAAATGCGTTCATATTATAACTATTTATATAAATATTCATATCTTGGTGCAATAACTGTAACAAAAAAATGCATGAATACAAAATTTTATATATTATAATTAATAATACATAAATAATGTAACTCCATAAAGTATAAGATATAATGATAATGGGAACCTAGTATCTTTATTTAAATTGTTATTATAATGCTTACATTTGTTCTCTTTATCTTAATCCGCGTGATTATTTGCTCTGTAAATCCTTGAAAATATCGGTTATAGATTACATTTGGTATAAGTAAACGAAGATATCACTCTAGTACTCTCTGTGACAAGCACCTCAGTATACTAGTTAAGATCGGCAGTTGAACAATCTACCCACAGCAATGCAATATTTAGATTGTTATGTAGGATTGTTTGTTTTTGTTTATTTTTAAATGGCGGCTGATTATCTGTAACAAGGTATATAGCCACAAATGTCTGAATATATTTCATGGGGATCATACTGTGAAAAATTAACTCGAATTTCTAAAAGCATATCCAAGTTACTAAGAAATCCACGGGTTTGATGGCGCAAAATCACTTGAGGATATGCTGCGGCAAAACAAGGATTAAATAACTAATCGATCGACACGGTCGGGTTAGAACTAAGCATTTACCTTTAACTACCATTGAAAGCGGATCATATCGACCACTAGTGGGATATATTCTTCAATGAAATCATATTAAGTAGCTTTTTTCCATACATAAAGCCTTTGTCGCGCAATAATTTGCTGCATAAAATAAAGTTTTTAGAGTGTGACCAGTTTTAGAGCAGTAGAGTATGACAAGTTTCACTGTATGACCATTCGTACAGAGGCATCTATCGGTGATTACTGAAACTACTTTTCTATCGTAATTCATTTCCCTTTGTCTCAAATAGTATATGCGAAAAATTTTGAAGGCATACACTGAGAAGTTTAATGAAGAGAAATGCCGAAGTAGTGAAATACCCTCCACGGGGATCTTTCTGTGGGAAATTAACTCGAATTTACGCGAGCATATCCAAGTTATGAAGAATCCCACGGAAAATTAAGAACAATTAGGCCGACGATCATGATCTGGTTAGAATTGAGCATCTCCCACAAATACACTTAAAAAATTTTTGAAATTTACGATTTTTTTTCCTGAATTTTTCAGAAAAGGTCCTTTTTCACAACAAAAGAGCATTTTCCGTTACAAATCCCAAAATCCCACCATATTTCTTGAAAATAACGAAACAGATGGAAAGGGAAACAAAAAACGGAGACACGCCGTTATGTGGGGGGTCCATGGCTGAGTGGTCAAAGCACCAGACCGATAATAGCCTGCGAGCGCAGATTGTGAGTTCGGGTGCCATGGAATAATGAAAAAAATAATCCCTTTAAAATTACATTTTTTCTGTTTATGTTTCAGTTTTTGTTCTGTCTTATTAAAAAATCTTTTAATTAATTAGCTAAAAAATAAATAAATAAATAGTGTACGACAATTTCAAAAAATTGTCTATACATTTTTTGTAAAAAAACTGTTAATAAAATCTTTTTTTTCATTCATTCAAAAAAAAACTGTGGTTTTAAACAGTGATTTTTTTTTAATTCAAAATATTTAAAATTTTTAAATGGATTTAAAAAAATAATAAGTATTAAGCATCAGTCTAAAATAAAATAAAATAAACCGTTTAGTAATATTCTAAGGAATATATTTGAAAGGAAATCTTTAAAAAGCAGGACAGATTTTCCCACTAACTCATAAAAGACATATTTCGTACAGCCCGGCATCAGCAGTTTTGGCTCATTTCGTAAGGATTTGTCCCGCAACTAAAGGTCCTGAGTTCGATCCTCAGTACGGCGTGAACTAAAGTATACAAAATAATAATAATAATTAAGTAACATAACCTAGCAATTAAAATCTCCCGGTGATTTCGAATTCTTTGACGGTTAATCGATTCATTAATTTTAAAAATTATATTAAATTATTATTATTAAAAATCAAACTTTGTAACGGAAAGATACTGCTTCTTCAAACGGAATTTTCCTTTCTTTCGTTTCCCACAACGGAAAATCTACTAACGGAACGGTAAAAGTTCGGCTACTTTGCTGCCAGTAGTTTCACCGTGAATTCACAGATTTATTTTTTAACAGTGTAGCTTTGAGAGCGCTGGGGCGGGAACCATATTCCTGAGGGAAATCATATTGATTGGCACTCCCTGCATACATACGGTCCTTGCCATGTGAAGATTTGGTACGTTCTAGCTTCTAGAGATGCATCTTTTAGCGTATGACCATTTGTGCAGGGTCATTTATTGGTAAATTCTGAAACTTCTTATTTCGCGTAATTCATTTCTCTAAGTCTTGGAAACTATATGCTTAACACTTTGAAGATTACACACAGAATTTCAATATATAGAGAGTTTGAAGCAGGCAAATATTCTCCATAGGATCTTTCTGTGGGAATTTAATTCGATTTTGCGTAAGAATATATCAGTTACAAAGAAATCAACGAAAAACTACAAACAATTAGGCCGACGATCGCGATCGGGTTAGAAATGAGCATCTCCTATCCACTAGCATTGAGAGCGGAACTTCTCGGCCACTGGGGTCCATATTCCTGAAGGAAATCATGTTGTGTAGTTTTCCTACATGCATAAGGGCTTAGTCACGTGAATAGTTGGTGCGTACAAATAAAGTTTATAAATATGAAGGTTTTCAGCTTATGACCAGTTGTATAGAGCTACCTATCGGTGTTTTCTGAAACTAGTTTTCTAGCGTTAGAAACTAGTTTTCATTTACCGATGTTTTAAACAGTATATGCACAAAATTTTGAATGACACACAGATGTGTTTGAACACACTGAGATGTTCATTATATTGAAAAGTAGAAGTAGAGGTTGTTTCTCAATCGTGACATTTATGTAGTTATGCAATACATTTATCCTTCATTCTAAAACAATTTTAAATATGCTTTGAAATATATCGATATTTTTGCGCATAAATTTAAATTAAATGTACATGTTACATGACCCGCTCATATAAATCGGATATTTTCATCAAAGCATAACATATATTTCGGATTTATTCATAAAAGCGTAACTTTAAATTGATTTCCTATTATAAAACTAATTCCGTAAGTGAATAGTAAGAAAAGCGGAATAGCAAACTTTATTGATAAGCAAGTAACTAATTTCTCTAAAAGTGATTCGTTGGAAACATTTATGATTAAAAAAAGTCGAATGAATCTTTTTAGAAGATATTCGTATTTATTTTTATCTCTCAAGAATTCATAGAACATTTAATGTTTATTTCTTTCCTTTATAGAAATATCAAGTAATAGTATGAAAGCAGAGTAATATGAACGAAAAGAAAACTAATTTGATTCAATAAAAGTCCTTCCGGCAAATGCCAGGAGGATGAAGTAGCTTTCATATCCCTTACTTTAAAAAAATAATAATAATAAGTTATGTTATTCTAACATTCGAAGCTTAAATTAGTGGAACACAATTATAGAAGATTCAATACTTGTTTTTATCAATATTGAATCTGAATGGGAATTTCGAGAAATAAATTAATATTATACAAGCTGGTTTTATTTTAAGCGATTTATATTTGATCGCCAAATTCGACGATATAATGAAGTGCCTGTCACTTTAAACCAACATGATTGGTGAAACTAACCTTCCTGCATGGCCATGATCTTAGTAAGTCCTGTGCATATGCTCGTTAATATTGAAATCTGCTGATATATGCGAGTGCTGTTGCAAGCAATAGATTTTTCAAAATGTCAACCGCCTTGGAAATTCAAACTGTGACATATAAGCCATTCTTTAAGATAAAAACAAAACAAAAAATGCTTCAGAATCCTTGTATCAAGATCAAACACATCAAAAAAATCTTTTTTCTTTTCTTTTCTTTTTTTGTACATTATAAATTAAAAAAGTTTTTGATAAACTCAAATGGCCGTCATTTTGAAACAACATGGCGTATGAAATTGTAAAATAAACTCTATCAAGACATAGATTTGTGCTATGTACACACCCAGTTTTATCCAAATCGGTTCATAAATATGCATAATATCGCTTGAAAAAATCAGATCATTTCAAAATGTCAGAAATACTAGAAATTCAAAATCCTACATCTCAGCCATTCTTTAAGATATAGACACAATAAACAAAGCTTCGAATTCATTATATAAAAGTTAAATATATTAGAAAAAATCTTTTCCATTTCCCATTTTTATAAAAAAATTCAAAAGGCCTCAGTTTTCAAATAACATGGCGTATGAAGTTGACCAACGATCTTGGTCGAAACATCTGTATGTACTGTGTACAAATCAAGTTACATGGTTCATTAATACGCGTGTTATGACGTGACAAAAACAGATCATTTCGAAATATCAGCCACACTAGAAATTGAAACTCCTATAACTACTAACTGCCATTTTTTAAGATAAAGACGAAACAAGAAATTATCTGGAATCTTTGTTCAAGGTAAAACACATAAAATAAAAAAAAATTTTAACTTCTTATTTTGTGTACCTTATTTTAAATTTTTTAATTAAAAAAATGGCCGGTATTTTGAAATATCATGACGAATAAAAATGACCAACAAACTTGGTTTAAGCATCTCTATATCTTATGTGCACATCTAGTTCGATCCAAATCCGTACATAAATAAGCATTTTATCACATGATAAAAATTAAAACGTTTCAAAATGTAAACCACACTAGAAATTCAAAGGGCTGTAATTTAGCCAATTTTAAAGATATAGATAAGAGAAAAAATGCTCTAGAAATTTTGTTTAAGGGTCAAATACACAGAAGGAAAATATTTTTCAATTTCCATTATTTTTGTACTTAATTTTGAATTTTATTTAAAAAAAATTAAATGGTTGCCATTTTGAAAGACTATGACGGATGATGCTGGCCAACAAACTCGGTTCAGACATCGATATATACTATGCACACAATAATTTACAATCCAATCTGTTTATAAATACACGCTTTATCATGTGATAAAATTCAGACCGTTTCAAAATGTCAACCACACGAGAATTTCAAAGTGCTATAACTCAGCCAATTTTTAAAATATACACAAAACAAAAAATCTTTATAATATTTGCATCAAGGTCAAACACATAGAATACAAACATTTTTCAATTTCTAATTTTAAATTCAACTTCAATTTAAAGTGCGAACTAATGGAAACACGACTATAAGAGGTATTCACTATTGTTAATGTTATTCAATCCCTCGTAAAAGTTATAAGTTTTAAACAGGTCGAGTTAGGATGTTTTTAAAGGGTGTGGCATCTCACGGGAGTTGGCGAATATAGTTTGTAAGGGGAAGTGTCTCTAGTTTATTAAATATCCTTAAAGTGTGTAAAAAGTTATTTTATTATTTATTTTTAAAAAGTCACGCTGTTGGTTTTTCTACAAAAACAGTATAACTAGTATCTGAAAAGAAATTTTGTATTTTATTAATGTTTTCAAATACAAAAATTCCATTGCTTTGCAAATATATTTTGAATATACAAATAACAAAACTTGTTATTCCTAATGGCACAAAAGTAAATTCTCCACTGATCTTAAAAAATTACTTTTTTCTTCGAGTCACAAAAGAAATTTTTCACGCATATTTTTACAAACAACGACTCAAAACTTTGTAACATGAAAAATATTTTGAAATCGGAGCTTATATTTCTTTTCAATTTAGAAAGAAACGTCAGAATCTAATTCGGTAAAAGAACATTGAAATCATTTTTGCATTCAACATAGTGCGTTGTTCTACACAGAGTAAAAAAATTGAATTTTGAAATATTTCTTAAGAAATGGGTTGGACAGTAAAATTGTATCTTTTTCTTTCTTTATAGCCAGACACATTTCTGTTTATCGAAAAAAGTGAAATAAAACATTTTTTTAAAGAAATAAATGCGCGTGCTTTTATTTTAAAAAGTGAGCAAAAGAACCAAAAAGAGCGAGTATATGAATACTTTTAAATGCTTCTTCCAAAAATAAGATAGTACTAATTATACAGTTACAAAATTAAATTCATTTCTGTAGCTTAAATTTTAATTTGCGACTTATTCCTAAGAGTATAATTTCTTATAAGAAAAATCCGACTTACAAATATCACTTTGCATATAATGAAAAAATGAAAAGAAAATAATAAAATTATTATAGAAGGGAAGCATTAAAAAAGTAAAACTGCATCATGCTTAAAACAATAGGTTTGAAGCATCGCATTCAGAACGCTTTTCTGATAGCATAGAAAACTAACGTTCTAGTCAGTATAACTAATGCCCGTATTCAGCGACATTTTTTTATTTAACTATTTTATTAGCACAACGACAATCATGGGATTTTGCGCCTTAAATTCTATGCAACCAATTTCATCATTTTATATAAGATGTATTTTAAATATGTGTTAGTTCTTATTTTATCTATCACAAAATAAAGTATTGAAGCGGATTTTCATTAGTGCAGTCCTTACAACCTAGACCCCACAATTTTCTAATGAAAATTAATGGATACCCGATCATAGAGATCTTTACTGATGTTGACAACCATATTTATTAGCTCGTAAGAGGTTAAAATTTTTAAACTGGCCAAATTAACATGTTTTTTAAAGGCTGTAGAGTCACGAGAGTGTTGGAGAAGGAAAATTGTAAGATACGGCGCTCCTAGTTTATTAAATACCCTTTATGTGTATAAACAGTTATGTTATTATTTATAAATAAATTCATATCGTCGTTTTCCTAAAAAATCAGCATAACTAATATATGAAAAGAAATTTTGCATTTTATTATTTTTTTCCAAATAAAAAAATTCCATTGCTTTGCAAATATATTTTAAATAAAGAAATAACAAAACATGTTATTCCTAATGGCACAAAACTAAATTCTCCACTGATCTTAAAAAATTACTTTTTCCTTCGAGTCTCAAAAGGAATTTTTCACGCATATTTTTACAAACAACGACTCAAAACTTTGTGACATGAAAAATATTTTCAAATCGGGGATTATATTTCTTTTTAATTTAGAAAGAAATGTCAGAACCTAATTCCATAAAAGAACACTGAATGCATTTTTGCATTCGTCGTAGTGCGTTGTTGAACGAAAAGTAAAAAATAAAAAATATATTCTTGTTTTGAATTCTGAAATATTTTTAAAGAAATGAGTTGAACAGTAAAATTATATCTTTTCATTAATTTATTCGTTATAGCGAGGAGACGAATTTCTACGTTAGTGTAAAAAGTAAAATGAAATATTTTTAAAGAAATAAATGCATTTATTTTTATTTTAAAATGAGAGCAAAAGACCAAAAAAAAAGCGAGTATATGAATACTTTTAAATGCATTTTCCCAAAGCAAGATAGCTCTAATAATATACTTAAAAAAATCTGGACAGTTATTAGGATTTTTCTAGGAAATTGGTACTCCAAGAACTTTAATGTAGCGATAACAGCAAAAATCCATGTAGCCTCTCGTATTTACATAAACTTTTACTGTTATAGTTACAAAAAAATATCTTGTTATCCCAGTTTCTTAGAAAAAAAAAATTTAATTTTACATTTTTTTTTTTTTTTTTTTTTTTTTTTTTTTTTTACAGTGTACAGTTTGAAAATTTCATTTCTTTCTGTAACAACGAAAAGTAAATGTTTTATGTAATGTATTCGTTAAAGATAAATTTAAAACAATAATTAACTACTTTTTATTATTTACAACTAATCATTTCTTTAATTTTCGATAAATTCATCTAATTCTATATGATTAATTAAAGTAAAGATTTTTATTTGCACCAATAATATTAAACAAATCTGTAAAGTTACTAAACTTTTATAGGAAACTTTGATTAGACTAGAACATTTCTAGAACTCTTCATGTAACGGTAACAGCAAAATTCATGTAACAAAATCGGTTACATGGAATTTTGCAATTAACTTTACATGAAAATTTCCAAGAATCCCAATTTCCAAGAACAAATTTAATAACTTTATTGGCTTTTTCTTATAATGTTTAAGCTATACAATTAAAGTCAAAATAAGAATTTTATAAAGCGAAATTTATCAGAGTTAATTAGATGTTTCTCAGAATGATTTTTAGTGTTAATTCATTGAAATTGAAAAAAAAAATAAGTAAAATATCTCAAACGAAGACATATATATATGCAACTCCAAAACTAATCTGTAAATTAGTAATTCTTGTACAAACGCGCACAATGTAGTTTTAAATTATAACTAGCGGACCCGACAGACGTTGTCCTTCTTGGCACCAACTCCAGAAAATCAAATAAATGTACGTAAATATGGTAATATGCACGATAAACACTACACTCTTAATTTAATTTCTTATTACAATTATGTAAGGAAATTATTTTTCACTCTTCAGTATATTTTGAAGTCGGTTCAATTTTTCATAGAAAAGTTAATTTTTCTCTTTTTAGTTAAAAGTTAACGATTTTCTGAAGTCGGTTAATCAAAATTATAATACAGGAAATATTATTGTAAAGCATACACGTTTGTCAGGAGTGGGGTTCGAACACGCGATCTCTTTCTTAAAGAAGCTGAGCTTAAATTTGGCGCCTTAGACCGCTCGGACATTCCGTCCGCACTCTATTCATCGAACTTATTCAACACTTTTAATTAGCGAAAAATCACTAACTGTTAGTTTTTGCCTAATTACTAAAAAAGTACTGAATCAATTTCGATGAAATGTGAATCTAAACCATTCTCGAATCCACTGGAACGCACACACAAAATTTCATTAAAATCGGTCCAGTCGTTTAGGAGGATTTCAGTGACATACGCACAAAAGATTTATATATATAAAGATGATTTATTTTGTACTTTTTATTTGGATTTTTTATTAATATTCTACTAATTAATTGTTTTTTTTCTGATTTCAAATAAAAATTATGTCAATATGTAAAATTTGGCTATTAGTATGGCGATTTGTACAATTTGGCGAAATTGGTCGACGGAACCTAAATACCTAAGTATTTATAAATGTATGGTTGCATATTATAATTAACTTGATTATCCCATCTATCAATTTTGTCAAATTGTACAAATCACCAATCTCATAGCCAAATTATTCATATTCACATAAATTTCATTTTAAATAATGAAAAAACAAACAAATAGAAAAAATATTGATAAAAATACAAATAAAAAGCCGAAATAAAAATCACTTAATGACGTTTTAAACAGGTGTATAATATTTAATGTCATTGGATGCGACATTTACGATCATCCATTATTGGCATTTAATCTTATAATTTGGCGATGTTTTTTTTGCGCTTTACAAATGAGGAAGAATTCAATAACCTGTTTTTTTCCCCGTCAACCATAAAATGATCGCCAAACTATAAGATTAAATGACAATAATGGATGATCGTGAATGTCAGATTCAATTAGTATGGCGATTTGTACAATTTGGCGGAATTGGTCGACGGAACCTAAATACCTAAGTATTTATAAATGTATGGTTGCATATTATAATTAACTTCATTATCCCATCTATCAATTTTGCCAAATTGTAATTTGGCGATGGTTTTTTTTGCACTTTACAAATGGGGAAAAATTCCATAACCTTTTTTTTTTTTTTTTCATTAAATGAAAGATATTTTGATTTAATATAAGGGTAGACATTATTAAAAGCCTTTTACAAAAAAGTCAATGACCAAATCCTAAGACCTGGAGACCAGACTGGTCGCCAGGGCGGAGTTCTGAACCAATTTCGATGAAATGTGAATCTAAACCATTACCGAATCCACCGCAACACACACGAAAAATTTCATTAAAATCGGTCCAGTCGTTTAGGAGGAGTTCAGTTACATACACACGCACAGAAGATTTTTATATATAAAGATGAGCATTGAAAATTTCAGGTTTTTGCGCGAAGACATTGCCAAATTAGGAAAATGTGAATTATCTCACGAACTACTGGATTTAAACGAATTTGCTTAGTACCATTTGATTCAGAATGAAAAAATGCACTAAAATATGTTATCAGTTGAAAAATAACTACAAAAGCTTATTTTTAAGGAATTTTTTAAAAGTTCGTTCTTTTTTCTACTCATCTTAGGGGTGGAATTTTCGGAAATTATTTCTTAGCGGCACTCGATGTTATAAGAAGTATTTTTACCTAAATTTTTAATATTTTTGGTTAGGTAGATTTTTTTGTGCTGTGATTAATACGAAATCCTGACTTTCTTTTATATATGCAGCACTTTTAATTAGCGAAAAATCACTAACTATTAGTTTTTGCCTAATTACTAAAAAAGTACTGAATCAATATCGTCGAAATGTGAATCTAAACCATTCTCGAATCTACTGGAACGCACACACAAAATTTCACCAATATCGGTCCAGTCGTTTAGGAGGAGTTCAATTACATACACACGCACAGAAGATTTTTATATATAAAGATTAGATTTCAAATATTATTTATATTACTGTATAATGGTCCCAATCTGGACACTTGTTCATATGTTTTTAGACTCGGTTTATGTTTAAAACTATAAAATTAAAATTAAAATTCTATTTTTAAAAAGTGAGAATTGGCAAAATTAACATTTACTAGTTTACGAGGACTTTGGATCGCAGCCTCTTATGAATGCAATACCAAATTTATTACATTAATTATTGCCTGAAGAGTAAAGACAGTTCAATAGTTAATTTACTTAATTTTGTAATCAACTTTACTCTTTATGGTATTTATAGCTACCTGAATAATGTATGTTAGCACAAATGATTCAAACTATAAAGCTTTATATAAGCATTTTATATATATTTTTTTAAAAGCGAGTCAAATAAATTAAAAAAAATATTTTTCAATAAATAATATCATGAAAAAGTTGCCAATTTCGTTTAATAGAGGAGTAAAAGAATAAAGGAGTAAAGAGGAGTTTTCCAAAATGTGGGAAAATCCACATTATTAAAATACTAATAATAATTAGCATCTATCTTCGTAGATGTAATATTTGATATTTTTATACATGAATTTGAATAACAAAACATAAAAATAAAATATTATCATAGAAGGCGGCAGCCTTCAAGTGACGCAGCTTTAAACCTACCATCGTCAAAACCTACCACCGTCATAAGGGTAGATGCGGAACTTCATATATACAGCTAACTCAACATCAAAGAAAATCGGAAAAGCCGCCTTCTAATAACTCAGCAAATATTGGTCAGAATGGTCCAATTTTTTTAATATAGTCTTATATTCCCAGTCTAATCCTATCCTATAATTTTTACATTTCTACGTGCCGTATATTTTTAGATCTCAATAACCATTTTAAAACTGAAATTGATGGTGTTTGTTCCTGATAATGAGATCTAGAAAACGGGCTGGGAGATTTTATTAAAACTTATATATAATATGAATCTCTTTAAGATAGAGGTAATAAGACTTGCCTTGTTTCTAGGAAAACTCTTGTTTGTTATATATTGGTCTTGGAAAATCGGACTATATTAGCTCGCGGATTACATGTTATTCTATGGGTTAGCAGACAGAGCCTGAGTGAAAAGCCTTATGTACTTATGGTCACAGTTAAAACAACCGAATCGAAGCAATAAATGTTTTTTAAATTACAAAAACATCTTATCATGTGCTTTAAAACATTCAATAAATATATACTAAATCAAATTTCTATTTATATTGCCTTTATTTTTCGTAAGAAGAAAATATTACGTTTCTTACATTGGATATTTTTGCATTTTGTGGAAAAAATATTTTGAATCCTTTTTTAAGATAGGAAAATATTTTTTAATTATACATATTCAATATACTTTCGACTTATGATTTTTTTTAAAGTTTTCAAACAAAAATTATTTTTAATAATTTACTATTATAGATTTTAATGTATTCATACGCATTTGGATAGTTTTGTTTTGATTCGGAATTGGCGGTAAGGTAAGTATTTCCGATCGCCGGCACTTGGCTCTGAGAAAAAACGTGGCTTGCTCTTTAGATTTTGAGCTGCTAATTTTTTACATTGTTTCTCTTTTATTATTAGTTGATTGTAATTGATATTGATTATCATAAGGTAAGCAATAAATGTTTTTTAAACTACAAAAACATCTTATCATGTGCTTTAAAACATTCAATAAATATATACTAAATCAAATTTCTATTTATTTTGCCTTTATTTTTCGTAAGAAGAAAATATTACGTTTCTTACATTGGATATTTTTGCATTTTGTGGAAAAAATATTTTAAGAACATTATTATTAAAACATTTAAAGCAGCTTTCATTCAGGTAGGATTAATTTATTTTTTGTTATCCAAATTGAACATGTGTTGAATACAAATTGTTGAATAATCATTATAACTTAATAATATTGTGAAATAGTGTATACGCTGGTTCAAATGTAAAAAAATATGGCACAGATGTCATATACGCACCACATTTGCGCGTGCATTTTTTCCTGCCAATTTGGCGAAAATTTTGTTTTTGAATATAAGTTACAAATTGCATGCAGTAACAGCATGTGTTTTTTTATTGGTATATAAAAATAATCTGAAAAAATGAAAAAGATTCTTGTGTTTTAAAAAAGAAAATAAAAATAATTAAATGATAGTTTGATATAGATAATAATTGATATGGTATGTAGTAAAAATAATTTAAAGAATTAAAATAAAAAATAATAGTAAACAAACATGAATTTAATAAAAAAGGAAACAATAAATAAACAGTTATAAATAAACAAATAAGTAACAACACAGTAAGTATAATTTTCACAATAAATCGTAAATATTAATACTTATAGCTATATTGAATGCATGCAGTTGCATTATTTAATCAGCGCATTTCACTAAAATATTTGATTTTTTCCATTTTATTTCCCTAACAATTATTATAAACTTAATAAACTGATCTTATCCTTGGCACAGATGAGCAATGCCAAATTGGCAAGAAAAAAATGCACGCGCAAAAGTGGTGCGTATGTGACATCTGGGCCAAAAATATATTGTTTTTATGTTTTGTAAAAAAGAAAATTACATTTTTAACGTTGCACATTTCAGCATTTTGTAGAAAATTTCTTTTGATTCATTTTTAAAAATAAAGAAATATTTTTAATTATACATATTCAATATAATTTCGACTTATAATTTTTTAAAAAGTTTTCAGAGAAAAATTATTTTAAATTATTTGCTGTTACATGTAGGCCTGGGCCTTAAATCGATTTATCTCTTAAATCGATTTAAAGCTTACATCGGAAATCGCGATTTAGTCAGTTTCTTAAATCAATACATCAGAAATCGTGATTTAGCCATTGTTATACATCGCGATTTAGCCATCGCCTTACATCGCGATTTAGTCAGTCTTAAATCATGATTTAGCCATTGGTTTTAAATCAATTTCAAATAATGATTCAGAGTTAACATAAAAAAATTGAGTTATCTACTTTGATGTATATACTGTTTGCATATCAAACTAGTGTTAAATCGATTTAAGCAAACTTTGCAAGCCTCAATGCTTTCCGATTTAGGGAAAACAGAGCAAATTGGTGTTAAATCGATTTAGAGGATCCGATTTAAACACACATCACAAACCTCAGTGTTTTCGATTTAAGAAAAGGCGATTTAAGAAAAAGACTATTTAAGAAAAACATTGAAAGCTGGTGTTAAATTCATTTAGTAGAATTTGATTTAAACTTAGCAGCGGTCACTTGCCATGTGGATATTAAAAATGTAAAAGTGGCAATTAAAAAATTCCTTCGTTTGCCACCCTTGTTGTCATTCGCCAAGTGGCGGTTAAAAAAATCAATTTTCGGTCGCCCAGTGAAATGCAGTTTTTTTCATAGAAGTATGGATCTCTACATTGATTACATCTAATTAGAAAAGTGTTTTCTTCTTTTTCCTTCTGGATGCAAACAGATTTCAATGACATAGCTGTATTTTCAATATTTTGGTTTTTTGCAGAGTTCTTTTACTGTGTTCAGTTTGATTAATTTTTTCGAGAAATGCAGTTTCATTTTGCAAAAATATATTCATCGGCATTGATACCACACACATTTCAAGTAATTTGTTGGCTATCGATCGCCATCCTAGTTGTCACTCGCCAAGTGGCAATTTAATAGATCTATTTTCAATCGCCAAGTGAAATGCAGTTTTTTTCATGGAAATATGCATCTCTACATTAATTACATCTAATTAGAAAAGTGGTTATTTCTTTTCCCTTCTGGATGCAAACAGATTTCAATGATTTAGCTGTATTTTCAATATTTTGTTTTTTTGTCATGTTCTTTTAGTGTATTCAGTTGGAATTATTTTTCCAAGAAATAAAAGTTTTATTTTGGAAAATATATTAATTCATCAGGTTAGATTTCACATGCATTTCAAGTAAATTTATTGGACATCGATCGCCACCTTAGTCGTCACTCACCAAGTGGCAATTAAAAAATCTATTTTCAATCGCCAAGTGAAATGCAGTTTTTTTCATGGAAATATACATCTTTACATAGATTACATCTAATTAGAAAAGTGGTTATTTCTTTTTCCTACTGGATGCAAACAGATTTCAATGACATGGCTGTTTTTTCAATATTTCGTTTTCTTTGCCGCATTCTTTTATCTATTTCAGTTGGATTTTTTTTTTCATTTCAGGACATTTCAGTATCTTCAATATTCAATTTCTGTTGCATGGTCAGCTCTTGTATTATCCCCCCCCCCAAGATATACTGTTTAATGAAGCAAAATACACTCACCAGTATAGATGCCAACTGTATTTGATGTGTGCAGCGCATTAAAAACACACTTATTTATTAATTAAAATCCAAATAACATTTTATTGTGTTTTATTTGTAACTGATTCACTATTTATGTCTGAGGAAAAAAAAAAAGTCTTAAGTTAAAATCTAAATTAATCCATTCTTAGTTTATATTTTAATGCATTATTTTGATGAAACATTATTTTTCATATGTTTGTGTAGCATTGGAATACTTTAGTTTTAATTAGTCTGAGGGGGTGGGGGTAAAACTCGAGTTATTTTAAAGATTTACAAATTTTGTCAAAAATAAACCATCAAAACAAACACGATTTGTCAAAAATCGTAAAACCAACAGCTGCGTAACTATCAGACATGTTACTTATCTGCAGAAATGTGGAACTCTACTTCTTTAGCATTAAAATTTTTTTTTCATTTTTTAGGAGGGGGGAGGTAACACATGAAATACAACTAAAATGTTAGTACAAACCACTAAATTCAGCAAATTTCTTCAAAGGATTTGGGGGGAAAAAACCCTATAAATTTTGAAAGAATTGCAGAAAAAAATGGTTTTACCTTCAAAGAATCGCAGGAGAAAATGCTGTTTCTGTCAAAAAATTGTGAGAAAAAGGAATTTCCATGAAAGTATTGTGGGGAACAGGTGTAATTTTCATTAAAGGATCACGAAAAAGACTATTTTCGTCAAAGGATTGCTGGAAAATGCAATTTTTGTGAACAGGTTGTAAAAAAAAAAAAAAAAAAAAAAAAAAAAAAAAAAAAAAACTCTAATTTTGTCAAAAAATTGTGAAAATACTCCAAGTGTATTTATGTATTAATAAAAATTTTTTTATTATTAAGTCTAGTTAAACATAAAAAAAGGGTACTTGCGTATTAACGCCACCGCAGTTACAGATTTGGCGATTTTCAATCTACACCTAAATTTTTTGCGACTAATCATGAAATAAAACACTTTATTTAAAATTAAAACACTTTCAGAATTCAAAACAGTATAACAGGTAACATCGGATTTCGGTGGATAATGGGCCGATACAGAGTCACTTCTGCTGTGGTGGCGTTAATACGTAAGTACCAAAAAAACTTTTTTATTTAAGACTTTTATGTGAATTATTGCACCTTCTGGAGGTAAGTTTCATTGAATATTTGAGGAAAATTGCATCTCATCTTTATAATGAATATTTAACTATACATTATTGATTGACTTTTATTATTTTAAACTTAAAAAATTATTGATAAACACACCACTGGTTTCATGTTTCTATCTACCACCGTTTCCGAGTTATAGATTTTTAAAGTTAGGGGTCCTATATGATACACCCTGTAAATATGATTGTTATGTATATTGTTAGAAAAAATCATTAAATATATATATATATATATATATATATAGTGATTGCAGCATTTAAGATGCAAAGATGCTTTGTTTAAAAATATATATATATATATATATATATATATATATATATATATATATATATATATATATATATTTTTTTTTTTTTTTTTTTTTTTTTTTTTTTTTTTGCTTTAGTTATTTTAAATTAGTTAGATCAAGGTTGAAAGACACCAGTACATTCCTGCTCCTCTTCTACAAATTGCTGTATTCGGTTCTTCATTTTCTGTAAAATGTGTAGATTGGGATTATGAGAATGTGGAAATATTTGTGCCTGCTTGGTAAACAGGGTTGGTGATTTTTTTTTATTTAAATCAGATTTTTTGATTTAAAAAAAATCACACATTATTGGTTTTATATGACTTGTCTTTTAATTTATAAAATATAAATCATACATACACACACATGCATGTTATAAGTATTGTATCAATATATTTTATTTATGTAACACAATTTACATAAAAGATTCAGATATAAAATTTTAAGCTATGGAAAAATCTCTATTACACAAAATGCTTGAAAAAGTATAAATCAGATGTCAAAAATCAATTCAACCTTCAGTATTTTAGTTAAAATAAAAATAACTGCAGCACATAAAAATTTAAACGAACTTTAAGCTAATTGCAAATTTAGTTGTTAACTTTTGTTTTGTTAAAGTGCTGGTTCAGAAAAACAGTTTAGCAACTTTTTGAATCTATTTCTACTTTTCAAATGCACCAAACTAAAGGCAATAAACATTTGTTTCACTGAAGTAAATGAAGCCATTACAGTAAAAAGTTAGTTCATCGTGAATTCTATAAGTTTTTGAGTATCAGACTTTTTAATAATTGCAACAAATACCTTACCTTTCACCATTATAAAAAGACTAAGATCTATTACGTAAGATTCAAAACGAAAATCTTTGAATGGGTTAGCTTAATCTTTGTAAAAAATAAAACGCAACAAAATTTAGGAAAAAAAAAATGCTTTCAAAATAATCTTGCAACAGGAAGGAAATCTATGCAGAAACATATTAAATATTGGAATATTTAGTTATTAGTATTTTGAAAAACTTCTGCAAGTTGACATAAAATAAATATTAATAACTAAATATTCCAATATTTAATATGTCTCTGCATAGATTTCCTTACTGTTGCAAGATTATTTTGAAAGCTTTTTATTCTAAACTTTTGTATTTTATTTTTGACAAAGATTAAGCTTTACCTTTCTCAAAACTATTTGATTATCTGAATTATATTAAAATAAATTACATTAAAAAGTACATTTATGTGTTGTTTACATCTTAAATTTATTGAAAAGTAACTGTAAAGGAAAACTGATTTAAATCAATGATTTAAAAAATCATGAATCTTAAGGGTATATTCCGATTCAAACTGCTTATTTTCCAATTTATTTTTGAATTCATTTTTGCTCTCAAATGCACCAAACTTTCAAAATCTCTTATTTGGAAAGTACACAAGGTGCCATAACTGTCAATTCTTTGATAAATGCAGAAAATATTGCAAAAAAAGCAATCAAAAATGGCATTTTGAACCAATTTTTCCGAAGTGTGAGATCTTGGAACGAAAAAAAGGGTCATACCGAGAAGATAATTGTTTATAAATCAAATTCTAATGAATGGAGTGTAAAATGACATCACACGGCACCTCATACGTCCCTTCAAGAATCCCCCCAAAGCGTTTTTTTGAATACACCCTTAAATCATGAAAAAAATCTTAAATCATGATTAAAATCAAGCCGATTTAAGTCAACCATGTTGGTAAGAAAGCAAGCTCTTCTCTGAGAGTGTATTGCGATGCTTTGTTATTAATTCAGCCAGAGTTTTCCCCAAAGGGTTTCAGGGGGGCGCTCCGCCCCTCCTGCCGTCTAGTTTAAAAAATAGCGCCCCTCTTGCCTCTCATCAAAAAACTAGCGCCGCTCTTGTCATTCATTCAAAATAATAGCACCCTTCTTGCCCACAATTGAAAAAAAAAACGCAGCCCTCCAGCGATGATCCGAACGAGTGCATAAATTGCACAAAAAATCGGTGACGGAACGCAAAAAATGGCAAGGTTTGTTAAAAATGGCTAATTTCGTCACAAAATTTCACAAAACATCAGATTTCCTCAGAAGATCGTGGAAAAACAACAAATTTCTTCCAAAAATCGCAATAAAATGGAAAATTTTGTCGGATGAGTTGCAAAAAACAGCAATTTTCGTCAAAAAATAGCGATAAAGTGGCAGATTTCGTCAAAAGATTTGGGAAAAAAGGCTAATTTCATCCAACAATCGCAATAAAACGGAAAATTCTGTGAAAAGTTCCATTTTTTTGCAATATTTTCATGAGATTTGTTGTTTTTTCGCGATTTGTTTAGCAAAATATGCCTTTTTTGCGATCTTTTAGCAGAAACTGCTGTTTTTGCAATCTTAATAAATTTTTCCGTGATTTTTTTTACAAAATTTGACGTTTTTTCGTGATTTAAAAAAAATAATAAAATTTACCTTTTTTATTTTAAAATTTTTGATGAAATTTCTGTTTTTTCATAACTTTTTCAGCCGCTAGACTCTAGATTCAACTCTATAAAAGTGCCCTTTAAAATGAAAAAGTGCCCTGAAAAATGTAAAAAGTGCCCTTTTCAGAACAGTAGCGCCCTGCCCTTTTTTTAACCTGGGGGAAACTCTGATTCAGCTAATTATAAACATTTAAAACTCTGAGTATCAGATGCATTCAAAGCTTTTACTATTCTCATACAATGTTTGTCTTATCCATATGCTGTAGTTTTTCATAACCATCACATACAAGCACACACATACCATAACTTTATTTTATTACTTTATATATATGGTTAATGGATAATTATTGTGCCTTAATTTAGATTTCAATATGACCGATGGGCGAACTTATGCTGAGGTGACTGCTAACACAACAAAATCAAGAATTTTTTTTTAATTCGTCTGTCAAGGTGTGTGAATTCAGCACTTCTGTGGAGACATTTAAAGCAGGTAGAAGTAAAGGTAAGTATCTTCCCATAGTATCTTTCCCTAAATTTTCACCTACTAATTCTTTTTCTAACTCTGTTCATAATTCTGCTTCCGATTCTGTTTATCCATCTTTTTCTAAAACTTCTCCTTCTGTAACATCTCGTCCTGCATGTTCTTCTGTTTTCCCTGGTGTAGAGCGCGGCCGGCTTTGCGTATCTGAGAAGGTAGCAATGAACAATTTTGTTCGCAATCTTGAGTATAGGTTTAAAGGCTCATTTGTAGATAGTACTGTAACGGGTGGTCGTTATAAATGGCTCTTTGCAAATAGGAGTTATAGTTATGGAAAAAAGAGGCGTAGAACAGTTAAGCCGTGTGGGACCTTCTCAGACGTAGAGCATCTGTGTGCAGGGGTTGTTAGGGATTTGCAGCTTGCAAAACCTAATGCTTGTCTGTTAGTATACTACCCAAGAGGGACTTCAGGCCTTAACTTGCATAAGGATGATGAACCTATCCACGCATGTGACCAGGTTATTACCTTATGCCATGGTGTTGGAGCCACTCTTGTGATAGCTGATAACAACAAGCAAGAGGTTGCGCGCGAATGGTTAGAAGGTGGGGATTTTTATGTCTTTAGGGATCAGAGATCATTTTATCATGGCATTGATGGCGTGGAAAAGACTGGCAATGGACGATGGGCTTTCACCTTTCGTGTGTTCAAGCAATCTGCGAAAAGTGTCAAGTTTGTTCCAACACCAAATTTGCCAGCGGTCTCTGTAGGGTCTCATTCTGCTTGCTCCGTTGCGCTTGTCCCTGCTAGCCCCATTGCGACTGTTCCTGCTTGTCCCCTTGTGTCTGTTCCTGCCAGCCCCGTTGCGACTGCTCCTGCCAGCCCCGTTGCTCCTGTTCCTACATGTTCCATTGCGCCTGTTCCTGCTTGTCCACTTGTGCCTGTTCCTGCATGCACTGTTACTGTTGTCCCTGCTAGCCCCATTGCAACTGTTCCTGCTTTCTTCCTTGCACCTTTTCTCCCCATCTTGCCTGCACCTCGTCGCACCCTCTTGTCTGCTCCACATCGCCCTTTCTTGCGTGCTCCTCGTCGCACCCTCTTGCCTTTTCCTCGTCCCCCTTTCTTGCATGCTCCTCGTCGCACCCTCTTGCCTTTTCCTCGTCCCCCTTTCTTGCATGCTCCTCGTCCCCCTTTCTTGCATGCTTCTAGTTGCACCCTCTTGCCTTTTCCTCGTCGCACCCTCTTGCCTTCTCCTCTCCCCCCCTCTTGCCTGCCCCTCTCCCCCCCTCTTGCCTGCTCCTCTCCCCCCCTCTTGCCTGCTCCTCTTCCCCCCTCTTGCGCGTCCCTCGTCGTCCCCTCTTGCGCGTCCCTCGTCGTCCCCTCTTGCCTGCTCCTGGTCGTCCCATCTTGCGCGCCCCTCTTCACCCTTTCTTGCACGTCCCTCTTCGCCCCCACTTGCATGCTCCTTATCACCCCTTCTTGTCTCCCTCTTATAACACTCTTTTTCATTCTAATTCTCACAGTTTGTTTCGCTCTTGTACTTTATTAGGGGGAGGTCGACCACGGAAATCAATTAGTACAAATTTACTAAGTCAAAGTGAATTTAAAGTAATAATGGGTAATATGGATCAAAGTGATGACGAATTTAGGGATAATGCTGGTAAACAGTGTACACCAATTTGTTGTGTAGCTATTTGTTATTTTCACAAAAAAGATATTGACACATGGGGGTCATCAGATATTGATTCTATTTTACACATCGGAGATCAGTTATATAAAACTTCTAAACACATACTTATTCAAAAAAAAAAGCCCTGTTTTGATTACTTCACATTTGATGACGTTTTTAACACAGTTCATTTAAGTGGCGAAACATTTAATTTTTTTGAAAACACTGATGAAAATATGAAACATATTGACACAGGAGATTCTACAGTAAATAATTTGATTCAATCATTAAACTCTTTTTTTGAAATAAATAAATACAAAGCAGGAATTTTTACATGCAACAGCTACACATTTGCCGTTATGAAATTTAAATCAAAGTATTATTTTTTTGACTCACATAAACGCAATTCTGATGGATATCCAACATTGGATGGAATAGGTACTGCTGTATTGTGTCGAATAAGTACAATTAAAAGGTTAGCTCATCAGTTACTAAGCAATTGTTTTATAATTGATGATAGTGATCACAATTATACTGTTAAAAATAAGTCTCCATATATTTTAATGTCTGTTTGTGTAAAACAGAATCAAACAAGTGTACAAAAAAAACATACAAAAAAAAGAATAACAAAACACCTACAAAATACAAAACAGACAAAAATAGTAGTTAAAACTAAAAAACGGAAAAAAAATCACATTTTGTTTGGAAAGGATTAAAAAGAAAGAAAGGTTAAGAAAATTAAAAAATCAACCAGAAATTATATTGGAATTCACTAAAACAAACCAAACGTAAAAAATGTATCGATAAAAAAATTTTTAAAAGGCAGCAAATGATTAATTCAGAAACACAAAATGAACGGGAAGAAAGGTTAAGAAAAATCAGAATTCGTCAAAAATTGTATCGAAATTCACAAACGCAAGCCCAACGTCAAAGACTCTTAACTAAAAGAAGGAAAAACATTTTATCAGAGACACCAATTCAACGGCAAAATAGATTGACAAACATGAAAAGGCACAGAAAAACTTCATTGACAAAAACAGATATGAAAAAGCGCAGAAAAACTTCATTGGCACAAAAAAATCAAGGTGATTTAAATAATGAATTTGGTGCCATCAAAAAGTTGTTTAAATTGTTAGAAAATAAAGAGTGTTTAATTCTAAGAATTTTGGGAAATAACAAAAATATTGATAGTCGATTACAGGCAGAAAAAGTTGTAAGTAAAATTTGTAATTATCGGGAAAGTTTTATTAATATATTTTGCAAAGCATTTACCTCCTTAAAAGATAAATTAAGAAGTAACCAATTAAAAGTTAATCCTCTTTTTGACTTAGAGCACAATTTTAATGCATTAGTTGGACATTCTCTTCATACTACAACATCAGAGAGTTTTTTTAATGATTCCACTTATACTAATCTTTCTAGAAATTATCAAACAAATTTAGAATGTAATAGTGATGGAAAAATTATGAACTTATTTAAATTAGGTGATAAATGCAACAAATGGATTTGTAACAGTGATATATGTTTGCTTAACAAAAAGAAAAATATTTGATCGTCTTATGGATATTACTAAAGTCATACTAGGTTTACAATGTTCACAAATTTTACATTTCTTTCAAAATATTGATAATTGTCGAAATTCTGAAGTAAGGAAAACATTTAGTGCTGAAAATTTTTCTATTGACTGCAATGAAACTGAAAAACATATTGATTATAACAAATTTAAGCTAGGTCATCCATCTTTTTGCTATAACAATGATAACTGTGACTCGGTTTTATTATTTTTGCGTTCAATTGCCCCACATTTTCCATATATTCGCCAAATTGTAAGATTAATTTACAAAATTTTACATGCTGAAAAAAATATAAATTGCTATGAATCCTGTCTCTTAACTTTAGATCTATTACGTTTAACAGATATCTGTAGCCAAATTAACATTAAAAGTTGTTCTTTTATTGTTGATTCATTCCCATTTGAAGAAGAAGGGGACATTTTCGACCATTTTTATGAAGCTTTTTGTAAATTCAAAACAAAAGATACAGATTGGCCAGTTAATATTTGTGTATCTTGCTTACAACTTTGTTATAAACGGAATGTTCGTCCAATTTCTAATATGTCACTAAATACAGAGTGGAAAAAATTAGTAGATTACTATAAGGGGACATTTGGAAATATGAAATACATTTGCCTATATTGTGTAAATAAATTTAAAATTAATCAAATGCCTCCAAGATGCATATTAAACAATTTGATATTCAAACCGGTGCCAGAGTGTATTTCTACTTTAAATGAATTTGAAAAAATTTTAATTCAACGTGCAAAAGCTTTTCAAGTTATCACTAGAATGAGTACAGTTCAAGGAGGTCCTAAAATAAAAACACATGTTGGTCTTGTTAAGAAAGTGATAGGTAGGGTTTTCCATTTACCATTGCCATTGGAACAGACACTTAAAAAATTGCCAAATCCATCCGATGCACTAATTGCAGATCAGGAATTTTATGTGTTAGCTCGTAGTGTACCATCTAAACAGAATCATATTTGGCAATCGTTAATTAACATAAATAAAATTTTTAAAGCTTTACATTGGCTTAAACAAAGTAATACGTTATATTATCACATTAATATACCAACTTCAGCTGATAAATTGTTAGAAAATATAAAAAATTGTGATATTGAGTCCCATTGTGATAACGAAATTCCAGAAACTGGTGGTGCTATGTTGACTCAAAAAGAATTGTCAGATGGTTATTACAATAACATGACAATACATCCATTATTTGAAAAAAGGATCAACATGGACTCTACCACAATATATCAGTTTTTACAAATTATGGAAAAAAGTTTAGATAATCATGATAAACAATTAGATTTAAAATGTTTTCCAGACTTATTTTGTTATGGTGAAGATGGTAATTCTCAAACACGGCCAATTAATTTACCTATAGCTGAATTTATTAAATGTTTATTAAAATCTCATCATTCACAGTTTCGGCTTAATTTACAATATTTGTTCTATTTATTAAACAATGCTAATATCAGACAATTAAAAGCCGGAATTTATCACAAGTTAAATATTACAAATTCTACATCAAATCTTACTGCAAAAGACTGCTTAGATAGGATTGCGAACAAGGATTTGGAGGCTAATTTATCCACAATTTTTAGTAGATTGCGAAATACAGAACAATTTTTGTCAAAACCACGTAATGAATTAAAATGTATGGTGAAAAACTATGGTCCTGCTACTTTCTTTTTAACTTTGAGTCCAAGTGAATATCATTGGGAAGACTTGCACATTTATCTAAAAACAACTAATCCAAAATATGAAAATAAACCTTTATCACATTTAATAGCTTTGGACCCAGTAAACACTTCACGTTTTATTGAAAATAAATTTCGGGCTATGTTAGATTTTATAACTTCTAGTAACGGTCCATTAGGTATAGTTGAACATTATGCGTGGCGCCGTGAGTAGCAGTCTGGTGGATTACAACACTTTCATTTATTACTCTGGATTAAAGATGCCCCAATATTAGGAAAAGCAAATTCAGATTCTATTGCTAAATTCATAAATAATTATATAACTTGTAGAATACCCAACCAAAGTAATTTCCCAATACTTCATGATCGTGTAAAAAGATATCAAGAACATAGTCATAATTCTTACTGTTTGCGTGTTAAAAAGGGTAAAAATAAACCAATTTCAGTTTGTAGGTTTGGTTTTCCACGTGAAATTTCTGAATATTTGCATGTTAATGATGTTGCTGATGCAGTAATAGGTCGCAGAAAGCTAACAAAAACCCATTTGTATAATTTGCCACGAAATGAAGAAGAAAAAAACATTAATGATTATAATGCACCACTTATGCTAGCCTGGTGTGGTAATATTGATATTCAGTTTATTGGCGAAAAGTCAGCATGTTTAACTACATACATAACAAAATATCAAACAAAAGCTGAAAAATCATTTGCATCTGATGATTTTAGTGATTTTTGCTCTTCAAAACCTTTATATAGTCGTTTATGGAATTTCGGTTTACGAGCATTGTCAAATCGGGAATGCGGAGCTTTAGAAGCCGCTGACACTTTATTGTCACACTCATTATTTGGAACAGATTCAGGAACGATTATTCGATGGTTAGATGTTAAAATTAACAGATCTCGTAAATTAAAAAACAAAAATGAATTACTGAAACTAAGTAATGATGCAACTGATATATATTGTTCAAGTTGGATCGATACCCATTACCCACAAAGGCCAAAGCAACTTGAAAGTCTCTCTTTATTTGATTTTTCCAGGTGGTATGATATTGTAGACAAAAACCCTTCTTCTAACACCGTGATTTCGTATGAGTTTGGCGATAAACATTTACGTAAACGAAAAATTCCATATTTAATTAATCATTACAATTATAATTGTAAACAAGAGCCAGAAAATTATTATTTTTGTTTATTAATCTTGTTTAAACCATGGAGAACTATTTCGGAGCTAAAAGGTCATTTCAATACATATAGTGAGTCTTTTATTGATTGCAAGGATAATTTACTGGAGGCAATGAAATATCATGAACATTTAGAGCAAATACAGCAGGCTAAAATAGATTTGGATTCAAAAATTGAAATTTGAGAAAAACAAATGCTTTCAAACACTCAGGATGATGATAACTTAAATATCATTAATTATGTAGAGCCAGTAGGAAATGAAATAAATGATTTAGATAAGTTATTGTGTAAGGAAGATATTGATAATATGATTGAACATTTAAATGTTGACCAAAAGCGTATTTTCGATTAAGTTGTAGGTTGTTTAGAACAATATATTAAGGAATACTTGCACATCCAATAATGTTAATAACAGATTAATTCCAAATTCAATTTTGAGAAAGTTTGTGTCTGGAGTTGGAGGAACAGGTAAATCATATTTAATTAAAGCTATTCGGTGTTATATATCAGAAAAATTTAAATATAAAGTTGCTGTAACAGCACCAACTGGCATTGCTGCTTTTAACATAAACGGTTTGACTATTCATCGTTTATTGCAGTTACCAGTGGAACATGGGAATACACCTAAATATACTAAATTATCAGATGATAAATTAAATTCCATTCGTGTTGATTTAAATAATTTGGTTTTGCTTATTTTAGATGAAGTCTCGATGGTATCTAATGTAATGTTAATGCATATTCACATGAGGTTATCAGAAATCTTTGATACTATGGATGAAAATGATGGTTGGTTTGGCCGTATAAACATTTTATTTTTTGGTGATTTATTACAACTTCCACCTGTAATGGGACATTCTCCGTTTGTAAAAATTTCTCAAGAAACTATCACTAAGCATTTCGCTGGATTACATTTTATAAATATTTGGCAAGATTTATTTACCTATGATGAACTGACCATTAACATGAGGCAACAAACAGATAAAATATATGCATCCATATTGGATTCAATTCGAGTAGGTGTATTAACTGAAGCTCAAGAGTTGATTTTACGTAACAGAGAAATTAATTTAAATTAAAAAAATTCATCTGATTGTATTAAATATTTAGTCGAATATGTTAAAAAATTAGAATGTAAAACTATTTGTTTATTTCCAACAAAGCACCAGTGTTGTATCTTCAATGCAGCTATGTTGGAGTCCTTAAACAAACCAAAATTTATTCTAAAAGCTATTGACATAATAGAAGCAAAAACTAATGCTCAGAAAGATAAGGCACGCAAATCTTTAAATAAAATTAACGATAAAAGTCAAACAGCAGGCTTAGAAGATGAAATAGAAGTTACATTAGGAGCAAAAATTATGTTATTGAGAAATATAGATGTAACTAACGGTTTAGTAAATGGTGCAATAGGTTTTATAGTTAAAATTTATAAAGATAATTTTTCAAATGAAAATTTCAGTAAACTAAGAATAAAATTTGAAACTGGAGAATTTGACATACAGCCAGTAACAGCAAAATTTCAATTATTTGCAAATGTATTTGTCTTTCGGAAACAGTTTCCTATTTGTTTAGCTTATGGAATAACAATTCATTAAAGCCAAGGCTTGACTTTAGATACTTGTGTAGTAGATATAGGGATTTCAATATTTTCACTTGGTCAGGCATATGTTGCTTTATCCAGAGTTAAATGTTTAGATGCTTTACACATAATTAATTTAAATCCATGCAGAATTGAAGCTCAGAATATTGCAATTTTGGAATATAATAGATTGAAATCTACTTTTAAACCTGATTTAACATTGTTTTCACTTCACACAACTCATAATAAAAATGTGTCAGATAAAAATAACTGCTTAACACACATTCATACATTTCCATTAATTCATATAGAAAATGCACAAATTGAGAAACATGGAATAGACACATTAGAATCATTAGAAAAAATTCGCGGTTTTATTAATCCACATGCTGTTTCTTGTTATGCCAATTCAATCTTTCAATGTCTTTTTAATATAGAATGTATAAACTCTGCAATAAAATTATCTGCTCCTTCAGAATTAAACAAACTTCATTCTGAATTTTCAAATCCCACATCCAATTCTGCTTTAAATTGCTATACATTACTAAAAGAATTTGATAGTGAAGATTTTGATATTAAACAACAGCAGGATAGCACAGAATTTTTACTATTACTTCAGCATAAATATGATTCTTTAAAACGTGTTATATCATTTGATACTGAAATTAATTATAAATGTAATAATTGTGATTATGAAAAACAAGAAGTAATTCAAACACATATAGGAAAATTGATGATACCACCAGGTAAAGAAAAGTTTCAATTTCAAGAGTTAATTGATTATAATTTTAATAGTTGTAATTCAGATTTATGTAGCGAAGCAAAATGTCCTGTTTGTAATAATGTCGAAGTTTTAAGCAATAGATATAGAATTAAAAATCCACAAAATGTTCTAATTTTTTCACTGCAATTAATACAACCAGACATGCGAAAAAATACAGATTTGTTACTACCAGGAATTTCACAAACTAAAATAACATTTTGCGAAAAAAACTACACATTATCAGGTGCAATATTTCATCATGGTGCAACCACATCAATGGGTCATTATACAGCTATAGTTCGAAAAAACAAAAAGTAGTTCATAGCAGATGATACTAAAGTTGGCCAAATACGTTGGCCAAAGAACAGTAAAGATATTTACATTTTATTTTATAAAAAAACCTAATCTTTAATTAGTGTAATAGACTTCAAATGTTATATATCAGGGATACACCGGTGCAAAATGCCAAACAGGAAAACATGAGTTTAAATTGTTTGTCAACTACTTTATATATATATGCATGATTAATTTTCATAAATATTTATTTATTTTTATTTATTTATTTTATTTTATTTTATTTATTTATTTTTTCTTTTTTTTGCCTGAACGAAGTGGGCAACAGCGAGCCGTTCCATTGGTGACGGTGACACCCCCACCTTGTTTTGTGGATAATAGGGAGATAATGTGTTTTTTTATAAATATTTATACAGAAGCAGCATATGCAGTGGACTCCCTCAAATCCGCAAACCAGAAATCCGTGCATATTTTATGGATGTAAACAATGAAACTTTCAGTTCGGATATTGGGACAAAATTCGATTTTTAAAATTTTGTATCAATTCTATGTATTTTTCAATTTGTAATTTTCTTAATAATACTCTATTAATGTTTTTTTTTTTTTTTTTTTTTTTTTTTTTTTTCATGAAGGAAGAATAATTTTTTTGGAAAAAAATTAAGATATTGCTGATATTACTGGCAATCAGCATTTTCTTATGAAATATATTTATGTATTAATCAAGATTTTTGGTTATTAAGCCAGTCTAAACTTGAAAAAAAAAATCTGTATTTTATGATTTTAATGTGAATTGGTAATGCACTTTTACGAGGCAAGTTTTGTTGAGTAATTTTGGAAAAATACATTTAATTTTTATAATGAATATTTAATCATACACTACTGATTATTAACTTGACCTTTGCTATTAGTACTTTAATCATTTTAAAATTTATCTAAATTTTTATTATTTTTTTAGTTTATTACTTATATTAATATTTTATTACATTGTAAGCATTCATTAAAGTTCTGGTTGCACTATTAATTGCACTCAAATTACGGTTTTAAAAATGTAAACAAAACAATGATCAGAATTACACAAAATTCTAAAATCCGCACAGCTCCTGGTCCCAAGCTGTGTGGATTTGAGGGAGTCTACTGTATTTAAAATTAGTTATAGAAAAATCAGGGAACTTTAAATTTCTGTACAGAACATGTATTACAATATTTACTTTAAATAAAATTAACTTTTAATTATCTCCCGGGGACCCACATTACCAATCTTATGTTCAGGTGTCCATTGAGTGGAAAAAAAAATATTTTTTAATTAATATTTTTGAGTTTTTAAAGTAAGGTTTAATTTTCTAAGCATTCAAATAGTATTAATTTTTGGATTATTATTCAAGATATAATACAGATTTTCATTATTTTTTATTCAATATTGAACTTGTACATTTGAGGAATTTCTGTATAAAATGGAGTTCAAAGTGAAAATTTTGAATGTTTTAAATTTTTCTTTACCCTTTTTTAATTTTAATAAAATGAATTTTGTTATTCTTATGTGAATAAATGAAAAATATACATAATGTTTATTTTATTTCTAATTAATTTCATAATTTGACATTTTTCCTTTTAATGTAAGTCAATAAAAATTGTATATTAACAATTACCTTTTTACTTTTTTCAAATGTTTTTGTAAAGTTATGTGTTTAATTCCTTAAAAAGAATATTCTATTTTTTATTTGCACTTTTTGTAAAATTTTGAAATTTTTATTAAGTTTGTTTTTAAGAAAGCTTAATGCAGTATGAGCAGTTAAAGTGTACTTTTTGGACAGTACTATAAACTGCTTGTAGTGATATTTTATCATTTGTATCTTTTGGTCCTTAACCTAAAAAAAGTAATGATATCAGTTCAAAAACCCTTAACGGGTTAAAAGTTTGACGCAGCACTCTACTTTATCACTATACAAATCTGAAATATGAGTCTTAAAAATAATGATATCAAATTTTGAGTGACGCTATGCTATTAAAATGAATACATGCATATATATTTAATTTTTCTTTTTGTTATCAGTGATGCATTTTCATTTATATCTCTCATGCATTCTGTGTATGTGTTTCAGAAGATTTAATATCAAAATTCAAGTTATGCTGTGATCCAACTTTAAAAGAATTATTTTAAAACTGTTTTACACATTTTTATTTTGTCTACTAAAATATATTTAGGCATTCAAATGATTTTTCAACCCAATACACTATCAAATATGTCTCACTTTATCTGAGCCAATGTTATGTATTAAATGGATTTAATTCAATCAATTCATTTATTGTTTGCGTCACTCTATCCAGAACTATCGGTAAAATTTGTGTAAATGTTTTCTTTGCATAACGCTAATCATTTGCATACATATTATGACGCAAAATAAACGTTTACATAAATTTTACGGATGGTTCTGGATAGAGTGACGCAAACAATAAATGAATTGATTGAATTAAATCCATTTAATACATAACATTGGCTCAGATAAAGTGAGACATATTTGATAGTGTATTGGGTTGAAAAATCATTTGAATGCCTAAATATATTTTAGTAGACAAAATAAAAATGTGTAAAACAGTTTTAAAATAATTCTTTTAAAGTTGGATCACAGCATAACTTGAATTTTGATATTAAATCTTCTGAAACACATACACAGAATGCATGAGAGATATAAATGAAAATGCATCACTGATAACAAAAAGAAAAATTAAATATATATGCATGTATTCATTTTAATAGCATAGCTTCACTCAAAATTTGATATCATTATTTTAAGACTCATATTTCAGATTTGTATAGTGATAAAGTAGAGTGCTGCGTCAAACTTTTAACCCGTTAAGGGTTTTTGAACTGATATTAATCTACCAGCATCTTCCTGTCCCGCATGTGCTCTAAAGTTTGGCAAGAATGATATTTTAACGAAATATTTTACCTTAATTAGCTTTTAAATATTTAAGTTTAATAGCTCTTTGTAACATTAGAGCACATGTGCGGCCGGAAGATTTTGATTGATTTGAATAATATTGCAACATTGTGTATTTTTATTCTAGGGCATGAGAATTTCATCTATTACATTCGTGAAGAGGCTAATTATTATTATTATTATTTTAATAATGTGAATTTCCCATATTGTAACTTTTACTGTGCCACTTTTAGAAACATTGCAACTTAGCACATAGCAACTCTAACAAGATAAATGTTCACTCTTGTAAATGGTTATCTAAACTTGTTATATAATCTTATAAAGACAGTTCAAAAGTTAATTTACTTAATTTTGTTATTAACTTTACTCTTACGGCGTTTATAATTACCTGAATATTATATGTTAGTATAAATAACACTAGTTTACAAAATTAAAATTTTTGTTTGTTGCCGCGAATTCTATGGTTGATAATGTTCACTTATGACTTGTTTTTGTCATATCTAACCGAAAAATCTTTTGAGCAGCTCAAGTTACTTTGTTTTTTATTTTTATTATTTAAGCATATATATTAATCGATAACAGGCGTATTTTACTGTTTTAAGATTAGTTTCTCAAGTTTTTGAATCATGAGTATTTCAAGGATACGTTGTTTAAAAATTCAGATCATTTTTGCTACATATGTGGCGAATATGTGTTTAACAATTGTAGAAAAGCCATATCAGAGGTGGTGGAAACTACCTATTTTGAGTATTTTGGGATGCTCTTGGATAAAAATGAGAAGTCTTGGACTCCCAATTGTGTTTCTAAATTGTGTGGGGAATATTTAAGATTCGTGCCTTTAAATTTGGAACTCTGACTATTTGGCGAGAACCACGAAATCATCTCGAAGACGGTTATTTTTGTAGCGTGAATGTAAACGGTTTAAACACTAAAAATCGAGCTACATGGCAGTACCTAAGTATTAGTTGTGTTCAACGTCCAGTGCAGCGTTTACCTGACTCTTCAGAGTATAAAAATATATCTGAACCATTAGAACAAGATATTGAAGGACCAGTCTCATCACAAAATGTTGCCGATTTTGAAGGTATGTCAAATGAGGCAAAACACTTTTTCCAAAATGAGTTAGATGATCTTGTAAGAAATTTAAATCTTTCTAAACAAGCTTCAGAATTGTTAACATCAAGACTAAGAGAAAAAAGTTGCTTTCCTCAGATATTAAAATAAGTTTTTCGGAAATAAAAAATCTCAAAATTACATTGAACATGTAGAAGACTTTCTGCTACAATTAAAAAATATTGGGTGCAATATGGGCATAAAACTCCACTTCCTAAGTAGACATCTGGACAGATTTGCGGAAAATTTATGAGATGTGAGCGAAGAGCAGGGAGAGCGTATGCCTCAGAGCTTACGCGTCATGAAAGAGTTTTATCAGGGTTTCTGGGATACGAATATGATATCTGACTACTGTTGGTCTCTGATACGTCATTTTCCAAAGTCTACACATCAGAGAAGAGCTTTAAAACGAAGTTTTTTAGAACTTAATGATTAATTATTTTTTTAGTAAAGTTTTTCTTAGGAAATAATGTTTTTTTCTCCTTAATACCTACATAGCTAAAACTCAGAAACTAGAGTTGATTAAAATATACTAATTATATTTTTGAAAATAGCACATCATATGTAGTCAGCAACAGCTAAATTTTTTTCGGCAACAGATGTACTGTAAACTAGTGTAATTCAAAATTTAAAATTTTATATAAGTAGTACATATATTTTTATGTAAGCGAGCCAAATAAATGTAAAAAATATTTTTCAATTAGCAATATCATGAAAAATTTGTCGATTTCATTTAAAAGAGAAATAAAATCGGCATGTTTTGTGAATCGCGCATGTATACAAGTTTTATAAAATGTGAAAAAATCCACACCAGTAAAAAATAATAATCATTAGCATCTATCTTCGTAAATGTAATATTTCAAATTCTTATGAATTAACCGCTTTCGCGCGCTAAGCTAAAAGTGATTTTCAAAAATTGAAAAATCAAGAAACTTGTGCATTTTTTGAAAAATAATTCAATTATCTACTTTTGGGGCGCTTGGGACATTGGAAGATATGAATTTATTTAGAAAAAAACATGTGAACTAGTATAGATAAGAGGCATCTTTTGCATCTTTCGCCTATTCGATTATCCTCATCTAGATTTTTCGTGTTATGCTATTTTTCCCGTTGACGCTAAGGCAAAGTGATAAAATTAATCAGTAAAAATAGTTAAAAATGGAGCACTCAGAAAACCGGAGATTAAGAAAAGAGCTTTCTGTTAATATTTAAATATCAAAAATGATGATTGATTTTTTCTTGGAAAAAAAAATATCTTTGTAAAAGTAATCAAGCATGGAGAAGAATTTAAGTAAGGGTTCGTTCCATGAAAAATGTAGTTTACAGAAGGCTGGAAATAGTAATAAAAACATTCTGTTAATATTTAAACCTCAAATGTGCCCGAGAGGCTCTACCCTGTAAACGACAAATCGCGCCCGTCGACCTAAACGTTCAGAGTTTTCGTGGTTTTCTTACATTGGATTCCATTACGTAAATATGGGTGAGGTTCCTTTATAAAGGCCTCCAAGAAGGGCACCATCCTTAGCGCCTATATTGCTCCTATTGATAATTAATAAACTCAGACGTTATATACACAACTAACGAACTGTGAATATATAAATTTTTAAAATGTTGATTGATTTTACCTTAAAAAAAATGATGACAAAGAAGGCAAATGTATTATAGATGTGAGAAACAGAAAAATATGATAAAGGTTTCGGGATTTTGAAATCATTGTTTCGCAAAGCTTCGGGACAAAGTGTTTCTGAGCTCAGCTGATTTCCTACCAATATTTAAATAAATCATTAAACGGTAATATACACCGGGGCTAAACTTCTGGTGAATTTAGAGGCAAATTAAGCACTGCCTAACACAATACATGATACGAGATAAATGAAATACATTTATATCTGCGAATAAGTCTCCTAAAATGCCATGTGCAAATTCCTTTTCTTGTACATTCATATGGAAATTGTATTAATATTTGTGGTTTCAACTAATGCCAAAGTTTATAACATTTTAACTGTCATATGAAATGTTTTTATAGCTTAAGTTAAATAATACGAAAGATAGATAAAATATCAATTCTTATTTTTAATTTCCTGCACAAATAAACTGCTCTTATTATTGTTAGGAAAGTTATAATAATGATTTATTCACCCATTATAGTTTAGTGTATTACATTTCGTTTCAAATAGTTTTCTCCGATATTAATTATTCTTCTTCTTTTAAAAGCGAAAAACTCATTATATTAAATTAGGTATTTTTAAGATAAAATAGTAACTTTGGTTAATTTCAGAGCATATCATCTGTAAACATTTATTCCACTTGTTTTAATCTTAAACATTTTTAACGAATGTCTTTAAGAGTGTTTAATACTCCTTTATTCATACAGTTTCCTATTCAAGTTTGCAAGAATTTCTTCTTAAACTAACTTTCTAATTGGAAATCGATATGGGCATATCCTTTTAAAAATATATCTTACGCTAAGTAAATGTATGAAAGGGTTTATGAAGAATTCTGTTAAAAATTAAATAAATATTGAATATATTAATAAATTTGTAAGCATGTATTATAATGTTACAGGATAGTAAAAGCCTCTAAATCGATAAAAGTTTACGTTAGATTTTAGCGTAATCAAGAATTACCATTTATATTTTTACATTTATATAATGACTCAGTCATATATATGACAAAAGAAAATATTTTTAAGACATAGTTTATTTTTTCAACTAGTTTGCTAATTTTTAAAACATAGTTCGAAAGTGGAATATTATCACATTGGAAAATGTGCTCCGTATGCTGGGCAAGTTTCCCAGCCTACTAGAAATGTGCAGGGGCAAATTTTCCAACTATAATTTAAATGGAAAATGCAGGTTATAAAATTTACTTATTAATTATCAAATATTTTTAACATAAAAAGCAGTTTTAATGTGTTTTACATTTAAAAATGAAGGCTCAAAAATCTTCGTTCTCGGGATTGGATTATGTTTTCCTTTGCCTGTTTCATCCGATTTCTTTTGAAGTCTAACTTCTTTTAGATGAATCGTTATTTCCAATTTTAGTCAATTTTTCGCCGGAGAATCAGTCAATACAGAATAATGCCTATTTTTCTTTCCAAGCCTTGTTTTCCTTTTCAGCGCTACCTTCACAAAAATCCTAACGCTTTTTAATGTATCTTGAATGTAGAAAAACGTTTTCTTTATAAGTAACAGGGAAAGTATGTGTAAAATTTTGTAGACTTTTTTTTTCACTGGGAAGAGGTGGGGAGGCAGAAACGGCCTGCCTGAAAAGAAAGATACCATCAAATCAGAATCCGCAAATATTTTAGGAATCAGTGGGAAAATTCCCGTATGTTTAAAAATCACCATAATATTGACTAGTGTCAACAAAAGTCAATAAACTCTAATCACTGTTAATTTGCTTTTTGAGTTTCACATGCGATCTGGGTGTTGTACTTTATGACTACAAAGGCAAAATGGACTAATTAAATGAACCTATTTTTACAAATTATATTACAAGTTACTAGGAGATCCCTCAGAAGGTTTAGTCTGAGCGATATTGCTGAGAATACACATTTAATAACTTGCGATAAGTAAAGAAAATGAGATGTTATCTTTAATTGGTCATTCATTGTGATAAAATATGATGAAAATAAGCATATTGAATCATAGAATTACAAAATCTTATATATAAAGTTGCATATACTATTAAGAAAAGCAAACCATGCATGGATATAAAATTGGAAATATGCAAAATGTTAAAACTAATACAGAAAATAAAACATCAAATTTTCCTATAGTGGAAATATAGCTGTTTGAAATGATGTCATGAGCATAAACAGAAGCTTCGCACCGATTTGAGAAACTATAAATAACATAAAATATTATGTTTGAAGAGAATGGAGTGTATTTTATATGGTGTGAAATCCGTCCGAATAGTTTATAATGATGAATATCTGTTTTCCACGGATGCAATGAGGTTGTCGTTAAGAGTTAAGGAATCCTTTTTTAGGTGCGTTCGTAAATATGTAAATACGTAGCACCTATTGTTGTTGCTCAGTCCATCCGTCTGTCTGTCTGTCCGTCTATCTGTCCGCATATAACAACGCAAAAAGTACCCAACCGAATCGTTTGGAATTTTAAATACATAATTATAACATAATTTTGTCGAGTCATTTCAAATTTTATGAAAATCGGATGCATAGATCAATTACAGGGACAATCAAAAGGATTCCGTTACATTACGGTCAATAGGGAAAAAAGTTCAAAATGCATTTTAATCGTTTGAAATTTAAAGCATATAATTATTTCGTAATTTTTCGAGTAATTTCAAATGTTATGACAATCGGATGTATAGATCAATTACAGGGACAATCAAAAGGATTGCGTTACATTACGGTCAATGGAGAAAAAAGTTTCAGATGCATTTTAATCGTTTGAAATTTAAAACATATAATTATTACGTAATTTTGTCGAGTCATTTCAAATGTTATGAAAGACGGATGCATAGATCATTTACAGGGACAATCAAAAGTATTCCACTACGTTATGGTCAATTGGAAAATTTTTCAAATGCATTTTAATGATGTTACACTGATTCGAGCGTAATAGAATTGGCATGAATCTATCAAGTATATTTTAATATATGCATTCTGTTGTCATACAATCTGTGATGCAAAGAATTTTTATTATTAAATTACAGGGTCACACAAAAGTATTCCACTACATAATACTATACGGGGAAACATTGTTTGGGGCATGTTTTAATTATATTCAGCTATTTCACATTTTATGAATAAAAGATACGTTGTTGAGGTGTAATAAAAATTACTTCCTGCATATTTACAGAAACACAAAGATTTTGACTACTATACTGTATCCGAAGTACGCTCCACTATATCACCAAGATCTGAATATTTTTAAAACTTCGTTATCGTACGAACGCACCTCATTTGCTACGGTTCACGTGCAATTTCCAACTTGTTAAAAATTTGTCCTAAACGAGTACTTACATCTTATAAGTTACTGTGATGCCAAAGTTATAGATTCTGACCCCAACAGTATCCTAGAAATTGCAATATTCTCAATAAATTGGGTTTAAAACTTTTTCTAGAAAAAAAAATGTTTAATTTGTGAAATTAAATTGTCGAATGTTTTAGAAATCGTTCATAACGAGGATATTATATCTTGAAAATTGTCATTAAAAAAAAAAAAAAAAAAAAGATTTTAATTTTTTTGTCATATTAACATCAAAGAATTCTCAATTTTAGAACTTTTTTGCTCGTGCATTGATGGTGATTACTGTTCCTACGCAAAATATAGTATATTTTGCAGCAAAGATGGTTGCCAACATTTTTTGCCCACATTATTTTTTAAGTCGTCTAGGTACTCCCAATGATAACGAAAAACACACAAACGTTAATGCTTTACAGCATAGAAATGCAGAATCGAAAGCTATTTAACTCCCATTATATACACATAAATTATCTAATTAATGCTAACAGATGCATTTTTAAATATACATGGATCAATATAATGCTTCATTTTTCTTTTATTAGTATTTATTGGTATTCATTTTTCATTTAGTTGTATTATTCAGTAAAAAACTCACTTTCTGAAGCCAGAATTACATCAAACTTTTTATAAAAGCGCCAAAGTCCATATAACAGCGAAGCATTGTGAAGAGTATTAAATGCAAGGTAGTAAGACACTTAGCCAAACGCAGGTAATAAATCGCCAAATATTGCTCTTTTCGCCCTCTCTCGAAATGCATTTTTCCCGTACATTTAAAAAACGCGAATTTGAGTCATCTTATTTAAAATCCAAATAAATAAATAAGAGGAAGCAATAATAGCATAAGTCAAAACATTTTATTTCAGCATCAAGGAATTGTACCGTAATTACACAAGTGGAAAAAAATTTGCTTTTGGCCAAAAAACGTAGTCTTCACTAAATTTGAATCCGATTACAAAAATACCGTGATTAATTAAAATGTTATAGGCAGAGCTGCCAATTTCTCCGGCATTTTGGATACCGGTATTTTAATACAGAAAATGTTTTATTAAATTGGAACATTCTGCGGATTTAAAAAATAACTTTTCCTATAAGAAAATAATGCGATGCAATAAGCGGGGGCTTGGCATCTCTGTTTAGGAATATTTCGTAATCTACTTTTTAACCTTAAAAAAAGCAACGACCATTTTTCGGGTACAAAAAGTATTGCTAATTGCTCCATTTTGCACACAAGGTACCGATTTTAATATTGATACATCTATGGTGATAAATTTCCAATAATTTTTCAAATCCCATTTATTTCATGAAAAATATTAATCTTTTATTCATTTAGTTTAAAGAAAATGGTTTTAACTAATTTCATAATACTTTTGAAATATCACTTTTCATTGGCCATTTTTTTAAAACATTAAAAAATGGTTGTTGTTTTCAGTCAAATATAGACTTTGCTCTGTCCGCATTTTATTATTATTATTATTATTATTTATAAATGGTGGACAAATATTAATACGTAATCCATAACGTATATAATATATGACTCTTTTATTACATAAGTCACCTTTTTATCATCATAAAAATTATGTTTTCACTGATTTTTATTAACTCAATAGGAAAAAATTAGTGCTTTGAGCAATAGATGTCCGCATTTCATTTATTGATTTATTTTAACAAAATTCTTTGTATTTAGAAGAATTTTTATTTAAATAGGAAATCCAAATGCCGCTGTAAATTAAGAAGAAAGTTACAAAAAAAATTACAAAACGAGTAGACGCATACTATCAAATATGGATAAGCGACGAATCCAAAAAGACGTCGCATGAAATATCATCTTTTAAAGCAAAAAAACGAGGTCTGATTATCGAGCCTACTGATTACAAAATGTGCATTACATTAATAATAATAAAAAAAAAAAATTACTGCAAATATTCATTTTTTTTTCTTTTGTGCAATTTTGGCTTCGAAAGGTGCACTATGTTGCAAAAAGATATAAGCGGCTATGAAAACACACTTGATAAACGTTCATGCTCAGTTTTACAAATAAATATGGCACATATATGCCCTATACACACCGAGGTACCTAATTGGTGCCAAAATGGCGTCCAGTTGCCTAACATGGTTGTCATATAAATGTTATAATAAACTGTTTGTTCTAAAAATATTATCATTTATTGATTGTTATTTATTTATTTTTTTTAATAACAGAAAATGTTTCGTTTATTCCTTTTTTTTTTTCATTTTGAAATAAATAAATAACGTGTTATTATAGCATGCTATATGTATATGGTAATCAAAACGATATTTTCGCCTAATTGGCATAAAAAACTCGCCAAACCCGGTTCTTATATCTTTAGTATATTATCTCAAGTATTTTATTTACAGTGGCTCACAAAAGTGTTCGTACACTTAGGAATTTCAATGAAATAGTGCTCTATCCATTAATTAAAATTAATATTTTAGAATGGGTATTTAAAAGTAAGATATATGATTCATTTTTAACATAACTACATAAAATATTTTAAAAACAAAGCAAAACTTTATTTTTAAAAAATCATTAATCAAAAAATAACAAAAAAGTACCCCTCACAAAAGTCTTCGTACACTTTAAAAAAATCGCTGTATATTTGTAAATATTGTAATATTTCGCTAAAGTTGTACTTAATAGGATATTATTTAGCACCCACAACAATATTTTAAACACTTGGGAATAGATTTAATTAGTAATTTTGTAATTTTTTTCATGAAAGTTGATTTCTTCATCGAACATAACTGTTTTTACTTCGCTTTTCATTTCAATGATGTGTCTTCGTATTTTAACTTCCATTTATCTCCAAATATGTTTTACTGGGTTTAAATTCAGCAATTGAGGTGATATTTTTAGAGCTTGTGGACAATTATACAGACGCTAGAGGCGAACATTGAGAGCCATGTGCTTTGTAATCATTATCTTGATAAAAAACAAAGTTGTTTCAGTTGCCCATATTTTGGGCTGATAATTTTAAATTGCCTTTTAAAATATTTGAACAAAGATCGTGATTTATTATGCTATCAATATATACCAAATTACCCAATCTTGAGGCTGCTATGCACCCTCACACAAGGACAACTCCACTGCCATGCTTAACTGTTCCAACTAAGTTCTTTGAATTAAGATCTTATTTTTTTTTCTCCATACTATTATGCCCTCATTGTAACCAAGAATGGCATACTAGTTTAGATCTGTAAATAAAACATTATTCCAATACCATTCGGGTTTATTTATCATTGGTTTTGCTAAAAAAAAGCCTCTGTTTTTCGCCCTAACAAAAATATTTCTACAGGCAGAATGCCTATATAATGCAACTGAGCTTACCACTCGCCGAACAGTTTCAGGTGGGAATGAGGCAGAAATTGTTTCATTAAATTCTTTAGCAACTTTTATAGCACTTAAATGCTGATTTTTTACGACTTTTCTAATTGTAAGTATTTGATCTCATTGCGTTAATAAAGAATGAGGAACTTTTCATACCTAGTTTTCAATCCATTTATTTTCTATAAACCCTTTTATCGCATAATTTACCGTAGAATGGAATAAATTAACTAACTTTGCAATACTTTGAATTGATTTACTACTATTATGAAGAAAAATAACTAATTTCGAACGTTATTAGTCTTGACATTATGACTACAAACCATTTTATAATTAATAAATAGAATATTACGGACCAATTCTTCAAAGTATAAAGCCAAGAAATTTTTTAAATGTCACCACAAAGCAAAAATAAAAATAAAGCGACAGTGAATATTTTTAATAATGAATTTATCCGAAAATGTTTCTGTGTACGAAGACTTTTGTGGCGTGTTCTTTCTGTGGTATCTTTCGTTTTTATTTTTAGATTAAAAAAAATCTCTTAATGTTAAACAAAAAGGTTGTGTGTTATTTAGAATAATTTGGAGATAGTATAAAGAAATTTCTGGACTTCATATATGAATTTAATTTCAGGAAAATTTCTTTTTAGTACAAATCTTTAAAGTGTACGAACACTTTTGTGAGCCACTGTATGTATACTATAATTGTTTTTACATACCACTTATTTCTTCTTGTATATAAAAATAGGTAAGTGGCTCCTTTATGCAGTATAAATTGTAAAAATCTTTAAAAAATAACCCCCGATGCCCAGAGCCGTAGCTAGAAGTGAACAATAAGGGGGGGGGGGGCTCAAAAGAATGTAGAGAAAGGGGGGGCTCATAATTTTTTTCTCTCTCTTTGACACAGAAAGATAAATTAGTGCATATTCACATTGTAGGTACTCTGTTTCTTATTAAACTTTTACAATAACTTCATTTTATGCTAAGAAAAGTATATGATGATGAAAGTTTTGAGTATAAAACTGGTACAAAATTAAATATCATGTTTGCTTCATATGTACAAATAGGATGAGGGAGTATTGAAACACTTATTTTAGATACAATTTAGTATTTCTGCAAAACTGTGAAAAGGTCTCAAAACTAAATTAGATTTTTGAGTAGTATTTCATTTAAATTTTCGGAACAGAAATTCATTGAGTGACCTTGGAATCTTTTAAAGGGGGGGGGGGGCTCACAATATTTTAGGGGGGATGACACGCCCATAGAGCCCCCTTAGCTACGGTCCTCCATTGCCCCTTTTTGGATCGAATTAAAAAGGGGAATAGAAAATGTTTTGTTTATTTCTTTTTTTTTTCATTTTGAAATAAATAAATAACGTGTTATTAGAGCATGCTATATGTATCTGGCGATCAAAACGATGTTTTCGCCTAATTGGCATAAAAGATCTCGCCAAACCCGGTGCTTGTATCTCTAATATATTATCTCAAGTATTTTATTTATGTATACTATAATTGTTTTTACATACCACTTACTTCTTCTTGTATATAAAAATATGTAAGTGGCTTCTTTATGCAGTGTAAATTGTATAAAACTTTAAAAAATAACCCCCGTTGCCCCTTTTTCGATCGAATTAAAAAAAAAATCAATGTCTAATTCCAGTATTGCTCTCAGGTATGTATACATATTCCAAGTTGTATACCAACAGGAAATGGATGAAAAATGGGAAAAGATGTCACATATGCACCAAGGTACATAATTGGCGTCAAAATGGCATTATTTTACCTGAGAAGGTAACCCGGCTTTATTTATTTATTATTTGTTTATTTACTCATAAAATGTTTATTTACTTTCATTTTCTTTTTTTAATTATATAAAATATTTGTTTTTATAGTTATTAATTATTATTATTATTTTATTTACTGTGAGTTCTTTTTGAAAATAGAAATAATTTAAAAATGTGTATGTAAGCGTTATTTGAAAACGGAGTTTTCGCCAAATGGGCTTTGAAAAAAATTGCGCCAAATCTGATGCGTGTGTGGCATCAGTGCCAAAAAATTAATGACCAGAATTGACTTCCACACACAAACGAAATATAAGTTGAAAGAAAACATGCACTGAAAATAAATATAAAGAAAAAATGATGTCATAAAAGAAACTTTTTATTTAAAAACGTTATTGTTTCTAATTTTCACACGCGAAATATATAAAATATTCTTTTAGGATCAAAAAATGCTAGTAAGAGATTATCACAAAATCTCAATATCAAAGTTTTTATGACATTTTTTTTACTATAAAAAATAGCAGTTTTATTTTCCTGCATGATTAATTTTTAAAATGTTTTTTTGCATTCAATATTTCTGAGTGCGTAAATGATTACTATTATTCCATATATAATTGCATATATATTCCATACATATTCCATTGCATTAATATATATTCCATATATTATTCCATATATAATATTATTATGATTACTATTATTACTATTACTCCATGTACTGATTCGTACGAAAATATCCAGCCGCTGAAAATCACGCACACCAAATTTCTGTGACGTATGCAAATAAATTGTGCTTTTTTATCAGTTTTTTAATATAACTTTTAAACTATTTGGAATTAATTTTTAAAAGTAGGTGCATTCACCAGATTACCTTCATAGGTACCTTCTGGTACAAACAGAATCGAAATCCAACAAGTACTTTTTGAGATTTGCTTGACGAAAGAATTTTTTTAACTTTTAATATCGTTACGTACTCTGAGTATAAGACTTCGCTACGCTCAGACAACTAGGACTTCCCTTAGAGGGATTAGTCTGAGCGATATTGCTGAGAATACACATTTAATAACTTGCGATAAGCAAAGAAAATGAGATGTTACCTTTAATTGGTCATTCATTGTGATAAAATATAATGATGAAAATAAGCATATCGAATCGTAGAACTACAAAATCTTGTTGCATATACTATTTTTATAAAAGAAAAGCAAACCATGCATGGATATAAAATTGGAAATATGCAAAATGTTAAAAGTAATACAGAAAATAAAACACCAAATTTTCCTATATTAGAAATATAGCTCTTTGAAATGATGTCATGAGCATAAACAGAAGCTTTGCACTGATTTGAGAAACTATAAATAACATAAACTATTATATTTGAAGAGAATGGAGTGCATTTTATATGGTGTGAAATCCGTCCAAATAGTTTGTAATGTTGAATATCTGTTTTCCACGGATGCAATGAGGTTGTCGATAAGAGTTAAGGAATCCTTTTTTAAAAATTTGTCCTAAAGGAGCACTTTCATCTTATAAGTTACTGTGATGCCAAAGTTATAGTTTCTGACCCCAACAGTATCCTAGAAATTGCAATATTCTCAATAAATTGGGTTTAAAACTTTTTCTAGAAAAAAAATGTTTAATTTGTGAAATTAAATTGTCGAATGTTTTAGAAATCGTTCATAACGAGAATATTATATCTTAAAAGTTGCCAGCAAAAGATTTTAAATTTTTAGTCATATCAACATCAAAGAATTCTCAATTTTAGAACTTTTTTTGCTCGTGCATTGATGGTGATTATTGTTCCTACGCAAAATATAGTATATTTTGCAGCAAAGATGGTTACCAACATTTCTTGCCCACATTATTTTTTAAATCGGCTAGGTACTCCCAATGCTAACGAAAAACACACAAACGTTAATGCTTTATAGCATAGAAATACAGAATCAAAATCTTTATATTTCCTATTATATACACGACATAAACTATCTAATTAGTGCTAGCAGAGGAATTTTTAAACATACATAGATCAATATAATGCTTCATTTTTCTTTTATTAGTATTTCTTAGTATTCATTTTTCATTTATTTGTATTATTCAGTAAAAAACTCACTTTCTTAAGCCCGAATTACGTCAAACTTTTTATAAAAGCGCCTAAGTCCATATAAAAGCGAAGTATTGTGAAGAGTATTAAATACAAGGTAGTAAGACACTTAGCCAAACGAAGGTAATAAATCGCCAAATATTGTCCTTTCCGCCCTCTCTCGAAATGCATTTTTTTTTTCGTATATTTAAAAAACACGATTTTGAGTCATCTTATTTAAAATTCAAATAAATAAATGAGAGGAAGCAATAATGGCATAAGTCAAAACATTCATAACAGCGTTAGAATTCCTAAAAAAAAAGTCACTGGTCCCAAGGACCAGTAAGCATGAGAATTTACTGGTCCGCAGACTTCATCACTGGTCTGCTACATAAAATTCTGTTAAATAATTTTAACACTTAGAGTGGCCTCTCCCCCCCCCCCCCCAACCTCCCTGGAAAAGAAACCAATCTTACTTTGCATGTATCCAAAATTTTCATCATAATAAAATGTAAAATTATAATTTGCTAAAAATTAAATAAACAGTACGTAAAGAAAAACTATCAAATTATTAATTAGATATTTTACTTGCCATTACTTATTCAACTGACTAAGGTTTAATGCACATTTTTTTAAATTTTTCTCCAGAATTTAGCCAGAGTGGTGGAATTGTATTAGCTAGTGTCAGTGATGCAGCTGGACTTGAAAAATTCTGGGTCCCTTTTCTACAGAAGCGGGTCCCCACTAATAATAAGTCATATTTTTCGACGCAAAAATTGAACTTGTTCATTTCCACAAGAAAAATAAAATGCAATAATTGTTTTAATAATAATAAATAATTAAAATCAACAATAATTTAAGAGAAATTTTCTGTACTTTTTAAAGAATAAATGTTCAAGATACAAATTTAATTATAAAATAATGCTTATTTGAGTGTAGAAGATAACAAGTATCACTATTGTCTGCCCCATTTTAAAATGGGACAAGACAGGTTTACTGAAAAAGACATTTTTGCTGAAAAAAGGGATATTTTTGTTGAGTAAATGGTACATACTCAAATGATGCTTAATGAAATGGTGCTTTCAGGAGTCGCATTCACTCAGAAAGATTTGGAGCGAAAAAAAAAACTTGGGAAGCAGAAAAATCAGTTTTTTGGAGCAGCAACAACAATTCTGAAGCAGGAAAATTAGTTTTTAAAACAGAAAAATTCTCTCCCGGCTGCACTTATTTATTTTTTTTTTCGTGTTTTTTTGTCGAAATTTCCGTTTTTCGCGTTATTTTCGCGAAATCTTTTGTTGTTTGGGGATTTATTGACGAAATATACCGTTTTTCGCGATATTTTTTGACAAAATTTGCCGTTTTATCGTGATTTTTGGACGAAATTTGCCGCTTTTTCGCGATATTTTGAAGAAATCTGTCGTTTTTTCGGGTTTCAGGATGAAATTATTCATTTTTTCGCGAATTTTTTGATGATATTTGCCGGGAATCAGCCGTTATTTAGCGATTTTTTTAACAAAATTTGTCACTTTTTGCGATTTTTTGACAAATTTTGCCGTTTTATCGCTATTTTCGGACAAAACTACGTTTTTTCACGATTTTTTGAAGAAATCTGTCTTTTTTCGCAATTTTTTGAAAAAATCTGCCGTTTTTCATGATTTTTTTGACAAAATTTGCCCTTTTATCGCTATTTTGGGCGAAATTTGCCGTTTTTTCGCGATCTTTTGAAGAAATCTGCCTTTTTTTCGGGTTTTGGAATGAAATTAGCCATTTTATCGAGAATTGTTTGACAAAATTTGCCAGAAATTAGTCGTTTTCGCGATTTTTTAACGAAATTTGCCGTTTTTTCGCGATCCTTTAACGAAATTACGTGTCTTGTGGGACGCGTAAGAGCTATTTTTTGCGTAATTTACGCGTTATAGCGCATCCGCGGCATCGCTGATTAATAAAAAAAAAAATCTTATGTGCGATCGGTTGCGGTTTTCTCAGGGCCTGAAGAAAGGCACTGGTCCTGCGGACCACTTAATTTTTCAAATTAGTGGTCCGATTGAATTATCGGTGGTCTCGGACCAGCGGACCACCAAGGATTTCGAACGCTGCATAAGTCAACATCAAGGAATTGTATCGTAGTTACACATGTGGAAAAAAGCTGCTTTTGGCCAAAAAACGTTGTCTTTACTAAATTTGAATCCGATTAAAAAAAGTACCGTGATTAATTAAAAGTTATAGGCAGAGCTGCCAAGTCTCCGGCATTTTGGGTACCGGTATTTTAATACAGAAAATGTTTTATTAAATTGGAACATTCTGCGGATTTAAAAAATAACTTTTCCTATAAGAAAATTCTGCTATGCAATAAGCGAGGGTTTGACATCTCTGTATAAGAATATTTCGTAATCTACTTTTTAACCTTAAAAAAAGCAACGACCATTTTTCGGGTACAAAAAGTATTGCTAATTGTTCCATTTTGCATACAAGGTACTGATTGTAATATTGATACATCTATGGTGATAAATTTCCAATAATTTTTCAAATCCCATTTATTTCATTAAAAATATAAATCTTTTATTCATTTAGTTTAAAATAAATGGTTTTTAACTAATTTCATAATACTTTTGAAATATCACTTTTCATTGGCCATTTTTTAAATCATTTAGAAAGTGGTTGTTGTTTTCAGTCAAATATAGACTTTGGTCTGTCCACATTTTATTTTATTATTATTATTATTTATAAATGGTGGAGAAATATTTATACTTAATCCATAACGTACATAATATATGACTCTGTTATTACATAAGTCACCTTTTTATTATCATAAATATTATGTTTTTACTGATTTTTATTAACTCAATAGGAAAAATTTTGTGTTTTGAGCAATAGATGTCCGCATTTCCTTTATTTATTTATTTCAACAAAATTCTTTGTATTTAGAAGAATTTTTATTTAAATAGGAAATGCAGATGTCGCTGTTACTAAAGAAGAAAGTTACAAAAAAGGGTACAAAACGAGTAGACACATACTATAAAATATGGAAAAACGACGAATCCCAAAAAGACGTCGTATGAAATATCATCTTTTAAAGCAAAAAAACGAGGTCTGATTATCGAGCATACTGATTACAAAAATGTGCATTACATTAAAAAAAAAATGCTGCAAATATTGATTATTTTTTCTTTTGTGCAGTTTTGGCTTCGAAAGGTGCGCTATGTTGCAAAAAGATATAAGCGCCTATGAAAACACACCTGGTAAACGTTCATGCTCCGTTTTACAAATAAATATGGCACATATATGCCCTATATACACCGAGGTACCTAATTGGTGCCAAAATGGCGTTTAGTTGCCTAACATGGTGGTTATCATATAAATGTTATAATAAATTGTTTGTTCTAAAATTATTATCATTTATTGATTGTTATATCTTTTTTAATAACAGAAAATGTTTCGTTTATTCCTTTTTTTTTCATTTTGAAATAAATAAATAACGTGTTGTTATAGCATGCTATATGCATCTGGTAATCAAAACGATGTTTTCGCCTAATTGGCATAAAAAATCTCGCCAACCCCGGTGCTTATATCTCTAGTATATTATCTCAAGTATTTTATTTATGTATACTATAATTGTTTTTACATACCACTTACATCTTCTGGTATATAGAAATAGGTAAGTGGCTCCTTTATGCAGTATAAATTGTATAAAACTTTAAAAAATAGCCCCGTTGCCCCTTTTCGGATCGAATTAAAAAAAATCAATGTCTAATTCCAGTATTGCTCCCAGGTATGCATACATACTCCATATTTCAAAGTTGTATGCCAACAGGAAACGGATAAAAAATGGGAAAAGATGTCACATATGCACCAGGGTACATAATAGGCGTGAAAGTGGCATTATTTTACTTGTGATGGTAACCCGGCTTTATTTATTTATTATTTGTTTATTTACTCATAAAATGTTTACTTACTTTCACTTCCTTCTTTTAATTATATAAAATATTTCTTTTTATAGTTATTAATTATTATTATTATTTTATTTACTGTAAGTTCTTTTTGAAAACAGAAAATAATTTAAAAATGTGTATGTAAGCGTTATTTGAAAAGGGAGTTTTCGCCAAATGGGCTTTGAAAAAAATTGCGCCAAATCTGATGCGCTTGTGGTATTCATGCCGAAAAATTAGTGACCAGAATTGACTTCCATACACAAACAAAATATAAGTTAAAAGAAAACGTGCAATGAAAATAAATATAAAGGGAAAATGATGTCATAAAAGAAACTTTTTAATTAAAAACGTAATTGTTTCTAATTTTCACACGCGAAATATGTAAAACATTCTTTTAGCGATCAAAAAGTGCTGTTAAGAGATTATCACAAAATCTCAAAATCAAAGTTTTTATGACATTTTTTAATATAAAAAATAACAGTTTTATTTTCCTGCATGATTAAATTTTAAAATGTTTTAATTGCATTCAATATTGAATTCAATATCGAAAATGATTACTATTTACTCCATGTACTGATTCGGTTATCTACGAAAATGTCCAGCCGGTGAAAATCACGCTCACCAAATTTCTGTGACGTATGCACATAAATTGTGCTTTTTTATCAGTTTTTTTAATATAACTTTTAAACTATTTGGAATTAATTTTTAAAAGTAGGTGCATTCACCAGATTACCTTCATAGGTACCTATTGGTACAAACAGAATCAAAATTCGACGAGTACTTTTTGAGATTTGCTTGACGAAAGAATTTTTTTGAATTTTAATATCGTTACGTATCTCTGAGTATAAAGACTTCGCTTCGCTCAGACAATTACAATGTTTTATGTATTAATAGTTTTCGTGAAATGATTAAATGATCAAACAAGTTCGCAGTATATGTTGTTATTTGACTGATTTTATAACACAGCAAATATACTTTTATACAATAAGATTAGCTCACATAAGAGGGAGCACGTTTTTGTATCAAAAAACATGTTGAAAAACATGATCCGCATGTTGTTGGAAAATCTGCCCGTCACCATCTTTCAACTATTACACTAACTGGACAAATAATGATGTAAGTTATTTTCAAAACTAATGCATAATTACGAGAAAAAAAATACCCTTTTTTAGTGCATAAAATGTCAGAACAATAAGATGAGCGCTAGTTGCCGAAACGTCAGTGAAGGCTTACTTTGGAGACACGAAATTTTTTTGTGTCTGTCTGTCCGTCTGTCAGTCAGTCTGTCTGTTCCGCGATAACTTCCGTAAAAAGCATCCGATTGGCTTGAAATTAAGTGGGTATGTTAGTGAGGTAATGGGATTAAGCTGTATAGTTTTTTGTAAGATTTGGTTCATTCGTCCGAAAAATATAGAATATTTTATTTTGCGCAATAATGCTTTTCTATGGCAAATCCAATGATTTCCATTTTTTTTTCTTGAGAGAAAATGTCACATTATGATAAATGGATGCCGAAATTTACCGGTTAAATTAATCGTATTGTTTTGAAATTTTGTCTATTCATTTGTCAGATTTTTAAAATTATTACTGTAAATTTTGGAGGTTTTTTATAAATGTATTCCAATAATATAAACGAATTTGTTTTAGAGACTTCCTTATTTCAAATGTTTTTATTTCATTTTCTTTATTTTCTATTAATGGTTGCTAAGAAACTATTCATCCTAATCCTTATCTATATAATAAAGGCCAAACGTATCTGTGCGTAACGCATACGTCATGTTTTGAATGGCAACACTTTCCGATGAAATTTCGGTTTTGCAATTTTCGCTATTGTAAATTTTTCAACTTCTAGACATTGCACGTTTTCAATCTTTATACCATCGTTTAGAGAAAAAAAATTCACTTTTAAATGCCGTTTGTTAGAAAACTGTATCTCAATTTGTTTTTGAGATATTAATTTTTTTGTAGTTTTTGGTTCAATTTCTCTAACGGTGGCAACTTGAGTATCACATTTATGTGGGAAAAAGACAAAAAATAGCCACAGAGCAAAAAAGAAAAAAAAATAGAGATGCAGTTTAGTGGCTGGAGGTGACGTCAAAAATGTAACTCTAAAATTCGCTGCGTTCCATCAAACACAACGGCGTGTTTTCACAAAAAAAAAAACTTTTAGCGATGCAATTTTAATTCATAATACAATGAAATGCTATTTCATAATGCTAAAATATATTCAGATCTTTTTCATTTAGAGAAAAAATGATGTTAAAAAATTCGGTCTCTGTTCCATGTGATTGTTTTGTTTGGGCCGAATGAGAGACTTATATTTGAAGAATAACATCCATCAAACCGTTTTAATCGCATACTGCACATCCATCTATCTCTTTCCTCCATGGAAAATAACAGATCACTGTATATTTTAGTTGTCATTTTTTCATAGCAACTGAAAAAAATAGTAATTAAAAACCTGTTATGTCAATATATCGTCGGCTGTAAAACCCGGTGGATGTTGTTGGTTTTATTTCGTTTTTATCTATGAATTTAGTGACTTTTAGTTAGTTGTAAACTTACTTTACAAAAGATACATCAATTAATCTTTACAAAAATGCATTTTAAAGAATATCTGGGTGTCATATTTTCTTAGTTGTTTTTAAAAACTGAATGCAATTTTATTCTTTGGCGAAATCTTTGGCTAATAACTGCTATCTTGCGTCTAATACACAGGGCCGTAGTGAACAATAGGGAGGGCTCAAGAGAATGTAGGGGCCTCACAGTTTTTTTTTCTCTCTCTCTCTGACGCAGAAAGATAAATTAGTGCATATTCATATTGTAGGTACTCTGTTTCTTATTAAACAGTTAAAATAACTTCATTTTATGCTTAGAAAAGTATATGATGATGAAGTTTTGAGAGTATAACTGGTGCAAAATAGCCCATCATGTTAGCTTCATATGTACAAATAGGATGAGGGAGTGTGAAACACTTAATTTAGATACAATTTAGTAACTCTGCAAAACTGTGAAAAGGTTTCAAAACTAAATTAGATTTTTAAACAATATTTCATTTGAATTTTTGGAACAGAAATTCATTGAGTGACCTTGGAATCTTTTCCAGGGGGGGGGGGGTTCAAAATATTTTAGGGGGGGTGAGTCGCCCATAGCGCCCCCTTAGCTACGGCCCCGCTAATACGGAAGTACCGATAATTTTTAAAGCTGTATATGATTACATAAATAATATGTTTCATATAAAATTGCTATTTGGAATTAGTTGGCAGTTTAAAAAGCCTATTACGCAAAAAAAATTTATTAGACTTTCCAATTTTAAATTTAAAAAAAGTTTTCACCTTTACTTTGTGACCCGGGAACCCCGGGTTCGGTGTACTAGTTTTAATAATGTTATAAATTTGAATGCGTGTAATTATTGAAAGCGAAAATTTAAATGAAGTCAACGTTAAAACTGATGAATTAATGTCTTTGTATCTTTGTGTATAACTATAACATAGCCCAGAAAAGAACACAGGCTATGTTTTATTGATTTTATTCGCATATTTTCCTTAATAATTCAAAAATTCCTTCTTTTTCATGCAGTATCAATAGCGATCTTTTAGATAAAATTTAACCAATTTCTTTTATCGTTGCCAAAAAAAAATCAAAAGCTGGAATAATTTGTCAACGGCAATAAGTTTCAATTGAGCAAGTTCCATTCGAAAAATTAAACTAAGAAAAAATAAATATGACGTCAGAATTAAAATAAAAATAAATATAGTAATTTGTTAAATATTAAACACGGAAATTTGTTTCGTTAATAAGAATTTTTCAAAAAAAATGGAGGCATAATTAGAAGTAAAAGAAATAAAAAAAAAATTATATTTTTAACAAATATTTCACCTGATAAAATTTGACGTCATAATTGAAATAAAACAGGTATTTTATAGTAGTCGTTAAAAATGAAAAAAGAAACATGGATAGCAATAACTCATGAATAATGACGTCATTGTCGAAACTTCAGTGAAGGCTTATTTTGGCGACACAAAATTTATTGTTTTACCTCTGTCAGTCTGTTCTGTCTGTCTGGCTGCGATATCTGCCACAAAATGCAATCAAAACTTCTTTTTTTCTTAAACAAAATTGTAAAACCCTAGATTACTGCACTGTAAAAAAAAAAAATCAAGAGGTTACTAAAAATTTTTTAGTAAATTTGTATTCCACAGAATTTTTTAGTAACCATTACAAACTTTTTTTTTTGCAAGTGAAACAAGCATTTCTTTTGTAAACTGAACAAAAGAATATTTTGTATAACTAACTTAAAATTTTTTAGTATGAGCCGCCAAGCAAATTTTAGTAATAGCCCCAAAATTATTTTTAATAACAATTACGTGCGTCCGAAGGGCAGGAGCTTCCTTCGAGCTGCATTTGTCCTATCCAGACTTCTGAAGTGATAGATTTTCGGCAAAAACGCAATAGATGGCAGCACCAAAGATTGCGACCAGCTCCAACAGGAAATTCATAACTCCTTTATTATAGAGTACTTACACTACATACATTCAGGGCGTACTTGGCGCTGTCCAGTATTGAACCCGGGACCTTTTAGCCTGGAGTCCGTTACTATAACCACTATGCTATCGAGGTCACGCCAAATGAGTTTTAGTAATAGCTATTAAAAATAAAAAATTATTAACTCTATTCGTTGCTAACATTTTTCTAGTAATTCTTACAGATTTTCTAGTAACCGACTAAGATTACTAAACATTTTTTAGTAATTACAAGGATTACTAAAGTTTTTTTAGTAGATCGACCCCTTTTTTTTACAGTGTGAGTTTACACTTTCAAAAGTTCCTGTACATTAGATTTAGGTGTGGACAGGTATGTAGAAGTATGAGGATAATGAAAAATGCTTATTAAAACTGTTACTTATCCTTATAAATCAAAAGGTATAAAGAAATACAAGATATACGATAACCATTAGCAAATTGATAGAAAGTTACAAATTTAAGTTTAATGAGACTACGGGGGAGACCCCTGAAGAAATCTACTATGTTATAATAAAAAAAGAAAAATAATAGATCATGAAAAATTGAGAATATCCTAACATAACTAAATCTTTAATTTGACGCTTTCGTTGGCTGAAAACTTCTTATTCTTATTTTATTCTTATAAATAATTACGTAATTCGAAAATTTTAAATTACAGTTTCCAGGAAGTTGAATATTACCCAAAATGTGTTTTAAAAAAGAAATGATGTGAAAAGCTGACGTTGAGGCTCTTGATCTGCAGATTTACTAGTAGTTTTTTCCTTTGAATAAAAACCTGGAATTTTAATCTGCGTTGGAAAAAAAGCGGATCTGAAGACTAAATGACAGCAGCTAAAACTATGACTTTTGTAAATAAAGTGTATAACATTGCAACTTCAGCTAATTCATCCGATGGCATCATACAGCGAATCATTTAAAAAATGAAGCAAGTTTAAAAACCTGTCCCGATAGAAAATGTACCCCGGATTCCCTTTCTTCTAATTCAAAATATTTTCCAGGTAGTATTTGAACTATTTCTCATAATATGAAAACGATCAATAAAATGCAGCTTTTTTAAGTAGGAGAGAGCATCTACTAGACTATAACTTTTGTAGATGCTATGTATAATGTTACCAGTTCTGCCAGTTCATCTGCCGGCATCATATAGTGACTCATTTAGAAAAAAAAGTAAGTTGGGAAACCTGTCCCTATGGAAAGTGCGTCACGGATTCTCTTACTTCTCCTTCAAAATATTTTCCAGATAGTATTTGTACTATTTCGCATAATATGAAAACGATCAATAAAAGCATCATTGAAAAAAGTAGCTCTTTTAAGTAAAAGACGGCATCTACCAGACTATAGCTTTTGTAGATGCTGTGTATAATGTTACCAGTTCTGCCAGTTCAACCGCTGTCATCATATAGGGACTCATTTAAAAAATAAAAAGAGTTTGAAAACCTGTCCTATGGAAAGTGTGCAAAAGTTTTTCTTTCTTCTTCTTCAAAATATTTTCCAGATAGTATTTGAACTAAGCAGCATTGAAAAAAGGCAACTCTTTTAATTAAAAGACGGCAGCTGTGTACAATGTTCCAATTCAGCCAGTTAATCTGCTGTCATGATATAAAGACTTATTTAAAAAATAAAGCGAGTTGGAAAACATTTACTTATGGAAAATGTTCCCCGGATTTCTTTCTTTCTCCTTCGAATAATTTTCCAGATAGTATTTGAACTATTTCTCATAATATCAAACCGATCAATAAAAGCAAAATTTAAAAAAACAGCTCTTTTAAGTAATGGACAGCAGCTACTAGACTAAAACATTTGCAGATTGTCTGTACAATGTTGCCAGTTCAGCCAGTTCATCCGCTGGCATCATAAAGCGACATTTAAAAAATAAAGCGAGTTAGAAAACCTGTTCCTATAGAACGTGTGCAACAGTTTCCTTTCCTTCTCCTTCGAAATATTTTTCATATAGTATTTGAACTATTTCTCATAATATGAAAATATCAATAAAAGCAGAATTGAAACAAAAGCAGCTCTTTTAACTAAAGGACGGCAACTGTTAGACTATAAGTTTTGTAAATGGTGTGTACAGTGTTACCAGTTCAGCCAGTTTATCCGCTCGCATCATATAGCGATTCAATTTTAAAAATTAAAGAAAGTTGGAAAACCTGTCCCTTTGGAAAGTGTGCAACAGTTTCCCTTCCTTCTCCTTCGAAATATTTTTCATATGGTATTTGAACTATTTCTCATAATATGAAAACGATCAATAAAAGCAGCATTGAAAAACAGAACTTTTAACTGAAGGACAACAGCTACTAGACTATAGCTTTTGTAGATGGTGTGTAAAATGTTGCCCGTTTAGCCAGCTTATCCTCTGGCATCATATAGCGACTCATTTAAAAAAAGTTTTGAGTTGGGAAACCTGTCTGTAAGGTAAATTTTGGACAGTTTCCCTTCTTTCTTCGTTGAAATATTTTCCAGCTAATATTTCAACAATATAAGAAAGCGATCAATAAAAGGATGTAACTGAAATACAAACAAGATACAGCAAAAAAAGAATGAAAATTATGTCAACAGAATACTCCTTCACGCTTATAAAGTATTCACCTAAAGAACAATTTTTATTGCTGTATGTGAACAAATATAAAACAAATGTCGTAATAGTATGCGACAGTTTCCCTTCCTTCTCCTTCGAAATATTTTTCATATGGTATTTGAACTATTTCTCATAATATGAAAACGATCAATAAAAGCAGCATTGAAAAACAGAACTTTTAACTGAAGGACAACAGCTACTAGACTATAGCTTTTGTAGATGGTGTGTAAAATGTTGCCCGTTTAGCCAGCTTATCCTCTGGCATCATATAGCGACTCATTTAAAAAAAGTTTTGAGTTGGGAAACCTGTCTGTAAGGTAAATTTTGGACAGTTTCCCTTCTTTCTTCGTTGAAATATTTTCCAGCTAATATTTCAACAATATAAGAAAGCGATCAATAAAAGGATGTAACTGAAATACAAACAAGATACAACAAAAAAAGAATGAAAATTATGTCAACAGAATACTCCTTCACGCTTATAAAGTATTCACCTAAAGAACAATTTTTATTGCTGTATGTGAACAAATATAAAACAAATGTCGTAATAGTATTTATTTACTTCTCAGCTAAACCAGTGAAAATATTTGGTTTTTATTGTTTTCATTATTTCGTAACTTTCAGAAAGTAGATGGATATATATGTATATTTTATTACTGTAACCTATTAATTTATTGTTGTCTTTCTTAAAAGAGCAGCTTACGCTAAAAATTTGTCTCCAGATATCCTTAAAATGTTTAATTTACATCTTTCACTTTAAAATATTTTTTATGAATGTCTTTAAAAGTAAGTCATTGATACTTATTCATACAGTTACATATTTCAATATTTCTAAAACTTGAATACATAACTTATTATTTTATTTTAAATTGATATCGATATGTACTTTGTTCATAATATACTATTAACTTTCTGAACAATCCAAACAGACATACGGAACATGTATTTTAAAATTCTATTACAACCACAAAATATTGGAAAACTAGTATATAACCCCGTCAAAAATGACAGAATTTACACTTGCATTTCATCTTTTTAATGCTTCATACAAACAAACAGAATGCAGATTTTATTTTTGAAGAGTTTGTATTGTAAGAAAACACATTTTAAAAATAGCAATAAATTTTTACAAATACAAATGATTTTTTTTTTTTACTTAGTTTTTGAACAAATTTTAATTTCAAAACAAAGAACACTATTTATTACAATAATAATTGGCAAAATAAAACTCAATTTCTGAAGATTTCACAAAACATTTAAATTAAATATTGAAGTTTTTTAAATTTTAAAATACATTCTTTATTATGATTCGGCAGCGATTTTAGTCGTGGGTATGTGATAGATTCTTAGTTCGATGCTTTTAGGCATCGATTATGAAGCTTTGGTTTTTTTTTTTTTTTTTTAGTTTTGGTGCCATCTATACGCAGTTAATATACACAAAACAACTTTTTAAAAAAAAAAATCGTAGTTTCTTATAGAAAATACTGCTATTTTCTATAGTAGGAGGCATTGATTTAAATCAAAATCATTTTTTAAAAACTTCAGCTTGCAACTTTAAAAATTCAATCCGTAAGTTATGAAAACCAAAATTATTATTATTGTTTCTTTTGTAAAATTTTAAATTAAATCTACCAGTTTTTAAAGCTTAGATTATATCCATTCGAAATTTGCTTACATTGTAAACGAAATTTGTATTTTTTATCAAATGCCATTTAAATGTAAGGAATATATATTATCATAAACTAAATAAAAATCATCAAATTTTAATTTAAGAGCAATTTTGATTTATTTGCATGCATTGCATCCAAGCAGATAAAGTTTTAATTTAAGACTATGTGAAAAAATAATTTTCAGTTATATTAATGCAGTCATGATGATATCTTATATATCCATAACAACTTGAAGAAAAAAAGGGCTTATTTATTTAAATAGAAAACAAAATTTTTAAAAATTAACCGGATAAATGCTAGCATTTAAAAAAAATAATAAAACTAAATTTAAATTCATCTAAAACTAAATTTATATATTTTTATTTTATATTCCCAAAAAGGCTTCTAAAATAGTTCATAGATGGCAGCACTAAAGTTGTGAGAGACGGTGCTAGAGTGATGAATAAAATACGATCGTACTCAGATAATAAAAAACTTTTCCACTTTCACTGTTATCTTTATGTATTATAATTGGGTTTGATATGCATGTTTTATATGAAAATATGCTGAAAAAACATTTCAAGTGGAAGAAATTTTAAAAGCATCATTTTAGCATCTGTTTTCAATTAAGCCTAACGTGGCGTCTAACAACGGTTGAATCCAGATTGGAGTGGCACAACCTGAAACCGTTCTACACATCATTTCTTCGGACGCATTTTATTATAAGTAGATGACGAAGTTAGTTGTTAAATGTGTCGTTATAATAAAAGTTATAAAATATATGAAACACCTGTTATATAATACATAACCTTATTTACAATAAATTATGAAATTTTTTATCCAAAATTAATACATGTATACTTTTCTTAGGATGCATTTTCCCTTTATAGTAAACTTTAATGCATGTATTTGTGTTTTGGGGCCTACGTGGCCGAGTAGTCAACCCCTTGCGGGGCGGTGGTTTCATAGATATACCACTTAATTTCAATTCCCAAACGCAACATTTGCACCGGAATTTTGTTAAAGAAAATTACGGTTTATTGAATGCGTGAAGTATAGCGTTTTCTTATTTACAAATAAAGTTGTTTTCAAATTCCGGTGTCAGTGATTAATTTCAATACTTAAGCAATGAATTTGTCCTGCCCCGCAAAGGGTTAAGGCATCACATCGCTAATTGCTTGAGAGTATAGGAAGATTGTGGATTCAACTCCCATTTGCTCCGTTGCACAATCTTTTTGAATATTTTGGCTGTAATTATCTAATAATTAAAACTCCCTTGTGCTATCTCGTCTCTGTTTATTGACTTATAAGCGGGCTTTCATGTCTAAAACACAAGTCAGGTGGATGTGTTAAATAAATAAATAAAGTATTTGTGTTTTAAACTGTTTCTTATTTTATGTATTTCATGTCAACAGTAATAGTAATTTGCTATTCCAGATTAATTTGCAAGTAATTTCTCTTTTCTTTCAAAAAGCATGTAATAATAAACTAATGATTTGTTATAAATTTGCATATTTCTTTACATTTTGATTTCATATTAATTATTAGTCTTTTCAAAATAATGAAGAATTAGCATTAATCTACATATAAAGGCTTAGAAGATAAAAGTAAATACGTCGTGGAAATTTATTGTATTTACTCTGAAAATATTTATTCCGCTTGCTTTAATCTTAAATACTTTCAGCGAGCCAATTTTCAGAATGTTCTTTATTCTTTTGCTCATGAAGTTCCCTTTACGTCTTCCTCAATTATTTCCTCGCATAATTAACTTTCTAATAAGGAATCAATATGAACACATGCCTCTAAAATATAGCTAAACAAGTGAATTATACTGACAGATTTATACAAAGTGCACTTTAAAATTAACTGAAGGCTGCAAAATATAGATAAATTTGAAAGTTTCTTATGTCTTAGATTAAAATGCAAGAATTTTAGAAGGGAATGCATTTTAAAGTAAAATTAAACACTTGAGAAATGTGTTAATTTGTATTATTTAGGACAAACCGTTTTAGAAAATGTTGACCAAATGAGAGATGTAGGATATTTAGTAGTAGGATAAATCAATGAATGTGTCAATTGTTTGTTGTTTTCACACATTTTATTTTTGATTGTTGTGTAATTTTTAAAGAATGCTGATTTTAAGCCTGTAAGTTTAAAATCAATAGGCAAATAACAAGCACAGTAAAATTCAAATAAATGCCAGTTCTGAAAACTTTTTTTGAAAACGGTTGTTTAAAGATTTATTGCATAGTTTATGTTAGTTTTTACATTAATTTTTTAGATATATTTTTCAGTTTTTTTTTAACATAATTTATGAAAATAACAAATAAATATTTGGTGCATTAATAGCCCGATAAATCTTCTTCACAATGATAAATAAAATAGCATGTAAACGAACAATTACATGTTGTATGCCTCACAAAATTATATTTGTTTTTTTACTTTATCTTACAAAAAAAAACATGTAAGTGCAAGACAAACAGCATTTCAGATATGTAATGTGTGTTTTTTTTATTGTTTAAAACTACGAAATAAATAGTAAATCAATCTTGTATTGAATGAACCTTTATAAAAACCTTCTCCGACGTTCTTTAGTACCAACTGTAGACAATTACATCTTAAGAATTTTTATTTATTCAATTTCCAAAAAAGGAATTTCCAATGGCAAAACATCATCAACAAATATCTTAAAGACATTCTCTAAAGATAAAGACATTTATATTAAAAGATAGAACAGAACAATGAATTGTCACTAAACATTTTCTAAATATATACAGTGTTATTTTTCAATAAAAATCACTTGTTTCAAATTGGATCAAATTTGTGTAGTTATATAATCAAAATAAATTCATTTCATGTAGAAATCTTTAAATTTTATTTTTATTATGGTAAATTAGAATGCAAATTTACCATAATAAAAAATAAAATTAAATAAATAATAATAAATAAATGTATTTATAATTAATACATATTATTATTATTATTTTAAGTTTAAACCTGTATCGAGTAGAACGGGAAATTCGAAGATTGCCCGATTTCTTCGGGGTTTTTCAACTATAACATTTTAAACTATCCAGATATGAGGTGTCAAAGTTCAAAATTGTGTCCTCAAAAACATAAATAAAAAGAATATTTCCCAGTTAAACTGATGGCATTGAGCTCACACGCTACGCATACCAAATGTACGTTACAGTCCTTTATTTTTAAGGGTTAATTCCGTTTGAAAAAAAATAAGGAAGGAGGAACTGTTCCCCCCTTTCCCCTTTTTATACTTAATCATTGAACCTTCTAAATTGAGCAGGGACATACTTTATCATATAAAAAATCCATATCCGAAATTCAGAGCAAATCGGAAAATTCTTAATAAAAACTCACTTATATAATTTTAGAGGAGATATCCCCCTCTTTTATATAATTAACCATTAAACTTCCAAAACTATTCAGAGATTTGAGCGAAATCTGACAATTCTGCGTTAAAAACCCATTTATATAAATTAAGGGGAGGGGCATTAGAGCTCCCATTTCCCCTGTTTATATTTATCCAATGAACACCTAATATCAATCACGCAAGCGCTTCATCAGAATGATCCTATGTGTAAATTTTGAACAAAAACTAATATTTCTACATGAAAACCCCATTTATATCAATTAAGGGGAGGGACATGAGTCCTCCGTTCCCCCTCTTATACATATCGAATGAACTCGAAAAACTAATCAGGAAAACGCCTTATCCGGATATACCTTTATACAAAATTTCAAGTGGATGGGATATTTATTATCATGAGTTATTGCGTTACGCACTTACGAACGAACGTACATACCTGCCGAACAGCCTATGATAGCCTGTGAGCTATAAAGAAAGAGAAAAAAAAACCTTTTGCAAAACATTCCAGTTGGAATCCTTTTTTGGTCTAATTTTACTGGACTATATGGTTTAATTTAATGTCATATATTGTTTTCAAGAACGTTTCAGTACAAAGTACACTAGATTGTAAAAAAAAAAAACAGTTTGAGTGAGTTTCAATGTTTCAAAATGAACTTGATTACCTGATTTCTGTATCGAGCGTTTTTGGTGTCAAAATATTTTTAGTTTTTTTAATAATGGAAATGTTTTTTTATGGATTACCCATTGTTTGTAGCGCTTTAAATAATAAGAAACATTACACACCCTGGTTCTTTCAATTTAACACAACAAAGTAGACTGTAATTTTTGCGTTTTATTTCACATTAAAATAGCGAACCATTACACATATTCCGACATTCCATCATCTTTTTACATTGGAATAATAAAACGCAATCTAAACAAGTTGGAAATTGCACGTGAACGTAGCAAATGAGGTGCGTTCGTACGATAACGAAGTTTTAAAAATATTCAGATCTTGCTGATATAGTAGAGCGTACTCCGGATACAGTATAGTAGTCGAAATATTTACGTTTCTGTAAATATGCAGGAAGTAATTTTTATTACACCTCAGCAACGTATATTTTATCATAAAATGTGAAATAGTTGAATATAATTAAAACACGTACCAAACCATGTTTCCCCGTATAGCAATATATTGGAATACTTTTGTGTGGCCCTGTAATTTAATAATAAAAATTCTTTGCATCACAGATTGTACAGAATGCATATCTTAGTATATATTTCATAGATTCATGCCAATTCTATTATGTTCGAATGAGTGTAACACCATTAAAATGCATTTGAAACTTTTTCCCCATTGACCGTAATGTAACGGAATCCTTTTGATTGTCCCTGTAATTGATCTATACATCCGATTTTCATAACATTTGAAATGACTCGACAAAATTACGCAATAATTATATGTTTTAAATTTCAAACGATTAAAATGCATTTAAAACTTTTTTCTCCATTGACCGTAATGTAACGGAATCCTTTTGAATGTTTCTGTAATTGATCTATCCATCCGATTTTCATAAAATTTGAAATGATTCGACAAAATTATGTATTTTAAATTTCAAACGATTCGGTTGGGTAGTTTTTGCGTTGTTATATGCGGACAGACGGACAGGCGGACAGACAGACGGACAGACAGACGGACAGACAGACGCACAGACAGACGGACTGAGCGACAACAATAGGTGCTGCCTGTTTACATAATTACGAACGCACCTAAAAAGCAGAGAATGCTGTCAAAAGTATAAAGCAAGAAAAATAAATTACCATGGAAACGAAGAATACAATATCTTCTTGGTGCTTTTTCCACATAAATAAATTCAGATGATATTTACAGAAGCACCCATTCAGTCCAGTTTTAACAGCTATTTATAAATTACGACTTATTTTGAATTTAAATTATATAAACGAATGCAATTTCCATTTTATACACATTATGTAAATTATTCCTTTGTTTTACTTGATGTGTCTTAACATCATATTAAAACGGTACTTCTTTTATTTAACTCAATTAACCTATGTATCCCAGTTTAGCTTGGAAATGGAAACTCACAATGTTCTTTCTTTTATGGATATCCTTGATGATTGGGAGTTTTTGATTATAATAATTACAATCTTGTTTTGCTGTGCTTTATATTGTCACAAAATTAATAACAGATTGTAAACACCACGCAATTTAGAAAGCTATAAAACAACACGTGAAAAACACTTTCAAAAAACTTTCTATAGTGTACTTTTATAATTACATAATTTTAAAAAGGAAGTAAGAGACAGATTGCTTTATAAAAAAAAAATGCTGGTGATTTCTAACTTGCGTTGAGACAAATTTTGACAATAAATATCAATTGCTGAATTACTGGGAAAATTAAGTAAATTTTAACGAGGTTTTTTGCACAATCTTTTTCTTGTCAAAACACATTTGCAAAAATATCATGGGACAATAAAGATTATTTTAGTTAGAAGTGTTATTTATTATGTTCATTTTGTGTTCTAAAATTATTTCATGAATTTGCAGTCTGTAGGAGAATTCCATGTCTTTATTCAAAGATAATTTTTTCTTTGTTAAAATTTGTAATTATATATTCACACGTTTAAAAATCTTTTGCAAGTTCGTTAGAAATGCTAAAAAAATCGGTACTACTATCTTATCCCGTGGACCAAAAAATTATCGCCAAACTATAAGATTAAATGCCAATAATGGATGATCATGAATGTCACGTTCAATGACATTAAATATGATTCATGTGTTTAAAATGTCATTAAGAGATTTTAATTTCGACTTTTTATTTGTATTTTTATTAATATTCTATTAATTATTCGTTTTTTTTTTCGTTATTTAAAATAAAAAAAATTTCGACATGTGTAATTTGGCTGTTAGTTTGACGATCTGTATTATTTGGCGAAATTGGTCGACGGGATAACAGAGTAGTACCAAAAAAAATTTTTTTTATTTAATTATTAGAAATGGATAAATTACCTCCCCGAAATTAGTGAAGATTTTTATTGACTATTACTTTTCAGTTGTTTTATTCATAGGAATTAACCCAGGTAGTATTAAAAGTAAATTTTACAGTATTATTTCAAAGCTGTCATTATTATTACAATGCTATTATTATTATTATTATTATTATTATTATTATTATTATTATTTCTATTATTATTTCATTGGTAATTCATATTTCATATGTGTTACAAAAATGTATTAATCTTTTAGAAACATATTAGATAAAATAAACAAAATAATGAAAACGTAAAAAATAACTTTAAAAGATATTTCACATTTTTCTGTTTATTTTTATATTATTTTTTTTTATAAATAAAATTAAAAAGTATTAGCGCATTATAAAATGTATAATGTGGGACATTTTCAAATAATTATCTAAAATTTTATTGTTGTAAAAATTAATTAGATTCAAATTTTTGCATTTAAAAAATAAGAAAAAATCCATTATTTAATTTTTTAAGTAGTTAAAAAAATTTAATAAAAAAAAATAATATGCATTACGTATCATTTTAATATAAATTTAAATAAACCATTTGCCAGTTTTTATTATTCAAGATATTTAAAATGAAATCTTTGAAAAGTACAAGTGCAATAGATTTTTCGCCGCTAAATTATAAAAGCCATTTCTTTATACTCAAAATTAACCACTCCTATAGCTCAGTTCGTAAAATGTTCTTTTAGCGTCTAGAAGACTCGGTTTCAAACCCCAGAACGAGAAGAAACAAATTGAATAAAAATTAAATTAAATGACACAGCAATTTGAATTCTGTGAAGCTCACTAAAGTTTGAGTGATTTTGAAAAATATTTTAATTTTGAAAATTAAAATATTATGAATAAAAAGAAGTTTACAGAACTTTGTGCATTCTTTTAGCGGTGGTAGTTTACAGTGTCTATTCTTAATTTACCGAATAACTTCTCTGTTATTTAACAGAATTTTGGTATTTATTGCATCGGTAATTTTGCATAAGACTTAAGATAATTGATTACCCCTTAATTTCCCTTAAAAAATTTTAACACTTTATTAACTCAAAATTTTGAATAAAATTTTTCATTATCTCTTTAGAAAATTTTATAATTTTCAAAGAATTCATCGAAACTGGGCAAATTTAGATTGTTTATTAATTCCAATAATAATAACAAACATGTATATCTTCTCAAAATAAATTTGGCCGATTATATTCAAATACTTTTTTTATCATTTATCTAAAACAATCTCTATCTTATTCGACAACTTACAATTAATACAACCGTTGATCAGAAAATATCAGCAATAATTTGCAGATAAAAGCTATTACAGGCATAAAGAAATTTCTCCGTGAAATAAAATTTGAAATTTTGGTTATTCTAAGCAAATGATATATATTGGGATAATTTATATGACAATAAAGACAATTTATATTTAAACAGTGTATGGCAAATGACATTATTAAAAAAATGACACTGGCGAAAAAAAGAAAATTATTATTTATGTTGAGTTAACCATGGTATTACTGATAAATGTAATCTTAAACTACAAATAACTTCTCATAGGTAACTAGCTCTTCACCACTCTAAGACTTTTTAAATAAATATGTCCATATCATAATCATCAATATATTGGCTGATACATCTTCGAAGATGTTTTATAGTATTTTTAAACTGTTTTTTGTGGTCCTTCATAATATTTGTCTCAGGATTGAGATTTTAAAAAAGCTTCACCTAGTGCGTATGCATACACTAAGTTGGTAATCACATGGCGTCAGAATGTGGATATCGGTTGGCGTCCTATGACCGAATCCGAAAAATCTACAACAGTCACTTCCAGTTCTTCGTGTCAGAATTCATTCTTCCTCCAGATTTCTATATCTCATCACGATCTCATTATCTCCAAACAGTTCTTTCGTGGTATTCCTATTTTCTTTTTTAGGGTACCGTATTCAAAAAATGAAAAGGGAGCCATTATGACATCCCCCCCCCCCTGCGTCTGTTTGTTTGTCACAGATATTTTGATCATAAACTATGAAATGTGGAACGTTCAAATTGGGAGAAGTAATAAAGATTATTGGTCCACATTTTAATAATTAGTAAAATTTCACAAATATATTTAGAAAAAAATGTAAAGGGGCCTATTAGGCTGCTTAAAATGTATTTTCTTTTTATATCACTTGGTGTGACAGCTTTTTTAATGTGGAACCCAAACCACATTTGTTTTAATTTTAGGTATTAAATTTTAAGAAATATCGTCGAAAATAAGATGCAAGAAGGTGTTCTCCTCCATAAAATTCCGAATCTACTGAAATTAAAACTATGAAAAACAAAAAGATAGTATATGTTTCTTCATTCCTTACTTGAAAACTACAGCAAATACTCTAAATCGCATTGTTTATGAGAAAAGCACTTTTTTCTGTTAGACACAAATTACAATTTGTCGGCGTTCATCAAAAGTATTGAGGAACTTTGGAGGTACTTAACGTAGCAGTAGCATAAAAGCATTGTTGATAATGATTTTAAAAAATCATCGTTAATTATCCGAGATATTAAACCCTTAATGGCAGGGACGATATAGTCATAAATAATGACGGACGTGGCACATTCTGCATACTATTGACATTTAAAACCTAGGTAAAAATTTTTAATAATATATTTGTATAATGCAGCATCTAGTAACAGTATAAAGGCACTAAACTTCATATTCTTGTAGATAGACTAATTTAGTTTTATATAATCACATATTAATCACATAAATCAGGTTTTGTACCCATAAAGAATTAAAAAAAAAGTATTTTAGTACAAAGATTTCTTTAAAGAATCATTTGCTTTATTTAACGCAAAACATTCCTTATTTCGGATATAGCGGTCACTACGATACAAAATTTCTGGTACTAAAATGTCTATTTTTTTCCGTTCCTTATGCATGCCTGCATAAGGAACCTAATCCTGCTACTATGCGGTTTGCGACTAATTTGATTTGAATAGGTCTCTCATTATGACTCTTAAGTATTTAGAAGTTAATTTAAAATCTATCTAGAAAAACACGTCAAGAAACAAAGCGACATTGCAAATTTCCGAGCTTCTTTTGGCGCAAGAATCTGTATCACAGTCCCAAGATTAAACTTTGTACAGGGGTTTTGGGTTAGCTACATTGTAAAAAGGAAAGCTTTTTACTCGCTTGATTTAGTTTTATAAAATGACAAATGTTGTTTAAATGTGCACTACATTTAATTTTCAGTACCGAATTACATTCATATAAATATTTCATTATAAATAGGTAAGTTCATTATATTCAGTCCATTATAAATGTACATGGATAAGATAAAAAAGAGTTATACAGAATAGCAGTATTTGGTTGTATATTTGATAGTATTTGATAGTCACATATAGTTTTCATATCTCTTTGAACTTATATGGTATACCCATTGATATTTTTCTAGTACATACAGCTGTAACCAACTCTATGTAACGCAATTTTTTTACAAAGTCTAGTTATTCTTTTAACAACGATTTTCTTATAATAATACGGTTAACTCCTTCGCAGCGAGAGAACTTTGCTGCATTTTAAACCTTTTAACACCGGTTTTTCAGTAAAAAAAAATTTTGTGGCCGAATGCCGAAAATGGTAATGCCAACTTTAAAATACGAAAGGATTGGTTGGAATAATAAAGGGTACTTACGTAGTAACGCCACCGGAGCAGTAGTTGTGCTAATGTACCAATAAAGAGCAATCTTGTTCGCTCACGAACGTAGTTATACTTTGGATTCCTTGTTGCCTTATTTTGTTTGCTGATTTTTGACGCCATTTTTTAGTGGTACGAAAATTCGTATTTGCGATTTGCCAAATACCAAACAAGATCCAATTTTAATTTTTCAGGAGCGATGATACAGGAATTCATACTCAAACAGTTGAGAGAATGTGAATCAGTGCTAAATGGACGAACACGAGACATAGGTGGGAGGGGGGGCAGCGAGACATCATTTAGAATCTTATTTATCAGAGTTCATATGTGGACAGTATTCGGTTAAAGAAAGTAGAATCTGTTTTGAATCTATGTTAAACTCTATATCGGCCCATTTTCCACCGAAAACTGATTGACTACTTCATTTTTTAAGTAAAGTGTTTGGATTTTAAATAATATGTTTTATTTTATGATTTCTTGCAAAACATTCAGGCGTAAATTGGTGGTACTTAAAAACCGCCAAATCTGTAGCTGCGGTGGCATAATATGTAAGTATCTAATCAAGGATTCAGAGAATTTTAGGTGGCAGATATACCAGTTGCTCGTCCTAAAAATGTTAATAATTCTTATGTTTATTGTACGGAACCCTCTGTATGCGAATAATGCTTTCATTTAATTGTTTATACATATAGTTTTGGATTGTGAAAACTCATATACATACATTTATATTTCACATGAATATATTTATATTTGCATTTTCATATTTATTTGTTTTGTAATGAAATTGTGTATAGTCTCTCATCACTCGTTGTTTTAATATGACGATACCATATTAATTAATTTTTCAATTGTATCTAGAGTTGCAAAAAGTCGGTTTATTCCCGGGTTTATTTCCAATAGACCAGGTTTATTCCCAAGTTTATTCCCAAAAAACCGAATTATTCCAAAAAATCCCGGGTTTTTTTCAGGTTTATTCCTAAAAACCCGGTTTATTCCCGGGTTTAAACCGGGTTTTTTCTAACCTTTGCAACGCTAATTGTATCATTTAATAAGGTTCCTATTATTGTCATCATTTCCTTGATTCTATCATTTCTTATTTATACCGTCCTTGATATTTTGTATGATCTTCTTAAAGAATCCGTTTTATTGCCTCAAATTTCTATCTTTGTGTTTTTAAAATTCTCTATCCTTCTGCTTCATATAACAATATATCGTATATTTCTTAGTAAAAATTGAATTTAAAATATTGTTTTTTACCTAACATTTCACAAAAATTTCATTTTTCAATTTATGCAAACTTCTGCATCAGGCTGGTTTTAAACTTAACTGCTTTAATCTTACGTCATTGAATTTATTGATAGACAAGCTAAGTATTGGTGTAAGTTACCGAAAACAATATTAAATTAGTTGTTTTATGCAGGTTTCGGTTTAAAAACGATTAACATAAATATACTACTGCTACAATTGGATAGACAATGGAAACACGGATTTAAGATAGCAAAATACTTATTGATATTTCTCCTTAAATTATGAGAGTGTATTATAACAGAGAATGCAATGTAGAAATTTTCATTGACTACATGGCCTAGATTTTATGGGAATGAAACATTTGTTGGTACATTTTGCTGCTTTTAAAAGTGCTGATGAATTTGATTCTGATATGTAAGATATGCGAGAAAATTACATAAATAATATTAACAAAAAGAATTTCATTGAAACTATTAATATTAATTGTTATAAAATATAGTACTTTAAGATATATTTTGTTTGGTCTGAAGCACCTAACCAATGTGATGCAATGAACATGACTAACTTATGACCAAATTACATCATTGACTTGCAATATTACCTCTTGTTTCATGATTATTTCAAAATAAGCATAGACACTCACATACACTTCCATAGGGATTACAGATTCGTTGTATTTACATTTAAAATTATATTATTGTTCACGGAATTGCATCAACTAGAATATTAAATGTATGTTCAAAGTTTAATATTTATCTGTAGTAATTGTAGTCAAAACTAAACTTCAATATTCATTAAAACCAATAATCATATTAAATCTACTAATTCCTTAGTAAAGTTTAGATGATTAGGTTTGTCTAAATTCTTTTTCATATTTCTGGAAACTGCTATATCCTATTTATTGCATTCCCGGCATTGATATTGTTCGATTCTCGGCATGGAATATTTTTCACTAGGTTGGCATTAACGCCTATAAGCAATTAAAGAATTTGAAATTTCATTGTCATTTGAAATAAATATTTATTATTCATAATTTTCTTAAAGAAAAAATACCAGCTCATTTTCACTTTAATTTGTAAATTCAGGGGGCAGATAAAAGTGATTTATATTTCAACACGACCATGGAATCAAAAAATGAGTACGTGTGTTTCTCAGTTTTGAGAACTTTTGGAACGAAGCTATTTTGAATATGAGAAGTGTTTAAAATTGAGTACTTTTCACTCAGTTTTGAGAATCCATTTTTTCAGTGAATATTTTCCTACAATTAAATGTTTGAATTTTATTTGGAAACGGAAAATGTATGAGAAAACTATGTAAATAAAAATAAAATGCTCACAAAGCAATAAATTGAAAGAATATTTAATAATTATTATAGAAGGAAATTCATATTTTACAATATATTTTATTCCTTCTGAAATATTTAACTTATGGGATACTATGAACATGACTGAGTTATGACAAAGTTGCATCATTTATTTGACCTGTTACTCTTTGTATTATATTCAATTGAAACTACGCAGAGAAATTCATTTACATTATACAAATTGATTGCAAATACATTGTACTCATATCTTATATGCATTCTGATTCTGGGAACTGCTTCAGCTGGAATATTAATTTTGCGTTCCATGTTTAATCTCCATCTGTAGTAATTGTAATCGAAGAGAAACTTACCTTGTTTATTAAAGTTTATAATTACATTATGCCTGTTTATTCTGCAGAAATCAGGTTTAGAGAGCTGAGTTTATAATTCCTCTTGTTTATATTTCTGGAAAAATCTATAAACTAATTAATATATTTAAGTTTGTACAATTGATCTTCAGAAAACGTGAAAATTAATTTGCTGATAAAATCTATTATTGTTATTTCTTAATAAAAATAAATAAATAAATTGTGACAGCTTATCTTAATTGTATTTGATTATTGCATTCAAATGATGTTCTTACCTAACGTTTAAAAAATACATAGTTTATATATAAAAGAAAACTTATGATTTAAATAAAGGCAAACCAGCTTCACTTCTTGTTTTTATTTTTAGATGCAGAAATGTTGTACATTGCGTTATGAGAATGTTAAGCCGTAGCAGATTGAAATTCACTTATATAAATTTTTTAATCAACGGTCAAACGTATATTTTACTTTGTTGAAAGAGAAAAAATATTAATTTTTTGCAATGTTACCTCAAGAGAGTAGGATCATTTTGTGCAGGCTTCTGATATAGACAGGTTTCATTTTTACATGCTTATTTTTATTTCGTCAAACTTTTAATTAGACAGGCCACACTGAATAAAATTTAACATTGTACATCATAGTGTTAATGAATTCGGTTTGTGAAGCAGATATCATATATGCACAAAGTTTGGCCCCATATTTGTTAGGATGTCAGTTTGCAAAAATGTGGATTTCGAATTAATTACATATATATTTTACTTATACCTTATTTATATATATATATATATATATGCAGTCCCTGGCCAAATTATTAGACGCACCATTGTTTTTTACGAAATGCATGTTTTCGACGAAGTTTATATGCAGTTGTGTTATATTTAAACATGGATTTAATTAATTTTTATTTTGGAGATTTCTTAGATACTTCCTATTGGTATTTAGTTTTATCGTATGGCAACACAGTGTGAACCAATGGATACACGGACGTAAACAAGTGGAAACCGGTTGCAGCCAGATCAAACCGGCATTCGCTAGTTCGCCAGTTGAGAATGTGTTTTTGAGGCGTAATGCGCTTCGTTTATTTGCTTCAAAGTTGTATGCTACATAGTTAGTTGTTTTTGTGTGTGCATTGTTTAAATAAACTCGTGAAACATTTTCAGCATGGGTAAAACAGCGGATCTGCCACCTGTTAAAAAAGCTGAAATAAAGGCCCTCGTGGATGCTAAAATTTTTTGAAACCGCGAAATATCACGAAGATTGAAGGTTTTTGAATCTAGTGTCCGACGCATAAAGAAGAAAATTGAGACAGGGGACGATTTGAGCCCAAAACGAAGGCAAAGATGTGTCAGAAAGCCCATTTTCACTGCAAGGTCAGAGAGATATTTATAAAAAATTTGCGTTGAAAACAGATTGGCTACTACAAAAATTATAAAATCGCAACTCCAAGATGCTAACGTGAATGTTTCAGAGCACATTGTTCGCAGAAAATTAACAAACATAGGTTTTAAGGCCTGCCGCCCCGCCAGGAAGCCAAAGTTAAGAGCTGCAATGAAACAAAGCGTCTGAAGTGGGCCAAACAGTGGAGTGATAAAGATGTGGCCTTCTGGAGATCGGTAAGCTATAATAATTTCATCACTAGTCATACATTCAATATCATTTCCTATGAAATGACGCAAGGTCCGCAGAGATATTTGTGATATTTTCTGTTTTTGACAGTTTTGCTTCAGTGATGAAAGCACATTTGAAATTTTGCAGAATAAAGCTCAATTTGTGCGTCGTCGTTCTGGTGAAAAGTTCCATCCTGACTGTGTCTTTCAGACTGTTAAACGCCCCACAAAAAATCAATCATGATTTGGTCAGTTATCAGCAGCAAGGGTACTGGACGTTTGTACGTGTTAAAAGGCACAATGAGGCAGGATCAGTACAAAAACGTCTTACAAAATCGGTTGATTCCGCAGCTCAAAGAATGGTTTCCAAATAGGGAACCATTCATTTTCATGCGAGATGGGCTCCCTGCCACACAGCACGGTCTGTTAAAGCTTTTTTAGTACAGCAAAAAATCCCTCTATTGGATTGGCCGGGTAATACCCCGATATGAACCCAGTTGAAAACGTGTGGGAATTCATGAAAACAGAAGTGGCAAAAGTTGTGATTACAAACAAAACTCAGCTCTTAGAACAGATCATTCACGTGTGGAATCATCATCCTCAAATGCAGAAGACTACAGTCTTACACTGATAGCATGCCGCGCAGAATTAAAGCTCTCATAGCGGCTAAAGGTGGATCAACAAAATATTAACTTTTCATTACATTGTCTTAATCTTTGTTCAAGAGTTAATAAATACATATTTTTTCTATAATAACTATATTTTATTAGTGTTACAGATACTTACTTGATTAATAATGTAGTAAATACAGATTGTATTTCGTAAAAAACAATACAACTGTACAGTATCGCCTTATAATTGACATTTTCTATAAAATCTTATCGTGCGTCTAATAATTTGGCCAGGGACTGTATATATATATATATGTATGTATGTATATACTTAGCATATATGTACTTTAAAATTATTTTCTATTATAAAAAAACAATAAATAAACTAGTCGTAGGGGCACCCGTAATATTTATCCAATCATGCATAATATGAAATATGATAATAAATATATGTAAACTGTTAATAAAATGCATTGCATCTCCAAAATAAATTTTTAGCGAAATTTAAATAATTTTTTTATACAGTTATGCTCTATTGCAGAAAAATGCGGGTACTACTTGATTATCCAGTCAACCCATTCCAAAAAAATATATCAATCCCTAAACTACGCTTAAATTATACAATTTGGCATGATTTTTCTTTAAAATAACGAAAAAAATAAATTAGTAAAAAATTAATAAAAATACGAAATTACACCAATATCTGAATATTTTTAAAACTTCGTTATCGTACGAACGTACCACATTGGCTACGTTTGACGTGCAATTTTCGACTTTTTTTTCCTACTTTTAGTACATACATTTCAATAAGAATTAATTCGTATTATATCGAATAAGAGCTCAGATTTATCGATTAAAATCTTCAAAACTTATTCCAGTAGTGAATAAAATTCAAAATCCTAACAAAGTTCATTTTCCAATCGCAATTCAGTTTTTGATGTATTATTTATTATGCATCAAAATACTTATATTATTAAACTATCGATTTATTGTATATTTCTATCCGTTTCTAATATTTTGGCTTGATCTCAATTATTAGTTCTGCTATAATCTAAAGCAATGAATATTAAATAAAGTACAAATACTTTAAATTAAAAATAATTATGTTGGTAAAATTTGTATTAGATATTTTATAAGCATTTATACCACTTGATAATCTCAAATATTTCAAATGAATATATTTAACAAAATTTATAATTATCTTATTCATCTAGTTCCCCATTCAAATTTCAAATATAGTTAATTTTCCAATAGAAAATCCATACGAACATAAAACTGCTTTTAAGTTTATGAAATATGTAAACACGTTTAAGTAACATACAGTTTATATAAAATAGAAATTGTCAGATGTGGCAGTCATAAAACTTTCTTCTATTTTATGCATGTTAATACTTCCAGAAAAATGCAGCATAGCAGCGCCATAAGAAAGGTAGTTCAAACCAAAATCTAGTTAGCAACAACTTATGTTAACTTGTAAATGTATGTGAAGTTTGATTAAAGTACGTTCATTGTTTTTTTAGATAAAACTATTGCAAAATCTTTAAAAAAACTGCATAATAGCGCCACATGTATGATAATGTACATCAAGAGTAATCAGGATTAATTTTTTATCAGGCACTAACGGAATCTGAAGGTACCAAAACCTAAAAAACCTAAACAACATTAATCTATATCAGTCGCTAATTGAATCTGAAGTTTTAGAAATTTTCTTGCATTATTTCTTGAGATAAAGCAATTGTGATAATCACAAATAATGCACCATAGCAGTACCATCTGTGGAGCGATTTGCACTAAAACGTAATAAACAGCATATAATATCAAGTACTAACTAAATCTAAAGTTTAATGAAAATTCATGCAATAGTTCTTGAGATACGGCTATTGTAGAAATTGCGAAGGAGGCAGCATAGTAGCACCACCTGTTGAACAATTTACACCAAAATTTAATCAGTTCTAGTTTAAATTAAGGTCTAACAAAATATAAAGTTTTGTGCACATACAGTTTTTTGTCACATACAGACAGATTGACAGGCTCACAGACTCGCAGAGAGACATTTTGTAAAACTATTTCTCGGGTTCTCTGACCCCTAAAACGTGTAAATCCGTCGGAAAGTGGATTTCGAATATCGGATTTCCATTTTCACGAATCCAGTACTTTTTTGTAAATATAGAAGAAAGTAAAAAGTAAAAAAAAAATCTGATAACGGATTCCTTGTTATAAAATGTATCAGAATACTAAAAATTCTGAAGAGATTAAATAAAAATAAAAGGGGAAAATTTGGTAAAAGTATAGCTTGTTATAAATGTATCAGAATACTAAAAATTTCTGAATCGATTAAAATAAAAGAGATGGGTAAAAATGATAAACGCATAGCTTGTTGAAAACACTAAACAATTCTGTACCAATTAAAGAACTTCAATAAATAATAGTCAATATAGTTTTTATAAAGCATACTTTAAAATTTTCTGACTAGAAGAGGAATTATTTCTTTATTAAGTATTAGGTATTTCATTATTGTCTTAATACATTTTAAGTTTTCATATAATGAAAGAAAGTATTCTAAATTCTAAGGCTCTAAAAGAAATACATGTTCTGCATATGCATTTTTTTAAATTATCTCACGATTTAGACAAACTATGTATTTCCTTTATCATTTATTTTTGTCAAATGATTTATTGCACATTTTGTGTTTTTTTCTTTACATGTAATATTTTTTAAATATTTATTAAAACACTGTATCTAAGGGCTACTATATGAATTATGCACAAGCCGATATCACATAGTTTTTTAAGAATCAATGGTTGACGCATGATTTATCTTCCTTGTTTCCATATGACGCGAAATATATTTAATTCAGTTTTAAAAGTCTTTAATTTTTTTAAGACCTTCCACTATATCTCCTCAAATTTAGGTGGCCATATACTACCTAATGACCTCGTACACTTTATTTTGAGTAATAAATTTTATGAGAAATATATTTTATATGCATTTGAAAACACTGCATTTTTACATAACCTAATAAAAAACACTTATTCTTAATATAAAATTCCTATTTATGGTAACTAAAAAAACAATATTATCAATTCTCATAATATGGCGCTGTGTACTTTCTTCTATCTTTAGAAGTATTGGATTCGTGATTTTTTTCGAATTTCGGTTTTCGAAAGATTTACACATTTTAGGAATAAGACATCTCATAAAACATGTTTTTATAGCATGTTTATCAGTCTTTGTGTATGTCTGTATGTGACATAATTATTGAAGGCGCTCTACCTCATGTATTAAACCACGAAGTTACTAAATATTTAGATTTAGTTTGTCCCTGATATAAATTGCTCTGCAGTTAGAGCTACTGCGGTGCATTTTTTACCATTTCTGCAATAGCTATATCTCAAAAATTGTTTCGCGGATTTCCATAAAACTTATGCTTCATTTAGTCTTTAGTGGTTTATTGAGGATTAGACTTTGACGTAAATCTTCCAACAGTTCGTACTTCTATGTTGTCTTATTCATGACTTTCATAACAGCTTTATTTCCAGAATTAAGACACGAGATTTCATAAAACTTCAGATTTACATAGTCTTCCTTATGACTTGATGCTGATTACTTTTTCATGTACATCACCTAACAGGTGGACTTGATATTATGCATTATTGATGACTTACGCTAATGTTATACCAAGAACTAATGCTAAATCAAGAACTAATACACAGATGTTCATTAAACTTCATGTTCATTATACCATGATAAAATTCCGTGCTTATTAAGTTTTGGCATTTATCTCTCAACATGTGTAGCTGCCTTGATGCATTTGCCATGATTATTGCAATAGCTCAATTTCATGAACAATTTCAATGCTTCACGGATTTTCGTTGAACTTTATATTCAGATAACAGCTGATATAAATCGGTGCTCATTAAATTTTGGCAACAAATCGTCTTACAGGTGTCGCTGCTAGGCAGAGCTCTTCCCCAAAATCGTAGTAAGTATATCTCAAAAGCTAATGTTTGCCTTTTCATCCACTTTTACACCTAATTAGATGTTAAACTATGTCGTTATTACGTTTTGGTGTAAATCGTGCTTTAGGTGAAATTCGAGAACTTGGTTGACGTCCAGAGTGTTGTTTGTTATCGATATCCTCTCTTTTTGTATTTAAGACTTTTAGTCACTTAAACATTTGAGACTTGAGCAAAACATCTTTCCCATAAGCTTTTTATAACATAAAAGCTTCATAATAGGCAATTTGTGAAGTTTTCTTCAAAACTTTATGGGGTATTTCTACTCAACAGTTATTTTCACTCTAAAAACCTAATACCACTTTCGCATGTGTGTTTGATGAATTATCCGTTCTTTCAAAGGGTCAGAGTCAACTGACTTTAACTGGAATCAGTGGGTGGCAGATTCATCTCTTTAAATTTCTGCTGAGCTCTAGAAACTTAGACACATTACTTTATTTTACAGAACATGTTTATCTGAAACACATGCACTTAAATTAATAAAAATTCATATTCCGTTACATTTTCACATAAATAGATCTTTACTAGGTATGAATTTATACAGCGTATAATGTGAAACACAACAATGTTGCACAAAACAATTTGGAAAACTATAACACATCTAAAAAACTAATTTCATCAATAACAAACAATAATCCTAAGATATTCGAATTATTTTATACAATCCTGTTAGTTTTATGTAGATTCATAAATACTCTGAATAGTATGCATAGCATTAAAAAATAATGCAAATAGAAACGCACAATATAATTAATTATTCCAATTCAGAAGTTTCTGACAATAAGCTGAAATGTGCTCGAATTATTTTACTCTACATTGTATATCATGTTTAGAATACATACGCAAAATAATTTGTAAAAAATTAGTTAAACTTAAAAATTCTTTTTACAGCTGAAGAAACATTTTCAGCAATTATCGATCACAGGCAGTACAGTAACAAAATTATTTTGTGTTTACCTGTAAAATGAACAATGAATGTTATGCCACCATATTCAACTGTAAACAACTTCTAGTGCCCCTCAAGGGTTTATAACGATTGAATTATGTTTTGAATACAATAAATTCATTAAAATGCATTCCCTACGGTTTTTTGCATACACCATAATGAGACAAAATACCCTGGAGTGTTCTGCACACCAATTATAAATGCTACTCAATCTACAATCAATAGAGAACATGCCATAGGAATCTTTAGTTACATACACTCAATTTTAGAGAAATTAGAGTATACTTACAAGAAACAAATTACAGTAAAACAGACACATCGAACTTATAAACATTTTTAGCTAAAATATTATAAATTGTTAATGAATCTAATAAAGTATGTCTCTCATTATGCTAAATACCTTCCGAAAAATGTTTTCCAATTAAAATCGAAAAGTTTGAATTATTTTTTATCTAAAATCAGAATAAAACCATATTTTAAATGCATTTCAGTTTTACTTCAGATGATAATGCATTTTTAATTTCAGAAGAACCATATATAAAAAAAAAATAATATTACTTTTAATTTCTCATATTTCTTAAAACGCATTTCTGAAATATTTTATTATATAAATGAATTCTAATGGGCATTCATATTTTTAAGATTTAAGGGTACCAAAGACTTTAATGTTTTTCCTTTAGCAATTCATCATATAACTATTAACCTTTGAGGAAATATGCATTTAACCATAAGTATATATACACTTTGAAAGAATATGACAATCTTATTGTAATTCTAAGAATAATTGTTTTAAATAAAATTTTAAAATGCATCTTAATTTTCGAGATAATGTGTTTTTCCCTTGATCAGGTAATATTTCAGAGCTGGCTTTAAAATTCAAGATCGATTTTTATTATTTTTTATTTCTAATAAGTTAAAATCAACTTTAGTTATTTTAACAAAATTGAATTTAAAAACGCAAACACTGTTTATTTGTAATCAATATAAGGAGATTTCCCCATCGAATTAATAAATTTTGATCAAAAATTGAGATGCAAGAAGGGTTTCAAATGTTTAAGAAAGTTGAAAAATCAGTATTTTGAAAAACAGATTTAAAGTATTTTAAAGAGTATAAAAACAAATATGTAAAAAAATCAAACTTTTGTAAGTTTCCATGAAATTTTTCGCTAATGTTTAAGAACAAACTGGAAAAAATAATATGCACTGAAATAATTTTCGATTTTGGGTCAATTGTAGCATATATATCAAGGCGCAAGTACCCACTTAATGCCAAATAATAACTGTGGTCTTAAATGTTTCCGCTCTAAAAGCCTATCCATAAATAATTCTTAAATACTTAAGTCATTAGTATCTACTATGAGGTATATTACAATATACTTCTAAAAGATATAAAGTGCTATTTCAAATAATATTTATTGCTCGATATCGCTCATTTCTTATTGGTTCTTTATTGGTAATTGGACAGGGGGGTGGAGCCTTTAGTCTTCGACTAACGACGTTATGTGCCTCTAGATTACTTCTTATTCATATTATTTATGTATCTATGTTGGAAATGCTTATATCTTTATGAATTTGAATTATTTCATCAAAAATGCTTTATAGAAAAGATATTTATCTATTTTTATGTTGCATTTTATGTAAAAGGCTTCTATAATACATTTTTGCCAATTATTTTATATTGCTTCTAATTGAGTACAGTATATTTTTTTTAACTCAAAAATGCATTTGGTGTACTAAAGTTATTTCATTTAAAATATATATGTGAGGATATAATTTTGGAAGCAAATCTTATCCATTGTCTTTTAAATTTACATTTCTCAATAAATTTACCTTTACCTTTTAAAATAAATACATTAAAATAATTCTTATACCTGCAAAAAAAAAACTCAACTATTTGAAAAAAACACCTAATATATCCTGTTTTCTCTCCCATTGTGAAATCTTAGTTTATAATGTAAACGAATCGACGAGGTCAGGGCCTTTTCATAAATGCCTAAAAATTCATTTTCTAGAAAAGACGAGTTTTAAAACTGAAATCTTTATATATATATGTATGTGTGAAATACAAGAATTCCTTTTCTTGAAAAGCCATCATTTTCAATTTTCCACAACACAATCTGAATAAATATCTTATCGCTTTGGTAAATCTGCACTGAAAAAACACAACAGTCTGCAAAAAAATAGTTTTACATTTTTGCCATTAATTTGAAATTTTTATTTACAATGAAAGCTAATGAATGCGGTCAGAGCCAGTTCGTGATCGACCCAAATTTAATTTTCTAATTAAGGTCAGTTTTGAAACTTAAATCTTTATGTATATAAATATATGCAGAGTGAGTCATAACTATCATAACAATAGACTCTTTAATATATATATTGCCCCTAGACCCATTCTTCCAGTTTCAAAAATTCATAAAAAAAAGGTGCAACATATAATGGAATACGTTGAAACTCCATGGAGGGTCTATTAGAAATAATACAAAAATTAAATTTTTTATACAGTAAGTTAAAAATATCACTGAATTTCCTGAAGTAAATGCAAAACATTGGAACTTCATATCTACAAAACTCACAGAAATATGAATGTTTTATTAATTTGCCAGGTTTTAACGCATTAGAAGCAAATTGAAATACATGCAATTTAAGAAAAAAGTTAATTTAATAGTCGTAGGAAACATGCAAAAAATATATTTATAGAGTTAGAATATTGATTTATTTTTCTTTTTGTGATATTTAATCTTGAAATTTGCAAACAAAATCATATCCTAAAATTTCTCATACAGTTGTAAAAATGGTAACTCATTCGTAAATTTTCCAAGTGCAGTAGTTTAAAATCATTATAACTCGAAACATTACCCATCGGATTTCCTTTTTTTTTTCTATTTTTTTTATTGAGTAACATGTAATTTTAGATTTTTTAAACAGGATTTTCTAAATATCAATTTTAGTATATTAACAATTTTTATTTTAAAAATGATGCTTATTTTTTTCAAAAATTCTCTGTTCAAAAACATTTTTTTTTCAATTTTTTTTCAAAAAAAAAAAAATTATTGTAAAGTAAAATCAGTTCTAAGTTGGCACCTAATTCCTTTTACAAATCTTTTGTTAATAATTTAAAAACAAAAAATAGTTTTAAAAAAATTATCATCTCGACGAGGATATTAAAAAAAAAAAATCTGTATTCGAGACCTTACTTTTTTCTGAAGACCAGTTAAGGTCTAACATGTTTTTTTCATTCCGAGTTTGGACTAGCTTCCTTCTTCCCAGGTCTGCATTGGGGCTAATATTTCAGGACCGGTCTCGACACAACCCGTATTAAAATCCTTTTCTCGGACTGAACAAATCTGTTCAAAAGCAGTAAAATTTGCTCGGCCCAAACATTTTTGCAAAAAAATCATATATTTTTAAATGGACATTACTTTAAAATAAAAACATTAAAATTATTTTTTTAAGATATTAAATTTAAACGGGAAAAAAATAAAATACAGGTAAACCAGTAAAAACGAATTTACCTATGGCGCAATCCTGTCTTAAGCAGAAAAGATCCACGCAAAGTGAGTATAATATCTGATGAAAAATTGGTTACATTTATACATTTTAGGAAAGAAACTTGTCTGTTATCTATTTTTTTCAATGAGATTCTCTCTTAAAAGATTTTAGAATAGAAATAGTATTAAAGGAAGAATGAAACAGTTATGTATAAATAGAGATTCATTAATAAAATACATATATTAAAGCTATTTGCGCTTCGTTAAAAGTGAAAATTATAAGCATGAAAAAAGAAACAGCAATAATAAGTATTTTTCGTCAGAATAACACCCATACGAAAGAATCTTTAACCATATCGATGTAAAAAAGCTATGTAGAAATTAGGTTAGGCCGGGCGAAGTTATGATTTTAAAATTTTTTCAAGTCTGTCCGACTTTTTTTTTTCCTGTAGGTCAATCCATAATTTGTATTGACGCTATAATCTACGGATATAGATATTTGGACCAGTACAGACTTCTAGTGCAGACTACCAGCATATTTTGAAAGCAAATGTTTTGAAACTCAAATCTTTATGTATATGTGTGTGACGATGCGAGCATTCTAGTTTTTGTATAGCGATCATTTTCAATAATACATTGCACATTTTGAAGTAGATATCAATCTTATTAATAAATCTGCACCACAAAAACGAAACAGTCTGAGAGAAAGCAGTTTTATATTTCTAGCATTGTGAAATCTTCGTTTGCAATAAAAACAAATGGACGCAGTCAGCCTTTTCGTAATCTCCAAAATTTCCTTTTCTAGATAAAGGTGGGTTTTAAAACTCAAATTCTTATGTATATATATAACTGTGACGATACGAGCATTCCCTTTTTTGTAAAGTCATCATTTTAGATTTTCTACTGCGGAGAAACGCAAGAAAAAGAAAGATCGCCATGTCATTACTTTTTTCTGAAAAGATTAATGGTTTGGATAAGAGACACCTCCAAAGAAAATACCACCAATTTTTATTTATAAAAACGTAAGTAGTAACCTCTTCAGACTCGATATATCCCTCACGATACACATATTCATATTTTTTTCATGTGTATTAACAATATTTGAAAAAAAGAAAATTGGCGTGGAAGGAAGAAAACAAAGCTAAACTAGTCGTTGGGGGCCACCGTAATACTTACCCATCATGGATATGTATATGAAAATAAAACATGTGAAAACTATTTATACAATGCATTGCAATTCATAAACAAAATTTAAATATTGTTAATATACATAGTAATGCTCTATTAAAGAACTGCTGATGTACCAATTTCGACAAATTATATAAAACGCCAAACTACTCAAGTAGTACCGAACTGCGTAAAAGAAACATCCTTATAACACCAAAAATAATAATTCTATTAACTAACAATTAACTGCGTCGGATTAAGCGCCTCATTTCCAATTAAAATATACCTCTGAATTGAAATTTGAATGAAATACAGGGTCATGAAAAATCGAAGAATGTGGAAAACAGGATTACAAATATCTTGGCAACTAATAATTCGATCGACTTCGTTCTATATGCGAAATATGTGTTATTTTATTGTCTTTTACGTCCATTCCTTAGAACAAAAAAATTCAAAAATTTGTATATACCTTTCATCAGAAAGAATTTTTCGAGAGTCCGAAAAAAATAATTCCGGATAATGGAGGTTGCTGATATTAAATAGGGTTCGTCCCATTCTTACATACTAACTACATACAAAATTTCAAGCCTCTATCTCAATTTGTTCGGGAGATAGAGCGTTTACAGACAGACAGACTGACAGACAGACAGATAAACAGACAGACAGACAGACGGACGGCAAAATTTTTTTTCTAAAAATATGTTTTTCGGAATCTCCACTATCTAAAACGTGTAAATCCGTCAAAAAAAATTTTCGATTTTCAAAACGATTGCAAGACTTACCCTATATACTACGTATGATGGGTAAGTAAAAAATAGCAATTTGTTTATCAATGCGCTTTTTAGTGAACTAAGTGTTATATAAAAATGGCTAGTAGCTGAAACATACGAAATACACGAAGTATACGAAATACAAATGCAAACTTTTTTATTGGGTGTTGAGATTACATTTACAATGTCCATTAGTAATAAGTATCATTAAATATATATTTATTTTATGTTTTAAAATTTTTTTGCAATACAAAAAAGTAAAATAAAATAAAAATAATCCTTAGACATTGTCAAAAATATACTTTTTGAGTCCCCATATATCATAAAATTTTATGTACAAAAAATAAATTTTAATGATTTTTTTTTTCTCTGTTCAATCTTTCATAGTTATCAGTTTATTTTAAATAAAACCATAACAGATTTTTTTATACATAATGTGATGGGGGGAAGGATAAGACATACCAAAAAAAGTGTTGCCTACGACTGTGGCCCCATGGAAGCAAAGTACGATATAAAGTACTTTGCTTCCTTAGAGTACTAAAGAATTTTTGCGGCAGATATGGACACCTGCGTCTGCAGACCGATAAACACCATTTTGATCTTTTTTATGCCCACCCGTTCCTGGAAATTTTGCAGACGATGAATGCCACTGGCAAAGTCCGAATTTTAAACTTCTCTACTTTTATGCTTACATTAGATTTACATTAGAACTACCTGCAATGTTACCACTAATTCTCTGATCCCTGTTTTGGAAGCTACACCAACTGCATTTATTAATCTTTGAATATGAAAAGAAATATTATAAGTAATTAAAATTCTACTACATTCTAAAAAAGCATATACAGTTTTACATATTTTTTAATGAGTACTTGACATATTTATAAGGTACTTGTTTATAGCTATTCGGAAAAATGTAACTCAGACCATTAAATAACACTAGTTTACAGTACATCTGTTGCCGGAAAAATTTTAGCTGTTGCTGACTACATATGATATGCTATTTTCAAAAATATAATTAGAATATTTTAATCAGCTCTAGTTTCTGAGTTTTAGCTACGTAGGTATTAAACAGAAAAAAACATGTATTCAATAAGAAAAACTTTACTAAAAAAATAATTAATCATTGAGTTCTAAAAAAATCCGTTTTAAAGCTCTTCTCCGATGTGTAGATTTTAGAAAATGACGTATCAGAGACCAACAATAGTCAGATATCATATTCGTACCCCATAAACTCTGATAGAACTCTTCCATGACGCGTAAGTCCTGATGCATACGCTCTCCCTGCTCTTCGCTGATATTTCCTAAATTTTCCAAAAATCTGTCTAGGTGTCTGCTGAGGAAGTGGAGTTTTATGCTCATATTGCACTCCATATTTTTTAATTGTAGCAGAAAGTCTTCTACAATTTCAATATAATTTTCAGATTTTTTATTTCCGAAAAACTTGTTTCAGTACCTGAGGAAAGCATTTTTTTTTTCTTTTAGTCTTGATGCGAACAATTCTGAAGCTTGTTTAGAAAGATTTAAATCTCTTAGAAGATCATCTAACTCATTTTGGGAAAAGCATTTTGGTCATCTGACATACCTTCAAAATCCGCAACATTTTGTGATGAGCTTGGTCCTTCAATATCTTGTTCTAATGGTTCAGATATATTTTTAGACTCTGAAGAGTCAGGTAAACGCTGCACTGGACTTTGAACACAACTAATACTTGGGTATTGCTATTTAACTCGATTTTTAGCGTTTAAATCGTTTACGTTCACGCTACAAAAATAACTGTCTTCGAGATGATTTCGTAGTTCTCGCCAAATAGTTGGTATTCCAAATTTAAAGGCACGTATCTTAAATATTCCACTCACGATTTACAAACACAATTAGGAGCCCAAGACTTCTCATTTTTATCCAAGAGCATCTCAGAATACTCAAAATAGGTATTTTTCACCAACTCTGATATAACTTTTCTTCAATTGTTAAACACATATTCGCCGCACATATAGCAAAAAGGATCTGGATTGTTTAAACAACGTGTCCTTAAACTATTCATGACGGGAAAGCTTGAGAAACTAATCTTAAAACAGTAAAATAATCCTGTTATCGATTAATATATATGCTTAAATGATAAAAATAAAAAACAAAGTAACTCGAGCTGATCAAAAGATTTTTCGGTTAGATTTGACAAAAACAAGTCATAAGTGAACATTATCAACCACAGAATTCGCGGCAACAGACAAAAAGTTTGATTTTGTAAACTAGTGTAATAGGCAGGCGATGTATCAATATCTATTAATAATTGATACAAAAATGTTCAGCCACAAATACTGATGATAAATCACGAATACTTAAACATATGTACCTTAATAATGACCATGTTCAAAAATTGCTATTTTAAATAACGTATAAAATACATGCATGTAAAAGTAAAAAAGAGCTTATTTATTTCAACTACTCTTGCATATTAAAAAATCTTACGAAAAGCGAGTTTATTCATAATTAAATATATTTCGTAACAAAAAACATTAACAGTAATTTCAAATTTCATAGAGCTAAATGTAACACCCTTATATAGATTATAAATGTGAAAGTGTGTCCGAAAAATTGGAATGAAATTGGCTTCAAAACGGATGGATTAATGTCTTTGAATTTTTGTATATAGATGGATTATTGGCCTGAAATGAACATAGGCTAATTTTTATTTATTTTATTCAAATATTTTTCTTAATATTTCAACATTTCACTATTTTTCATTCAGAATAAATTGAAAGATTTTCCAGAATATTTAATCATCTTTCTTTTTTCGTTGCCAAAAAATAAAAAAACCGGAATAATTATTTCTCTTCTGTAATTAATTTTCAACTGAAAGATTTTCACGTGATAAAACAGAATGAAATAAACAAATGGATCCCATTCTGTTTTTCGGTTCGAAGTTAAAAACCGCAATTTTAACATTTGTGACGTCGGAGGACTACTGTTTTTCTTCTTATATCACGCAGACGATTTTATAAAATTTCTTTTACACTTAGAAGACTTCACAAGAATATAACTTCACACTTTACAATAATATAAATATTTTAGTAGTTTTTCCAGCTATTAATCCGTAATCAAAATGGATTTTTTTTTCTCTCTTTCGGTTTGAGGTTATAAAACTCAACTTTTTACCAATTGTGACGTTGTGTACTTTCTATTAAGAATTTAAAAAATATCAATGTACCGTCATATCTGAAACAAAGTATAAGTTTTCAGGTTTTCATTTTTAATAACACTATGTAATTTTGAGTAAGGGCTAAAAAGAGACGACTGTGACGTCAGATATTAAAAATAAAATAAATATGCTCTGATGTTGCAATGAAATGAGATTGAATTATGATATCAAAAGTTATTATTTAAAGAAAACTAAGTTTATCGTCTGAGTGTGGTTAATACAGGGTGTATCTAAACTACTGGGCAAAACTTTAAGGGGTGATAGTACACATCAAGAAAAATAATATTAAATGGGAAACTAAGGGTCCCAAACGTCTTCCGAAGGAGATAGGCGCCATCAAATCTTAGGGTCCAAAATTTGAAATGATTGTAAAAAACGGAAAAATTGGTCGATTCGTTTGCGGTTTTCACGAAAAATATTCGTTATGTCAGTATTGTCTTGAAAATAAATTATAAAGATGAATTTCAAAAAATGCCGATAGAGGGCGCTTTAGACTTTGGAGTAACGAACAACTATTTTTTACCGTTATTTTTTGCGTCCCATTAAATTTTTTTAGAAGTTCAGACATAAACTTAAATTTTGAGCTCAAATTTTGTGGTTAAGTAGCGCAAACCGAACTGTGTTCGATGGTAATGGGTAGGTTCAAATTTCAAATGATTATAAAAAACATAAAAATTGGTCAATTGATTTGCGGTTTTCACTAAAATTATTCTTTACGTCAGCATTGTCTTGAAAATAAATTACACAGATAAATTTTTTAAAATGCCGATAGAGGGCGCTTTAGACTTTGGAGTAACGTACAACTAGTTTTTGCCGTTATTTTTTGCATCTCATTAATTTTTTTAGAAGCCTAGACATAAACTTAAATTTTGAGCTAAAAATCTGAATCGTTGACACTGGTTAAGTAGCGCAAACTGAACTGTGTTCAATGGAGGTGGGGAGGTACAAATTTCAAATGATTATAATAAACGGAAAAATTGGTCGATTCGTTTGCGGTTTTCTCTAAAACATTCTTTATGTCAGTATTTTCTTGAAAATAAATTTTAAAGATAAATTTCAAAAAATTCCGTTAGAGGCCGCCTTAAACATTAGAGTAACCAACAATTATTTTTTACTGTTATTTTTGATTATCTAAATAAATGTTTTAAAATCTTAGACTTAAATTTTGAGCTCAAAATCTGAATCGTTATGAGTAATTAAGTAGCGAAAAATTGAACTGTGTTCGGAGGGTGGGCAGGGTAACATTTCAACTCCAGAACACAGTTCAGTTTGCGCTTCTTAACCCCTTTCAACGATTCAGAATTTGAGCTAAAAATTTAAGTCAAAGCTTTTGCAAGCATTTAATTAGATACAAAAATAACAGTTAAAAATTATTGTTAGTTACTCTAAAGTTTAGGACGCCCTCTAACGGATTTTTTTTTAATTGTTTTTAAAATTTATTTTTAAGTAAATACTGACATAAAGAATGTTTTTACAAAAAACTGCAAACGAATCGACCAATTTTTTCGTTTTGTATAATCATTTGAAATTTGAACCTTCCCACCCCCATTGAACACAGTTCAGCTAGCGCTACTTAACCATTCTCAACGATTCAGATTTTCAGCACAAAATTTAAGTTTATAACTAAGCTTTAAAAAATCTTAATGAGATGCAAAAAATAACGATAAAAACTAGTTGTACGTTACTCTAAAGTCTAAAGCGCCCTCTATTGGCATTTTTTGAAATTTATCTGTGTAATTTATTTTCAAGACAATACTGACGTAAAGAATAATTTTAGTGAAAACCGCAAATCAATTGGTCAATTTTTATGTTTTTTATAATCATTTGAAATTTGTACCTACCCACTCCTATTGAACACAGTTCAGTTTGCAATACTTAACCACAGGTTTTGAGCTCAAAATTTAAGTTTATGTCTAAACTTCTAAAAAAAATTATTGAGATGCAAAAAATAACAGTAAAAACTAGTTGTTCGTTATTCCAAAGTCTAAAGCGTCCTCTATCGGCATTTTTTGAAATTTATCTTTATAATTTATTTTCAAGACAATACTGACATAAAGAATAGTTTTCGTGAAAACCGCAAACGAATCGACCAATTTTTCCGTTTTTTATAATTATTTCAAATTTTGGACCCTAAACTTTGATGGCGCCTATCTCCTTCGGAAGACGTTTGGGACCCATAGTTTCCCATTTAATATTATTTGTCTTTATGTGTACTATCACCCTTTAAAGTTTTGCCCAGTAGTTTAGATACACCCTGTATAAGTATTTAATTTTAAAATGAAATACATTTTTTTAAAGGTTAAATATTAACTGACTAGAAAATGTTAACAATTTATACATATCGTAAATGACGTAATGATCAATGAAAAATACTTTTTATCATTTATCATTATTTACTTTTAATCATTATTCTTAGAAAGTAAGAAAAACTAAATTAATCAATATATATATATATATTGTGTGTTAATTCTTAAAATTGTTTAATTCTGAAAATATAAATAAAAATAACTTTAAAAATGCACTTTCGGGCTTAAAATCTAAAGATTTAATGTAATTGTGGGAAAATAAATTCCCTCAGTCAATATCTCAATTAATGTGCTCGAAGTGTATTGGAAACAGGTTTGTAAATGGATATTAATTCCACATTTTTTTATCTCTTAAAAAATATAAATATGCTGTCTCTTTTAAGAATTTTTCTTTTTATAATAAATTTCTAAAAATGTTTATGGTATGCAAAGCATATGTGTACAAATTATACAAAAATGCCACCTTAAACACAGTTTTGTAGTAGATTTTTCCTAACACTGTTTTTTTTTTCGTTTTACGGAAACTACCTCCTTTTTGACACTTTTTAACATGATCTAAAAGTGTTTACGACTTCAACATGTCTGTATACTGGATGCCGAGTGCCTGGGGTCTGCCGTCTGTTTGTTCGTGTTTCTACTTGAGAAAATATAGTGGGATTCATATGAAAATAACATACGTTATTGAGATTTGCCATAGCATATGCAGCATTGAAAATGAACCAGGTAGCAATTATAGCTGAATCACAGGAGAACTCAAAAGGAGACTTTACATTATGGTCTAAGGCGAAAAAATCATTTGTGGTGTATTTTGATAATGTTACATAATTTTAAATGTAATGAAATTTACATGCATTTTAAACGTTCACAAGAACATGGTTACTATCGAATATTTTAAGTGTAGTACTTATAGTGTGCGTACAGGGAGCTCAAAAGTATTTCAATATATCATAGTCTGTGAAGAAAAATCATTTGCAGCGTATTTTAATAATGTTATTTTATTAAGATTATTTTAATAATATTGAAATTGATATCAGTTTCTAAAGTGCACTAAAACAGGATTTCTGTAGAAAATGGGATGAAGAAATTTAACATTCATTTACAAGATCACAGAAAAATGTTCGGTTATATAATAGTCTACGGGGAAAAAATATTCCCAGCGTATTTTAATTGCGTAGCGTTGGTGAAATTAATTTACTGAGATAATCAATACAATGATAAATACTGAAATTTACTACAATATGCAGTTAAGTATGATTTGCATCCCATATGTTGTTCATTTACAGAGACGCATAAAAGATTTTGGACCTGCGTCCAGATCTCAGATATTGTATCCAAAGTATGGTCTATCAGAAAAGATTGCTGAAGAGCTTTTTCAATTATCGTATGTATTTTAAGGAAAACTAATGAATCCTGAAGTTCAGCTATATTTGGTATAATAAGAGATGTTTGTAGAATTTAAATAAATCATGTATTGGACTATACAATAAACTGGATATATGGTCACCTGTGCAATACCGATTTCCGGAAATATGAATTCAATAATTTGAATAGGATTTTTCGCTTGAATAATTTAAGCTAAATATGCTGTCGTATAAATATTTGCGCGTAATATACAGGATTGTAAAAAAAGAATTTAAGTGTCTGTCTATTATTAGAAATTGCTAAAGGTGAATTTTAATCTTCTTCGTTATTTTTTTTCTAACTAAGCAAAATTTTAACATTGTATTTAGAATATTTACAAACAACATAGATCATATACACAGCTGCAGAAAAAAATGGGCCGGCGAAGTTATGTATTATGGAAAATTGGATATTTTTTTATTACCTAGGTTTAACACATGATTTTTCTTTCTTTGTAATGGAATTCTGAAATGCACTACAACATGATTTCTGTACAATTGGGGTACGTTACAGTTTTGATACAGTATAAGTGGCTGCAATTCCATTTTCGCAATTGTTCATATTATCTAACACATTTCCCTTTTATTTGACTGAGTTCTTTAGTTCCCTATAGAAAAAACTACTACATAGCCTCCTATATGATATGTGTTATATATATATATTAAATTATTGTTAATGAAACGTTTTATTTAATTAAAGTATTATTTTTTTAATACTACGTGAACGACGTCACGGGTAACAGCTAGTATATTTATAAATAGAAGAAATATGATGATGAATAAAGGTTTACCTTTCCATTGTCATTTACTATCAAAATATTGCAATCGACTTTTCGCCTTAGATTAATCAAACAAATAATTCCGATTCCAGCTACTTGATAAATTTAGGATATTGGACGAAGGTTTTGAAGCAAAATTCTTTAGAGTTTGTCTTCAGTGCAATCAGCTCCGTTTGTATAAATATTTACACAAGGAATAATCTATTTTGATCAGAATTACAACAAACGAATGTTAAAATAATTGGGCTTGAAGCGTGTAAATACCCAGTAGTAATGAATGTCACATTAATAAATAATCAAATTAATTTAGAAAAATAGTTGTTATCTTTAAGTATTCAATAAGTTTTAGTGGTAAACGATTCTATTTTAAAAAAGAACAGCATTGATTTTGAGTACTGTAAGGGTATGGTAATTAACAGCCCTGTTGAAAGGAAATTGCGTAGGTATTTTGATATGATATAGCTAATTAAAATTTATACTTTGGGTACTACTCTTTTATACCGTCGACCAATTTCGCCAAATTATACAAATCGCCAAACTAATAGCCAAATTATACATATTGACATAATTTTTGTTTTAAATAACGAAAAAACAAATAATTAGTAGAATATTAATAAAAATATTAATAAAAAGTCGAAATAAAAATCCCTTAATGACATTTTAAACACGTAAATCGTATTTAATGTCATTAAATGTGACATTCACAATCATCCTTTATTGGCATTTAATGTTATGGTTTGGCGATAATTTTTTGGTCGACGGGATAACCTAGTAGTACCATACTTTGTGTTATCAAATTCAGTATCATACATATAAAAATCATTCCATAGTAATAAATTTTGAATAGACATATAAATTTTTACTAGATATCAGACAAGTTCAACTCAAATCTCATTCTGGGGCTGATGCATGAACGGCCTGGATGTTTTTCATGATTTCAAGCTTGGCCATGTTCGAGATCATTGGAAAAAAAATTATATATTATTTAAAAATTAAAAAGAATAAAACTGGCTTTTTAAAAGACAATAATGCAGTCAACATTTCATAAAGTATTTTCAATTCCCTAAAAATCAATTGTAAAAGAATTGAATTGGTATTTATGAGATATAATGAAATCCTGAAAGCCTGGATTTTTCTGAAGCCTTTGCATGGTTAGTGTAAGCAACAAAAAGATGCCGTGGAATTTTCCTCTATCTTCGCTTTATTTTTTGTATCATTTTCCATATATGCGAAAGAACAGAACTTGTGTCTCTCTGCCATACTTAAACGATGTTATATTAAATGATAACAATTGTGGCGTTTGTTGATTTCTGACTATGTTTGACATGATTAAATTAAGACTTAAACAGTTTTAAAATATTTTCAACAAATTTCATAGCATATTTCCAGTATTAAATTCGGGCAAGTTTGGTGTCTGATGACAATAAATGTCCCTGCACTGTAAAAAAATTTTGTAAAGTTACTAAGATTTCTCTAGTAGACATGTATTCAAAGAACTTTTCATGTAACTGTAACAGCAAAAAATCATGTAACCTTCCTCGATTACATGAAATTTTGTTGTTATCGTTATATGGAAAGATCTTGGAATACAAATTTTAGTAACTTTACAGATTACTTTTTACAGTGTGTGTCGGATGACTAGGGATCCGAAAAACTCCGGGATCTCTCACAGTTACAAGTAAAATAATTTTGAAAGCTCCTTTTCATGAATATCGCTCTATTTCAAGGAAATTATGTAAATCCGCGCTAAAGTTAGTTATTAATAAGTGTAAATATTCAGTTTTAATATTTTATTTATTTATTTATTTTTTTTTATTTATTTTTTTTTTTTTTTTTGAAAGTCAAGATGACGATCAAAGCTTTATTCAAAACAGTTTTGATGCAGACTCTGATGTCATGTCCCTATAAAAGATTTAAATACGTTTTAGTTTTTTGCCTGTAGGCGATATGGAGGTATTATACATTACCATAAATAAATATCTCTGTCGACTCTACCTAGCGATACAGACAGATTATGAAGTCAAGTATCAATTTCACCAACAAACTTTAAATCAAGATTAGAGATAAACCAAGTTTAGCAATTTTATATGCCTCTTTTGATGAGTTTCTAATAGCATTTTTTTGAAAGAATTAGTTTTTATCAGAATCATGTTAATACCATAATTTTCTCGTCAGTCGCCATTTTCTTTTTGCTGTAAGACTTGATCCTATCAAAAACTTCTCAATATAAAACCTAATATTAAGATACAATACTAAGATAGAAGTAATACTAAGAATTTTTTAATGAATTTCAGCGGAATTGATTTCTCGTGCATTGACAAAGTTTAGATTTTTTTTTCTTCTTTACCTCTTTTTTCATAGTTTATTTATTTATTTTTAAGATTTCTTTTTATCAAACACTTCTGAATATAAAAGTTGTAGATAATATTAAAAAGATTTAAAATAATTTATCTGTTTTTCATACTTTTAGAAATGGAGAATGTATGTTTTTTCTTCTTAAACCCGTTTTTTCGACCCTTATTTTTCTTTTCAAAATATTTACATAAAAATATGTTATACAAAATATTTTTAGGCTGTTTCTCTGAAATAATAGTAACTTTTAATTGGTTTGATACTATCAAGGTTATAGGTATCTTATTATTATTGTTGTTGTTTTTACACAAGCCCTTTTGTCACATTTTTCACATTCACGACCGATATTTTTTACGCCCTGACTCAGTTTAAAAGAGATTTGTGCTGAATTATGAAAGTTATCGTAACCATGTAAAGCTTATATACATAGATAGATCGATATATATACATAGAAAGTTTTGAGTTCTAAGGAACCGTGATTGATGAAGATCTGTAAAACGTTTTCAAAAGCTCCAACTTTGGGAAAATGCAATAGCTTGTATTTTTTACGAAGTGTATCTAAAAGTAAACTGTACATCCTTACAGTGGAAACATTGGAATTTTCTTTTAAGTATCACAACTTGGTGACTTATATTTGAAGTTTTCAAAATATCTCTTATAGTACTGAAGTTGTAAATAAAATTTAATATTTTAAAATGGCAAAACTTTAAAAATTAATGTCAGGATAATTTCATTAACATAATCATAATACGTAACTTATTTAAAAGTTTTTCCTAATTTACATTCTCTGCGTACCTTATACTGTTAAAAATTAAGGCATTTTCTCTTTGTGGCATACCCTATGTCAGTTAAATGCAAATACTTATATGAGGGTTGTAACAAAATAATGTGTCATTCTGACAGGGAAGATTGTGTGTTTGTATAATGCAATACCAATATCTCTTATATTTAATGAGATTCTTATCTTACATTTTTTCACTTAAATATATTTTCTTCTTTTGAGATACCCTAAGTAAGTTAAATGGAAATATTTGATTTATGTGAGTGTTGTAACAAAGTAATGCTTCATTCTAACTGGGAAGATTCTGTGTTTATATAATACAATATCAATATTTCTTATATTTAATGAGATTCTTATCTTACATTTTTTCACTTAAATATATTTTCTTATTTTATTTTAAGTAAATATAGATTCTTCTTTTAATGTAATCCACAATATTTATTTATACATAAGATCAAATACTATATAAAAGATTAGACATTCTATATTTCATGTTGCGGAACTAAATTCTCTACTGACCTTAAAAATAATTATTTCTCGAATGAGAAAAGAATTCTTTCGGACACCAAAAACACAATATTTATGGTTTTAAAACTGCATGAGCAGCTTGAGAAAATTAAAAAGTATCTTTCAGGGCCTAAAAGGATGTATCCCAACTTCTACAAAAATGCAGTAACCAGCTTTCAGTCAAAAACTGAAACTGCGTTGTTTAATATTTGTACTTGCAAATGTGACTTCATCCACTGTATTTGCTCTATTGACAAAAAAGCCTCGGCACTAGAACACGAATTTTTGCTCGACCAACGTGGTCCTAGAATGATGTCAATTGCAGAGTGTGGCAAAAAAGAGACTAAAAAGCGATTAGAAAGAAAATCTAGGTCTCAAGCTTCAATGCAGGTAGTTGTAAAACGGTCTGAGGATGAAAACTTAAAGTCTATTGATAACATTGATTCTGGTGATAGTACAGATGATACAATGTCTCACACATCATGTCAAGATAGTGATTTTGAAATAAAAGTACTTGATACGAGTCAAAAAATGTTTCAAGTGTAGAAGTAAAACAAAAACTCCCATACACTTGTCTTTGTTTTCATGAGCTTGTGACCGCAGGGGCATTTCTAGTAGAGCTGGATCTCACTTAGCTACTGCAGTTTTGCAAGACTGAAATGTTGTTAATGCAGACAACCAAGAATTAGTAATCGATAAATCAAAAGTAGCACGTGAAAAACTTAAGTCTCGTAAAAAAGTATGCTCAACTCGAACCTCCGATCTATTGGCCATTTACTTTCATGGTCGTAAAGATGAAACCACAACAAAAGAAATTGTGGCTGGTAAAAGTGTCCGAAAATGTTTAGTGAAAGAACAGATATCAATTGTTGAAGAACCTGGATCCAAGTATTTCGGTCATGTAACTTCCATAAAAGGAACAGGAAAGGAAATAGTTACATCACTTGTAAAGTGTTGTGACGAAAAAACCGTCAATCTTAAAAAACTAAAAGCTATTGGTTGTGATGGTACGGTAGCAAACACAGGCACTTCAAATGGAGTTATCACCTTATTTGAAAATAAAATACAACAGCCACTGCAGGCAGTTGTGTGTCTACTACATTTGAACGAATTGCCATTTAGAAAAATTATGGTTGATCTTCATGGGCCAACTTCTGGACCAACACATTTAGAGGGCCTATTTGTAAACAACGTTATGATATTTTATACATTTGTAATAAACAATAGTAGTCACAAATAACGATAGAGTTCATTTCAACACCTTTATCAAACAATTTACATCGTTAAACTATCTTTTTTAGGTATACAACATTTATATGTTATTTATGTAGTATATATATATATATATATATATATATATATATATATATATATATATATATATTCTGCAATTTTATACCTCCTGTAAAAAAAATACACTTAAGTCTGGTGATTTTTAACGAAAAAAAAGGTTCATTTACACTAAAAATTACGAAAGTTTCGTCAAAATTAGCAAATTTTAGGTCTTGTGTGGGAGACCTAAATATTGTGCTAAGTTTTTGAAATACATTTTATATCATTTTTCAAGCTTATTGTTAGTGGAATTTTAACTTGCAATTAGAGAAAAAAGTGTTTTAGTTTTTTTTTTTTTTTTTTTTTTTTTTTTTTTTTTTAATTTGTAAAAATTTAATTTTTAAGAAAAATATCGAGAGACCTTGTGCGGGAGACCTAAACATTTTTTTTTAAATCCAAAATTTTTTATGGTAAGTTGTTTTGTCTAGTAGCAACTTTTTATCAATTTGGAATTTGGAAACAAAAAAAGACAAAAAATCGATACACCCTAATGTGCAACAAGCTCCTCAGCACTTCCCAGTGTTGCCTCGATTTTTTTCAGTACTGAGAATAAAAAATATGTTTTCTTTCCCTGTTCGTGATTTTCATTTCTTTTGTATTTTGTCGTCTCTACCGCTTCAGAAAAGTGTTTCCAACCATGGGTTGTTATGCAGATTTTAATCCTTATAATGTTGCTTTCCATAGTCATTGAGCGAAGGGGCCAAAATTAGGGCTTTTGATTTCATGTCTGTGGGCTTGTTGGACTCACAATGGTCCAAGGAGATCATTTTATGATGATACTATGAAATTCGGGGTAGCTTATAGACGTTATATTGAGAAGATTAGCACCATCTATCGCACAGATATATATATATACTGGGTGTCCCAAAAATGACTGATATATTTTAAAATTCAATAACTTGCAAACGGTGGCAGCTATTTAAATTTTTTTTGCAGGAGGGTTATGTATAATGTCAGGAGTTTTTTTACTGTAATTTTTTGTTTTAGTTCGAATTTCAAACAATAGGTGGCGCTGACGGCGACAGAAGGCCAGGTTGACGCATCACTCAGCATTGATCACCTGGCCTTCAATCGCCGTCAGCGCCACCTATTGTTTGAAATTCGAACTAAAATGAAAAATTGCGGTAAAAAAACTCCTGATATTATACATAACCCACCTGCATTTTTTTTAAATAGCTGTCACCGTTCGCAAGTTATTGAATTTTAAAATCCATTAGTCATTTTTGGGACACCCGGTATATATATATATATATTCATACATAAAAGAGCAAACATTGTTAAACATAAAAAGGTATACATATTATATATTTATTAAGATCCTATTTCAATATTATGTTTGTCTTTATATTAAATTTTATGTATTTTTTTAACATTTTTATAGTTCAAAGGATATTTGCAATTAAAGGTAACCGAAATCTTGTTTTGCATTTTAATGTATATTATTTCCATGTACGTGAATAACACACAGCAATTGTAGATAAAACTAATATTGGGGAAATTATTATTCTTAGTCTGTTAAGAATTAATCCGTTCGGGACCACCGGTGCATGTATGCTACATTAAAATGTGCTTCTATCGCTTGTTTTTGTTACCACAATAAATGAAAAGTAAAAAATGCCTTTTTTAATTAAGGTATTTTCTTGATTTCTAAATTAAATTAGTTTGACAGAAAGTTGTGTTAATTGAATAAAATTCATGTAAAAGATGCTGGACCCGAACGGGATAATAAACAACAAAGGTCTTAATCTTCTTTACTATTATCATAATTGACTGATATTACTGTATCCTAATGACTGTCATCCTCATAGAATAGTTCTATATTCTGCATATGCTTTACATCTGATTTTATTAATATGAGCTTCTTTATTTTTGGAGGTTTGAAATACCACTCTGGTTTTATTAATAGAGAAATCACCTAATGATGTGACACATGTTAGTGGGAAAAACAAACTTGATAAGAGTTCGAAAGCAGCTTCAAAAGAAGGAAGATTGCCATTCCACTGGACCTCTAAATAGCTTTTTCCCTCACTATCTGTTCCAAAAACCCAACCGTATTCATCTTGGGGTGGAAGATCAAGATCAGTATGTAGACACTTTTTTTAAACAACAACGTTATAATTAGCTCGCATTACCTATTGGTAGAGTGTATTGCTACATGGCCGTAGGCAATGCAACTTCAAAAACCCCATTCTACAGAAAAATACATAGAATATAGCGACATTCATTGATGCCTGAATATTTGTGCTTTCCATAATATAGATGGCAAAATTACGACTCAAGATGTTTCCTTGTTACCTTTGATACATCAGTTTCAGTATGAAGAACCTCAAGCGTATCTCGAAATTCACTGTTCTGTATGAGCATTTTCCCTTGTGTGCAAAAGCATTTACTGTATCACACCCGACAATGAATGTATTTTAGATAATGTATTACCATATCTCTTTACATAGAACTCCATACTTCTCTCTCAAGTTGTAATACATTATCCTGTGACTTTATCCACATTTTACAAATATTAAGTTTTTTTTAAATTTTGAAATAGTTTTCTTTAGAAATCTATTCGTGTATGACTGTATGATAACCGTCACATTGTTTTTTATAGAGATAATAATTTTACAGTTTTTCAAATTATGCTATCAACTATTTGCTAATGATCGTGGACAAGGCCCCTGATAGAAGTAAAAGACAGTTCTCATACAGAAATTTATTTCTCTCTGCAATGATAGTCATAAAAAAAACAGATTTCTTTCCACCTTGCAACAAAATCTGATTTCTTGAAATTTATTCCTTGTTTCTTCTTTAAGTAAGAAAATATCTTTAGCTTCTTTATTTTTAGAGGTTTGAAATACCACTCTGGTTTTAAGTCCTCAGACATATAGTCTCTCTTGAAAGTTTAGTAAGCTTCTTCACTCATCTTATGAGCCTTGACCATGTCTTCGTCAATTTCTAGATTTGTCATTGCTCCACTTTATTCTGTTACCATGTCTAGATTTATCCATTCATTGATAATTATATTTTGTAATTATCAGATATCACTTTTGTTCTCTGGATCCTAGTCAGAGACAGATTTTTCTGAAAAACTGATTTTGTATCTTTCACGAATCATGTGTATTAATGCTACCCTGAGATCAAAAATATCTCTCAAATGTGACAGGTCTGTGACTGAACTTCGTTGTAGCTTTTGACCTCTGTGTGTCTTTACTTATTTTCACTTCATTCATTCTATTAATTTATTAGCATGCAAAATCAAGAAATTATTTCCTTTCATCCTGTTTATCGGCGGTCATTTTCCAATATGGCATCCATTATCTACTCTGCTTTTGATAATATCATGGATAAATGTCATTTTAATGTTGTGTGAATCCAAATAAGTAGGTTTAACACTTCCACTGACATTAAATCACACGAGTCCTTGCTTAATGATCGCGGCCATTTTCCAATATCTCGCCTATAAGAATTTTCTGATTTTGAAAAAATAGATAAATGACATTTCGATGTTGTAGTTAATCCAAAAATGTAAAATTTAACAAGTCCGCTGATATGAAACTACATGAACGCCTGGCTCAACAATAATGGTCATTTTCAAATAGGGCGTCAATTAGCTAGTCTGTTACTGAAAATATTATGAAAAAATGTCATTTTGATTTTGAAGTGAATCCAAAAATATACGGTTTATAAAGTTCATTCACATGAAAACACGCGAACTTCTGACTCAAGGACGGCGGCCGTTTACCTATATGGCGCCAATCAGCTATCTGGTTTTGAATACATTATCCTGTGACTTTATCCACATTTTACAAATATTAAGTTTTTTTTTTAATTTTGAAATAGTTTTCTTTAGAAATCTATTCGTGTATGACTGTATGATAACCGTCACATTGTTTTTTATAGAGATAATAATTTTACAGTTTTTCAAATTATGCTATCAACTATTTGCTAATGATCGTGGACAAGGCCCCTGATAGAAGTAAAAGACAGTTCTCATACAGAAATTTATTTCTCTCTGCAATGATAGTCATAAAAAAAACAGATTTCTTTCCACCTTGCAACAAAATCTGATTTCTTGAAATTTATTCCTTGTTTCTTCTTTAAGTAAGAAAATATCTTTAGCTTCTTTATTTTTAGAGGTTTGAAATACCACTCTGGTTTTAAGTCCTCAGACATATAGTCTCTCTTGAAAGTTTAGTAAGCTTCTTCACTCATCTTATGAGCCTTGACCATGTCTTCGTCAATTTCTAGATTTGTCATTGCTCCACTTTATTCTGTTACCATGTCTAGATTTATCCATTCATTGATAATTATATTTTGTAATTATCAGATATCACTTTTGTTCTCTGGATCCTAGTCAGAGACAGATTTTTCTGAAAAACTGATTTTGTATCTTTCACGAATCATGTGTATTAATGCTACCCTGAGATCAAAAATATCTCTCAAATGTGACAGGTCTGTGACTGAACTTCGTTGTAGCTTTTGACCTCTGTGTGTCTTTACTTATTTTCACTTCATTCATTCTATTAATTTATTAGCATGCAAAATCAAGAAATTATTTCCTTTCATCCTGTTTATCGGCGGTCATTTTCCAATATGGCATCCATTATCTACTCTGCTTTTGATAATATCATGGATAAATGTCATTTTAATGTTGTGTGAATCCAAATAAGTAGGTTTAACACTTCCACTGACATTAAATCACACGAGTCCTTGCTTAATGATCGCGGCCATTTTCCAATATCTCGCCTATAAGAATTTTCTGATTTTGAAAAAATAGATAAATGACATTTCGATGTTGTAGTTAATCCAAAAATGTAAAATTTAACAAGTCCGCTGATATGAAACTACATGAACGCCTGGCTCAACAATAATGGTCATTTTCAAATAGGGCGTCAATTAGCTAGTCTGTTACTGAAAATATTATGAAAAAATGTCATTTTGATTTTGAAGTGAATCCAAAAATATATGGTTTATAAAGTTCATTCACATGAAAACACGCGAACTTCTGACTCAAGGACGGCGGCCGTTTACCTATATGGCGCCAATCAGCTATCTGGTTTTGAAAGTATCAAGGGAAAATTAGGCGTTGTTGTTGTAGTGAATCCAAAAATTTTTAGTTTGTCAAGTCTCCTGACATGAAACCACACAAGCACCTGGCTCAACCTCCCCTCCTCCCCTTAAAGTTTGTCCCAATATTTCTGGGAGACTCAGTATAGTGTGCAAGCGTAATTTATTTCTGATTCTTTATATATGAGGTGTACTGAAAAATGCTAGTAATTGTCACAATATTAGTTAGAAAATTTTCAAGTAAAAGGCTTATTGAATTGTCTAGTTTTAGAATTATGAAATTACAGTTTTGTAATCAGGTAGAAACCGGTTATGAAAAAATCGCTATTTTTAACTAACTTCAAAAAAGGAGAGGCTGTTATCAATTCCGCGCATATGTTTCTTTTCATGTATGTTCACCGATTTCTCCAAAACTATGCAACCAATTTCAGTTATTTTTGTTCTAAATGAAAGAGGATGCTCTCGAATTGGTACCGCTTCCATTTCTTCGAAATTGGTTCAGTACTTTTTTTAGTAATTAGACAATAACTAATAAAATTTGTGATTTTTCTCTAATTAAAAGTGCTGAATTAGTTCGATTAAAAGTGCCGGAAGAATGGCTAAGCGGTCTAAGGCGCCAGATTTAATCTCTGGTTCTCGAAAGAAGGTGTGAGTTTGAACCCCATTCCTGACATAATTTACATCCATGTATAATTTACAATATTTTTTCCGTATTACAATTTTTATTATTAACCGGCTTCAGAAAAGAAAGAGGAAGTGATCAATTCGACGCCTATGTATTTTTTTCCATGTATGTCACCGATTACTCCGAAACTATCCAACCGATTAATTCGGTTTTTGTGTTAAATAAAAGAGGCTACTCTCGAATCGGTACCACTTCCATTTCATTGAAATTGGTTGAGTGCTTTTTTAGTAATTAACCAAAAACTAATAAAATATGTGATTTCTTGCAAATTAAAAGTAACATAGACTTTGATTAAGCTCGCCTATTGGAGTGCAGTCAGGATGGCTGAGCGGTCTAAGGCGCCATATTTAAACTGTGGTTCTCGAAAAAAAGCATGTGTTTGAACCCCACTCCTGACATAATTTACATCCATGTATAATTTACAATATTTTTTTCCGTATTATAATCTTTATTACTAACCGTTTTCTGAATAGGAAAAGAAAGTTATGAATTCGACGCGTATGTATTTTTTTTCTATGTATGTTCACCAATTACTCCGAAACAATCCAACCGATTAATTTGGTTTTGTGTTAAATAAAAGACGCTACTCTCGAATTAGTACCACCTCCATTTCATTGAAATTGGTTCAGTACTTTTTAGTAATTAGGCAAAAACTAATATAATTTGTGATTTCGCGCAAATTAAAAGTAACATTGACTTTGAATAAGTTCTCCGACTGGAGCGCAGTCAGGATGACCGAGCCGTCTAAGGAACCATATTTAAGCTCTGGTTCTGGAAAGAGAGCCTGCGTTCGAGCCTCACTCCAGACAAAATTTACATCTATGTGTATTTTATAGTATTTTTCCGTATTATAATTTTTATTAACCAACTTCAAAAAATCGTTAACTTTTAACTAAAAAGAGAAAAATAAACTTTTCTATCAAAAATTGAACCGCCTTCAAAAACTACTGCAAAGTAATATATATATATATATATATATATATATATATATATATATATATATATATATATATATATATATATATATAACAAAATCGTAATAAGAAATTAAATTAAGAGCATAGTATTTAGCATGCGTATTATTATATTTAAGTATATTAATTTAATTTTTTGGAGTCGTTGCCAGCCAAGCCAATTTCAAAATTAAAATTAAGTATCCAATGAAAGTCGTAAAAGAATAAAGTTAAATTTTTAAACAAAATATTATATCGTAAAAAAAAAAAAACTCGTAAATACTTGGATGCGTGTCTATTGGAAAATTACATGTAACATGGCTTAGCTGGCACCGACTTCAAAAAAATGAAATTAATGTACATAAATATAATAATACGCTTGGTAAATACGATGATCTTAATTTAATTTCTTATTAATATTTGGTAAAAAAAATTATTTTTCATTTTACATTTAGTTTTGAAATCTGTTCAGTTTTCGGTAGAAAAGTTTATCCAATGATCCAATGGCCTAACTTTGACAAAATATCTGCTAATACTCAGATAATTCTTAAGTTACAGATTATCAATTTTATAATCAGAAGAATGTGACTGCGAAAGGTTATGCTTTTCAAATTGTTTAATTGGATGTATTAGAGTGGCACATGCACTCATAATTAGATAATGTTTACGGGATTGATTTTAATATTTTTCAAACGATACTGTAATGCTTTGCCAAATGCTAGAATGAGAAGTGATTTTTTTCACACATTCTTCTTTCAACACTTATGCGATGGAAACGAAAACATTTTATTCAAAAATATCTTTAAAATTTTAGCTTATTTTTCTTTGAAATTTAAAATGAAACGTCAAAACTTAATTCAATGAAGAAACTTTCAACATTTCTTGTAAATACAGCATAGTACCATCTTCTCTATATCTCCGTTTTAAATTTAAAAATACTTTCAAACAAACGATTCTGACAGGAGAAATGTTTTATTATATTAAATGTGCATTGCGCAGTTGAATATATGTTCAGACTTCTGCTATACATATACAATGCAAAGGGGAATTTGGTTCTGGCTGCCTGTACCTAAAGTTAAAAAAGAATTTTTCTTGTTGTCATATTGTTAGATAATTTAGATTTTTTTTCTGCAGCCGTTTTAGTGCACATTAATTTTTAAAAGCGTAATCAGTACAAAACATATTAAAGTTTTAGTTTTAAAATTGTTGCTTAATTTTCTTTGAAATTTAAAATTAAGTGTCAATGTTAATTCAATGAAGAAACATTCAACTTTTCTTGTGAGTACAGCATAGTAATGTCTTCGATATATCTTCGTTTTACATTTAAAAATACTTTCAAACAAACGTGTCTCACTGGAGGAATGTTTTATTATATTAAATATGAATAGCGCAGCTCAATATATGTTTGCACTTCTGCTACATATATAAGATGAAAATGGGAACTTCCTTCTGGCTGCCTGTACCTAGAGTTAAAAATAAATTTTTACAGTTGCCATACTGTTAGATATTTTTTTTCTGGGGATGTTTTTAGTGCATACCAAATTTTTCAAGCATAATTGGTACATAACATGTTAAATGTCGTTATCTATAAAACCTTCAAAAACTAATATACCTTTGAGATTAAAAATATTAATTATGAAAACTAATTTTAAATTGCTAGCACTCGATTTAAAACACTTTTCGCAGTAAACTGGCATGCTTATTAGTCTCTGTATTACGAAAAATATATCCCATATAGCGACATTTATTCCACTTTAGAGCATGTCCAACATTTACACGGAAACATTAATCAGCGATTGATGTAGGAATTTATTTTAGCGGATTGTATAAAAATAAATTATTTATTTATGTAATCATTTCCATTTTAAAGAAGAAGATCAAAAGCCTTCGATGCAATAGAAAATGTTATAGATAAATTCTACGAATCCATACATAGGTGCAAAAATTTTTATGAACTGAGTATTTTTTATAAGAAACGTACTCAAGGTAACAGTACAGACTTTTTGAAAGTTATGAATTTCGAATACTTAGAAAAAAGGAAAAAGAACGTTATACTTCAGTTTTTGTTTACTTCTATACATTAGATGTCTTTTTAGACATTATTTTAATTAAATTTTTCTCATACGTCTATATAATACTAAAATATGTACTGCTGGATTTAAAATACATTTTCCCAATACTTCCATTTTTGGTGTAATTTTCAATTATTGCGTATGTTATTATTAAACAAGGTTCATAAATTGTATTTGATTATTTCTATTTAACGAACTTTCTTCATAACAAAATGTTTAAGAGTTATCTAAAAAGAGTTTATTGAGTAAAATAGCAGATATATTCGGGTTTAGCTATTCGTTGTCTTTCACTTTTTAAATAATCGCACTCAAGCTTTCTCCTTATAATAATCAAACAAGCATACAATATTTCCCCTATTTAACAAATCGTAATTGGATGAAGGCTTCATTTTTAGTGTTTGGCATCCATTCTGTGAGTTCATTCTGTAAATAATGCATAACTTTTGTTGATTAGAAATACATCAAATATATGTTAAAATGATTAAAGACTTGAATCATATAATTTTGGACATACAAATAACTTTTACCATATTAGATATACATACTTTTATGCAGAAATGATAAATGGCTCTTAGTCAGCTATAAGTACGAGTAATGAAACGATGATAATTAAAAATTCAACAACATCGGTTTTGAATATTATCCGCTGTATCAGTGGAATAAATATTTCACTTTCTTTTATCTTTTAAAGTGGAAAGTAAATTTTGTTGGCGCTCTAGCTTAAGACGTAACGCACGGAATTTAAAAAAAAATTATTTTTCGGTAGTCTCTAATATAAATTGATACTCATTAGTTTTTAGTGTAAATCGCTCAACAAATGACGCTGCAATGCTGATTTTTTTTATGATTCACGCAACAGCTCTATCTCAGGAAACAATGCGTGGATTTTCATCAATCTTCCGTTTCTGTAAATCCGTGATAGAATTTAGTTCTGTTTAAATTTTGCAGACAATCGCCCAATAGATGATGCTGCTATGCTGAATATTTCACGATTCCTGTAGTATCACTATCTAAAGAACTAATAAATAAGTTTTTATAAAACTACAGATTGAGGTATAGCATAATAAATATAATTGTTGTTTATATTTTGGCACAAATTGCACAACGTGAAGCTTTTATGTTACCTTTTTCTGATGTTCGTAATAGCCTTTTTTCAAGATTAATGCGCAGAATTCCCTACCTTTAGAATCAGGAGAATAAAATTTTCTCTACATATAATATTCTGATGTTCCATATTAAAAAATAAACAATTTTAGGAAAGCTCATATTCTTCTTACAGAAAAAGCAGCTATAATCCATATATCCGCAAAGAAAATAAACAACCATCTGTACAATATAATAAGTTGAAACTGATGTAAATTATTATTGAAGTGAAAAAAACTTCTTTAAAACACCATAAAATAAATTAATTGCGCAAGTCCTTTCGAAAGAACTTAGTCTCAGACGGCTTAAGTATGAATAATCCTTTATTTCCTATTCTTTGTGATATTTATATGCACTATTTTGAAGAAGAATTATTCAATCTGGTTAATTTTAAATGTTGGATACGTTATGTTGATGATACTTTTGTTCTTTTTTGAGGTTCTTTTGAAAGGCTTTGCGCAATTAATTTATTTTATGGTGTTTTAAAGAAGTTTCTTTCACTTCAAACATCTGTACTTTCCACGAACAACGTGTCTTCGCAAACAGAGACATAAATGGTGAATCCTCATTTTATTACAAATCATTCCTTATATTTTCAGATACCCTCTCAGGTTTACAAACTTTGTAAAATACAGATGCAGTTGACTATAGGATTTCCGATATTCTAAACTTAATATACAAATCCTGCAAAATTTTCCACTTTAGTTGGGTTAAAGGGCATTCAGGAGACATAGGGAATGAATTAGCTGATACCATGGCAAAAAATGCAGTAGAAGATAGCAGTGTAACATCATATTTCGTTCCATGTGCTGCTTCATTTTTAATGTATATATTAAAACAGGAAATAAAAAATTACAGGCAACAAAGATGGGATAATGAAGACATGGGCCGTTACAGACATATCCCCATTCAGTTTACCGTAAATAATCGTTAACTTTCTCTTTTCTTTACAAATCTCGGCTCTTTTCAGAAATATATTTACTACATAGGTACACGTGAGTCTCCTCTCTATGTATGTAGTAACTCTTCCACCTCACTGCACTACGTAATGAATTGTCCATTGACAACATATTACCACGTTAGAGCAATAAAAAAGTATTAGGTAAACGTGCTCATTTTTCTTGCAATTTTTATTACTTTTAATTCTGATTACAGAATATTGTGCACAATGTTGTTTGCTATATTTTCAATTAGAACAATATTTTATATTACGAACACTGCAAATTATAAGCAAAAAATGCTTGACAAATTTGGGTCTGTTTTTATAAAAACCTCATTTTCTCTACGATTATACATGCTATACACATAAAAATTAACACAGATTAATACAATAAGCCACTTAATCATAATCTACAGTTTTAACGCTTTTACTACATCAGGATTATCCAAAAAATATTCCTTCTTTCTTAATGTGTTGGCGGTCCCCTATGACGTTTCAGGAAAAAATCTTCATGGAAATGTATAACTTGTACTAATTTGTTTACACACTTAGAGTTTCATGGAAATTTCTCATGTATTTATCTAGATGTTTAAGAAAATGTCTAAAATCACAACTAAGTAGTCTCCTTTGGCCATATAGTGTATGTGTGTGCAGAAGACATGCATTTTATGTGTTTAAATACGATCCTCCAATAAATAACTTAAATTAGTAAATAAATCTAAAGTAAGAATGAAATAATTTATAATTTTAACCCTCTTGGTTCCGCCCTACACAGTGCTGCCGTCCCTTACTTTTTGCAGAATCTTTATGAAAAACATAAATTGTCATTTAATTTTCGCATTCTGATTGCCAATTTTGAAGAATTAACATGCATGAGATAGAAAGAAGTTTTGGGATTGGCCCTTCTAAGTAGTTTACTTATATAATGCCAAAATTGTATTTTATTTTTTTGTTAAAGTATATGTGTTTTAAGAACATTAATCTAGAAAAAGAATTTTTATTGATGTTATTAGCATTTTACATGACTTTTTTCTGAAATATGTCATCGTAATCTTATTTAATGCTATTACAAATACCTTTTTTTGTGTAACCTACGATATTTATTCATACATAAAATTAAAGTACTACATAAAAGATCAAACATTTTATATTTAATGGTATGAAACTAAATTCTCTACTGACCTTTAAAATAACAATTTCTCGAAAAAAAAATTATTATTGTCACGCATTCCTTTTCAAACAGCTACAAAAGAAATAGTAAAGCGTTTTATTCAGAAATACCTTTAAAATTGAAGATTATTTTATTTTGCGATTTTGAAAGAAGCGTCAAAACTTAATTTGATAAAGAAACGTTGAATGTGTTTTGTTCCGTCTTTCTCACGATTTTATATTTTAAATTATTTTCAAACAAACGAATATAACAGGATAAATGTCTTACTTTATTAAAAGAATACATATCGTAGCGGAATATATGTTTACACTTCTGAATTCTAAAAGAGTTACTCTTATAGATAATGTGAGTACAAGTAAAAAAACAACATTCAGTTTTTTAGCGAAACTTTATTCTCAAACTTCTTAAGGTTCCAGTCGTCGCTCGAGGAAACGCTCGCGAGCTAATGAATTCCTATAGGGAAGCATTTTTCTAATAACTATTTCGCAATTTGACATGTTTATTTTTATTTTTATTTTTATTATTATTTTTTTTTATTTTTTATTTTATTTTTTTTATTTTTTGCATTGGATGGCTGAGGTGCATGCCGACAGCGCACCTTTTATACTTTTTCGATTTTGATTGCAAATATTCTTGCCGACAGCGCACCTTTTTTACGTTTTCGATTTTGGTTGCAGCTATTCTTTTTTAAAAGAACTTTCAGTTTCGTAACCGGTTTTGAAAGTGAAACTAACTTTATAAAAAATATCTACTATCAAAATCGAAAAAGTAAAAAAAGTGCGCTGTAGACATGCACCTCAACTATCCAATGTAAAAAAATTATTCAAAAATGTCAAAATGAGAAAGAGTTATTAGAAAAATGCTTCCCCATAGGAATAGCATTAGCTCGCGAGTGTTTCCTCGGCTAGAGACAGGGGGCTTAATGCTTTAGACCCCTTTGGTCTTTGAATTTTTGTCCAAAAGCTTCTCAACTGCAATAAAAAATTTTTGCTATTCTTTAAAAATTATACTCTAATTGTATCAAATTAACATAATAGACATAATGTAATATTTTATAATTATCAGTTAAACTTACTAGAGCAGACGATTTTTTTAGTTCTTTTTTGTTACCTGTCATTTTACCAGTACGAAAATGCAAAACAAAATTATTTATTTTTCTTTCTTTTTTGGATTTTTTTTATGTATTTTATTTTTTACTTTATTTGTAGAGCCATTTTTATTTTACAAATATGTTTTCAGAAATGAAAAAAACAAAGGTGTACATTTTTCACATAGAAAATTGATCCGAAATGGAAAAAGAAAGATTTAAATAAGGAAATAAGAGTTTAAAATTCACCATTATCTGTGGTTTTAATTGCAATTGAATATTTGTTTTGTCATCATATATAAAAATGAATGTACGCGTGTTGCAAGGAAAATATGGCATCCGATTTGCACATTGAATTGACGTCAGACAGTGTTTGTGTCTTTAATTTACAAAACAAATTTTAAATTTGTCATAGATTTAAGTTTGGAACAAACTTTCTTTGAAAAAGTGCATGTGCTGTTGTTTCTTTACTTTTGCATTTTACTATGCGCGTAAGATTTTTCTTATGCGCAACATATCTATTTGTATTATATTTAACAAACCTGTCCGTGGGTAACACAGACTACATTTTGGCAACATTTCACGATATTTTTTTTTCAATTTTCGTTACAGCAATTTTTGAATCTTTAAATCATCGCACACTTTTAATTTTTATTCCGTCGTGTAGGAAAATAAATCTTTTTTCAAATGCAATTTGACTAAAAACTCACTTATTACGACTTTATATTTTTCAAGCATTTAATTTTAAACTCTATTCAAAATTTTCAAAAAAAAAAAAAAAAAAAAAAAAAACTAAATTCAAAGCTTTATTTGCTACCATAATTATTATTTTTCGTTAAATTGTTTAAGCTGCCTAGCCGTGTTTTCCATCGTGCAATATTTCAATTCAAAAGCTTGTTAAGCACAAGTACACAAGATTGGCATTAATGTTAACTTTTTTAATTGTATAAGATAAAAGATACGTAAAGTTATCAAATACAAATTTTATAGCAATACTTTTCACAGTTACTATTTTATGAGTTAAACATGTATTAAAAATGCTTTTTCAATGCTAGTTAGTAATCTAAAAAAGCACATTACATGTAGAAAATTTATTAGAGTTTTAAATTTTAATTTTAAAAAGATGGTTTTTATCTTTATTATCAAAGCTATTGAATACTTAAGCTCAGTCACTACGTGTTAAATTTCTTAGCGCACTTCAGCGCCACAGCGGCTGGTAGGCGAAACAGATTGCGCTGCAGGAAAACCACCCACCAGTGTTCTATACGATTTTTGCCGTTGCCATCGTTTCGTTTTCTTTTCATCCTGATAATTTAACAAGAATACCTTATAACATTATTTCGTTATGTTAAATGTTTTTATGGAATAATTATTAATCTTATGAAAAATTTCAGTTTTTTGAGACACATTCATTTATAGAATTTCGAAATAAATTTAATTTTAGATTTCTTTTACTTTGAAATATTTGCTTAGTATGAATTAAATTCACTTTAAAGGGATAACAAAAAGGGAAAAAGAAACTGTAGATTTTTTTAAATAATTTATTGGATTTTTAAGAACTATACATTTAAATTTTACAATATTTTCTTCACATAAATCAGCCATAGAATCTCAAGGAAATTTTTAGTGAGCATAAATTTGATATGACAAAAAAAAAGTGCATAATTAGTAAAAAATTTGATTCATATACATTTTTCGAAGTATAAATGTTTGTAATTAAATCAATGTGCTAAAAATATGTTCAATAAAAATTATTTAAGATTATATGGCTGAATTAGTTGAAAAAATATTATAAAATTTTTAAATGTACAGATATTAAAAACCCAATAAAATATAAAATTATCTACAGTTTTCCCCCTTTTATTAGCCTCTATGCATAAAAAAAATTTAAGTGATTTTAATTCATACCAAGCAAATATTTCAAAGTATTAAATTGCTACAAAAAATATGAAATTTATTTCGAAATTCTATAAACTTGTCTCAAAAAAACTGAAAATTTTCATGAGATTAATAATTATTTCACAAAAACATTTAACATAATGAAATATTGTTATAATATATTCTTGTTAAAATATCAGGTTTAAAAATGTCTACAAATATACTTTTTAGTTTCAGCTTTGGTTATCAGTGATTAGAAACTCTTTATTAATATATTTCAGAAAGCAATATTATTGACCCCCTTCCCCCACACAATTAAAAATCACACATTTTCATTTCTTCCCCCCCCCCCCTAAATACAGAATAGCAAGAATTTTTGTTATAAACTTTAATTTTAGCATTTTTTTTTTCAAACAACCCTTTTTTTTTGGGGGGGGGGGGGAAGCTCTAACTAAAATTCAATATTTTAAAAACTATGACCTGAAACCTTTAATGAAGCTAAATTGATATGACTAATCAGCGGATGTTTAAATATTTAACCAGATTTAGAGAGTATCAGTAGATATAGATCAAAATATCATTTTAACGCATTGCAATTAATGCAAATTAGCTGGAAACAATATTATCAACACAGAACTGAAAAAATGTAATTCAAAATCGTTGTTTACATTAACTTTTCTCTTGCAAATATTTTTAAAGAAAATTATATGTAGCAAATATGAGGATTTTTCAAGCTACCACTTCATTACACATCATACAAAAAATGAATTTAAGGGTTTTGCCCAATGGACACACACTGAAGAATTGGCGAGTTTATGCTTATGTAGTTTATACAATAATGTTTAATTATATCTTTTACATTTGAAGTTAGTAACTATTCTTGCTATAACAGTGCAATCACCCCCACCCTTCAAAAAAGTGTACCTAAATTCAACACTCATTATACAGCTTCAATATAGTAAAAGAACAATTATATTTAATTAAGACAAGTAAGAAAGCTTTCATTATAATATAGATTAAGCTGCTATCACTATGCTTCTTACTCAAATTAATAAAATGCATATATTACAAGGAAGAATAGGATGAAGTCTAATTTTCGTAACAGAATTTCTTTTACAGGCCATATTTTCATATGCTGTAATCATATCAAGTTATTTTGTTCATAGAGTTTAGAAAGTATGCATGTTTTTTTGCTCATTTTATTATTTATTGGATATTAATTGTAATTTATTTTTTGCTACTCTGACAGCAAATACATTTTTATTTTTCTGAAAAATATAAAAAAGAAGAATCTTACCATTGATTTTTAAGTGTTTATATCCAATAAATTTAGAGATCAGTTTCAAGTACTTGAAGTCAAAATATTGAAATATTATGAAATTATATATTTATCTCTTCTTTTCTTTCTTTTTTTCCAAAGTAGAATCCAACACAGAATTAGTATGTTAATATTTAATGCATGGGTCACATAAATTTACATTTTTTTTTTTTTTCTGATTTCTTATAACATGTAGTATATATATTTTTTTTTTAACTGCATTAGTTTTTTATTTTTATGTGTATTTTGTTACCATTAATTGTAGTACTATCTGTAAGTTATACCTATAGCACTGATTTCCTTTTAAGGGTTGTATTTCTTAATAATTTTGTAATCATTAATACACTGAGTATAGCAAACATGAAGGCTTGCCTATTAGATATATTCAATTCTGATGACAAGTAATGGTACTATTATTTTGGTCATTATTTCTTTAAAAAAAACATTCTCAGAATGTTTTTTCACAATTAAAGCACTATAATAAAAATAATAAAGTGAATATCATATTACAATTTGACATTATTATTACCTGTATAATTATTTACAATGAAATATGTTTAACACGAAACTTATAAGACCAAAGATATTTTTCGCATTAAAAGAATTTATTACAGTAGACTCCTTCAAATTCGCACTCCTAAAATCCGCACATATTTTACGGATGTAAACAATGAAACATTCAGTTCAGATGCAGGTGCAAAATTTGTCTTTCTTAGTTTTATATCAATTCCATATATTTTTTGTTAATGATGGAGATCCACCATCCCGTCTCTAGGCCCTGTCAATGAATTCATGATTTTTCATGAAGAAAGAATAATTTATTTCTGAAAAAAATAAAGATATTGCTGATATTATTGGTAATCACAATCTTATCAAATATATTTATATATTAATCAAGCTTTTTTAGTTATTAAGTCTGGCTAAACCTGAAATAAAGCTTCAATAATTTATGATCTTGATGTGAATTAGTAATGTGCCTTTATGAGGCAAGTTTCATTGAATAATTTAGGAAAAACACATTTCATCTTTATAATGAATATTTAATTGTACATTATTGATTATAATTTGACCTTTACTTTTAATATTTAAATATATATTGCTTTTAATATTTAAAAATTATCTAAATTTTTATTATTTTAGTTTATCACTTATTTTAATATTTTAACATATTGTAAGCACTCATTATACTTATGATTCCATTATTAATTACAATCAAGTTACTTTAAAAAAAATGTAAACAAAGTAATGACCAGAAATCCACAAAATTCTAAAATCTGCAAAATCTCTGGTCCCAAGCTGTGCGGATTTGAGGGAGTCTACTGTCAGGGTTGGAAAAAAACTAGGTTTTTTTTTTTTAAAAAACCAAAAAAAACGTTTTTTTTTTTGGTTTAAACCGTTTTTTTTAAAAACATACTTTTTATTACATATATATGCATATTTATTGATAAAAATAGACATTGTTGGATTATAAGTAGTATAACTTCATTTGAAAATAATTTAAATTAATTAATTATAGTGAATTATGTAAAAAATTGAAAAAAAAATCACATTTTAAACAGTTATTAGTAGACAGTCTTGTGTTTAAAGAATAAATTACTCTACACAATCAAACACTGATACTTTGAAAAAAATTATAACAATCTTTTGATTACTATAATAAACATTTGAGGCAGTTTGATGACTATAATATTCTTTTCTACAATTAAAAAAAAATGAATTTTTTTTTTTTTTTTTTTTTTTTTTTTTTTTTTTGAGTAACAATTTGAAATCAACATTTTTGGTCATTAGATTCAGCAGATAACAGGGGGGGGGGGGGGATTAGATTGGTATTATTCAAATGCTATAACTAACTCTAGATTTCTGCTTACTCTCTAATTCAACTTCATATTTTAATTTTAATTCTTAAAGATAATTTCCCCAGTATAACAATACTATATAACAATAATAAAATTCTATTACAGTTTGACCAAAATCTTAAAGATCATCAAGTTATGTAGCTCCATATTCAAAATTGTTCTGCATGTTATGATAGATTGCCTTAAATAATCTGCATTTTTAATGAAAGTATTTTATACTAAATATTGCATGTATTTTATCTTTGATCAATTCACATGTTCTGAGCTTTTCATTAGAGCAATAGAGTATGATCACCAATGCATACCAATTTTTATCCTATACATCAAAGAATTGACCTAGACCCATTATATCTAATACTTATTGCTCAAATAAAGAGTTATAAAGTAGAAAGTATTTATATCTAATAATTTCTAGATCTTAAATTATAAAGAAAAATAAAAAAATGTCGTTCAATTTTTTTTTTTTTTTTTTTTTTTTTTTTGAAAAAACCAATTGGTTTTTTTGAGAAAAAAACCAGTTGGTTTAAACCGTGGTTTAAACCATGGTTAAAACCAATTGGTTTAAACCGTGCCAACCCTGTCTACTGTATTAAAAGATTCGTAAAAAAAGAACAAAATCCACCAATATTTTTGATGTCGTCAAATTTTATCTTGATTTCCTGTTAAACTACTAGTAGTTTGCACCCATTAGTATAAAAAAAAATAGAAAAAATATTGATTTTAAGGAAGAAAAAATCAGGTATCCTTTTTTGAAGGATCTTTTTCAATGCCATACTGTCCATGAATTGTTCAAGATCATCTAGTGTTTTACACATTTTTCCATTCCAGTCTGCACGTAAATAACTCATAGTTTGAGTCCTTTTCTGCATTTCTAAAGTAGAGGAAACAGGAACTGCATCGCTGACTCGGTTGTTACATTATCTGAATCTACATAGGTGGGATCACTTGAATTATAAACAATCTTCAAAATCTCTTTGTCTGCCAAAATTGATTCTATAGACACATCGACTGCAAAATATTCATTTAATGATTTTGTAAGACAAGACAGTCTAATAACGTTGAGACTTCCCCAAACATTTCATTAAATGTCGGCTTAGTCGCAATATCAGCTGATTCTTGAGGTGCCATAGAATTTACAACTTCGAGAATTGCACATGGCAAAAACAATTTTCAATTGTCCGAGGCTTCACTAAATTCCATGTTGAACACAAAATGTGTACTGCATCAAAAGTGATTTTTTTTGTTGTATGTGTGTGTTAAACGATTTTTGTTTCATATTTAAAGAATAACAATGCATTAAATTGCACAGTATACTGTCCGGACTAAAAATCTTGCATTGTGCACTTTCTTTGGGTTCAATCATCATAAGTCAATTAGTTAATAAAAATAGACTTCAGCAATAATAAGAAAAAAGAATAAATATTATTTACTGTAGTCAAATGGAAAAATTAATCTGAATTAACACAATAACCTGTTACCCCACTCATATGTAGGAATAGCATTCTCACAGAATGCACAAGTTTCTGTTTCATTCTCCTTATGTAGCCATATTTCTGAAAGTTTTTCAACTATTCACATTTGTGCATTATTTTAATTTTTTTGTCACAGTACATATTTTTTGCATTTATTTTGAACGTTTACACAAATTTTATCATATACAATTTTGATGCTCTCATCACTTGAGTATTAATGTATTATAAAATATTATGTTAGTTTTGGGGAGCTTTATTATTATTATTTTTAAAAAGTGCAAGTTTTAGAAACAGTCATTTTGACGACAAGCTTGTTTTGAGAATGAAGCATTTTGACTCTCCTAACATGAGTTTACTAGTTAAATCAAGAAAATTTCTAATTTATTTTTTCAATGAAGACTTTGAACTTCTTATTTTCTGCTTCATTCTTAAATTTATTTTTGTTTGAAAATATGTCAGAAATCTGTTATGTGGAAAAATATTTTTTGAATATCCTTTAAAGATTTTATTTTTTTATATTCAGCATAAAGGGCAAAATACAAGTCATATTAGGATCTCTTTGTAATTAATAGCTAAACAGCTACAAGTTAAAATAAATTGTGTGATTTGTTTTGTTTATGCATAATAAAGTAATTTTGTTTTTATTTATCATATTAATAAATTTCTCGATTAATTTCAGCAATGAAATTACGTAATTTTGTTTTTCAGCAAATCCTGCTTCAGTAATTCAACTTGGGCATTATCTGTAATCAGATTGATCAAAAAATTGGCAAATTTTGAAATAATACTCATTTGCAATCATCTTAAGAGGCTACTTCACTTAGGCGAAAGCATGCTGAAGTTAATCTTAAACTTGTAAAGATATCTTATTTAATTTCAGTATTTTTTTATTGCATAGTTGAAATCGATCTGTAGAAAAGCTGTCTTTTATTTTTATTTATTTTGCTTTCACTTTCAGAACTAGACTTGAAATTAAAAGTATCATCATAAAAGGTATTCCTAGAAATAAAAAAAACCTTTATAAGAATTGACCTCTGTTATCCAATGGAAAAATAAATCTTAAATATTGATATTTAAATGAGATACTTAAAAAAAAAAAAAAAAAAAAAAAAAAAAGCTACTTGATAAACATTAGTGAGCAGGTTTTTCTGCCTAAGTGAAGAAGCCCTTTAAATGTGAAATACTAGGGGTGTTCAAATATAAAGGTGCAAAATGTTGTAACAACCAAACCGGTAGAAGTTTGAATATCTAGCTTCAGGATCCATGATTTATTTTAAAACTGTGAGAGTTACTTTTACAGTTATTAGCAACAATTTCACAAATTACAGCATTTTTCTTCCTTTTTTCCTTGGCATTTGAATGTTCTGGCGAACAAACATGGCAGTGTGTGTGATGTAACTTTACTCAATGTACATTATATTTTGTGTGAAGAAAACTCTATTAATAAACTCTATTAAAAAATTGGATTAAATTAATAAGAACTTTCATAACTTTAATAAGAATATCAATATCGTTTTTGCATTCTTTCACATTAACTCCAGTGATATGTGAATATAAAACATATTTCCTTTAATTATTAATGTTTTTAACTGAAGAGATTTTGATGCAATAGCCTAGATATAAGTGTTGTAATTAAAATTTATTCTACAGCTTTTTTCATTTTTAAAACATGTAGCTAACTTAATATATTAAAAAGAAATCATAATACACAAATAAGAAATAAAATAAAAATAAAAACTAATTATATCCTGTACTTTCCTCCACATTTTACAAAATATCTGTTTGCAGAAAGTCATTATTTATTAAATCCATAGTCACTAGTTTCTGACCTATTCTTAAAATAATTTTTATTTAGTAATAAATCAGCTTCCAATTACATGATAAAAATAAATGTCTTTCAAATGATCTATTTCAAATGAATAGAATAAATTCTATTTTCAAATGAAATTTAAGTATAATAATTTTTTAATTTAAATATAATAATTTTCGACACATGACAAACTGAATTATAATTCAAAATTATCATAATTATGACAGTAATAATTTATTTTATTTACAATATCTTTTCATACAATTTAATGTTCTTTACTTATAATAAAACACAAATTATAATAAGAATTCAATTAAAAATTTTTGTTTTGAGTACATCATGTTTAAAAATCTAAACCAAGAAAAAATTATTACATCCATTACAACATCAGGAGAACATAACTGCAATCCAACAGCTTGTGAAATTCCCGTTATACAGAAGATACTGTTATTGAAAAATTAGGCTTGATATTTAATCTGAAAATAAGCAAAATAGACAGAAATAAATAAGTAAATCCAGAAATTATATAAAATTTATATTTCATGCAATTTCAAATATTTAATATACAATGAAATTTGAAAAATTTACATATCTGATTGACCAAATTTGCGTTTTTTAGGAACTAACTGATAAAATTAATAATTTTTACAAAGCTGATTGAAAAAATTCATTATCTTTCCACACTTGATCAACCAACAAACCTAATCGACAAAATTTGCAATTTTCTTGTGCCTGATCAACGAAATATGCGATTCTTAAGTGACCGAGAAGATTTTATATTTTCTCATGATAAATTGATGAAATTGATGATTTTTCCTGCGACCTATATACAAAAAATGAAATTTTTTCCAGTTGTAAATTGACAAAATTCGCAGGCCATAGGTTGTACATCCCTACTCTTATGGATTCAAGATTACATACAATTGGTTTGATTTCACTTCAATATGTCTAACAAAAATGCCGAAGTCAGAATCTGCTTGTTCAAAATATCAAATTAAATCATAAAAAAATAAACAGTAATTATGCTAAAAATAATTAAAAATTTTATTTTTCACTTACATTACATCAAATATATCTCTTCAGCATGAACAAGTTTGTCCGTAAATCGTGGCACCAACTCTAGAAATCTTTCACGATCCTCAATTATTTCTTGTCATACAGCCCCGCAGTGAAACCCTTTATTGATATTATATAAGGAAAGCAGAGAATGTACTGTTAAATTAGAATTAAGGTATCACTTGTCGGCATAAAATTTTTTGAATTTGCAAATTGAGTGAAGTAGGGATGCACAACCCGTGGCCCGCGGGCCAAAAGTGGCCTGCGAATTTCGTCAATTTACAACTGGAAAAAATTGCAATTTTTGTACATATGTCGCACAAAAAAATCCAAAATTTTGTCAATTTACTGCGGGAAAATATAAAATTTTGTCATTTAAGAATCACAAATTTCGTTTATCGGCATGGAAAAATCACTAATTCCATTAATCAAATGCGAAAAAAGTCAAATTTTATCGATGAGGATCGGAGAAACCGTCAGTTTTGCTCATCAGAAAGGGAAAAATTGCGAATTTTGCTCATGAAAACTCGAGAAAAAAAAGTAGCAAATTTTCCCGATTGGGCACGAAAAAATTGAGAGTTTTTTCGACCAAGCATGAAAAAATCGCTGATTTTGTCACATGGACGCGAAAACTCACACATTTCGTTGATCAAGCAAGAAAAAAAATCATAAATGTTGTGGTTCCTCGAAAAAATTGCAAATTATCATCGAATGGAAAAATAGCATATTTTCTCGGTTTATCATATGAAAAAAAAAGCGAATTTCGTCAATAAGGCACAAAAAATTGCAAACTTTGTCGATCAGAGACAAAAAAAAAAAAAAAAAAAAAAAAAAATGCAAATTTCACTGATAAGACATTGAAAAATCACGAATTAAGTGATGATGAGTGAAAATATTGCAAATTTCGTTGATCAGCTCTGGAAAAATCTTATTTTTGTCAGTTTATCAAAAGAAAAAAAAAATCGCGAGTTTTATCTTGCTGCATAAAAAATGCAGATTTCGTCAATGTTAATACAAAAATCATGAATATTGATACTCGGTCGAAGAAAAATGTGTATATTATCAATTTACAGCGAAAAAAAGTGCACATTTCGTCGATCGAAGACCGAACAATTGCGAGTTTTATTGATCACATTTCGAAAAATAGCAAAATTCTTTGGTCAGAGATGGGAATATTGCAAATTTTGTTGGTCACACACAGAAAAATTGCTAACTACATCGATCAGACTCGAATAAAATCGAGAATTTCATCGATCGTGAGGAGTAATTTCGCGATTTTCGTCGATTGGCTTTGCAAAGATCACGAATTTCGCAGATAGGCTTTGCAAATTTGATTGATTGGCTTCGTAAAATTCGCGATTTTTATCGATTAGCTTTGAAAAAATCGCGAATTTTGTCGAACTGAATCTGAAAATCACGAATTTTGTCGATTAGGTCTGGAAAAATCACGAATTTCGTCGATCAGGCACAGAAAAATTGGGAATTTTGTTATTCAGTCGCAATAAAATCGTGTATTTCGTCAATCAGGTTCGGATGAATCGCCAATTTCATCGATCATGCGAAGGAAAATTGTGAATTTCGTCTATCAGCTTTGTAAAAATCGAGGATTTTGTCGATCGGCTTCATGAACATCGTGAATTTTGTCTATCGTCTTTGTAAAAATTGCAAATTTTGTAGATCAGACGTGGAAAAATCGTGAATTTCATCTATCAAGCGTTGAAATATCGTGAATTTCATTGATTGTCGGAAAGAAAATAGCGAATTCTATCAATCAACTTTGTAAAAATCCGGAATTTTATTGATTGGCTTCGTAAAAACGAAAATTTCGTAGACTGGCTTTAAAAAAATGTGAATTTCTTTGACCAGGCGCATTGAAATTGGAAAATTTGTTGATCAGGTGCGGAAAAATTATAAATCTCGTCGATTATGCGAGAAAAATCATGAATTTCGCTGATCATATGAAGGAAAATAGCAAATTTCATCAACCAACTTTGTAAAAATCATGAATTTTATCAATCGCTTTGTAAAAATCTCGAATTTTGTCGATCGGCAAGGTAAAAATCGCAAATTTTATCGATCAGGCGCAGAAAAATTTAAAATAACGTAGATTAAAAAAAATCTTGTCAATCGGCTCCTTTTCTCTGCTTCGTTCATAAAATTCACATTTTTTGGCACCAGCCATTTATGCTCTTTTTTTAGCACTTTTAATAAAACAAGACATAATCTCCTGAATTATGTCAAGGAATATCTTTAAATCTAGAAAATAATCCTTGCTATATCTGTTACATATAAAAATGTAAAAACTGCTGATATATCCTTAACAACTGAATTGGGTATTTTGACTGGGTAAGTGAACTTAAATGGGTACCCCCCTCCCAATCACACACATACACTCTCTTCTGAAACCACATATTTTTTTTTATCAGATTGTAGGCTACAGATCACCTCCTCTAACTCGAATTCTCTCCATGTTATTGATGTGGCCCTCGACCACTCAGATATATTTGAAAGTGGCCCTTCTCTTCAAAAGGTTTTTCATGTTTTTGTAAGCTACATTTTGGTGCAATTAACGGTTACTTCCTCAATCTTTTGTCAAAATTACCGTTTTTGTTAAGATCTGTAAGCTTTACCCTGCGATTCTTCGATAAAACCAATATATTATTACTTTTAAAAGAAATTTTTTTACATTTTAAAAAATAATTGCCAAGATACAGATTTAATTATGAAATAATGCTTATTTGAGTATAGAAAATAACAAGTATCACTACTGTTCGCATTTCTTTTAAAAAAGAGCAAAGCAGATTTTTTTTTATTTTTTTTTTTATTTTTTTTTTATTTTTTTTTTAAAGAATACTTTTGTTGAAAAAAGGGTTCTTTTTGTTTAATAAACGGGTGCTTTTAGGAATCACATTTAGAAAGTTTTGTACAGTCAAAAGAGAATTGTGAACAGAACCGTGCGAAAGGGGAAGAGAATGAAGGGGGCGTTAGATTTATACTATAAACGTCATTTTTGGGCTATCACAAGAAAAAGTTGGGAGCTGGCAGGGGGGGGGGGTCAAATTGTAATTAAGCCTAGGGTGCAATTTTCTCTTTGCACGCCCCTGATTGCAAAGCATGAAAATCCCCTTTTTAAGCATTAAAAACCCAATTTTGAAGCAGGAAAATAAGTTTTTAGAACACAAAAATTTACTTCTGGCATTAACTTCTGTTTGTGTCCCTTAGATGAAATTTACATTTTTTGATGAATTTTTTGACTGAATCTTCAGTTTCATTGCGATTTTTGGACAAAATTTGTCGGGGTTTTTTTTTGCAAATCTTCTGGCGAAAGTTTCCGTTTTTCATGATCTCTTGGCGAAATTTCTCGTTTTTGATGAATCGTTTGACAAAATTTTCCATTTTCTTGCGATTTTTGGATGAAATTTGTCGTTTTTTCAGGATCTTTTGAAGAAATCTGCCGTTTCTTCGGGATTTGTGATGAAATTATCTATTTTTTCACGAATTTTGCCAGAAATTAGTCGTTATTTCACTTTTTTTTGACAAAATTGGCCGTTTTCTGAGATTTTCTGACAAAATTACATGTCTTGTGGGACGCATAAGAGCAGTGGCGTAGCTAAGGGGGGGCAAGGGGGGCGTCCGCCCCGGGCGCCAAATTGAGAGAAATTGTTATATATCTATATTGGGGTGGGGGCGCAAAATTTCTTGCTGGCCCTGGGCGCCAAAAAACATGACAGTAGGTGGCTACGCCACTGCATAAGAGCTATCTTTTGCGTTCAGTCAACAATTTTTTACGTAATTTACGCGCTATAGTACGTCTGCATTATCGCTGAAAGGCTGCGGTTTTTCAAATACAGGGCAAGATGAGTGGTTTTTTTGAGTGATAAGGGTGGGGGGGCTAGTTTTTGGTTGAAGGGCAAGAGGGGCAGAGCGACCCTCGAACGACCCTGAAACCCTCAGGGTCAAACTCTGTATATGTTTCAATATTTTTATTGTTTGGCATACATTTCATAATATTTCCAAGACACTGATGTGCATAATAAATTTTGGTACTACTTGGTTATTCTGCCGACCAAATTACTGTCGCCAACTTCTAAGATTAAATGCCAATAATGGTTGATCACAAATGCCACATTCACTTGACATTAAACATGATACACATGTTAGTTATATCATCGAATGATTATTTTAATTAGACTTTTATTGATGTTCTACTGAAAATTTTTTACTCTTTCTTTATTATTTATTTTAAATGGGTCAATTTGTATAACTTGGCTAATAGTTTGCCGATTTGTATAATGCATCGAAATTGGTCAAAAGGATAACCAAGTAGTATTTAAATTTTTTATTTAAAATGTAAAGTAGATATATAAAATTCTTTTATTTTTCCTGCCTTATCTTTACAGTACTAAGGGTAAATAAATAATGAATCATCAAATCAATTGCCCCTTCCTCACTAAAAAAATTGCCATCTTCTGTTGTTTTATCACTTATTTATAACAATAAGTTTAATGATCTAAATCTTCTACTACTACAGAATTTTCTTCTTTTTCTTAAATCTTAATCACATTTATAGTTTTATTTTAGAAATTTTATTTAAATATTACTATATTTTTAGTATCTCAGAAAACAGAAGAAATATTTGTATACACAAAGGGGGAGAGGGAATGTCAATATAAGAACTCCTTTAGCAAACAGGAAATCAATCAACTTTTGATACATGAAATATAAACTAAACATTACTGCCGTTAAATGTACTTTTGAAACTATTTTCTGGTTTAGAAATCATATTATAAATAAATAAGAATTTTTATTTTATCTTTCGATATTTTAATTTACACCTATCAAAATGCTTATCTGAAAAGCAGAGTGGTAATTTATTTCCATTCAATTATGAAGAATATTTTACTGGTTTAGTCGCAAAAATAACAGATGGTATATGCTGAAGGCATAGCATATACCCTAGAGTATGTTCATACTAGATTTCTTGAAAAACAGAGGGTATATGGTGCTTTTTAAAAAGATCCAGAAGGCATACAGCGTATACCTTCCACTGCATCTCTCCTTCTACTATTCAATAGAGGCGTAGGGAATTTTCAGAAAATCCAATATAACAATTATTTATTTTAACAGCTAGCAGATTGTAACATAACAGTTGGAAATTATTATTACAAAATTTACACAATTGAGTTGTTCCTCACAACAATAATTTCTCACTTTGATAAAATAACCATTTACATTGCATTTTATAAAAAATTAAATGAACAAAAATAGAAAAACTTATAATTATCTAGTGCTAAATAAACACGGTTATTGCGTCTTAAATATTGTTAACACTTTAATATCTTGTGGCAATGAAATAAATTAATAGTAATTGAATTTATTTCATAAATATTATAGAAACAGATTGTCAGATTCTTCATCTGCTTTCAAGTAGTTTTGATTTTAAATATAATCATGAAAATAATCCTGGAAACAAATAGAAAATATCATCACAAACGAACAATTTTATAAAAACATTAAATCATCAAAAGAAAAAGAAATTACACAATTAAGAAAAACCAGTAAAACTATTTACGTTATACTTCTGAAATAATACTTTTAGGCCTAGCTTAATGTAAACAACAATGTAAAACACAAAACAATAAATTTAAAATGAAATACCTGTTTACATCCTTGGAAAATAATATTATAAAGCTAAATTTTACATTAATTTCTCCTTCAAATTTAATTATATAATCTAAATATAAACAATTAACTATGCAGAAAGAACGTCATACGTTACACATTATGAATTCCTTCATTTCTCAATCTCTCAGCAGGCTAGCCAGCCAAATGTAAACACCAAAGTTTTGGAATACCGGCTGCTGGAGGGCGCTACGGTCACTCGCTAAATTTCTCCCATAGAAGTGAAAAGGCTGATATATTCAATGGCTGTGTTTATTATGTAACCCGGGAAGCATGGGTTCGATCTACTAGTTTCTTTAAATGCCAACTGATCCACGAGTGTTGCCGAGATACTAATCTGAAATAAATCTAAAATTTGTTTGATTTTATATCTTTACCCAATTTTGTCGGAATTTCATTTTTAAATGAAAAGAATGCGAAAAATATTGATTTTCAGTGGTAAAATCATTTGCAAAAGAATCACTTGACATTTCACTTAAAACCGTTTCATAATTCTAAAGATTTTTTTATTGTAAATTTCTTTCCGGTTTTAAATATAACATTTTTACAGCTTATTGAATTTTCCGTGAAGAAATGCTGTACATTTGAAAAAAAATATTTTTTCTATTCCCTCTTTTTTCCGTTTACTTTATTGTCTTTAAATATAGCAAAAAATGGCAATTCTTCTCATTCGCATTCTCTAAAATTTATTGTAGGCAAACCCGTTAAAATTTACAGTGAAACTTCCATTTAATAATAAAGTTTCACTGATACGCTTAAACACTAGTTTATAAGGAAAATTCGTTTAACAAAAATTTGCACAAATTCATGAAATTTGCATATTAAAATATACATGCATAACATGAAACATGCAAGTAAAATAGATATGTTGAAAAAATGTGAAAATGTATTTTAATTCATACAGTGAGCTTTTTTATGTACACTGTTAAAAATTTGCAGCATTCTGTCCAGTCATTTGACCACTTTTTTAAAAAGTGAGTTACGTAACTATAATTTAATTACAATCCGATCATACAATGGCAGTAATATAATCATAATAACGTTAAATTATGGTTATGTAACCGTTTTTTATAAAAACTGTCAAATGACTTGACAGAATGCTGCAAATTTTTAACAGTGCAAAGTAAATGCATGAAAAAACTTAACTAGAATGATGTCTAAAAAATACATAATAAAAAAAGGCAAACAAAAACTAAAACTTAGCATAGTATCTCTACTTTTTTTTTCTTTTTAGGTCTCCAAATCCTTAATTTAAAAAAATAAATAAATGATATCACTTTGTACAAGTGTCACAAAAATTACGCTATTCATAAAAATTATTCATAAAAATATTCGCATTTTTGTATAGTAACCGAACAAAACATATATAAAATTTTCGTGAAATTGGAATTTTTTGCTTATTGTAACGAAAACGTCATATTTTCTGAATAAAAATGATTAAATAAATAGGTAAATTCATTTTCATACAATCCGATGAAATAAATTGATACATTTATTTCAATGGCGACATATCCATTTGAAAGTTTTACCCGCTAAGAAACTTCGTTTTATAGAATATAGTTTCATAATATGTAGATTTATTTACACGTTAATGGCGTTCAAATTCAAGGTCCAATAAGAAAATTTCGTTAAGTACTAAATTCGTTAAATGGGAATTTCGCTAAATGGAAATTTCACAGTGTTGTACGTGCACATATTGTGCGCAGATTGTGCTAAAATGAAATACAATAAATAATTACAAGTTAAAACTATTCGTTGGGGGCCATCGTAATGCTTCCTCATTATGGATATGCATAATGTTAAAGATGAAAATAAAACGTGCAAACTATTTAAAAAATGCATTGTAATTCCAAAACAAAATTTGAACATTTATTTAAATATTTTTAACAAAGCGGAAGCCTATTGGATTTCAATGGAAGTGCATGGGAATTTGGCGAAATTCGGAAAATAGCGCCATACTGGCGTGCCTTTTGGCGAGTTATTTTTATCGCCAGGTTTGACGATATATTACTAAGTTGGCAACGAACTTGGAGACAATTTTTTGTTCAACGAGGTAAACAAGTAATACCGAACTGTGTAAAAGAGAAATCCTTCTAACTCCAAAAATGATAAACATATTAGCTAACAGTTTTTTGCGCTGTGTTAAGCGTCTTATTTCCAAATAATATATGTATATATGAATTGAAAGCTGAACGAAATAAGGGTCATGAAAAATCGAAGAGTTTTGAAAATGGGACTACAAATATTTCGGCAACAAATTATCCCATCAACTATTTATTTATTCAAAATTTATGTTTATGCACATACATATTTTTTACATTATGTCTTTAAAATAAATAATTTCGGAAAATTTAATGTACCTTTCTTTAAGAACGAATAATTCGATTGTCCGAAAAAAATAGTTCCGGATAATCAAGGTTACTGGTATTCAGTAGGCTTCTTTCTATTAACAGACGTTATTATAGTGTGTTTACAGACATTCGGACAGACAGACAAGTAGACACACAGACACACAAACTGATAGAGGGCATTTTTTTTTTTCTAAAAATATGATTTTTGCTATCTCCAGTATCTGAAACGTGTAAATCCGCCAATTTTTTTTTTTCGAAACAATTGCCAGACTTACAATGTACTACGTATAGTGGGTAAGTAATAACTCAGGAAAGACATGTATCCTAAATGGCTTGTTTCAATCTTATTTTAAAGAAATATCCCTATGAGAATTTATTGTGCCTTTATTCAGACAGTATCTTATCCAACTTCGCTAAAATTTACTTACATAATTAACTCACCAATAGAAAATCAATCTTAAAATATGCTTTTAAGAATAAATCTTAGGTTATGAATTATATGAACGAGATGTTCTAAATAACTCTTTAAAATTAACTTAAAGTTGCATAATATTGATGAATTTCGAAGTTTGTCAGAATTTCTAAGGAATATCAAAATTGGATAAACCATTTGATAAATATTTCAATCTATATATTTGCTAGAATGCTACTTTTAGAAATAATAGGTCAGTGTTGAAATACAGATTATTTTCAATAGCATTAAGTTTTGAATTACTGTCTGCATGGAATATATTTTAAAATTTCTTCTGAAGATTAAAGCGCAATGATTTTACGTTTACTTTTATAAAATAAAATACTTATAACGGGAGAATTTATTTATTTATAGCACACTTATTTTAAATATTTTTTCCTCGCTAAATATATCTTATTACAGACTCTATTTTTTAAGTAAAATCTATTCTGTAAGTACTGTAAGAGCGATAAGTGCATGTTTTAATATTACGAAGTAACGCCGTGAATAATCTTATAAAAATGTTTCAATTTGATCTTTCTTGTCAGATAAAGCAGATTAAATAAACAAATTTATGTATAATACTTTTTAAAACTAATTTTAAGCGGTTAAATATCGATAAATGCCAAAATTTGTTTTAAAATGTTTTAGAATATTTAACGAATATTATATGTGTTTAAAATATTTGTGAAGAGAAATGCTTTTTTTCAATGTACTTGTTAAATGCTTGTTTTAGAAATAGTCACTGCCAATATAGTAAAATGCCAATTATTCATCATTAACATCAATTGATGAATTTATTGATTATTTACATTTTTTTTACTTTTATCTATCGTTTCAAGAAAAAAGTATTGGATTCTAAAAAAATTTCGACATATCACCATGTCTTTAACACGATTTGATCATTCTTAGAAAATGTCTGTCTCTGCGTCGGCCTGTCATTCTGTCATTCTGTTAGTCTGTAAGTGACGAAAATTTTCGGGCGCTCTATCTCGTGAGTTAATGCAGGGAATTTCATAAAACTTTATATTCAGTTAGATCTTGATATAAATTAGATCCGATTAGTTTTTCGTGAACATCACTCAAAACGTTGCGCTGCTATACTGCATTATTCTTAATTTCTACAGTAGAGATTGCAAGAACTAATGCACGAATTTTTTTAAATATTTATATTTAGTTATTTTCTGATATAATTTGGAGCTGATTGTCTTTTGGTGCAAATAGTTCAACAGGAGGCGCAGCTGTGCTGCATTATTTTTCATTATCACAATAGCTCCAACTAAAGAATTAAAACACGAATTTTTATCAAATTTCAATTTCTGTTAGTTTCTAAAATAGATTAGAGTTTTTCAGCTTTTGTAGTAATTCGCCCTACATTAGGCGCTGCAACATTTTCACGATTTCAAAATAGCTGTATCTCAATAACTAATGCATGAATTTTAATCAAGCTTCAGATTCAGTTAGCACTAGATAAAAATTAATCCTGATTAGTTATTGGCGAACTTCATCTAACAGGTGACGCTTTTCTTCAGAATTTTTTTTAAAGATTTTTCAATACCTGTATTTTAGAAACTAATGTACAGATTATCATCAAATTTCAGATTCAGTTAGAAGTTGATATAAAATGTTGTTGAGTAGATTTTGATTTAAGCCACCTAGCTGGCGGCACTGCTAAACTGCCTTTTTCAGGAATAAGTAACATGGAGGAGGTAGAAGAAAGTTTGGTGAGTGCCACATTTGACCAGTTTTAATTTCTTTTTATGTTTTTGCAATAATAGACGCGTAACAAGAAAAATTTGTAATTTCGTGAACATAGTTATTTATAGTAAGTATTTGATGAAAAGTGCAGAGACCCAGAATCCCGCTATCTAGTAACTCAGTCATACTCAGGTACAAGTTTTTACCCACCTTTATTTAAACTAATAAGGCAGAGATTGTTAGAGTAATTTCTAAACTTAGTCTAAATTACGAGAACATCAGACGAGGTAAATCACTAATTTAACCTGAAGAAAAATGCAAACTTCAACTTACATAAAAGGCTTAGGTCCTTTACATAGGCAGTAGATGCTTATGCTTTCCGTGGCCGTGTCGTTAAGGCACCACTCGCTAAACTGTTGCGAGCGTAAGAGATTGTGGGTTTGATTCCCGCTGGCTTCATTCCACACACTGTTTGTGTGGAGCTTCCGGTTGCATTGCTCTCGTGTTGTAAAACTTTCTTATGCTATCTCGTTTCTATACATTAACAATGACTTATAAGCAGGTTTTCGTGTCAAGCACACAAGTCAGATGTATATTATTCAGTAAAAATGAAAAAAAAAAACATAGTCAGCAATAGTTGCAAAGTAAATAGTTTAATTTTATCTGCAAAGCAAAAAATATTTTTAAACTTTAAGTACATTAACGATGAAAACTCGTGGTTTAGAGAAATTTATATTTACTCAAATTATATGACATTTACATTAAATTATACCTAAGTAGAAAATTCTTTGTGGCTTACAACTACAAATGATGTCCCATCGAATGATCTTTAATATTTAATACATAAAAAAGTTACAGAAATCAGACATATAAATATCATCAAAATCAAGAACAAGATAGAACAAAAAAAATTACAACACCAGGGAAATACAGACAGGGGGCCCATAAAGAGTGAGCAACGGAGCCTGCAGATGTCGACCCGCAGACCACCTACACTCTACAGTGATTAGCGGTGGGGTGTCTTATCCAGTGACCACTATTACTCGTACTGAAATGAGATTGCAAAAACATATTACCAAAGTCAGTGCTTCTAACTCCAATATCACTCCTACCGCACATGGCAGAAACACCCTCAGTTATTCTCCCGACACAAAATGCAATTCTCTTCCAGAGTAGCACTTGACACAAATCCGAAAGGCGCGAAATTGTCCTTCACATATTATACACTGCAAATTGAAAGGCGTAGACTAACCTACATAAAACTGCAGCAAAATAAGCAGCAGTATATTTTACGAGCAACAACCACTAGAACAAAACAAACTACCTAGGAAAATTAGAGTAAAATATACTATCGAGGTTTTTGTGTTCCACACAAGTTAAATTTTTGAAGTCAGCTATAACTTAATGCACCAGAGATCCTTTATAAGCGAGTCGCTAGACCATTACAAGTGTGCATCTTTTATTAACCGTATCTTCATACATTTTTTGATCTATAAATGAAATTTACATTGTACGTGCTCTTTTAACTAAACATAATACTGTGCATTTATATACTGAAAGTTTCCATTTGTATGAAGAATTGCGCTAGTTGTATTAACAAAATGTAGAATATCTTGCGATATAAATGACGTAAAGATAAAAATGGCTTGTCAAAATATTCCCAATGAAATAGGCTTTGATTTAATATCTAAAAACAAAAATCTCTTTTTTATATTTTTCATCAATTTTGAGATAGATTGCCACTTTTAGTAGACAATACTTTTTCCCGTGTTCTGTATCGAATGAAATCATGTTTTGCGCAAATAGGTAATCAATTGTAGGTTTGTATAAGGAACATAGAAACCAAGAATGATTTTTACATATATGTGTCATAGTCTATGAGCCGACAGCACAAACACCTAAGGTATCGAGCACAAGGAAAAAAAACCTGTTAGGTAAAAGTAGTAATAGAGGAATCTAATGTTCTATGTCTGCCGGAAATGAAGTAGTTCATTAGCCACAAATGAATTCATTTATGAAACTGAAAATAATGGTTCTCTTCCTTTTCTTGATACTTTTGTAACTCGCACGGTAACTGGTTTTTCTACATCCGTCAATCGAAAAAGTTTTGCCGTTAATTTACCCCTCTCCCCCATGATCGTTCTTGTCATCCTCCGTGCCAAAAAAATTGCCGCTTTTTATACCTTTATAAATCGTGCATTATGTATTTGTTCTGCTTCCCAGTCATTTAATAAAGAAATTCAATATATTAAAGCCGTAGCGATTGATAGAGGTTACAATCCTTCTATAATTGATGCGGCCCTATTTAAACTCCTGTAGGCGCCCTCGTTCCTCAAACTAACCGCAGTCTTCTTCTCTATCCAGTATTAGTATTGTGTTACCTTTCTTTCCTAAAACAAGCTTTACCATTGATAAAATTGTAAACAACATGACTTCAAAATAATTTTTCCCTATTAGCAAATTCACCCTCTCCAAGCTCAAAGATCCTATAGATTTATCTAATTCATGTGAAATTTACAGTATTAAATGTCAATGCGGTCTTTCCTACATTGGACAAACTAAACATTAAAAAAAGCCTATTATTGAACATATAAATTATATTAAGAAACAAAAAATCAACAAATCCTCTATTGCAAAACGTTGCTGGGAGATGAACCATACTTTCGATTCCAGTTCAGCGAAAGTAATTCCCAAATCTACTTCCATTCATGAACTTAACTTTCTTGAAGCACGTCACATTTATAAAAATTTTGAAAAAATTGTCAATTGTGAATTCGCACTCGCCCTTCTATCGAATTGTTGGAAATATTACATTAAAACCTCTATTTCGTAATTATTATTATTATTATTATTATTATTATTATTATTATTATTACTATTTTAAACTATACATTGTTATACATTTGACCTTTTTCTCTTTCCTTCGGTCCCTTTTCATGTGCGTTCTCCTATTGGCTATTACTTGCAGTACTCTGCCATCCTATTTGTTGCCTTCAATCCCCCGTCTCTACTATATATATGAGCAGACTTCTACCTCCTTTAGTACTGACGACGGTACGCTAAATGCTACCGAAATTAGTCAGCAGCTTTTATAATATATTTGGTGCTTTTTAACTTTGCTTATTTTTGTATTGCATTGCATTACACCAAGCTCTATCTGAATGTTAACAAATTAATACCACTGGGGGTTTACTTGTAGGTTTATCATTGTATTTGTCCTACAGTCATTTCATACTTTGAATGTATGATAATGATTATATTATAATTAGGCTTATGAACTATTTCACTTCCGGCAAGCATGGATCCATAGATTCCTCTATTGCCTCCCCCACTCAGTGGCCGAGAATTTCTGCTCACGAAGCTAATAGACAAGGAGTGCTGGGTTTGAACAGAAACACGCCCGTCGGATTAATCGTTCGGAATTTTCCTTTGTTTTTTTGGGCCTCGGATTTCTAGAGTAAATGTGGGTTTGGTTCCCTTAGAAGGGAAGGGCAGAGAGGGCACCCCCCCCCCCTGCAATACGGCCTTTTGCCCTCGTGTTTATTATTGCCCGTCACAAACGAAGCAAACTATCGCTATTAATACACATACTATAAAATAAAGGCTTTATTTTCTTGTGTTCGATACTTTAGTTTTTTTGTTCGGTAGGCTCTTGAACTATAATCAGATGCTAAATACAACTTTGAATTGTCCTTTATATTATTTTTTTAAGATTTTATAATTAATGTATTCAACTGTAATTAGGAAACATATAGCTAATAAAAATGTAAAATGAGATTTACTTTTATACAAATAAATCTTTTAATACAAGAAACATATTCAAATCTTATTATACGATATTTTCCTTTAGATTATTTACTTATTACTTTTTTATGTTGAATACATTAAATTAAGTCAAACATCCTGCTAATGCAAAGGTACGGAATACCAAAATATTCAAATTTCTGAAAAACGGAATCTCAAATAACAAAATCCGACTATTCTTAAATATTTCAATTTTATCATGTATATGAAAGATTTCTTAGTGGTGAAAGAGTATATAACATCTAGATATTACAAGGTTTCGCAATTTTGTGCTGCCAAAAAAATGAGCTTTATTTTCATACTTTCTTATGAGAGACATAGATAAAGCTGTGGTTTGTATGTTCATACATACACACTGTGAGCGTGAAATATTGAATTGTTTTGAGAGTAACATATGAGAATTTTCTTTCTGAAAATTTTTTAAATTATGCATCAAGATTGCATACTTTGTCAGTAAGATATTTTGCACGTGTACGAAAAATGCACAAGTGCTATTTATTTGTGTTTTTCTAAATAAAGATAGATAAAACTACTAGTAAAAATAGTTCATTCAAAACTACATTTGTTTAGAAAAACAAGCTTTTAAAAAATAATTTCAAACTTTTATTCTTATTCTTATTATTTTAACTTTTATTTTTATTCTTATTCTTATTCTTATTTATTTCTATTCGTATATATTTGAATATTATGAAAATATGATTGTATATTTATAAAAAAATTTCATAGCAGTGAAAGTATATATAACATCTAGATATTACGATGTTTTGCGATTTTTTGCTGTCAAAAATTCCTTATTCTTATAGTTTCATATGAGAAATCCATAGAAAGCTGTGTTTTGTATGTATATACATGCAAATTGTGAGCCTAAAATATTAAATTGTTTTAAAAATATTTTTTCACAATTTTTATTCTGGCAGGCTTTTAAAATATACATGAAGATTGAATATATTGTCAGTAAAATATCTTACTCATGTATAAAAAGTGTGGAAGTGCTTTTTTATATGGGTTTTTCTTAATAAAAACATAATTCGAAATAAATAAAAAAAGCTACATTTACTAAAAATATTTCATTCAAAAGTATATATGTTTAGAAAAACCAGCTTTTAACAAAAATTTCAAACTTTTATTATTATTATTATTATTATTATTATTATTATTATTATTATTATTAAACTTCAGAAACATTATTCTTTGTTTAAAAAAATTAAATGAATATCTTTGTGGAACAATTATGCTAAATTGAACGGATTTTTGTAAATTGTTTCCTATCAATATTATTATTTTACAGCAATTAATTTTATAAATACATTTAAAATTTGTATTACTAAATCTTTCAAATGGGAAATATACCGTAATTTCGAGTGTTTAAGCCGCGGATCAAACAATTCTTTTTGGACCCAGAAATCTTATTTAGTGATTGAAGACAAATATTTACGGCGATGTAACTAGTTATATTTGTTTCTTTAAAAATTTTGGGTCGAAAAAGAATTGTTTGATCTGCGGCTTATACACCCGAAATTACGGTAATTTCGATTTTAAAATTTTCTCTTCTGATTTTTTTATTCCTAAACATCGCATATTTTCAATTTTTACACCATCGTATAGGGAAAAAAAATTTCTTATATTTGTATCTTCTTTGAAAGCTGTATCTCAATTTATTTTTGAGAATCTTATTTATATATTTATTTATATTTTTGTAGTTTTTAACATGCTTTTTTGTAATCGTGGCAAATGAAATGCTTCTTTTCTATTGAAAACAAAGAGTAAAGAAGCATAACGATATCTGTTTTGTTTACTTTGAAATTAAAGTAAGTGCTTTGTCAATATATAAAATCCTGTAAATCTTGATTATATTTCGTTTTTATTTATCAATTAAATGATTTTTTATTTTTTGAAATTTACTTTAATCAAGAAATTTACTTTAAATTTATTTTTTGAAATTTATTTTAATCAATTTGAAATTTACTTTAATTCTTTTAATTCAAGAAAAACATTTAAATCTTATTATACGATATTTCCTGTAGATTATGTGTTTATATTAACACAAAACTTTATGCCAAACATCTTGCGAGTGCAAACTTACGGAATAACAAAATAATCAAATTTATGAAAAACAGAATCTCAAATAACAAAATCCGACTATTCATAGGTATTGGAATTTTATAATATTTATGAAAGATTTCTTAGCGATGAAAGTGTATAAAACATCCAGATATTACGAGGTTTTGCAATTTCTCACTGTTAAAAAAGGTTTTTGGTTATAAGAAACATACACTGTTAAAAATCTGTTGCATTTTGCTGCAACGCCCTCCACCACTTGTATATAATATCTCTATTCCAACCAATGAGAAAGCGCCATTTCACGGCCAAGTAACCGTTTTCTATACAAGCAGGGGAGTGCGTTGCAGCAAAATGCAGCAGATTTTTAACAGTGTATAGAAAGCAGTTATTGCTATGTGTATACATGCAGATATTGAGCCTGAAATATTGAATTGTTTTAAAAATAACTTATCAGAATTTTCTTTCTGACAGCTTTTTAAATTATACATGAAGATTGAATATATTGTCAGTAAAATATCTTGTACAAATAAAAAATATGTGCAAGTTCTATTTGTATGCGTTTTTTTTTAACAAAATCATTCGAAATAAATAAAGAAAAACTACATTTACTAAAAATATTTCATTCAAAATTATATTAGTTTAGAACAACGCACTTTTAAGAAATAATTTCAAACTTTTAATTTTATTATTATTAAATTTTAGAAACAGTATTATATGTAGAAAAATTCAAATTAATAACTTTGTGAAACCGTTATATTACATTCAACGTATTTTTGTAAATTGTTTTCTATCGGTATTATTATCTTTATAAGTGCAGCATTCAATTTTTGATTTTAAAATGCATTAAAATTTTATAAAACTAAATCTTTTAAATTTGAAATGAAATTTTTGTATTAAAATTTTTGCTTTTGAAATTTTTTATCTTCTGAACATCGCATACTTTAAATATTCACGCCTTCATATACGGAATGCTTTTTAATGCATCGTCCTTGAAATTTGTATTTCAATCTCTTTTGAGAAATTAAAATTTTTTTAGTTCTTAATGTATTTTATTTTTGTTATTGGTGCGTACGAAGTGCTTCATTTCTTTTGAAAGTAAATGCGAAATAGGTATACGATAACTTTTTGTTGTCGTCTACTGATAAAATCTTAAACAAGAATTAAAATTAAAATACATGCTATGTCAATAATATTATCTCTTTTAAAATTCGGTAATATTTTGTTTTTATTTAAAAATTAAATGCTTTTTTATCTATTCAAACTTATTTTACATCTTTTAATTCAAGAAATATATTCAAATCTTATAAACGATATTTCCTGTAAATGTTTTATATTTGTTAAACAAAAAAATGACAAATATCCTGTCAATACAAAGGAGCGGAATACCAAATATTCAAATTTCTGAAAAACAATTTCAAATAATAAAATCCAACCATTCGTAAGTATTTGAATATTATAATATTTATGAAAGATTTTCTAACGGGGAAAGTGTATATAAAATCTAGATATAACGAGGTTTTGCGTCTTTGCACTGTCAAAATACCTTTATTATTGTACTATGTTATGAGAAACATATAGAATGTTGTGGTTTGCATGTGTGTACATTCAGATTGTAAGCATGAAATATTGAATTGTTTTGAAAATGACTTATCAAAATTTTCTTTCTGACAGGTTTTTAAATTATACATGAAAAATGAATATATTCTCAGTAAAATATCTTGCACATGTATAAACAAGTAAGAAAAATCATGCGTTAAGCATACATTATGAAGCACTTTCCAACACTTAATGTAATCTTTAACAAAACTTTGTTATTCAGGGAAATAATAGTATATAGCCAAATATACCCAAATATGTGTTCCAGTACATTAGAATAGCCCTGTATTTCATATGTCAGTTCATATAATGGGAAAATTTAGCTTAGTAAGAAAATATCCAGTAGCTTGAAATTTCTTTTTCAGCAATTCATACTATTAGATGGAAACATACTTGAATACTTTTATTCAGCCCTGTAGTTTACATTGTACCTTTATTAAACGTCAACATTAGGCTAAAAGTTATTATAAACTAAAACACTTTTAAAACAACTGAAATCACATTCTCATAAATCATCATTCATAGGCGTCGATGTACCGAATTCTTTGCGTGACCCTGTATATCCCTTTATCTATATTCTGCAAACATTTCTCAGTAAATTGAATGCAGCTCAACGTAAAAATTCATAGCTTATTTAAGAACCACGTTTAAATAATTTACGCTCATATTCAGTAACGTTGGTGAGCTCTTTTGGGTAGCCCTGTATATCAACTATAACATTTATACACACCATATAATGTGCATATATTTAGCAAAATATAAACGCAAATATCATAATTAAAATGCATTTCATCCCTCCATCAGCCATCATCGGACACATATACGGTACTTCGGAAAAAATATACTATTTGAAATCTTTTGTATGGCCCTGTAAATGCTATGTACTTCATATTATGCAAGACAGTAGCGTATAATTTATATTAAGCTTCAGTGACATATATCAATTTTATTATACATGAAAAAGCTTAATATATTTAAAATACATACACAATTCCCCCTTTTACCATTATCTAATGGAATTATTTTGTGTGGCCCTGTAAATGAATAATAGCTACATTTTCACCTTCTATTTTATGGAATGCATATATTAATATGTTTGACAGGGTATAACATTTTTGAAATTCCTTTGAAACGATTTTTCCCCATAGGCCGTAATGTAATAGGACACTTTTGATTCTCTCTGTAGATAAACTAATCATGGTAGCAACTTCATTTTCGATAGGACTTGTGCTAGGGTAAACGTCAATAACGTCCTAAAATTTCATGGCAATCCGAGTATATTAACAATTTTTCCCCATAGGCCGTAATGTAATGGGAAACTTTTGATTCTCTCTGTAGATAAACTAATCATGGTAGGTACTTCATTTTCAATAGGGTTCGTGCTAGGGTAAACCTCAATAACGTATAAAAATTTCATAGCGATCCGAGTATATTTACGGGAGTTAGAGCGCTGACAGACGGACAGACGGCCATCCGGCCAGACGGACAGACGGACAGACGGACAGACAAACCGAATGCATAAGCACTTTTCAACTTTGTTGGAAAGTGCTAAAAAATGTGCAAATGTACTATTTATACCGTTTTTCTTTAAAAAATCATTCTAAATAAATACAGTAGATATATCGATTTAATTATTTTTAAAAAATGGAAATTTTTTATCAATTTTGATACATACTGTCCCTTTAATTTACAATAGCTTTCCCGGTGTTTTCACAAATACATAGGCAGTTGTAAATTTGCACTAATAACATAGAAATTAAGAATGACTTTTACATATATAGGTAATCGGATTTCACACGCAACTTTGAATTTTCCTATATTATTTTATTAATAATTTATGAATCATGTACTGAACTAGATTTAGGAAACTTGCAGTTTATAAATTGTAAAAGAAAGTTTATTTCTATAAATATAAATATTTCAATTCATGAAATACATTCAAATCATATTATACAATATTTCCGGTAGATAATTATTTCTTTATATTAAACACACTAAATTATGTCAAACATCCTCCGAATGCAAAGATACGGAATATCAAAATGCTAAAATTTCTGAAAAACAGAATCTCAAATAGCAAAATCCAACTATTCGTATGTTTTTGAAAGTTATAATATTTATGAAAGATTTCCTAGTGGTAAAAATGTATATAACATCTAGATATTACGAGGTTTTGGGTTTTTTCGTTGTCAAAAAAGCTTTATCCTTATATTTTCTTATAAGAAACATGCAGAAAGCTGTGGATTGTATATGTATACATGCAGATTGTGATCCAGAAATATTGAATTGCTTTGAAAATAACTTATCAGAATTTTCTTTCTAAGAGGTTTTTAAATTATACATGAGGATTGAATATATCGTCAATAAAATATCATGCACGTGTATAAAAAGTGTACAAATGCTGTATCTACGAGTTCTGACAATAAAGTTCGGTGAATGATCTTGTAACATTAATATAGATGAAATATTAACGAAAGTTATCATACCGTCTTTCAAAATATTCACCTCTTGTAATTATGCACCGCTGAGATCTGCTATACATGTCGTGGAAAATTCTAAAGAAGTGTTCTTTTGGGATGGAGTTTAAAAGTTTGTCACGTTTCGTTGGATGTCAGCAATAAGGTCAAATCTCTTTCAAAGAAAGTTTGAGTCGTGAAAAAAGGAAGAAGTCTGGAGATTTGAGATCTGATGAGTATGGTGGATATTTAATTTTCACCACCCCTCATGAATATTTCTAGGTATCTTGCAAATCTTAAAACCAAACTATAAACTGATCTGTTGTTCTTTCATTTTCCTGTTCTCAGTTAAGAACAGACATACTAAACAAGCACTTTGTAAAACACGTCTTACGCAGAACGTAAACGACGCTCAACTGAACAACGGTGGGGGTAGATGATCAAAACTTGCCTCTATGCAGTTGCAGTGTTTTGTTTCCCCAGTGTTGCTAAATCGGCCGTTCTGAATTAATTCACTAATCTTTATTGTCAGAGGTAGTATTTGTTTTTCTTAATAAAAAAATCATTCGAAATACAAGGTGCGGCAGGTATTTGAGAACAAAGTTATCTCTGCAGACAAACAGGAATAAATACTAACGAAAGAACATTTATTAACTTTGACATTATATACAGTTGATCATATGTACATTAAATAATATTATTCAATAAAACCTCCTTCAGCTGCAATAACAGCTTCTACACGGTGTCGAAACCGACGGCAGGCAGCAATCAGATGATTTTTGTTAATATTCGCCATTGCATCCACAATGGCTGTTTTGAGAGACGAAATTGTGCTATGAGGATGTTTATTAGAGTCTCTTTCAACAACGCCCCATACATAATAATCCATTGGATTAACATCTGGGGAGCTGGGAGGCCACAAGTTTGGGGTGATGTGATCGTGAAAATTCTCCGCCATCCATTCTTGAGTTGTATGAGCTGTGTGAGATGGTGCAGAGTCTTGTTGGAAAACATACGGCCTCTCCTGTGCTACAGTAGTAATCCAGGGCTTCACAACCGTGTTCAGAACCTCAGTGTAAGCAGCGGCGTTGACTCTAACACCTTGGTCAAAAAAATGTGGCGGCATCACATCTCCTTTGCTGCTAACGACCCCCAAAACCATCACAGAGGCTGGAAACTTTGTGTGCATGACGGTAGGAACCTCCTCGGGTGTTTTACATAGCCAGCGATCATTTTTTCGGTTTGTCTTCTGGTCCTGCACAAAGTTTTTTTCATCAGAAAAAAACCACAGCATTCCCGGTTCCTCTGGATGTTTTAATTTAATCAGGAGACGTTTGGCTCTAATCAGACGGTTCTCTCTGGTCTTTTTAGACAAGAACTGTCCTCTCCGGATGACATAGGACTTGTATCGAAGGTCTTCATGAACCACTCGTCGAATGGTGGCCTCATTAACTCCCAATTCCTTTCCCAGTGCTCTGATTGACTTCCCAGGATCATTATCGATGTTAACTTGAACTTGGCTCACAAATTCTGGTGTCCTGATAATGTCAGATCGCTGACAATGTCGTTTCCTGTGAGTAATTTGCGCCACATCACCCTTGGAAGCCTCCAGTTCTTTCCGTACTTTGAAAACAAATGATCGGGCGACTTTCAGAAATGTGGCAATTTCTAAATCGGAGTGCCCTGCAACCAAGGAAACAATAACAGCGTGCCGCTTCATTTCTTGCGTTAGGTTAGACTCTGACATACTTACCTGCAACAGAAAAAAAATTGTAACTATAACCTTCTGAAAAATATTTAACCTATAATGCGTGTTCTCAAATACCTGCCGCACCCTGTAAATATAGAAAAGCTACATTTACTAAAAATAATTTATTCAAAACTATAATTGTTTAGAACAACATGATTTTAACAAAAAATTTCTATTTTTTTTTCTTCAAAATCGCTATTCTTTCTAAAAAAATTAAATGAATGGTTTTGTGGAACCATTGTGATAGTTTAACGAAATTTTATAAATTGTTTCTTATCATTATTATTATTTTTATAAGTACAGCATTTAATTTGTGATTTTTAAAATATATTTAACATTTTTGTAAAACTAAACCTTCCAAATTTGAAATTGAATTTCAGTTTTAAAGTTTTCGCTTCTGAAAAATGTTAGCTTCTAAATATCCAAGACATACATACATTTTTAACACCGTCGTATAGGGAAAAAGATACTTTTAAATGTACCTTCTTTGAAAGCTGTATCTTAATTTATATTTGAGAAATTGATTTTTTTTTAAAATATATTCCTTGTAATTGTGGCAAGTTAAGTGCTCAATTTCTATAGAAAGTAAAGGGTAAATAAGTATTAGGAAATCTTTTTGTTGCTATCTTCTCATACAAACTGAAACAAAAATTGAAACTAAAACACGTGCTATGCCATTAATATTATCTGTTATAAAATCCAGTTAAGTTTGGTTATATTTTGTTTTTATTTATTAATTAAATGGGGTTGTTTGTTTATTAAAACTTACCTTAAATTTTCTATTTCAAGAAATACATTAAAGACTTATTATACGATATTTTCGGCACGGTTTTTTTATGTATTGAACACACAAAATTAATGTCAAACGTCCTGAGAATGAAAGGTATAAAATACCAAAATATTCAAATTTCTGAAAAACAGAATCTCAAACAACAAAATCCAAATATTCGTAAGTATTTGAATATTATAATACTTATGAAAGATTTCTCAGCAGTGAAAGTGTATATAAAATCTAGATATTACTAAGTTATGTCATTTTGTGGGGTCAAAAATGCTTAATTCTTATAGTATCTTAATAGAAAGTTACAGAAAGATGTGGTTTGTAAGTATACATATGCAGATTGTGAGCCTGAAATATTGAATTGTTTTGAAAATAACTTATCAGATTTTTTTTCCGATAGGTTTTTAAAATATGCATGAAGATTGAATATATTGTCAGTAAAATATCTTGCATGTGTATAAAAATATCGTGTATAAAAAGTGTAAAAATGCTATTTATATGAGATTTTCTTAATAAAACAACATTTGAAATAAATAAAGAAAAACTACCGATTTAATAAGTAAAAAAATTAGAAAATATTTATCGATTTTGAGCTACATAGTACCTTTAAGATTACAGTAGCTTTTTCCCCTTTCAGATAAAGAATAATCGATAAATAATTCTACATTTACCGTATTTACTCATGTATAGGACTCACGCGTGTATAAGGCGCACCCCTACTTTACAAGTAAATATGGCGATTTCTTAAAATCTCAAATATAAGGCGCACCATAAATTTCATATGCTAATGCAGAATGACCAAATGAATTTCAGTTTTTTTTTTTTTTTTTTTTTTTTTTTTTTTTTTTTTTTTTTTAAGTCGAAACAAACATTACACCAGACCAGAAAACAAGACGAAATTGCATTTTTATACTTCGGGTTGTAAGAGAAACACGGAAAATGGGAATGAGTGACGGCAAAGAGAATTGTAATTAGCGTTTGGATAATGTCATTAGCTCTGTTGTATAAAAAACTGCAAGGGATGAAATAAATATGCACTAATACTTCAATTAAGTAACATTTTCCGAGTTTTAATATCTTCAAAGAATATTTTTTTGTTTCATATGTATATCGTTCGACTGCATCCAACAGTAAAATAATATTCCGTGTATAAGGCGCACCTAGGAGTTTTGCCCTAATTTTTTGAAAAAAAAGTGCACTTTATACACGAGTAAATGCGTATATTAATAACATAGAAATCAAGAATGACTTTTGCATACATAAGTTTTAAAATATAATTTATTTTTCCAAATAAATCTTTTAATTTATGAAATAAATTCAAATCTTAATGTATGATATTTTTTATACATTAAACGCACAAAAGTATGTCAAACATCCTGCGAATACAAATGTACGTAATAACAAAATGTTCAAATTTCTGAAAAATAGAATATTATAATATTTATGAAAGATTTTCTAGTGGTAAAAATGTATATAAAATCTAGATTTTACGAAGTTTTGCGATTTTGTGCTGTCAAAAAAGCTTTATTCTTATAGTTTCTTATATGAAACATATCAAAGCTGTGGTTTGTAGATGTATGCATGCAATCTGAGCCTAAAATATTAAATTGTTTTGAAAATAACTTATCAGAATTTTCATTCTGACAGGTATTTAAATTATACATGAAGATTGACTATATTATTAGTAAAATATCTTGCACATGTATAAAAAGTGTACAACTGCTTTTTTGTGTTTTTCTTAGTTAAAAATCATTCAAAATGAATTAAGAAATAGCTTCATTTGCTAAAAATATTTTATTCGAAACTGTATTTGTTTAGAAGAACACGACTTTAATACATGATTTTTCCAACTTTTTTATATATTCAATTTCAGAAATATTTTACTTTGTAAAAAAATAAATAATAATAAATGAATAACTTTGTGAGACCATTATGATACACTGAACGGGTTTCATAATTATTTTGCTATAGGTATTAATATTTTTATAAATACAGCATTTATTTTGTGGTTGTACTTTACTTTGTATTGGAATGAAGTAAATAGAATTTCGATTGTAATCAGACTCAAAAGGAACCAATCACATTAGGGTGCACAAGGAAAGGTCGTTTATAATGGACATTTACATATTTACAGCATATTAAAACTGATATACAGCACTATTCCGATTATTTTGGAATTAATATATAAAAGCTGAATATTACAGGTTCTGTATTGGAATGAAGTAAAAAGAATTCACGGGTCAATTGCAGTGTCACTCAAAACTTGCAATTGCATTAGAATACACAAAGAAAGATTGTATACAAAACATTTTTATGTAGTTACAACTTTTCAAGCATATTGAATATGATATACAGCAATATTCGGTAGGCCATGAAATTAATATAGTATATTAAAAAGATTTACTATGACATGTTCTGTATTGGAATGATGTAAACAGAATTTCGATTGTAATCACACTCAAAAAAATCCAAATGCATCAGGATATAAAAGGAAAGATCGTTTACGGCGCATTTTTATGTAGTTACATTCTTTCAAGAATATTGAAACTGATACATAGAATTATTTGGATTGCCATGTAATTAATATATATTATAGAGCTTTACTATGACATGTTTTGTATTGGAATGAAATACGTAAAAATCATGCATCATTTGCAGTGACACTACAAATTTTGTATGGTAAACACAATCCGTTTAAAGACAAGCTGTGGCTCTGTTGATATTTTATTGGTTTTCTACGATAATTATAGCTCAAAATGTAAATTTTCCAAGTTTTGAAAACCTTATATTTATGGCAAACTAAAATATGGCAGTTTCCACAATTTGGTTTTGAGTCATAAGTGTTTACATTAATCTGGATCTTATATGCATGATATGCTATCAATTAAGGATCTTCAGTTTAAAACAACAAGTAACAATGTCTCAAAAAGTATCCATGCTATCCTCATTAAAATGAACATTGTTTAATCCAGTAAACCATTTAATCATAATCTGCAGTTTGAACGCGTTTACTACATTGGTTTTACAAAATTATTGAAAAGATCTACGTTCTTTTTTAATACGCCAAAGGTTCAATGGGTTTTCGGGGAAAAAATCTTGTCAGAGATATATGCCTTGTACAATTTTGTTTACCCAACAAGAGTTTCAGAATAATTCCTTGCATATTTTTCTAGTATTTAACAAAGCGTCTAAAATTGTAAGTAGCCGGTCACCTTTGGCCATATAGAATAAGGAAGATAGTGAACTAAAACTGAAAAATACACCTTTTATGCTTTATAAAATACACTTTTACTATATTTAAAAACTAAATCCTTCAAATCTAGAATAACTTTCCAAATCAAAATAAACTATTTTTCTTGCGACTGAAATGTTTCCTTTTTATTATAAAAACACAATACATTACATCAAACATCCTGAGAATTCAAAAGAACAATGTACCGAAAAATTCAGATTTATGTAAATCAAAGCAATATAAAATGTTCCGAAACAACAAAATCCAACTATCTACATGTTTTTATATATTATAATATGTCGGAAATTCTTACAGGTGGTGAAAGTTTTATTTACCGTCTGTATAATACATGATGTTTTGCAAATTCTTGCTGTCAAAAATGTTCTATTTTCATAATTTGTTTTGAGAAATATGTATTAAGCTATATTTTTGTTGTGCTTATGCATATCAGGACATATGCAACTTGTCAAAATTTTAACATTGAATTTTTTTCATGTGATGCATGGAGATAGAATCGGTGTCATAAAAAATTCTTATAGGCGAATAGAAAATGAAAAATAAATTTATATAATACAAAGGAATTTTTTTAAGACCTTTTAAAATGCAAATTATCTGGCTTAACTTAATTAGTAGATACTGTAAAACTTGAATTGAATTTAAGAACTATTTTACTACTAATTATAAAACAAATCGGAAATTGCACGTCAAGCGTAGAAAAAAGGTTCGCACAATAACGAAGTTAAAAAAAAGTTATTTAGATCTTGAGATATTATAAAATACTTCGGGTACAATATAATAGCCGAAATATTTTATGTGTCCCTGTAAATACTATTAGCTTTCTATTATAAACGAAGTAATTTGTTGTAAAACTCAGCAACGTATATCAATTTCATAAAATGTGAAATAGTTAATATAATTAAAACGCCCCTAAACAGTGATTCCCCCTTATACCATTATGTAATGGAATACATTTTAAGGCCCCGTAAATTTTAAAAAAGTGTTCTTTACACCCCATATTGTACAAAATGCATAGTGCATATTTTAGTCTGAACTTATAGATATAAATCAAATTTATTATGTTCGAAAGTGTGTAACATCATTAAAATGCACTTGAAACTATTTTTCCCTTTGGCCGTAATGTAACGGAATATTTTTGATTATCCTTGTAACTGTGCTTCCAATTTTCATAAAATTTGAAATGGCACGACAAAATTATGTAATAATTATGTGTTTTAAATTTCAAACAATTCGGTTGTGCAGTTTTTGCTCTGATATATATATGCAGGCACACTGTAAAAAAAAAAAAAAAAAAAAAAAAAAAAAAAGTTAAATTTACGGCAAAAACAGCTAGCAGCAATTAACGATACAGCATGTAACATACCAGCAGTTTTTGCCGGATTTTTATAAATTTTTTGCTATTGATATTATTATTTTTATAAGTACAGCATTTACTTTGTGGTTTTTTTTAAATACATTTAAATTTTATAAATCTAAACCTTTCAAATCCAGAAACATTTACAAAAACTAAATTACGAAATTTTGTACAGTTTTGAAATCTTTAATTTTTTCTAACAGTTTTTCAACGTTGTTCAAAAATATTTATAATTTCAGTATTTCTCGACATCTCTCTGGTCTTGTGCCTGTATGACAGTGCTTAACATGCGTAAAAATATTCAGATTGACATGGAGTTTACATGTATTATGGAGATTTACCATGATGCGTTCTTTTTTTTTATTAGAATCACTAGATATCATAGGTCATTTGCAGTGACACTGAAAAGTATCCTGTTGCTTCACAGCACACAAGGAAAGATTGCTTTGCAATGCATTTTTACACGGTGTCCAGCAAATAAAACCCTAATTTCAAAATTAAATTTCTGAAAAACAAAGATCAATAGAATTATGCAGTAAACGGTTTGTTTATCAGGTAAGCTGTAAAAATCTTATACAAAAGTATCGAACGGTAAATATTTTGAAAAGATTGTGTTCTGATTACAAAGAATGCTTTGATTTGACATTTTTCTTGCTTTATATTGCTGCCAGAGAATGTGTTTTTCGGCTTAAAGTGCCATATTTCATAGTTTTTTAAAATAATTTTTTTGAAATTTCGAAATTCTGAAAATTTCTCGAAAAATCTTTAAAATATTGCACTGTAAGCTGAAAAATTATTTCTCTGAAGGCAATCTAAAACAAGAAAAATGTCAAATCGAAGCATTCTATGCAATCAGAACGCAATTTTTTCAAAATATTCACTGTTTGAAATTTCTGTATAAGATTTTTACAGCTTGCCTAATGAAAAAACCTTTTACCGCATAATACTATTGATCTTTGTTTTTGAGAAATTTAGTTTTGATATCAAGGTGGTATTTGCTCGACACCCTGTACATAGTTATATTGAATTTATATACAGTGCTATTCAGATTGCCGGGGAGTTAATATATATTATGGAAGTTTACTGTAACATGTTTTGTATTAGAATGAAGTAAATAGAATTTACAGTTCGATTGTAATCACGCTCAAAATAATACAATGATATTAGGATACACAATGAAAGGTCGTTTACAATGAAAATTTGCGAAGTTACATCCTTTCAAGCATAGTAACCCTTTAAGTGTTTGAAACGTAATATTCCGTTCACTAAGCTCCAGGTTTCGCTGCAACATAAGAAACATTTAAGATAATATAATTCCACAGATTTAGTGAATTTTCATCACGTTTTAGAATGATTAATACTCTCAAGTGTTGCATTCATATTTATAATGTTTTTTATAGTATTGAAAGAATCATATTTTTGAGCATTTAAAATAAAATGTAGAGAAATCATCATTACAGTTTTACCCATTTGCAAGACGCTCAGAGGGCTAAACTGATATACAACACTACTCGGATAACCGTGGAATTAATATAAAAAGGCTCATTATTAAAGGTTCTATATTGGAATGAAGTAAATAGAATTCGTAGGTCAATTGCAGTGACACTCAAAAGAAAGCAATTGCGTTAGGGTACACAAAGAAAGATTGTTTACAAAACATTTTTATGTAGTTACATCTTTTCAAACATATTGAATATTATATACAGCAATATTTGGGTGACCATGAAATTAATATATATTAAAGAGGTTTACTGTGATATGTTCTGCATTGGAATGAAATAAATAGAATTCACAGATCGTTTGCAGTGACACTCAGAAGAATGCAAATGCATTATAATACAAAAAGAAACGTTGTTGAAAAACATTTTTTATGTAGTTACACCTTTTTAAGCATATTGATTATGATATACCGCATTATTTGGGTGGCCAAGAAATTATTATATATATAAAAGAGGTTTACTATGATATTTTCTGTATTGGAATGAAGCAAATAAAATTAACAGATCGTTTGGAGTGACACTCAAAAGAATCCAATTGCATTAGGGTACAAAGGAAAGATCGTTTACAATGATCGTTTACAATGCATTTTGATGTAGCTACATTCTTTGAAGAATATTGAAACTCATAAATAGGACTGTTCGGATTGCTATGGAATTAATATATATTTTAGAGCTTTACTATGACGTGTTTTGTATTGGAATGAAGTATGTAAAATTCACGTCATTTGCAGTAACACTACAAATTTTGCATGGTAAAGCAGTTTTTTTTATGATAGGGTAGAGCTCTCTTGATATTTTATTAGTGATCAACGATAATTATAGCTCGAAATGTAAATTTTTCAAGTTTTCAAAATCTTATGTTTATGGTAAACTAAAATAAGGGAGTTTAACAATTTGGTTTCGAGTCATACGTGCTTGCGTTTATCTGGATCTTATATGCATGATATGCTATCAATTAAGGATCTTCATTTTAAAAAACTACAACAACGTCTCAAAAATTATAAATGATTTCCTCATAAAAATTAGCACAGTTTATTAAAGTAAACCATTTAATCATAGTCTGCATTTGAACGCTTTTTATACATTGGTTTCACAAAGTTATCCAAAAGATCTTCATTCTTTTAAATACGTTGACACTCCAATGGGATTACGCGAAAAAACCTTGTCGGAGATACATGCCTTGTACTATTCTGTTGACACACCTAGAGCTTTAGAATAATCCCTTATGTATTTTTCTAGATATTCAACAAAACGTTTAAAATCGTAAGTGGCCGGTCACCTTTGGCCGGATAGTGTAACAGTGATACTGAAAAACTAAAACTGAAGAAATAGTTTTTATATTTTATAATTTACACTTTTTCTATGTTTAAAAACTAAATCCTTAAAATCTAGAATAACTTTCAAAATCAAAATACTCTATTTTTCTTGCGGCTGAAATGCTTCCTTTTTATTATAAAAACATAATACATTATATCAAACATCCTGAGAATTCAAAAGAACAATGTACCAAAAAATTCAGATTTGTGTAAATCAAAGTAACAAAAAATATTCCGCAACAAAAAAACCCAACCATCTGCATGTTTTTGAATATTATAATATATATGAAATTCTTACAGGTGGGGAAAGTTTTATTTACCGTCTGCATACTAAAATGTTTTAAAAATTCTTGCTGTCAAAAAATGTTTTATTTTTGTAATTTGTTTTAAGGAATACATATTAAGCTATATTTTTGTTGTGCATATGCATATCAGGACATATGTAACTTGTCAAAACTTTAACATTGAAAGGTTTTCATGTGATGCATGAAGATAGCATATATGTCATAAAAAATTCCTATAGGTGTATAAAAAGTGAAAAATAAACTTATTTATTGCAAGAGAATTTTTTTAGATCTTTTTAAAAGTAAATTTCTGGCTTATCTTAAATAAAAGAAACTGTAAAACTTAATTCAATTTAAAAACTATTTTATTACTAAATATAAAACAAATCGTTAATTGCACGTTAAGCGTAGAAATGCGGTGAGTTCGCACTATAACGAAGTTGAAAAAATATTTAGATCTTCATGCGATAGTATACAGTACTTTGGGTACAATATAGTAGCCGAAATATTTTATGTGTCCTTGTAAATAATAAATTTCTATTATACACGAAGTAATTTGTAGTTAAACTCAGCAACGTGTAACAATTTATATCAACGTATATCAAACTCAGCAACGTATATTAAAACGCGCCTAAACGTTAAATTTCCCTATACTGTTATGTAATGGAATACTTTTCAGTGTCCCTGTAAATTAATAAAAAAAGTTCTTTACAACACAGATTGTACAGAATGCATATTTTAGTTCTTACTTCATGGGCGTATATCAATTTTATTACGTTCGAAAATGTGTAACATCATTAAAATGCAAATGAAACTTTTTTTCCCATTGGCCGTAACGTTATGGAATATTTTTTATTATCTTCCTAACTATGCGTGCAATCTATATAATAAAGGCCAAACGTATCTGTGCGTAACGCATACGTCATGTTTTGAATGGCAACACTTTCCGATGAAATTTCGGTTTTGCAATTTTCGCTATTGTAAATTTTTAAACTTCTAGACATTGTACGTTTTCAATCTTTATACCATCGTTTAGAGAAAAAAAAATGCACTTTTAAATGCCGTTTGTTAGAAAACTGTATCTCAATTTGTTTTTGAGATATTAATTTTTTTGTACTTTTTGGTTCAATTTCTCTAATGGTGGCAACTTGAGTATCGCATTTATGTGGGAAAAAGAGGAAAAATAACCATAGAGTAAAAAAGAAAAAAAAATAGCGAGGCAATTTATTGGCGGAGGTGAAGCAAAAAATGTACCCCTAAAATTCGCTGCATTGCATCAAACACAACGGCGTGCTTTCACAAAAACGAAAAACTTTTAGCGATGCAATTTTAATTCATAATACAACGAAATGCTATTTTATAATGCTAAAATATATTCAGATCTTTTTCATTTAGAGAAAAAATAATGTTAAAAAATTCGGTCTCTATTCCATCTGATTGTTTTGTTTGGGCCGAATGAGAGACTTAAATTGGAAGAATAACACCCATCAAACCGTTTTAATCGCATACTGCACCTCCATCTATCTCTTTTCTCCATGGAAAATAACAGATCACTGTATATTTTAGTTGTCATTTTTTCCATAGCAACTGAAAAAAATAGTAATTAAAAACCTGTTATGTCAATATATCGTCGGCATAAAACCCGGTAAATGTTGTTGTTTTTATTTCGTTTTTATCTATGAATTTAGTGACTTTAGTTCGTTGTAAACTTACTTTACAAAAGATACATCAATTAACCTTTACAAAAATGTATTTTAAAGAATATCTGGGTATCATATTTTCTTAGTTGTTTTTAAAAACGGAGAATGCAATTTTATTCTTTGGCGAAATCTTTGGCTAATAACTGCTATCTTGCGTCTAATACGCAGGGCCGTAGTGAACAATAGGGAGGGCTCAAGAGAATGTTGGGGGACTCATAGTTTTTTTTCTCTCTCTCTGACGCAGAAAGATAAATTAGTGCATATTCACATTGTAAGTACTCTGTTTCTTATTAAACTGTTAAAATAACTTTATTTTATACTTAGAAAAGTGTATGATGATGAAAGTTTTGAGTGTATAACTGGTGCAAAATAGCCCATCATATTAGCTTCATGTGTACAAATAGGATTATGGCGTGTTAAAACACTTATTTTAGATACAATTTAGTAACTCAACAAAACTGTGAAAAGGTTTCAAAACTAAATTAGATTTTTAAACGGTATTTCATTTGAATTTTCGGAACAAAAATTCATTGAGTGACGTTGGAATCTTTTCCAGAGGTGGGGGGGGGGGGGCTCAAAATTATTTTAGGGGAGGGCTGAGCCGCCCATAGCGCCCCCTTAGCTACGGACCTGCTAATACGGAAGTACCGATATTTTTTAAAGCTGTATATGATTACATAAATAATATGTTTCATATAATATTGCTATTTGGAATTAGTTGTCAGTTTAAAAAATAATTATGCAGAAAAAATTTACTAGACTTTCCAATTTTAAATTTTAAAAAAGTTTTTCACCTTTACTTTGTGACCCGGGAACCTCGGGTTCGGTGTACTAGTTTTCATAAAATTTGAAATGACACGACAAAATTATGTAATAATTATGTGTTTTAAATTTCAAATCATTCGGTTGGGTAATTTTCTTTCTGTTATATGCAGACAGGTGGACAGACGGACACACGGATGGACGGAGTGAATGGCGACTATAGGCACTATGTATTTCCATAGTTACTGACCAACCTAATAAAACGCTAACGTGTTGGTGCATTTGAAAATTTCGTCAATTCAAATGTTGTAGATCCATTTCTGTTGCAAGTTATCTGTCGAAAAAGGGCACTATAGCATACAAATATAGTGAGAGAATAAGACAAATGCATAAGCAAAATATTTTCATAGATTAATACATAAAATCTGCCAATGCCAGTTTGCAACTGGGAATCGTGGTAGGAGTATCTCGGAAAATGTCACCAATCACTAATAGGAAAAGGTCTGATACGGATTTTATCTAAGAAACTTCAAATGCAAATGGATCACAGGTTCAACATTTGTACAGAGAGTGGTTTCTCACGATGCTTTTGCTCTCCTAAACCGTTCTTTGTGTGTTTTTGGCTCGTTTAACCTCACCTTTGATGCTCTGTAGCATCTTTGCATTTTAATTCCAACCATGCATTCTTTAATAAAATTTGTTTATTTGGATGTTTTTTATCGTCTTTTAAGGTTTTGTCCATATTTCATGAAACACCGTGTATATATATAAAAGACATAAAACATTCTAAAATTAATGTTATTAGAATCGTGTAAAAAAAGGAAATTCCATGCTTTCAATTTAAGTAAAAACATAGTAACTCAAATAAATTGAAGTGCCAGCAAAAAATAAGAAAATCTTCACACCCATTGAGAAATGTGAAATTTGCGTCCAATAGTCCTCACTGATGTATTCATAAGTAATGTTTATTTTTAAGTGCGTTTGTAATTATGTAAATACGTAACACCTATAGTAGTCTTTCAATCTGTCCGTCTGTCTGTCCGCATATAACAAGGAGAAAATCTATCGAAACCCAATCGTTTAAAATTGTGAATGTACAATTATTACATAATTTTGTCGAGTCATTTCAAATTTTATGAAAATTGGATTCATATTTTAACTACAGGGAGAATCAAAAATATTCCGCTACATTACTGTCCATGAGGGAAAAACGCTTGGAGTGCGTTTAAATGATGTTATGATCTTTTGAACATAATACAATTCATATGCATCTATAAAATATATTCTAAAATGTACAATGCATACAATCTGTGGTGCAAAGAATATTTTTATTAATATACAGCGCCACACAAAAGTATTCTATTACTTAATGACATAGGGAGAAATATTGCTTGGTCTGAGTTTTAATTATTCGAAACTCTTTCACATTTTACGAAATTGAAAGTTACTACAAGTTAATTCCTGTATAATAGAAAAGATTTAGTTTTTACACTGTCAAACAAAAGATTTCAGATTCTGTATTGTATCGGAAGTACTGTATCTTTTAAAATCTTCGTTTTAGTACGAACGAGCCTTACTTGTTAAACTTGACGTGCAATTTCAATTTTGCTTATTTCTGCAGTTTTTATTAGTTGATATTTACAGTGCGTCACGTTTTAAAAAAATATCGTACCTGGCTGAAGTCTTTTGCGGTCTTTTTTATCCGATTTTTTTTTTTTTTTTTTTTTTTTTTTTTTTTTTTTTTTTTTTTTTTTGCTGTATTGACGTGTCCTAAATCGGCTTTCCGTATTTTAGGACATACATAGTTTATCCTGAAGCTTGTAAATCAAAGACTTCGTGACCTACAGGAACATTGTGTTCTAATAAATTCAAAGCATGAGTTTCTTCATCACTTGTAGGTTTTTTACGTCAATTATGTGCACTAGAAGAGCGTCTTTTTGTGGAGTAAAGAATTTTAAAATAATCCCTCTTTTCAAACCACTACAAGAATTAAACAAAAAAGAAGGAAAACTCTGAATCATATTGAGCTGCAAGGTACACCATTCAACGTAATCAATTTTTGAACGAAACTCTCACCCATCTCATCAACTTAAAATTGGAAAAAATAAAATGAAAAATTCGAACATTTAGATTGTAGCTCAAGTGTTGATTTTTTTTTTTGAGGGGGGGGGGGGGCTTGAACTGCAGGAGAGATTGGAATAAATAACAATATCAAAGATATAACGAAGGAACACTTAAATTAAAACCTTTAAAATTTTCAGTCTAGTCAATATACGTGACAATACACTAAACGTGCTCTTAGATTTCATTTAAAAGAACGTAATAGATATGTTAAAATCAAGAGCTTAAATTTTATTCTGTTGTTCAACATTGTTTTTCTTTACAACATATGTTAAACTTTTAATCAGCTACCATTATCTAAAACTGTCCTTCAAACCTTTTTTAGGAAGCTTATCACATCATTAAACATTCTCACTTCTTAGTCAATGACTTATCTAGTACTCCTTACTTTCGAAGCATTTGGAAGTCTTTAATTTTATTATTATTATTGTTATTATTATTATTATTATTATTATTATTTTCGGGGTTTAGTCTATTCATTCTCCTGTAAATGTCTCTACTTCTCCACACAGTTGTTCATACTGCTCTTTTCTCATTGGTTGTTTTTTCGCGGGTTAGCTCCCGTAACGGGTACATAAGCTTTTGCTTGACTCTAGTTTGGCTCAGTTTTACTCTTTATAGCACAATATGCCTTGCTCTGATGAAGGACCTCAGTAGTAGATTCGAAACGGCTGTCTGCTACTATTCCATACATTATTTGTGCATTTTAAAACTTTGGTCTTTATAAATTTATGTCTTTATTTGCTATTTTCATTTATCATGCTATGTTTGATGTAATTAGTTATTCCTACATTTTCAGTTAGACTTTCTCTTTCAGATAAACACAGATTTTGTTATGCTAAAAGCTCCAACTGAAAAGAAGTTCTCAAAATTTACATTGTATTAATAACTGAATTTAATTGAAAACGTTTCAGGACGTTCAGAGTTTATCAATAACTCAGATACATAAATGCTTATAGTTCTTTTAATAAATAATTTAGAATTAAAATCTATAGTACATCAGTTTTGTATGAAATTGAATAATTTTAATGAACTAAAATAATTCAAAATTCTTTTATGCATTCTTGAATACAAAATGATATATTAGTATTTAAAATAATAAGATTTAAAATACCACATTCATTAAAGTGAAGTTTGATAATTATACTTGTGTGATAAATTGAAGTTAAGTTTTTTTCACTAAATGAGTTTTTGTGACAAAAAAAATAGTAATTTAAATTAGTTAATTAAAAGAGAGGAATTTCTTCTGAAATTGAAATAAAATACTCCAATATCTAAATTATAAACGATAGTATTTTATGAAGTTTTAAGTTTTCTGAAAACAGACTTTGAATTATTGTTTGACTATGGGCAATAACTGGCTGGATTTCTTCATACTCAATCATACAAAAAATTAAAAAAAAATCCTTTATAGGAATTTTCTCTTGAAAACATCTTAATATAACTGTATCACAAAGATTTATTTTTTTATTGGTAAGAATACACAAAAAATAGTCATCTGGTACGTATATATCTCGACCCATAGTCAAAGATTTAGACACTTCCATTAAGCAATTTAATAGCATAATCGTACAAATTTTATTTAATAACCTCTTCATCGTTATATAATCATTTTGATTAACTTTTTGACGATGAATGAATAAGTTAACTGCATTGAGTAATTAATATTCTTTGGAACTATTTTACATTCATATTAAAATAGTTTCCGTGGCCTCGGGTGTAATATTTATCTCAAGGTAGAGGAGGTTAATAGAAAGTAATACACCTAATAGAAAATAATACTCACTAAGAGTTACACAGAATGTTAAAGACATTTCAAAAATTTGTTTTACTTACTATATTCATATTGATATATTGTTCTATGACTCCCCTTGGTCACATGAACAATATCTAAATATCTTTTTTTTTAACTTTCAATAGCATCTCAATATGTTATTAACATTTTGGAGCATTCTATGTGTTAAAATTTATCAGTTATCGTTATAAAATTTCTGTACAGATAATATTTTGACAGTTGTACAGTCAGTCACTTCCAAATACTGAAAAACATACGAAGATGGTATCAGATGTTTTTACAAAAATGATGTAACTTGTAAACTTATTATATAAATTTTCTTTTTATTATCATTTATTTATTAAAAAAAATGTTAATACATTTATTAATATTAGATAATGTTTGTTAAATAGTTTTTTCAAAAAAGTAAATTTTATCTTGGATTTTCTCAATTTAAAGAATTATTTAAAAATATGTATAGAAACTTAATAAATGTTATTATAAAAATTAATCCAGTTATAGTCATTTTTTGAATAACTAATTATAAAAGATTAAAGTCGCTGACATTCTAAATTGTCCTTAAGAAGATTTAAATGAGTAAGCTAAAATTATAAATAATTAACCATTTAAAATGTAATGAAATTATTGAATGTTTATACGTACATGGAAAATAATGTGTAATTTTTCAAGTTTAAATAAAACGGTCGATAATTTGTAATTTTTAAAAGGTAATTGAGTATCTGATTTATTTTGTAATCCTTGCAATTAAATTATAATTCAAATTTTCAGTAAATTAAATTTCAAATATGATGTTAAATTTAGACAGCATCATTCACCAAAAATGCTGATAAAATTTTCTTCTACACAAATATTTAGTACACATGTTTTGTACATTACATAAAATATATTCAATGATTAATATTTTTCAAAAACTTATCTTTAAAAATATATTTTGTAATCGCAGAACATAAATTCGTTTATTACAATCTCAAGTAAGTAAAGTTTTAAATGTGTTGAAAATATTGAATTTCTTCCCCAAACTTTCTAAAATGCTGTTTGACTGAAGACTAAGTAATCAAAGATTCATTTCTCGTTTCAGTATTCTTAAAATAGATTTTGCTTCCCCAAGCTACTTTATACGTTGCTTAGTTACAGAAATCACAAATCTAAAATTGGAAAGCTTTCTGTTTTTCAAGTATTTCTTCCTTATAAAGTTTAAACACTTTACTCTGATTGCGAATACATCAGCAACTTTTCATACATATATTTTTTTAATTGAAGTTCAGTTTTATGGTTCTCAGAAGCAGAAATAACTGTAATTCATGTGCTGTCTTAAATATTTTTTTTTAGAAAATTCGAAACAAAATAAAATTGTAATCAAACAAAAAAAAGATAATGAATTAATATAAAGAAAAGCTGGATGTCTTTTTATGGTTTCAATATATATTTAGAGAATTAGAAAGTGACATGAATCATTTTCTGAGGAAGTTCTGTAGTATAAAAAAATCAAATCCCTTATGCAAAAATGTGTTTTTTTTTTATATAAAAGTATATACAAGTACTTTTTACGATTTTTGATTGATGGCATTAAATTTTTCTCTATAATGACAAAAAAATAATACAGAAAATGCATTCTAAGAAAAAAATAATTTCTTTAGAAAGAATAAGCTCCAATAAAAGAATAATAAGAAAGGCTTAAAGAAATGTAATAATTGTAATAATTAACGAATAGTTATATCGAATATTAAAATATTAAATATTTTTGTAATAATGAGCAAAAATTGAATTAACATTGAATATACTGTGATTTTGATCTATTTGTATAAGATCAACAATAATATTTAAAGTTTTCTTCTTTCTTGTTTCTATAGGTAAATCCAAATTATTTAGCGATATGACAGCACAATAAAAGTAGCATTACATTAAGTGGAAATGAAATCGTCGATAGCAATATCTTTCTCGATTGAAATCTACAGCAATATAAACAGATAAGACAAATAACTAGTTTTCAACATTCTACGATGACTTAGAGTTGAATAATTTTAATACTTTATATCATTCTTCTGAATTTATCTTATTTCTGTAACACATATATTCCTAGGAAGTTTATACACGAACCCCTTGCTCAAAGTTTAACTTTTCGAAGACTACTTTCATTTTTGCAGGTAGATTCATGTCTGGACAATCAATTATGTGTAATATGGACAAAATTAAAGAGAAATGAGTGCATAGACACTTAAGAATGATTACTTCGAATAAGAAAAAAATTACTGATTTTAAACTGCATATGTAAGAGTCATGGATAAAATACCAGTGGACAAAGACTGAAACTCCTAGTCCGTATTCAGTGAATTATCGTTTGCAGTTGAACATGTATGTAATCAATAATGGCAGCGATTGGACGATAGTAGAAAGTTTATACGGAGAAGGAAAGGTATAGCTTGATATAAATAAAGTGGAGAAATTCCTGTTATAAAATTTCTTAAATGAATTTGATAAATTCTCATACCGAAATTTTGTTTGTGATGTGTCTTAAAAGATGATAATAACTGCGCATCAAAATTAAACGCATCGTGTTATTGAAAATCTTCACAATTTATCTGGGAATAACTTCGTTTTATAATGTCAAACATGTTCCTCGATCTTACACAAATGGGAAACCTAAGGGTTTACATATAACAATGCGTAAAATTAGGATGAAATAAATGTTATACTTTATAAATTTCAGAACATAATCAAGAAAAAATAAATATATCTTTAGGTCCACATAAAAATACAGTAGTGTTTAGACATGAAGCAGGGAAACGTATTAAAGGCGAATAAAAATCATGCGTCATTTAAATTATTGTAACAATCTTTTCAAAAATGAAATCGAGAACTATAGAATCAAAACATTTGTTTTTTTATCAATCTAGGATATTTGAGAACTGCGTAGGTTAAATGTTGAATTATACCCCCTCTGACCTCTACTAATTTAAATTTATTAAAAAAATACTATGCGCGAAGTTAAAAGTATTTAGCATGCTGATCTAATTTTTATGTTTAATTTTAATTATACGGAAATAAACATCGACAGCTACAATAAACTATACAATACAAAATTTTGTCAATTTTTTTTAGAAGTCTTTTAGATAGAATTGGCTTGATCCTGACCCATTGTCACAATAAATGACCCTCCAATAGATTTTTTTTACATTTGACTTACTCAATGGCCTTCTTGTGACAAAAAATAATACAGTGCAAATTTTTTTTAAAATAATCAAAACTGTTTTCCAGATAAAATTAGCTTCACCCACGTAATCCAATAATGACTAACTAATCAAATTTTCTCCGTCACGGGATTCAGTCAATGGTCTTTTCTAATCAAAACGGTAAGGTGCATATTTTAGTCAAAATCGTTGGAGCCGTTTTTTTATCAAATTTATTTGACCGTAGGAACATAAAAATGACCACCTAAGCACAATTTTTTCAAATATATTATCTAACTGAATTATTTTTGTGCTGGGAAACGGTATGTAACACAACTTTGTCAAAATTAAGCCTTTTTTTAAACAGAATTATCTCATCCCTGACCAATAGTGAACCATAAATGAACCACTAATCGAATTTTCTCGAACATGCGACCTTATCTAATGCACTTCTCGAACCCAAAATAATTAAAATATAAAATTTAATCAAAATCATTAGAGATGTTTTCTGGATAAAATAAACTTATCCACAGTATCCCAAAAAATGACACGCTAATCGGATTTTCTTGAACACATGATTTCACCCCACTTGTCTTCTATTAATCCAAATTGATAGAATACAAAATTTAGTTAAACTCGTTAAAGCCTCCCCCCCTTTTTTTATCAGCTTGACCCGCAGTGGCACAAGAAAGGCACACTGTTTGAATTTTAGCAAACAGAAGACGTAGCTCAATAGTCTTCTTGTGCCTGAAAACGACTGGTACAAAATTTACTCAAAAACAATTGAGCCGTTTTTTATGCATAATTAGATTGACTCGGACATATAATGACCCAAAATTACCCACGTATCGAATATTTCAAACACGTGACCTAGTCCAGCAATTTTTTCGTGCCTGAAACCGACAGAATGAAAAATGTAGTCAAAACTGATATAGCCGTTTTTTAATTAAAATTTACTTGAACAGATAGACACACAAACACAAGATATGATCGTAATATAATATTACATATATAATACGATATACAGGGTGTCCAGCAAATAACACCTTGATTTCAAAATTAAGTTTCTCAAAAACAAACATCAATAGAATTATGCAGTAAACGGTTTGTTTATCAAGTAAGCTGTAAAAATCTTATACAAAAGTTTCGAACGGTAAATATTTTGAAAAGACTGTGTTCTGATTGAAAGAATGCTTTTTGATTTGACATTTTTCTTGCTCTAGATTGCTGCCAGAGAATGTGTTTTTCGGCTTAAAAAGCCATATTTCATAGTTTTTTAAAATTAAATTTTTGAAATTTCGAAATTCTAAAAATTTACTTTGAAAAATCTTTAAAATATTGCACTGTAAGCTGAAAAATAATTTCTCTGCATGCAATCTAAAACAAGAAAAATATCAAATCAAAGCATTCTGTGTTATCAGAACGCAATTTTTTCAAAATATTCACTGTTTGAAATTTCTGTATAAGATTTTTACAGCTTACTTAATGAAAAAACCATTTACCTCATATTACTATCGATCTTTGTTTTTGAGAAATTTAGTTTTGAAATCAGAGTGTTATTTTCTGAACACCCTGTATGTATTATATATGAATAATACTTATATCGTATAATTACATAAAAGACAGCAAATTATACAAAGCATCCTTTGAATAAAAAATACAACACACAGAAATATTAAATGTATAAAAAGCAGAAGGGCAAACAATATTAAGTCATGACAGAATCCAACTATTTTTTGGTACATGAATATTACAATATTTATTAGAATTTTCCTGCCAGTGAATGTTTATTTACTGGCTAGATAAATAAAAATTCTGTGAATTCTTACCGGGAAAAATGTTTTCATACTTTGTTATAAAGAGAATATATTAAGTTAAGCTTTGGTTATGCGTATGCATATATACATACATGCGATATTGTGTTATTGAAATCAACATCAAAGAGGTCTTTAGCCAGTTTTTAAGTTTTTCCTAAGAATATTAAATACATTTTAATAAAAATTCTTACACATGAATTGAAGATTAAAATTGTAATATTTTTAATAAAGGAGTCTCTTTTGAAAAGCTGCTTCAAAAAAGAAAAAAAAAACACAGAACCTTAAACTTTTAATCTTTTTTAAGGTTTTGTATTTAAATATGAAACCAGAACCATTATAAGATGACTCCTATGTCTGTCTGCCAGAGCCATTTTACTTGTAAACTATGAAATGGAAAAAGTTCAAATTAGGGGAAATAATATAGATTATTTATTCACATATTTACAGATATATTATGGGAAAATGTAGAGAGGATAATTAAGTCAAATGAAAAAAAGAGTTGTCCGTGCATGTTGTGTGGATCATCATGTAAATGCTTTCATAACGCTGAACACAAAAAAAAATTCATTTTAGGCATTGTATTTTTAAAAATATTGTCGAAAATAAACAGCAAAAATATGCCCTCTCTCACATAATTTCGAATTTACTAAAACAGAAATTATGAAAAACTTAGAGGTCATACACATTAGATTAAACTTTGCAGGAAATTTTTAGCTATTAACCTGGATCACATACTTTTTGAGAAAAGCACGATTTTCTGTTACACACAAATTTCGATTTGCATGCATTCAGCAAATGTGTTGACGATCGCAAGAAATAACTTTGGTTCAGAAGTACAAAAGATTTGTCGATAATAATTTTTGGAAATAATTGTCGATAATTAGCTGAGATATTAACTCTTAAATTATAGAAGACTTGAACATACATATCAATAATCTTCTTATTCTGTGTACCATGAGCTTTAAAAGCCAGATAATAAATTTTAATGGTATGTTGTGCAATGTAATGCTCGGTAGCACTATAAAATCCATAAACGTGAGATTTTTAAAAACAGATTATTTTAATTGGAATTAACAACAATGATACAATAGGAATCCCGACTACTTTCCATTGAGTAGATCTCTCAATATTCCTTCTGTGCCTTTAAAAGTTAATTAAAAACCTATCAGAATAAATGGACTAAGGCGGCGTTGAAACTTTGCGACCTCCTTTGTAAATGCACTGAGGGCGATGTCAGACTTTAACTAATGTTTTTGTTTTAGCTGCACTGTATTATGAAAACCTTATTAGAACGCAAAATTTACTTTTATGAAATGCCAAATGAAGTTTAAATATCTTCTATTGTCAATACCGAATTAGGTTATCGAAAAAGAATAAAAAAAGAACAGATTAGGATAAGATTGAGAAAGTTTTTACGAAATATCAATATGTGATATTATTTACTCTTCACATATCTCTTTGAATTTTTATGGTATACCCATTCATATTTTTCTTATAGACACAGCCGTACATAACCCTACATTGTATAGTTTTTTTTATTTTATTTTATTTTATTTTTATTTTTATTTTTATTTATTTATTTATTTATTTTTTATTTTATTTTATTTATTTATTTTTTTTTGCATTTTTTGCAACCATTTTTTTTCATAATACAGTTACTAATTAATATACTTATTGTACTTCACCCTCTGAGTGGGAGCTATAGTCGCATTTGACAGTTTATTTGCATCACTAAACTAAATGTATTTTAAAAGGGTATAATAATAAAACATTATTTATGCACATGTACATGCATAATCACATGCACACCAAATTTTTTATCTTTAAATTTTGTAAATTTGATAATATAAGAGAGATACTCTATTGAAACTGAAAAGAAAAGTATAATATTTATGCTTTATAAAGTCCATTATTTTACATACACGTACAAAATTTATTTCTTGAAATTTATGAAACGTATTAAAAATAAAAAATAAAAAAACTCTTATAGATGGAAAGGTTTCCTTTTTATTAAAAAAAAACACAATGCATTATATCAAACATCCTGGGAATTCAAAAGAGTAATGTACCAAAAAAATCAAATTTATGTAAATCAAAATATCGAATAATATCCAGTCATAACAAAATCAAACTAACTTGAGATTTTTGAATAGTATAATATATATGAAATTCTTACATGTGGCAAAAGTTTATTTAATGTCTATATACTACAATTTTTTGAAAATTCTTGGTGTCAAAAATGTTTTATTTTCATTACGTTTGTTGAGAAAAATATATATAACACTATGTTTTTGGTGTACATATGCATTTTCGGAAGTATGCAACTTGTCAAATTTTTAATATTAAAAAGTTTTCAAATGATGCATGAAGATTGAATGTATGCCAACAAAATATCTTGTATGTATATAAAAAGTGAAAACCGTATTTATTTATTTCAAGAAAATGCTTTAAAAAATGTTTCTTAATAAAATATGTTTGGCGTATGTCAAATAATAAAAACTATAAAACGTCAATAAAATTTAAAAAAAAAAATTCTAATATTATTATTTTTAAATATTACATGAATATCCAGTATTATGTCATTAAAACGTTTTGTATGTGTATGAAAAGTGCAAACTATATTTATCTATAACAAACAAAGTATTTTAAAATATCGTGACATAGTAAAAACTATCTGGCTTATATTGAAAAACTACAAAATGCAAAACTTAAATACGATTTTAAATTTTTTTAGTGTCAATTACAAAATACTCAAATAAATGTTAAATATCTTCTTCAGTCATACTTTCACTATTTATATGAATGATTATGTAGACTTATTATATTCGGCATTTGTTAAACAAATATACAGGGATAAATAATAATACGAAAATTCACTAACCGGATTGCCATACAGTAACTGACAACAATAAAGTATTTTTCTAATATGAGAAAAAAAAAATATTTTTCTACAATTCGAATCATTCACTTTAAAAAAAATAAATAAATAATAAATAAATAAATAAATAAATAAATAAAAAATTGTAATCCTACAGATGAAAAGCTGCCGAAATCTTCTTGATTACTAATATTTTATCTGTAATCTGTACAAGAAAAACTGTAAATCTACAAAACTAGTTTTTGTAAAGCTACAAAAATCTGTAACTTTACAAACAAATCTAGTAAAGTTATAGTTATTTTACAAAACTTTTATTTGTAACCTGGGTTGCAGATACATAAAAAATTCTTGGAATCCCAGTTTCCTAAGAAAATTCATAGTAACCTTACAGATTTTTTTTATTTTCGGTGCAAATCTGTATCTGTTACATACCTTTTTGCTGTTGCCGTTACATAAAAAGTTCTAGTAATCCCAGTTTCCTAGAAATCTTTAAGTAACTTTATAGGTTTTTTTACAGTGTTGTAAGCAAATTTCATGATGCAAAAAATACCTATTGCATCATATAACAAAATCCATTATAATCGTGTTAAAAAAATGAAATTATCCTATAGCCTGGGGAACGGCAATACAGACAATCGAATCATCGAGTTCGCGGATGAAATTCTAGAATTATTTAAAACTCTTTTCGCGTAATTAATTGTAATCGGTTTGCCAACTCACATCTTGGTTTAAAAAAAGAAAAAAAAAAACAGCTCAAAACCCGATTTTAGTGATTGTCTCGTAGGTTTAGCATTGTCTTTTCTTGCTCCCAGTTGACCATTTTTAATAATTCTGGGTTTGCATAATGGTAAACTTACGAGTAGATTGCTAAAATTAGGTTTTCTGTTGTTTCCATCAATATATGATTTGGCAGACCGATTGAGTTTTGATATGCGAACTGAGTTGTAAATAATTCTGCAATTTCAGCCATGAACTGGAAGAGTTAACTGACTGTACTACTGCCTCTCAGTCTATAACTTTCGTCTTAATAAAAAACATAGCAACTAAAACAAAGTAGAAGAGGTATGAATATATAAAAATTTAACAGATTTAAAGAAGAAAGATTTTCTTAAAAAATCGTCGAGCAATGTTTGTAGTAATTACTTATTTTTATATTTTCAGATAGACTTTCTTCTTTAAATAAAGATTCAAGAGGTTACTAAAAATTTTTTAGTAAATTTGTATTCCACAGAATTTTTTAGTAACCATTACAAACTTTTTTTTGCAAGAGAAACAAGCATTTCTTTTGTAAACTGAACAAAAGAATTTTTTGTATAACTAACTTAAAAATTTTTAGTATGAGCCACCAAGAAAATTTTAGTAATAGCTCCAAAATTATTTTTAATAACCATTACGTGGGCTCGAAGGGCAGGAGCTTCCTTCGAGCTGCATCCAGACTTCTGGAGCGGAAGATTTTCGGCAAAACCGCAATAGATGGCAGCACCAAACATTGCTAATGCTCCGTCAGGATATTCATAATCCCTTTAACAACGAGTACTTACACTGCATACATTCGAGGCGTATTTGGCAGTGGCCAGTATCGAACCCGGGACCTTTTAGCCTGTTGTCCGTTACTATAGCCACTATGCTATCAAGGCCACACCAAGTGAGTTTTAGTAATAGCTATTAAAAATATCAAATTATTAACTCTTATTCGTTGCTAATTTTTTTTTCTAGTAATTCTTACAGATTTTCTTGTAACCGACTAAGATTACTAAAAATTTTTTAGTAATTACAAGGATCACTAAAGTTTTTTTAGTAGACCGACACTTTTTTTTTTACAGTGTAGTTTTAGGTACTAGAAACACCAACTGAATGTAGGTTTTCAAAATTTAAATTGCTTCAATTACTGGCTTTATCTAACAGCGTTTCTGAATATTGGGACTTCATCATCTGATATAGGATCAAAACTATATATTTATAATTCTTAAAATGAGTAAGTGAGAATTACAATGTATAGTTCACCAGAAGTGAATCAAAAAGTAATAATTTTAATAAAATAGTCTAATTTAATACATTTTATGGATATTTGGATATAAATTATTGAATTAGTATTTAAAATAATAACATTTTAACATCCATTAAGAATAATGTTTGATGATTACGCCTATGTAATAAATTAAAATTAAAATTAGTTTCACTTAACGGGAGTTACATTTAAAACTCAATTAAATAATAAATGGTTAAATTATTTTATATTAAAAATATTTATTCTGTTGTGTTCCTACACCGATTTATCTGACTAAAAAGTTAGCACATTTTAAAATAAATGTTCAAACTTACAAGAAATTTTTATGATAAAAATAGTAAATTAAAAATGGGAAGTATCTGCTGAAGTAAAAATAAAATTATAAACAGATATTCTTCATTAAGTTTGAAGTTTTCTTAACCTTTGACTGCACAATTTTTTTCTATTTTTATAAAAAAAAATGAAATATATAAATTTATCTAATAATGAAAATATAGCAAAAAGAAAACAAAAATCCGCTAAATTTTAGTATATTATGGCATATGCCCTATGTACACAATTGTTTTTTTTTTTTTTTTTTTTTTTTTTTTTTTTTTAATATTGTATTAAACAGTCGGAATGAAATAGGTTTAAACTAATTCATTTTATGTACTTAACAATCTGAAACTTTCTTTATATTAATATTTTTAAGATTACAGTAAAAGTAATAAAAGTAATTTTTGCCTTAATAACTTGATCTTTTTGTTGTGATTTTTCTTTGTTTGTTTCCCAACAACAAATTCCAATGTTTTGTCGAATGCAGTCATCTCACATAGACAAAATAAGTGTTATTCCATTCTTTGGACTGTTCTTAATCAGCTAAGTGATCATATTGGCCGCATTAATGGCACATAATTAGAATTAAAGTTCCTTTGATATGTACCAGATGTGGCACACGGTTCAGTAAAGGGTTAAATAGTCATTGATCAACCGTTTGATTATTGTCCAGAAAATGTTATCTGTTTTTATATTCAGTAGTACCATAATTTAAAGCAAATTTATTTGGAGAGTACTTTAGTATATCTGTGTGGCAAAGTTTACATTTTAAAATTGCTTCAAATAGAATTAAAATAATAATAATAAAAAAATCTAAGACGTAAATTCTCGAGCCATATTCAAAGGTTTAATTATTTCATTAAAAAATTCTATAATCATACAAAGTTCATTTAACAATTTCTACAATAAAAATTGAAATATTTGGTGACATCACTTCACAAAACATTAAAAATCAGCGTGAGTATACATGATATAGGTATTACTGGCATAAAGATTGAAATATAAAGAAACGTTACCTGTCTTTTCCATACCTAACTGTACTTTTTTAATAACTTTCTTGTGAACTTAAAATTATACTACGCATAAATTACTTATAAGGATGACCAAAAAAATCAATAGAAATTATTACTAAGGAAAATATTATTTGCAATAAAATATCCTAAGACATACACAGAATTTGATCAGTAAATTAAAGGAACATTATACATGGAACATTCCGCTTTCCTCAATATCTACGTTTTATTTTCCTAATGTTTCCCTGATCTAAATATTGATTTTTACTTTCACTCCTTTTTTATATCAATTACGTGACATTTGAAAATTAAGATGTTCATATATGTATTTTTATATTCTCTGACATAGGGTGTGTTTACAATTGAAATTACTAAGGATTGAAGTAATTTAACATATTTTTAAATATTTTTGTCATCTTTTAAGTAATTTACACAAAGTATAATTTTAAGTTAAACTTTTTAAAGATAATTTCAGCATCCTAATTATTTATTTATTAATTTGCTTGTGAATTTAAAATTGAGAATTTTTTTTTATTTCTGTGGCTACAAACAGGTGCTATGTTTAACGCTCTTCTTTTAAATTGGGTTGTACTTTTTATACATTCTTCTATAAAACCTGTTGAGTAAATATTATTGCTGTGTTACAATTTATTCTTTTATCTGGAAAAATTTATTCTCATTGGTATATTTATTATCCTTGTTATACAAAAATTTGTTATTCTCTCTATATAGACTCAGTTTGATTAAAGTAATGTATGATAACAATGTGAATTATATAGATTTTAATAATATCAATTTTAAGTGGAATGATTACATTTGTGACGGCATATTATTAGCACGAAGGCTACGAAGGCCCTAAGGGGAAGAGTGCCTTCCATGGGAGTCTATCTAAGAGAACGTTATTTATACAAGTAAATAAGTTCAAGCAAATACATGAATACTAAGTAAACTGGAAAAAAAGTGAGTTATAAATACTCGTTTATACTAAATTTAATCTATTTTTTTTTTTTGGAATTTTTTATTTGCCAAATTTAGTATGATGTGAAATTTTATAAGTTGTATAAGCTAATATCTAATCTTATTTTGCAAGGAATACATAAGTGTGGTACGAAAATATCTATTAAAAAAACAAGGTGGAACCCGTCAAACTTCGACGAAAGTAAATGTTTAAGAAGGAACTGTTTCATTGATTTATAATAAACCTAGAAAATTAGCTACAGTAAAAAATGCATCTTAAAATGATCAGTCTAACTCTCAAACAAATATTATTTAAAGCTAAAATTAAGAAAAAATACTATTTCTATAAAATTCAGTTGTCCAAATTATTAAAATTATACTTTAATCGCATATGTAAAAATGTAATAATAAAGCAAACTATAATAAATATCAGTTATTAAGATGAAGTTATCAATTAAATGTGTAGGGTAAAAAAGTTATTTCAAATTGACACTATCTTAGAATTTCACGTGAAATCTAAACCCGTCATAATTTTCATCTTCTCAAATTTTACATACGCACATTTCAATTTTTATCAATTTTAAGAGAAAATGGCGTATTTCTGTTGCCACAGTTACAAAATCCGCACTAAAAACTATAAAAAAATTAATGTTTCAGGAATAAATTGAGATATAGCTTGAAAACAAACTGTTTTTAATAGTATATATTTTTCTCTATATGATGGTATAAAAATTGAAAATGTGTAATGTTTAGAGGTGTAAAATTAGCAGTATCGAAAATTGCAAAACCGAAATTGCAGGGGAAAGTGTTGCCATTCGATAAATGACGTATGCGTTACGTACAGATACGTTTGGCTTTTATAATATAGATAAATTATAGACTAATTTATTTAAACTTGAAAATTTTAAATAACATGTAGTTTTAGGCAATAAACCTTTACTTTCCTCTAAGTAGGACACGCTTTTGTTGATAATATTGATTATGTAATTTAATATTTTCCTCTAATGACACAAACATTTTAATAAAGTGATTTCAAATTTTTATAAGGATAATTTAGCATGTAAACGTAGACAATTGATTAAAATCAACGATTAATACGTGACTGTGATACAATTAATCTTCAGCTTTCTTTCATATGATTTGGTTATATTTTTGTTGTTGTTGTTGTTGTTTGATTACAATTTTATTGTGTTTTAAACTTCCTAAAAATATTTAAAACATGTTCGAAGAAAATCATGGAAAACTCCGTATGATTAGCCGACGACCAAAGGTTCGAACTGGTTAGCAGAGCAGAAACTCTCAGTCACTGGTGGGGCCTTTTTTTACATATTTTTTTTTCCTTTTTGATAAAAACGCATTATTTACGAATTTAAATTAAAATTTTATGCAATTATATATTTTTTTCTTAGTTTATAAACAAATATTACTAGATTTGTTAATATTTGCTACATATACTTATGCACATTGGATTTTATGCCTTTTTATATTATTTAAAATATGGTTATGATTTTAATCAATAATATTTTAAAAATTAGTTTCATTGTAATCAGGTTTTAAATCACTATTTTTAATCAATTGACTACGGTTACATGCTAAATCATTCTCATAAAAATTCGAAAACAATTAATTAAAATGTTAGCGCCATTAGAGAAAAATATTAAATTATATTGTCAATATTATCAACAAAAATATGTACGATTTAGAAGAAAATAAAAAAGTTTATTTTCTGAAAACGTACTTGAAAATCTATGTAAAAATTTCAAGTTTAAATGAATTAGTCTATAATTTATACTTTTAACAGATGATTTCGTATTAAACTTATTTTGTATTCCTCGCAAAATAAATTTAGCCATTTGCATTTACAGTAACTAAATTGCATATGATACGAAATTTAGAGAATAAAAATCACCAAAAAAACAAGATTAATTTCAGTTTGAACGAATATTTATTACGCACTTTTTCCATTTTACATTAAATAGTCAATGATGAATATTTTTCCAAAAATAAGTTACTTCAAAAATGAACTTTGTAATCGCAGAACATAAATTCGTTTATTGCCATCTCAGGAAAGTAAAGTTTGAAATGTACCGAAAATGTTGAATTTCTTCCCCAAACTTTCCAAAATGCTGTTTGACTGAAGACTAAGTAATCAAAGATTCATTTCTCGTTTCAGTATCCTTAAAATAGATTTTGCTTCCTCAATCAACTTTATGGGTTGCTTAGTTACAGAAATAATAAATCTAAAAATAGAAATCCTCCTATTTTTCAGATATTTCTTCCTTAAAAATTTTAGATATCTTACTGCGTTTCTGAGTATATCAGAAACTTTTCATATCTTTTAATTTGAAGTTCACTTTTATGTTTCTGAAAAACAGAAATGAATGAATTTTTTGTGCTGTCTTAAATATTTTTTAGAAAGTTTAAAACTCACTAAAATTGTAATCAAACAAAAAAAAAATTAATCAAATCATATAAAAGGAAGCTGAAAATTAATTTTATCACAGTCGCATATTAATCATTGATTTTAATCAATTGTCTATGTTTATATGCTAAAGTATCCTTATAAAAATTTGAAAACAATTAATTAAAATATATAATCAATATTATCAATAAAAACGTGTCCTACTTAGAGGAAAGTAAAGTACTCTAATACATGCAACGTGCATGATACTTAAACTTTCTCAAGTTTAAATAAATTAGTGTAGATATTTTCTTATCAAACTTATTGTACTCCTTGCAAATAGGATTAGTTATTTGCATGTAAAATTTACAAAATTTCATAACACATTAAATTTAACGAATAAAAATCACCAAAAAATAGATTAAATTTAGTATAAACGAGCATTTATAACTCAATCTTCCAGTTTACTTAATATTCTCAATGATTAATATTTTTCAAAATATAAGTCTGTTTAAAAATGAATTTTTTAATCGCATAACATTAATTCGTTTCTTACCATCTCAAGTAAGTAAAGTTTGAAATGCGCTGAAAATATTGAATTCCTTCTCCAAACTTTCTAAAATGCTGTTTGACTGAAGACCAAGTAATCAAAGATTCATTTCTCGTTTCAGTATCCTTAAAATAGATTTTGCTTCCCCTAGCTACTTTATGCGTTGCTTAGTTACAGAAATCACAAATCTAAAAATAGGAATCTTCCTATGTTCCAGATATTTCCTCCTTATAAAATTTAGACATTTTACGGCATTTGTGAATAGTTCAGCAACTTTTCATATCTTTTAAATTGAAGTTCACTTTTATACTTCTGAAAAACAGAAATAACTTTAATTTAAGTGCTCCCTTAAATATTTTTTTTTTTTTTGAAAGTTGGAAACACAATAAAATTGTAATCAAACAAAAAGAAATGCAATCATCCTTACTAATATTATAAATCGGAAAGCGAGTTTGTTTGTTTGTTCCGCTTTCACGCCGTAACTACTGAACCGATTGCTTTGAAATTTTGCAGATGTAAAGTTAGAAGTTCGGATTAAATAATAGGGTACTTTTTATCCCGGAAAAAATTGATATTCCCGAGGGAAACAAAAATTTAGTTTGCTTGATGGATGGATTAGAGATGGCGCTGTGTGTCGTTTAAAACAAGATAAAATATTGCAAACGAATATAAACATGTAAATTTAGAAGCTAAATGATACGATAATGAATCCTCGAAAATGAGGAATTCCCAAGGGATGACGTACTATTTGTTTTATCGTCTAATTTTTTTTTTTTTTTTTTTTTTTTTTTTTTTTTTTTTTACATCTACTTATCATGAAATAATTATAAGTCAACGAATTACTAATTGGTATAAGTATTAATTACGCTATTTAGTTCTTGAGGTATGCGATAGATGGCGCTGGGTGTTTTTAAAACGTGGTAACGATGTGCAGTAGCTGTATAATAGTTAGGTTAGGTTAGTTTAGTGCTTTTTTTCTAGGTAGATATCTAAAGTAGTTATTGTTTTTTCGATAGGTAATTACGTCGCTTTGTTCATCGTTTAGATTGTTATAGTTTAGTTTGGGATTTTAGTTTAGTTTAGGTTTATAGTTTACTCATATTTTCACAATGCCTCGCAAACGTAAATCTAATTTGTCGAGCACCTCATCTAAAGCTCGGGCAATGAAAATTGCCCGATCTCAAAAATCGTCTATCCATGCTGAATTAAGCAGGCGCGAACAAGCATTGCGTCAGACTGCTTCGAGAGCTGCTGGGCTACCATCTCAGTGCCAGCAAAGACTTGAGGAGCAAGCCGCTCGCCAAGCTTCTTTGAGGGCTTCTGAGAATGATATTCGTACTCAAGTCCGTTTATCGCAACAGGCTCGACGTCAGCATGATCAGCTCTTTGTAGCGTGTTCCCGGGTAAATGCCTTCGTCAAAAAAGTTTTTTTTTTCTTTTAGTTAACTACCAACTACTACTTTTTGTGATTTTTAATTTATGACATTAATTTTTTTTTGCAGAAAACTTAATATAAGAAAAGGACTAAATTCCTCAGAAAAAATAAGCACTAATATAACAAGAGGAAAGGCCTAAAATATTTAAAAGAAATATTACTATACCAAGTGAAAAATAATTACATTGAATAATAAAGCAACAAATATACATATTTAAGACGGCGTGCAATTTAGATTCTAGGTTAAAATAGTTCTGCGCTTTTGAATTATTCGAACAAGATAAACAATAATATTCAAAGTTTTCTCTTTTTGTTCGTTGTATAGATAAATACAAACTATTTAGTTATCTCACATTTCACTATCTGTAAAGCAAAAATCATTACATGTAACTTAAAATGATTATAAAAATACTTTTCTTATTTTAAATCTACAACAATTCAAAACAAATGAAACAAACAATTATCTTTCAATATTATAAGATGCTAGACAATCGTATAGTTTTATCAATTTATATTACACATATGTATTTCTTCTTTCTTCTGTAACGTGTATATTTTATAAAAGAGCGTACAGGAGCCCTTTTTTAAATTTTCACTTTGCTAAAACTAACTAATTTTATTTTTTTCGTTGGCAGATTCAAGTCTTCATAATTATAAAACATAATATGAACAAAACTAAAGGAAAATATAAATATAAACTATAAACGATAACTGCGCCGAATAAGAAGAAATACACGATATTAAAAAGTTTACTTATATTAGCGTGTAAAAGTTGGATTAAACAAAGGTTTTTAGTAGTGGAAAAACGACAATTTTGGGACAGATGAGTGCAGCGCCCGCTCCTATAATAAGACATATAAATTTAATGTAACTCATAAATAAAATGGAGTAAGTAATTTAATTAAGAAAATACATAATTAAAAAAAATAACATTATTTGAAACCTGGACAAAATTATAAACTCAAAGTTATAAATTTTTATATTCTGGCATATTTGATATAAATAAATGCATTTTGTGATAAGAAACTAATGAATGGAGTCATTATGTATCAATACATTTCAATACATCAATGCATATTTTAATTTTTTTTTTCACAAAATAACATTATGTGAGATCTGGACATAATTATAAACTCAAATAGCAAATGAAGCCTTTGTGCAAAAATGTTTAAATATAGAAAGCCAACGATTATAAATGGACAAATAAAGTATGAAAAAGTAGCAAACAGCTGTTTCGAATCTACTATCGAGATTCTTCATCAGTGCAAAACTCAGCGAGCTAGAAAAAGCAAAACTGAGCAAAGAGACAGAGAGACGCAGGCTTATATACCCGCTACGGGAACGATCCCGCCTAAAGAAAGGCAAGCAATGAAATGAAAAGAAAGCAGCCTGAAGAACAGGGTGGAAAGTAGCGATAATATCGAAGAACAAACAAAACAAAAACTAAAAAGCAAGGGGTAAAAAAAAAGTTTTAAATTAAAGTTTTCCAAATGCTTAGAAAATACGGAGTACTTGATAAGTCATTGACTAAAGAGTGAGAATTTTTAATATTTGAGAAGCTCACCACATCATTCAAGACATTTACATACCTATCGCTGCAGCCACTCTTTTGAACTTTTAGCAGAGTATATTGTTGCATTATCTTGCAGAAATACCCAGTTTTTTCAGTGATCAATGGTCCATATGGCAAAACATTATCATCCAGGATTAACTGGTAGACTTCTGCTTTTTGTTTTCCATTAAGAAAATGCAGAGCAATTTTACCATTCTGAGAAAAACTAGCCCGCATTATCACTGATTGCTCACCAAAGTTTCGACTAAAGATGTGTCGTTCTTCAGGCTTGATATTTTTCCAATAATATGTTATGCCACCTGGATTGTCTAAATTAAACGTATTTTTGTTTGACCAGATGATTGTGTGCTCTACTATGTTGTCCATGACATGTGCTGTTGTGCAAAATGAAGTCTGGGTTTCATGTGATGGGGCTCAAGTTTTGGCTCAGCTTTAATTTTCTTCCATTTCTTATTCAGCGCTCGTTGAAGAATTCGTCTGACAATTCGAGAGATTACATTTAGCTTTAAAGTATTTACAATTCGGCTAGAAGAAGCTCCAGAACTAAATGCTGTTCGTCACATAGATCTTCGATTTCTTTTTGTATCTTTGGACGTCGACTTCTTCGTTTTATATACAAAAACCATATTTAACAAAACTGCTTAACTAAAAATTATAAAAATGCATTGATGTATTCAAATATATTCATCCCTAATAGCTTTATTTATTAAGTCATTATCACAAAATGTATTTATTTAAATCAAAAATACCAGATTGTTGAAATTCATAATTTTGAGTTTATAATTTTGTCCAGATTACACATAATGATATTTTATAAAAAAAAAAAAAAAAAAAAAAAAAATCAAAACAAGTATTGATGTATTGAAATGTATTAATTCATAATGACTCCATTTATTAGTTTTTTATCACAAAATGCATTTATTTATATCAAAAGTGCCAGAATATAGAAAATCATAACTTTGAGTTAATAATTTTGTCCAGGTTTCACAAAATGTTATTTTTTTTAAGTTATGTAATTTCTTATTTAAATTATTTACTCCATTTTATTTATAAGTTACATTAATTTTAGATGTCTTATTATAAATATTCATAATTATTTTATTATTGTAAAGCTAATCTTATTTACATTATGATGTAAACAAATTAAAAATTTTCTGAGTTTTTAATTTTGTCTAGAGTTTATAATTTTGTTTTGCGCATTTTTTTTAAAGGGTGTTAAACGGTGAAGTGATGAATACTTTATGTAAATTTATAATGAGCTAACGCTTCACTGAGTATTATTAATTGAGCAAAAGAATAAAAAATATCAATTTTTAAAGATAAAAGTTATTTTTTAATATATATATATATATATATATATATATATATATATATATATATATATATGGTACTTACGTATTAACGCCACTGCAGTTACAAATTCGGCAATTTTTAAGTATTGCCAATCTACACCTATAATTTTTGCGACAAATCTTATAACTCTTTATTTAAAATCAAAACACTTTCAAAATTCAAAACACTTTATTTAAAAACAGTGTAGTCAATCTGATTTCTTAGGAAAATGGGATATAGAGTTTAACATAGATTCAAAGTAAAATTGCATCTTGTTCGGTTTTTGGCAAATCACAAATACGCATTTTCGTAGTACTAAAAAATGGCGCCAAAAATCAGCAAACAACAAGACAACAAGCCATCCAAAAGATAAAAGCGTGAGAACAACACGATTGCTGCGCAGCCCAACTTCTCCGGCGGTGGCGTTAACGTATGTACCTTTTTTTTTTTTTTTTTTTTTTTTTTTTTTTTTTTTTTTAAATATAAGATCCGAATATCGATTTAAAAGAGGAAAGCTAAATATTAAAAAATATGTTCATTTCTCTATGTATAAAAATAGGAGTATACAAATTAATTTTCATAATTTTATCTCATCCAAATTAATTTTTTATACGCAAAGCTTTATTGAATCGAATTCTATACTTTCTGATTCAGTGAAATTCAATGATCTTTTAGTTTTTGAACCAATACGGCCATATTTATATACATCAAACTTGACTATTTTCCTTTACATTTTTACTTTACATAATTGAGGTAGACAAGAATTTGGAATAACATTAGAGTTGAAGTTAATTGGTTCAATTCGACTTTCACAAATATTGTAATGCTCCTACATGACATATCTTAATGCTACAATCATTTGACATATTAAAACTAGACAGAGCTATTCTACTCACATTATTAATCAAATTGTCATATGTTTCACCTTACATTTCGAGAATTTTTGAATTACCATTCATCAATTTGTTTAAAATATAAATATTATTTTTATAGTTTTGATGATGCATAGTATACATGACTAGTCTGAGTTATTCTGTTCATATTTTTAATTCCATTTTCATATGTTTCATCTTACAATTCAAAGATTAAAAAATTATCACATATAAAGTTGTTTAAAATATTAATACTAAGTTTATTGTTTTTAATTTTACATCGTATATGAATACGACCGTTAATTTTAACGTTTTAAATAATCTATTTTTGGAGCGTAACTATATGATTTTTCACCACAAAGCTTATCAGTATCACAGAACGACTTGCGTTCCCTGCTTTTACATGTATTGCTCATCATTCTAATAATTATCAGACATGTATTCCTCAAAAATATTACTATCATACGAATAAGCAATAGCAATATGTATATATATATATATATATATATATATATATATATAAAGATTATTTAAAAAACGGGAACTTAGTTGTCAACTATTAATACGTTAAATATTTAAAAATCTCATGCACACAAAAAAAAGGTAAAAGAAAAATATAAAAATACAAAACTATTCATAAGTTTAATACTTCTGAAAAAAGTTATAAATAGTACAAGTTTAATTGCTACCTTAAACGTCATTAAAACTATCGCTTCTCAGATGTTATGATTTCTGTCTCAGATCTATGGTTTACAACAGAAAAATTTCTTGACTTCATTTGATGTACTTCTGACTTGCACGTAAGTGTCACGTGGTCAAACATTTGAGAATAATATAAATTTTCGAAAAGGAGCACTGCAATTCTCGTTTCCACTGTTAAACTTGCGAGAGAAGGTGACTTTAAGTTTGAATATTCAACTCTGATAAATTTCCACATTTTAATTCAATGAAGAATCGATTTCTTCGAAAAGAATAAAGTAAGTTCGAGTATGTCATTAAATGCATTAAAAAAATATGTAATTTTTAAATTAATAATTCCTACTGTGAAATTTTTTCTAAATATATATCGGTACTACTCTGTTATCCCGACAACCAATTTCGCAACATTATACAAATCACCAAACAAATAACTAAATTATACCAATTGACATAATTTTTATTTTAAATAACGAGAAAACAAATAATTAATAGAATATTAATAAAAATTCAAAAAAAAAAAAAAAAAAAAAAAAAAAAAAAAAAACGAAATAAAAATCACTTAATGACATTTTAAACACGTGAATCGTATTTAATGTCATTGAATGTGACATTCACGATCATCCATTATTGGCATTTAATCTTATAGTTCGGCGATAATTTTGTGGTCGACGGGATAACCTAGAAGTATCTATATAACTTATATTGTGAAAATGTTGCAACAATATGAATCAAAGCAGCAGCAAATATCTTTATCAGAAATGAATGATCTGAATGATTCGTCCGTTTAAAAGTAGAATTAACCCTTTCCGGCACGGAGTAAATCGCTTTGAAATAATAAATTTGCCCCAGAATTAAAAAATGAATTTATCAGAAAATAAAAAATGCCGTAATTTCAGGTATGCTATAAAAAGACAATTTTAATTGAATATTCTTGGTACCAATAAAATTATACTTAACTGCCCTTTTTTAAGGACACTGCGCCGAAAAGACTTAAAGAATAATAAATATGTGAATACTTTACTTATGTATGAAATACTAGAATTCGTTTATATGAAATGTAATTAGATTAAATTTAAAATTAAATATTTTATCTTGTATACTTTAACGACTGTTATAGGGTTTCATACTTGAAAAAAAGTGAAAACGGAACCATTATAAGTTCATTCCAGTGCCTGTGTCTCACAACCATGTTACTCGTAAACTATGGTACGTGGGAAGTTCAAATTAGAGGAAATAATAAAGACTATTGACCCAAAAAGTTACAAATTTTATGCATTCACAAATATATTTAGAGAAAATATAGGGAGCTAATTAAATTATTCGTTTAAAAAAAATCGCATGTTATGTGAGGTGTCGTTTAAACGTTTTCGTAACACTGCACTCAAAAATACATCTCTTTAATACTACTTTTAGCTATTATATATTTAGAGATATCATCGAAAATTTTGAGAAAAAATTTCCCTTCCCCCATCTGTTTCCGAATCTACTGAAAATAAATTATGAAAAAGAAAAATAGTAGACGTTAAATAAAACTTTGAACGAAAACAATAGAGATTATTTTAGGTCATTTAGTTTTTGAAAATTCCGTATTTATCCGCGAGGTATAAATTTCGACTTGCGGGCATTCAGCAAAGTTTTCAGGAAGCACAAAGAGAACCTATCATAGAAGAATAACTTTCTTGATAATGATTTTCCAAAGACGAGAAATTAACCCTTAAAACAGGGTTTTCCAAAGTGGACCGTATGCTCCACATGGGACATTTTTATTTTTTTATGATATTTTTTTTAAGGTTCTTAAAAACACCGTCAGATCTTTTTTTTTTATTATTCAGGAAAACTGTTACTGATATGCTTTCCATTTTATAATTTAGGTTTTCTCAGTTCCTTATAATACTTTCAGTAATTTCAAACGGCCCATCAAGCACATCATTGCTTGTATTCCATAAAAAAGTCATAATCTATTACTCAAACATTCGCTATACATCGTTTTTTTTTTTTTTTTTTTTTTTTTTTTTTTTTTTTTAATGAAGGTTATTTTGTAAAAATAAATGTATTGCAAATGAAATTTAAAAATCATTTTTTCAATTAAATTTTAATAATTTTTTCAAACATTTAAATTATATTTTAAACCAGAATAATTTATGTTTAATTATCTAAAAAAAATTTGATAGTTGTTTTTTTTTTTTTTTTTTTTTTTTTTTTTTTTTTTTAATAATAATGCACGAAATTTTTTCTGGGTTGCATTTTTTTTTATTCACTGACTAAATTGACTAAATTATATTCATACTATTAATAATTTGCATTATTTTTTCTATAATTTAAAAATCTTTGTGCTAGCAACAAACATTTTTATGCTATGAAATAAATTTAGGAGTTATTCAATGTGCCACAACATGTGTAAATTTTTGAATAATTTATTTTATAAGAAAAATCATCGATCGAATGTTTTACAGTTTTACGTGAAGCACCTTTCATTTATACTTGATCTGTTAAGAAATTTCTTTCAATTTAATCCAATTTCACAAATCGATGATTTCAATTTGAACACATCAATCATAGATGGCAGCAGCAGTAGCCTTTGGATTCCTTCCACGTATTAAACACAAATTTCAAGAATTCGATTTGTAATGAATGTAACCCACCAAAATGAAACTGTCAGCATAAAGAATCGAAGTCTGAACATTTTTAAAATGTCTTAAATCTATTTTTTTTTTCATTTTATGTTAACGGAACAAAATGAATCCTTTCTTCGAGAGAAGATTATGCGGAAAATTTATATATGGAACTAATAAAATGTAATTATATATTTCGTCAACTCTATATCTTTGTTTTCAAACATTGAGTAATTTTTCTGGTGTTAAATCTATATGTTAAATTTTTGAACAGAATTACAAAATGTTACGTGTTAAATATATATACATATATATATTATATTAACAATTCTAATTTTTTGAATAACTTTATCATTAAATTCTTAGCGATGAATCAAGATTGTGTAGTTATTGATCATAATTATGCATTTTACTATTTGTGTTTAAAATTACTTTTTTTTTTTGTGTTTGTGTGTGCCAATTTATTTTGAAGGATTTAAATGATTTCTATTGCCTAATTATCATTAATTTTTAATACTGACAATAGATTAAACTATTCAATTTTTTCTAAGAATGTCATGCATTTGAATTACACTAAGTTGCTATAACATCATTTTAGTTGCTTCTCTCTCTCTCTCTCTCTTTTTAATATTATTAAGCATGCAAACTCTATATATTTTGTTACACCAAATTAATAATAATACTGTCATATTATTATTCAGTATCTGCAGTTATATTATTCTATTTATTATTTAAAATTTATTAATAAGTTACCAGTGTGCTCATATGAAACTGTTGCATTATAATTTTTGAGGTTATTTGCTGACACGTTTTATTCATTAATTTGCGATTAGCTGAACTTTCCAATAAATTAAATTGTGTTAATAAAGTAAGTGCATTATATTTTAAATATACTTGACTTTTCAATGACACCTCCAATAATCACTGTTTGTTTATACATTTGTGTAGAAAAAAAATTTCGCATAAGAAATTATGTATATGGTGTATGTTTAATCATCTTGTCCACAACTTTTTTTTTTTTTTTCTTTAAACTATGAATCAAGAAATCCCCCCCCCCCCCTCGCCTCAATAAATTTCGTATTAATACTGAAGATATATTAGAAAATTCATATAATAATAAGAAGAAATTTAGATAAGTTTTTATTAAAACTTTATTGATAAATCAATAATTATAGCTGTTTTTGTTTATAGTTACAGCTCCTGTTTACAAGAATGCATAATTATTAACAAAAAGTACTGTTAATAAAATCTCGCAATTCGTATACAAATATTGTAAATAAACGTTTGTGCGATCATATCTGTAAACATTTTGTAATTAATCTGAGACATTTTGAGACATATCTGAGACATTTTGTAATTAAAAAATCTCTTATAATCCTGTTTTTTTTTTTTTTTTTTTTTTAAATAAATAAATAAATATATATATACAGGGTGTTTCCAAATTTTTTTACAATAAAAGAGAGGTGATAGTACACATCAAGACAAACAATATTAAATAGGAGACCAAGGGTCCCAAACGTTTTCCAAAGGAGATAGCCGCCATTAAAGTTTAGGGACCAAAATTTCAAATAAACATAAAAAACGGAAAAATCGGTCAATTGATTTGCGGTTTTCACTAAAATTATTCTTTATGTCGGCATTTTCTTGAAATTAAACTATAAAGATAAATTTCAATGCCGACAGAGGGCGCTTTAGACTTTGGAGTAACGAACAACTATTTTCGGTCTTTTTTGCATCTCATTAAATGTTTTCGTAAGCTTAGACTCAAACTTAAATTTTGAGCTCAAAATCTGAAAGTGGGAATGGTTAAGTAGCACGAACTGAACTGTGTTCAGAGGGTTCAAAATTCAAATGGTTATAAAAAACGAAAAAATTGGTTCATTGATTTGCGGTTTTCACTAAAACTATTCTTTATGTCGGTATTATCTTAAAAATAAATTATAAAGATAAATTTCAAAAAATGTCGATAGAGGGCGCTTTAGACTTTGGAGTAACGAACAACTATTTTTTGCATCTCATTAAATGTTTTCGGAAGCTTAGACTTAAACTTAAGTTTTGAGCTCAAAATCTGAATAGTAGGGAGTAGTTAAGTAGCACTAAATGAACTGTGTTTAAGGAGAGGGGTGTTCAAATTTAAAATAATTATAGAAAATGAAAAAAATTGTCGATTCGTTTGCGGTTTAAAATAAAACTATTCTTTAAGTCAGTATCTTCTTGAAAATAAATTTTAAAGATAAATTTAAAAAAAAAAAATCCATTAGAGGGCGCCTTAAACTTCAGAGTGACCAACAATTAATTTTAACCACTATTTTTTTGTTCTAATTAAAACTTGCAATAACTTATTAAATGTTTTCGGAAGCTTAGATTTAAACTTAAATTTTGAGCCTAAAATCTGAATAATTAGGAGTGGTTAAGTAGCGCAAATTGAAGTGTCTTCAGGAGTTGAAATTTAACACTCCTCCTCCTCGAGCACAATTCAATTTTTCGCTACTTAAACATTCCCAACGATTCAGAATTTGAGCCTAAAATTTAAGTTTATGCATTTGACAGCATTTAATGAGATTAAAAAATAACAGTTAAAAATAGTTCTACGATACTCCAAAGTCTAAGGCGCTCTCTATCGGCATTTTGAGAAATTTATCTTTAAAATTTATTTTCAAGGAAATGCTCATTTAAAAATTAGTTTTAGCAAAAACCGCAGACGAATCGACCAATTTTTCCATTTTTTATAATCATTTGAAATTTGTACACTCTGAAGACAGTTCAGTTTGTCTACTTAGTTACTCCCAACTATTCAGATTTTGAGCTCAAAATTTAAGTTTAAGTCTAAGCTTACGAAAGCATTTAATAAGATGCAAAAAATAACGCCAAAAAAGAGTTGTTCGTTACTCCAAACTCTAAAGCGCCCTCTATCGGCATTTTTTTTAATTATCTTTATAATTTATTTTTAAGAAAAGACCGACATAAAGAATAGTTTTTGTGAAAACCGCAAATCAATGAACCAATTTTTCCTTTTTTTATAATCATTTGGAAATTGAACCCTCTGAACAGAGTTCAGTTTGTGCTACTTAACCACTCCCACTTTCAGATTTTGAGCTCAAAATTTAACCCTTTCAATACCAGTTTTTTCTTTTCCAAAATTAAGATGATTTAGGGCTGTAATAGGTCAAATAAAGTATAAATAGCTATATTCTGTCAAAAAAAAAAAAAAAAAAAAAAAAAAAAAAAATTACTATAAGTATAATTTTGGAGGTGGGACCTATGTGTCCCAGTGGTCTTTTTAAATGGGACACATGTGTCCCTTTGGGGTTGAGATGACCATATAAAATACAGTGAAAAGTTGAGATCAAACAATTTTATTACACATCTATGAATGATACATTGCAAAACAATTTTTGCAAAGAGCAACTTTGCACATAGTACATACAGTTTTCGTGCGGGTTTCTTTATTTTGTTTTTGCACAGCGGGCACATCTTCTTCTTGTAGGTCCTTCCAGTGGCAAGTGATCGCCTACATTCAACATCAGTTTTGTTGCATTCGATGGGCGACCTGATTTTTTCCTCTTGATCCGTGCATTTTCTTTACCTTTTGCAATGAGAGATTCGGCTAGGGGGACAATGTATTGCAAGAGAGGAATTTTCTTATGTTTGGTTTCAAGAAACAATATGTGTGCATTCACAACTGCTGTCATCAAAAGTTTATAAAATACCTTTTTCCACCATTTGGTAGATCTTCTATCAAAGTCATACTGGAATATCTTTTGGTCAGACAAATCAACGCCCCCCATAAATTTGTTATAGTCTGCAAGAGCAGTAGGGCAATTTATCATTAATCTTTCACCATTTTTCTGCTTACGTTTGACTTGTGTCGTATCCGGCCCATGGCAATTTGACATAATCAGGACTTCCTTAGAATCTTTCCATTTTACTGCAAGAATCCCTTTGCTGTTCTGAAGAAATTCTGCATCACCTTTTTCAAGTTTTCTGCCAGAGAATTGCGGCATGTTTTTTCTACTTGAAATACAAGTACCAATAGAAGGAAAAGATATGTTTTCCAATAAGTGTACACTTGTAAAGAATCTATCAAAAGTAAGTGTAACGTCTGGATTACGTATTGTTGAACAAAGTTTTAGAACAACTCTTTCTCCAAGTGTTCCACCTTCACAATCTGTATTATCCATATTCTTGCCAGAATATATATTGAAGTCATAGGTGTAACCCGTAAATACATCACATCTTTCCCAGATTTTTATTCCACGTTTTATAGGCTTTAGGTGTAAATATTGTTTCAGGCTAGAACGGCCTTTGAAGTTAGCCATTGATTCGTCGATGCTTTGAAAAGGGCTCTCTTCTCGAGCTTGCAAAAACGTTTTTTTCAAACAATTAACCACCTCATCCATATAATACGTTTTTGGAGCATTTTCATTTTTTCTAGTTCATTGAAGTACATTTTAGAAAAAAGAAGTAGGCATCTATTACGGGAAATTGCATTTTTTATTGCTTCGTTTCCTAATGAAGAATTACTTGACCAATAATCTGTAAAGCTCGGTACACGATTGTACGACATTACGAGCATGATTCTTAACACCATCATAATCTCTGACGGGTCTGTGTCGGGAATATCTACATTTTTTTCCCGTCTCAATATTTCCAAACGCTGGTTGGTGCATTGGGAAATAAAAATCAAAAGACTGCGTGGAAATACCGACATGAAACATTCAAATTCATTAGATGATCTGTTGATATTTGCCAGTATTGCAGTTGGACGGTTTTTCGTTATAAGAAGGCGTGGCTCGAAATTTGGGGAAACTTCTGACCAAATAACATTATCAGTATCGTCTTTTTTGAGACGTTTATTTTTTTGCATGCATTTATAATTTGATACCTGTTTTAGATCCTTCACTTCATCAGATAAGAAATCATCAGAGTCCGAGTCAGTCGATGATTTTGAAGAATATTCAACATGTGATAACTTTCGTTTCCTTACCCTAGAAGGCCCTGGATTTTGTTCAAATTCATCACAACTATCATTTTCAGATAAACTAGGCACATACTCCTTGTCTGCAAATGAGTCATCTGATCCATTACTAGAATCTGTTTCATTCAACAATTTAATTATTTCTTCATCTGTCAATCCCTTCCGGCGATTCATGATGTTTCAATGACTAAAAGTATAAAAAAAAACTAGCTTTCATTACAAGGCGTACGTATCTTTCAATAACCACTGGGACAATAAAGTCCCAGTAAAACATACCATTGGGATATATATGTCCCGTAATATTATTATTCATTCAAAATCAACAAAAAAGATTTACTTACTTGAAATAAACTGCTTGATTTGGTAAAAATAGACATAAAGAACACAAAGAAAGAGACCACGTGCTTCCGAATGCGTAGCGATGTCTCAATAGCACTCAGAAACGAAACTTTTATCCATTCCAGGTGCTCTCTCTCGAACAAAAAAGGCAACTAGTGAACGCCTAATGCCATCTATCGACAAAAAATTGTACTAACATACAAATGTAATCACAGGAAACCATTGGGACATGCACAATAATAAATTTCCCTAGTTCTTATCCCACTGAGTGATTTAAAAATATCAGCGGGACATATATGTCCCGGTGGGGCCGAAAGGGTTAAGTTTGAGATTAAGCTTACGAAAACATTTAATGAGATGCAAAAAATAGTTGTTCGTTACTCCAAAGTCTAAAGCGCCCTCTATCGGCATTTTTTTAAATTTATATTTATAATTTAATTTCAAGAAAATGCCGACATAAAGAATGATTTTAGTGAAAACCGCAAATCAATTGACCGATTTTTCCGTTTTTTATGTTTATTTGAAATTTTGGTCCCTAAACTTTAATGGCGGCTATCTCCTTTGGAAAACGTTTGGGACCCTTGGTTTCTATTTAATATTGTTTGTCTTGGTGTGTACTATCACCTCTCTTTTATTGTAAAAAAATTTGGAAACACCCTGTATATATACATATAATAAAAACTAAATTCATTAAAAAAGTTTTTTTTTTTTAAGTTTTTCTTAAAAAAAAGTGCTAATTTACAGATTATAATTTATTTTTATGTTTCATTTCAAATCAAAATAATGAATAGTTTATTATTATTAATATTATTATTATTATTATCATTATTTATTTATTTATTTATTTATTTTGTAAAGTGAACGTCAAAATGTAATTTATCTAGCCTAATAGAGGATTTGCTTGTCTCATCCTAATAATGCACTACAGCCCAACTGGAACATCACTGATGTAGCAAAGTTTTACTAACTTAAGACCCCACACTAGGCACAGAAAAAGACCCGGATGGTAATGTAAAATCTGTGGGAGCATTCTTTTCAAATATCTCGCTCAAATTTTAATATTTTACAAGATTTTTTTTCTTGCATAGGATAGCTGAGGACGATCCACAACCGGCCTAGTTTTTACTTTTTGATTTTGGTTTTATATATTTTATATTACGATAGTTTCAATTTCAGAACTGGTTTAAACCGATTTTGAAAGTTAAAGTAATTAAAAAAAAAAAAAAAAAAAAAATCTGGAACCAAAACTGAAAAATAAAAACTAGGCCGGTTGTGGATCGTCCTCAGCTATTTTGTGCAAAAAAAAACATGTAAAAATATTAAAATTTGGGCAAAATATTTGAAAAGAACGCCCCATAGACTTTACATTTTCATCTGGGAGTTTCTCTGTCCTAGTGTTGCGCCTTAAGGTGGTCTAACAATGGGATGCTTTAGTGAAGATATCGAATAAGGAAAATGAGTAAATGAGGTAGAAAATATCCATTTAATGAAAATATTTTGATTTGACAGTTCACTGTGTTTTCTAAATGTGGTCCAGCAAAATATTTTCTATGAAAAGTCAAAATTAAGTTAACAGACAGAGAGGTTAATAAATTTTTACATTTAATTTTCTTTAACGTTATTTAAAAATACCGTCAGATCATATTTTTTTTAAATCTTTTTTCAAGAATTTGAGTCTTTTTTTTTTTTTGTATTTTTTTTTTTTATTATTGGGGAAAACTATTACTGATATGCTTTCCATTTTATAATTTAGGTTTTCTCAGTTCATTATAATACAGCTCATATTCAAAATATTAGAATAATTGAGAAAAAGTAATAAGAAAAAATTATTTGTCATTTATTTATTTTTTATACTAAGTAAATGCAATTAAATTTCTTATAAATTAAATCTGGAATGTTTAGATAAGATTTTAACATTTATAAAATATAAAATACAGCACAATAAATTAGGTATACAGCTTCCTTTAACACACCAGAATATTAGAATAAAATTTAGATTGGTTCAAAATATTAGAATATTTTATTTCACGCAACAATATTACCTTATGAATATGAAGTAAATGGTAGTTAATATTTTGTAGCATCCCCTTTAGCTTTCATAACAGCGTACAATCGATCTTGCATACTATATACAAGGTGTTTAAAAACATTTCTATCAATATTAGCCCAAATAGACTTTATACGTGCCACTAACTCAGTTTTACTTGAAGGAGGATTTTCTTGAAGTTTATTCTTCATTATACACCATAAGTTTTCGATGGGATTAAGATCTGGTGAATTTGGTGGCCAAGGAAGTACCTTAATGTTGCGTTGGCGGAACCAATTCTTTGTTGACACCGAGGTATGCGGGGACGCTAAATCTTGTTGAAAGATGAAATCATCTTCAAATAAATCTTCTGATGATGGAATCATGTAATATTCTAAAATTTCTTGATATATCAGAGAGTTAACCTTTTCGTAGACGATGCATAACTTTCCAGGTCCTTCTGCACTCATACAACCCCAAACCATGACACTAGCATCAAAATTTACGGAACGTTTAAGGCATTCTTTATCAAATGCTTCTTGCTTCATTCTCCAAACTCGAATACCTTGATTACCATATGAAACACAAAACATACTTTCATCACTAAACAATATATTTTTCGAATCTTCATTGCTCCATAAACGTCTTCATTTACACCAATTCAATCTTATACGCTTTTGTCTTGCAGTCATGAGAGGTTTTGTTTTCGGTACACGAGATTCAAATTTAAATTTATGGAGACGTTTTAATGTTGTCGATGTAGAAACTTCAACTCCTTCTTCTTTCCATTTTCGGTGCAAGTATCGCACACTTTTAAAACGGTTTTTCTTAACTATACGCTTCAATTTCCTGTCATCTCTAGCAGATGTTTTTGGTTTTCGGCCAGCATTTTGGCGATTATTTTGAAATTTTCCAATTTTTGAATATTGTGTTAGTATTTTACTAACGCTAGATTGCGAACAATGTAAATAATTCGCTATAAAACATTGATTTTTACCGTGCCGATACAAATCAACCATACGAAGTTTAGTAGATTCAGGAATATCACTCATACGGCCCATTTTAAGACGAAAAAGAAACAAACTGCAAAAAAGAATACTGATTCTAAATAAAATAGTCTGAATTAAATCAATGATGCCACCAGTTAAGAATTGGTAATAATTAAAGGAGAATTAATGTGAAATATTCTAATATTTTGAACCACTTGAATAAATATTCTAATATTTTGACTTTTCAAAATAATTTTTTTTTGCAATTAATCTTTTCAAAAATGATATTAAATTTAAGATAACAAGTAAGTTTAATCAACAATAAGTTCTTAATAAAAATATCGTTTGCATATTTTCATTAAAAGACATTAAATTACCAAACGATATTTTCAATTTCTAAAAAAAAGGTAATTATTCTAATATTTTGAATATGAGCTGTACTTTCAGTAATTTGAAACGACTTATCAAGCACATTAGTGCTCCTACTCCATTCCTTTGCTGTCATGAGTTTTAAACGTATGCCTCTTGTCCCGTTTTTCTATAACTATTATTTATAGGATTGTTTCGTTTTCATAATTGCTATAATCGGGCAAAGAATGAAGCTGATTTCAAATAGGGAAAAAAGAGTGATAAGTCAGTTAAATATCATTTTACCATAGTTACCGACCTAAGATTTAAAAAAAGGCAAATTATTCTTGAGAAGACAATTAAGTCTTTTAAAAAATGTACCAAAAAATGTAAAGAGGTAAATTTTCCAAAAGAAGTAGAAAGGTAAATTTTCCAAAAGATTTGGAAAATTTACCTTTCTGTTACTTAGAGTAATTTCAGTTTTTAAAACGTAACTGTAATAGAAATTTCAAGCGTTATGGTTTTGAAAATAATGTCGCCGCATCCCCCCTCCTCTCCGTTAGTTTTATTTGCTTAAATAAATATAGTTTTACTGTATATTTCAATTCAAGTTACGTTAAATGAATAATGTACACATTTTTACGTTAAAATCCATTTTCAAAACAAAATAATTTTTGTATATTTCCATGGCAGACTGGAGAGCACAACACAGACATCAAGTTCACGGCTAAAATTCCTGATTTAATTTAAAAATAGATTCGTACATTAAAACGCAATCGGTCTGCAAAGTTTTATATTGTTCGAAAGCCCCTCAAAACCCGATTTTAGAGGGTGACTTGTGGATTTATTATTGTATTTTCCAATCCACAAATATATGAAAACATGCAAAACTGGGAGCGTGAAAACACAATCGGAAAACCTTACAAGTTAACCGCTAAAATCGGTTTTGGGGTGTTTCGAACAAGCAGACCGGTTGTAATTTAATATGAGAATCGTGTTTTAGCTAATTCTGGAATTTCAGACGTAAACGAGATGAGGTGATTCACCTTTCATTCTATGTATAATCCAAAAATTTTATTTTATTCATCATTTTTTTTCTTTAGCTCAAAAGTTGATGAGTCGGCTTATATGCAAAAATCTCAAAAGTTTATTTATGTTAGGAAAAATGATAAATATTTCTATAAATATTTTCAAAATCCATTATTTTACAACAAAAAAATTTACCAATCCTCATACACTATCAAAATCTTATTATTATTATTATTATTATTATTATTATTATTATTATTATTATTAACTATGCACAAAAAGCGCAAAGTTTTCATCGCAGTTGAATTTTTCATCACTAATTTTTAACATCGAATCATATATAGATTTTCGATTTAAGACGATTTTTCACTGAAATGTATACTCTGCTTATACACAGAAATACGGCAATTTGAGAGAAATAATACGGTACAATTGATTTGAAGAATATCGCAATTTTTGAGTAAATAAGCTTACATGTGTCACATCTTCACATTTTAATTAGAAAAGGAAAGGTTATAGATTTTTTAGACAATTATAAAAAGTTCTCATTTTTATAGCAGGATTATAATTCTAGTATTTTTTATATAAAAAATAAATTTGTTGTATTTAAAAAAAATCATTATATGCATTATACTTTTTTTTCCCTATATAATCATTCTCAGAAATATAATCAATTTTACAGAATTTTCAAAAATATCAGTTTTTTCTAGGTAAAATATAGATAATGAAATTTTTCGTTATTTAAAATCAAATAATTATTAATGTACTCGAAATATTTATGCAGAATAATGAAAAAAAAGGTCATTTTATGATTATTATTTTTTTTTATTTGGCGTGCATATTTTTTACTTTTCAGCATTTTGTATTACTTGTTATGTAGCAGTAATAAAAATTCATTAAATTAAATTTTATATCTTTATTTTAATAAATACTTTCCTGAAGATTTTGTGGCTTTCTGGAACTTAATTATATATTTCATTCTTTGGAAATCTAGTTCTTGTTTTTCTCTTAAATAAATATTTTTAAATTAATCTCATTAATAATTCTTCTAAATAATATTTTAAACTATTATAAGAGAACAAAGGAGCAATAGTAAAAAAAAAGTTTATTAATTGTAATATATAAAACTATATCAACATTCATGAATATTATTTGTGTTTATTTGTGTTTGCATTTGTAATATATATTTTTGAAATTAAAAGATTAATTAAAATATGAAATTTAGATTAATTAATGTATGCTAATGAAATAAAAATTCAAAAATCTATATTTTTTATTTTTATATATTCATTTTTATTTTTATTTTTAGCTGATATTTAAATTAAATTATTTTCTTCACATCAATGGTCACAGGACCGATAAGGGTATTGGCGAAAAAGAAGCCTTACCTCTTTAGTATTTTGAAATTTTATCGCCAAAATCTCAATTTTGAATGATTCTGTAAAGATGTAATTTACACATTTGTTTGTGGCTTTAAATATTAATAGGTCCGGGATATTAAAAAAAAAAAAAAAAAAAAAAAAAAAAAAAAAAAAAAAAACTCTGTATTTTTATACTTAAAATGACATTTAAATTATGTTTTCAAAATCTTACTTTCAAACAATGGTTGTTATGGAAGCAATTTCTAGTGAAAAAGCATTTTTTTTTTTTTTTTTTTTTTTTTTACATTTACCGGTTTAAATTTTCTATAAGTCAAGAACTGTAAAAATAAATGCTTCAAACTTTAAACATTCCTTTTTTTTATTGTTTTACTTTAATTTTAATCCAGAAAATTTGAAAAATAAATAGTTACTTTTGAGATTATGATTTTATTAAAATAAAAGTTACATCATTTTTTTTTTTTCAAATTTTTAATTTAAATATTTTTATTTTTTATTAATATTTTTAAAAATGCTGAATTAAAATTAAAATTTAGATATTTCTGTTTATTTAAATCTAAAAAATTTGAAACAATACAAATAATATTTTGAGTTATAAAGATTTTAATTTACCTGCTTTAAAAAAAATAAAAATTAATTAATTAATTTTAAATAAAATAGACAAATTTTATAATGTGATTTTGTTTACAAATGATGCCTTAATCATCCCAAACAAATTCAAAGTTTTAACTCAATAAATAAAAATTATTTTTAAATGTATCCCAGAGCCTCATTAATCACTTCAAGCTGGTTTGTTGTGTTTATGACGGCCATTTACCAATACCAGGGATATAGGCCCGAAGTGGGGGGAAGAGGGGAGAATGCCTTCCGTCGGGGAGTTTCTGTGAACACTTTTGGAAAAATATTTAAGGGTGTATACGAAAAAACGCTTTTCCAACTTCAACAGCTCGAAATTTTCCGATACAATTTCAGACACATTTTTAAAAGTAGAAACATGAAACTTGCTGAGGGGGTTTTTGAAGAGACGTGCAAGATGCCGTGTGGTGTCTTTTTACATTCAATTCATTAGAATTTGATTTATAAACAATTATCGTCTCAGTGTGACCTCTTTTTTTCTCCCGCTTCGGAAAAATCAGTTCAAAATGCACTTTTTTTTTAATATTTTCTACATTTATCAAAGAATCGACAATCATGGCAACTTCTGTACTTTCTAAAAATGACAATTTGCCAGTTTGATACATATGAGAGCAAAAATGAATTTAAAAATAAATCGGAAAATAAGCAATTTGAATCGAAATACACCCTTAAGTAATTTAATTGATTTTTTCCGTTTTATTGAAATTAAACATCATTTTATTCACTTACTAGGTCGCAATCGCCGATAAGTAATAGAGGAAATAAGACCCGACTCTTCAAGTATTTTGGAATTTCATCTCCATAGTCTCAAATTTTCTTGATCCTGATAAAATATACATTACATATCTTTTATATTGTTTGAAATAATAAACATTTTAGTAAAGTTTCTAATGTATATGTATATTTATATATGGCTTGAATAAATATTTTAGGAAAGTTATTTAAATAATACAATTCAAAACTGTTTTATTTACTAAAATAAAACTTATTTATTTAAGTAAAATTTCATAATATCATAAAATTCTCCTCCGACACCATCCACCGCATAGCATTACCCTTCCAGTATCTATTTTTACATGTACTTATATAAATAATAATAAAGGAATGTTGAATGTTGCCATCTGTAAGAATTATTATTTCCACAACTAGTATTTTCCTTAAAAAAAATCCATATCAAAGATTAAGAGAAATTTTTTTAATTAATTTTATTTGTAAATTTGTTGGGCAATGTAATAAAAACAAAGTCGTTAGTGGCACTCTTGTATGGCAAATTCTAAAATAATCGATAAATTATGAGGTGAATAAAAATACTTTTGTTATGTTACAGTAGATGGCGACACCAGTAATCTTTAAAAGTTTAGAAATGTGTAGTAAAACATTTCTCTCGTTCATGCATAATGATATTAACCTCCTCATTATTTAACTTCATGGCTGGTTGATGAGAATATTTACTTCTTAAATAAGTTTATAAATGTAGAATAAAAAAGTGCTTCATTTAATAAAACGTCATTTTAAAAAGAAACGCGGAGAGATAAACAATATACTTTATTTAATATCTCACTATTTTTTTGCTAAAGATCTGTCGATTCCACTTAACTTATTGTTAAACAGGGCCACAACTAATAGAGAGAAAGGGGGGCATGTACCCCAGGCGCTAGAACGAATGGGCACCAAATGTAGATTTTCTTTGTTGATTTTTCTAAAGCCTATGTTTAGCACAATTTTGGTACAATCGTTCTGTCTAAGCTATACCGAAGTATAGAAGAATCTAACGATGGTGGTATAAAGATCCCGTATAAAGTGGAGTATTTTTCGATTCGGTTTTTAAGACTTTGCATCAATAGTTGAAAGCGTATTACGTAGTTCCGTATTACATAGTTTAAATTTGAAAATAAGTCGGCTATTACAAAATTAGTAAAAATCTCATTGTAAATATACTTTGCGCAAGAGGGAGATGGTCGGAGGTGGGGGGGTTGAAGAATCAATGTGTGCTACCGGTATAAGAAATGCTTGTTTTGGCCCTGCTGCGAAAGGAAAAATTGTTGTAAATAACATGTATTTAGTTATTCATTATATATTTTTGATGAAATTTAGTTATTATTTTTGTTATTATTCATTTTATATATTGTATTATAATAAATTGTATAATAGTAGCAAAGATTTTCAATAGAAACGGAAATTGAATGAAAGCCTCCCTCCCTTTAAGAATTTCTATAAATGTTGAAAAAGTACTCTTTAAAAATACAAGTATTTTATTTATTTATTTATTTATTTATTATTTTAGTTTATTTTTTGTATCTTTTTTATTTGAATAAGCCAATGATTTCAATAAAAAATAAATTTTCAAATTCACTGTTTTCATTATTATTATTCGCTGAAAGAATATTAGATAATAATTCATTTATATGTTTTAAATTTACAAATTTATTAAAAATATAAATTTTTGTACTCTAATTTTTAATTTCAGTTTATAATGTAATACAATTTTATTTTTTACTGATTGTAATAAAAGTGGAAACAATTTAAAACAGTGTTAAAAAAAAGAAAGAAAAAAAAAGACTTTAAATTTGAAAGCAAGAAAGATAAATTTTGCATAACTACCTAAAAAGAAAAAAATCTTTATTTTGGGAGAAAAATAAAATTATAGTTGCTGCATAATTAGCAAAATATTTTCATCATATCACGCAGTGGTCAATAGCAATTTACAATTAAAACTTATGGTATAAAGAAATTAAGATTGTTTATTAAAATTGTACATTTTACATTTTTTAACTATTATTATTAAGATGACCACGACACAAAATCTTTAAATTTTCTAAAAAAAAAAAAGTTATTACATTAAAAATGTCTCTGTTTTATTTTTTCCCCTGTTTAAAAAGACGTTTAAATCAAGTTTCTGTCTTCATTGAAACAGAGATATTGTTTTTTTTTTCGTCTTGGTTTGTTCTGAAAATCTCGCTTTCAAACAATAATTATCATGGAATAAACTTCTTGTGAAAATATGTTTTTCTTCATGATAAGTTTTTTCACAATATCTTGTATTTAAATTGCTATAACTCACGAATCAACAATGATAAATGGTTTAAACTTGAATATGTCTTTTTCAATTATTTTACTTTAGTTTTGATTCAAAAGAATTTTTAAAAAAATTTACTTTTGGAAATATAATTTTTTAAAATCACATCTTTTTTTATTTATTTAAATTAATATTTTTAAAAATATTGAATCAAAATTAAAACCTATATCATTCTGTTTATTTAATTATAAAAAAAAAATGACTTGAAATTCTACAAATAATATTTAGTGTTATAACGGTTTTAAATTACCCCACTTTATTTAATTAATTTTAAATTAAAAAATAATATGATAATTTTTGCCATGTGATTTTGTTTACAAATAAATATGGTTAATCATTACAAAAAATTTCAAATTTTATCTTAACAAATAAAAATTATTTTAAAATGTGTTCTGCATCCCCGAAACAGAATGTTTAAGGAGGCAGATCTCATTGAGCAGCCAGAAAAAACCGTATTTAAATCAGTACGAAAGACTGCCTTTTCTTAACCAATGAATAATACGCATTTTTTTTTTTTTTTTTACTTTCACTCATTCTTATGTTTTGATAAAATATTCAAGTACATATGTATTTAGTGATATTAATTATTTAAACTGTAACAACAAAAGGGATTTTTGAAAATTACGAATTTGAAATATGCATTTTGAATGCACGATTTCTCAAATTCTACTGCAAATACATGTTTAATGTTTTACATTTTGTTACTTATTATACTATATTTTACACTTTCCTAAATTTGAAAGTAGGTTCAAATTCTTTAGCATAATTAATGGCTTCTCCAGTCATATTTAATAGACCACCAGAAAATGTATATTTATTTTTTCAATTCACAATTTTCTGTGACAAAAATCAGATCAAATTAAGGTTCAGAATAAACTAACTCATTTAAACTAAGAATATAGATAATTTAAAGGTTCTATCTATATTATAAAGTCAAACGTAATGTGCGTAACGCATACGTCATTTTGAAAATGACAATGCTTTCAAATTCAATTCGGTTTCCCAATTTTCGGTACTGAAATTTTTATACTTCTAAACATCGCACATTTTCAATTTTTACACCATCATATAGAGAGAAATATTTACATTTAAATGCAATTTGTTTGAAAGCTGCATCTCAATTTATTCTTGAATATTAATTTTTTTATAGTTTTTAGTACGAATTTTGTAATTATGGCAACATAAATGCGCCATTTTCTCTTAAAATTGATATGTGTGCATGTAAATGTCGCGAAGATGAAAATTATGACGGGTTTAGATTTCATGTGAAACTCTAACATCATGTCAATTTGATTTTTTTTTTTTTTTTTTTTCATGCGCACTTAAATCAAACATAAGAACCTCAATTGTTAACTTAATATCTGATCTTTATTATATTTTCCTTTATTATTATATTTATACAAATGTGATTAATGTTTAATTTTAATAATTTGGACAACTGAGTATAATAAAAATAGTATTTCTTTCTCTTAATTTTAGTTTTAAATAATATTTGTTTCAGAGTTAGACTGACCATTGTAACATGCATTTTTTTTTTACTGTAGCTAAGTTATATACCAAATATGAACGATTTATTATGAACGATGAAACAGTTCCTTCTTAAGGGATCCGAAATTCGACGGGTTCCACATTGTGATAATTATTCCCAAACTACTAAAACTTTCATCTTCACTTTTTTTTCCTTTAAATCGAAATTTTTTTGCTATGGAGGGCACGGATTAACATCAAAATTGTAATGATTTGTAATTTTTTTTCTTTAGACTCCGACAGTTGGATTTGGGGGGGGGGGGGGGTTGTAGGACGTAAAACTGAAAAATTAGGAAAATGGAAATTATTTTTTTCTATTCTTTGAATTCTCTAAGAACTCAGTTAATACCAAAATAAAGAAATCTTCGCCTTATTAGGTAGCTTTCATTACAAAAAGTAAAAAGCTACCTATTGCAGCCGTCCGGAGGAAAGCACTTCTGGAAAATTTTGGTATATTTTCACCGATCATGACCCCCAGACCCCAAAACTACCCTCCGTTCAAATGTTGACACACACACACACACATATATATCTGATTTTTGTCATGCTGTAACTATCGTATTTATGAACCGCTTTGAATGAAACTTGGTATGTACATAGTACACACAAATATATCTAGACCGAGTTCACGTGCCAACTTTATCCGCGATCTTGTTTCAAAATGACGGCCATTTATGTTTGTCAAAAATCTTTTAAATGTATAATGATATACAAACAATTAATTAGAAATTGAAAAAAGGTTCTTTCTGAAGTGTTTGATCTTAATACAGATTTCAAGAGTATTTTTAGTTTTTGTCTTTAACTTAAAAAACGCCTGAAATATATATAGCAGTTTGAATTTCTAATGTGGGTGACATTTTTTTAAAAAATCAATTTGCCCACGACAGCACTCGTAGATATTAATCGATTTCGATGTGATTGTGCATGTGTAAATGAATTAAGATTTCAACCAAGCTCAATGGTTTGTTTTATCCATCATGTTGATTTAAAATGGCATACACTTCATGATATCGTGAAATTTGGCGATCTTATAAATCGCTTAAAGTAAAACCAGCTTGAATAAAAGATGACTAATTTCTGAAAATCCAATATTCAGTATTGACAAAAACTGACCTTGTTGTTGTCAATCTTATATAATCGGGTTTCACTAATTTGAGCTTCGCATGTTTGAATACAACTTAATTCAAAAAAGAAAAAATAAATAAATAAGGTATATGAAAGCTACCTCTTCCTCCCGGCACTGTCGGAAGGACTTTTTTTCTTGTGTTCCCTCATAATTTTAACCAAGAGCGACATTAGTATTTTAGCCAGCCAGGAGTGAGAGTCGGTGTCGGGGTCATTAAAATTTTCGGAGTCGCAGTCGGAGTCGTAGTCGACCATTTTTCCAACCGACTCCGCAACCCCTCTTTCAAAGAGGTTATAGAAACATTGTATTCGTGTTGCATTTAATTATCCGAAACTTTTCAAATACAGAACTCACAAAATGTTAGAGTGCCATTTTTCCCATCCGCTTACGTTTCAGAATTTTATTTTTATTTTTCAGACTTAATAATTTTATTTTAAATGGAGACGGGTTAAAGTAAATGTATTTAAGATACATGAGAAAAAAAATGTTTGTGCACTTTGTCCTATAATACAATATATAAATGCTATTTAAAGTTGGCATGTAAGACAAATTGGCAAGACCGTTACCATACAAAGTTACTGAAAGTACTGAGCTTTAAATTTATTAAATTTCCTAAAATCAGCTTACTTTGAAGATACTTATGTCCCTAAATTTCAAAACATGATATTTATCAATAATACTTAAATTAAATTGAAATGGGAGACAGTTTTAGCCACAAGATTTTGATCACATAGAAATTATACAAAAATTTTTTTCTAATAATTATAGTATATATTCATGTCAATTATTAAATTTTAAGGAAATCGCATCTTTCTTTCTTAGTTGATTAAAAAAAAAATGTAGAATGGTGAAAAAATTATAATCATTAATAAAAAGCGCGTTAACGGACTTGGCATTTGGTAACGGACTTGAGATTATGTTGAAAATGGCCGTAGATATTTTCTATTTATTTGTAAAGTTTAATTTGAAACAACACGGAATACTTCTCTTTATGATAATCTGAAAATTCAAATGAAAAACATCGATGACATCGATATATTACATAATGTTAAATTGGATCTTATGTAATAAGAATTATTTTAGCTGCTACTCAATGCAATTATTTTTCATTCTCTACCAAAACAATTCTTTCAAATATTATAAATATTTCTTCTTGTTGTATTAGAGCTTTCTCTATCTAAAGAATTCATTCCTCTTTTATCCTACTTTCATCTTACTTTTTTTACGGTCTTTTCTAACATTCGAAAGAAAAATTTAATGTCATCAATCAAAGAGTCTAAAAAGTACTTGCGTTGCTACCCTTCGAAAAAAATAGAAAAAAAAAAAGGCTTCGGTCTGCATCAGTGATTTGACTTTGTAGTTCGAAGTTATTTTTTTTTCTCAAAATTATATACTTTAGTTTTTATTCTGCAACTATGTATTCAAAACTTAAAAATATTCACCTTTTTCTTTTTGATCAACTGATTCAGTTCCTTTGTTTGACTTCAATTCTATTCTATTTCCAACTTCAAAAAGTAATTATTTAAGATTGCACAAGCATTGTTCCCATTTCTGCATTCGAGAACATAAAATAAATCTTTAATTTATAATCTAAGAAAGTTTGTTGATACATCCATCATTATAGTGAAATTTCGAAACTTTATAATGAAGAATTGTGTTTATATTTGGATTAGTACATTTGTTTTTTTTATTTTTGTATTTTCTGTAACCAAGCAATGCATAAGGAAGTTTTTTATAACGAAAATCTGTTTTAAAGATATTGATACAAAAAATGAATTTTTGATTACTCAAGTCTTCAGACAAACGGCATTTTAGTAAATTTGGAAAATACATTCAATATTTTCTTTTCCATTTAAAACTTTGCTTAATTTAAATGCTAATAAACGAGTTTAAGTGCAGCTAGCTACATATTGACTCTTTGTTTCATGAATAGTCATTGTGTTTGATTAAATTAAGCTTATGTTAAATTACGGATAACTTACGATTACATTTTTTTCGGTTGTTTTTCCGTGGTTTTCTTCGGACCTTGGATTGCTTTAAAAAGGGTCCCATAGAAAGACCTCCACGGATGGTACCTCTCCTTAAGGCATGTATCCCTCGTGTAGATGATTGGCCATCATAAACCAACCAACCAATTCTGAAGAACAAATGTTTATGGCCCGATAGACATAAGTGTTGAACGCAGCCAAATTTTCATTATGTGAATGGGATGAAAGACGATGAGGGGGGGGGGGGGAGCATACTGCGAAGAACGGTGCGGCAAACAGCTGTGTGAAAAGAATATTTTTGCGACATAACGTCATTTTGAATTTGAATTCACGACGTCAAGAAAGGGTAAACGATCGTTGTTTTCGGGTTCCGAAGTGAATTGAATGTGTTGGTTCTATAGAGATCATACTATCGGGAATATTAGTAAGATTAAGATCACCAGTGTTAAATAACGCAAAGCATTCGTCGATATATCGGATATAGAATGGAAAAGTTCATTTCTTGGTAAGATTTGATTCGTAATAATGAATGTAAATAGCTCTGAAGATGGGGATGCGGTGTGTGTATAAGGGGGGAGGGGGGGGGGAGCCCATGGATAAACCATCAGTCACGCAATAAAAAGTACCGTTATGAATGATTGTATTTAGGAATAAACGAATTTTAATAAGATGTATAAGCTCATTAATTTCGTAATATGAATAAAGAAATTCTTGTACACGTGACTTAAGACAAATTAAAGCCCCTTGATTTGGTACGTAAGTAAATAGGGATTTTACGTAATATGAAACCTTAATATTGTTTAGAGTACCATCAAAGCTACGAATTTTGCAGGGACTCATATGAGTTTGTTAATTAAGAGTTTGTTGTGTCGCATTTGTCAGTCGAGTTTTCATTCTGAAAGTGATATATACGAATGATAACGGTAGAAAGATAAACTTTAGAATAACTATAGAAACCGATTAACTGTAAAAAAAAAATTACATCAACATTTTCCATGCCACTGTAGCCTTCAATTTTTTTTTTTTTTTTTTTTTTTTTTTTTTTTTTTTTTTTTTTATCATAATTATTATTATTATCTTTTGCTTCTCCATAAAATTGTTAGTATAAATAACATTTTTAAAACTTATAATTAAAAAAAAGCTAAGAATAATGTTGGTTGAAGGGTAGTTCTAGTTTTATTTACATTTCGAATTGAGTTGGCGATGGGGGGGGGGGGGGGGGAGGCTCAGGTCTTAGTGAGAAAAAACATCTCATTTTTATCACAGTTTTAGGTACATTGTATTATATTAAATATAAAATAAAAAAATAAAATTAGTTAAAATAAAATGCATTGTTCACCGACTCAATAGCAAGAATTATCTTCTTATTTAAAATAATATGTCTCATTTTTTTCATGAATTCTATTTGAGATATTTTGACATTGAGAAATGAATTAAGAAATTTTTGAGTTTACCACAATATGTACCAAATTGTGAAGAAAATCTTTTATGAAAGAAAAAAAAAAAAATATTTTTACAATTTTACGTGAAGTACATTTATTTCTATTACGGGCTCCAAGACACAAAAATTTCCAAAAATAAATAAATAAATAAATAATGAAAAGAAGTATGCATTAACATTTTATTTGATTTTTATGCTTATAATAACGCTTAAATCATATCTTAATCAGAAGAAGAAACATTATTAATTTTCCGTTTTGGTTTGTTTTCCAAATCCAACTGTCAAGCAACAATTGACATGGAAATGACTTCTTGTGAAAATTCGTTTTTCTTCATAATGAAATTTTTCGCAATATCTCAGCTTTAAATTGTTGTAACTCAAGAACAGTTAAAGATAAATACTTCAGTCTCAGAACGTGTTTTTATTGATTATCTTCCTTTAATTTTGATTTTCAAATTTAAAAATTATATTTACCTTTGAAAATATAATTTTTAAAAAGTACATTACATCACTTAAAAAAAAAAAAAATTAGTTTAAATATTTTAATTTTTTTTATTAGTATTTTTAAAAATGCTGAATTTAAAGTAAAATTTAAATATTTCTGTTTATTTAAATGTAAAAAAATTAAATTCTACTTGTAATATTTTCAGTTGTAAAAATTTTAAATTATCTCATTTTTTTTAATACTTTTTTTTTTTTTTTTTTTTTTTTTTTTTTTTTTTTAAGTGACAAGGTTTATCATGTGATTTTGTTTAGAAATAATATGGTTTAACATCACAAAAAAAACAACAAAAAAAACTTAGTAAATAAAAGTTTTTTTTTAAACGTGTGCCGGAACGCCTCAATAAATGACCAATAATTTGTATAGCACATTACTTTCCAATTTAATTTCGATTTCAGGAATCGATGATTTTAAGTTGAACGCGTCAATCATAGATGGCAGCAGCAATAGCTTTCGGATTCCTTCCACGGATTAAACACAAATGTCAAAAGTTCGAATTTCTTAGATATTTTTGATTTTATGTGAAAGGAGGAAAATGATCATTTTCTTTGAGAGAAGATTACAAGGAAAATCTATCTAGGGAACTAATCTACACTATTAAAATCCGACCGTATGTGTGTTGTATGTATGTGACGCTATCTCATCCGATCCTGGAAACGGAGAAATGTCGCGTTTGTTTTGAATTGAAGAGAAAAAATACCGGAATCCCGAGTTGCCCATTCCTCTGCCCTCCTAAATTTGATTTTTGAACAGAATTTCATTTGGAATGTCGAAACAAAAATTCTCTTAGCGACCTTTGAATCTTTCCCAGGGGGGGGGGGGGGGCTGAGCAGCCCATAGCGCACCCCAGTGGCGCAGCCAAGGGGGTGGTTTTGGGGTTAAAACCCCTCCCAGAGCTAGGAAAGATCGCTGTAATTGCTATTTATATGAGTCAAACCAAACTAAATATTTAAACGTTTTGGTGTACTTCGGATTCCACCACTTTATTGAATCAGATTTCATTTAATAGAGGGATTCAATTAAATGGCAAAAAAATCTAGTTAAAACTGTGAAAGCGCATATTACATAGATTAGTTAAGCAAAAATTGGTTAGTTGAACTAAATCACTTTTCTGAGACGTTTATGCTGAAAGAATGAGGATTTCTTGCCACACAGATGCTCTTTCAATTTAAGTATTATACAGTGAATACTCTAATTAGTGCTGATTCCATTAACCGGTGAGTCAAATAACCAGCAAACATCTTTAACAGAAACTCAACCCCCGCCCCCTAGAACTGAATTCTGGCTGCGCCACTGGCGTCCCCTTAGCTACGACCCTGTGTCAAAAGAACAAAATGATCAATTTCTTTGAGAGAAGATTACAAAAAAAATCTATCTAGAAAACTAATAAAATTTATTTCTGTATTAACCTAACTATTTACTTCCGTTTTAAAACATGTGATATCTTTATCAGTTGTTATTTTTAAGAGTGGTTCTTTTTTGCTTGAATGGACACGAATAATTTATAACGAGTCAAAAACTGCATGCCAAAAAGATAGCAACTCAAGTGCGTTTATCAGATCTTGGCGAAATGGTATACAGTATTTCGGATGAGGAAGAGTATCCGAAATCTTGTGTGTGTACCTGTAAATACTATCTGCTGTCTGTTATGCAGAAAGTATATTGTGGTAAACCTCAGCAACGTATATCAATTTCATAAAATGTGAAATAGATTAAAGTAATTAAAATGCGTCCCAAACAATATTTCCTCCCATACCATTATGTAATGGAATACTACTGTGTGACCCTGTAAATTAATAACAAATATTCTTTGCACCACAGGTAGTACGGAAAAAGTATTTTAGTATATACTTCATAAATGCATATAATTTTTATGGCACATTCTTCCGATTTAATTCGATTTCATGAATCAATTATTTTAAGTCGAACGCATCAATCATAGATGGCAGCAGCAGTAGCTTTCGGATTCCATCCACATATTAAACACAAATGTCAAAGTTCGATTTGTAATGAAGGTAACCCGGCAAAATGAAGATGTCAATATCAGAAATCGATGTCAGAACATTTCTTAGATGTTTTCCATTTTATGTGAAAGGAAGAAAATGATCAATTTCTTTGAGAGAAGATTACAAGCAATATCTATCTGGGGAGCTATTAAAATCTATTTCTTTATTAATCTCGCCCTTTACTTTCGTTTTTAAACATGTGATATTTTTATCAATTGTTACCTCTAAGATGGCTCTATTTTGCTTGAATGAAACTATTGATTTATAACAAGTCGGAATTTGTACATCAAACATAGCAAATGAAGTGTGTTTGTACTATAACGAATTTTTTAAAATATTAAGATACTTTCCGATTCAGTATAGTATCCGAAATATTTATGTGTCCTTGTAAATATTATGTGCTTTCTATTATACAGGAAGTAAATTGTAGCAAACCTCAGAAACATACATCAAATTTATAAAATATTAAATAATTTAATATAATTAAAACGAAACCCAAACAATGTTTCACTTATAAAATTATGTAATTGAATACTTCTGAGTGGCCCTGTAAATTAATAACTAATATTCTTTGCACCACAGATTGTACAGAATGAATATTTTAATATATAGTTCATAAATCATATCAATTTTATTATGTTCGAAAAAATGTAAAATCGTTAAAATGCACTTGAAACTATTTTTTTTTTTCCCTTTGGCTGTAATGTAATGGAATACTTTTGATTGTCCATGTAATTGAACTATGCATCCGATTTTCATAAAATTTAAAATGACTCGACAGAATTATTGAGCATTATTTATTTTTTAAATGTTAAATATTTCGTTTGAGTAGGTTTTGCATTGTTATTGCTTAGAGACAGACAGTCGGATATATAAATCAACCGAGTATTTTATGACATAATGATACTTTTACCTCAAACTCTGCACATTTTTACATATGAATACATTTTTGAAAAAGAGTATTTGTTGTTATATTTCTATGTTAATATTAGAACTATAACTTTTTTTAAGTACCTAGAGAAAATAAATAAACTGACCAGTTATATTATCATATTTTAATTACGAAAAGTGATGCCCATATTTTCTATTTATATGTATATATATATAATATAAATTATATTCTTTTGCCTTTAAAAATAGTGTTAGAAATACTGTCGTTGTAGAAAGAAAAACTTTTGTGAATGGGCGTTTTTTTTTTTTTTTTTTTTTTTTCCTTTTCTCCTACAGCTACAGTATTTTCAACACTATTTCTAAAGGCAAAAGAATTTAATTAATTTTTCATAAATAAATAAATAAATATGCATATATATCTGTTATTTCCAGATAAAAATTTATTTAGATAAAATATTTATATGTTAAAAAAATATTAATATATATATGCAGATATTGCTAGCAATATTTATGCAGATTTTTACAAAAACACATTTTTATTTTTATTTTTATTTTTATTTATTTTTTTTTTTTTTTTGTTGTTAATTTGCAAACATGTTTTATTTCATTACATTTTGTATTCCTTGTTAATTATCGCTAATAAAATTTAACTATATTTTATTTTATAGCTTCATTTTTATGGTATCCCCCTCTTTTTTTATTTTATTTATTTATTTATTTTTATCGAATATATTAATTACATGTTATATTCTTTGAAAATCTACTTTATTATTTTACTCATTATTTTCTTAATAAATACATACTTTTAATTATTATAAAAGAACAACATACAACAGTAAAAATTGGATCTTAACGTTAAAGTAGAACATATTTAAAGATTTATGAGTATCTGAATTTATTATTTGCTTTTTTGGTATTACTGTTTAATTAGCATTTTTAAAGGAATATTTAATATAAAAGATCACTTCTAAAATGTCAAAGGTCTTTCTATTTTTTTTCTGGTATTAAAGTGTTATCTAATTATTTTATATTTTACATGATTCTAAAACATATATATATTACATACCTTTTAATGGTCCGATTTGAAATAATAAACACTTGGTGGTGGAAATAAACATTTGTTAATAAAAATTTGTTAAAAGTGAAACTAGTTTTTTTCTTTTTTTTTTTTTTTTTCAAAATAAGACCTCCGTTTATAGCAAAAATTACCACAAAAATTATGCTCCTTCTTTTCTGATTAGTTTTATCTTTACTGATGTAGGAAGTACTATAGCACAGTTGCCACTTGCACCTTTTACTGTTATTATTATAAAAATTATTATTATATCTACCAAAATTTTCATACAAAAATTGTCAAGATATGCTTAAAATTAGTAGAATCTGCCATTACGATATTTGTTTCGAAATAGTGGGTGCAAAATAATAATTAAAAAAATGGTCGTCAATGGCTACCTTGTAAAACAAATTCTAAAATAATCAATAATTTTAGCTGTGTAATAAAAAAACATTTATTAAAATACAATAGAGGGCGACACTAATACCCTATTAAGATCTTAAAAGTATTTCCAGGAGGAATTTTCTTACGTTTCTCTGCACAATTATTTTCCTCATCTTCTTAAATTTCATTCTGCTTGGGAAAAATAAAAAGAAAATTAGCTCAGAAATGAGTATTTTTTCAATAGATGTAGAATATAAGAATGCCTAATGTTAAAATTTCATTTTTGTCATGGTCATTGTTATTATTGTCAATGGCTGCCTTGTAAAATCGAAAATAATCAATAATTTCAGCTGTGTAATCAAAATACTTTTAGTAAGTCACAATAGAGGACGACATCAGTACTCTTTTTAAGGTCTAAAATTCAGTTTGAAAAGGAAATTTCTTATGTTTCTTTGCACAATTATTTTCCTCATCTTTTTAAATCTCGCACTATTTGGGAAAAATAAAATGAAAGTTAATTTAGAAATGAATATTTTCTCATGCATAGATGTAGAATATTAGAGTACATCATGTTAAAGTTTTATTTTTGTTGACAATACCTGATAAGTACTACAGCAGAGTTGATACTGGCGCCTTTTTACTAGTACTATTATTATTATCTCCACAAAAAATTTCAAACAAAAACAATCAGCATATGCTTAAGATTAGTAGAAATCTACCATTGCTATTTTTGCTGCGAAATAGTGGTGGACAAAATTACAATGAAGAAAAATAGTCTTCAACGGCTGCCTTGTTAAACAAATTCTAAAATAATCAATAATTTCAGATGTGTAATGAAAATACTTTTAGTAAATTACAAAAGAGGGCGGCACTAGTACTCTAATACAGGCTAAAAAGCATTTCAAATTGAATTTTTTTTACGTTTCTTCACACAATTATTTTCCTCATCTTTTTAAAATCTCACACTGTTTAAGAAAAATAAAATGAAAGTTAGTTCAGAAATGAATATTTTCTCATTAAATATAAAGTGTATAGATGTAGCACATAACAGTTCTTCATGTTAAAATTTTATTTTTGTTAAAAATAACTGGAATACTTTTTTATTTTTTATTTTATCTCTCTATAATATATATATATATATATATATATATATATATTTTCAAATGATCTAACGATTTTTTCTTAATAATGCTAAAAAAGTAATCTAATTTTAAATAAATCGTTATTCATAATCGATTTTTGAATAAAATTGGTCATTATTATTGTTATTATTAGAATTAATTAATTATTATTATTATTATTATGTAAAATCAAAAATGTTATTATAATTATCGCTAGGCAAAGATTTTTGAGTTGAAAGAGACATTGGATGAATACGCCTCTTAAAAACTTCCAGAAGTTTTCCGAAATTATAAAACTTTAAAAATAATAATGAAGATTTTTTTTTTCAAATGGTCTAACGATTTCGTCTTAATAATGCTAAAAAAAAAAATTCTAATTTTATATAAATCGTTATACATAGTAACATTTTGAAAGAAATTAGTCATTATTATTGTCATTAATACAATTACTATTATTATTATTATTATTATTATTACTATTATTTTAAATCTAAAAAATTTTCAATTGAAAGGTACATTGGATAAATATACCTCTTAAACAATCCAGAAGTTTTCCGAAACTATAAAAACTTTAAAAACAATAATAAAGAATTTTTTTCTTTTGAGTTGGCTGGAGTTTAGGGGTCGTTGAATATAGCTAAATTCAAATACAGTCGGCTCTCGTTAATTCGAACTCGTCGGGACCACAAAAAATGTTCGAATTATGGGAAATATGAAATGAAAACATGCTTAATATGGTACTATTACAAAGGAATTACTGTTATAGTGTTTTTAAAATTTATTTCGTCTGTTATAATTAGAATATGACTTAATATTAAATTAGAATGTATAAATACATAAACTAATTAAAAGATTATAAACAAGCACGATGGGAGAAAATTTTAAAGCCTTACTGATAGACGGACGGGGCTGTATGAAAGTGGATATCAATTGCATTGTATTATACTATACGTATACTCGTTCGAATCAATTTTCACAAAAATCAAAGAAAGAAAGTTATTCAAATGATCTGAAACCCATGAGAAAGAAAAGAAAATCAAAAATCGGAATTCTCGTTAGTTCGAATTAAACGAAGTCAAGAGAAAATGAGCTCGAATTAAGGAAAAATTTTAACGTTATTCTGCCATTGAAAATTTCGGGACTTCGTGTTTAGTTCGAATTTAGCGAAGATACGAATTATCCGATTTCGAATTAACGAGAGTCGACTGTAACTTATTTCAAATTCGCTGATTTCTGCAATATATCTAATACTACCATAGAGTTACAAAAATAGGCAAATTCCTTAGATTTCATATAAAAAAAACAACTTCTAAAAAATTCTCTCTCTCTCTCAAAAAAAAAAAAAAAAAAAAAAAAAAAAAAAAAAAAAACATTATAACATAAACAGCTATTCTTTATTGTTACTATAATTATTACACAATTCATAGTAATAGTTACTCAACATAGATTTTATTATGGATTTGAAAAGAAGGGTTTGAAGGGTTTGAAAAACCCTTATTAGAAGTTAATTACAATTACCATTAGATAAATGTCATGTTTTGGAAATACATTAAAATTATTTATTTATTTATTGATGCATCGGGTTGTGCACTGGTGCCTTTGATAAACTTTAATCTGCTATACAAGATTAACAATTTTTCAACTTCATTTGTTCTACTAAAAAATCCAATGTTTACATCTTTCCTCTAAATTAAATGTCCATATGAAATTTAACTTGCTAAAATTGCTTCAAAAGTTGAACGTTTAGAAAAAAAGCTTGAGTTAATAGTAGTGACAGCGTAGATGATAATTTTGTTTATTAAACACATAGTTAACTTTTTATAGTGCCAAAACCATGATAAAACGTAAGCTAAAGAGTAATTTATTTTAACCTTGACCGTACCTATTTTTTATTATTTATTTATTATTATTACTACTTTTTTAAATTGCAAACTATGCTGAGCAATGTGAATCGTTATTTACTGATCTTGAATCTTTATGCGTATACATGGTGCCTAGTAAATAAAACACCGATTTCAAAATTAAATTTCTCAAAAGCAAAGGTCGATAAAATTATGCAGTAAACGGTTTGTATATTAGGTAAGCTCTAAAAATGTTATGCAGAAATTTTGATCAGTGAATATTTTGATAAGATTATTTACTGATTGCAAAGAATGCTTGATTTGACACATTTCCTGTTCTAGATTGCTTGCAGTGAACAAGTTTTTCGGCTTACAGTGCCATATTTTAAAGATTTTTGGAATAAAATTTCTCAAATTTCGAAATTCGAAAAAATTTAATTCGAAAAATCGTTAAAATATGGCACTCTAAGCCGGAAAACTAGTTCTCTGCAAGTTATCTAAAACAAGAAAAATGTCAAATCAAGCAATATTTGCAATTAGAACATAACCGTTTAATTAACCGTAATTTTATCAATCGTTGCTTTTGAGAAATTTAATTTTTAAATCGGTGTCTTATTTGCTGGGCGCCTTGTATCATAACTCCGCAAAATGTCTTAATTTATCTACTTTTTTAATCAAAAGTATTTTTTATTCAGTTATAACTCACTCCATATCCTAGAGATGAGATAGCTTTGACAATTTGAATGTTTCCTAATAACAGACAATGTTCGTTATAATTTATAATTTTATCTCAGAGAGTGTTTGTGGCCAAGTCTTTATTCAAAAATGACACTATTCATGCAATGATAAGATACATTTACATTTTGATGTTTGCAATTTACATTGAGTTTTATTTAATTCATGTATCATACGATATTTATTTGTTCTTTTATTTTAAGTATACATTTAAACTGATATAATAAAATAATTTGCAGGAGTCTGTAACTTTGAAATAATATATATATTTTTAAACGATCCTTTTTGCAGCAACAATGTTTATTTATTTATTTTATTTATTTTCACATATTTCATTTGGCGCCAAATTAAGCTTGGCAACAATAATTTTGGTATAACAACAACAACAACAACAAAAAAGGAGGGTTATTTTGAAAATTTCTTCATATTAAATTTTCTTAATAGCATATTGTGATTTTATACTTATTAATATTATTATCTATTAAGTTTTAGATGAATTAAGATATTGGAAGATTTTTCAATTACATTAATTTTATAAGAAAATGCTATAATATATATTTTACTTTTGTGCATAGTAAACGAGGTATGTAAATATGGGAGACGGAAGTGTGTATATGTGTTTGTATGAAGCAAATTTATATAATATTAAAATAACTGGGGCATAGTTTATGAAATAAATCATTTGAGATATATATAAATATTTATAATAATATATATTAGATATTTATTTTCAAAATATCATGAAATTTGCTAGTTTGATATATTTGATATTTATTTTCAGAATATTGTGTATGATAATTTGGAAGTTTTAAGTTAAAAAAAATGTAAATGAATTTTTTAGCTGCTATTGGCCATTTCATTCTACAAAAAAGCAAATTTTTTTAAACCTTTTGTTGAATATTTAATGTAAGAGGATTAATTTAATTGTACATGAAACAGTATTGAGAGCTTATTTTATGACATAGATTTAATTTTTTTAAGTAGTAGAAAATCATGCAGTGTTAAGAGGCTTTAAAAAATGTACAATATTATTCATAGAGGAGTCACTTTGCCAGATGATAATGACAAACTGCCAAAATAATGGGGAACTAGTTTAAAGCGCAACAATATTCACAGAAAAAGACCCGGATGATAATGTTAAGTCTATGGGGCCGTTCTTTTCAAATATCTCGCTCAAATTTTAATATTTTTACATGATATATATATATATATTTTTTTTTTCTTTGCATAAAATAGGTGAGGACCATCCCCAACCGGCATAGTTTTTATTTTTACAATTTTGGTTTCAGATTTTTTAAAAATTACTTTAAATTTCAAAACCGATTTAAACCGGTTTTGAAAGTTAAAGTAATTAAAAAAGTATAATAAAAATAAAAACTAGGCCGGTTGTGGATCGTTTTCAGTTTCAGATCGTTTCGTGTCCTATGTAAAAATATTAAAATTTGAGCGAGATATTTGAAAAGAACGCCCATCACAGACTTAACATTATCATCCGGGTCTTTTTCTGTGATTAGTGTTGCACCATAAGCACCTTGTACCCTGGCTCTTTTTTTGGCTTGGCGACGTTCAAAATTTGCTCTATTTCCAATCTAGCAAAAAATTCTACTTGTAGGTCCAATTTTTTTTTTTTTTTTTTTTTTTTTTTTTTTTTTTTTTTTTTTTTAAGCGGGCCAATGATTTACGCTTGGGATAAAGGCCTTAATGGTTGGGATACCCTCCGTGGGGATCTTTTTAAAGGAACCTAACCCGTATTTACACAAGGTTCGAAGAAAACCACGGAAAACTCTGAACGGTTAGGCCGACGGTCGCGATAGGGTTCGAATCCAGCACCTACCGTCTACCAGTTTCGAGGTAAGAACCTCGCGGCCACTTGTGGGGCCGTAGGTCCAATGAAGTATACAGTAAAGAAATATAATAGAAAAAGAAAAAAAAAACAAACCACGTGAAATATGGCTCTTTAACAGCGAGAAAAAAAAATTAAGTGCAAGCATCAGCGGGTATATCTATTTTAGATTGATGTTTTAATAGAATTACAGTGATCAAAGTAAGCAAACTCCGTGAAATTAACAACCAAAAAACCTTTTTCAGTCAATGCAGTATATTAAAAATGAAAAAAAAATGTAGGAATATTTTTATAACAATAAAAATTGAGAAAGCGAAAGACTTAAATTTTTAACAATTTCTAGAAACTTTTTTCGGCGGTAAAAGACATAATGTCACCATAATGAAATTTTATTATTACATTACTAATATATTAGTGTAGTAATTGTGTTCTATTATAAATTATATAACCTTATATGTATAATAATAATAATAATAATAAAATCATTTATCGAGATTTTTTAAAAATTTAGAAGTTTTGTAGTGGGTGGTAAAAGATACTAACTGATTGGTTTAATATTTTACAAATGTATTTTGTATTACAAAAGGCAACTTTCCTGCACTATTATATTTTCATTAAAAATATTTCGTTTTACTCGACACACTCTAATTCTTAAGTCTAATTAAATTTCCATAAATACTTAAATTTTAAACTGTTTAACTTTTAAAATTTTGGTTTAATATTCATTTTGATAAGTGTAAAAATGAGGCAGTTACAAAATTTTCAGTAAAATCAATCTTTTATCCAATTATAGCTGCGTGGCTTGTTAAAAAAGTTTACCTTCAAAATACTAAGGTACCCTGGGGTAATAACACCACGTTAAGGTTCTACCAATTTTTACGGCTCAGTTTTAGTTTGTATTCTTCAAACAAATATATGATTTGATACAGCAACTCATTGACTATCTATATAAAAAAATAATTTAACAGATATGTAGTCATAAAATGTAATGGCGTGATTTCTTGACCAATGCTATTTGGCGTTATTACCCACCTATATGGGTAATAACGCCATGCAAACAAAAGTATGAAATAGGATGGAATAATTGCATGTAGATTTCCCAATTCTAAAAATACAAACTCTACAAACTTAGAAATTGACAAATTGCATTCTAAGCTATTGAAAATGTTAATTTTTTTGTGAAAGTGTAAGAAAAATAAAGGTGTGGTGTGTGTGTGTGTGTGTGTGTGGGGGGGGGGTGAGGTAAAAGAATATCAGACTGTGAGCTTCTTTTTGCTAAAAAAGGACCGTTTAAATAGAATTATTAGAAACATTGCACAGTTTTTACTGTGTTTATTTGAATCAGTAAGTAGGATGTAGCTCGGCCACTGTAAGGAATCAACCAGGCCATTAATGCCAAGGATTGGCGTTATTACTCCGTTGTAGTTATGCGCTGCACATTTTAAATTGCAAATTATCTCGAGAAGATATCCAAAATCTTCAACAACATTTTGAAAGTCCATGAAATGTACTACAAATTTATGTAATTAACAAAGTATTTCCGGATTAAAAATAATAATAATAATCTTCACATCACAAAACGTATCTCGCAAATTTTAGATCAAGCGTTAATTTTAGTTGCTTGTAAAAACAATACCACCTAAAAATAATACAAATTAACTTGAAGCTGGTTTTTTTTTTTTTTTTTTTTTTTTTTTTGCGATTTATATGACTCAAAACCCGTCTGCGCAGAGCACATAGGTGTCATTTACCAGATTATTTCATAATTATGCAAAATATTAGCACTTGGCGTTACTACCCCGCCAGGCGTTATTACACTAAACCACCTTACGTGATAAAAAATAATTTTAATCATATTTTTTAACTCAGAAAACGATGAAAATTTGGCTAAAAAGCTACGAAACTCAAAAATGTCGAGAGACAACACGTCTGTTATTTGAAATAGATTGTTCATTGTTCTCAGTCGAGTAAATTACAGAGGCGTCATTTAATTTTAATCCACAAATGTCACATTGAGAAAAGCGTTTTTAAATAAAATTTTCGGTTTCTTATGTGTAAGAATAAATACATATACTTATTTGCAAATGAATTTTATCTAAAATTCCAGTCATATACTGATATTTAAAGATAAAAAAAAAAAAAAAAAACTTTGCTTACGTTTAGGAGGAAAGTATTTCGAAAGTTAAGAGTTAACTGTCTTCAAATCTTATTGTCAATTCAAAAAATCCCTTGCGTTTTTGTTTCTTCATAAAATATTTAAAGTTAAATAGTTTCAGACCTTATATTATTTTTTAAAATATATATAGCGTTCGTATTAAGTAATGCACTATAAAAACTGTTTCAAATCTTTGTAATATTTTATTTCAATAAGATATAAGGTGGTCTGGTGTAATTACGCCAGGCGGGGTAACAACGCCAAGTGCTAATATTATGCATAATTATGAAATAATCTGGTAAATGACACCCATGTGCTCTGCGCAGAAGGGTTTTGAGTCATAAAAATCGCAAAAAACAGCTTCAAGTTTATTTGTTTCATTTTTAGGTCTTATTGTTTTTACAAGCAACTAAAATTAACGCTTGATCTAACATTTGCGAGATACGTTTTGTGATGTGAAGACTATTTTTTTTATCCGGAAATGCTTTGTTAATTACATAAATTTGTAGTACATTTCATGGAATTTCAAAATGTTATTAAAGATTTTGGATATCTTCTCGAGATAATTTGTAATTTAAAATGTACAGCGCAATAACTATAACGGGGTAATAACGCCAATCCTTGGCATTAATACCCCGGTTGATTCCCTACAGTGGCCGAGCTACATCCTACATATTGATTCAAATAAACACAGTTAAAACTGTGCAATGTTTCTAATAATTTTATTTAAGCGGTCCTTTTTAAGCAGAAAGAAGCACACGGTCTGATACTCTTTTGCCTTATTCCCCCCCACACACACACCACCTTTTTTTTCTTACACTTTCACAAAAAAATTGAACATTTTTAATAGCTTAGAATGCAATTTGTCAATTTCTAAGTTTGTAGAGTTTGTATTTTTACAATTGGGCAATCTACATGTAATTATTCCATCTTATTTTATAGTTTTGTTTGCATGGCTACCCATATAGGTGGGTAATAACGCCAAATAGCATTGGTCAAGAAATCACGCCATTACATTTTATGAATACATATCTGTTAATTTTTTTTTTTTTTTTTTTTTTTTTTATTTTATTTTATTTTTTTTTTTAATTATAGATAGTCAATGAGTTGCTATATCAAATCATATATTTGTTTGAAATATACAAACTAAAACTGAGCCGTGAAAATTGGTAGAACCTTAACGTGGCGTTATTACCCCAGGTTACCTTATATGTGAAATATTTATTCAACTGAAATATCGCATTTAACCTTTCATTAGACCAATTTGAAATCATTTATCTTGTTAAAAAGGTAAGTTTATTTCTATAAAGTTAAATCCCAATATCCCCATCCGTTGTAGAAAGAGAGATATTAATGTTTTAAAGGGTTACATACATTCTCTGTAGCGTTAAATTTACATTTTAAAGATTTTTTTTCTTAAAAATGAGTAAAATTAAATAAAAAAACAAGTACTTCCATGTTTTTTTTTTTTTTTTTTTTTTTTTTTTTTTTAAGCATTTAAAATGATTTTTTGTATTGATATTTATTAATATTTCTAAAGCATACATATATTTTAGCCTAAAGCATACATATTATTAGATTCACCAACATTTCGAGAGACTTTTGAGCCTATACTTGATTTCCTCCAATTTTTCGCGAAACATTCTCAAAACACCCCAGTGTGATAGCAAACAGCAATGTCCCCCGTTGTTTTTCCGCAGTTCCAAAAAAAAAAAAAAAAAAAAAAAAAAAAAAAAAAAAAAAAAAAAAAAAAATCTCCGCTAGCCGAGACTTTTTATCCAACATCGAACATTTCAACGAATCAGAGATAAGCGATTCATGCGAATAGACAATAAAAATTAACAGCTGTTATTAGTAGTACTGGTTTTCCTGCTTTTTCTCCGATTTTTTCCGAGACAATTGTAACCTTTTTCTATTTTTGAACGGGAAACAGTTGGGGTTATAATCGGCTGAAAAGTTTATTGCGCGTAAAGTTTGTGAATCTGATAGCAACTTAAGCTTTAAAACACGATTTCATTTGTTGCTTCTATTTTACAATACACCAGTTAATACAGATTTATGATTGGAATTCTCAACAGACGATGATATTGAGTTATTTCGAAGTTTTGTTTATCATGTGATGAGGTTAAAGTCGATATTGCAAAAATTAATAAATTTTGTCAATTGAGAAAGGCTGGAGTCCAAAAATAATTTTTTTTGTAAAGTTAATTTTGCATACATTAAAATTTTCCATTAGAAAATGTATAATATTTATGACAAGTATGTCAATTTCTGTTTATTTTAGATGTGAAAAAATATCTTTTAGTCAATAATTATTTAGTTTTTCGTTCTTAATTTTTTTATTTATTTTTACATGCTAAAAAAAAGAAAGGAAAAAAAGTTAAATTTACGGTAAAAACTGCTGGCAGTAATGTTATCATCAGTTTTTACAGTAAAAATTGCAATAAAATTCGATGTAATTTTTAATTACATCAAATTTTACTGCAATGTTTCGGTCAAAAACTGCTGGCAACATTGCTTCCAGTAGTTTCTGCCGTAAATTTAACCTATTGTTTTTACAGTGTAACATATGAGTCAATATTTTTCAAATTGGAGTTGTAGAGCCACAAAGGATTAATTATTATAAATTGGTATTTTACTTGCATTTATACACTTAGATGGCGACTTTAATGCATCTCGAAACGTTGTGCGAGGTGAATTTACAGTAAAAACTTCTGGCAGTAATGTTACCAGCAGATTTTGCCGAGAAAATTGCAGTAAATTTAGATGTATATTTTCAATACATCTAATTTTACTGCAATGTTTACGTCAATAATTGCTGACAACATTGCTGCCAGTAGATTTTGCCGTAAACTTAACGGATTGTTTTTACGGTGTAATAACTGAGTCAATATTTTTCAAATCTAAGTTGTTGATCCACAAAGGGTGAATTATTATAAATTGGTATTTTATTTACAGTTACACACTTAGATGGAGACTTTAATGTAAACTTGAAACATTGTGCATACATTACATAGATAAGTTTAGTAAACATATTCGTGTCAAAATTACTATATCTTGTCATATAATTGAAGGTTACCATTAAATAAATGCTCTTTTTAGTTACAGAGATAATATCAATCCAAATTAAATAATTAAAAAAAATTGTAAATATTTAACTTCATGAATATTCAGCTTGTATACAAAATGGAAAGTCCTTTTTTTATTTTTATTTATTTTTTTTGTCACTAATTTAAATACATTACAGCATACAGTATAAGCTTACTACTGAATAATTATATACTTAAGATTACTTATAATTAATACCAAAACCCAATTTGAATACTATTATAGGCCAAATAATATGTTTTCGACCATTAATCACATTAACGAAACCGTTTACTTGCTTCCGTAAGTTTACTTGAACTTCATTTTATTTGAATAAAAATGCAGAATACATTATTTCAGAGATGCAAGTTTTCCTTCCTTTCAGGGTGCGGTTATAGTAACCAGTCTTAAAGCCATTAATAATCAGAAAGTCCTTGAAATTTAATAATGGTCAATCAAAAAATCTACAATGTATAACAATACAATACATTTTTTTTCATTCAGTTATTTTTAGACATTTAAATGCATTTATAAAGAGCATTTAATTTTTGAATTTTAAACATGTTTTTTTTTATTTATTTTGCAGATAGTGTATTTTGTAATACAGAAATGTGATATGCTATTAAGGGAAATGTTTTTAAACAGAGATGATATTGGTATTCAGTCGATTGGCATCTTGACCGATATTAAAGAAATTGTACCGTAAAAATTTTAATGTTTTTGTTATAGAGTATCATTTTTTATGTGGGCATGTTTTAAAAATTAATCTTTTGATGGATAGAATATTAGGAATAGAAAAGTAATAACTTTTAATTATCGGAAAACTTTTTAAAATTGAACAATGGTCTAATACTTTAACTATAAAACTTTCTTTTTATTTATATAGTTATTACCAAAAATTTAAATGTTTTTTAGTATACTGAATATTAATTTTTATTTTTTAATACGTTTTTTAATTTGTTTTGCCGATCACGGTTTCTATATTAAAGAAATTGATATGATATTGAAGAAAAAGTTTGTTTGTGAAAAAGAATAGTGATCAGCTAAAGCATTTAGATTGCTGTTTAAGAGATATTGTATTCCTTTTATTTTTAATTTAAAAGTAGATGGAGTCACATATTGTTTTCTCCTAAGAAAAAAAAAATTCTGTAGAATTTTTGAAACCTGAAAATTAGTTATTGTAGTGATAGTTAAATTGTGGACAAGAATTATGAAAGGTTTTTCTTTCTTGATTATTCTTTTTATTTATTTGAATAAAGGTTTGACACATTTGCTCTATATTTTATAAGTTGAAAAAATTAATAATAGATGCGTTTTATAAGATGTGTGCAAACGTGTAATATATATCCGCATAGAACTGGAACAACTTTTCGATTTTTTGAAACAAAAGACAAAGAACAAAGGGCCAGTTACAAATTATATGTGCAGAGGCCCTTGTAGAATAGATATGTTGTACATAATGTGTTACTTATGAAAACTTTTTAAAGGGTAGTATAGCTCTGAAATTTTCTTGTTTTCATCATAACAGCACAGAAACATTAATTTGTATTACATAGTTGGCAACCACCATTTCTGAAGTTAAATATATTGGGTGTCCTATGATTATTCATGTAAACTTTAAAAAGATGTAGGAGGCATCACAAGAATTCTGATTTGCATAATAACCCATAGTCGGAAATGATTTCCTGCCGCGGTTGTGATAGTACATAATAAAAGAAAAAAAGGACACAAACAAGGTCAGAAAACACGTTTCTTGTATTTAGAGTTGTAAAAATGCCGGAACAATGGTGGAAAGTGCTGAGGAGCTTGTTGCATGCATCTTGGTAGGTGTTGAGGAAGTCTGAGACACTCGAAGTATTTTCGGGAACATTAGACCTTCAATGCGCTGGAGATGCACTTCCATGTGCTGGAGATGCGGAGATGCTATAAAAATTCCTTATTTTTAGTTCAACGTATCTAGAAGTTCACCTAAAATGCAAACCGGAAATAAACTTTAGGAAAACGAAAGTACAAGTTAAAGAGCCACAGAAAGTTTAACAATGTATATAAATACAGAAATATAAAATTTATAAAATATGACAAATGTATAGTCATCTGTGGTGGATTTAAAAATTGTAAGCTTTATACATAATTTTTATGAAATTTTTATTTACAATATTTTTAAACACATATGCTTCTAGTAAAACAGGGAATAAAACTATGGAATGATCGAAAGAAAAAGAATATTCCATCATATCTGGGCCTTCTCACTTAAATAAATAAAAAAAAAGCTTCTGGAATTTTCCATAATCTCTAACCATGGTTTTTTATATAAAAAGAAATTAATATCTAGCGTCGAGGTTATACATAGAAATCTCGAATCTTTTCCAGAAAATAATTTTAATTTTAAAAGATTATAATTTAACTAATTTATAATCGAAAACAAAATTCGAATATTATACAGGCGATAATTTATCACAAAAAAGAAAAGAAAAGAATTTATTGATATGCAATAAATGTCAAACGCGAAGAAAAAAGAATAAATAAAAAGAATGATATTTTTGAAAAGTATGGTTTTGGAATAAATTTAATAAGACTTTCTTAGAAAAAGGTTGCTAAAAACATTGAAAAAAGGAGTTTTATTGGGAACTTTAAGAAATAATGTTTAATTAAGAATATTTTAATTTAGGGCCATTTTTAACCTTACGCATATTGGAATAAATGTTTATTTAAGGCGAATTAAGAATTTATATTGTTTCTTAATCGATTATATCCAATAACAGGATTTTAATTTAATAAGTTGAAATAAGTACGGAATATTGTTAAAAGGAAATTAATACAGTATAAGGTTAATTTTGGCGAAAGAAAAAAAAATAAATATTTAATATATATATATATGATTTTCAATGTAGTAAGGGTACCCGTTCTGCACACATGTCCAGACACATTTTAAAATAATTTTTATATATTGAGTTTAATTTTTGAATTTTTTTGTAATGGTTAATCATATCATTGTTAAATAAAATCCTCTCATAAAACTTCTTGAATTGTTTTTTATTTAATTAAAATTTATTTATTTATTTATTTATAGTGGGGTAATAACTCCAAATATTATTTGTACAATTTCATTTTTTTTCATTTAAATATTTAGAAACATATGAACTTTCCTTAGCATTCCGAATTTTTAAAACATATTAATTAAAGTAAAAATTAAAAACATTTAAATAAAAAAAAATAAAAAATTATGTAACTTAAAAAATAAATATTATTTTTAAAAGTAAGTATTTTTCAAATTTTCTGAATCAAAATTAATTAAAGCAAACGAAATTTAAATCATTTATCTTTAACGTTTTTTGACTTATTACGATTTAAATACGAGAATTGATGAAAAAACTCCTCATGAAAAAAAAAAAAAAAAAAAAAAGAAAGAAAAGAAAGAAAAAAAAACGCATTTGCACAAGAAGTATTTTTTATGATAATCACAGCTTGAAAGCTAAATTTTGAAAAGAAACCAAACCAATTACATATATATGTTTCCTGTTCCAATTAAGTTACTAACATTATTTAAAGAGAAAGCCCAAGAAAATACTTAATGCATTAAAAATTCTATTTTAAAAGAGACAACAAAACCATCGGGAAAGAACTCAATACAACGAAATCTATAATACGTGATATTATTCGAATATTATATATATTATTCCTGAAGACATTAATTATAATTTCTGGGTTTAAAATAAATGTGCATTGAAGTAATGTTTCTTTTTCCTATACTTTCATTACTCTGTAACATTTTCTATCACAAAAACCTTTTGTAAACATTTAGTGTACATAGAAATAATAGTTGGTAATATATTTGTAAGTAAAAATTAACAAATACATAATTTATCTCATAATATTACTTAAAAAAAAAAAAAAAAAAAAAAAAAAAAAAAAACGGAATTTTGAATGGAAAAGAAAACATATGAGATATATAAGTATTTTACAAAAATTAAAAGAAACTCACCTTAAAGAAATAATACAAAACAACCTCTTTCAACTGATGATAAAGCACGTTTACAATAGAGCTCAGAAAATACTGAAACTTACTCTGTAACTTAATCTTCTATAGTTGTTCCAGACAGGTACTACTGTGTAATTCAGGATTCAGAGATAATTGTTTGCGTTTTCCCTATTGTATACTATACGGATCAGACATAATGGATGTCTTTTCCAGTTGTATAACAAAAGGAAACATAATCTGGTTGAAGTATAGTCTTTAATATATTTTCAAGTACATACTAAGTATGCCTTTGTGCTCATGTATATGATATATATATTCTCTTTGAGATTTTCATGTTGTTTGTCTAGTCGTACATTAAAAAAAAATATCATAAAACATTTTATTGCTTTCCATAAAATATGTGTTTTTATTTTTATTTTGATTTATTAATATGTTAAAGTAATTATTATTTTTTCTTTCTCATATTAATCTTCATTTTTATTTTTTAGTTGTAAACTATATTAATTTTTCATCTCAAATTCTTAGTTTAAAGAAAATTATTTTTAATTAAATGTTAATTTAAATAATTTAAAGGGGAATATCAGGTTGAAATGAAAAAAAAATCGATTTTTAGAAAAAATTTGCGTGGATTCCTTGAAATGTTACAAATCTATTGAAAAAAAAAATTAATAATAATTCGAATTAGAACGGGAGTTATCATTAAAAATGTCTGACAACACAACAAAAAAATTGGGGATTCACTTCAACTCAGAACAGCTGTTCCACACTGATCATTTGTTTACATGGCCAGAAAAGCTGCATCTGAGGCTCTGATACTTAAATAAGGATGTGTTTATGTCCCTGGTAAATTTTATTATGATAAACAATCCTCATTATTATAAAATTTTAAGTTAATCTATAAAATTAACTTTGAAGCCGTTTGTCTCAAAACTATTTTCTGGCATTGCGCGCATTCTCATTTATAAACTAATTGTTGTTGAACCAGAAAATTTTGCATTTTACTAATTTTCATGTGTTCTTATAAGCTGAACCTCAATTTAGCCTGATTTTCGTCATAGACATTTTTTATTGAAAAAATAAGTACATATTTTTTTTAAATAAAATTTAACGAATATGATAAAGCCATTAATTATGCAAATGAATCTGAATATACCTTTAATTTTTGGTTCAGTGTAAAATATAGCGGTATAAGTGAATATAAGTGCAATATTAAATATATATCTGCCGTAGAATTTTTAAAATCTTGCGTTTCAAAATGCATATTTAAAGATTCATATTTTTTAAACATCAATTTGTCGTCAAAATTTAGCTAATTAATATTACTAAATATATATTTTTTAAATGTTTTTTTAGAAGCATAAATATTTATGAAAGCATAGAAAAAAAACTGCTGTGATACATTAATTGGTTTTGAAACTGCAAAGTTTTTAGTAGTGGTCAAATTATTGTCACTTTCCGGTCGCTCAGAAAAGCGATCACTAGCATGTTCACTTGAAGCACTTAGAGCAAAAACAATGACCAAAAAAGCTGCGACTGACACTCTGCAACTTAAAGAAGGATGTGTTTATGCCCCTGGTGAATTTTAGCATGATAAGCAATCCTCATTTTTGTAAAATTTGCAGTTAATTTATAAAATTTACTTTGAAGCCTTTTTTTCTCAAAACTGTGTTTTTTGGCATTGCGCGCACTCTCATTCAAAAACTAATTATCATAGAACCATGAAATTTTGCATTTTACTAATTATCATGTGTACTGTTAAGCTGAACCTCAATTTAATCTGATTTTCGTCATAGAAAATTTTTTATTGAATAAATAAGTGTAATTTTTTTTATTAAATTTAATAAATATGATTATTAATGCCATTAATTATGCAAAAGAATTTGAATATACTTTTAAATTTAGGTTTAGTGTAAAATATACTAATATAAGTATTTGTAAATGCAATATTATATATATATCTGCAATAGAATTTTTTAAATCTTGCGCGCAAGATGCATTTTTAAAAATTCATTTTTTTTAAACCGTCAATTTGTCATTAAAATTTATATAATTAATATTGCTAAATATACATATTTGAATGTTTTTTTAAACCATAAGTACTTATGAAAGTATAGAAAAAAGATTGTTGTATTTTATTAATTGGTTTTGAAACTACAGTGGTTTTCGTAATTGTCAAATTATTGTCATTTTCCGGCTGCTCAACTTGATCTTCCCCCTTAAAAACATACATTTTCTAAATGTAATATTGTTTGCAAAAGCATTAAAGAAACTTTTGCATGATTATTTATTAGTAAATCAGAAAAAAACTCAAAGTATGTGGCTTTACAATTCATGAAAAATCAGCGCTAATAGCTCAAAAGGCCGACCACACAAAACCCTAAGTCATCGAGCACAAGAAAAAATCCTTTATATTATGGAAGAGTAGTCATGTGGGAATCTAATGGTCCATGTCTGCCGGAACGGAAGTGGTGCATAAGCCAAAAATGAATACCACTTGTGGTTGACTCGTAGACTTAGCATTATGATTCCTGCAACCAGTTTTCCGTGTTTTCATACTTTTGATTGTACGCAATGATAGACTTACGAGTGAGCCACTAGTGGTATTAACTTTTGGCTTATGCACCACTTCATTTTCGACAGACATGGATCATTAGATTCCCCTTCCATAATATAAAGAATTTTTTTCTTGTGCTAGATGACTTAGAGTTTTGTGCGGTCGGCCCTTGGACTGCAACAGTGCCCATTCTCTGTTTACTTGGCCCTGGGCTCCAAAGTGCTATGCAGCATATGGCATGTGTCATATGTTCCGGTCGGGTAGTCAGCCTAACGAGCGATCCTAGGCGAGGCTGAGTGTACTTTGCTCAATTCGGAGTCGAACTCTCGACCTGCAGCGCTACAGTCAGATGTTCTGACCACTCCGCCACTGGAATTAAGTTAATGACAGGTAAATTAGTTCTTCGAATTGATTGGATATCTATCATTTAATTAAATTGGTAGCACACCACAGTGTCTGGCAATTTATAAAAGGAAACCTAATACGGCTAAGAAATATTTTTATATATTTAAAAGCACATACCTAAGTGCTCGATATACTTTATCTTCCAGGCTTTGATGTGATTTCAGGCTATGTTTTAATTTTTATATAGTATAAAAATTTAACCTCATAACTTATTTCTATGTATGATTTACAATTTAGTTTAAATCAGAGTACATTATTTTATTTCAAGAGGGACTAAATATAATTTTTCTTATCACATCTTATATTTAAAAAGAAATTTAAATGCTTGTGTTTTCAGTGTACTTTTTAAGTTAGCTGAAAATCTGTTAAAATGATAAGTGAGATATAATTTGATGATTATTTATTAAATACATAAAGATAAAGTTAATAAGTCGAGATTATGTTGACAGAAATCTGTCATATAATATACACTGTTAAAATTTTTGTTTACAACACAGAAGAAACAGCGATTATCGGAGAAAGAACTATCATCATCATTTTGACATCATTTCTTTTATTACTTTTGAAATCGATTCGATACTTCCTGAGATTACGTAGAAATCGTCATTTAGAAATTTTTTTGAAATATTTCCTTACATTTTCAACTATTTCAAATTTCGAATTTTTATAGAAATATTTTTATTGAGCATGTATACGTTATAAATAACTACCATTCCAAATTTAATTTTCTAGGACCTTCAATAACACAAAATTAGCATTTTTAGATCGTTTTTTGCTTCCGCATCAAATTGGCATTTTTACAATGTTTCTTGCTCCTGCACTCCTTTTAGGGTGGTTGCATGGACATACGATATAATCTAATTTAGAACAAGGACTAACACCATCATTTTGATATCATTACCTTTGAAATCGGATTGGTAGCTCCAGAGATTTTCTCGGACAAAGAAAACAAAACTACTTCGATATTACAGATAAGTCAACATGGCAACAATGCAAGTAGATGGTCACAAAATTATACTTTAACTATTTTTAAGTTTTAACCTGTGTATCGCCATATTGAAGCGTATAAAAGAAGTAATAAATAATTATACTCATATATATATATATATACATATATGTAGTATATAAAACTCATATATATAAGTATAAATAATTATGCTCATATTGTATTAATTGGATTTGCATGGAACGTAATCAAAAGTGCTTCGTGAGAAACTTAAGTATTTTATAATATCAAAAGTACTCCGAATCTCTTGGTTAATAAAAACTTGAATTATAATGTTATTGTTAATGACCAATAAAATAAAAAAAAATTATATGACAAAATCTTACGGGAAATTTTATAAAGTTTGCTCATTTGAATTGATAGCATTTTTTAAATTTATTAATAACACTATTGTCTTTATAGTATCAAAAATAAATCTTATTAGCTTTTTTGGTATTGAGTGATTTATCATAAATGAACAAAAAAAGGAAATATCTTAGATAGGAAATATGATATATTCATACCAAATTTACAGGTTATTACATCAGTGTTTTAAATGGATCAGTTATTTTTAAAAAAATACTGACATTAGGTCAAATTGTTAAGCTGTAAATTTAGAACTTGAAGAAAATCATCTATAAAACAACATTTTCTTTTGTTTGTGGGAAATAATTATTTGTTTCGCTATGTATATGTGCAAAATTTTATAACAATGGATAACAGGGAGCATTATTTCTTTATTGATAATAGTAATTATAGTAAAAGCAGCACCATTATTTAAAAATTTATGGCAGTAAATAATAGATAAGAATGCCCGTAAAGCTTCGAGGAAGTAAATGTTAAATGATGAAGTAAGAATCGGAAAACATTAACTCACAAAATTAAGTAGCAATCATTGAGCTTGTTACTACCTTTCAGATAACTTTTAATTCAACTTTTCAATAAGAAAATGTAGGAATTTTCCGAATTACACTTGAGCATTAGATAAAGTTTTAAGGAAATTGATTTTATTAATCATTTAATTAGATGGAAAAAAAATTCGTAAAAATTCCATAAAGTAGATATTAGATAATTGTATAATAATCGGAAAATATTACACTCGCAAACTTACATAGAAATAATTGCGATTGTTACTAAATTCCAGCTATTAATAATTCATCTTTATAAAAGAAAAATTTATAAATATTCTAAATTACTCTTAATCATCAGATAAATGTTTTCAAGGAATTTATTTCATTAATCATTTAATCAATTGGAACAGGTGTACATAAAAATTAGCAAAATCACTTTAGTAAACTAATATCCGTGTATATCTGAATGTACAAGAGATTTTACGAAGTAAATTAATTGCAAACATTGCATTTTATTAGAATTTAATTCTTCAACACTGACGATAAATTCTCAATACAATATTGCTATTATCAAATACTATAGGCTTATTTGACTCATCGTATATTAAGAACAATAAACACTGTTTTTGGTGTTGTAGTTACTGGTTTTCATAAAAATTTGATTGTAATAAAATAACGGGAAAATAATTTGAATAAGAGAACATTCCTGTATATTTGAGTGTACCATCGATTTTACAAAACAAATTGATTGCAAACATTCAACGAATTTAATTAGAAATAAACTCTTTATCGTTGGTCATAGATCCTGAACTCAATAAAGGCACTTAACCAAATAATAAAGGCTTCTTTGACTCAGCATCGATTACGAACAATAAACGCTGCTTCTGGTTTTGGAGTTACCAGTTTTCATAAAAATTAGATTTTTGTAAAATAGCGATAAAATCATTTTAATAACAGAAAATCCCTGTAAATTTGAAAATCATTTAGATTTTACAAGGCAAATTAATTGTAAACATTCAATACATTTTATTAGAATTTAATTGTCCATCTTTGACAACAGATCCTCAATTCAATAATGCTATTAATCAGCTACTAATGGCTTATTCGACTCTGCATCAATTATGAACAAATAACGTTGTTTTTGATTTTGGAGTTATCGGTTTTCATAAAAATTAGATTTTCATAAAATAATGGGAAAATCATTTTAATATGGGAAAATTTCTATACATTTAACAATCCAACAGATTTTACCGAAGAAATTAATAATTACAAACTTTCAGCAACTTTCATTAGAATTTAATTTTTCATCGTTGACCATAAATCCCGTACTAAATAATACACTTAACAAAAGCTTCTTTCAGTCGGCATCTATTATAAACAATAAACACGATTTCTGGTATTGTAATTACCGGTTTTAATAAAAAAAAAAGATTTTCATGAAATAACAGGAAAATCATTTTAATAAGCGAAAATCCCTGTATATTTGAATATCGAAGAGATTTTACAAAGCAAATTAATTGCAAATGTTCAACGCAATTTATTTAAATTTAATTTCTCAACGTTGACAATACATCCTCAACTCAATAATGCACTTAATCAAAACTAAAAGCTTCCTCAATTCAGCTTTTATTGTGAACAATATACACTATTTCTGGTATTGGAGATCGCTCCTATTTTCTGACTGAATCAGACTTGAATAGCGCATGGCAATCGTCGCTTATGTTCGTGATTATAAAGATTCCTTTATAAATTCCATTCGCGGAATTTAATTATTGAGTAAAATAATTATAACAGGATATGAGATCAAAAGACTTTATATGCTTTTGAGTCTGATATTCATAAATCCGTTCAATTAATGTAATATTCTTCTAATGTAAATTATCTGTTTTGAAATGCCATTTGGTAGAAATGCTTTTGATGTTCTGTAAGAAGTCGTCTTACAAATGTAGAAGAGAAGAAAGAAAGAAGTGATAACTGATCTTAATAAATATCTCGGGGCTGCATTCTTCTTTATAAACTTTTTATTACTTGAAAAAAACGGCACTCACATATAGTAGACTAACACACACATATTATATACAAATAAAGTTTTTTTTTTTTTTTTTTTTTTTTTTTTTTTACATAATTCTGGCGCACGCCACCATCACAAGATATGAACCACAGTTCACAACCAACATTCAAATATCACTAAGAAAAAGAACATTTTTTAATAGAACTAGTGTTGCCAGTTTTTTTAAACAAAAGATATTACAACTACATTTTTTAATTTAGCAAAACTCAGGTCATGTGACGCGTGACAGTCTTATTTTTTTTCTTTTTTTCCTTTGGAATGCGCGTGTTACATCCTCCCCCTCTGTTTCCGATCTACGTCTCGGAGAGGAAACAGGACACTTTTTGGGTCTTCCTCTTTTTCTCAAGGGTGCAACTGGAATAGTTTCAGATTCTTGGAAAGGCAACAAGGCAGAAACGTGGTAAGATCCAATTCGTTCAGTAGGATTTTCTAGACTAGCAATGTCATAATATTTCTTCCTCTGATTTTGTTTCACTTCAACACGTTCTTTCACACTTTTTGAAATATTTACAAAACGTTTAAGATTTGGGGTTGTCTCTCCCCCTGGTCGAAAGCACTTTTGAAAACTTTTTGGAATATCTTTAAGTTTTTTCCTGTCATCGGAATTTAACTTTTTGCCTTCATCTTTACGTAAGGCCTACGGACACACTTTGACCGCATCAGTACACATATTATTTTGTACTTCATGTTCTTCTACAAAATAAAACTTTTTATGAGGTTTGTCACTAAAATGCCATGTTTTACTTGCAGTGTCTAACACTATGTTAGCTTTGTGCAAGAAATCCATTCCTAAAAGAGTTTTATTACCTTTGGCATTTGGTAATACAATAAACTCTGTTTTGAAAACTCGGCCTTCAATCTTTACACGCACAGTGGCAGAAAGAGTTTTTCTAGCCGTCGTAATTCCGTCAGCCAGGGTTACATCATGAGTATGAGGTTTCATTGCAACACCAGCTTTCAAAAATAATTTATACATACGTTCTCCTGCAATAGAACAATTCGCTCCTGTATCTGCACAGACTAATACCTTCTTATTGCAGATCGTAATAGGTACATTTAGAGCTGAAACTGTTGATGTATTTAAACTATACAGCTTAAGACGTTGAGCTTGCACTGTTTGCTTCTTAACCGTAGGGGAACAATCTGGGCATTTCTTCTTTATAAATCCCACTTTGCCACAACCATAGCAGAATATCTCGGATTCTAAGCGACGATTAACAAACGTGGGAGAAGATCTGTCTTCTTTTGGAGGCTTACTCTGCTTCCAAGTATTTTCTCGGCGAGAATACTCTTTTTTCTCCTGGAGTACAACCGAATCTTTTTTAGAAAACGTAGACTTGATAGTATCATACGTATCTAATTTTTCGGCAAGGACGACTGGTGAATTTAAATGTTCCCAATCATCTAACATATGTTGTTTGCATTCGACAGGCACGCGCCTTTTCATCTGATCCGCTATGATCAGATCCCGAAGAGCTTCAAAAGACGTTACATTTAACTCTTTAAGCCAGTTTTCAAAGTAAGCACGTAACTCGAAGTAATAATCTCCCCAAGTAATTTCTTTATCTTTGCAATGAGTGAAAAACAGCTGCCTAAACCTTTCAGCGCTAATTTTAAACCTTTTTAGAAGTAGACCTTTAACATGTGAAAAATCTGAAGCGTTTTCTTCTTTTTCACGAGCAATAAGCGTAGATATAGAAGAGGGTACAACACTTAGTAAATAAGAAACCCAGAGGTGTTCTGGTACCTTCGAAAGCTTTAACTGTCGTTCCAGGAGCATCAGAAACAATGTTACATCATCTTTCTCTGGCTTAAATGTAGGCAACAGCTTCTGGATATCTATTTTACTCTCTGGATGAGACATTATCCCTGCCGCATTACCACCTACCGCTCCACTGGAAACACTTTGGCTCTGAGCCTGTAACTTAAGCTTCTCAAGCTCAAAATTCATCTCAAACTTTTTAAATTCCAGTTCTTCCGAACGACGTTTTTCTTCTACTTCTAATTTACGCTGTTTTAATTCAGCTGCTTTTTGCTTTTCCTCTAAGTCTCGTTTACGCTGTTCTTCCTCGCGAGTCGCAATTTGGTTTCTGACTAACGAATTTACGAAATCAACTTCATACGAGAGAGAGGATTTAATCTTATCACGCAATGTGACAACAGTCATAGAGGGTTGTAAATCTAAATTCATTTCTAAAGCGACCTGAAACAGGTCTTCTTTTCGTGCTTTATTGCGCTCGGACATTTGTAAATTTAGCAAACAACAAGATATATACCCACAAATGCTAAAAATTCGTTTAAATAAATTGTTCCCCAGACGTGAACTTTGCTTTACAACTCATAAAAACAAGACATCAATAAAACAAAACAGTGAACTTTAACGTTAGCAAAATATACTTTTAAAATAATTAAACTTCATTAAACTTTTAAGAATCTTTAAAATTTAAATTATTTTAATTTAATTTAATTTAATGTTATTTATTTATTTATTTTTTTTTTTGAAAGAAAATATACTTTAAATTACGTGTCATTTAATCAAAACATTATTTTAACTGATATAAAACTAGTACTGAATTGTTGGCAACATTCATAAACAATGTTCTAAATAAGTCAAAACATATCTGAATAATTAAAATGTCAATCAATATTATTATCATATTATCAAGACAAGACTACGTAATATAGTTTTTTCAATATAACTTTAAAAGAAAAGAAAGTCTTATTTCATAAAAATAAATAAATAAATAAATGCAAAAACTTACTCAATCTGTTTTGAAAATCATATTCAATGCTATTTCACAATATATCAGGAACTCTAAATTAAATGCTTAAAAATAACTAACAACAGAACACTCAAATAGAATTTCTAATTAAATTCTGTTATCTTGCGAAACCAACAAGAAAACAAAAAATAATAAACATACGACACTTGAAATAAAAGGTATAAATACTTTTTAATATATTTTTCCCTTTTTTCACTCTGAATTTATTACCCGTTTGTGAAAAAACAAGTAAGAAAAATCATGCATTAAGCATAGATTATGAAGCACTTTCCAACACTTCTTGAAATCTTTAACAAAACTTCGTTAGCAAGGGAAATAACGTATTATTGTTCTTATCCAAATATACATTCCACTTCTTATGAAGAGCCCTGTATTTGATCTGTCGATTAATATATAGACTATATAATGTTAACATTTAGTTTAGCAAGAAAACGCCTAACTGGTTGAAATTTTCCTTTCAGCAATTTATACTAATAGATGGAAAGATGCTTGAATATTTTTGTTTAGCCCTTCAAAATACATAGTACCTTTAATACACGAAAGTATTTTACTAAAGATTAGTTTAAAAATAAATTATCTTTAAACTACTTAAATCAAATTTCTAAAAATTATCATTTAAAAGCGACCATGTATCCAGCTCTTTGCGTGACCCTGTATATCATTTTATCTATATTCTAGAAACATTTCTTAGTAAACTAAATGCAGTTCATCGTAAAAAGGCATAACATATTTAAAAACCAACTTTAAGAAAATTACGCTCATATTCAGTAACCTTTCCGAGATATTTTGTGTAACACTGTATATCTAAATTGTGTAACAATTAGCATTTATATAAACCATATAATATGCATACATCTAACGAAACTTAAAAGCGTATATCATAATTAAAAATGCATTTTATCCATTTAACAGCCATCTTCCATAGTATACAGGACTTCGGATAGAATATACTATTTGAAATATTTTGTGTGTTTCTGTAAATGCTATTCACTAGTACTACGCATGAAATAAATCATATTAATCCTCAGTAACGTATGTAAATTTGGTTATATATGAAATCGTTTACCATAATTAAAATATGTCGCAAACAATACCCTCTTTTCATTATTATGTATTAGAATCCTTTTGTGTGGCCCTGTAAATGAATAATAACTATTTTTTTTCGCTGCACACTTTACAAAATGCATATTTTAGTGCATTTTGTAGATGCATATAAATTTGAAGATGTTTGATAGGGTGTAACATCTTTAAAATTCATTTGAAACGATTCCCCCCCCCCATAGGCCGTAATATAATGGAAAACTTTTGACTGTCCCTGTAAATAAACTAACCATGGCAGAACCTTCACTTTCAATAGAGTTTGTGCTCGGGAAAACGTCATTAACGTCCTAAAATTTCATGACAATCCGAGTATATTTGCAAGAGTTAGAGCGCGGACAGACGGTCACGCGGCCAGACGGCCAGACAAACCGAATGCATAAGCACTTTTCAACTTCGTTGGAAAGTGCTAAAAAAGAAAAAGAAAAATAACATCAACGTAAATAAATGCTTATTTTATTATTTATCAACACTTTTTTTTAATTGTTTTTCTTTTTTATTCGAAGTAAGAAAAGTTGTTATTTAATCAAGATAAAAATTAAACATGCATGCACAGAATGAAAATTAAACTAAAGAATAAAAATATAAGCATGGGGAGGGAAGGGGAATTACACAATATATAAATGAACTGTAAAATAAATCAATAAATTAAAACTAAAAATATGAAAAAATTTACAAATAGAAAACAAAATATAGACACTTGTGGAAAGAATGCATTCTTTTGATAAAAATATGGATCCATTTTAAGAAAGTAACTTGAAGATTAAATAAATATTGTTGAGTTACACCTGCAGGCACAAGAACTGAAAGTTTTTAAAAGCACAGAAAACGTAGAATTCGCAATAATTCACAAACAAATATAAATGGCGTTATCGAAGCAAGATTAAATTCGAGAACATGTATCACAAACAAATGAGAATGGTGCTTGGCATAAAATTATTACGTATTTTTTTTTTTTTTTTTTTTTTTTTTTTTTTTTTTTTACAGCATTGAAGAACACATTTCACAAACACACGAGCAACGACTGCTCGTGCCATTTTCTTGCATTAAACATGCATGCATTTTTATTTCGTGCATATTTCACAATTTAAAAAATATATATATCAAGCTTTAGAAGATTCACAAAGATGTAGAACACCTTGGAAAGACTTCGCGCCATTTCCTTTTTCCTCTTTCTTACTTGTAGATAACATATCGCAATTAAAAGCATCAAACATTTGTAGAATTAGGAAGATGTCATAACAAATCACACTATTTCCAGGTAAGGGCTCCAGATTGGGCAGCCATTTTGTAAGAAGTCGTCTTACAAATGTAGAAGAGAAGAAAGAAAGAAGTGATAACTTATCTTAATAAATATCTCGGGGCTGCATTCTTCTTTATAAACTTTTTATTACTTGAAAAAAACGACACTCACATATAGTAGACTAACACACACACATTATATACAAATAAAGTTTTTATCTACATAATTCTGGCGCACGCCACCATCACAAGATATGAACCACAGTTCACAACCAACATTCGAATATCACTAAGAAAAAGAACATTTTTTAATAGAACTAGTGTTGCCAGTTTTTTTTTAAACAAAAATATTACAAATACATTTTTTAATTTAGCAAAACTCAGGTCACGTGACGCGTGACAGTTTTATTTATTTTTTCTTTTTTTTCCTTTGGAAGGCGCGTGTTACAGTTCTTTTATAAAATTTCTTTATTTTATTTTAAAAGGATCCAAAACAGATTTTTTTTTTTTTTTTTTTTTTTTTTTTTTTTTTTAGTATATTTACATAGCATTAAATATTTCTGTGTTTTTTATGCCTAAAATGACGTTTAAATCATGTTTTTATCTTAATTATAAGAGGATATACATACAATATATTTTTTCGTTTTTGCTTGTTTTCAAAATCTAGCTTTCAAGCAATGGTTGTCATGGGAATGACTTCTTGTGAAACCGCATTCTTCTTTATCGTAGATTTTTTTAAATAATTTCTTGGATTTAAATTGTTATAATTAAAGAACCGATGAAGGTAAATGCTTCAAACTTGGAACATGTATTTTTTGACAAATTTACTTTTATTTTAATTCAGAAATTTGAATAAAATGTCTACTTTTGAAAATATGATTTTTTAAAATAAAAGTTACATCTTGTTTTTTTTCAAAATTTTAGTTCAAATTTTCATAAAAAAAATTAGTATTTTTCGAAATGTTGAATCAAAATTTATATTTTAATATTTCTATTCATTAAAATGTAAAAAAAAAAAAAATAAAATAAAATAAAATAAAATAAATAAATAAATAAATTCTACAAATAATATTTTGAGTTATAACGATTTTAAATTACAAATATAAATGTAATCCTTGAAAATATTAATAATTGTATTGAAATGCATTGAAAATTCATTAAAGCTATAGAATTATATATTTTTAAATATATTTTATATTGCAGTGAAGCCTGGAACTTAGTGAATGGAATATAACGCGCCAAACACTTAGAAGGTTAATAAAATCCTAAAAGCGTTTTTGACAGAGTTGAGGGATAAACACTTTTTCGGGTATTAGAATTTAGTTTATTTTTCGAATTGGATTAGAGGTGAAAAGAATTCACTAATTTCTCTTTCTATTACGTCGATTACAAAGATTTATATATATATATATATATATATATATATATATATATATATATTAATTCCATTCCAAGATTTTCTATTAGTTATGCAGAAAAATAATTATAATGATATATGAAATTAAAAGACATTTTTTTGAGTATCATCTATAATAAAAATCTACATGTTTCTGATGGCTGGCTTTTTCACTAATCTCGCCACATTAATCATTGCCACAGATTAACTTCGAAAAATGGAACATTCGAAATTACTCATAAAATTAATAGCTCGATATTTTTTTTTTTTTTTTAGAAAATTGTTAGTCAAACTGCATCAGATAGGTTAAAAAATGAATATAATTTTTTTAACAAATTTCAAATCTAATGATTAAATCATTTTTTTTTAAATATTGAATTAAAAAAATTACCAAATTTCACAATGAAGTACCATACAAAACCTTCACACGTAGAAAGTTAATAACAACATCAATGTGTCCTTTCGTGTATACTGCACATGTCATAAATTACAGTATTGACTTATTTTTCTGTAAAATATAAAAGTAAATGATGATTTAAATGAGTGCATGATTTTTATTTAATTCTCGACAAATACTATATGCGTCATTTCTTTTTAGTTAAAAAAATAATGATACTTTTTAACTGAAATGGGTTAAAATTTTATATTTCATATTTTAAATTTTAAATTACCGCTTGATTTCATGAATGGTTTCATAAACTATAATTATTTTACTATAGCTAACCTCTTGTATTGCATCTATTTCCTAGATTTTTAAATACAGTTAACAACGACAAGATGTGAAAAAAAATTCTTGAATTCTATTAGGAGAATTTAGAACGCAACGCTCTTACAAAAAGAACTAGAATGAACCTTATGCACGTGACGTCACACGCCAGAGCTGGCGGTATGCTAACCTGTTATTCTAGTCACTGCACTGCCAGAATGCCTGAATACGCAGGCGCAAACATCGCTAGCAGACGATTTCATCTTTTCTGGATACATTTTAACAGAAAATTTACAAATTTATAGAATTTTCTTACAAGCAGAACAGCAATTTTGAATTTATATTACAATACATTAAGCATATGCTGCTTCAACAAAGAATTCTTTTCCGGTATTTCTAACAAAGAAGCATTAATAATTTACATTCCATAGACTGCTATGCTAAACATCGCCAGTAAATACCGCCAGCAGACGAATTTTAGCCTCGACCTCAGCTTGTGTGCATAAGGTCAATTCTGAAGGAGCGACATTCTTACTCCCTCTAGCCAGTCTGCTTTAAGTCATATATCGCAACTCCGATGATAAAGGCAATCTAGTGACTCAGCCAGATGAAAGGCGTGGTTAAGCTTAAAACTGAAGTAAAGAGAGGAGAAAAAACAGCTGTTGTCAGTTGGAGAGAAGAACGTAGAAGGACGAATTCGGATGTTATGGAACATTAAGATATGATATTTTAGATGTCTATAATTCCTTTGTAAATGGTATACTATAAATATTCATTTTATAAATAATTTAATATGGAATATAAGTTTTAAAATTTTAACGGTGTCAGCCTAAAATTTATGTCTTTCAGTTTACTTCTGTTTCTACATTATTACTACATATAACTAATATCTTGTGCTGCATCTAAATCCTGAGATATTTAAATACAGTTAACAACGGGAATAAGTGAAAAAATTCTTAAATTCTAATAGGAGACTCTAGAACGCAACTCTCTTGCAAAAAGAACTAGAATTCATAAGATTGCTATGAAGCTATTTTTTCTAGAGTCACAATTTAGATTCAAGATGCCAGAATCATATTTTTTTAGTGTAAATTGTTTCAAAATATGAAGTAATATCTCTTTTTATTATTTATTTATGCATTAAAATTTTTTATTGCTGAAAGAATGTTGCACGTGCAAACTAAAATATTTATTTTTTTGCTCATCGTAAAAGCATCAAAATAATTCTTAAAGATATAACACTAAACAATAGATAAAAACACGGATAAAGAATCCTTAAAGTAAAGTAAGTATACTAATGTAAAAATCGAAAAGTACTATACCCATAAGATTAAACTGTAGTAATTGCGCTTTTTATTAAATTTCAGATATTGTTAATTTAATTTTACAAAAGAAAAAAATGCAAATTCTCCGAATTACTTTTTACCACCGGATAATAATTTAAAGGATATCATTTCATGAATCAATTAACCAACTGGAAATAATTTTCAAGAAAATTAGATTTTCATAAATTAACGGGAAAATAATTTTAACGTCCGAAAATCCAAGTATACCTGAATATCTAAAAAGACTTTAGAAAACAAATTAAATGCAAACTTTCAGCGCACTTTATTTAGAATTTTATTCCTCATCATGCACAATAAATCCTCAACTCAATAATGCATTTAATCAAATACTAAATGCTTCTTTCAAATAAATTTTACAGAGTGCAATAAACGCTGTTCCTGATATCGGAGTTTAATTTCTAGTATTCTCTATTTAGAACAGAGATAAATAGCTTTCGCCAATACCCCCTTCTGTTATGTCGATTACAAAGATTACTTCATAAATTCCATTTGCTGAATTTAATTATTATTCAAAATAATTATAATAGACTAACGGATCAAAAGACTTAAAATGCTTTTGAGTCTGATATTCATATAAATATATTCAGCTAATGTAAACTTTTCTGAAGTAAATGGTCCATTTTGAAATATGCATTAAAAATTTTTGAGGTACTTTTTGTGCAGTGTTTTCTACTTACACTGCATTTTGAAAAAGACGCTACTATAAATGTCACCAGAGTATTACTCTCTTAAAATGTCGGCCAAAAAGTAACTCAAGTTGAGCCGAAATTCGCTCATCTCACGTTTTGAAATGCAGCTTCTCATGAAGAGTTGAAACAAACCAAGTGAGTGAGCTTTTAAACAGTTTAAATCCAGATGAGTTATTTAAGTAAGCAATCTAAATCAAGATGAGTAAAGCATTTAAAAAACAATTCATTCATGATTCAATATATTACAGTTCTTTCCTGAGAAGCCATATCCACTCTTTCGTTTTAAGAGTGTAGAAAATGCATATTAAACAAGTTGGAATTTGCACGTCAAATGTAGCAAATGAGGTACTATAACGGAGTTTTAAAAATATTCAGATCTTGATGAAATAGTAAACACTGTTAAAAAATTGTTCTAGTTTGAACCAAATTTTGTTTCTCAGTAGCTACCACTATGAGAAGGTGAAATCTCGTACCAGTATTTGAAGATTCCCATTTCATTCTCGTTCCAATTATTGGAAATATGCTTTAACGGGAACTTCAAATATTGGTTCAAGATTTCATCATATTAAAGTGGCAGCTATTGAGCACCAAAATTTGGTTCGAACTAGGACAAGATTATTAATAGTGTACAGTATAATAGTCGAAAAATTTTGTGTGACCCTGTAAATACTATCTGCAGTATTCTTTTGGGTGTACTTGTAAATATTATCTGAACTCCATTATGGAGGAAGTGACTTACAGTAAATTTCTGCAACATATATCAATTTAATAAAATGTGAAGTAGATTAATCTAATTAAAACAAGCCTCAAGCATTTTCCTCCCATACCATTATGCAATGGAATATTTTTGTGTGTCTCTGTAATATAAAACAAAAAATAATTTGTCCCACAGATTGTACCGAATGTATATTTAATACAAACATTCATATACATATATTCATATAATACATCCTTCATAGATGCATATCAATTTTATTATGTTGGAAAAAGTATAACAGTATTAACATTCGCTTGAAACTTGTTTTCCTCATGGGCGTAATGGAAAGATAAATTGTTTTTCTCCCTGTAATAAAACTATTTATTTAGCTTTCACAAAATTTGAAATGACTCGACAAAATTGTTCAGAATTTATAGATTTTTAATTTCAAACGATTCGTTTTTTTTAAAGCGGACAGACAGACGGATTGAACGACGACTATAGGTACTACTATTTACATAATTACAAATGCACCTCAAAAGCAAAATCATGCCCTTAATTAAAGTGGACGCATTATTGCAATAAGAAGATCATTTCTTTTTTTAAAAGATACTTAATAATTTCAAGTATCAGATAATGTAAATTTTTATAACGCCGAACCGAAAAAGAAAATGTACTTTTAAATGATATGTATTTTAAAGTGTATCTTAGTTTGAGTTTATATATATATTCATTTATGATTTTTATTTATGTTATATAATTATTAATAATTAAATACAGTATATTTATAGACTTTTATATTATAAGCAATTTCATATAGTGTTACTTATTTCTTGATAATATTTTTTTAAGAGAAAGCTAACGCGATATTTATTTATTGTTCAGAGTAAAAGAGGGAAAATAATTTAGAACGTCGTGACAGTAAATAATAGGTGAAAATATCAGTATATTTTCCATAAAGTAAAATATCAAATAATTATGTACTAATTGGAAAACACTACACTCGCAAGGCTAAATATAATTAATTGCGATTGTCACTACATTCCAGATACTAATAGCTTATCTTTACAAAAGAAAATTTATAAATATTCTGAATTATGCATACGCAACGGTTAATGGTTTGCTGGAATTCATTTCAATGATCATTTAATTAATTGGAAACGGTTTTCATAAAAATTAGATTTTCATTAAATAGAGGGAAAATCATTTTCATAAACAAATATCGCCGTATATTTAAACATTCAAGAGATTTTACAAAGCAAATTCATTGCAAACATTCAACACACTTTATTGCAATTTAATTCTATATAATAGACAATAATTCCTGAACACAATAATGCACTTAATCAAATACTAAATGAATCTTTGATTCAGCTTCTATTGTGCACAATGAACGCCAATTTTGGTATTGTTTTCTTTTATCTAATTGGATCAGAGATGAATAGTATTGGCGTATTATTACAATGATGATAGCATCTCATTTTACTTCTCTTAAAAGGGTTATTTACCTCAAGCATCTCATAATTTAAGTTTTTACACCTTCAAATTGCACAAAAAATACTTTAGAAATATCTTGTTGTAAACTTTTTCTCATTTTGAGTGTTTATTAATTTTTATTAATGTGAATTTAAACTGTTAATTGATTGCAGCATATTTGCCTCACTGTAAAAAAAGTTGAAACATTTGCTGCATCGTCACTCCGACGCTTTAATAGAAAATGATTACTTCACTGAGCAGTCTCATTGGCCAAAACAGAGATATACTATATAAGGAATGGAGTTACGATGCAGCAAAAGTTTCAAATTTTTAACAGTGTGTACATTTACTGAAAGGCTTTCAAATATCAAATAATTTTCCATAGTAATATTCCTTTCTTGATTAAGCATGTATGTAATATTGTGGAAAATCTTGCGGTAAACGTTCATTCGAATGCATAGTAATCCCACTTACAAGGAAGGTCTCCATACGGGCATACTCAGAAAAATCTGAAAAAATTACAGAATGTTCTTCTCATATAGTTATATATGTTTATAAAAAAAAATTCGGCGGAACCTCCTTATAACGTCCGTAAAAAAATAATAAAAAATTCGTTTATTTGGCGATTTATCTCCGATTGGCGAAAAAACGAAATTTTGAAAAATACGCTTTTACGCTTCGAATACTTTTTAAAGAAAAAACTTTCTATGTTCAATTTATTTCAATAAGTTTAGTTTAAGTAATTTTAGTTTTGCATTTTTACTTTACTTTAAGTGTAATTTTGTCATATACGTTTATATGTACTTATAACAAAATGAAATTAATATATTTTATCATTTAAGACACAATTTAAATTGATTAAAATTGTTCCAAATTGAAAAATACACTGTTAAAAATCTTCTGCATTTTGTTGCAACGCATTCCCTTGCTTGTATAGAAAACGGTTACTTGGCCTTGAAATGGAGCTTTCTCATTGGTTGGAATAGAGATATTATATACAAGCGGTGGAGTGCCTTGCAACAAAATGCAGCAGATTTTTAACAGTGTATGACATGGTCAATTCACAGTGCTATGGAGCATTCTCATTGGTCAGAAGAGAGATATTCTATAAAAGTAGTGGAGTGAGGTTGCAGTAAATGCTGCAGCTTTTTAAAGGTGAAGTCAATTAAAATCAATTTTCAGATTCGTTAAAATCGTCTGCTTTTGGCGAGGAAATGCACTGCTCGCCAAATCCCGCGTCGTTTCCAGCTTTTCACGCCAATTATTCCAAACTATTTTATTTTTTTACATATCTAATAATGTTATTCCGCCGCTAATTTTCACTGATCCTTTATTATCTACATGAGTAGTTTAATTCGTATTTTTTTCAAAAAATTCTGAGTATGCCCCCAATGGAGACCTTCCTTGTTAGTGATAAATGGACTCATTCGATGAACACCGACTCCTAGACGGTCATTAATGCATGTCGTGGAGTGGTTGTATAGGCAATTGAATTATTTCGTCTCGGAGTTTCTCTATTTAAGCATGTGCGTCTGCACAGTTTTTAGTATTTTTAACAACACATCACCAAAAACAGCTCTCACGTTAAGAAGCAACACTAGTCACAGAAAAAGACCCGAATGATACATTAAAGTCTATGGGATCGTTCTTTTCAAGTATCTTGCTCAAATTTTAATGTTTTTACATGATTTTTTTTTTTTTTTTTTTTTTTTTTTTTTTTTTTTTTTTTTTTTTTTTACATAGGATAGTTCAGGGCGATCCACAACCAGCCTAGTTTTTACTTTTTTAATTTAGGTTTCGATTTTTTTAATTACTTTTAATTTCAAAATCGGTTTAAACTGGTTCAGAAATTGAAACTATCATAATATAAAAAATATATAAGCAAAATTAATAAAGTAAAAACTAGGCCGATTGTAGATCGTCCTCAGCTATTCTATGCAAAAAAAAATCATGTAAAAATATTAAAATTTGAGCGAGATATTTGAAAAAAAGCTTACATAGACTTTACATTATCATCCCGGTCTTTTTCAGTGTCTATTGTGGGGCCTTAATGTCAAAACTTGGGTATTGCTGTGTCTTTCATAATGGCTATTATAAGAAATTTAGAATGTATAAAGCGATACACATAGTGGAATTTTAAGTCAGCGTGATATGTTAACAAGTTGAAAATCGCACAGATTCTGAGTTTTTACCAAATGCTGCTGCTTTTTGATCAATTTTGCAATGATACAAATCATGACATCACGCGCGTTTGATTGGTAAGTAACAAGAAACGGCTTGCGAAAAGGTCCAATTGCTAATCAGAAATATTCTGTAAAGAGTTCTATTAAAAATGCGTAATGAGTTAAAAATATAAGGAGTAAACAAGTATCCATGGCATGAAATATCTAGAAAAAAAGAAAAAAAAAAAAGGAATGGCTCATTTAAAAACATTCGAATTCACTTTTAAAAATAGAAAATGGTAAAAAATTTTAAGGCAGTTTATGAGTAAAATAAAAGCTTAGTATTTAAGTAAACTGAGTATGATAATAATTAATTTAAAGAACATTTAGTAGAACTAATTATCTACCTTGCTAAAGAATAGGAAATTAGTAAACAAGCCAGTAGTTTAGTGTAATAAAAAGAAAATGAAAGGAGATATTGCGAGGGAAAAATTAATAACATAACAAATAAATAAATAAATATATAGATATATAAATATAATTAGAGAAAAAATGTGACATGCAAATTCAAACTTTGTGGTTCAGAGTAAAAGCAGTAAGATAATTTTAAAATATATGACTGTAAACATTGATGAAGGCTTCCTAAAATAATTATTTAATAACGATACATTAATCTATAAACATTATACACAAGATTAAAATGCAATAACTGCACTTGTTACTAAACTTCAGATACTGTTAATTTATTTGTAAAAATTTACCGGTAAGCAACAGCACAGACAATCACATCATTGAGTTCCCGATTGAAATTTTTGAATTATTTGAAATTCGCCTGGAGTATTAAAACACAATTGATCTCCCAAGTAGTACGTTGATTGAAAACATATGAAAACCAGATTCTATTGATTGACTCGTAGATTTTTCATTGTGTTTTCCTGCCACAAGTTCTCCGTGTTTTCATATTTCGGGTGCACGAAAACCGATATATAACCTACGAGTCAACCACTAAAATCGGGATTTCAAATGTTTTTAACATAGATTTGACTTAGCAAAACAGAATTTGGTTTAATATGCTAAACAAGTTTTAACTAATTCTGGGATATGAGGCGTGAATTTGATGAGGTATTTTTGTGCTTCAATCTCTCGGTCTAAAAGAGAAATTTATTCCAAATTACACTTAAGCATTGGATAATATTGTACTGATATTCATCAAATTATGGAATTAATTAACTGGAAACGATTTTCATAAAAATTATATTTTCATAAAATATCGGAAAAATCATTTTAATAAACAAATATCCGTGTATATCTGTATAACAGATAGATTTTACAAAGCAAATTAGTTGTAAAAATTCAACTCACTTTATGAGAATTTAATTTCACATCGTAGACAATTAATCCTTAACTCAATAATGCACTTAATTAAATACTAAAGGCTTCCTCAACTCAGCTTCTATTGTATTCAATAAACGCTGTTTCTGGTATTCGAGTTTCGGTTCTATTTTCTAATTGGATCGGAGATGAATAGCACCAATCCCCCCCCCCCCCTTCTATTATGTCGGTTACAAAAATTCCTTTATAAATTCTATACAATGAAATTAATTATTCGGCAAAATAATTATAATGGAATATGAGATCAAAATACATAATATGTTTTCGTGTTTGATATTCATAAACACATTCAATTAATGTAAATTTTATGTGAAATAAATAATACATTTTGAAATAATCATTGGGTAAAAATGTATTTGATGTACTTTTTATGAAACGGTCTCTAATTTTATCGTAATTTGAAAAATGCAGTATTGTAATTGTTTATGACTGGTTTTGAAAAATATATTATAAAAAGCAAAAATATATACATAATTAAAGCTGATGCATTATTGCAACAATCAAACCAATTAATTTCTGTTTTTTTTTTTTTCGAAATTTAATTACTTCAAACACTTTATTCGTTTTTTATCTGTAATTAAAATTAAGGGGTTTTATGGCTTTTAAATTTTTTCAAAGCATGATATTTTTCAAACGTTGATTAAATGCAGCACTTGAAGATTAACCAATATATACCAAAAAGTCTATCGATAGTTTAGCGTTGTATTCCAATTAATATTTCATGCTTAATCGAATACTTCAATGAATTGATAACTAAATAAATAATCTATATTATAACCTCTTCATACCAAAGTTTAAACATATGTATTTTCTTTAATTTCAGCTATGTATTTATATTAACTAAAGAAAAACTAAGATTGATTGAACAGCAATAAAAAAATAAATATATTTTATTTTTTACACAATTTTATGATACATGGCGACTCAAGTGCATTTTTTTTTTCAATTTTTAAAGATTTATGTATTTATTTATTTATTTTTACATTTCAAAACTTTGAAAACATAAAATAAATATTATTTTTTATTAATAATGGGTTTTTTAATTGGTATATTAATTCACTGTAAAATATTTAAGTTTTCATTTTTGTACATTTCGTACAGTTCTGCTGCAAGCCATTTATATATGATGCATAGCTCGTTAAAAGACCCCTACAAACACATTTCTATTTTGTTTAGTTTCCTATTTATTAAACTCCACTCACATTATTTTCTCATTTTTTTAACATTATTGTTGTATGTGAAAAAAGATTGTAAATATGTGAATCTTATAGGATACATCAGGTTCAAAAAGTTTTAAAAAGATTGCTAATAATGCTGGAAACAACTAAGGGGAAGGAAGACGTTAAGTTGCAGATTAAAAGTAATACTAAACAAGTAAGAAAAATCATGCGTTAAGCATAGATTATGAAGCACTTTCCAACACTTCATGAAATCATTAACAAAACTTCGTTATTTAGGGAAATTAGGGTATAAAGCCAAATATAGCCAAAAATTTATTCCAATACTTTTGAAACACCCTGTTTTTAATCTGTCAATTGATATGCGTACTATATAATGGGAAAATTTAGTTTATCAAGAAAATGCCTTCTTTCAGCAATTTATGCTAGTAGAGGAAACGTACTTGAATATTTTGTTCAGCCTTGTAGTTTACCTTGTACATTTGTTACACATCAATATTAAGCTAAAATTTATTTTAAACTAAAACACTCTTAAAACAACCGAAATCGCGTTTTCCTAAATTATTATTCATAGACGTCCATTTACCCAATTCTTTGCGTGACCCTGTATATCATTTTATCTATATTCTGCAAACATTTCTTAAGAACTTGAATGCAATTCAGCGTGAAAATTCATAACTTTTTAAAGAACCACCTTTAAGTAATTTACGCTCATATTCAGTGACGTTGGCGAACTCTTTTTGGTAGCCTTGTGTATTAACTATAGCATTTATACACACCATATAATGTGCATAAATTTAGTGAAACTTAAAGGCGCATATCATAATTAAAAGGGATTTCATCCATCCATCAGCCATCATTGGATACATATACAGTACTTCGGAAAGAATATACTATTTGAAAACTTTTGTGTGTCCCTGTAAATACTATGTACTTCATATTAGGCAAGGCAGTATCGTATAATTCACATTAAGCCTCGCTGACATACGTCAATTTTATTATACATGAAACAATTTAACATATTTAAAATATGTCACACACAATTCCCCCTTTTACCATTATATAATGCAGCTCTTTTGTATGGCCCTGTAAATGAATAATAGCTGTGTTTCACCTCATATTTTATAGAATGCATATTTTAATGCCCCTCGAAAATGCATATAAAATTTAATATGTTTGACAGGGTATAACATTGTTAAAATTCCTTTGAAACGATTTTTCCCCATAGGCCGTAATGTCAAGAAAAATTTGATTCTCCCTGTAAATAAAATAATAATGACAGAAACTTCATTTTCAATAGAGTTCCTGCTAGGATAAACGTCAATAACGTCCTAAAATTTCATGACAATCCGAGTATATTTACGTGAGCTAGAGCGCGGACAGACTGAATGCATAAGCACTTTCCAACTTTGTCGGAAAGTGCTAATAAAAACCGAATGCATAAGCACTTTTCAAGTTTGTTGGAAAGTGCTAAAAATGCAAAACATTTACTGGAAAGTTAATATCTACTTTAGAGAATCAAGAGCAACAGCACAGACAGCCACGTTATCGGGTTCACGATTGAAATTTCTGAATTAGTTGAAAATCGATTGGAATATTAAACCACAATTAAACTTCCAAGAAATACGTTGATTGAAAACGTATAAAAACTAGATTCTATTCATTGACTCGTAGGTTTGTCATTTTCTTTTACTGACACAAGTTCTCCATGTTTTTATATTTTGGGTGCACAAAAACTATATATGATAAATCTGCGAGTCAGCCGCTATAATCGGGTTTTCAGGTTTTTTTTTTTACAAAAATGTTCATTGGCAGAACCGATTGTGGTTGAAAACGCGTAATTTTTTTTCCAAGCACCTTCGTCGTTCCAAACCCAAGCTCGCACTCTGATTGGTTGTTGCTTTCGGCACTGTTTTCATGTAACTTGGCGATAATAAAACTTGGCGTAGCGATAGATGCTTCCGTCGAGGAGTTTGATTTCCTTCCGAACCGAGTACAAAGTAACTTTTCCCATTTATTAATAAGTAAAGCATTAGCCATTTTATAAAATAACACAAGATAATAATACACAAGAGCACAAAACCACGAGGATAAGAATGAAGGAAAAATAAGAATGAGTAGGTTAGGTTTTAGGTTTACTCGTTCATTTACGAGCGAAGTATTTTTCGCCAAGTATGGTTATCGCCAATTTACGTGAAAACAGTGACGAGAGCAACAACCATATTTTCTTGACATTCATCTCATTATGTAATTAATTAATTGGAAACTATTTTCGTAAATATTATATTTTCATAAAATATCGGAAAAATCATTTTAATAAAAGGATATCCTTGTATATCTGAATATCAGATAGATTTTACAAAGCAAATTAGTTGCAAACATTCAACTCACTTTATTAGAATTTAATTTCGCATCGTAGACAATTAATCCTTGACTCACTAATGCACTTAATTAAATACTAAAGGCTTCCTCAACTCAGCTTGTATTGTGTACAATAAACGTTGTTTCTGGTATTCGAGTTTCGGTTCTATTTTCTAATTGGATCTGAGATGAATAGCGCCAATCCCCCCTTCTAGTACGTCGATTACAAAAATTCCTTTATAAATTCTATACACTGAAATTAATTATTCAGCAAAATAATTGTAATGGAATATGAGATCAAAAGACTTAATTTGCTTTCGTGTTTATATTCATAAACACATCCAGTTAATGTAAACTTTATGTGAAATAAACTATCCAATTTGAAATATTCATTGGATAAAAATGTATTTGATGTACTTTTTATGAAACGCTTTTTAATTGTATTGAAATTTGAAGAATTCTGTATAGTAATTTTGCATGATTGGTTTTTAAGTATATATTATAAAAAACCAAAAATATGTATTTAATCAAAGTTGATGCATTATTGCAAAGATCAAACCAATTAATTTCTGTTTTTCCGAAATTTAATTACTTGAAATATTATACAATTTATTTTTTATGCTGTCATATAGAGGGTACACATTATTTGTCTGTAATCTATAATGAAAAATAAGGGGTTTTACGACTTTTAAAATTATTTCAAAGCATGATATTTCTCAAAAATAGATAAAATGCAGCACTTGAAGATTAACCAATATGCATATAAAAGAGTATAGATAATCCAACGTTGTATTCAAACTAATATTTTATGTGCAAACGAATAATCTAATCAATCGATAAATAAATAAGTAATCTATATTATAACCTCTTCACATTCCAGGGTTTTTTAAATATATATTTTCTTTAATTTCAGCTATGTTTTTAAATTAAGAAACAGATAACTAAACTTGATTAAACAGAAAAAAAAATATATATATATATATATACAGGGTGTTTCGCTATCAGACCGACAAACTCTGAGAGGTGATAATAGACATAGAGACAAACATTATTAAATAGGAAACCATGGGGCGCAAGCGTCTTCTATAGGAGCTAGGGGCCATTAAAGTTTGAGGTCCAAAACTTCAAACGATGATAAAAAACGGAGAAAAGTGTCAATTTGTTTGCAGTTTTCACTAAAATCATTCTTTATATCAAGATTTTTTTTAGAAAAAAAATTAAAGGTTACGTTCAAAAATTGTCGATAGAGGGTGTTTTAGACTTTACAGTAACGAACAACTACTTTTTACCGTTATTTTGTACATGGAGTTCAAGTTATACTAAAGTTTTATCTTTAACTTAAATTTTAAGCCCAAAATCGGAAACATTGGGATCGGATAACTAGTGAAAATTGAACTGTGAACAGAGGGGTGAATTTTAAACGCTCATAAACATTGGACAAACTAATCGATTTTGTTGCGGCTTGCGTGCCAGTCATTCCCTTGGTAATTATTTTATTCAAAATGACGTACAGCTTTGATGTCCTCATTTTTTAATAGAGGGCGCTTCCGACACATCTCCGACATTTCAATGGCTTTACTCCTAGGTGTTTTACTACAAGAACAACATACTTCCAGGATGTGTTAGGGATGCAAAGTCTACTCGGAATCACATAGGAATATAACTTTGGAAATGCATTTTTTGGGAGTTACGGTTAAAAGAAACAGACAAAAAAAGTAACAGAAACAGCAGAGAAAGAGCAACCCATTAATGTAAAAGAAAACAGTAAATTTAAAGGTTTTACTAGAAAAGGTATTCAAAATTACGACCAGAAATACTCCGGCAAGTTTGATGGTGACGGTAGATGGCACTAAACGGCGCGTGAACAGTGATCATTTTGAAGGTATCATTCGCGAACCGGTCCCAAAGGTAGCAGAAGGAAGTATTTGAATGACGAACAGCACGATGGGACTCATCGGCATTTTACCAATGATGTTTTCTGACACTTCAAAGTAACATACGGATGGCCGTGGATAGCTCGTGGGGGCCTAGTTCATTGGACTGCCAGATCGCCAGACCGATCATGTATGGAATTCTTCTGCTGGGGTGAAGTAAAAGGTTGGGTGTATGAGACTTCCGTACCATCAGTTGAAGACCTCGCAGCTGATATTTCTGTAGCTGCCAGAAAGCTTTCTGAGATGCCAGGAATCTTTCAAAATGTGAGGAATTCCATGCGACGCCGCTATCAAGCATGCCGGACTACTTCTGGTCGTAATTTCGAACACCTTTTCTAGTAAAACATTTAAATAAACTGTTTTCTTTCACATTAACGTGTTGCTCTTTCTCTGCTGTTTCTGTTGCTTTTTCCTCTGCTTCCTTTAACCGTAACTCCAAAAAAATGCATTTCCAAAGTTGCATTCATATGTGATTCCAAGTAGTCTTTGCATCCCTTACACATCCTGGAAGTATGGGTTTCTGGTAGTGAAACACCTAGGATTAATGCCATTGAATTGCCGAAGATGTGTCGGGAGCGCCCTCTATCAAAAATGAGGATACCAAAGCTGTACGTCATTTTTAATAAAATAATTACTAAGGAAATGAGTTACACGCAAACCGCAACAAAATCGATTAGTTTGTCCAATGTTTATGAGCGTTTAAAATTCTCCCCTCTGTTCACAGTTCAATTTTCACTAGTTACCCGATCCCAGTGTTTCCGATTTTGGGCTTAAAATTTAAGTTAAAGATTGAACTTTAGTATAACTTGAACTACATGCACAAAATAACGGTAAAAAGTAGTTGTTCGTTACTCTAAAGTCTAAAGCGCCCTCTATCGACAATTTTTGAACGTGACCTTAAATTTTTTTTTTTTTTAAATTGTTTTATAAAGAATGATTTTAGTGAAAACTGCAAACAAATCGACCCTTTTCTCCATTTTTTATCATCGTTTGAAGTTTTGGACCCCAAACTTTAATGGCCCCTAGCTCCTATAGAAGACGTTTGCGCCACATGGTTTCCTATTTAATAATGTTTGTCTCTATGTCTACTATCACCCCTCAGAGTTTGTCGGTCTGGTAGCGAAACACCCTGTATATACAGGGTGTCCGAAAAGTCTGGAAACGGTCGAATAACTCCAAAAATACATATGAGATTGAAAAACGTAAATATACGTGTTAACTATTTTTAAATAAGCTACGCAGTGATACCAAATTTGACTTTCGTAACCGACCCCCTGGGGGTCAGAGGTGGTCCAACTTTGAAATCTTAAATTATAACCCCCATTTTTTATTGCAGATTCGGATTTTACGGACGAATATACGTAACTTTTGTATTTGATGCTTATTTCGAATCCTCGTTTATCACGGTGTAATTGAGCATATTAAATCGATACATATTTCGGCTTTTCCAACGGCATTTTCCCTAATCGAAACTAATTGGGGAGAATTTATGACATCAAATTCCTCGTCTTTTGCAATAATAGCGTTTCCTGAAAATCACCCGTGCCGATTATTTCGGTAGTGCTACATAGTTAAAAATTTGATCCATTTGCTGTAGCGTTACTCCACATCTTTTATAGAATATCTCTTTCATGACCAATGAGAATGTTCCATAACACAGTAAAGTACACTGTAAAAAATTGACCCTTTTGCTGCATCGTCACTCCACCGCTTTTATAGAAAACGATTACTTTACTGTGTTATGGAGCATTCTCATTGGTCACAAAAGAGATATTCTATAATAGCTGTGGAGTTACGCTGCAGCAAATGGGTCAATTTTTTAACAGTGTAGCACTATTGAAATAATCGTCACGGGTGATTTTCAGGAAACGCTATTCCTACAAAAGACGAGGAATTGGACGTCAAAAATTCTGCCCAATCAATTTCGATTAGGGAAAATCCCGTTGGAAAAGCGGGAATATGTACCGATTTAATATGCTCGATTACACCGTGATAAACGAAGATTTGAAATAAACATCAAATACAAAATTTACGTATTTTTGTCCGTAGAATCCGAATCTGCAATAAAAAATGGGAGTTATAGTTTAAAATTTCAAATTTGGACCCCATCTGACCCCAGGGGGTCGGTTTCGAAAGTCAAATTTGGTATCACAGAGCAGCTTATTTAAAAATATTTAACACGTATATTTACATTTTTCAATCTCATATGTATTTCTCGAGTTATTCGGCCGTTTCCAGACTTTTCGGACAACCTGTATATATATATGTATATTTTATTTTTTGTACATAAAATTTTATGATACATGGCAACTCAAATGCATTTTTTTTTTAATTTTTAAATTTTTATTTATTTATTTCTCTATTTTTACATTGCAAAAAAAAAAAATAAAAATAAAAATAAAAATAAAAATAAAAAATAAATAAAAATAAAAAATAAATAAAAACATAAAATAAATATAAATTTAATAATTTTTTATTAATAATATGCCTTTTAAATGGTATCTTGTCTCACTGTAAAAATATTTAATTTTTCATTTTTGTACATTTGGTACATTTCTGCTGCAAGCCATTTATTTATAACGCATAACTCGTTAAAAAAACCGTTATAAACAAATTTCTTTTTTGTTTAGTTTGCTATCTGTTAGACTCCATTCACATCAATTTCTTTTTTTTTTTTTTTTTTTTTTTTTTTTTTTTTTTTTTCATTTTTGTTGTATGTAAAAAAGAAAAAAAATAGATGTGAATCTTATAGGATACATCAGGTTCGAAAAAATTAAAAAAGATCGCTAATAACGCTGGAAGCAATGCAGAGGATTGAAGACGGGTAGTTGGCAGAATAAAAGTAGTAGTCAAAAAATGCAAAACATTAATAGAAAATTAATATTTACTTTAGAGAATCAAGACTGCTCTTCCGAAATCGATGATCTTCCCTTCTGTAAAATTCAAGAAAATCATGTTAACCTCCTGACTGACGCGAACTCATATATCCGTTCACTGAGCAGAAAGTTTCACTGCAACATGCATTGTTAAAAAGAAAAAAAAAATCTGAAATTCACTGATATATTTTTTCCTGAATACCACAGAAAATGCCCCTTTTTACAATACAACTTTATTTTCCGTTAAAAATCTGAAAATTCCCCGATATTTCCTGAAAATAACGAAACGAATGGAAATAGAAAGAAAAAATAGAAACACACCGATTTCCCTGGGTGTACGTGACCGAGTGGTAAAAGCACCATACCACTAAACTCCTGAGAGTTTAGATTGTGGTTTCGAATCCCACTAGACCACAATGAAGTAATGAAAACATAATTGTCCCTTTTAAAAACATTTTTTCTGTTTAATTTCCTCTTATTTCTTATTAAAAAGATCTTTTAACTAATTAACCCCCCAAAACCCCCTTTCCAAAAAAAAAAAAAAAAGTAAATAAATAAATAAATAAATTGTGTGCGGCTATTTTAAAAAATTGTCTATAACTATTTTTGAAAAAAAAATGAATAATTTTTTTTATAAATTTTTCAAAATAACAATAATAATAATAATTATAACAATGATTTTAAACAGGGATTTTTTTTAATTTAAATTAAAAAAACTAAAATTGATTTAAAAAAAATAATAAGTACTATGTGTCGGTCTAAAATAAAATAAAATAAAGCGCTTGCGAATATTCGAACGAATATATTTGAAAGGAAATCTTTGAAAAGCACAACAGATTTTCCCACTAACTCATAAAAAGCATACTTCGGATAGATTAGCATCAGCCGCTTTGGCTGACTTATTCCGCTATGAAAAGGACTCGAGTTTGATTCTCAGGACAGCTTGAAGTAAATTATACAAAATAAATAAACAAAAATTAATTTAAATTAAACAATATAGCACCTCAAAATCACTTGGAAATTCTTTGACGATTGCTCGATTTATTAATTTAAATTAAATGATTATCATTAAAAATCAAACCTTGTAATGGAAAGACGGAAAATCTACTAACGGGACGGCAATTTTTCTGCCAATAATTTTTCCATGAATTCACATATATATATATATATATATATATATATATATATATTTTTTTTTTTTTTTTTTTTTTTTTTTTTTTTTAACAGTGTAGGTAATATTTAATTTTATATAATTCTACAAATAAAAGCCAGTTGTGAAAAATTTTGTTATGATTAATATTCTCAAAGCTTATACAACTATTTGTAGTAGGATATTTTGTTGGAATAAACATCTTTTTTAAATATTCTTAAAAAATTACAGAGAAAATAACATTATAATTTTCGTTTTCTTCGGCAGTGAGACGAAAGTAGATGAAAATTATTGAAGCAAGCAAAATTTAAATCGATATTTTTCGAGGATTACACGAGAAATATAACACCATTAATGAGATTCTTTTATTTATTTATCTATTTTGTAACACAGAAAATATCAATTCAAAAAACTATTTTTTCGTGTTTAATTTGTTTTCTCTCACATAAAATAATAACTTCGCAATGAATTAAATTATGAACAAAACTGCAATTAGTAATATCAGAAGTAATTTTGATATTCTTTTAAAAATCAAATTCCGGATTTTTTAAAAAGCCGTCTTAGTCTTGGTCTCGATGTCCCACCAGTCGCTGAGAGATTCTGCTCTCAAAGCTGGGGAGACGAGAATTGCTGTATACGAACCCAATCGCGCCCATCGGCCTAAACATTCGGAGCTTTACTTTGATTCTCTTTCAACTATGGGTAGTTTTTCGGGTAAATATGGGATAAACACGAATTAGATTCTCTTAGAAAGAGTCCCACTGAGGTCTTTCTCTCTAGGGCCTATATTCTTCCTGCAGATAATTTTTTTTTTTTTTTTTTTTTTTTTTATATAAATAACAACCAATAGCAAATTTGGTCCCGACATTTAGACATTTTCGAGATTTTACTGTATATTTATGATTGATAAAAATAACAAAAATTATAATATATAAAAAAAGTATTTTTTTATACAAAAAGAAATAATTTGATTAAAGTTTTAATCTTATTTGTAAAAATAAATTAATTTAATAATAATCTATAACTGTTAAATAAATAGTGGAAATACATAACAAATTTCAAAACCAATTTTCAGCTGTTCCCATCTACAATTGGAAAATTATCCGAAGCTTTTTTTAGCAGCCCTATATATGATATTGAGATTTGTATGTATTAACAACATGCATTCCAATATATAATTCATTTAAAAGATACATATATTAAAAAAAATTCCCCTTCAGATATTTCCTGTACCAGGCAGATGTTATGCAAATATTCAGCACAGCCCTGTATATGAGATATAGAATTTAATATATAAAAAGTAATATTCAAAAAACTAATTAAATTTAAAAGTACATACCGAATTTTAAAAAATATTCTCCAGCAATTTTTACTTATAGGCAGTACTGTAATTGTTTATCCCTGTAAATTAATAAAAAATAATATGAATGATCTGTTTCAACGTGATCGCAATGAAATTCTGTAACTTATATCAATTTCAATAAATTTGTAATAGCGAGATTGCATTAAAATATATTCTAAACGATTTTTCTCCATATACATAATGTAATCGAATTCTTTTAAGTATTTCTGTAAATGAATAATTAATTGTATATATTTCATATGCAATACCAAACATGCTTTAGTGATTCTAAATAAGTTTTTTGAGTTGCATGGAAATCTCAGAATATTTATGGAAATTAAAGCATGGACAGACGTACAGTCAATGCATAAGCAATTTTAAATGCTAAAAAAAACTTTATTTTGCTCCCTTTAAAAGGAAGCAGTTGTTTGTATGTATCAGTGATTATTGCATAGTCATAATGAACTCCGCTAGCGAGCATTGCGATACTTTACTTTCGATCAATGTTATGAAATGTGTTTCACATTCCTAACGAATTTGTAACGTCATTCCTTTTTTATTTATTTTATTTATTTATTTATTTATTTATTTATTTATTTATCGCATTTTTAACGAAAATTTTATCATGCGTCATGGATGCATGACTCATTGTAAAAGTTTTGTTTATTTCAATCGTTTCGTTAACGAATAAATTGGAATAACTTTTTCCGCACAGTTTTTGCTTTGGTATCCGAACATTTTGTTTATTTAAACTCCTTGGTGTATTGTATAGTATGCAATTCTCTACCTATAAACAACAAACATTACTAAAATACGAAGCATTTAAAAATTTTTCACTAGTTTTTGTTTTCACCAGATTGCAACTAAAATTTAAACATCCATCCAATCAATAATGAATTCAGAAAATGGCTCAGGAAAGATTTGATGAAACATTCGATATTCATTAATATCTGAAAGCAATGCTCCAAATGTTGTACATTACTGACAAAACTACCAGAAATGTTTAGAGCGGAAATTGGAAATAATTCATATTAGAACTAAATTGAATTAAAGATTTTTTTTTTTTTTACCCATGTATAATGATTAAAAAAAGTTAATGCGGTTGCTAGCCCTACAATGCCAATGCATAGGTATACCATTTAGCAAAATACTTTACATTTCACTTTACACATTATTCCGATTACAATGCAGCTTTTGAGACGCATTATTTTACTCTAAAATTTTGATGGAAAGTTAACATGTGAGGCTTTTATTATTTTTTTTCTTCAATATAACAGTTCAGTAATTACATTAGAATTTTAGGGGGAAAGGATCGGTGAGAAAAAAAAATCATGCGCTAAAAAATTAAGTAGTTATACGTATCTTAAGTAGCGTATTTTTATACATAATACTAATAAATAAATTCCTGTCATTAAGAAATAAAATGCAATGTACGTAATTTTAAGCAAGATAATGCTCCTTCTATTATCCTGAAGTAGACAAAATTTAAATTAAATTAAATTATTTTACCAAAAACATTAAACAGTAACCTATTGATTATTCCTTCCTTTTCAAATTACGATTTCAAAATCATTTTAAACAATTCCCATTTCTTTTATAATATCTAAAAATAAGATCGCACGAACAATCGATAATTCATTCACGTCTTCAAAGCAGTGAGTCAGATGTCGTTAATAAAAACACATAATATTTAAAGGAGCATTTAAAATATCAGATGGGACGAAGGGAAAAAAATGAAATAACTCCAAAAAGCTTTCGAATTTCCGCAAGAAGTTTATTTTTCTTGACAGATTCTCCTGATCCTCTCGCAGAATATCTCTATTTTGTTTCACATTTTGAAAGGTAACTGTTTCATTTTTCTAGACAAACTATTGTTGTTCACAGAGAGAAAAAGAAAGGGGGGGGGAAGGAATAGATTTCAAAGTAAAAATGGAAAAGTCATTAAATACAATGACGTGACAAATTTTTTTGTCCAAGTGCATTAACTGACACTGATGACATACCAAAAGTAATGAGAATGGGGAATCCGGATGTTTAACATTTACAGATACTTTACATTTAAAGAATTTCAAAAATGAAATAAAAAATAATTTGATATACCAGATGCATCTTCAAAATCTATTTAATATAATTATTTGATACCAGTATGTCATTTTAAAAAATTAGACTTCAAGCTAATTTTTTTTTTCATTTGACATAATTAAATATACGTTAAACCTAAGTTATCAGTATTTAAGATTCTTAAAGACATCATGCCATTTTTGGAGAAGTTAATCGTTTGTCAATACACATTAATTGACATTAACGAAAACTGTACGATAATAAGAATAAGAAGCGAATACAGTTGTTTTTGGAAAGATCATGGTTCCTGAATCATCATAAAGTAGACAACATTTAAATTAAAATAAATTATTTTAACAGAAATAATCGTAAAAAAGGCCTTCCGTCAGTGCCGGGAGGAAGGTGTAACTTTCATATAGGGGAAGATGGGGATACTTGAGCCATTTTTTGAATTTTAATTTTTTTTTAATTTTTTATATTTTTTTAGAATAAAATAAAATATTGAAAATGAAAATTTGATATTTTTTCTTCAACTAAAAACCACTTTCAATAAATTTTGAACTATTTTTCTATGTATAATAAATGTTTATTTTTTGTTTTACATCATGGCTCAAGTATCCCCACGGCGGGGATAGTTGAGCCATAGTGAAGGGATACTTGAGCCACTACGGAAAAATACCTACAAAAGTAATTTTTTTCGCTTTATTTTTGCACAAACATTTTACTGAATGATAAATTATGAAACGTAAAGTCTTTCAAAACCAATTGAGAAAACAAAGCTAGTAATACGATCATTTTTGTCGTTAAAACTGGTTGTCGAAGGATAATTTGAACTTGAGTTATAACGACGGTAGAAACATCTCAGTTCAGAGCCATTTAAATTTGGAATCTGCAATTCTTCGGGCAAATTCCATTTTCAAAATATTAAGCACTTATCCAACAAATATTTTTACAGTTTTCTTTCTGACATATTTTATTAGTAACCAACCATCAATAGAAGGTTTTCTTTCACATCATCACCATCATTGACAGCATTTTCCTCTAATGATATTGTCGAACTCATGCTTTTAGTTTAGTAGCTGTCGGAATTTAAGCCAGATGTATCATTCTAATATTTCAAACACTTTTGTGATTTCACAGGAAAAGATTTTGTCTTCCTCTTTGGCTCCATGTAGGTAAGTTTGAACTGGGATGTTTGTTGCTTTTCTTGTTTTTGTGCGCTCTTTTTACCAATTTTTCTTCAATTTTCTTAATTAAAAAAAAGTTACAGCAACAGAGGTTACGATTTCAATATAAAATACTAATCTTAATATGTTATATTAAAAAATAAATATTTTAATATGTTGGACCTAACTAATTAAAGTATTAGAGATTATAGCCTGTAAAACCGTTTTAAAAAGTTATTTTCATTTAATGAAAGTTAAATTGAAAACTATGTTTACATTTATCTAGACAGGCTATTTTGTTAGTCAAATCAAAAAATAAAATAGACATTTTCATTTAAAAAATATACATTTTTAGGTCTTTATTTTTTTAAGAAAAAGAAATAAAATGAAAAATTATTCTCCCTTTTCTCCAGAAAAATATCTATTAGTGAATATAAGGATGGAATTTTATTTTTTGTTTTTTTCACCCATGTTTAATTTCTAGTGAGGATGGTTGAGACATGGATCAAGTATCCCCACTCTCATTGGCTCAAGTATCCCCACTATCACTATTTTTGTTTCTCAGAGTTTTACTAAATAAAGCATGCAGCAATTAGAACTATTTTAGACTCAAAATACAATAGAAATTATGCTTATTGAATGTATGTATATAGTTGCAACTTTAAACAAAACTTTTATTACAAAAAAACAAAAAAACCATGCACCCAAATATTTACTTCAGATAGGGAAAAGACAACTATTAATCACTATACTTTCAAAATGGTACCAAGATGTGTGATTTCTTTTTTACATGTTCAGAACTATAAATATGTTATCATATTGGCAGTTTTAGAAAGAAAAATTAACCAACTGTAGAGATAATAGGGGTGGCTCAAGTATCCCCTATGCTCAAGTATCCCCACTCTCCCCTACTTATTTATTTATTTTAAATTAAGTTCTATTATTCAAATATACGAAGGTCAAACTAGTGGAACACGATTATATAAGATTGAATACTAGTTTTTGTCAATACTAAATATCAATAGGAATTTTTAGAAATTAGTCATATTTTATCCAACCTGGTTTTATTTTAAGCGATTTATAGGATCACTAAATTCCACGATATCCATTTTAAAGTAGCATGATGGATAAAACAAACCAATGAGCTTGGCCGAAATCTTAATTCTGTGAACATGCACACTCACATCTAAATCGATTAATATATACGAGTGCTGTCGCGGACAAATTGATTAAAAAAAAAAAAAAAAAAAAAAAAAAAAAAAAAAAAAAAAGTCATTCACCTTGGAAATTCAAACTGCTATATCCCAGGTGTTTTTCAAGGTAAAGACAAAACAAAAAATACTCCGAATTTCATTATTAAGATAAATAGTTTAGAAAGGACCTTTTTTCAATTTATAATCTTTTGTTTGTACGTCATTATACACTTAAAAGATTTTAGACAAACTTAAATGGCCACCATTTTGAAACAAGATGGCGGATAAAGTTGGCCCGTGAACTCGATCGTCAAGACATTGGTATGTAATATCTACGCACGTAGTTATATCGAAATCAGTTTATAAGTATGCGTATTATCGCGTGACAAATTTCAGACCGTTTCAAAATATCAATCACACTGGAAATTGAAAGTGCTAAAACTCTACCATTTTTCAAGATATTGATGAAACAAAAAAAACTCTGGAATCTTTGTATCAAGGTCAAAATACAAAAGAAAAATCTTTTTCAATTTCTTACTTTTTGCACCTAATTTTAAAATTTAAATTTAAAAAAATTAATATTCCGCCATTTTGAAACAAGACGGCGGTTGGAACTATCCAACGTACTCGGTCCAGGCATCGGTATGTACAACCTATGCCCATGTTTAATCGAAATCGGTATATAAATACGCATGTTATCACGTGACGAAAACCAGATCATTTCAAAATGTGGGCAGCACTAGAAATTAAAAGTGCTATAACTCAATCATTTTTTAAAAGATAGACAAAATAAAAAGTGTTTTGGAATCGGTGTTTAAAGATGTAACACATAAAATAAAAATATTTTTCAACTTTTAATATTTTCGCATTTAATTTTAAATTTTAAATTTTTTTTTAAATTTTTAAATGGCCGCCATTATTAAACAAGATTGCGGATGGAGCTGGCTAATGAACTCGGTCCAGGTTTCATTGTGCACTATGTACACACTAAGTTACATCCAAATCGATTTATAAATATGCGTGTTATCACGCGACAAAAATCAGATCGTTTCAAAATGTCAGCCATAAGAAAAATTCTAAGTGGTATTACTCAATCATTTTTTAAGATATAGACAAAAAAAATTGTTCTGGAATCGGTGTTTTAAAATCTAACTCATAAAAAAAAATATTTTCCAACTTTTAATTTCTTCGCATTTAATTTTTAATTTTAAATTTAAAAAGAAATTAAAAGGCCGCCATTTTGAAACAAGATGGCGGATGGAACTGGCTAACGAACTCGGTCCAGGTTTCATTAAGTACTATGTACAAACTAAGTTACATCCAAATCGATTTATAAATACGCGTGTTACCAAGTGACAAAAATCAGATCGTTTCAAAATGTCAGCCATAAGAAAAATTCAAAGTGACTCAAAAACTCAATAATTTTTAAGATATAGACAAAATAAAAAGTGTTCTCGAATCGCTGTTTTAAGATCTAACAAATAAAATAAAAATATTTTTCAACTTTTAATTTTTTTTGCATTTAATATTAAATATTAATTTTTTTAATTTTTTTAAAAGGCCGCCATTTTGAAACAAGATGGCGGAAGATGCTGGCCAACGAACTCGGTCGAGATATTTGCATGTACTATATGCATATCAAGTTTCATTCAAATCGGGTCAAAATTAAGTTAGTTAGAGCATGACAAAATCATATATATATATATATATATTATATATATATATATATATATGGTTATATATATATATGTCAACATTTGAACGGAGGGTGGTTTTGGGGTCTGGGGCTCATGATCGGGGAAAATGTGCCAAAATGTTCCGAAAATACTTTCCTCCGGACGGCTGCAATACGTAGCTTTTTACTTTTTGTAATGAAAGCTACCTAAAAATTATATATTGATTATTCTTTATTTTCAAATTACTTATTTTTAAATCACTTAAAAAATTAAATTTCTTTTAAAATACCTTATTTTCGGGTGTATAGTCCGCGGCTTATACAAAAAAAAAAAAATAAAAAAAAACTTCCAAAAAGCCGCTGCGGCTTATACAAGGTGTGGGTCATACAAAGATTTTTTTTTTTTTAATTGCAAATCGTGATATTTTTTCTACAACTTTTAAATCTGGAAAAATTTCAAAAAAACATCAAAATTTGTAAATTTTTTTCGGTATGTCGCGAAATTTAGAGAGTTCTCCCATGTTTGTAAAGGCTTTTTTTTTTTTTACTGCTTAAATTAGAGATGAGTTCGGGCTCGTTTTTCGGGGCCCGGGCCCGCCCGAGCCCGACGATTTTAAATCCGAGCCCGCCCGAGGCCGAAAGATTTTTTGTCACCAGAGCCCGAGCCCGATACCAAAAATGTGCAAAATAAAATTGTATTGTATTTAAAAATTGTTTCAAAAGTAATATCTCTTTTTTAAAAACTTCTTACATAGATATGATTTTTAAATGAAAATTTAAATTCATTCTTATCAAAATTCGTATAAAATAAAAATATACTTCATATGTAAAAGTATTCTCATATTCTTTCCTCCTTTAAGAAGCAAATTTGATGGAAACGTTTTTGTTTAATGAATAAATGCGTGAAATTTGCAGAAATTACTATTTGTAAGCTAGCGAATCGAACAACGTTTTTCAATTTTCTGTAAAAAGTGTACATATTTCATTATAATGGATTCTTTTCTCATAACAATCTTCCGTGATTTACAGATACCTGAAAATCAACGTAAATTAAAAAAAGTGACATTGTTTTTTAAAGGCCCTATGTTTTTATAAAAAAAGAGGAAACACTGATCAATTGCTTTATGTTGGAATAACATGGTAATAAAATTTACTTACGAAGAAAAGTGATTGCGAGAAGGAACAGCGTCCTCAGCATTAGCAGAATTCATATTCATAATAACAAATGCATATAATAATAATCACTAAAGTTATTTTCATAAGAAAAACGACTATGTTTCATGCACAATCGAATATTAAATAAATTTGAAAACCTCCAGCTAATGAGCTAATTCTCGTCTACAAAAAACACAAGAAAATATTATCTTCGTGTTATGTAACTAAATAATAAACAAATAAACGATCCCATTAAAAATTATGTTCTGCAAACGAAAAGCCAACAAAGATTAAATTTATTGTTGTGTTTGTTATGATTGGTGCCATATAAATAGATCATGGGAGGAAGTTCCGCAGACATAAATCTGTAATTATCACAAATTTTCATTTGAAACAGCAATGAAATACTAAAATAAATAAACAAGCATTCAGTTCTCCCGTCATTTTGATAAAAAATAATTAAAATGAGTTGAAAAGGAATAAGTAAAGAATTTTAAGTGGAAAAAGTTATTTCAATCTTTTCTACACATGAGTAAATAAAAAATGTGCCCGGGCCCGCCCGAGCCCGAAGTCTAAAATAAAAATAGAGCCCGAGCCCGTGTCGGGCCCGGGCTCGGGCTCGGGCTGAGCCTGTCTCATCTCTAGCTAAAATACTGTTATTTCTGGGTTTGGAAGAACTGTTGTAACTATCGCCAAGTATTGCACCGTTAGATCTATAATAGCTACCGTATATACTCTCGTATAAGTCGTGAAATTTTAAGGCAAAAAAAAAAAAAAAAAAAAAAAAAAAAAGAACTTCAAAGTGGGGTTCGACTTATACGCGAGACTTAAAAAAAAATCTATAAATCAAATATCAGAAAATAATTTGCTAGTGAATTGGTGCTGCAGCACCCCATTGTGTTTGTAGAATACAAAATCCAAAATCCGGAATCCTTCCAACCTCGACGATTCTGAATTTAAGATCATTTAAGATTTAGTTTATTTTTCAAAAAAATTAATCTACCCTACCCAGTTGCAAAGAATAAAAAAAAGTGCGTGATTTATGTCATTTCTAAACGATTCAGAGCAGTCGTTCTTTCCGAAACGATTCCAAGGAATTGTTCCTTTACAGAGTCGTTTCATTTCAGAATGAGTTCAAGGAATCGAACTTTTCCGGATTCGTTTCATTTCAGATAGAGTCCGAGGAATCCTTTCTTTTCGGAGTTGGTACCCTACCCTGTTTCAAAGAAAAAAAAAAAGTGCGTGATTTATGTCATTTCGGAACGATTAAGAGCACTCGGTCTTTTTCGAAACGATTCCGAGGAATCGTTCCTTTACCGAGTATTTTAGATTTAGTATAGTTAGTATTTTAGATTAAAAAAAAAAGCGCGTAAACGCCGCATCGCTTAAAATTTTACCTTAAAACACGTAAACGTCGTGGCGTTTTTTCCGAAAATTACGGTACTGATAATCTTAATTTTTTAGCCGAATTACTGTAGGTATTATGCATCACGAACAAATTTGGTAAATTTGTGTTAAAAATTATGACTAATGGCTTCTAATTTCGAACCCTGATCGAAATATACGTTCTTAAATGGTGTATAGCCCGCGGACTATACACCGATGCATCTCCGCGGGTTATACACGAACTTTTTTACTGCACTGCTCAATTTAGGGGTGCGGGCTATACACACGAAAATACGATATCTAAAAATATAAGCGCAAGAACAATCGATATTCATCCACGTCTTCAAAGCAGTGCGCCAGATGTTGTTGATAAAAATACAAAATATTTGAAGGAGCATTAAAATAACTAAGCATTACTTATTAATATTATTAAAAGGAGCATTAGAATAAAATGTACTTACAATTGATGTAATTTTTAACATTTAAGATAATTAAATATAACTTAGTGCTAAATTATTAAAATTTAAGATTCATAACATCAGCATGTCATTTATTTATGATATTTTTCAGATTTCTTTTTAAAATTATGTCGTACGAACAATCAATGTATACCATTCACGTCTTCAATGCAAAACATCAGATTTAATTGAAAAAAAAAGTGATGTACTCATGCTGTAGTGTAATACATGTAATCATGCTGCAGTATTATGCCCTTATCAATAGATAACGTTTTCATTAAATTAAATTATCTTGCTTGAAATAAACGTAAAACAAACCTCCATTGATTATTATTTTCTTTTCAAATTACGTTTTCAAAATCATTTTAAACAATTCCATTTCTTTTAAAATATCTAAAAATAAGATCGCATGAATAATCGATATTCATTCACGTCTTCAAAGCAGCGCGTCAGATGTCGTTGATAAAAAGACATAATGTATAAAGGAGCATTAAAATTGCAGATGTGACAAAGGAAAAAATGAAATAAAGCCAAAAAGCTTTCAAATTTCCGCAAGTTCATTTTTCTTGACAGATTCTCCTGATCCTCTCCCGGAATATCTCTATTTTGTTTCACATTTTGAAAGGTAATTGTTTCATTTTTCTAGACAAACTTTTGTTTTTCAGAGGGAGAAATAAGAATGTGGGGATAGGAAGAGATTTCAAAATAAAATTGGAAAAGTCATAAAATACAATGATGCGACAAATTTTTGGAGAAATGAATTTTTAAACAAAGTGCATTAATTGTCACTGATGAGATATGAAAAGCAATGAGAATGGGGAACCTGTATGTTTAGCATTAGCAGAAATTTTACAATTAAAAAAATTATAAAAATGGAATAAAAAAGAGATTGATATACCAGATGCATCTTCAAAATTTGTTTAATACAACTATTTGATACCATAATTTGATTTTTCTTGACAGATTCTCCCGATCCTCTTGTTGCATATCTCTATTTTGTGTCACATTTTAAAAGGTTACTGTTTCATTTTTCTGGACAAATTATTGTTGCTCAGAGAGAAAAAAGGAAGGTGAAGGGTGAAAGAGATTTCAAAGTAAAAATGGAAAAGTCATAAAATACAATGACGTGACAAATGTTTGGAGAAGTATATTTTTAGTCAAAATGCATTAACTGTCTGTCACTGATGAGATATGAAAAGTAATGAGAATGGGAAATTTGGACGTTTAACATTCACAGAAAATTTATACTTTAAAAAATATAACAAAAGGTGAGATAAAAAATGTCAAAAACGTCTTCAAAATTTATTCAATATAACTATTTAAAACAGTATGTAATTTTATTACTTATTCAAGTAATTTTTTTTTACATTTAACGTAATTAAATATAGCTTAATGCTAAATTATTTAAATGTAAGATTAATAATAATAACATGTTGTTTTTGTGAAATTTTTTATATTTCTTTTAAAAATAAGTTCGTACGAACAATTAATGTATATTCATTCATGTCTTCAATGCAAAATATCAGATTTCGTTGAAAAAAATCTAGTGTATTCATGCTGCAGTGTAGTACATGTAATCATGCAGCAATATCGTGCTCTTAACATTAGATAATATTTTAATAAAATTAAATATTTTACTTGAAGCAAGCGTTAAACAATCGTCTATTGATTATTCATTTCTTTTAAATTACGTTTTCAAAATCATTTTAAACAATTCCCATTTCTTTTAAAATATCTAAAAATAAGATCGCACGAACAATCGATATTCATTCACATCTTCAAAGCAGTGCGTCAGATGTCGTTGATAAAAAGACATAATATTTGAAGGAGCATTAAAATATCAAATGGGACGAAGGAAAAAAAAAAAAAAAAAAAAACGAAGTAACTCCAAAAAGCTTTCGAATTTCCACAAGAAGTTTATTTTTCTTGACAGATTCTGCTGTTACTCTTGCAGAATATCTGTATTCTATTTCACATTTTGAAAAGTAATTGTTTCATTTTTCTAGACAAAATATTGTTGTTCAGAGAGACAGAAAAAGTGGAGGGGTGGTGTTGGAAGATATTTTGAAGTAAAAATGAAAAAGTCATAAAATACAATGACGTGACAAATCTTTGGAGAAGTGAATTTTTAGTACAAGTGCAATTACTGTCAATGATAAAATAGGAAAAGTAATGAGAATGGGGAACCTGGACGTTTAACATATACAAAAAGTTTACGTTAAAAAAATATTTTAAAAAACTGTCAAAAGCATCTTTAGAATTTATTTAATATAAATAATTACACCAGTATGTCATTTTTTTACCTACAATTCAAGTATTTTTTTTAAAGATTATTAAATATAACTTATTGCTAAATTATTTAAATGTAAGATTTATAACAACAAGATGTCATTTTTTTGTGATATTTTTCATATTTCTTTTAAAAATAAGATCGTGCGAACAATCAATGTATATTTATTCACGTCTTCAATGCAAAGCATCAGATTTCGTGAAAAAAATGTAATGTACTCATGCAGCAGTGTAGCACATATAATTATGTAGCAGTATCATGCTCTTAACAATAAATAACATTTTAATTAAGTTAAACTATTTTACTTGGCATAAACGTGAAACAATCGTCTATCGATTATTCATTTTTTTTAAAAACACTTAGAAAAAATCAGATTTCGTTTAGAATATCTAAAAATAAATCGCACGAACAATCGATATTTATTCACGTCTTCAAAGCACTGCGTCAGTTGTTGTTGATAAAAAGACATAATGTTTGAAGGCGTATTAAAATGTCACATATGACGAAGGAAACAAAAAATGAAGTAAATCCAAAAAAGCTTTTGAATTTCTGCAAGAAGTTTTTTTTTTTTTTTCATGAGATATTCTCTTAATCCACTCGCGGAATATCGATATTTTTTTTTTCCCATTTTGAAAAGTAACTGTTTCATTTTTGTCGACAAACTATTGTTGTTCAGTGAAAACAAAGGGGGGGGGGGAGGGTAGGCAGAGATTTAAAAGTAAAAATGATAAAGTCATAAACATGGTGTTTCGATGGATAAAATAGATTCTAAAAGCATCATTTACAACAAATATATTTCTTTTTCAAATAATATAAATTATGACCTAAAGTAGTTATATTGATTAATAAGTCGTGTATTTTTGTGCAGTAAATCGATAAATAATTTTCTGTCTATCAAGAAATAAAAAGCAATATACGAATTTTTTAGAAAGATCATGTTCCCTGTAAAATCATAAAGTAGACAACATTTAAATTAAATTAAATTATTTTACCAGAAATAAACGTAAAACAATCGTCGAATGATTATTCATTTCTTTTCAAATTCCTGTTTCAAAATCATTTTAAACAATTCCCATTTCTTTTAAAATATCTAAAAATAAGACCGCACGAACAATCAATATTCATTCACGTCTGCAAAGCTGTCTGTCAGATTTCGTTGATAAAAAGACATAATGTTTGAAGAAGCATTATGATATCAGATAGGACGAAAGAAAAAAAATGTAACTCCAAAAAGCTTTCGAATTTCCGCAAGATTTTTTTTTCTTGACAGATTCTCCTGATCCTCTCGCAGAATATCTCTATTTTGTTTCACATTTTAAGAGGTAACTGTTTAATTTTTTGTAGACAAAATATTGTATTTTAGAGAGAGAAAAAAAAGGAGGGGGGATAGGAAGAGATTTCAAAATAAAAATGGAAAAGTCATAAAATACAATCACGTGACAATTTTTTTAGTCCAAGTGCATTAATTGTCACTGATGACAGACGAAAAGAAATGAGAATGGGGAACCTAAACGTTTAACATTTCCATATTTTACATTTAAAGAATGAAAAAAATGGAATAAAAAATAGTTTGATATGCCAGATGCCTCTTCAAAATTTCTTTAACGTAACTATTTGATACCAGAATAACATTTTTTAAAATTAGAATTCAAGGTAATTTTTTTATCATTTAAGACGATTAATTATACGTTAATACTAAGTCATAAATTTTAAGATACTTAAAGTGGTCATGACCTTTTTTTGGAGAACTTAATCTTTTGTCAATGCACTTTAACTGACATTGACTAAAAATATGCGATATCGAGAAAAAGATACGAAGACATTTGTTTTTAGAAAGATCATGCTCCCTGCATCATCATGAAGTGGACAACCTTTAAATTAAAATAAAATATTTTAACAGAAGTAATCGTAAAAAAAATATGTATTGATTATTCCTTTAATTTCAAATTACTTTTTTAAAATAACATAAAAATTTAAATTTGTTTTAAAATATCTAAAAATAAGATCGCGCGAACAATCGATATTCATTCACATCTTTAAAGAAGTACGTCAAATGACATTGATAAAAAGACATAATGTTTGAAGGAGCATTAAAATATCAGATGGGACGAAGGAAAAAAAATGAAGTAACTCCAAAAAGCTTTCGAATTTCCGCAAGAAATTTATTTTTCTTGACAGATTCTCCTTATCCTCTAGCAGAATATCTCTATTTTGTTTCACATTTTGAAAGGTAACTGTTTCATTTTTCTAGACAAACTGTTGTTTTTCAGAGAGACAGAAAAAAAGAGGAGGGGGATAGGAAGAGATTTTAAAGTAAAAATGGAAAAGTCATAAAATACAATGACGTGACAAATTTTAGGAGAAGTGAATTTTTAGTCAAAATGCATTAACTGTCACTGATGAGATATGAAATGTAATGAGAATGGGGAACCTGGACGTTTAACATTTACAGAAATTTTACATAAAAAAAAGTTGGAATAAAAAGTAGTTTGATGTACCAGATATATCTTGAAAACTTTTTTAATACAATTATTTAATAGTAGTTTGTCATTTTTTAAATTAGAACTCAAGTTATTTTTTTGTCGTTTAAGATAATTAAATATACGTTAATCCTATGTTATTAACATTTCCGATTCATAACGGCAGTAAGTTTGTTTTTCTTTCGTTTCTGAGGAGTTAAGGTTCATCAATGTACATTAATTGATATTGAAGACGATAATAAGAATAAGAAACTTAAAAATTTGTTATACATTTGAAGATTTACATTAAAAATATTAACTGTAGAAAATCTGCTACTTATCTGGATAACAATTGATTGTATTTTTTTCCCCTTTTTAGTATCCAAGATGTTTTAATAATTTATTTTGTTAATGTTATGATATGTTGTTTATAACTTATTACTCTTTCGCTTTTTGAAATTCGATATACATTTTCATATGGTGAAATGAGACGTAACATTTTAGTTTGTCAAACAATGCAGTTTTATTACATTATTCTGAATGTATCGGATAGTGCTTCATAATCTACGCTTGACGCATGATTTTTTCTCGCTTTTTTTTTTTTCATATTTGGAAAACGCCTACCTTCCATATCTTTTTAATTTGTTCTCTATTTTTTTACTATGTGTACAATGTCAGCCAAATGTATTTTTATGAAGTTTAATTGTCTGTGGCATCATACATTATCATTTTGCATTTTTTTCGAAAGCTGTATACTTTATAATCATGGTTCATTGGAATGTCTTGTAACCTGAAAAAAAATGAAAATTACGCAAAATTCCTGCGATGATATCTATATACCATATAGAAATTAGTATTATTCATATTTAAACTAAAGTTTAAACTAAATGAATGATATGTATATATTTTTAATTATTATTAATATTTATTATTTTATTCATAATAATTAGTTTATTATTATTAATATTTATTAAATTTATTAAAATTCAATACATATTTATTTAATTATTTTTTATTAACAAAAATTAATTTTATTAAATCTATAAATAAATATATTAAAATTATTTTTTTAAATTAGATTTTCGTAAAAAAATAAAGTATTACCAAATAAAAAATAACTTTAAAAACTTTTACCACAAAAAATATTCTTATTATCTAGACAAAGACAAGACCATTAACAAAACCTTTAAATGTAAAGAATTCATTTTAAAACTTTTATCTATAGATGTTATATATTATAAAAGAAAAAAAATCAATTTTTCTCAAATTGTTTTATTTTAACTTTTTGTGAAGTCAGAGAAATTTCATACATTATTTGACATTTCTCAATCTCTTTTACCTCTTTAGTTCTATCGTTATATTAATAAAAATATATTAAGTCACTTCTTTTTTTATATAACTTATTAAAAACTGAACAATAAATTACTTATTAAAACAAGCTACACACACAAAATAACGTCTATGCATCTCACAGTACTGTAGTGGCTTCTTCTTAATAAAATAGACAATAATTTAAATTTTTTATTAGATAAAAAATACATGTATACAGCATTTAAAATCTGCATGTATACACGAAAAAAAATTACGTTTTCTAAACGAAAAGAATAAAAAAAGAAGTGCACCATGAAAAAAATATAATTATTTTTTGGTAAATATTGCTTTTAGAAACTGTTTCATTCATTAAAGCAGTATATTAATAGGAAACATTTTTTTTTCACATTGTTCTTTTTTGGCTTTTACAAGTTTAGAGAAATTTTGTATGCAATTTCACATTTATTACCCACTTTCACTTCTTCAGATGTATCGTAAAATTGATTAAAAAATTGCATTAACAAATGAACAATAAATTACTTACTTAAATTTAGTTTCAATTGATTTTTGATTTAAAATAAAAAAAAAAGTTTTACAAAGAGTTTAGTTCCAAACGTTGTAAATGCATATTTTCAGTGTATAGAAGTTGAAAATAAATGTTTTAGATTTAAAATATCAACGTGTTTGAGCCAACGCTCTCAAAAGTTTAAGATACAATCTTATCACAGTTTGAGGACGGAAATTTCTTTTGTTTTTCATGGAAGAGTTTTAGGATTAAATAAGGTAAAAGTTTATAATAGTAAAGAGAAAAAAATGATAAAAATTAATAGCAATTGATAGCTATGATTTAATATGATAAACTTAATTTCATTACAAACAACAAACAACGTGTTTCCTTACTCACCTGATACGCAAAACTTCCTTACATTACAGTTACTTGAAGCTTTTCCAGATGCTTGTAATATTAAGTAATATCTACAGTTCATTGTTTTATCTATTAAAATAGTCAGTAAAAAAAACTTTTTATAAAAGTAATAATTATAAAACAAATTTTGAATAATTTTACATGTTTACACGGAAAATTAGATTTTTGAAGAAAAGAAGCCCTTTTGTAAAAAAAACATTTGTAGTAAATCGTTCTTTTAGAAACTTTTTTTTTATCTTATTTTATCAATAAATTACTTACTTAAATACAGCTTTAATTGATTTACGGTGGCAAATCATGTTAGGAAAAGAGTTGTTCAGAACAAATGTGTTTCAACAATTGACAAGTTTCTATAGATGAAAATTTATAAATTTTAATGTTGGATATTATAAATAAAAGTTTCAAATAATAAAAAAAATACATAATATCAATATAATATTTATAATTTTCATGGCCTAAAAATGAAAAAAATCAATAAATAACACTTTATAAAACTTCTGAAATATTAAATTTTTATTAAATAAAATAAAATAATTTAGCGAATAGTTTAATAAAAGTCACATGCTTAAACGAAATACTTTTTTGATGGAAATAAAAAAAAATCAAGCTCAGCAAAGAATTTACTTTAAAAACTATTTTATTTGGAGAAAATATATATTGATGGAAGAAATAAATCAGTTTTTTTTCTCATGTTGTTCTAATTTATCTTTTACAAAAGTCAGAATGACTTTTCTTCTTTTTTTCTTAAATTCTACCACATTTATAGTCTTTTTCAACTATTTAGTTGTATCAAAAAATTAGTGAAATTAAAGTAAGTGTTTTTTTAATCATTAACATATTAACAATTAATCATTTACTTAAATTTATTTTTAACTGGTTTAAATTAAAACTTTACAATTAGAAAAATGTTTTTTGTTTAAATATCAAAAGTATAATTATTTATATCCTCTTTTCAGCAATTGTAATTAAAGTTTTATGCTTGAAATATTAAAATGTTTAAACTAAAAAGTATAGTTTATTTCAACTAATAGAAAATTTTAGATATGTATTTTTTTACTTTGTAAATTTGTTTATAAGTTTTAATAGAAAATTCGTCATATTTTTAACAGTTGTTCTAAATGTATAGTACGCAAAATAAAGAATAAATACATAATAAGTTAAGGAAAATTTTAAAGTCTAAATATTTAAAATACCAATAGGCTTAAATTGACCAGTGTCGTTTCATTGCAAATTTCAGCTGTTTCTTTACATTGATAGAAGATCTCATGCATGTTTTATATTTCACACTGTAAATCAGACACATAAATTTAACTGCAAATTTACCCTATGTACTCGTTGATAAAATGTGCTGTAGAAAAAAAATAAAAGACAGTTACAATTATATTTGTTACTAATACCAGGAAAGACCAGAAATCCTTTTATATCCCAGAAAAGCTTTTAAGATTGCGTACGGCTTATTTATTATATATTTTTCAAAGAAATGCTGAAATAATAATTAAAAAAATCATAACATTGTATAAAATTGGTGAAATATTAAAATATTTTACTAAGCTAAAATACTGTTACATGAAATTTAGTAAAAACCACATGCTTACACGAAATACTTCATGTTATAAAAATAAAATAAATGAAATCCACATCCAAAGAAACCATGCCCAACAAAGAATTCATTTAGAAACTGCTTTATCTGGAGAAGCTACATATTAATGGAAGAAATAAATCAGTTTTTCTCGTGTTGTTCTATTTTGTCTTTTACAAAAGTCAGACGAATTTCTTACATTCTTCCACATTTATCACCCTCTTTCATTTCTTTAGCTGTATCATAAAGTTAATGAAATCAATCTAAGTACATTTTTTAAGTCATTAACAAATTAACAATAAATCACTTACTTATATTTAATTTAGTTGATTTGAAGAAAAACTTTAAGTTTAGAAAAGTCTTTGATATTTAAGCATCAAAATAGACAATTACATATAGAATATTTTCTAAAATTGCAATTAAAACTTTTGTACTTAAATAGTGGTGTGTTCAAACTACAATTGCAATTCATTATATTTAACATAAAATTTCACATGCGTGTTAGTTTTTCTTTTGCAAATATGTTTATAAGATTAAATAGCAAATTCAATATATTTTTTCCTAAATGTGTAGTAGGCAAAATAAAAAATAAGTATATAATAAATGAAGAAATTTGTAAAAGTCTTATAATTGCTAATCCGATAGGTTTTAACTGACCAATGTAACATTTTATACTGTACATTGTAAGATTTATAAATTTAACCCTAGAAGTGTTTGGAACATAATATTCCGTTCACTAAGCTCCAGGTTTCACTGCAATATAAGCAATATTTAAGATAATGTAATTCTATAGGTCTAATGAATTTTCGATGCATTAAAGAATGATAAATACGCTCAAGGATTATATTAATATTTATAATTAAGTTATTTTTTAATTGCTGAAAAAAATCACATTTTTTGAAAACTTTTAAAACGAATAAAGAGAAAACAACATTACAATTTTACACATTTGCAAGACGCCCAGAGGTTTAATTACAAATGTACGCGATCTATTCGTTGACAAAATATGCAGTTGAAAAATAATGAGCGAAAATTACAATTTCATTTGTAATTAATACCAGGAAAGACCATAAATACTTTTTTCTTCCCAGAAAAGTTTTTAAGATTGCGTTCGGCCTATTTATTATGCATTTGTCTACAAAATGTTGAAATAAAAAAAATCATAACATTGTATAAAAATGAAATATTAAAATACTGATAAAGTTAAATGAATTTTACAGAAAATTTAATATAAACCAAATGTTAAATGAAATGCTTCGTGTTATAAAAATGTAAGAAACAAACCCACTTCTAAAGAAACGATGTCCAGCTAAGAATTCATTTAGAAATTTTTTTATCTGGGAGAGTTACATTTTAATGGAGGAAACAAATCATTTTTTTCTAAAACTGTTCTCATTTTCCTTTTCTAAAGTCAGACAAATTTCTTACACTCTTAAACATTTATCATACACTTTTTCCTTCTTTAGCTGTATCATAAAGTTAATGAAGTTTGTCTAAGTGATTTTTTTAAGTAATTAACAAATTAAAAGTAAATCACTTACTGAAATTTAATTTCAGTTTCTTTAAAGTAAAACTTTACGTTTAGAAAAATGTTTATCAAAAGACATAAATTTATGTAATTTACCTACTTTCAAAGAAATCATGAGTAGCAAAGAATACATTTAGAAACTGTTTTATCTGAAAAAAAAAAAAAAAAAAAAAAAAAAAAAAACAATATATTAATGGAATAAATAAATCAGTGTTTCTCATGCTGTTCTATTTTGTCCTTTACTAAAGTCAGACAGATTTCTTACACTCTGCCACATTTATCACTCCATTTCACTTGTTTAGATGTATCATAAAATTAATTAAATTAGTCTAAGTACTTTGTTTTTTTAAGTCATTAACAAATGAACAGTATATCACTTATTTAAATTTAATTTCAGTCAGTTTAATGTAAAACTTTACGTTTAGAAAAGTGTTTGTTATCTAAACATAAAAATATATAGTTACATATAGACTCTTTTCAGAAACTATAATATATTTTTTAATATTTAAATTAATAATGTGTTTTGACTAACAAGTGCAGCTCATTATATCGAATACAAAATTTTAGATAGGTGTTTTTCTTTACTTTGTAAATTTGTTTATACGACTTAACAACAAATTCACGATATTTTTTTCCTTTGTTCTAAATGTGCAAAAATTAAAATAAAAACAAAGTATGTAATAAATTAATAATTTAAAAAAATCTTATATTTAAAATACAAATATGATTTAATTGACAACTGCAAATTCATTGCTGATTCCTTACATTGATACAAGATCTCATGCATATTTCATATTTTATATTGTAAATAAGATATTTCATTTTAATGGCAAATTTATTCTATCTATTCATTGATAAAATGTGTAGTAGAAAAAAATGAATGACACTTACAATTTTATTTCTAATTAATACCAATAAAGACCAGAAATACTTTTTATATTCTAGAAAAGTTTTTAAGATCACGTATGGCCAATTTACTATGTTATTTGTCCCCGATATGTAGAACAAAATATTTTAACATTTATTGTATAAAAATGTTGAAAAACTAATGGTGTATTCCAATCCAAACTGCGTATTTTCTGATTTATTTTTAAATTCATTTTTGCTCTCAAACGCATCATACTGGCAAATTGTCTTATATAGAAAGTACATGATATTTTATGATTGACGATTTTTGATACGCCCAGAAAATATTGAAAACTAAAATGCTGTCAAAATTGGTGTTTTCAACTGAATTTACCGAAACGGAAGATCTGAGAACAATAAAAAAAAGGTCATGCTGAGAAAGTAATTGTTTATAAATCAAATTCTAGTGAATTGAACGAAAAATGAAATCACAAGGCATCATATACAATGCTTTAAAAATCCCCTCAAGAATTTTCATGTTTTTACTTCTAAAAATGAGCCTGAAAATATATCAGAAAAATTCGAGCTCTTGAGGGTGGAAAAACATTTTTTTCGAATACATCCTTACAATAGTTTATTAAACTATTAAGTTAAATAAATGTTGCATAAAAAATCATATGCTTACACTAAATACTTCCTGTTAGGGAGATATAAGAAAAGAAACCCACTTCTAAAGAAACTATTTCTAGCAAAGAATTCATTTAGAAATTTTTTGGTCTAGCGGAGCTACATTTTAATGGAAGAAATAAATCAATTTTTCTCATGTTGTTCTATTATATCTTTTACAAAAGTCAGGCAAATTTCGTACACTCTTCCAAATTTATCACCCACTTTCACTTATTTAGCTGTTTTATAAAGTTAATGAAATTATTCTAAGTGCTTTTGTTTTTCGTTATTAACAAATTAACATTAAATAACTTACTGAAATTTAATTTCAGTTGGTATAAAGTAAAATTTTACGTTTACAAAAGTGCTTGTTACTTAAGTATCAAAAAACATAATTGCTTATAGAATCCTTTAGGAGATCGCAATTAAATCTTTAATGCTTAAAATAGTGGTGTGTTTAAACCATAAGTGCATATCATCACACCTAACACAAAGTTTGAGATATGCGTTATTCTTTACTTTTCAAATTTGTTTATGAGATTAAATAGCAAATTCAGTATATTTTTTTTTAAATGTAGAGTAGGCAAAATAGAAAAGAAAGTATTTGATAAGTTAAAAAATATTAAAAGCCTTACATTTAAAGTACCAATAGGTTTTAACTGACCAAATTAGTTTCATTAAAAATATGAGTACTGATTCTTTACATTGATAGAAGATTTCATTGATGCTTTATAATTTACGCTGTAAATAAAATATATATTTAACTGTAAATTTACCCTATCTATTGGTTGCTGAAAGGTGCAGCAGGAAAACAAATGAAAAACAATTACAATTTTATTTGTTATCAATACAAGAAAAGACCAAAAATACCTTTTATATCCCAAAAAAGTTTTTAAAATTGCATGCGGCTTATTAATTATGCATTTGTTAACGAAATGCTGAAATCAATTTAAAAAAATAAAAAACATAACAATTTGTAAAAAAAAAAGTTGAAATATTAAAATAATTTATCAAGTTAAATTAATTTTACATAAAATCTAATAAAAACTGTATAATTACATTAAACATTTAGTGTTATGAAGTTATAGGACAAAAATCCACTTCCAAAAAAACCATGCCCCGTAATTAATTAATTAAAAAAAATTATCTCGAGAAGCTACATTTTAATGGAAGAAATAAATCAGTATTTTCATATTATTCTATTTTGTCTTTTACAAAAGTCAGACAAATTTCTTACACTCTTACTCATTTATACACCCATTCTCTTCTTTACATCCATCATAAAGTTAATAAAATTACATCTAGTGCTTTTTTCCAGTCATAACAAATTATTAATAAATCACTTACTTTAATTTAATTTGGGTGGATTTAAACTTAAGTGTACGCTAACATAAATAAATAAATAAATAGGAGTTTGTATATTTAAGTATCAAAGGACATACATTTATGTAGCTTATCTGAAAAAAAAAAAAAAAAAAAAAAAAAACTATGCTTTTAAAAAATTTATTTTGAAACTGTTTTTATCAGAAGAAGCTACATATTAAAGAAAAAAAGTAAATAAATAAATTAGTTTATCTCATATTGCTTATTTCGGCTTATATATATATATACTTACAGGGTGTATCTAAACTACTGGGCAAAACTTTAAGGGGTGATAGTACACATGAAGGCAAATAATAATAAATGGGAAACTAAAGGTCTCATACGTCTTCCGAATTAGATCGGCGCCATCAAAGTTTAGAAACCAAAATTTGAAATGATTATAAAAAACGAAAAAAATTATCGATTCGTTTGCGGTTTTCACGAAAACTATTCTTTATGTCAGTATTGTCTTGAAAACAAATTATAAAGATAAATTTAAAAAAATGCCGTTAGAGGGCGTTTTAGACTTTGGAGTAATGAACAACTATTTTTTACCGTTATTTTTTGCATCTCATTAAAATTTTTTAGACGTTTAGACTTAAACTTAAATCTTGAGCTCAAAACCTCTGGTTAACTAGCGCAAACTGAATTGCGTTCAATGGGGGTGGGTAGGTTCAAATTTCAAATGATTACAAAAAAAAATAATAATAATAAAATAAAATAAAATAAACATTGGTTAATTGATTTGCGGTTTTCACTAAAGTTATTCTTTATGTCAGTACTGTCTTAAAAATAAATTATGCAGATAAATTTCAAAAAATGTCGATAGAGGGCGCTTTAGACTTTGGAGTAACGTACATCTATTTTTTACTATTATTTTTTGCATCTCATTAACTTTTTTTAGAAGGTTAGACATAAACTTAAATTTTGAGCTGAAAATCTGAATCGTTCAGAGTGGTTTAGTAGCGCAAACTGAAATGTGTTCACTAGTGGTGGGGAGGTTCAAATAATGGGGATGATTATAAAAAATGGAAAAATTGGTCCATTCGTTTGCTGTTTTCTCTAAAACCATTCTTTCTGTCAGTATTTCCTTGAAAATAAATTTTAAATATAAATTTCAAACAATTCCGTTAGCGGGCGCCTTAAACTGTACCAACAACTGTACCAACTGTAGTAACCAACAACTATTTTTAACCGTTATTTTTTTATATATAAATATAAGTTTTAAAAGCTTAGACTTAAATTTTGCGCTCAAAATCTGAATCGTTGTGAGTAATTAAGTAGCGAAAAATTGAACTGTGTTCGTAGGGTGGGCAGGATAACATTTCAACTCCTGAAAACAGTTCAGTTTGCGCTTCTTAACCCCTCCCAACGATTCAGAATTTGAGCTCAAAGTTTAAGTCTAAGCTTTTAAAAAATTTATTTAGATAAAGAAATAACGGTTAAAAATAGTTGTTAGTTACTCTAAAGTTTAAGGCGCTCTCTAACGGATTTTTTTGAAATTTATCTTTAAAATTTATTTTTCAGGAAATACTGACCTAAAGAATGGTTTTAGAAAAAACCGCAAACAAATCGACCAATTTTTCCGTTTTGTATAATAATTTGAAATTTCAACCATCCCACCCCCATTGAACACAATTCAGTTATCGCTACTTTTCCACTCTCAACGATTCAGATTTTCAGCACAAAATTTAAATTTATGTCTAAGCTTAAAAAAAATTTAATGAGATGCAAAAAATAATTGTAAAAATAGTTGTACATTACTAAAACGTCTAAAGCGCCCTCTATCGACATTGTCTTGAAATTTATCTGTATAATTTATTTTTAAGACAATACTGACATAAAGAATAGTTTTAGTGAAAACCGCAAATCAATTGACCAATTATTCTGTTTTTTATAATCATTTGAAATTTGAACCTACCCACTCCCATTGAACGCGTTTCAATTTGTGCTACTTAACCAGAGATTTTGAGCTCAAAATTTAAGTTTAAGTCTAAACTTCTAAAACAATTTAATGAGATGCAAAAAATAACGGTAAAAAATAGTTGTTCATTACTCCAAAGTCTAAAACACTTTCTAACGGCATTTTTTGAAATTTATCTTTATAATTTATTTTCAAGACATTACTTACATAAAGAATAGTTTTCGTGAAAACCACAAACAAATCGACCAATTTTTCCGTTTTTCATAATCATTTCAAGTTATGGATACTAAACTTTGATGGCGCCTATCCCCTTCGGAGAAGACGTTTGGGACCTTAAGTTTTCCATATTATTTGTTCTGATGTGTACTATCACCCCTTAAAGTTTTTCCCATTAGTTTAGATACACCCTGTATATAGCTTATGCACTAAAAAAACAAACTGCAGTAAAATGTTAGTTTTAACACTGACTTTTTCTAACTAATTTATATAGTAATGATAGAAATAAGTTTTTCACGTATTATTCTATTTTATCCATTAGAAAAGTCAGAAATTTTCTCTTAAACTCTTCCGAGTTTCTCAAAATCTTTCAGTTCTTCAGCTGTATCATAAATGAAATGAAATTAGACTAAATGATTTGTTTTAGAAAAAGACATTAACACATTAACAATAAATCATTTACTTAAATTTGATTTCATTTGATTTAAAGTAAAACTGTATATCCAGAAAATATTTTGTTAATATCAAAATACATAAATATATGTAGTTTATCTACTTCTAAAGAGAACGTGTCCAACAAAGAATTCATTTATAAATTTTTTTATCTGCATAAACTACATTTTGATGGAAGAAATAAAATATGGTTTCTCATATTGTTCTAGTTTTTCTTTTACAAAAGTCAAACCAATTTCTTAAACTCTTACACATTTATCACACCCTTTCTCCTTCGGCTCTATCATAAAGTTAATAAAATCAGATGAGGTGTATTTTTTTTTTCAGCCATAACAAATTATTAATAAATCACTTACTTTACTTTAATTCCAGTTGATTTCAACTGAAACTATACATTTAAAAAAGAGTCTGACTTTTAAGTATCAAAAAGCGCACATTTATGTAGTTTATTTACATTTTTAAAAAACCATGTTTAGAAAAAAAAATTCATCTTGATTTTTTTTTATGGAGAAGCTGTATATTAAGGGAGGAAATAAATTAGTTTTTCTCATATTTTTCTATTTTGCCTTTTACAAAAATCATATTAATTTCTAACATTTTTCTGCTTTTATCACTAATTCCCATGTCTTCAGTTGTATCATAGCGTTAAAGGAACTAATTTTTTTTCTTTATCTTTAACATATTTGCAATAAATCACTTAGATTTATTTTATGTTTATAATAAAAAAAAACCTTTGCGTTTAGAAAAGTACTTGTAAATTAAATATAAAAAGACATTAATATATATAGTTTATACCTTTTTAAAGACACCATGTCCTGCAAAAAAATAATTTTGAAATTGTTTTTTCTTGCTAATCTTTAGATTAATGGAAGAAATAAAAGATTTTTTTTTGTATTGTTCTATTTTATCCATACGAAAAGTCAGACAAGTTTCTTACACTCTTAAGAATTTATCAAAATCTTTCACTTCTTCAGCTGTATCATAAAGTTAATGAAATTAGATTAAGTGCATTGTTTTTTTTTTATCATCGACAAATGAGCAATAAATAACTTACTAAAATTTGATTTTAGTTAGTTGAAAATAAATCTTTATGTTCAGGAGAGATTTAGTTATTTAAGTATCAAATGACATAAATATATCGAGTTTATCTACTTCTAAAGAAATCGTAATCAGTAAACAATTTATTTAGAAAATGTTTTTTTCTCGAAAAACTGTATATTAATGGGAAAAATACATCAATTTTACTGATATTGTTATATTTTGTCTTTTACAATAATATGTCAAATATTTTTATGCGTTTTCAATTTATCGTGCCTTTTCTCTTTTTTATCTGTATTATATAATTAATGAAATTAAAATACATGAATTGCTTTATTTTAAGTCATCAACCATTAACAATAAATTACTTACTTTAAATTAAATTTAGCTGGTTTAAAGTAAAACTTAAAGTTTAGAAATGAGTTTGTTGTTTAAGTATCAAAATACATTAATATATGCTGTCTCGTTTTAGAAATTACTACACTTAAGAAGTTTATCTATCTCTAAAGAGGCCATGTCCAACAGAAAATTCATTTAGAAACTGTTTTACCTCTAGAATTTATGGGTTAAATAAATCGGCTTTATTGATATTTTGTATTTTACAAAAGTCTGTTAAATTTCTTGCAATATTCCACATTTATCACGCCATTTCACTTCTTTAGCTGTATCATAAAATTAATGAAATAAGAATAAGTGCATTTTTTATCAAAATTATTGACAAATTAACAATAAGTCACTTACTTTAATTTGAATTTAGTTGATTTAAAAGTTGAAGTATAGGAAAAAAGTTTGTTATTTAACTATAAAATGACATTAATATATGTATTTTATTTTCAGAAATTGTAATTAAACTTTTTATATTTAAAATAGCGGTATGTTTAAACTAACAAGTGCACACACATTACATTTAACACAAAATTCCATAGATACATTATTCTTTACTTTTCAAATTGTTTATAAAATTTAACAGATAACTCGAGCTATTTCTCCATTGCTGTACCTTAGGCCGAGAAAAACCCTACAGAAAAATGAAATCTATATACATAAATATGTTATGTAAACATTCTTTAATTTTAAAATACCTTTATATTATTCTAAATTTGCGACATATTCGTCATTTCCTTACTTTTTATTAATATCTATTTTTTTATTCCTATTTAATTTCTTATTTTAAAACGCGTATATTAAATGTTATTTTATTTGAATTCTTAGTCAAAAATTTAAATTCCATTAAAAGAGTTTATCATCGCATTCTTTTATTTTTACATTCTGAAAATTTTAAGCTGTTCAAACTAACACTCATCTTAAAAAATCCACTAAATTATTTTATATTTTATAATACTTGATGCTTTTTTCTTTATCCTGTGTTTGTTTTTATTAAATTTATTATTCTATAACCGAAAATGTATTGCGAGTCCGCGCATCTGTATGACATCACTGACTTATTACTTAAAAACCCTGCCGTCTATGGTAAAGAAACTTTTTACTTTTTCCAGGCTCTCTCACATTTCTAATTTCTTGAGAAATTACGTACTTACCTCGGTGAGAGCCATTTTTAAAATTTCATTGGTCGACTTGGAGCTTACAGCAGCATTCTGTGTCCTTACGCTTTGACAAAACCATCCGTCTGAAGAATAATTTCTGTGTTATTTTTTAGATTACTGAAAAATGAGAAAAATTTGTGTTAAATGTCACCGCTTTACAGAACCTACAAAGAAAATTCAAAATATTGAAAAACCTATATAAAGATGCGTGTATGTATGTGTATAATCTTTAAAATAAAAGAAAGAATTGCAAAATGTAATATAAAAGTTGAAATATTAAAGTATTTTATTAAATTCAATTAACTAATTAGGAATGAAGTTTAATAAAAACTATACATTTACACGAAATACTTCATACTATCAAAATAACAGAAAAGAAACACACATCTAAAAAAACATGCCCAGCACAGAATTCTTTTAGTAACTATTTTTGGAGAAGATGTGTATTAATGGAAGAAATAAATCAGTTTTTCTCCTATTGTTTGTTTTTTTTTCTTTTACAAAAGTCAGACTAATTTCTTACATGCTTATACATTTATCACACTCTTTCTCTTGTTTGGCTTTATCATAAAGTTAATAAAACTAGACGAAGTGCTTTTTTAAGTTACAAAAATTATAAATGAATCATTTACTTTAATTTAATCCCAGTCCTTTTAAACTTAAACTGTAAAGTTTAAAAGTTTAAAAATTGACTTGATTAATCAACTTTTAAAAATAGTACGATCTTTTATGCTCTGCCAGTGTACTGTGTGATTACAATTTCAACTATTTCCACGGGAAATTATACAAATTCACACACATGCATATATATAGTTCATGTAATAATACTAACGAAGATGGCATGTACTGTTATTATAAAAACATATCATATTAACCTTTACGGAGGGGCTGTGACAGCATCTGTCCAGGCTTGCATGTATTCTCAGGTAGACACTGAGCAAGCCCCTGCGTAAAGGTTAAAGCTTATCAGCATACAGAGCCTACAAAGACAGAGAACTTAAAATATTGAACACTCCATTTAACCCTCTCCCTCTGTCTCGTGTCATTATATATACATATATATATATGTATGTGTGTGTGTGTGTGTGTGTGTGTGTGTACCCTTGAAAACGAACCAAGTTCCATTATTTACAATAATATTCATATTTCTTCCTATGTTGATAACTTATCTTGTCTTGTTTAAGTTTGTTTTATATATTGGGTTATTCTATATTCATTGTAAATTTTGAATAGTAGTATTGTATAATGGTTATATATATGTATATATGTATGTATGTATTCGTTTGTTTATTTATACACATATACATATATAATGTACTTGTACGCAATAAGGACAGTGCTCTTAATATCGAAACCCCTAATATTTTTAAAACTAACAATTTTGATCGAGAGACCGAGGTACATGTCCGTGAAGAAAAGCAGTTGAAAATATAATTAAGCCAAGAAAGTGCAAAAAAAGTGCGCTTTTCGCCATTTAGAAGAAACTTGTTGCTTCGTGTTGTGCTGATCATAATTACAGTTAAGTTTAAATTTTTATTAGTTATTGTAAAATTACTTTAAATATTGAAAAATGGAGTGATTTATAAAGCTTATAAAACATATTTTCGATTGCTATTGCATATATTGCTTTAAAGTGTTTTCTTTATTTATTACAAGATTTAATAAACTACTCTCAATTCCCAATATGGACACCTTATGTCCACATTGGAAGTAGAGCAGGTGAATCTTCATATTCACAAAAATTAGAAAGCTAATCAAAACCAACTACATTATTTCATAATATTTGTAGTGACAGAGCTGCTTTTCATCGGTCTTTGAAGAGCCACAACCGAAAATAAAAGTGCATTGTAAAGTGCATGTTCTAAAGATATTTACAGTCCCACCCCCTCCCCCGCAATACTTAAAGATATATTTTTTTCCCCTCTCCTCTAAAATTCCATAGAAGAGTGGCCCTTCCATACACCATGTGTGGCAGGTCAATAAGGAGCCACCTGACCAATATAGAGACAGGTAGTTCCTTATATGGACATAAACATTTTTTGCTTTTATAATTTAAATAAACCAGAATAATTACGAGATTGCTCATTTTAATAATGATAATCAACAGTCCAGGGATAGATATCATACATTTTTGGAGTCCTTTCACGTGTACACGGTTATGAAAAAAAAAAAACATTTTCCTTAGGGAGTCCATAATGGATACAGGTACCTTATATATATGTGTGTGTGTGTGTGTGTGTTTTAAAATAAAAGATAATTACATAATTTAATGAAAAAAATGCAATATTATTGCATTTTAATAAATCCAATTAATTGATTAATTTAGGATGAAGTTTAATAAAAACCATATATTTCCACAATACTATGCAGATAATCGAAAAAAACCCGCATCTAAAGAATCCTTGCTCAGCATAGAATTCATTTAGAAACTGTTTCCTCTGCAGAAGCTATATATCAATGGAAGAAAAATATCAGTTTTTCTTATATTGTTCTTAGACGAAATACTTCGTCTTTTGAGAATAAATTAAAAGAAGCCCACATCTAAAGAAACTAAACCAGCAAAGAGTTCAAATACAAAACTGTTCTATCTGGAGAAACTATATATTAATGGAAGAAATAAATCAGTTTTCCTTATGTTGCTTTATTTTGTCTTTTACAAAAGTCAGAGAAATTTTTTACACACTTCCAAATTCGTCACTTTTTCTTCTTCAGCTATATCATAAAGTTAATGAAATTAGACTAAGTGCTTTGTTTTTTAAAAAGTCATTAATAAATGGACCGTAAATCACTTACTTATATTTAATTTCAGCTTATATAAAGTTAAACTTGACGTTTGGAAAATTGTTTCTTATTTAAATTTAAAAAAAAAACAAATATATTAACACATTTAGCTTGAGATTTTCATTTCGTATGTGTTTTATTTTAATATCCATTGCTAAAAATATACATTTCAAAACTTATATAATTTATTCTTTCAATATTTGAATACTTAAAAATTTGACCTAATTGATTTAATAATTTTAAAAATAGATATCTTGAAGTGTTTAACCATTGCGTCCTACAAATAGAACACTTATTTTAATTAAATATTATCTTCAAACAGTTGTGATAGTACATATTTCTGTAAAGAACTAATTCGTCACAAAGCTTAATTAATCATACTGACCGAACTTCATTGGTAATTATTAATAATAAACGGTAAATTTGATTAATATGCAGCAATTGCCGAATTTAACAAAAGACGTGGTTATTATTAATAATCACCAAAATTATCAAATTAACCGTAGCGTATATGCATAATTTTTGAAATAAAAGAAAATGTCAAAATTTAATAGAAACATAATTATATTTTATTAAATTTAATTAATTGATTTTGGATGAAGTTTAATAAAAATCATATACTTCCAAGAAATATATCCTTCTATGAAGATAATAGAAAAGAAACCCACATCTAAATAAACCATGCCAGAACAAAATTCATTTAGAAACTATTTTATCTGGAGAACCTTTGTCTTTTACAAAAGTCAGACAAATTTCTTACACTCTCCCAAATATTTATATCATTCTTTTTTTTTCTTCTTCAGCTATATCATAAAGTTAGTGAAATTAGACTCACAAGGAAGGTCTTTATAGTGGATATACTCAGATATTTTTGTAAAAAAATACTAATTAAGCTACTCATTTATTTAATAAAGGATCAGTGAAAATTAGCGGCGGAATTGCAGAAGGTAACATGTAAAAAAATAAAATACTTTCGAATATTTGGCGTAAAAAGACAAAAGTGTCATAAGATTTGGCGAGAAGCTCTTTTTCCCGCCAAAAGCAAACGATTTTAATGCAACTGAAAACTTCTGGATTTTTAGAATCCGCGTAAATGGTGTTTGATGAATTTAAACATAAACAATGAGAGAGTTTAATATATTTTATGCTTATATATATATTAAATTGCATATGTATATATTATTTGTTGCTGTAGTTATTTATTTTACCTCTGGAACAAATATTTTCATATGTAAAAAATTCTTATTCAGTAAAAGTATTTTTATGCATTTAAGCGTATTAAAAAAATAAAAGCTACATGTTTCCATCACAACAAAATCGAATTGACAATGCTCAACTTGAAACAATTTTAATTAATTTAAATGTGAATTTCGTTTCAAATCTCAAATTTTGATGGTTAAATTTGAATTAAATACATATAAATATCAATATAACAAAATTATACTTAAAACAAACTAAACCTGACAAAAACAAAGACATTTAATTTATCGAAATACGTTGAACATGAAACTTTTTCCCTTTAAAATGAATTTGACGTAAAAAAACAAACATTTTTTGAAATTGTTTTTCATCATCAACCGATGATAAATCGCCAAATAACGAAATGTTCGTTATTTTTTTACGGACGGGGAACGGAGGTTCCGCCGAAATTTTTTTTGAAACGTATATATCTTCATGACAAGAAAATTCTGTAATTTTTTCAGATTTTTCGAAGTATGCCCGTATGGATACCTTCCTTGTAAGTGCTTTGTTTTTTAAAAAGTCGTTATCAAATGAACAGTAAATCACTTACTGATATTTAATTCCAGAAGATTTAAAGTTAAACTTGACGTTTGGAAATTTGATTGTTATTTAAGTTAAAAAAACATAAATATATAATTTTTTTTAATTTTGCGATTTTCACTTTGTATGTGTTTTATTTTAATATTCATTGCTAAAAATATACATTTCAAAAATTGTATAATTTATTATTTTAATATTTCAATTTTTAAAATTTACCTAATAGATTTAATCATTTTTAAAATGTTATCGTGAGGTGTTTAACCATTGCGTCCTATAAATAGAACAGTTAATTAATTAAACTAAATATTATATTCAAACAGTTATCATAGTACATATTTCTGTAAAGTATGTGTTCGTTACTAAGCTTACTTAATCATATTGACCGATCTTCATTGGTAAATATTAATAATAACCGGTAAATTTGATTAATATACAATATTTTTCAAATTTACCAAAAGAAGTGGTTATTATTAATAATCACCAAAATTATCAAATTAACCGCAATGTTTTTGAAATAAAAGAAAATTTCAAAATTTAATGGAAACATTAATGAATTTTGTTAAATTTAATTAATTGATTTTGGATGAAGTTTAATAAAAATCATATACTTCCAAGAAATACTTCGTACTATAAAAATAATAGAAAAGAAACCCACATCTTAAAAATCCATGCCAAGCATAAAATTTATTTTGAAACTATTATCTGGAGAAGCTATAAACCAATGGAAAAAATAAGTCGGTTTTTCTTATATTGTTCTATTTTGTCTTTTACAAAATTCAGACAAATTTCTTACACACTTCCAAACTTATCATTCTCTTTAGCTGTATAATAAAGTTAATGAAATTAGACTAAGTGCTTTGTTTTTTAAAAAGTCGTTATCAAATGAACAGTAAATGATTTACTGATATTTATTTCCAAATGATTTAAAGTTAAACTTGACGTATGGAAAATTGATTGTTATTTAAGTTAATGTATATATATATATATATATATATATATATATATATATATATATATATATATATATATATATATATATATATATACATATATATAAACTTTTTTTACTTGCTATTTTCATTTCGTATGGGTTTTATTTTAATATTCATTGCTAAAAATATACATTTCATAAACTGTATAATTTATTCTTTTAATATTTCATTCTTTAAAACTTACTTAATAGATATAATAATTTTAAAAATAGTTATCGTGAAGTGTTTAACCATTGCGTTCTATAAATAGAACACTTAATTAATTAAATTAAGTATTGTATTCAAACAGTTATCATAGTACATATTTCTGTAAAGTACGTATTCGGTACTAAGCTTACTTAATCATATTGACCGAACTTCATTGGTAATGATTAATAATAACCGGTAAATTTGATTAATATACAATATTTATAGAATTTACCAAAAGATGCGGTTATTATTAATAATTTACAAAGTTATCAAATTAACCCTAACGTATATATATAATTTTTTAAATAAAAGAAAATTTCAAAATTTAATAAAAATGTTGAAATATTAATAAATTTTATTAAATTTAATTAATTAATTTTGGATGAAGTTTAGTAAGAATCATATACTTACACTAAATTCTTCATACTATGAAGATAACAGAAAAGAAACACACATCTAAACCAACCATGACCAGCATAATATTGAAACTATTTTACCTGGAGAAGCTATATATGAATAGAAGAAATAAATTATCTTTTCTTATATTGTTCTATTTTGTCTTTTACAAAAGTCAGACAAATTTCTTACACACTTCTAAATGTTCATTCTCTTTTTCTTCTTCAGGTATATTATAAAGTTAATGAAATTAGACTAAGTGCTTTGTTTTTTAAAAGGTCGTTATCAAATGAACAGTAAATTACTTACTGATATTTAATTCCAGATGATTTAAATTTAAACTTGACGTCTGGAAAATTATTTGTCATTTATGGATAAATTATATCAAGTCTTTCTTTTTTTCGTAAATTGGGATGAACGATTGTTTACTCAAGTAGGTTCGGGGCACATTTTAAAGTATTTTTTATATATTGAGCTAAAATTTTAAAATTTTCTGAGATAGTTATAATCATATTATTTGTAAACAAAATCACATGATAAAACTTCTTAAAAATTTTTAAGCTTAAATTTAAAATTTATTAAAAAGGTGGGGCAATTTAAAGTCGTTATACCTCTTAAATTATTTCTAGAATTTCATGTTGTTTTCATTTTAATAAACAGAAATACATGAGTTTTAATTTTGACTCAGCCTTTTTTAAGAATATTAATTTAAATAAATTACAAAAAATTTTAAATACTAAAAATCTTTGAAAAATTTATGTAACTTTAAAAAAATTCAAAGTATTTTTTTTTCCTAATTTGTTGAATTAAAATCAAAGTAAAGCAATTGAAAAGAGCATGTTACAAGTGCGAAATTTTTATCTTTAACGATTCTTGAGTTAAAACACTTTCAATGTGAGAAATGGTGAAAAACACTATCATAAAGAAAAACGAATTTTCACGTATGAAGTCGTTATCATGACAATAATTGCTTGAAAGCTAGATTGGTACTTACGTATTAAAGCCACCTCTGCAAAAGTTGAGTTAATGCGCCAATAAAGAGCAATCTTGTTGTTCAAATGGGCTCGCAGTTAGTTTTTGGATTTCTTGTTGCTTCGTTGTTTGCTGATTTTTGACGCCCTTTTTAATTCTACGAAAAGGCGTATTTGGGATTTGCCAAAAACAGAACAAGATACAGTTTTATTTTGAATCTATATTAAACTCTATGTCGGAAAAATTTCCACCGAAATCCAATTGACTATGTTTTTAAATAAAGTGTTTTGAATTTTGAAAGTGATTTCATTTTAAATAAAGTATTTTATTTTATGATTTGTAGCAAAAATTTTAGGTGTTGATTGGCGGTACTTAAAAACTGCCAAATCTGTAGCTGCGGTGGAGTAAATACGTAAGTATCGCTAAATATTGTAAATAAACCAAAACCAAAATATTAATATTTCCTGTTTAAATTAAGATAGAAAGAATGTAAAAAAAAAAATTAAGCTAGGGGAAAAACAGAAAAAACAGAAAAATTTACAATGCAATTTTTTTTTTTTTTTTTTTTTTTTTTTTTGAAAATTAGAAGATTTTTATGTCCCATATTTTCTGAAAATAGTGATGTTTTTAAAATAATGAGTGCTGTTTAATTACTTATACCACAAAATTTCAAATATGTGTTTCAAATTACTTTAATATTTTTTTATAAGATTTTACAGCAAATTTTCGTTTTTTCTTCTGTTGTTTTATGTGTGCAAAGTGCAGAATAAAGACAAAGAAAGAAATTTGGAAGTCGGCTATCATTTCAATTTTAATTAATGCAAGATAAAAAGTAAAGTATCATAATTCGGCCTAATTCGAAGAAAGTTACATAGTCATACTGAATTAACTACATAATCATTGCAATTGTATGTATTTTATTTTTCTCAGTTATTCATAATTTTGTTGTTTCACATTTTTCTAAGCATACTTTTGTCATTTTCTTTTAACGTTTTTCGAATCTAATGAAGAGTAGAAGGATAATATATATATATATATATGTGTGTGCGTGTGTGTGTGTTTATATACTCTGAAATAGGAAGGAGTGAAAAGTTCCCGCTTCGAAAGAGTGACAGACTTTTTCACTTTATTTGGCGTACATTTTATAAAAATAGAAGTTTGAATAAAAATTGAAGTTCCCACTCTCTAGAACAGAGATGAAGTATTTAATTCCATTTCATTCCACAAATGAAGAATAGCAGATCATAAAATAATGAAATTTCAATTGAAAGTCAACACAACAGTAAAAAATCCTACTGGCCGATCACGATAAACATCTCAGCTACAAGATAGAGTGATGATAAGAGCAGTTTCATCCCGAAAAAGTATGTTCATAAAATTCCGAGAACTTTAGAGTTTCCTATTTAGAGATATATTGTTCACCGTCGCATACAGGAAAGCAAATTTCAAGAATATTGCTGAATGTGTCGGACATCTATGTTGAAATTACACCACAGAATACAGATATTATTTGCGCTTAAACATACATACATTGAACATATGTTTGTTAAACGATTTCTCCAGTAATCAATAAAAGTCAATTTGGACGACCCTCATGGCTGGGTTCACTGGTAGTTTGATCTGCGACGAGAATATCGCGTATTCTTTAGATGACAACAAAGGAAAGATTGTTCCATGGTGTGGGGCGCAGTCTTTTTCAACCAAACAACAGATGTTGCTTTTCTTAATTGTTCATAACGCTCTTAAAATTATTGAAATGCACTAAAAAGCAATCTACTTTCTACGGCAATATCTTAGGAGAGGGATACTGGTAATTTCAAAACGCAATACTTGAGCTTCGCACTGAAAAACAGCTTGTTATAGACAGAGTAAAGGGAGTGTTACTGACTGGCAAGCTCTCAGCCAGAAGTGAATCCAATTAAAAACCTAAGTAAAGTATTTGCACGAAAGCCCATAATATGCCCATAGTCGTAAGTTTTCGATTATTTAGCGAATTAAAGTAACAAATAGAGTAGAGTTGATTCCCTTTACAGCAACAAATTCCCTATTAGATCGGGAGGCGGCAGCAAAGACAATCACCTCATCGAGTTGTCGGATGAAAACCTAGGATGTGTTAAATTTCGGTTTGCATGTTAAAACTAAAGCGGTCTGAAAAGTAATATCTTCGTAGAAAACATCTAAATACTCAGTTTTATCGGATGACTCATAGTTTTACTAATATGTTTTTCTGGTGTCAATCCTCAATGTTTTCATACTTTTGGGTGCAGAAAAGTATAATGATATAGATACGAGTCAAGCACTAAAACCGTGCTTTTAGGTGTTTTCCAACAAAATATGAATTCGCAGACCGATTGCCTTTTCATATGCGAATCAAGATTTAATAAATTGAATAAGATTATTGTGACTCAATGAGGTTGGTTGCGCTGCCACCTCCTGGTCTATAAACTCTACTTGAAAACTTATATACTTTATTGGATTACAAGAAAATTCAAAAGAATGGATCTATAATTTAATTTTTAATACGAAATATCCCAAAAATACATATATTTTTAAAACAGCCTATTTTTATTTATTTATTTTTTTTATTATACTGATATTGTATTTGTTCTTTATAATATACTTTGTGACGTAATTTTCAAAAGTCAGCTCATTCAAAAAAATGAAAAAAATCGTGTTTTCTGTATTCACATATTTTCTTAATAAATGTGCACTGAAAAGACACTACAATCTGCAATAAAAATAGTTTAATAATGTTTTTATATCATTATTTGCCACAGTATATGTAATACCTTTAAAGCATAAGTAATTCTGATTATCTCAGTCTTGTGTCTCTTCGTTTTTTATACCAGTCATATTAATTTTCTATAACGTTTCCGACCACCGGTTGTATTGCAAATCAGAACCCTTGTGATGTTCCCAACCTTTATTTAAATTGTGTATCCTGGGACACCCTGTATAAATATATATATACTGGGTGTATACCATAGATCTGTACTTTAAAGTATAATTGACCAGGTTCCTTTTAAAATATATTCGCTAGAGCTGTAGGCTGTGATCATTTTTAAGAAACTACAGGCTTTTCAAGAAATTTGTTTATTTGAAGTAGAATTATGAATTTGAGTCATTTCTTACAGAAATAGTTAGGGATGGTGCCGGAACGCATTTTTTAAGAGACCTTCTTTACATGACTGAGTTCGTGAAGAGAGGGCGAGGTAATGAATTCATCATTCTATAATTCACACATTGGCACCATACAATTGGCGACAAAGAGCATATGAAAAATGAATGATATCATATCCTTGAAATTTTCTGTTACGCCTTAAACAATTAAGATGTTTTTGAATTTAATGGCATGGCAACCAGAAATAGGCAGTCCTAAAAATACGCCAAAATAATTTGATAGCCAATTCGTACGTTAGGAGCATATTTTGAGAACTTAGATCGAAAGACACAACATAGAACATGTACATGAAAAGTATATTATGTAATAAAGTAGTTAGGCTCAAAATTACGCAGAGAGAGAAATGATTTTTCACTAACCGCAAGCAACGTGGTTCTTTATTCTTTCTTTTATTATTTTTAATGAAGGAAAAAATTCATCTAAAGGAAATCTGTTTATCTGAGATCCGTTTAAATGATAAAGCAGATGCTACATATGTTTTCTTTCTTTTCTTTTGAAGGAAAGTTATTGTGGGATCGAAATAAAACGTCAAGATAAAATAGATGTTTATTTAAAGAACAGTTTTAACTGTAATTTAGAAAAATGTAAAATTTAAGAAAACTATATGTGATTCTACATCACAGGTGTATAGCAAATAAGACCCTGATTTTAAAATTAAATTTTTCGAAAACAAAAATCGATAGAATTATGCAGTAAACGGTTTGTTTATTAGGTAAGCTGTGAAAATTTTGTACAGAAATTTCGAACGATGAATATTTTGAAAAGATTCTTTTTTTGAAAATATTGTGTTCTGATTGTAAAGCATGTTTTGATTTGACTATTTTTTTGTTTCAGATTGCTTCCAGGGATAGAGCTTTTCAGCTTAAAGTGCGATATTTAAAAATATTCTGGAATTAAATTTTTGAAATTTCGAAATTTCAGAAATTTAATTCGAAAAATTGTTAAAATTTGGCACTATAAGCCGAAAAACTCGTTCTCTGCAAGCAATCTAAAACAAGAAAAATGTCAAATCAAATCATTATTTGCAATTTGAACATAATCTTGTCAAAATATTCACCGTTCGAAACGTCTGTATAAGATTTTTCAACTTCTCTCATAAGCAAACGGCTTACCGCAAAATTCAATCGATCTTTGTTTTTGAGAAATTTAATTTTGAAATCAGGTTCTTATATAAAATTATATATTTGGAGCTAGATAAATATAAATTATTTACTTATTATATGCTGCGTTCTATTAGTCACTTACTTCAACTCTTTAAATTACTCAACTACTTAACCTCTTTAATCTCTACTTAAATTTTGAAAAAATATATTGTAGCTCAGTTTCTTTCACAGCTATTTAAAAAGTCCAAAAAGTAGAGCTTAATATACACACACTGTCAAAAAGTTCGGTAAAAACACAGAACTCTATCGAGATTTTTTGTAAATTTACACTAGTACATGGTTAAATGCACTCTACTGAGTTTCTTGGTCATTATTTTTCAGACATTCTCCTTATCTTACATCTGATTACCTGTGCAGATTTCCATATCATTACTCAAGGCTATTTTATCTTTCTTAAAACTTGTAATTCCAAAATATATACTTATAAAGCTATTTTGCAATTTCTTAGGTACATTAAAGAAGAAAATTTAGTATAAATATATATTTTTTAAACTTTTATATTTATATATATTTTTTTTAAACCTGAAATATTTTAAAAATGGAAAAATACTCTCCCCATAGTTGGTGGGTTTTTTTTTAATCGACAATGACTTCGTAGTTGCTTCCTTCGCGTGTCAGAAGCTTGGTACAGAGTATTTATTTTTTGGTGAATAATGAAAGATATATTTAAAGTCAACAGCTTCTATTGCTCAATCAAAAAGATGCTTTTACGGAGCCCCGAGGTCTCTTGCACAAACCCCTGGACAGCTAGAAAAAAATCGTACAAAATTAAATGATACAGCAGATAAAAAGTGCTCGAAAAATTCTGGTGTTTTGAATCTCGCTGAAATTTTAGTGATTCAATAATTATAAAAACTAGGCTAAATTAAATTAATTCACAACAATGAAAATAAATTTACAGACTCTAGTGTTTTAAAAGATGTTAACTTAAAAGTATAATATAAATTTATCGAATAATTTCTGTGTTATTTAACAGAATCCCGGTTTTTCTAATCTTCTTAATTTTACACAAAACTTAAGATAATGAACTACCCATTCGTTTTCTGTAATTTGTGTGCTTTCAAGCACAATGATATGTAATTAAGACATTTGTATTAATTATATGCCAAGATGATTTTATCATTTGAACATGAACTTCAATTTTCATTTTGAAACTGTATAAAATACGTCATAAATCAATCATATAATTGAGTGACAAGATCGTTATCGTTTAATCATAAGTTACTTTTGGTCAATTTATATAAGCTAATCGTTCAAATTTACGTTTATGTAATAACGAGAATAATGGAAAATGATAAAGTATAATAGTTGGGAATAATTCACGGAAATCGTGTTTCATATACGAACAAAATAGGATAATGTTATTTCTGTGATAACGATAATGAAGTGGGTTGAAGAGGCCTTACATCATTCCCCATAACATCTGAACGTATTTTCTTATGGGTTGCTAAAAAGTAAGTAAAAATATTTTCCGCCTTCATTTTGTTGTATGTTATTGATCTAATATCATTGTTTATTTTGTTATCTGATTGTATATGTTTAATGTATATTAATGATTAGTTTGTCGGTTTTATTTTTTTTCAGTATCTTTTGTCTTGTTTTAATGTTCAACTATAAATCGGATTCATTTTCTAAACTTTAAAAAAAAATAAAAAAAATAATAAAAAAAAAACTTTTTCCGTTAAGAGATTAAAAAAAAAAAAAAAACAAATTTATATAATTAATTTTAAATTTCTAATATTTTTGGATTCTTTAGTATTTATGACGCGCAATGCACCAGATAATATTATTAGCATAAGCATTTTCTTGTATAAGAGACTTTATCCTATCAAATTAACATTATTTACTTACTTATCAGCAACAAATTATCTTCATTTGAAAATGTTGTTTAAATTTTAAAAAAATCAAGTGACATTAATGTATTTAATTCTAATATTGGAACCATTTATACCGTACATAAAATTCAATAAGCAACGTGTAGTACATTAAAATTTAATTCAGTTTGACAACACAAAAAACAACTAAGAAAAGCTTTTCTAAAAATACCTACTCATAGAATTTAATATATTTATCTCTTCTTGCCTCGTTCTGTGTATGAATTTGGGTATGTCATACCCACTCCACATAGTTCCGTAAAAGTTAGCTGTAATCAAACTTGTAAAATATAATTAAAATAACGTTCAACAATTCTTATTCGTGTACGTTAATATATTTGTACTATATTTTTAAACCTTGTATGATATTCGTAGAATTTACATATCACATCTATAAAATTCAGATATATTATCTATAGAAAAAATATCATATTACACTCTAAATTTTTTTAAATATTGAAAACATTTGTTTTTAATTGTCGCTTACACATGATAATGTATTTGTGCTATATTTTACGGCCTTATAAAACAATTTTTTATGTTACATGCCCAGCTTCGACAGGGGAGATGTTATTGTTACAGAAATAGCAAATTTTAATTCCATTGTGTTAGCGATAACATAGCATAGTACAGCCTAATTCAACCAATTACTTCTACAGACAGTTATGATATCAAATGGTAGAGCAGTATCAAATCTGTAGCATATAGATGTAAAAGAGCAATAGATTCCCTTTTTTCTATGAAGCATATTATAGTGTATGTTAACAACACTTATCAACATCTTTCAGTTTCAAGTAGTGTAACATTACTAGAATATACAATCTTGGGGAATAAAAGAATAAACCCCCTAGTAGTTGGAAGTAATTTTTTTAAATAGTTCTTAAATTGGAAATAAAGTGCTTTTAAATGATGTGCATAAAATTTGCTTAGGGGGCCACCTACATATTAAAGGAACCCTAACTTTCAATAGTGGTATCCAATTCTGACAACATAAATAAACTCTACACATTTCAGTTAACCTAAAAAAAAAATACATGCAATTTGTACGATAGGTTTCCTAGAAAATATTTCTTTTATAACGAGCATATTTTAGGGGTTGTATCCAAACTGAAATTCCGTACTCGATTGTTGACCGACAGAGCTTCGTTCTTGATCAAGGCATCTTAGGTGCCACTCAAGGAATACTGAAGACTGCTATATTGCACAATAGCAAAGTTGCAAGTCGTGTCTTCTATCGTAGATGCTCCCTTAAGCCATCATTTTGTTATTTTTTAAGCATAATTTGAATTGTACTTGGTAGAACAATTTTAATTTTGGATTTCCATAAATTAGGATTTAATAAATTTCAAAACCATCAAAACAATTATAGGTTGGAATTCATATTTTTTCGAATTATTAATTTCATAATTCATATAACAAAATTATAAAAATTGAAAATTCAGTGTATTTCCGTCTGGGTATTTTGTCTTATTGCTATAAAAAATAGCATATTAGGAGAATAACTTCAGGAGATATTAATAAAAATATGAAAATGTAATTTAACATTAGAAGCAGAAAATTTTATCACTTATAAAGTCTAAAACAAAAACTTATAATTCAAATTACTTGAAATTTGGTGTGTAGACATAGTTTGAACCGATGATTTAAAATATTTTGTTAAAATTGGGTACAGCCATTGAAAAAATAATGAATTTTGGGTTCGTTTTAATATATGTAGATGATTTCCTATGCAGATTTTGTGTACATTATTTAAAAGTAAGTGTTATTTCCAATCGTTCAGTAGCAGTAACTTTTTTTAACGATAATTTGTTGAAAAAATTAGTAAGGGATGGGGACTTTTTTATTTTCTACGATTGTATTTTAGGTTATTATACTCTAGAGACCTTAGTGTATTTAGATCCTTTTTCTTGACCCTGAAAACAAATAAATAGTGCAAATTATATCTAGAACAATGCAGCAAATGCGGTGTCCTTCACAAATATATATTTAAAAAAATAAATAACTTAGATTCATTCTGCAGCAACAATCGCGAGACAAACGGCCAGATATACATACAAATAGAGACTAAAATCTTCACAGCGAAGCTTTAACTGACTTTTTTTAATATTACAGCCGATAGAAATTCATATATTTATGTTATCCTATTATTCGCTACGTGTTTCAATAATTAGTTTTAAAACTATTTTCGTTTGAAAAAATGAACACAATTATTTATATAATTAAATGATGCATTTTTACCATGCAAGATTTTATAGAAATGTCTTTAATTGTTTTTTTTAATGCATATAACTTTTCTATTATCATAAACTTTTGGACAAAAATAAGTCAAAATTAAATATTTACTCTTTATAATTGATGTATTTACGAAGTACTTTTGGCGGTTATGCATAAATTATAATAAATTTACAGTAGATTCCCAATATTCCGATCTAAATGGGCCCGAACACTGTTCCGTTTAGCAGGAATTCGGTATAGACAGATTTCATTAATAATAATCAACATATTGATCTATTAAAACGTAGATTAAGAGCAGGGACATCTGGACCATGTCAGCTCTGTACAACCTTGATTGGCTCGTAGTCAACAGTTTCTTTTATTTCTAATAATTTTATTTGTAACCCAGTTTTAATATATAACAGACACTTCAAATAAAATCTACAACTGTAGTATCATAGAAATAGTACCCACGCACATAAATGTGAGTCTGTGGAAAAAAAAAAAAAAAAAAAAAAAAAAAAAAAAGTTGCCTAGCCGATTCAGTGCTCTTTGTCAGAAGAAAAACACTGATTTTACTTCTTGTATGTGTGTAAATTAGACTTTTTTTGTATTTAGCAGTGATTAGAAATGACTCTGCAGAATTGTATAAATGGAGCCGACATGTACTGTAAGTAAACATATTTCAATTTGGTTTCAGGCGTTTTCATCAAGTTTAGGTTCATATGTGTCTCTATTTAATATCTTTGTATAACAATAAATGTAAGTTTTTTATGAACTTTTAAAAAAAAATTATCCTGTGTTTAAGTTTTAAAAATTGGTGTTTTTCTGAATTCTGTTCTTAATAGATGGATTTTCAGAAAAGCTGCGTTAGCAATAGCGCGATTCTACTACATTTTAAGAAAGTAAAAATCATTTGTTTGTTTATAAACAAATAAAATAATTTTAAATATCATGCTAAATATGATCCGAAATTATCTCTCTACTTAAATATAATAGATGAATATGTTTTTCTTTGTGTTAGAGCACTCTGCTTGAAACAGAACATCCTATCTCTACAAACACTAGATTAATCGGACATAATAATTCTATATCTATTGTATCAATCCTAGATCATTTATTATTTCTTATAACACAATTGAATTTGGAATTTCGATATGATGGATGATGTTGACCCATATCACAAATAATTAGGAAGAAAACTGATTCTGAACAAATTCAAAAGTGTCGGAAACGAACAGAATTATGGTGAATAATTTTTAAATTCATGCATTAGTCTTGGTTATCATTTTAAAACAGTATTAAAAGTTTTATAGCCTTGAATTTCGAAAAATATTTCTTCAATATTTACATGTTTGCATTAAGCTAGTGCAGCATCTTTATTATCATGGAATGCTTGACGAATTCACTCTCATTACTTTTTATTTATTTCAAACCAATATTTCATCAACATCTGCATATTATTTTAAACCTGCCTAATTCCAACAGAACTTCTGTAATCATAGCTACTCGTTGCAATTATTGGAATTGTAAAGACTATACTTAACACATTAAAGTATGAACACCTTTAAGGTTCAGGTGACATTAAAACTTTATTTCTTCTATGACCTACTGGATCTGTATGATCCTATTCAGGGATGTGTTATAAAAGAAATAGCTTTTTTGAAAAAAATTACTTTAAAAAGTGGTTTTAACTTTACTTGTTAGATTCACAGACTAGTAGGATTTTGAAAAACCCATTAAGACACCGAATTTCTAGACTCTTCTGCATTTGTATCTCAATCTCACAGTGTTCACCAATTAAATAATTCCGTAAAAGTAAAAAATATGACTTCAGTAATATATATTGATTTACAATTTGAATTACATCAAAGATCGTATGGTATTGTTCAAAATATTCTTTGAGTTCGCAACTGCAAATGAATCAATTACTGGTAAAAATATTTTAAAATTCATTACCCAAAACATTACTATGTAAATACTCATATAACCTGCAATTATCCGAAATTTTTTTCCTGGCCTTGCTCTACCTCAATAAAACACATCTAGTTGTCATAATATTCTCTTTAAATTGTATAAATGCGTATCTAATCACATCCAGCTGAACTAGGCTAAGCTTCTGTTATCCTCCAAGGTAATATGTTCCTTATCATACTACTGAATTATATTATACTCAGCTTAATGTTAAATTTCAGCTGTTTACAATTCTTCTAATTGACGCAGGACAAAGTATAAAGGCAACCGAGAAACTAATTTAGAGCCAAAACAATTTGTAACGTTTAATTACACTTTATGAACATCGAGAAAAAAATTCGATACACGATCACGCGTATTGTGAAAATACCTCAAGGAAATGAATTTGTAGAAATAATTGTAGTGTGTATCTCACGATAGCAATTCATACCTCGAAAAGGAGAAAAGCAGTCTTGGGCAGTTTCAACAATTGCGCAAACGTAATTTCTATTTCAACTGTAATCTATATACGACAAACTTTGCCCTTAATACAACTTATATTCTATACGTGGTCTAATTTGACAATAGTATAGCGCCTTTTAGGCTATTAGTGTAGAGATTAATTTTCAGACGAGGTAAACATTTTGATTCATTCGCTCTTTTGTTTAGATTTTTATGTCAAAAAATCTTCAAAGAAAAGCATAGATAGTAGTCGGATATGTGATTTCCTTAATGTTAGGAAAAAACATATCAATCATATATGTGTATTGTATTGGTGATATAGTTCTTCACTAAAGATCTGATGATGAAACACCAAAGACTACTAATTACACAAATGATTTTGCTAAGGTGTGAAAATTTATATAATTGGTACAAAATCTTTAATTCATTACCGAAGCCACGGGGCATTTTTTTTTTAAAGCAATAAATATATATATATTTTATCAAACAGCCTTTATTTTTTTTTCTTAAATGAAATATCATTACTTTGTACTAAAAAATAGTTCAATGTTTTCACTATTCCTATCATTAGAGAGACTAATTGTAACTGTATATGTGTAATTACCCTTTTTTCACCTTCACAGGTTTGTCCCAAAATGCTACTGTATGTAATGTTAGATTCATTATTTAACTTTTTTAAAAAGGAAAACCTAGATTATTTATTATGTTACATTGCTAGTGGGGAGATTTAGATTTATTTTACTATTAGACTTTAAGCTGACAGTTCTAGTAATTTTTTCGGCTTTATGGCCTATTAATTCAAAACAACCAAATAAATTCAGTTTTAAATTTGAAAAAATGTATTTAATGTCTTATTAAATGCTTTAGAGTAAATTTAAAAAAGCTAAAAATCGACTAAATTTCTTCAATAATGATTATTTAAACATATATTTAAATTAAAATTCTAGGAGTTATCAGTTTTTAATGGTTAACTAAAAATTGCATTGGCCTGATATTTTGAAAATAGGGTAGATTGCTTGAATATACTGCAGATCTTGATTTAATTGTTTTTAAAATCGCTTGTTGAATTTTATTGTTACTTATTGACTTTTTTGTTAAAATTTGTACTCTTGAAACATATTTCACTTTACAGATGTTATAGAAGGCATCGAAATTTTGTTCCGCATATTACTCCAAGGTAAATGTAAGATATAGCCAAAGAGAAGACCCCATTACTCCGGAATTACGTGGAGAAGCTGCATTCGATGGCCATTTATGTTTTTCAGAAAAGACAGATACTAGCACGATCTAAAAACACCAGATTTATTTTTTAGGTGACTAATATTTATATAAGGTAACTTCGATATTGACTTAAACTAAGGCTTATATAGGAAAACACAGTGCTACGCCCAGTATGTTACATCCTAATATGTTATATCTTGAGTGTTATGTGGAAAGAGCCTGTAAATGGCGCCTGTAGTAAATCTGTTTTAATTCTGTATGTACCTGTACATATGCGCTCTGGACAGCGATGATGCAAGACATGTAAATAAAATGCGCTAGCGAAATGATTAGAGTTTGTGGTCATTATGATGTTAATGTGTGGAATTAATTAATTATCCCCCCTTGTCTTATGATGTGTTGTGCGAGTATTAACATGGTGTCATGAGTTGTGGGTAGAGTCACACGTTTTGATTTGTTTGTGTATAGAACGGCGCAAAATATTTGCGCGCTTTCTTTGTTGCGAAGAAAAGGGGTGAGTAATATGTAGTTTGGTTTTTCGGAGATTTAGTTTAGTTGTATAAATTGTGGTTTTGTGGTTTTCTTATGTTAATTAATTAGTGTTGTGTATTGAGTTGTATATTTTATTCGTAACTAGTGATTTTGTATTTTATTCGTAACTAGTGATTTTGAATTTTATTCGTAACTAGTGATTTTGTGTCAGTTGTAGGAACTATTTTAAGAAAATTATTTTAGTTATTTCTGGTAGATTTGCAGTGTTGTTTCAATAATTTTGTGATTTCTTGTGTTATTAGTGTAAATATATTCATATATTTAATCATGTCAGTGATAGATAAGTTGAAAAAAGACGAGTTAAAACTCGTCGCTGAAGAGTTAGGGTTAATAATTCCTGAAGGAGCTAAAGTTATTGAATTAAAAGAGTTAATTGAAAAAAGTGACTCTTTTTTAAATAACTTGGATTTAGTTAAAAGTGTTGTTGAATATGTGGTTGAAGAAATTAAAATTAAAAAAGAATCGGAAAAATCAAAATTAGAATTAGAAAAAATAAAGCTTGCTCAGTTAGAAAAAGAAATAGAGCTAGCTAATGTTCGTAAAGAATCTTCACAATACTCTGAGTTTGAAAAAATAAAATTAGCACAGCTAGAAAAGTAGTTAGAAATCGCTAATATTCGAAAGGAATCGCTTCAAAATAATTCATTTTCATCGGTAAAAAGTGAAATGGAGTCAATAAATAATGTAGAAAGTTTTATTAAGAGCATTAAAACTTTAACGATACCTGTGCCATCTAGGGTAGAGTCATTTAGCCTTTTCTTTCAGTCCTTAGAAAAAGCATTCAGAACAAAAAATGTACCTGAGGAATTTAAAACTGAAATACTTTTGAATATGTTAGGTGAAAAAGCAAATAATATAATGATTTATTTGTCAGAGGAAGATTTGTGTAATTATGATAAATTAAAAAATGTAGTGTTAAAGGAGTTTCATCCAACTCCGCAGGAGTGTTTGAATAATTTCCGTAAGGCGCAAAAATTACCTTCAGAAAGTTATGTCCAATATGCGTCAAGATTAAGTGCAGCATTCGAATATTACTGTCAGTTACGTGAAGTGAATGATTTTAAATCTTTGTGTGAGATAATTGTTTCGGATAAGATTTTTGGTTCATTAGATAGTTATTTAATGTCTCACATTGGAGCAAAACAGGGAGAATCATATTTTAAATCGCAACAATTAGGTCGTGAATGTGATATTTTTCTTTCTACGAAAAATAAAATAAAAACTGACAATAATGTGTTTAGGAAACAAAACGGAAATGAAAATAAAAGATTTTTTGAAATAAATCGCCAAATCCAACGTTTCAAAAGAAAGTTTCGAATGTGTTCTTTTCTGAAATAAAAACTTGCGTTTTATGCAAAAATGAAAATCATGAACTGTATTTTTGTCCGAAATTTAAAAGTCTTACAATTCCGGAAAGAGTAGATGTTGTTAAAATAAATAGACTATGCTTTAAATGTTTGCATCCCAATTGTGGTGTAAAAGTTTGTAAGAGCAAAAATTGTTTTTGTAAAAAACCGCATAATAAGTTAATCCACTATCCAAAAGAAAATATAAATATTCAGTCGAGTAAAGAAAAATCGCCCAGCTTCACATCTGTTTCCAATAATGTAGATCAGAGAGGGGAAAGTAACGATGTGCTTTCTCCTTCCATCTCTCCTAGTCAGTCAGATAGGTCTGTGGTCGCTAGTAGTTTGGCAAAAAATAAAACAAAATTTTTTTTATTGAGTACAGCTTTGATTTTGATTAAAGATAAAAATTCTCAGTGGTATGAAGCGAGATGCCTGTTAGATGTCGGGAGTCAAACTTGCTTAATAAGCAGAGACTGTGTGAATCGTTTGCAAATGAAACCAGATAAAACGAATACGGTAATATCGTGTTTAAATGATTCATCTTTAAGTGTTAATGGGTGTGTAAATACTACGATTTCTATCCGAGATAAGAGTTTTCAAAGAGATATAAATATGCTGGTAGTGAACAAAATAACAGATCTTATTCCACATAAAGTATTTCAAATACAGGTGGATGTTTCTGAGTGAGTCGCTTTAGCTGATCATACATTTAATATCCCTGGAAAAGTGGACGTATTATTAGGGGCCGAAATATTTTATGAGTTGTTGAGACCAGGGCAAATATATTTAAAAAATCCGCGACTTCTATTACAGAATACTTGTTTTGGCTACGTGGCTAGTGGAAGTATCGAACAAATAAATGATGGTAATATACATTGTGGGTTAATACGGGATTCAGATTTAAATGAAACAATGAAAAATTTATGGGAACTCGAGACTTTAGGTATTAAAGAAAATTAAGAATTAAATTCAGCGGATAAAGAATTGATAGATCAATTTGAAAGAAATCTAAAATTTGTGAATGGGAGGTACGAAACTGATTTGTTATGGAAAATTAGTTGTGATGAATTAGAAAGTAATTATTTTTTGGCAAAAAAAAGATTTGATGAGTTAAATAAGGGTTTTTCTAAAAACAATTGGATTGTTAATGAATATCGAGAAATAATAAACGATCAATTGAAAAACGGGATTATTGAGAAATGTCAGAGGGATCAGCTAGAATATTTTATGCCTCATAGAGCAGTTGTTAGAGAAGATAAAGAAACAACTAAGGTTCGGATAGTATTTAACTGTAGTTCAAAATCTAAAAATAATTTGTCTTTGAATGATTGTCTAGAAACTGGTCCTAATTTAAATCCTAATATTCTTGATGTTATTCTAAATTTTCGGAAACATAAAATAGCGTTTAATGCTGACATAGAGAAAGCTTTCTTAATGATAGGAATTTCAGAGAGAGATAGGAAATTTTTAAAATTTCTTTGATATTCGGATGATCCTAATAAAGATTACGAAATCATGAGAATGAAAAGATTACCATTTGGCTGTAAAGTGTCTCCTTTTATTTTGAGTGCTACTATAAAACATCACATTAAAAATTTTGAAAATAGCAATCCTAAGTCATTTGAAATGTTAAATTCAGCTCTATATGTAGATGATTTATTTTTTGGAGGAAGTACTGTGAGTGAGTCGTTCGAATTATCTTCGGACGCTGTAAATATTTTAAAGAGTGGAGGATTTAATTTGAGAAAACTGAGGTCTAATAGTAGAGAGTTGGAAAAACTCTGGATAGAAAATGGCTTTAAGGATATAGAGAAAGAAAGTGTTCAGCAGTTGAAGATTTTAGGTTTAAATTGGTGTCCAGAGAAAGATGAATTATCATTGGAAGTTAAGGGCTTAATAGAATCTTGGGAAACGTTGTAAAACTGTAAAAGGTGTGTTTTGAAAACAGCAGCACGTATTTTTGATCCCCTAGGCCTGATTTCGCCATTTGTTGTTCGTATTAAATTATTGTTACAGGAAATTTGGGAAACAGGTTGTGATTGGGATGAAGAGTTGCCCGATGATTTGCGGGAAAAATGGTTTAAGTGGTGCAACGAAATCGAGAAAATATATTATATAACTATTCCCAGATTTTGTTTAGTTGATTGTAAAGATGAACAAGTGGAGGCACATGTTTTTTGTGATGCTTCATTAAGTGCGTATGGAGCAGTTCTTTATTTTAGATATTGTGATAATAGTGGAAATTATAAAGTGTCATTTATTTTGTCAAAAAATAGAGTAGCACCGTTAAAGAAATTAACTTTGCCGCGTTTAGAGTTGATGGGTCTTGTAATAGGTGCTAGAGTTGGAAATTATGTGAAGAATATTTTTAAGGATAGAATTCAAAGAGTAGTATATTGGAGTGACTCCACCATTGCATTATATTGAGTTAAAGGATGTGCGAAAAGGTGGAAACAGTTTGTAGGTAATATTAGGGGTTCTAGAAGGTTCTAGAAATCCAAGAGAAAACCAACCCTAGTGATTGGTACTACTGTCCTACGGAAGACAACCCGGCCGATATACTAACAAGAGGAATTGCTGCTGAAAGTTTAGTTAACAACGAGAAATGGTGGCAAGGTCCAGCTTGGCTTCGAAGTAATAATGAGAGCTGGCCCGAACAGATATTGAGAACGTCTACGGAAATCAATAGTGTAGATGTATTGAAAGAACAGAAGGTCAAGCTTGCTGAAAATTTGGTCGGTAAATTAGAGTCAGTTGAACAATTGTGGAGTAAATTTTCATCGTGGACTAAATTGCAAAGAGTGCTTGCGTGGTGCTTGCGATTCATCGATAATGCAAAGAGAAATAAAATTGCTGCTCCGTTTTTGCAAACAGAGGAATTGAAAAGGTCGCATGATATTATAATTAAGTTAGTGCAGAGAGCGAATTTTGCAAACGAAATAGCCAACTTGGAGAAGGGAAAAATTCTAAAAACCAGCAATTTAAATTCCTTAAATCCTTTTTTGGACAATCGTGGGTTTTTAAGAGTTGGTGGACGGCTAAGAAATGCCAACATACCAGAGACTGCAAAATATCCTTTAGTTTTGCCTAAAAATCACCCAGTTACGACCTTGTTAATTAAATTTTATCATTTAAAATACTTACATGGAAGAGTACAGCTAATAAATTCTGCCGTGAAGCAAACCTATTGGATTATGGGTGCGAAGTCTCTTATCCGTAAAGCAATAAAAAAATTGTGTTATCTGTGCACGATTTCGCAGCGAATTCTCGAAACAAATCATGGCTGATTTACCAACATCAAGAGTGAGCCAAGGAAGAGCGTTCATTTGTTGTGGCACCGACTTTTGTGGACCTTTTCTAATAAGTCTTCGACGTGGTAGGGGAGTAAAGCCAGTCAAAATGTACGTCTGTATCTTCGTATGTTTCTCTACCAAAGCAGTTCATTTGGAACTTGTTAGTGATTTGAGTGCCAGCGCCTGTATAGCTGCGTTGAAAAGATTCATTGCACGTCGAGGTAAGCCAATAGAGATCTTCAGTGACTGTGGTGCTAATTATATAGGAGCAAAGAATTATTTGAAAGTCGCTGCATCAGAAGCAATCGGCAACTACTTGCACAATGAGAGTATAAAATGGACTACGAATGTTCCATCTGCTCCCCATTTTGGAGGTCTTTGGGAGGCAGCGGTTAAATCAATGAAGTACCATATGAGACGAATTATTGGGTCGCAGATCTTGTCTCAAGAGGAATTTGCAACAGTTTTGGCGGAAATTGAAGCAGTTCTGAATTCTCGCCCATTAGTCGCTATTTCGGAGGACCCAAATGATCTTTCAGTCCTCACTCCAGGTCACTTTCTCATTGGGTCAGATTTAAAGAGTGTTCCCGAACCAGACATTACAAATATGAAAATTTCAATTCGAGATCGATGGAAATTGATTACGAATATTTCCCAGTCATTCTGGAAAGCATGGTCTAAGGACTATCTTACACAGTTGCAAGTGCGCAACAAGTGGAAATTTCCGACAGAAGATTTATGTGTAAACGACTTAGTGCTCATCAAAGATGATAATTTGCCACCGTTGAAATGGAAAATGGCAAGAATAAATGACATTTTCAAAAGTTCTGACAACAGAGTAAGATCAGTGAATTTAAAAACTGCCATAGGTGAACTTAAAAGACCAATCCACAAATTAGTCAAACTGCCAATGAATGAAAATTAACTTTTCTTTGTGAAATTATTTAAATTTCTAGATATAAATGTGAATTTATTGTGTAATATTATTGTTATATATTTTTATGTTTACATTGTGTATTGTATTAATGTGTCAATTTGTTATATATTTATTTTATTTATGATGATGACGTGGTCATGGGGTCCCAGTATGTTTCGCCCAGTATGTTACATCCTAATATGTTATATCTTGAGTTTATGTGGAAAGAGCCTGTAGATGGCGCCTGTAGTAAATCTGTTTTAATTCTGTATGTACCTGTACATATGCGCTCTGGACAGCGATGATGCAAGACATGTAAATAAAATGCGCTAGCGAAATGATTAGAGTTTGTGGTCATTATGATGTTAATGTGTGGAATTAATTAATTATCCCCCCTTGTCTTATGATGTGTTGTGCGAGTATTAACACACAGAAGTCCTGTAAAATATTTTGCACACTTGTCAGAATTGTTAAGACGGAATAGCAATAAAAAAATCACTAAAATAATTTCAAAAAGAAAATAAACGAAAAATAAAGCTTTGGTAGGGTGCTCATTTGCTTATAACTGAGCGGCGAGGCGATTCTCTACAGCACCTGCGCATACGAAAACTGCGCGAAGCGGCGTCTTGTACAACACGGCATCTCACTTCAATTAATTCTACATGTTGAATAATTATAAAAATTATTAGTAGAAAATTCCTGCAAAGTTTGTTATTTAATATCCTCTTTGGAAATGCAATAAAAAAAATTAGAAGAAAAAAAAGCAATAATGAGAAATTAAACATTTTCTTATTCATTTTATTTAGATCCAACATTGTTCTTATTTTACAGCATAAAAGAAGAAGAAATGAAACTTTATTTATTTATCCATTTATTTATTTTTACAGATTAATTATTTCTTTTTTATCAATTACTAATGAATAAATTGGGCATTTTATATGTTTTACATTAATTACCCAATTATCACAGATTTCTCTTTAAACATGCAGTAGATATCACGACTGTTTGTCACATGAATCGCACTTTATAAATTTTAAATTTTGCAATTTCTAATTCAAAGTATGTAACTTTAATAAAAGAAGAAATTTTCTTTCTTCATATGCCAACTTTCTTAGCTCTTTTGAAATGAAACCGGGATAAATGCTCTATTCCATTGGCCATTATCTATAAACTAATTTCCCCCTCCAGCTGAAAATGCTTTTCGTATTTTCACATTACTCTTTATGTATTAATAGTGCATCAATATGACCATTTAGATGAATACCAAAAATAAACATCCCAATTTGAAAATTCCATAATTTATTAAATATAATAAATATAAATATTAAATGAGTGACATTCAATCAGCTGGTTCGTAAGTAGCATGTACTGTAAATGGTGAAACAGCTCAAATTTCCTTCAATAGATTGAGCTGCACCATCTCAAATTACAATAATACTTAAATAAATTTAATAAAAATAACTGTTTTTTCAATCGCTAAGTAGAATGAATAAAAGAACTTGCAGTTTTTTAATACAGATTTTTATGTCAATTTGAACACCATAGTAGTTTGAGATAGTGCAGCGCCATCTATTGACGGAATTGCAAACTTTTTTGTTTACTGTACATGAAATTTAAATTCCACTAGATTTAAATGTCACTCATTTCGTTTTCCTTTTTGTTATAGTTAATAAATTACTAAATTTTCAAATTGATTTTTTTTCTTTTTTTATGAGGAAGGGGGGGGGGGGCTCAGGCTATTCGTCTGCATCTCCAATTTGCTCATCATCTTACCTTGAGATAATTGATGTTAAAGTTATGTGTACCTTGGCCAATTGAAACATGCCCAAACTTTGTTCTTCTTACTGATTGTACAGCCTAAAGAGTAATTTCCCCTTACACAGTACATCATCTCATTCTCTTACGCTTTGAGTTTGCTTAATGAAGTTAATACATACAATATGATCTCACAAATAGCACATTCGAAAATTCGGCATCAAATTCATGTATCCCTCTTTTTTTCCTTAACAGATCCAGCTTATGAGAGAAAAACAAATAGCAAATGTAAACAAATTAAAAAATTCGAAAACGAAATGCAAGATTTAGAAAAATCGATAATTGACTAAGAAGAATGGCTCTTTTCTTCATAAGTTAAACCTGATTAGTTCCTTGAATAACTAAAGGCGGGGAATACATGGCCGCAATAAAACCGGCGATAAGCTAATAGCAGCTCAGAGCACTGTAAAACATTTGTGTAACGTTACTTCATAAAATTGGTGGCAGCTGCTATCTCCATTTTACGAAGTAAATTTATATATATATATATAATGGAGTAATTTGGACATAAATTACGGTGTTACATTGCAATGTTACACCGGTTATATCGGTTGAAGTCTCCATAAAATTGGAGGCAGCAAGGCTGCCATCAATTTTGTGGATGTTACACAAATGTTTTACAGTGAGGACGAAATCGCGGAACTGGCAGAAGAAAAGACATTCCTAAAAATGTGATAAATTTAACAGAATCAATACACCTTTTAGAAAAACAAGATTGCATTTCTAAATTTCTAAAATAGATATTCTATATTTGTATTTATTAAAAAAAAGGCCAAAAATTTAAACATTTCGCAAAAGACAAAATTTTAATTTAATTAAGATATTTTAAATATTCGTTTGTTTCCTTTTTTGTCACTTAATTATGAGTCAGTTTTGAATTAAATTATGAATAAAGGCACATTCAGGAATGTTTGTGATATTTTTGATAATCCTTCAAAAATCCGACTTTGTCTCGATTCCAATGATGCCACAATTTTGAGGTTAAATTGTTTTTAAGTGCTTGAACAATGTAAACACTGTTAAAAATATTTTAAAAAGGACTCAGAAAAACGCGAAACTCTCTGTAAATTTACACTAATTCTCGATTTAGTGTATTATATTGAGTTTATCAATCATCATCTTACACACATTTCCTTTATCTTATATCTAATTACCTTTTGGGAATTTCAATTTAACAAAGATGCAAATATCTTTAAAGATATGTTAAAGTAACAAAATCTTTTTAATTTATTGAAATTTTAATATTTTCAATAAGGTACCCTGGGGTAATAACGCCACGTTAAGGTTCTACCAATTTTCCCGGCTAGGTTTTAGATTGTATTTTTCAAACAAATATAGGATCTGATACAGCAACTCATTGACTATCTATATAAAATAAAATAATTTAACAGATATGTATTCATAAAATGTAATGGCGTTTTTTCTTGACCCATGATATTTGTCGTTATTACCCACCTATATGGGTAATAACGCCATGCAAACAAAACTATGAAATAAGATGGAATAATTGCATGTAGATAGCCCAATTCTAAAACTACAAACTCTACAAACTTAGAAATTGAAAAATTGCCTTCTAAGCTATTGAAAATGTTCAATTTTTTGTGAAAGTGTAAGAAAAAAAAAGGTGTGGTGTGTTAGGGGGAGGGATGAAGCAAAAGAATATCAGACCGTGAGCTTCTTTTTGCTTAAAAAGGACCGTTTAGATAGAAATATGAGAAACATTGCACAGTTTTAACTGTGTTTATTTGAATCAGTATTTAGGATGTAGCTCGGCCACTGTAGGGAATCAACCGGGGTATTAATGTCAAGGATTGGCGTTATTACCCCGGTATAGTTATTGCGCAGTACATTTTAAATTACAAATTATCTCGAGAAGATATCCAAAATGTTCAACAACATTTTAAAAGTACATGAAATGAACTACAAATTTATGTAACTAACAAAGTATTTCCGGATAAAAACATAGTCTTCACATCACAAACCGTATCTCGCAAATTTTAGATCAAGCGTTAATTTTAGTTGTTTGTAAAACAATAAGACCTAAAAATGAAACAAATTAACTTGAAGCTTTTTTTTGCGATTTATATGACTCAAAACCCTTCTGCGCAGAGCACATGGGTGTCATTTACCTGATTATTTCATAATTATGCAAAATATAAGCGCTTGGCGTTATTACCCCGCCTGGCGTTATTACACCAGGGTACCTTGCCTAATAATAGTTAGATCTTAAAATGCTCCATCTGCATTTCTTTTGAATATAACATCCCTTTTTATTTTGGATAAGGTAGTGTTCAGTTATTAGGAAGAAAGTTAGCGTAAATTGTTAAAGTTCAATAAGAGTTAAAAAAAAAACAATACATTTAATGAGAATATTTTATATTTTTGTGTGAAATAGTGATAGTTTCTGTATTATTTAGCAAACTTTAATGTTAAAATATTCCTTAAATAGAGCTATTTACGCTAACATTTATCTATTATTGTATGCGGGGTGCATAGTAAAAATTTTAATGGAATCTGATAAATTTGAAAGGACATGAAAATTTTAAATTTCTTAAATGTTCGAAATTTTCATTTCTGGGAAAACAGCGTATACATATTTAAAACTATATTTTACAAGTTAAACAATGCTGTAATAATCAAACATAATTTAGTATACGAATACATAGACATTTAAATAAAAAATACTTCACTATCTATATTATAAAGGCCAGACGTATCTGTGCGTAACGCATACGTCATTTTGCAAATGGCAACATTTTCACATGCAATTTCATTTTTTCAATTTTCACTACTGCAAATTTTACACTTCTGAACTTTGTACATTTTAAATTTTTACACCGATGTATAGAAAAAAATATATAGTTTTAAATGCAATTTGTTTGAAAGTTGTATCTTAATTTGTTGTTGTGTTAATAAATTTTTTTTAAGTTTTTAGTACCAATTTTGTAATTGTGGCAACAGAACCATTCCTTTTTCTCTTAAAATGAAAAAAATAAATAAATAAATGCTCTTACTATGTCAAATATATCGTCTGTAATTGTGTCAATGTGGAATATTTTGTTTTTCCTTTCATTTATCATTTATACCAAGCATAAGAGCCTCAATTGATAACTTTATCATAACTGATCTTTATTATAATTTTCTGATTACATGTCAAATTAAAGTTTTATTTTAATAATTTGGGCAACTTAGTTTTATAAAAATAGTATTTTGTTAATTTTAGCTTAAAATAATATTTGTTTAGAGTTAGAGTGACCAATATAAAATGCAATTTATCTGCAACTAATTTTACAGATTTATTATAGATCAATGAAACAGTTCTTTCTTAAACATTTTATTTCGTCGAATTTCAACGGGTTCCACATCGTATTCATAAAAATTGAAAAATCGATTTTTTAATCGAATTTAGTGCTTTTCAGATTTCTGTAATATGAAAATATGTTCCAAAAGGTATAGAATACAAAGGATATTGCATGAAATTACAAAATAGAATTTAAGTTTAACTACAACAAACATTATAAATTGCAAAATAATAAATGGAAATAAAATTTTGTTATATTTGACCTTTTGAAAATTCATGCTTTTGTCGAAATGTCTCTTAAAGATAACTTATATATTTCGAAAATAAATATTTGTCTTATTTCTACTTAGTTTTATTCCTAGAATAATAATTAATTTACTTTTTATTAGTTTCTTAATTGCCTAGTTTTTAGTAAATGTAATTAATTTCTCCAATTTCATTTCATTCTGACATTTCATTTAGTATATGAAAATTAATAATACCTAACGGGAATTATATATATATATGTATATAATCTTTTGAGAAATAAATAAACTGTTTACTAATTTTCTAATAGATATGAAATGAAAAATATTGATTTGTTATGAAATTTTCCCTGAGTGGGAGAGAAACATATTAATCAAGAAGATATATTGCAATCATGGAAACGTTTGCTATTGTAGACTTGATATTGAATCATTCAAAAGTATTAATTACATAAATGGTTTGCTAAAGTGCGAAAACACTTATTATTGGTATAAAATATTGCCTCTAATTGATTACGGAAGTAATAAATTGTTTTCCTACAAACAATCAATTATTAATTTAAATTGGTTGATCCGAACTGTTATTAATTATTTCTTCGCAGGGGGATAATTAGATCCTGAAGGAATTCTATTGCATAAAGACAAATGGTGAACAGTTCTGTATTTTGTTTGAAGCAATATATTCAGGAATATGCTTCAGAATATAACTTCAAAGACGCAACTATAACATTAAAACTGAAAGAACAGACTAACATTATTTGAATTATCTTTTTTATTTTAACATTTCGAAATGTATACGAAAAATGTATACCGTTATTGGTACAGTTATTTTATAAAGCATAAATCAGTCTATTCAGAGTAACTATTTGCACCTCTTAAAGCCCCTAATTTTCCTTTTTTAAAGTAACGTTTGTTGTAGTGCACATTTAACCATTCTATTCCAAACTTGTTTTGTAGAAATTCATTAGTAATATCAATGTACGAGTAATATAAGTACAAGATAAAATAGGATTATTAATCAGAAGCTTAATCTATGGTTTTAATGATGTATCCCGGATCTCAGGGTTAAACTTAATCGGAATAGATGCTTCAGCTAGTAATTCTTGACGTTTGAAAAAATATGAGTGCAGCTATAAACTTATTACTCAATAGCTTATTCAACAATATTTGCTAAATATTTCATGAAAAAATTCTAATGAATACATTATATTTCATCTTCTATAACTATATATCCCGAAAATTGGAGTTAGATGTCCTACTTAATTGGAATACTTTAGTCATTTTTGGACGTTTGAAGAAATATGATTGCAAGCTACAGACCCATTATTGGATAACTGATTCAACAACATTTACTAAATATTTCATGAAAAATTTCTAATAAATGTACTGTATTTCCTCTTCTTTAACGATATATCCCTTAACTTAGAGTTAGAGGAAGGGAAAAAAATCCTTTAAAACTTCATAAAATAAATTAAATTTCGCAAGGCCTTTCGAAAGAACTTAGTCTTTCTTCGTCAGGCGCAAAAAAGACGTGCGTCTACTATGAATGTAGTGGCACAACTGAAAAGAAAAGGCGAGAAACAGCCGAAGAAACAGCCAATAGGAAAGTAGAAGGCATCAGCCAATCACGGAAGAACATAATTAAAACGTACGAGGAATATAATGAAGAAGGGAAAGGACAAAGGAAAATGGTAACAAAAGAGAAAAAGTAAAAAAGGAAGTAAAAAGTATAAAGTGAAAAGGCAGATTATATTAAAAGTAAATTTAATACACAAAATAGTAAATAATAATTATTATTAGTAGTACGTAAAAAAAAAAAAAAAAAAAAAAAAAAACTAATTATAAGGCAGTGCTGTAAAGGTTTTTCCAGGCTACGGAGAACGTTTTAGAATGAAATTTATCATAACTTCACGATTAAGATAAATAGTTAAATTTTCAAGAAAATCTAACTCAGAGGTACCATTGGCATAGAAGATAATTTTAACAGTTTTAAAATTGAAACTATGGCCGGAATAAGAGTGCTTAGCAACAGAAGATTAAAAAATTTCTTCATTAATGACATACCGAGAATGTTCTTTTAGGCATTTTTCGAGATTTCTTTTAGTTTGATCAATATAAGATAAATCACAGTCATTACAAGGCACATTATAAATTCCCCATTTTTGAAGGTCAGGGATAGGGGATTTCATGGAAAGAAATTTGAATTTATTGACAGGTTTAAATATAATGTTAAAATTGATTCGTCTTAAAAGTTTGTCTAATTTAAAACATAAAAGTGGATAAAAGGGGAGGACTACCAAATTATCAGGTTTATTTTTAACAGAATTCTAATTATGTTTAAAATAAACCTGATAATTTGCTATGTATTTCATGAAAAAAAAATATTTCACCTGCTGTTCTCAAACTATTATGCGGCACCACTTAGAAAATATTAAAATGTTATCCTTAAAAACAGTAGCATGGTTGCATTTATTATAATGGCCGAGATAACCACGTTCTCAACGAAAACCTTATAAAACTCTCAGAAAAGAGACGATATATTGATATGTTTAGATGCAAATGATGCACAAACGTTGGGCTTGTTTTTCAAGACCAGGATGTTTTATTGGACACTTTCAGCATTACAATATCTTAAAAAAAATGACATTTATTCTTTGTTAAAATTAGTGTACAATTTATAATATTATAACGTACGCCTTCTTTAGATGATTTATTATAAACAAATTATTACCTAACTTTTTACTTTAAGTGGGTCATCTGGTAATTATAATTATTTAAATAATATAAAGTACAACACTTTTAAACATTTTTCTGTGAAATTACAGAGAATCTACTGGTAATCAACTATCTTAAGTCTTATTTAAAATTACAGACATAAGAAAAACCGATATTCTGTTGAATAACAGAGATGTTATTCTGTAAATTTGCAATAGACTCGGCAAATTAACATTGTTAAAAATACACAAAATTCTGTAAATTTAATTTTAATAATAATAATGTAAATTATTTTTGAAAATTAGTGATAGTAATAGTGATAGTGATTAGTATACTAAAAATTGAGGGATTTTTCCTCAATTTTTACAGTACTTTAAAAAATTAGAATTTTGCAAACAACTTTAAGCTGCTGTATCATTTATTTTAATTTGTACACTTTTTCTCCCAGCCGTCTTGAGGTTGCACTATAAGAACACTTTACTGGCTGAGCTACAGGAGCTGTTGATTTTGAGTACAAAGTATAGCTTTTACGATTCAGTGGGGGAACTCAAACATATATAATGTATTCTTTTCAAAGATTTCGCTTTTAATATTGTCCTTAGGAATTCGTAAACGATTTATTTATACTTATTTTCACCAATACATAATGCCTATAATTACCTTGAATCAGTTTTAATTTTAAACTAGTTTAAATAATAACTATATTTTTATATATATTTTTAATACAATAATTTGAATCTCATTCTCTTTTTTTTTTTTTTTTTTACAATAATGTTTTAGAAAAACTTTTGAAATAGTCGCATATAGGAATTGTAGGAATTGCTTTAGGAATAGTCGCATTTGGAATAGTCGTCGTTCGCTAATATTTTTCAAAGATTTTTTTGTAAGAAATATTAGAAAAATAAGCAGAAAAGAAGTGTAATTTGTTAGTTAAAAGTTGAATTTTTACATCTTCATTATTTTTACCCTTTTATGTAATATGGTTTTTGAAGATTAATATATTTTTGTAACGCATTTATCAATGAAATAATGCGAAAAATAACAGCAATGTAATAATATTAATAGCTTTGAAATGATACTATGCAATTTACTTTTAAAATTATCAAGCTTCTGGCATATGAAGGGAACAACTGCAAAACGATCGATAAAGTCCCCAGTAACTCCGAGAAAATAATTCTTCCCTTTAAAAAATAATGTAATTAAAAAAATAAATACATAAACTAAACGTTCTCCATTAATATTTATAATAAAATTGAAAATGAACTTTAAAAATGTGCATTTTGAACTACAAGTTTTAACAAAGATAAAAATATCTGTAAATAAAGACATAGAAATCTCTCCATAAAATTTGATGTAAGGGGCTGTGCATACATAACATTATCGAATTTTTGGTAATTTTGGATCCCCTCCCCTCTTCCGATATCATGCGCTATCATTCCTAGAACCCCACACCTCCACCCCGATAGCGATATCGGTATCAACAGATATTTTTGTTCTTTTTCTTTGGAGTGATATTCAAAACTGTGTTACATTTATTTTTCTCATACTTTAGTGATTCAAATGAAGAGAAGTCAATAAAATAACACTTTAAATCATCTAACAATTAAAAGAAATTGTTATCATTTAAAAATATTTTATAATAGCTTTTTGTAACATAATGCAATCAACGGTAATAACGACTTGTTGCAATTGCCCCGCACAAAGGAGGATGGTGGTGATACAAAAATTATTATCAACAAAACACGTGGATAGCATTCTTTCCCCGTCTCTTTATTTATTAGTAAACACAAGCTTTATTTCAAATATATTTCACATATGGTTTCTCGAACAGTGATTGTGTATGCATACACATATGAAGAAGAATAGGGATATCAAATGTTTTCGTATTTCATATTTTAAAATTAAATATCTTCATAATAATTTAGTGATTTTAATAAGAATTTGTATTTTCATAAAAATAAATAAAAATAAAAATCGATAAAACACTACTTTAAATAAAAAACCATGTTGCAACTGAAAAAAGAAAATTCTGGTTGAATGAAAAATTATATCGATATCAAAAGACAAACATCCCTTCCCCTTAGAGATATCTTACGATATCATCCATCAGAACCCCACCTCACCCCTAAAATGCTAACGTTATATTTGCACAGCCCCTAAGATAAGGGAATGCCTGTAAAATGATGACAGACAAACTCAATCAAATGCATTTAATCGAGAACTAGTGTAAATTTTCAAAGAATGTTTTTTGTTTTCAGTGTTTTTAGAGAAATTGTTAACAGTAAAAAGGATATTATATCATTATTTTTTATATGTTATATTCTCCCTTTTTTTAATTAATACAAGCGTATGCATTTCATCGTTTAACCTTGTAAACTAGACAAAATTCTATGTATGCGGGTGCTTACAATTCTTCGTTGCCAGCATTTTGGGATTAATTCAATAACCTAAGGCGTGCTTTGCTGATAATGTTTAAAGACCATAATGCTTCTCTAAGATTCTGCTGGTAGACAACAGTCCTGCATTTAATTTTTTTCAGTCCAACTGATTTATACCGTAAAAAGGTTCATAAGAATTCATAAAAACGTTTATTTACGGTCGGAAATAGCAAATGATACTATTATGCTTTGTTTTTTAGCAATATATCTTTCTAAAAATTGCAGAAAAAACAGAAGTTTAGCACAAAAACAATAACACTTAATCCGTATTTTGGATTTCTTTCGTATATATATATATATATATATATATATATATATATATATATATATATACATATATACAGTCGATTGTCTTTAAGTCTAACTCATGAGGCCCACAAGAAATGTTCGAATTATGGAAAGTATGAGAAAAAACATGTTTAAAAGGGAACTATTACAAAGGAATTAATGCTATAGTATTTTTTTTAATTCATTTCAGCTGTTATCATTAGAACATGAATTAATACTAAATTTAAAAATATAAATACATAAAATAATTAAGTAATTAGAAGCAAGCACAGTGGAAGAAGGGGTGGAGGTGTCATTGATGGGCACATAGGGCAATAAGAAAGAGGATATAAAATGCATTGGATTAAATGTATACTTGATCGGAAGAATTTGGACAAAAATGAAAAAAAAGGAAGTTATTTCTAGAATCCGAAGTCCGTGAGAAAGTACGGAAAAATGAAAAATCGAAATTCTAATATTTTAGTTCCAATTTAAAAAAGTCCATAAAAGTTAGTTCTAATAAATAAAAATTTGAAGCATTAATTTCCCATTGAAAATTTTGGGAGATTATGTTTAGTTTGAATTAAGTGAAGATTCGATTTATCCGATTTTAATTAACGAGAGTCGGCAGTATATTCAAAATTTTCAAAACACAGAGTGTTAAGGGCCCTCAATATAATAATACGACCTTTAGCATGGTAGAGGTCGTACCACACTATTAACATTTTTATGAGAAACTACAGGGAATCTACGTGTAATACATCATTTTAAGTCTTACGTAAAATTACAGAAATTAGAAAAAACGAGATTCTGTTAAATAACAGAGAAGTTATTCAGTAAGTGTAGAATAGATTCAGTAAATTAACATCCTTAAAAATACACAGGACTTTATTAATTTATTTCTAATGATAATAATTAAATTTATTTATTTTAACTCTTTATCTATCGAATTATTTATCAAGAAATTGCTTCACGTCACTTATTATCTTTCTTAATATCTGAAGATAATCCTTAAGATCTTTAATATATGGAGTTTCTAAATAAATATAATAAAAATTTAGACATAGTTTCATTAAAACTGATTAAATATATCGGTAGTAATAACTTTTTTTTTTTTTTTTTTTTTTGTAAAATATTTACAAAAATATTCAGATTAATTAATGAAATATATTCTTGTAAAAGTATCACAATTGTCAGAAAAGCAGTCTATTTAAAAGTATTATGAGGCTCTCCCTATACGGTAAAGATTTCACAATTAAAAATATTTCATAGATATTTCTTTAAGATAAGCTATGCAAATGATTATGAAAATCACCGCTTTTTATAAATATTTTGCTTCAACTGTTTCTCTACCCTTTCTAAATTTGATCAAACTACGTATCTTGTGTGGAAAGAGAACTAAACTTTTCTTAATAGACTGAGAAAATAAATTTTATACTATATTTTCTACAATGGTACTTTAAAGAACCGTCGGTGTATAAAGCATTAGTTAGCGAATCAATCAATCTTCAATGAGCTTCAAAGAACTGCATTTTCTGAACAAATTTGAAATTTTATATATTAAACTTTAACATAATTTGTTTGTAGACGTCTTGGGGGTTTGAATCCGGGACCTTTTGACAAGCGGAAGAAGAAAATGCCTGAGTTGTAGGAGATATTGATATTGAGTTAAAAGTATGGCTTTTATGATTCAGGGGGAAAAATCCCTTCTGAATCTGATGAGATGATTTTGCCCTTTCAAAATTATTCTAAGTATTGAAAAAAAGACAACCTTTAAACTAAATTTTCGTCTTTTCAAACAGAGAACTTATTTGTAAATATACACAAAACTCTTGTAAATTTACACAAGAATCTGTAAATATATTTTTAATGATAATGATTTAATTCAGTCTTTAAAATTAATGAATCACCCAATCCTTATTGAAATTCAAGGAACTTGAATTTTCCAAGTAAATTTGGACTGGTGTGTCATTAAACTTTAACACAATTTGATTTCATCCATCCTAGGATTTGTATCTCTTGGCAGTGAAACGGCGCTTACTTACTGAGCTATAGGAGATTTCACTATTGTGTACAAAATATGTCTTTTATGATTCCGAGTTAAAAAACGCCACTGAATCTGATGAGATCATTTTTTCCTTACAAAATTATTCTAAGCCCTTTTTTTTTCTTTTTCGTTATTTCTTAAAAAATGCACTAAATTTTCTTTTTTAATATTTCTAATAAGGTTGCAAAAGAATTTTAAAAATGTGTATTTCGAATTACAAAGTTTAACAAAGCTATAAATATCTTTAAATAAAGACATGGAAATCCTTACAGGGAATTTGATCTAAGATAAGGGAAATAAGTGTAAAATAATGCCCAAGAAACTCAATCTAATGAATTTAACCGAGAACTAGCGTAAATTTACAGAGAGTTTCGCTTTTTTTCTGTGTGCTTACAGAAATTTTTAACAATGCAAATTGAGGCGATTAGATTCCTTTTAATTAAAATCCATTTGATTCAGTAATTAAACTGAACTGACACAGACTTCTTGTGCTCACAGACAGGGAATCTAATACATAATAATATTAGCTAGTTTTATTGTTTAAAACTTATTTATAATATTCATACAATTGCAAAATATCTGACCAATAATTATCCAGCAATGGGGTATAAAATTATTACAAAAATATGAAAAACATGCAATTTGCGCAAAATATTTCTCGGTCACATGTCATTATAATTACAAAACAACATTTTTTTTAAAGGAAATTAATCGTAAAAGGACAGTAATCGTAATATATATTTTTTAGAAAAGCCAATCTGATTATGCTTTATTCCTTAAATCGGAATGTAATTGTACAAAATTTACAGATTATGCATAAATCGAAATATAGAAAATCTGAAAAACAAAACCTACTCTAAAAAATTAAAAACTAGATTCATAATTTAGCACAAATAGCCACATGAGAAAGAATTAATTACGGTTTTTGAAAGGGTAAAAATTAAAATTTTTTGACAAGCGTAATCATTATAAATCATTATCAATTATTTGAAAATAATACCTTATCTTTATGGCACAATTAAATTCTTTGAATGTTATGTTTTCATACATCACAATTAAAAATATGATTTTGAGGTCATTATTTCTTTTGAGATCCATTTCCATTATTTGCTTAGGCATTCATTTTAAGCTAAAAAAGAAGCAAAAAAGCAGCAATCTATTGCTTCTTACAATACAATCTTGTCACTTCGTACATTTCATCCTACTAAAGACTAGAGTGTAAACACGTAAGACAACAATAATTGCAATGTTCTGGCAGTAATTGATAGGAACCAATTACTGCAATAAACTAAATTTTTATCGTATATGTCCTGCATATTTGTTTGATTAAACATATCGCTTTATCTTTCGCATCAATTCTAATCCATCCTAACTGTATGACAGACATTGCCCACGCGTTTTTCATTAGCCTTTAAATCTCTGAAATTCTATATAGTATCGGGCAAAAGTATACTATATTAAAGAAAAAAAAAGTAATGGATTTTATCAATCATAGATTTAAATTTTGATATAAATTGTATTTCACGTTTGTCATTTGCTATCAACAATAATAATTTTATATATGAAAAAGAAACTAATTCTAACAACATAAAACACGAATAGAAAAGATTTATAGGTTAATGTATGATCAATTTTAGTTAGGCAGTTTAATTTGTTTCGATGAAAGGAATATCTTGTACGCAAATATAAATATGTAAATGACTCCATTTATAGAAGTTACTTAAATATACATATATTGCGCTATTTTTAACATAGGCTATATTCTGACTTACGCAGGATAAGAATTTGTATTTAAAAACAAGGAAAATAGAATTTGAGAATTTGAATTTGAAATAGAATTGAGGTTTATAGAATTTGAAATCATTTAAAATCTCTGAATTGCATTGTTATTGTTTAAAGTTTATTTGCATACTAAATGCATATCCATGCTGCTCAAATTTTTAACTGTCGAATTTATTAATTTTTTACGTATTTATTTAATAATTTAATACATGAATTGCTTAAATGAAAATGACATTGCTATGATAACTCTGTTATTTGAAGAAAAAAATAATTGTGCTCGTGGATGCTAGTATGGAGAGCGCAAAATGTTGGAAATACATGAAATATCGTTAGATCCCAGCACACATATATTGTGGGAGAACATTAAAAAGCAAGTTTGCTTCATGGATGCCTCCATAAAGACGATGTTAATGCGCAATAACGATGTTAGTGCACATTTTACAGAGGAAACCTTGAGTTCTAGTGAAATGTATCATCAAATACAAAATGCGCATGGCACGGAGTTTATATCACACAAATCGGTATTACGATTGTGAGGGAATTTTCGTAGTGAGAGAAGTAATACTGACGATATGTCATGATGTGGCCAGGCGAATATGATCTGTTCACACTATGAAAATTCCTGAATAGAAAACCACCTAAAAGCACTAAATTAGAGGTTATATCATCTCGTTTCAAATTGTTTAAGGCTAGTATTGCCAAGAAATTCCTTCAATGGGGAGATTCGAGAACTTGATATGCGTGTACTTCATATAAATTCGTACAAATGCTTGTATTAAAAATTTTTTCACGAACGGAATTTTTTTCTACCCTTCTGTGGTTTATTCACAAAAGGATGGGGACATCCAACAAGGGGACAGTAAGTAAGAAGATTAGAGGAACCTCAAGGAAAATTTTCTATCTTGCAAGACGTCCTTCAGTATTATTTTAAATTAAAGTAAGGTAAAATGTGTCGCATGGCCATAAAAAAAAGCGCCGCCGTACCAAAAGAAAGAAACTGTTAGTAAAATAATTCATCCATACGGAGCTTTCCACAAATAATATCTGACTGGCATCATACTGTGATGAATAGTCGACAACTTTTCTAACACTAACATACTCCTGCTGTATATATTACATGAATAAAGCTACTACCACACCTTTTCAGGTTTTAGCTCATCACCCATGTAAAAGTTTTTGTGATTTTAAGGTAATATTGTAAAGTCTACTCTAAAATCACTATTTTAACGAAGATTTAAATTTTTTTATATTTAATTTTTTTAATTAAAGGTCAAATTTTAAGGATTCCAAAAATTTGATTCAGTGATAATTAAAATCAAGGAATCAATTATGGTGAAAAATATATACCGGAAATGATTGTTTAAAGAGCCATAGAAAAGTTAAGAATACATTTTACCACACAAATATATACACAAATTTATAAACACCTACAAATATAATGTAATTCAAAGTTATAAACTTTGTTCAGATTTTTTTGTGCAACATGAAAATCTCAATTTTGTTTTTCATTGAGTATTTTTATGAGAAACACAATTTCTTAAAATATTTTGAAAATACTGAAATGGAATTTTGTCGTAAGGTTCTGCTCATCTATTGGAATGTTATGAAGCAAAATATAACAAGTAAGTTTGTATATATTAATTTAAGAGCAATTTTTACAGAAAAATTCACACTTCTCTGTAAAAAATCATGACTTTTATGCAAAATTTACTGTAAATTAGCAAACTTTTAAATATTTGCAAATATTTTACTTCGTAGTTAATTTTTTGATAGTAAGTTATTTGATAAAATATTTTCGTAGAAAAACTTGAAATTTAGAATAAATTCTGTTATAGAAGATTTGACATAAACGGAATTCTTTACTAAGTTTTGACTAAATATTATCTTAAGTTTGAAAAGTTAATTAAAATTCCATTAAAAATGTATATGAAATCTAAGATTCATTTCTTGTTTTATCTACATGTTCACGTGTGTTTGATAATCTATGCTATTACATACTATTATGTATTATCTCACGTGTCTAATAATCTATACTATTACATACTATTACATGTATTTGATAGAGAAATATTATATATATTTTTTAAATGTGCCCCAAAAGAAGGTACAAACTTTTTCCCCCTCAAATAAGTAAATTGAAAACTAAAAATTTTATTTATTTATTTATTTATTTATTTATTTATTTATTATTAATATTATTTATTATTTATGTTTATTTATTTTTTGCAAACTATAACGATAAGTGGTGTGAATAAATTAAACAAAAGAAATGCTTTACTAATATTTTATCTCTCTTTTATTAATCCTTTATCCTTTATACTATAATATATGGCAACTATTACTTAAAATTGATATATTTGACATGAATTATGGAAAACACTACATGTCTTGTTAATTTACTGAAATAAATTAACAAGAGTATTAAAACAACAGGAATTGAAAATATAAAAATCAAAGATTATGTTGCTTTAGATAAAGAAATTTAAAATATCAGATATGAGATAATATCCAAAAGTTATTCTTTTACAGCAATTAGTCACATTAAGTAAGTTTTTTAAATATAAGAGTTGAGAATTGTTCAGTTAAAAAAGAATTTTCTTCATAATTACTAAGGTAAAGTTTTCAGATTGATTAAAAAAATAATAAAATTTAAATAAATTAAACATAAGTATAGAAAAAAATTTAAGAATTCTTACTCAATTAGATGATCGTTGAGGTTAATTGGGTGAAATAGTCCTCCAGTGTTCGTGTCCAGGATCGCTCTATTGGAAAAGCATTGGCGGATTCAGCCAATTTATCCCTGGTTCGAATCCTGGCCCGGACTCTTTTCGCCCAAAATTGAAAATTGGAAAATTTACACCTGTTCTTTTTCAGTGTAATAATGTTCATCTTTTCATATAGAAACAGATTACCCATTTTCACAGATGTGATGAATTTTCTTTTATATTTAAAAATATATACTGTACAATATTCATTTAAATTATATTTGTATATCAACAGAAAGAAAACATTGTTTTCCCCTCAGAATAATTAAAATTGTAAAGGACAAGATTATCATAGATAGGAAACAATGTTAAAGAAGGATATTTCTAATTAATAATTGCAAAAACAGCGTCAGTAATTTAAACACACCGTTGTAAATTTTATTTCAAGCAATTAAAATTTATATGAGATAAAATAGGTTTGAAATATTTTTACATACCAATGATAAAATAAATTAAAATCCATGTCATTTTATTATTCTGTTAAATGAGATTACAATGAAAATTACAATTAATTAAAAAAATTGTTAAATGTTAAATTCCAACTGTTATTTTTATTACAAGATAGCAAGATGTTTGGCAAAAATAAAAAATAAAAGTGTTACGATTGCTATTAAATGGGATTACAATGAAAATTATTAAAACAATCTACAGTTAGAAGTTAATTCTAACTGTTCTTAGTCTAAATTACTCTTTTTATTTTAAGAAAAAACAATATTTGGTAGAAATAAATAATAATTTTTTATTATTATTATTAAATTAGATTACAAAGAAAATTACAATGAATTGAAAGACGGTATAGTTAAAGATTAAATTATAGGTATTATTTTTATTATAGCAAAATGTTTGGCAGAAATAAATAATAAAAGCTATAATATTGTTATTAAATGAAAAATACAATAAAATTACAAATGATTAAACAAACTACAGTTTCGGTTTAAATTACAATTATTATTTTTAATTATAAGATAACAAAATATTTAGCAGAAATAAATAATAAATAAGAATGGACTTTTTAAGCTAAAAATCATATTAAATTCAAGTGTTTTTGCTTTGAAAAAACAAAGAAAAAGAAAACTCAAAATACATAAAATTGAAGGAGCTATTTCCATACGACCTCACGAGCTAATCATCAAAAGTTCATAATGCAATATATTCTGCAAATGACTAGAAAGCGACCAAAGGAACGAAAATTATTAGGCAAAGGCTTCAAAATCCTTTTAATATTGGCCTGTATAACACCGCGATTCCGACAAGAAGCTGATTTCTTGCCAATCAAAAAAAGAAAGAAAAAGCGAGGTTACGTGCTCAAAAAAGAAGTCAGCTTGGGACATTCGGACGATATTCATGACTATTAATATGATTAATCCTTGATTACTTGGGATTATTTGCTCCTTGGTCTGTTCCTCCTTGTGAGAAAGTTTTGCATGTACTTGACTTTTATTTATGTCATTGTACACTTAATTATCTGCTAATTCATAAAGAGCCCTTATCTTTTCCCTGGTGAAAAGCATTTTAGTTTGTTATTTATCTTTTAATATACATTTCATAGAATGGAAAAATATACATTGAAAAACTATGATATATATTTAGTAAAATTTCTTTTGTGCCAAAAAAAAAAAGATATTAATTTCACTTTTAAAAAAATCTTTAAATTTACGGCAAAAATTGCTGGCAGTAATTTTGCTAGCAGATTTTGCTGTAATAATTGCATTAAACTTAGATGTAATTTTTTATTACATCTATTTTTACTGTAATTTTTGCGGTAAAAAAAAATTTGCCATAAGTTTAACTACAACGTTATTCTCTTAAATTTAACGGCAATAGCAACACTTTTTCCGTAAATTTAAAGTTTTTTTTCTACAGTGTTTAAGAAAAAAAAATTTCACCAATCACTTTATGAATTCTGCTTTAATATTCTCTTGTGAAACAATTTTAAGTGTGTTATCAAACCTTTTGAGGGAAGCTGGTAAAATGTAAAAGCTGTTTTCATTCAATAAGAAACACCCCACAAATTGTAAAATTTAATGTACTAATTTATATATGTATGCAAATTTGGATGTGGATTACAAATATATCGAATCTGTAAATTGGAATGCTGATTTATAACAATTTTCAAACGAAGTATGTATTAAAAAATAAAACTGAATTGTTTATAATAAAATAAAAAGAAAGAAAAACAGTATGGATTTGTTTCCATATTCTGGTTTAAAATATGAATTTTATGATTAACCATTTCATCTTATACAGTTCTCACATATTTTTATTGTACTGAAAAATATATTACAGTTTATCATCAAGTAATTAAACAAAGAGAAATAATTCGTTACCATCTCGCACCTTAGAATCACTTTTAAATCATACACTTCATCCTAAATAGTTTACATACACTCCTACTGAATCGCTTCATTAAAAGATAATGGCAAATTTTAAATCCAACTTGAAACTTTTCCATTAAAATATTTTCTGTGAATGCAAAGGGATAAAAGCACTTAGCAGATTGTTCTTTTAGTTCTTCAAGAAAGAAATTTACCTCGGATGACTGAAAATTTCTTTACATTTATTGAAAAAAAAATAATTTTTTTAAAGATTGAATTAGTTTTTAAAAGGAACGATTTTTCTAAAAGGAATTATTATTTATTTCATTTATATTTTCTAAGATTGCTCTGAGTAACTGCATTAAATTTGTCCGCAGCTGTTGCTGACATCAAACTTACAATAACAGGGTTGTTTTTCTCCTATAACATTTTTCTAAATTCGAAATGTTTAAAATCGAAATAAATAAATTAAATTATTTTTTATATGCTTTGTCCTTTTTAACATTGTATGTTAATAAATGTTCATTAGTGCTGTCCAATATTCTCTTGTGAAACAATTTTAAGTGCGTAATCAAATCTTTCGAGAAAAGCTGTTTAATTGCGAATTTTTTTTTTTTTGTTTACATTCAATAAAAATGACACCATAAATAATAAAATTAATATACAAATTTAAATATATGTAATTTTACATATAGATTACAATTATGTGGGATCTGTAAATTGGATTCCTGATATATAACTAATTTTCACTCCTTCGCGGCGGGAGCCTTTTACGAAATTTTTAATGTTTTGTCAACGGTTTTTAAAAACAGAAATTTGTGCCTTATTAAATCGAGAAATTGCTTCGATTAAATGAAGCAAATTTTACAGTACAGCTTTACTGGTGAGGATAAACAATGATTTTTAACCCGTAGTGTGGCCACCGGTGCGTTGTACACGCCAGTGTGAACATGTTAAAACGATTGCTCTCAGTAGCTTTTTTTTCTTCGACTTTTTTATTCGTAAATTTTAATTGACATTTCTGATAATGAATAAAATTGACAGAGTAAAAAGTTATCAATACCAGGGTTCGAATCTGTCTCATCGAAACAATGCTTTGACAAATGAGCTATCGGAATACATGGGTTCATAAAGTTAATCCATATTGTTTTACTCTTGCAGTCTTACCAATATAAGGATTCGAACAGCCAAAAGTAGGTAAATTCTTATCCTGGTATCTCAGAAGGAAGAGCGTTGGTGCACTGAATCAAAGATCCAGGTTCCAACACCGGCTTGGATAACTTTTCATTCTCTTGGTACAGCGCCTTTTTAGCAATGTTTAGAGAAATTCACAAGATAAACACTTAAATAGTAGATTTTTTACCGATTTCTCAGGATATAACAACAAAAAATGAGAACAGAAAAATAAGCATCCTTTGGAGTTCTTCCAACAATGCAATATCAAAGAATTTTCTTTATTCTTTGTATGTGTGTGTAATGATTGAATAGTAGATTTATTTTATATTATTTAATTGAATTATAAAAATAGTTATGTTCATTTCTTTTACAAGAAAACGGTTAAAAATGGCGAATTGAATCTTCACAGGATAAATCCTGTATGATAATAAGAAAGATTATTTTTTTTTTCAAAAACATTATTTAGACTACATTCAAAATCAATATAAATGAAATTAGACACATGGTTCTAACTTTCACGTATTTCCCTGAAAATGTAAGTTCAATGTTCATAGATAAATTATAAACATTATAATATATTTTGTATATATAAAAGAATGTACGTGTTTTAATCTCTATCATACCAGTCTAATTTAGACTATTTATAATAAGCATTTATGAAAATGACGATAAACTGATGTAGTCTTTCAGAGTTTGAAGGTTAAAACTTTTATTAAGTTTTTGAACAGATGGCTGCAAACGAAAGAGCAAAGTTTGTAATGTTTTTCCAAATTTGGCGATAATATGCAAAATATTGGCAAAATTGGCGTGATTGACAAGCTCGACGTCAAATAAAAAAATTGTAAGAGTCTTTATGTTATAAAATAAAATGCTTTCTAACAATACTACAGCAGTGAGAATTTATTGTTACATCAAGTTGAACAGAAAGCTAATTTTAACAAAAACATCTCAGTCTTTCATGCTTGCATTTTTAAATGGAAATAAAAATTTATTTACACAACAGTGCATTTTACATACAGAATTCATTCACGCTTTCTGTAAATTCAGTGCTATACATTCTCTAAATGTCTCTTTAAAAATATATATTATTTTTAAAACCCAATTTTATCCATTAAAAATATGTTCATAAAAAAAAAAAGATAAATTTACTTAGCAGTTCAAAGTTTTATCTCTTCATTAGAAAGAGTACTTTCCGTGTATCAAAATTCCATTTACATTAGTCCAAAACAAAAAGTACATTAGAGTGCGAAAACAAACCTAATGTCTTGAAAGGGGAGACTGAATTATTTATTAAAATACAGATCATTTCTCAAAATAGCATTCTTTAATACATTACTTCATTTACTTTGGGATGTTACTGACAAGTTTCACCGTTTCATTTATTAATAACTGTGTTTAAATTCAAGAAGTATAATTAAGGAATTATTTTCCTTTTACTGTAATTTTCTCATTTTAAAATGACGAATTGTATCTTCACAGGAAAAAAATCTGCATAATAATAAAAAAGTTTTTTTTTCTTTCAGAAACAGTATTTAGACTATATTCAAAATAAATATAAATGAAATTAGACACGTTTCTAATTTTCACGTGTTTCCTGAAACTTTAAGTTCAATGCTTATAGATAGAGTCATTTTATTATGTACTAGCTATCCTACCCAGCGTTGCCCGGGCCCGTGATGTTATTCAGTTTTCAAATGTGTTATGTGCTTTCTAAATGACCCTTAAATTAAACTCAAATTTTTATGATTTTATACCTTTAAGTCCATTTTGTCAAAATTTATATTTTTAAACGGAAAAATCGCGAAAAGATATTGAATTGAAAGCACATGCTGTTTGGTATTTTATTTTCTATGTAATTTGAGTTTTTGGACTCTACGCGAAACGAAAGTGAACGAAACCGCGACGAACACTCAGGTTTTTTTTGAATTCGTAAAAATTTTCACACATTTTATTTTGAAAAAAAAAGAGTTCTATCCATACGAAAGTTCCAAAGTTTTTGAAAGTAATGTAAATCTGGTTTATTGAAATGCTCTAAAGAGATTCTGCTAAAATATAGACACCTAGTTACTTTTAGCGTAGCAAAGATGTATTCTCCATGAGCTGGGATGTAATTCATGTTTGTCGATATATTTGAACAAATTAAATATCATATATTTTTTAAGCAAATTGCAACATAAATTATGAGAAAGTTTTAGCTTTAAGAAAATATTTTCAGTTTGTCAGGACGTTTATAGAATTGCTCCCTGCAAAGGCAAAACCGCAATGAAACGATCTGTTTTTTATTGATTTCGTCACATTTTTCGCAATTTTTATTTTGTAAAAATTATTTCTATTCGTCCGAACGTTTCAAAAAATTTTAAGAAGGTGTAATATTGGTCTATTGAGATGCTTTTAAAAGATTGGGCTGAAATATGTAAGTTTAGATACTTTTAGCGTTGAAAAAATATTCCATACATGAATCGCAAAGTGCCTCCTTTTGCCGGTGTATTTGAAAGGGTTAAATCTTATATTTTAAAAACCGATTGCATCATAGATTATAAAAATGTTTTTAAGCCTAAAGAATATGCTTTTTGTTTACCGGTACCTATAGGATTGCGTTTTGCTAAGTCAAAACCGCAATGAAAACGATCAGTTCTTTATTGATTTCATCAAATTTTTCACACATTTTATTTGTAAAAATATTTCTATCCGTCCGAACATGTCAATTTTTTGTAGGGAGTATAAATTTAGTCTATTGAGAAAATTTTAAAGGATTTATTGGAAAAAAGCACGTTAAGATAATTTTAGCATGGAAAAAATATCCTCTCTGCTAGCCGCAAAATGACCTTCTTTTGCCAGGGTATTTCAAAGGGTTAAAATCCAAATATTTTAAAACCAATTACACCATCGGTTAGAAGAATGTTTCAACTTTAAGATCTTTTTATTTTGTTTGTTTACATTTTAAAAAAATACGCCCTGGAAGAGCATTGACAAAAGGAAGAAAAATGGTTTTGGGAAAAACGACCATTTTTGAATATTTATTTTCAAAGGGTTAACTACAACATTATTTCGAATAAATAATAGCATTTGAAACCTAAAATTACGATCTTGCGAAATATGTCTGTTAAGTTTAACTGCGGCAATCAGTTTAGTTGATTTGGATTTAAACAAAAGTATCCAAAAACAGAAATAGACGCCGAAAAATGCTTCTTCTTTAGTTTAGGTGCATAAAAGAGTTTGTGCGCATGTGCAAACGATTTCTTTCCCCGAACATTAAAAAAATGACTTTTTGAAGTGAATGAGTTCCGTTTCATAATTAATATCTATGAAACTAATCAAAAAATTAAAATTCTGAGCTTCAAGTGTATCAGGAGAGATATTGGGCTACTCTCATAAAACTTTTGAGCCTTGTACGTGCCGTAGATTTTGCTAGCCACTACAGATACACAGACACACAGACAGAGCGTTTTGTTCTTATTTTATGTTTTATATACGTTTGCTATTAGTATAGATTTTGTATCCATAAAAGAATGTCCGTGTTTGAATCTAAATTATACCAGTCTAATTTAGACCTTTTATAATAAGCATTTATGAAAATGACGAAAACTAGCGTAGTCTTTTGAGGTTTGAATATTAAAACTTTTATTATGTTTCTTAACAGATGGCAGTAAACGAAAGAGCAAAGTTTGTAATATTTCTCCAAATTTGGCAATAATATGCAAAAATTGTTAAAATTTGCGAGATTGACAAACTCGTCATCAAATAAAAGAATGATAACTGTCTTTATGTTATAAAATAAAATGTATTCTAGCAATAATACTGCAGCGAGAATTTATTGTTACATCGAGTTGAATAGAAAGCTAATTTTAACAAAGAACATCTAAGTCTTTCACGCTGGCATTTTTAAATTTAAATAAAATTTATTTACACAACAATGTATTTTACATACATAATTCAATAACGCTTTCCGCAAATAGAGTGCTGACATTCTCTAAATATCTCTTGTAAAATTTTTATTATTCTTAAAATCCAATTTTATCAATTAAAAATATTTTTTTTTATTAAAAAGAGGTAAATTTACTTACCAGCTCAAAGTTTTACTTCTTTATTAGAATGTGCTCTTTCCGAGTATCAAAATTCCATTTACAATAGTCCAAAACAAAAAGTATATTAGAGTGCAAAAACAAATCTCTTGCAATGGGAGGGAATACTGAGTTATTTATTAAAATACAATAAATTTTTCAAAATAGCATTCTTTAATACTTTATTTCATTTACTTTGGGATATTACTGACAAGTTTTACCGCATTTATTATTAACGGTATTTAAATTCAAGACGTATAATTAAGGAATTGTTTTCCCTTTACTGCAGTTTCCTCCTTTTAAAATGATGAATTTTATTTTCACAAAATAAAGACTGAATGGTGACAAGAATGGATTTTTTTAACAGTTTTTATACTGTATTCAAAATAAATATAAACCCTTAAGTGGTAACCATGGGTCACTAGTGCCTCGGTCAAATTTTCTTTCCTTGCTAGCTTAGAGGAGAGAGTGGGGGAGCAGGACTAAACTACCCTGAAAAAAATAGTACACTAGTAGGCTATTAGCTCCCGAAACTCCGATGTTTTAGTGCGTTCACAGCCGACGTAAGAGCCAGTCAAAATTTCGAAAAGGCACGAGTGACCCAGGGTTACAATTTACGTTGACGAAAAGTGTAAGGTAAGGAAAAATTTGTTTGGTTAGGAATTGATGTTTTTTTTTTTTTTTTTTTTTCCATAAAAAATCGATACATTACACTCACTTGGGTTTCCGAACCTTTATTTACTGCAGTAAGTGTCACAGACCTGTGTGCGAGGAACACAGACATCAAATCTGTTTCGATTGTTTATAAATGATGATATTAGCGTTTCTGTAATTTTTCATTATTATATTTTTGGTTTAATTAAATAAAGTTTGATAATTAACATCATTTTCATAAATAAAATTGATTAAAAACTAATAAAATTTCTATTTCATTGTAAATTGTACCTATTTATAAGTTAAAAAAAACGTCATTTTTATGCTCAAAACTTAAGTATTTTTTTAATTTATACCGGCTATTTTTATTTTTTTGTAAAAGTACCATTCTTGATCTTATATTTCCCGTTTGAAACAGCAAAAAATGTCAATTCTATCCAAAGTTATGATTTTTTAAAGAAAATGTGCATTTTTCACATTTTTATTTGTTTATTTAAACATATTGTTTAAACAAATTAATAAATCAGCAATATTGTGACTGATTCTTATTCAAGGGTAGTTAATGTAATATCATGAATTTTTTTAGAATTTTTAAAGCACTTTAAACCACTTTTTACAGCGCTAAGCACGAGTGACCCATGATTACCGTTTAAAGGTGCCGAAAAACACGTTACCGTTTAAGGGTTAAGGGAATTAGATACATATTTCTGTTTATCACTTATTTCCCTGAAAATTTAAAAAGTTAAATGTCTGGAGATAGAACCATTTCATTATATATAGTATACGTAAAAGAATGGTTTGGTTTGGTTTATTTGGTTTATTTTGTGGCGGCCGATTGCCTACCCGAGCGATATAGGCCCTTCGTGGAGGTTTTTCTAAGGGAACCAAACTCGTATTTGCGCAAGGTTTTTCAATGGTCGAAGTAAACCACGAAAATTCCGAACGGTTAGGCTGACAGGCGGGATTAGATTTGAACCCAGCACCTTCCCTCTATCAGCTTCCAGAGCACGTTAAAAAATTTTTGAATTTCAATGTGAATTATACCAATCTAATTTAGACTATTTATAATAATCCTATATTTTTCATATAGCATTAGAAGATAAACTAACGTAGCTTTTTTAGTATTTTTTTCATATGACGAAACCCTCTTTGTCGCTGTCCTCGGTCTTTCTGAGCGTCATAGAGTCCAAACACAAAATCTGCATAAGTCAGAGACCTCAAATTTTGTGCAATTACAACTAAATACGTAGTGTCACACGACAAATCATAATATTGTGAAAAAAAATATTATTTTAATTCAATTTTTTCAATGTCACCCGTTTATGTTTGCGATTTACATTTTAAAAGAGAACCCTAATCTCACCATAATCCGTGTAGGCATTATAGATTGCAAGTAAAACATCTCGCTAGCAAGCTGAACGGTTGTAAGTTCGATTCCCGATGCTGGAAATCGAAATTTTCATATTAAGGTGGATTTAATTATAAGAAATTTCGAGTTTTTTGACAAATTAAGGATTTATGTTATTACGGTTTCGTTCATCTGTCATTCATATGTTTTGCAATTTAATTTTCTTACTACTTTAAAAACTATTGTGATTTATTAATGATTCAGCATTTTAAATTTTATTTAAACAACTTGTTTCGTTTTTAAAAACTTCAAATTTTATTCATATCGCCACTCCTTTTTTTTAATTTATGATTTCAAAAATTTTGGAATTTTGGATTTTTGGATTTTTTTTTTTAAGTTTGATTTGACCAGTTTAAACTTTGTTAAAAAAATATAACTTACTTTTATAATTATTTTAAAGTTAATTTTATTGGCTCTAATATCTAGGTAGGAATTTAATAATTATAAATTAACAATTTGGATTTAATTATTAAAGGATAAGCTGTTTTGAAAGGAATATTGAACGAAACCCTTTGTGCGATCTATGGTCGCATTTACCCACTTGTTTATACATATACAATAGGTGGACTTTTGAATATACGCCCCACATTCAACATCAATTCCAACTTTTGACATACTTTTGTTATCAAATCCAGAGTAATGCAAGCATTAGCCTCTTCAATTCTTGGTGGCAGCTCTGGCAGATTATTAGGTAGCAGTAAAACCCAATTTTCCGTATGCTGCACTGCACAGGGACCAATTAACAAATTTAGGGGCCCTGGGCACAGATGCTTTTAGGAGGCTTTTTTGCAAAGTTTTTACAGAAATATTTGGTAGAAAAAAAAAATTTAAAAGTTTTACCTGTATTGTGCTATAAAATGATGGATGAGTCATTAGAATTTGAACACATTAGGACATTAGACTCCAAGTAAAATCAATAAATATATATATATTTTTTAATTTTGTCTTTTTTTTAACATTTCAATTTAATAAATGAGGCAAAATATAATATGAAATAATCATAAAACATGTTTGTTGTTGACCCAATAATTTAATTTATATTCAAATGGATGCATAATGCGGATGCGGTTAATAAAAACTGCCGTTCACCAACGTTATCTGTTCAGTGGATCCGTATAAAACTGTAACTTGATGTATTTAGATGAAGATTTTGTTTACTTAAAAGTACAATCAGTTGAATATTAATCTCAATATCCAAATTAACACAAATCAGAATATCTAAACTCATATCAATAGTCCATCAGGCAAACACGCTTTGTATTGATTTGAATGCAAATGACTCTTAATAAGTTCTAAGGTATGCAATTTAGATGATCACTTAAGGCAAAATAACACCTCTACATCTATAAATAATCGTTTTACAGTACAGTCATTTTCAGTTTTTTTTTTTTTTCAACAATTAGAACTGAAACAACCATAGGTCTTATTTTTCCACACTATATTTCGTGATGTACATGTTTTACTTTACTGTATTTTATTTATGTAGTATATTGAATAAAAAAAAAAACATATCGCATTGTCATAATAAATGATAGATAAAAAGGGGATAGCGGGTTAAGGGGGGTCTGGCGGCCCCCACCGAATCTGGTAAAATCGTTCCAAAAATCTTGAAGAGGGTCGAAAAACAAGCAGTATAAGCTTTTTACCGACATTACAACCCCAAACGAAAACACAGTAATGGCGAAAAATATGATTTTTTGTGATTTTTATTTTTTCAACCAGTTTAATTTATTTTTAAATGGTTTAAACGCAATTAAAAATTTCTTTTGGATGTGTGGAAGTCCCCTGAATTTTTTCAGATTTTTTGATGAAGTAAAAACATGTGAATTTTAGGTTTAAATGCGAAAAAATCGTGAAAAACGCGTCATTTTCAAGATTCAACCCTATAATTTTTAGGGTTGTTTTCATTTTCCCGAGAGGTGCTGTATAGTATAGATAGCGGCAATCGTCTTCTTTCGAATGCAGGCAACTGGACTCAATTTGGTCAATTTTGGTGAGCGGGGCGATTTTTTGAATAAAACTCAAATTTTCAACTTTCGGTAAATTACGGCGCGTACTTGGTATAATGCGTCTTTGCTATAAAAAATACATCTCTATAGGGGTTTTTGAGGTCGCTGATCACGAATTTGATGTCAAAAAATTTTTTTGACAACAAATTCACCCATAAGTATTTATTAACACAGGTTTGATAATGTAAAAAATATCATTGAATCACAGCATTTAAACAATTTTAATATCGTGTTCAACTAATATAATCAATGAAACTAAATTTTCTGGTATAAATCATATTTTATTCAAGCTTACGTAATAGTAACACAGTAATATAAAATAGCATAATACTTTTTTACAGAGCTAAGTCAACAATTTTACAGTTTTAATCCTCGTCACTATCTTCTTCAATAACAGGTTCAACGCTTTGAACAGAGAAAAGATTTGTGATAATCTGTGCTGGACGAATAATTCGTGACAGATATCTCGCATGCCCTAAGAAGTAAATGATGGTGGCCACATGTGCACAACAACCGACAGTTCTGAGGCCATTCGCACAATTGCATACGTATTCTTCTATACCACTTCTTCCAATAGCGTTAGGAACGTATTTTACGTAACACATGTCCTTTTTCCGACTTATGTGCCTCGATTGAACTTCGCATTTCAAAATTGATTTATCTTCCAACAAGTAATGCATATTAAGAACTCCATCTTCAGTACATAATTCTGCTAAATAAGAAACGGTCTGTGATAACTGGTAAGACCCTGTAAAAAGTATCTTCAGATCTCTTTCTGTCAACTCCGGAAAGACTACAACATCATTTGACGTCAGAGGTCTGAAGATCCTTTTTTTTCTGTTCCAGTTTTTTTCTTCTACCACTTTCGCTAAATCATTATTAACGTTTTTTCTGAGCAACATTTCGTTAGTGATCTCTCTTTTCTCTGTTCAAAGCGTTGAACCTGTTATTGAAGAAGATAGTGACGAGGATTAAAACTGTAAAATTGTTAACTTAGCTCTGTAAAAAAGTATTATGCTATTTTATATTACTGTGTGACTATTACGTAAGCTTGAATAAAATATGATTTATACCCGAAAATTTAGTTTCATTGATTATATTAGTTGAACACGATATTAAAATTGTTTAAATGCTGTGATTCAATGATATTTTTTACATTATCAAACCTGTGTTAATAAATACTTATGGGTGCATTTGTTGTCAAAAAAAATTTTTGATATCAAATTCGTGATCAGCGACCTCAAAAACCCCTATAGAGATGTATTTTTTATAGCAAAGACGCATTATACCAAGTACGCGCCGTAATTTACCGAAAGTTGAAAATTCGAGTTTTTTTTCAAAAAATCGCCCCGCTCACCAAAATTGACCAAATTAAGTCCAGTTGCCTGCATTCGAAAGTGGACGATTGCCGCTATCTATACTATACAGCACCCTTCGGGAAAATGAAAACAACCCTAAAAATTAGAGAGTTGAATCTTGAAAATGACGCGTTTTTCACGATTTTTTCGCATTTAAACCTAAAATTCACATGTTTTTACTTGACCAAAAAATCTGAAAAAATTCAGGGGACTTCCACACATCCAAAACAAAATTTTAATTGCATTTAAACCATTTAAAAATAAATTAAACTGGTTGAAAAAAATAAAAATCGCAAAAATCATATTTTTCGCCATTACTGTGTTTTCGTTTGGGGTTGTAATGTCGGTAAAAAACTTATACTGCTTGTTTTTCGACCCTCTTCAAGATTTTTGGAACGATTTTACCAGATTCGGTGGGGGCCGCCAGACCCCCCTTAACCCGCTACCCCCTTTACCGGACATACTTGGATGTTTTTCTCTAATTGTTAAATTTTCAGCTATTTTAGTATTACGAATGCATTACGAAGTCGATCATTATATATTTTCGCATATTGTTAAAACATATAATGTTAACTTTTTTGATGAAATGTATTGCTTAAAATTTTAAAAATATTAGAAATGTGGTTAAATTTCAATAAAGCCGTTGGTTGATTGTTGCAGTGTGTGAAGTTGGTTATCATACGCGCGATCAATCAAGACTTGGCAGTGCAGTTTAATTCTAAATACTGCATTTGTTGTAAAAATTAAATAAACAAATACATCATAAAAGCATGAAAAAAACTTTCATTCAACGCGAAAATTTCATTCCGTCGTATATTTTATATTGGATTGATTAAATTTGAATTTACAGGGATTTTGTGCAATATTTATAGCGCTACTCAAATCTTTTGTTTTAAATTGTTTTCTTAGTATTTTGTAGAATTAAAAAATGAACAAATATGATGTTCTTACAATATAAATATAGAAATATTTCCGAACTGAAAAATCCCTATCCCCCTCCCTCAGCGCCCAGAAAGCTGAAAAGATACAAAGGCAAAATAAATCACACTTTTAAAAATATTTTTGTTTTGTATAACCAATAATGCTTTTGGAACAAAATAAAGTAATGTATCTGTAACTCATTCTAAACAGTATTACAACTAATAGATGTATTAAAAGAGATTTATAATAAATAATTTTAATGGTACTTATAAGTACCGTCAGCAGATAAACGGTTAATTAATAAGTTTCAGAAAAAAATCTGTAATATGAAAAATTCCTGAAAAAAATATGATTGATCCGAAAGAAAAAGTTTTAAGTACAGGAGAAAGCTGTCTGCCACAATTCTTAACTTAATCCATTGATTATAGATTCCAAATTTCATCCACATCGGTGGAAAAGTTTCCGAAGAAACGAGTCTTAAAGCTCGCACATTTGCCATAGGATTCTGTCCAGCCTTGTATTTCCTTAAAATATTCAAAACAACAGAAAACATTTTTGTGTGTAGCCTTATTTAATAATGAATGTACATTTTATTTCCGAGATTTTACTTCTTTACTAGAAAGGAATCGCAATCAGACAGTATTTAAATTAATCCAAAACAAAAATTTAAATTTCTTCGCTCTAGTGCAGCATTGCCAACATATAACAGTGAAAATTGAAAAAGCTGAGCGTCGTCCTCGTAGCTTAAATGGCAGAGCACATGGGGTACTGTGTCAAGGGTTCCAGGTACGACCCCCGGCTTGGACATTTTTCTCGATGTTGGTTCTACACTTAGTAAGCAAGTGATAATTCACGTATTAAAAATATACATAAAAGTGTGAATATAATTCTAACGGATCTCAAGAAAAAAAACTGGATAGATTGAATATGTTTTTAAATAGCATTATTTTATTTATTATTTAATTTACTCTGGATTATTGGTGACAAGTCGCATTACATTTGTAATTAACTGTCCCTGGATTAATGACATGAAAATAATGAACTGTCTTCGCGTATTTGCTGTAGGATTCTGTCTAGTTTTTTCTTCCCTTTAAATATTCAAAAAAAAAAAAAAAAAAAAAAAAAAAAGGTTTTATGCCTTGTTTAATAAATGGATGCACTTTTCAGACCGAGATTTTGCTTCTTTATTTGATAGGAATCGCATCAGAAATAATTTTAAAATCTCAAAACAAATATGTACAGAAAAGCGTGGAAATCTCAAGAAAAAAATGCTGGATGGATTAGATGCGCTTTTAAATAGCATTATTAACCGACTTCCTAAAAAGGAGAGGAGGTTATCAATTCAACGCATAAATATTTTTTCTATGTATGTTCACCGATTACTCCGAAACGATTCAACCGATTTCTGTTATTTTTGTTTTAAATGAAAGATGGTGCTCTCGAATTGGTACCACTTCCGTTTCATCGAAATTGGTTCTGTACTTTTTTAGTAATTAGGCAAAACTAATAAAATTAGTGGTTTTTTGCTAATTAAAAGTGTTGAATACGTTCGCTGAATGCAGTGTAGACAGCATGGCCGAGCGGTCTAAGGCGCCCGATTGAATTTATGTTTCTCGAAGGAGAGCCTGGGTTCGAACCCCATTCCTGACGTAATTTACATCCATGTAAAATTTGCAATATTTTTTTCTGTATTGCAATTTTTATTATTAACCGGCTTCAGAAAAGGAAGAGGAAGTTATCAATTCGACGTGTATATATATTTTTTTTCTATGTATGTTCACCAATTACTCTGAAACTATCCAACTGATTGATTTGGTTTTTGTGCTAAATAAAAGAGGCTACTCTCGAATTAATACCACTTCCATTTCATTGAAATTAGTTCAGTATTTTCTTCAGTAATTAGGCAAATTATAATAAAATTGGTGATTTTTCGCAAATTAAAAATAACATTGGTTTGGTTTTGTTTATGTCGGCCAATTATCTACGCTTGGGATATAGGCCCTAATGGGTGTGATGCTCTCCGTGGGATCTTTCTAAGGGAACCTAACCCGTATTTACGCAAGGAAATCCAAGGTTCGAAGAAAACCACGGAAAACTCCGAACGGTTAGGCCGACGGTCGCGATTGGGTTCGGACCCAGCACCTACCGTCAACCAGTTTCGAGGTCAGAACCTCGCGGCCACTGGTGGGGCTAAAAATAACATGGACTTTGAATAAGCTCGCCGATTGAAACGCAGTCAAGATGACCCAGCGGTTTAAGGAGCCAGTTTTAAGCTCTGGTGCTGGAAAGAGAGCGTGCGTACGAACCCCACTCCTGACAAAATTTGCATCCATGGATAATTTACAATATTTTTTTTCCATATTATAATTTCTATTAACTGACATCAAAAAATCGTTAACTTTTAACTAAAAAGAGAAAAATAAACTTTTCTAACAAAAATTGAACCGACTTCAAAAATTACTACAAAGTGAAAAATAATTTTTTTACATAATAGTAATAAGAAATTAAATTAGGAGCATAGTATTTACCATGCGTATTATTATATTTATGTACATTAATTTGATTTTTTAGAGTCGGTGCCAGCCAAGCCAATTTCAAAAATTAAATTAATTATGCAATGCAAATCCTAAAAGAATAAAGGCTTGGCGGGCACCGACTAAAAAAAATCAAACTAATGTACATAAATATAATAATACGCATGGTAAATACTATGCTCTTAATTTAATTTCTTATTACGATTATGTAAAAAAATTATTTTTCACTTTGTAGTAGTTTTTGAAGTCAGTTCAATTTTTGATAGAAAAGTTTATTTTATTTTATATTTCATTTGCTCTGGAATATCTCTGACAAGTCGCATTACATTTATAATTAACTGCCACTAGATTTATGACATGGAATTAATGAATTGATTTTTATCTTACGATAGTTTTTTAATTTTAAAATGATAAAAACTAACTATTAACTCAAACAGGATTTAGATTGCATCCTACTAGAATATTTTAAATTGAAATAAGGTGTTTTCTCGGTCGAAATAAATTTAATTAGGACAGTATAAGTATTTCTCTATTTTTCAATAAAATTTGAAACTATCCAATGATTTGAAATAAAATACGTCATATCAATCATATTCATATGATATTATAATTAATTTATTTCAATCATTCAAAATTTCTAAAAATTACGCAAAAAAATTTACATAATTAAATTTTAAATATTGTGTTAAGATTTCATATTTTATAACATGTTCTCTATATACACATTATGGTTTACATTTATAATTAATTGCCACTAGGTTCATAACATGGAATGAATGAATTGCTTTTTGTTTTATAGTAATTTTCTTGTCTTAGAATGATAAATTTTTCATTAATTCAAACAAGTTTTAGCTTGAATCTTACTAAAATATTTTTAATTGAAATAAGGTGTTTTTTCAATCGATATAAATTTAATTAGAACAAAATAAATATTTTTCTATATTTCCATGGAAATTAAAACTATTCAATGTTTTGAAATAAAATACATCCTGTCATTTATAATATGATGTTACAATTAATTTATTTCACTCATCCATAATTTCTAAAAGTTACACAGAATTTTGAATAATTTGTACGTGTCACTGTTGGATAGAATCATTCTGGTGAAAATTGAATATTAACCTTTCACTGCAGGATTTTTTTCTATTTTTACAAAACATTTTTTAAAATCTATATTTGGGGCTAGCAATGGAAAAAAATCAATTTCGAATTTTCAGGGAAAATTGTAAATTTTGTGGCATGTATCTCATATACATAATTACTGTTTTCATTTATAATTAACTGACACCAGTTTTATGACATGAAATTAAATAATTGCTTTTTGTTTTACAATAGTTTTCTAATTTAAGAATGATAAATTGTTTATTAACTTAAACAGAAGTTAGATTGCATCTTACTATAAAATTTTAAATTGAAATCGGGTGTTTTCTCGATCGATATGAATTTAATTGGAACAATATAAATATATTTCTGTGGTTCCATGAAAATTAAAACTATTCAATATTTTCAAATTAAAATACATCATGTCATTCATATCCATTTGATATTATAATTAATTTATTTCCCTCATTCAAAATTTCTAAATGATAGACAGCATTTTAACAATTTATACATGTCATTGTATAATAGAATCCTTCTGGCGAAAATTCAATAACCATTCACTGCACGATTTTTTCTGTATATATATATATCATTTTATCATCATCATCAAACGTTTTCGATCTACTGCTGGATGTAAGTCTCCTCCAGATTTTTCTAATGTTTTCTGTCTAGTGCTTTTGTCATCCGATTTGCACCAGCCACTTTTCTAATTTCGTCATACCATCTTACCTGATCGTCTTCTTGGTCGTTTTACATTTCTGGGTTACCACTGTAGTATATTTGTGCTCGATCTATTGACTTGTCCTCTTGCAATGTGCCTAGCCCATTTCCATTTTAGCTGTTTGATTCTTTCAAGATTGTCAAAAACTTTTGTCTGATTTCTTATCCAGGTTATCCCTTTTCTGTGTCTTTTAGTTATGCCTAGCATACATCTTTCCATACTTCTCTGTGTTGTTTGTAGTCTTTGTATCATCCGTTTTATTAGTGTCCACGTTTCTGTTGGATAGTAAGTTAATACAGGTAAAATACACTGATTAAACACTTTTCTTCTCAAACAAAGAGGCGTATTACTTTTCAGAATATTATTGTTCTTCCCAAAAGCACTCACCCATTTCAAATTTTTTTATTGATTTCATTCATGATACTATTATCCGATATTTCCTGTCCTAAGTGCACATAACTTTGCATTTCATTAATCTCAGTGTTCTGTCAGACAATTTTCTTTTTTGATGTAAATGAATTAAACATCACCTTAGTCTTTTCTAAATTTATTTTTAATCCCACATTGATGCTAACTTCTGCAAGATCTTTTAGCATATTTTCCAATTCTTCACGGCTGATACTGAAAATTACAATGTCATCAGAGAACCGGAGATGACTTAAAAATTCCCCATTTATTCTAATCCCTTTGTTTTCCCAATCCAGCTTCTTGAAGATATTTTTCTAAGACAGCATTAAAAAGCTTCAGTGAAATGATGTCTCCTTGTCTTACTCCTCTTCCGAGCTTGATCTTCGCTTTTCCTTTATCTAAACGGATGGTTGCTGTTGCTTTCTTGTAAATCTTCTTTATGATATTGATGTAAGGTTTGTCTGTACCAATGTCCTCCAGGGATTCTACTACTGCTGATGTGTAGACGAAATCAAATGCTTTTTCATAATTCATAAAGGCAAGGCAGAGAGGTAAATTATATTCTTTATGTTTTTCTATGAGTCCCTTACTGTTTGGATATGATCCATTGTGCTGAATCCACTTCGGAATCCTGCTTGTTCCCTAGGTTGAGCTGAGTCCAGAGCTGATTCAAGTCCTGTCGTTAAAACTTTTGTGAAAATTTTATAAATCACTGACAGTAAGTTGACCGGACGGTAATTTTTAATGTTTTCCTACTCTCCTTTCTTGTAAAGTAGCACTATCACAGCATTATTTCAATCTTCTGGTACATCTGACTTCTTGAGACATTTGGAAAACAGTAAGCATAGCCTTTTTTCAAATTCTGCCCCTGCTTCTTTCATAAGATCAATAGTAATTCCATCTTCTTGAGGGCATTTACCTTTTTTCATAAATCTAATAGCTTGTAAAACTTCATCTGTCATCATTGGGATTATCTCTTCAGTTTCTGTTAAGATTTCTCATTGATCGTGTACGTTGATTTCCCTCTGATCTTCTCATTTATATAGATCATTATAGAATTTTTCAACAATGTATACTACTTTGTTGCTGATTTTGGTGATTGTTCCATCTGCTCTCTTCAGTGCAAAAGTACCTTTTCTTCCAACACATAACTTGCGCTTAGCTGATTTTAAACTTTTGTTATCTTCCAGAACTTTTTTAATAAGATCACGGTTAAATTTTCTGATATTTCTGTAACGCATTTTCTGAGTGTTTCACATAATTCAGCATATTCAACTTTTGATTTAGGATCATTTTTTTTCAATTTAAATTCTGGGCGTTTTTTCATCAATCTTCTTGTTTCTTCTGTTATTTTCTTTGTCTGTTTTATTTGTGCATCACCGGCTATCTTCTTTGGAATTTCTTGTAGAGTATTGGTTAGCTTCGTGTTCTCTATCGTAACGTCTTTCTCTTCTTCTAAAGTTGATTGAAGTACTTGGAAACGGTTTTGGAGTTCGAAATGAAATTCTTCTTTATGTTTCTGGAGGTTTATAATATTAATTGATTTCTTTGAGTGTAGCAAAAGCTTCATTCTTTCCACTTTAGTATTTAACAGCAGTTTGTATCTAACCAGTCTGTAATCGCTTCCTGTATTGAAGTTATTGAGGACGCTGCAGTCCTGAATAAGATACTTTTTGTTGGTCAAGATGTAGTCGATTTCACTTGTTGAGCCATTTGCCCAACGCCATGTTCATTTTCTTTGTAGCTTTTTCTTAAAAAATAAATTCATGGTATACATCTGTTCACATTCTGCAAATTCAATCAGTCTGTTTCCTCTTTCATCTCGCATACAATATCCATGATTTCCTACAGATAATTCACCTTTCTTTTTCTCTCCAATTCTAGCATTCCAGTATCCTATTAATAATTTTATGCAGCAATTTTCTTTTTGATGCATTGAAGCTACTTCTTCATAGAAATCTTCAATCAATTCATCAGAATAAACGTCAGAATACTTATTGTTGGTGCATAAACTTCGGTAATTTGCAGCTTGTATCTCTTGGACATTTGTATTACTAATCTTGCAACTCTATCTAATGCACTATCATATTCTATAATCTAATTCTTCCACCTTTTATGAATCAGAAATCCTACCCCATTTGTTCTTCCATCTTCTGTGTCTCTGTAGTATAAAACATGTCAGCTGGCAAGATCAATCTTTTCTTCTCCTTTTCTTCTTACTTCACATAATCCTAAAACGTCCCAGTTGATCCCATCCAACTCTTCTTCAAGTTCCTGTAAACGGTTTTCAAAAGATAGGAATCGTCCATTATACGTAGCCAAGGTCATCAAGTTATGGCAGCCAAGCCGACCCCGGTGATTCTTAGCACCCTCTGTCTTCATGTCTGTCTGATCGCTGCTGTAACCAGGAAAATGCAGACTACCGGGAACTGAGGGCCGTGATTTGTTTTGTGAATTCATGGTAAAATAAGGGGGGTTGTGGCCAAATCCCTCCAAGCTGGCCAAGCGGGTTAAAGGATGCCCATCCGCGTTCGTTCCCCTTGCACTAGACAAGAGTACCAACAGGCTGTACCGATGGAAGGTGCGGATTGGACATTAAGTCTCTGCTCCCAGTCGATTCCTTTAAATCCTCCTAGAAGGCAATTAAAGGGTCTTCTCCAGATTGATAAACAGAGACTTTTAAACAGCCCATATATATATATATGTGGGATATTGAGTGATTAACTTATGATTTAAGCAAAACTAATATTCTTGATAAGATAAAAAAGTTTAATAGACATAAAATATATACGTAGCATTCAAAAATAACAGTAGAACTGAATAATATTCAGTATAAATAAGCTTCTCTGAGCTTTGGATTAAAAATCCATCAAACTCGCCATCGCTGAAATCTATAGAACACCTCGTTCTTTCCACGCATCATCACATGAGTCTCATTTTGGATATCACGTTCATTAAATCATTGAGTTTATTATCTTTTATTGCTGGATACTTTATTCTTTAATCCCACATTCTCGGTCATCCTGACGTTTCTGACGCCCTCGGCAGCTGTTTATAAAAATTTAGACACAAATTTACACATACAAAACAGGTAAACATAAAACAAAAACATGTCACGTTATGCAGATGCGTTACTCCAGGGCTTCATATATTCTGCAGCAGTTGAGGTCTTGTTGGGACCATCATGGTCTCCAATTTTTTCTACATCATAACGATCATTTGACTTTACTTTAGTAACTTTATAAGGTCCATGGAATTTTTCCTTTAATTTCAGACCTGTGCCGTACTGCGTTCTTTGGACTGCCACGAGATCATTTAAATTATATTTGTTGGGCTCTCTCCTCTTCTTGTTAAATTGTTTTCTATTTTCTTCTTGCATTTTCAAAATATTTTTTCTCGCTTCTTCTCTTACATTTTCCCGTTCCATCATCATGTGGTTTATATCTTCTCCCTCTAGTATTTCTTTAATCCTTAAGTCATTTTTATTTTTCATTTTTACGCCAATCAGCAATTCAAACGGGCTGTATTTTGTACTTCTTGTAACTGTACTATTGAGAATTCTCTGCACATCTGCCACATATTTATACCATTTTGTGGGCTCATTCCCACACAGCTTTGAAGTTAGGAATCAGGATGCTATGAATTCTTTCGATCTGTCCGTTTCCCCTGGGCATCCCTGCAGTAATTTTACCGTGTTCTATCCCTTGCTCTTTGCAGTATTCTATAAACTCATCTGATCTGAACGCTGGTCCCCGATCCGTTATTATTTTGCTGGGATTCCCGAACACAGTTTGTTGCAATGATAACTTTTCAATGACTTCCTGATCTGTCGTGGATTTCACCGGATAAAACCATACGAACTTAGTAAAGGCAAGTATCTACAACTGTGAATATATGCTGATATTTCTTGTTTGTTGATGGCAGCGGTCCAATATGATCAATGTGGTATGTGCTTAATGGTATATTCTCTTTTGGTATGGGCGTTAGAAAACCTTCGGCTTTGCCTCGTTTCTTGTTAAATAGAATACATTCGATGCAATTTACTACCACTGTTTCAACTTGTTTTCTCAGGTTAGGGATGAAGAACTCTTTTTTTTACTAATTCTTCTGTTTTGACTGCAGCAAAATGCCCTTTATTGTGTGTTTTACGAATAATCTCTTTTTGCATTTCTTCAGGCACTACAAGTAACTCTCTTCCGTTATCAAACTTATACAACACGTTATTCTTGATAAGATATTCATTTTCTTCACCTTTTTCAACTAAAGATTTTATTGATTTTATGAGCTCATCTTTCTCCTGTGCTATAGCTATTCTAGCTGTCATCTCACTCTGTGATCTTGTAATTACTAAAACAGTATTCCTGCTCAAAGCATCTACATGTTTCATTTTATTCCCTGGTCTATGTGTGATTTCATAATCAAATTCTTCCATGAATAAAGCCCATCTTGCGACTTTTGGAGCCAAATCATTTTTGTTTAATGTTTTCTGAAATGCTTCACAATCAGTTACTATCTTGAATTTTGTACCAAGTAAGTAGTTCCTGAATTTTTTAAGAGCTTCAATTATTGCCAATACCTCCAATTCATAACTACAATATTATACTTGTTGAGGGGTTGTCTTTTTGCTCATGTGTTGTATAGGGTGGAATTTTCCATCATCCGCTTTTTGTAGTAGTACTGCTCCGAAACCATGGCTACTGGCGTCGGTGTGTAATTCTAGTGCTGATCCTTGTTTAAATAAATGCAATACTGGTTTTTGCGATAATATTTCTTTTAATTTTTTAAACGCCTGTATTTGTTCTGTGCCAAATTCAAATGTGACATTTTTACGCAATAAATCAGTCAATGGTTTGGCTATTCGAGCATAGTTCGGAACAAATTTACGAAAATAACCTGTTAATCCTAAATATGATTTCAATTGTTTTATCGTTTTTGGTTGAGGGAAATTCCAAACAGCTGATGTCTTCGATTCAGATGGCTGTATCGTCCAATTTTCAATTATATAACCAAGAAATTCTATTTTTTTCCTTAAAAATTTGCATTTTTTGAAGTTAAACTCTAGCCCATAATCCGATGCAGCTTCAAGTACTTGTTTCAATTTCTCTAAACCTTCTTCTTCAGTTTGTGATGGAATAATAAAATCATCCATATAAATAACTACTGTGCCGTCACGTAATAACTTTCTAAACACCGTGTTTACATATCTTTGGAACTGGTTTCCTGATGTACATAAACCAAATGGACACTTCAAAAACTCTTCATATTCCCCTTCGTGTGTCACGAATGCAGTGTATTTCCTCCTTTTCTCCTCAATTTCAACATGAAAAAAACCATTCTTTAGATCGAGAGTCGTAAATACTTTTGATCTCTCTAATTTATCTAAAACATCTTCAATTAAAGGTAATGGGTACCGATCTTTGATTATTTTCTTATTCAGTTTACGGTTATCTATGCATAACCTATACGAGTTGTCTTTCTTTTTAACTAAAAATACCGGTGCAGCGTAATCTGAAAAACTGCGCCTTATAATTCCGTCTTTCAACCATTGCTGAACCTGGTTTTCGATTATTTCTTGCTCTTTAAAAGGAAATCTTTGTGGCCATTGACAAACAAGAATTTCATCAGATAAAATTATATTCATCCGTAATCCTGTATCTTTTGATTATTTGGCTTGTATCCCTTTAATAATTCATTTATTTGTTTTCTTATATTAAAATTTCTCTCGTGATCTAAATCAATTTCATCATCTTCTATGACGCTCGCTAAATTAATTAAGAAATTATCTCCTGCATTATTATCATTTACAATTATAATATTTTCATCACGTGGATTATCTAACGTTGACGTTTTCTTTTCATTATTATTTCTGGCAGCATGATTCAATTTTATGTCAGAATTTTTCTGAACTTTAGTATAACCTACTTGAATATTGTTGCGTTTACCAACGATCTTAATTCCATTCTCGTCTATCGCCATATTTAATTTGCTAATCACATCATATCCCAATAAAATATCATATGCGAGCGATTCTAACACATACAAATTTGGATACTTACGTATTAACGCCACCGCAGCAGAAGTGACTCTTATTATTATTATGACTATTTGACTATTATTCCCATTTTTACACTGGGATATTACGTGGCCAAGACGGTTACATTTAAAACATCTAATTTGTGCCCTGTTTCTTTCATTTAAATTAGAAGATTCATTTCTATTATCTGTATTATCAGAAAATTGTTGTTTTTTTAAAGTATCATAACGTTGAGATGGTAACCACGGTTTTGAATTGTTATTTTCGCGCATTTTTGACTTCCTATCTTCAAAGTGGTGTGAGTGTCTATTCATGGTTTTAACATTACGCCTTGCTGTTTCATAATCATCTAGTTTACAAACTAATACATCAACATTTTTAATTTTGGGAAGATCATCGATAAAATGTTCTTTCATTTCTATCGGTAACCTTCTCTTGATTTGATCTACTAATATTAATTCTTTTAAATCTTCAAAATTGGATACATCAAGACCGGTAATCCATTCTTCTAAACAATTCCTTAACTCAAATGCTAGATCGCGCCAAGTGGCTGAGTTTTCTTTCTTATGCGACATTAATTTTTGCCTAAACTCTTCTGGCGTCAATTTGAATCTTTTGAGCAGCAAGTTTTTTACATAATCGTAGTTATTTGTTAATGTTTCTGGTTCTCTAGTTATAACATTAGCAATTTCTAGCGGCATTAAACTTAATAAGTGCATGACCCAATTCTCTTTTGTTATATTCATCCTAGAAATCTGTCTCTCGAATAGAGCTAAATCGATACTAATATCACCCTTCCCATCAAAGTGCGACATTAATTTAGACATATCTGGTTGCTTACCTGAACCAGTTACAGACGAACCGTCACTTGTATTTGTCATATTTCCTTGAAGTTCAATTTTTCGTAATTCGTACTCCATCTCCATCTTCTTTTCCTCTAATCTTCTTTCTGCTTCTAACCGTAACCGTCTTTCTTCTTTTTCTGCTTCTAGTCTTTTTTCTTCTTTTTCTGCTTCTAGTCTTCTTTCTTCTTTTTCTGCTTCTAGTCTTCTTTCTTCTTTTTCTGCTTCTAGTCTTTCTTTTTCTATTCTCTCCGTGGCAATGACTTCAAGTCAAACTTTTACAAAATTTTCTTCATAATCCTTCGATTCCGTCACCAACTTTATCAAATCAATGATTCTTGGACTCTGAGGCACAACTACACCTAGATCATCACACAATGTTAACAAGTCCGCCTTTCTAGCTTTATTCAGAACAGACATTATAATTTTTGTTTACACTTCAACAAAACAATATAGTGCACTATCTTGCAGGCTTGATTACGGATAATTTCTAATCATTACACATATAACAAACAGTTCCTTTTTTTATATAATACGTTTTAGTTTAAAAACAAAACATTCTTCTTAGAATTAGATCTTCTTAGTACAAAATAGCTTTCATCGTGAAATTCAAATTCAAATATAAATCAGCGAAATCATTCAAATCCCGGCAACGAACCCCCAAAACTTGTGGGATATTGAGTGATTAACTTATGATTTAAGCAAAACTAATATTCTTGATAAGATAAAAAAGGTTTAATAGACATACAATATATACGTAGCATTCAAAAATAACAGTAGAACTGAATAATATTCAGTATAAATAAGCTTCTCTGAGCTTTGGATTAAAAATCCATCAAACTCGCCATCGCTGAAATCTATAGAACACCTCGTTCTTTCCACGCATCATCACACGAGTCTCATTTTGGATATCACGTTCATTAAATCATTGAGTTTATTATCTTTTATTGCTGGATACTTTATTCTTTAATCCCATATATATATACATATATATATATATTCAGTCTATATATCCAACTACTAATGCGATAAATAGTAAACAAAAATTATATTTCAAATTTTCAGCTAAAATTTTGATATTTTATAGCGCATACTTTACATACAAAATTAGGTACTTTAAATATTGAATTGTTATCTTTTAAAATTAAATGGAGTTAAATTAACTAATTTTATCTGTTTGACACTCTGCAACTTTCTTTATGTTACTATTTTAAAGTATTCAATAATAACAATAAAAGTAAATTTTTTCTCAATAGGTTGATCAAAATTTCTTTTGTTTTCGAAGAACAAATTCTAATTTTTTGCCAAATGCAGTCATCGGACATGGACAAAATATGTGTTATTCCTTTCATTAGACTATTCTTGATCAGTTATAGTGATCCTATCGGCCAAGTTTACGGCACATAATCAGATTTATAGTGTTTTTAGGTACGTACCCGATGTGGTTATACGGTGCAGTGAAAGTTTAAAAGGTTTGCTTATTATACATTGTTGATGGCTTGTCATTCTAGGAAATTGATATATTTTACTGAGGATTGCTACAACTTACCTCCTCTTTAATAGAAATTAGACAGTATTCACAGGGATACACAAAAGATTTCAGTTACTATACTGTACCTAAAATACTACATACTATTACACCAAGATCTGAAAATTTTAAAAACTTTGTTATAGTACGAACGCACACAATTTGTTGCTCTTGACGTGCAATTTCCGACTAGTTAATAAATGTCCATGCTTTACTTTCGTATAGTAAGTGGGTATTGCCATTGTTTAAAAAAATCATTATTGTGTCTTTTCTTGTATTCCTTCTTATAATACCATAGATGTATTGAAATTTATAAAGCAACCGTATTTTGTTGCCTCATAAGATAGTCATAAGATTAATCGCAAATTAGATAGTTCAAATTTAATTTTGAATTTTAAACGCAGCAACAAAATACGGGCCTATGTTTAAAACAATTATGATGAAAATAATTAACCTACTTAGTCCTAAACTCGCTTGGAGGGGACAGTAAAAACATTCTTTAAATTAATTAAAAAGGATAGTACGATTGTTAAAATTACATCGTGATTTTCTTGATAAATGTGGGAGCATTAGAAGCATCGATATACAAGTTGATGCATTTTTAGAGATGTTTTTTAATAATTTCAAACTGAGTTTTGACGTGTCACGTTAATTTTGTCTCAAGTCTAAAGAAGTTAATTTAAAAAAAAAAGTTAACGAAAGATTTTAAACCTTTAGTCTAACTTCAACATAAACAGTATTATTCATTTATTTATAGGCACTCTATTGTGAAATTTAAATGGAAATGAAATACTCCTCCTTGAAAAATTTTCGACTTATGTATAAATACAACCGAAATGTATCGCATATTGCACAAAGCTAAACACGTCATGGCATACCAGGAATTACCACACCCAATCAGAAACAAAGTGGATATCCTTACTAATATTATAAATCGGAAAGTGAGTTTGTTTGTTTGTTTGTTTGTTTGTTTGTTTGTTCCGTTTTCACTCCGTAACTACTGAACCGATTGCTTTGAAATTTTGCAGACGTAAAGTTAGAAGTCCGGATTAAATAATAGGGTAATTTTTATTTATTTTATTCAAATATTTTCCTTAATAATTCAAAATTTAATTATTTTTCATACAAAATCAATAGGCATTTTTCAGATAAAATTTAACCATTTTCCTTTCCTGTTGCCAAGAAAATAAAAAATTGGAATAATAATTTTTCAGCGGCAATGAATTTTTAATAGAAAACTTCCACGCGAAAAACTATAATAAAATAATTTAAAAGAAAATAAATATGACGTCATGTTTGAAATAAAAATGAAAGGTGTATTTTTTATAATACATTTAACAATGATATTTGTTTAGTTAATGGGAATTTTTGTGTAAAATATGGTGACATAAATTAAAAGTAAAAAGAATGAAAAAGAATTATATTTTTAATAAAATGGTTCACTCATGAAAATGTGACGTCATAGTTGAAATAAAACAGGTACTTTATAGCAGTCGTTAAAAATACAAGGGGTATGAATATCAGTAGCTAATGGAGCGAGATAAATAATGACGTCATATTTAAAATGAATCAGAAATATTTCTTACTTATACTAATTAATAAGTTATAAGTTACATACAAATGAATATTTTTATTCAAAACTCATAATTATCAATGGAAGAAATTTTTTGTGGGGAAAAGGTGGAAAATAAAATCACTGATTAATATATTTTTGGCTCGATTTTTTAACACTTTCGAACAAAGTTGAAAAGTTATTATGCTTTCGGTTTGTCTGTCTGTCTGGTCGCTTTCTAACTTTCGTAAATATACTCCGATTTCCATGAAATTTTTGGACGTTCTTAACGTTTACCTAGCATGAATACCTATTGAAAATAAAGTTTCTACCATGATTAGTTTATTTACAGGGATAGTCAAAAAATTTCCTTATATTACGGCATTATGGGGAAAAATCGTTTTAATTAAATTTAACGATGTTACAGCCTGTAGAACAAATTCAAATTTATATGCATTTACAAAGTGCACTAAAATATGCATTTTGTAAAGTATGTAGTGAAAAGGGCACTTACTATTCATTTACAGGATCAGACAGAAGAATTCCATTGCATAGGAATAAAGGGAGGAACAGTTTTTGACATATTTTAATTATGGTAAACGATTTCATGTATAATCAAATTGATATATGTTCCTGAGGCTTAATGTAAGTTATTTCATGCATAATACGAAGTGCATAGCATTTACAGGGACACACAAAAGATTTCAAATGTTATATATTCTATCCGAAGTACTGTATATCATGGATGATGACTGTTGCATGGATGAAATGCATTTTGAATTATGATATGTGCTTTTAAGTTTCGCTAAATGTATGCATGTTAAATGGAGAATATAAATGGTAATAGTATAAATAGTTAAATTTAGATATACAGGGTTACACAAAAGATCTCGGAAAGATTACTGAATATGAGCGTAATTTACTTAAAGGTGGTTTTTAAATAAAATATGCATTTTTATTTTGAACTGCATTTAGTAAACTAAGAAATGTTTGTAGTATATATATAAAATTATAAACAGGGTCTCGCAAAGAACTGGATACAAGGTTGTCTTCGGATGATAATTTCTGAAAATGTAATTTAGGTAGTAATAAGAAATATTTTTGTTTGAAATAAATTTTAGAAAGATACTTTCGTGTATTAAAGGCACTTGGAAAACTACAGGGCTGAACAAAAGAATTCAAGAATGTTTCTATCTATTAGTATTAATCGCTGAAAGGAAAATTTTGACCAGCAAACAAATTAGCAAATAGGGATTATCAAAAGTTTTTTTTTACCATAAATTCGCGATAAAAAGTTAATTACACATGCTTTTCATCATCGAAATTTTTTGCTTGATTGATCAATTATTTCTTCTTTAAATGTTATGTGAACGAAGTCACGGGTAACTGCTAGTAAAAAATAAATGGATAAAAAAAACAAAATATAAAATTAAAATTAAAACGGACTTGCCATATTCCTTTTAAAAGCTTTTAAAACCCTGTGGTATTGCGTAAATGAAGTATAAAGACAGCTCAGTGGCCGTCCATACGAGGAAACCATGTAAATAATTTAAACAGTAACATTTAAACAATAATGATAAAAATAATAAATTTTAATGAGTTAATGAGAGATTTAAAAACTTTTGTCTAGCTTAAGATGCCTCTCGAGTTGCTTAAAAAGTCCGGGATGATAATGTTATGTTTGTGGCTTAATTAGTTTCAAATATCTCGCTCAAATTTTAATATTTTTACTTTTTTTTCATAGGATTGTGGAAAACGATCTACAACCGTGATAGTTTTTACCTTTTCCATTTTGGTTATATATATATATTTTTTTTTTTTAAAGAAATATCTAAGACCAAAATCGAAAAAGTAAAAACTAGCCCGGTTATACAGCGTACTCGGCTATTCTATGCGAAAAAAGAAAAAAAAAGTAAAAAAATAAATAAAATTTGCGCCAGGTATTTAAAAAAACCACACCCTAAATTTAATATTATAATTCGGTTTTTTTTTTTTTTTTTTTTTTTTTTTTTTTTTTTGAATGACTAGAGTGGGATCGTAAACTTAAACAGTATTCTTCATTTATTTATAGACAGTCTATAGTGAAATTTAAATGGAAATGAAATACTCTTCTTTTAAAAGTTCTCGACTTTCGCATAAACACAACCGTATATTTCACAAAGCTAAACACGTCACCGCATACCAGCAATTACCACACCCAATCAGAAACAAAATGGATATATAAAAAAAATAGAATTCAAGATAACAAAATATAAAATTAAAACCAAACGGGCTTGTCATCTTCCAAAGTTTCCGACACAAGCTTTTAAAACCCTGTGGTATTGCGTAAATGAAGTATAAAGACAGCTCAGTAACCGCCCATCTGAAGGAAACCATACATATGCAGTGGCATACATACCCACTGCCTTAATCATACATATATGCATGATCCTAGAAGTAACGCACCGTCTTTAATGTTTGTCTTGCGCACCTTAATTGCCATCTTGTTCTGCCGGCAGATGGTACTTTAATGGAAACTTATGGATAAATCACGAGACCTTTTTGTTTATGTGCTTTATTTCCTATGTAAGAGCGGTCTTTTACACGTTAGCCTAGGGGTCAGAAGGCAGATTGTCGCCAAAGATTTCCACTTATTATTTTTTTATTGAATCGGTAAGACTATGTTTTATAACGTTTTCAAATAAAGACTAGTAATTATGGAAAATTCTGGTCCGTTTAGACGTCAGCCTAGAATTTTTATACAGTTTGTAAATTAAAGTTCCATATTTATTATAAATCTATTAAGATCAATAGTATTTTTTGCTCTATGCTCTTGTGAGTTTCTGAGTATATAGCTATGAGTATATAGTTTACAAAATTATACGACCAGGGCGTACCAATAAATACATGATTTTTTTTTTTTTTTTTTTTTTTTTTTTTTTTTTTTTTGTCAAATATTTATGGATAAACTCAGTGTTTAAATCTATATTAAATGTAAGGCAATTCAAAATGCAGGTTATAAGTCAGGCAATATGACGAAGTTATTTAACGACAAATGTAATATTTCGACATCTCAAAAGAAGTTTTTGCGGAACACTTAACATAATGTATTTTACTTTAAAAAATGAGATATAAATGTGTTTTTTTTTTCTTATTATTATTTTTTACATTAAATATACATATTACTGCACATACGCAGTGGAGTAACCAAGGGAGTGGTTTTGGGGTCAACCCTGCCCCCCCCCCCCCCCAGAGCTAAGAAAGATCGCTATAATTGCCTTTTATATAAATCAAAACCAAATTTAATATTTAAATGTTTTGGCGCATTTCAGAATCCGTCGCTTTTTTTTAATTAGATTTCTTTTAATAAATTAATTCAATTAAATGACGAACATTCTACTTAAAATAGTGAAAGTGCATATTATGTGGATTAGTTAAGTAAAAATTGGTTATTTGAACTAAATCACTTTTCTAAGAGGCATTATGCTAAAAAAATGATAATTTCCTGCCACACAGATGCTCTTTGAGTTTAAGTATTATACAGTGAATATTCTAATTAGAACTGAGTTGATTAACCAGCGATTCAAGTAACCGGCAATAACCTTTATCAGAAACTCACCCCCCCCCCCCCCCCCTAGAACCGAATTCTGGCTGCGCCATTGCACATACGGGTGAATAGGAAAAAAATACGAAATTGCATTCCGCATAACAAAATTTCTATTGAATATTATAGCAATTTTCTTTGATACATTCTAATAAAAATATACTTAGAAGTATTTTCAAGAGACATTACATTTCTAATAATATAAATAAAAGAATTTTTTAAAAAACTTAGAATTTCAGATTGTCATTTTCCTGATTACAAAAAAGCTAATCATCATTTTTTTATGTCACGGTCTAACTGAATCTAAAGTTTGATTGAATTCCTTGCGTTAGATTTTGAGATAGAGACTCATAAAGTTAGTGTCAAGTACCAATAGACACAGAGACAGATAAGGATAGAGATTTTCTAAAAACATTCAAATTGTGCTTAGAATATTCTATAGTTGCAAACTCCAAAAAAAAATTAAAGGGTCAATGTCTCCTAAAACTAAATAATCCATTCGCCACTAGGGTTTAATTTCTAACAAAAATTGCGAAACACTTTAGAAATACTGCAAAATTTGTCCAAAAATCGAAAAAAAATAACAGAAAAGAAATTGTGTCAATGAATTTGTGAAAAGCACGGCTTTTTTTTTAAACTCGTTGAAAAACGCGATTTTCGTCTAAGAATTGCGGAAAAAATATATTATTTAGAGGATCGAGCAAGCACACGCGATTTTCGTCAGAGGATCGCGAAAAAAATCAGCCATTCTTGTCAGAGAATTGCGAAATAGCGCGATTTTCTTCAAATAATTGCATGGAAAAACCCGAAATTCTCCAAAGGATGACGACTTAGCACAGAAAATTAGTCGCCAGGTCAAAAAAAATTAATCACCACATGTCGACTGTCGACCGTGATTCTGCACCTATAGGGCATTCTAAGACGTATAAATCCACTGAAAACCAGAAGTCGGAGATTTTCGCGAACTCAGTACAATCTTTTTCTAAAGATTGAAGAATTGCAACAAAATCTAAAGTAAACTTTCATGTTCTTAGAACACCAAGAGGTTAATATATTTTTAAAATATAATATTTAATTTAAAGTATGTAAATTTTAATTTAATTTAATATAAACGCATTTGAACAACTAAAACTCCGGTAATTAAAAAAACAATGATCGCAATGTTATTTTATTTTGAAAAACACGATGATATTGAATTAATTCTAAACAAAATCATCATGTCTGACTTAAATTCAATGTTGAAGTATTTATAGCTAATTCCAGTTTTGTTATAAAAGCATTTTAATGTGTATTTAATATTAAATTATCTTGAAAATAGATTATATGTAACAAATTTTTAAATTAATAAAAATACATTTAAAAAAAGAATTATGGTAATGTAACGTTAACTATGAAATATCTAAATTTTAAATACATATAATATAAAAAAATAAACCTTTGTTAGACATATAAAAAATATTTAATTTAAGAAAGCTATGTAATGTTTAATCTTCGACCTCTAAATTAATATTTGATTCTATTTTAAATTGAAATGCAAAACTTGTTTTTAAATCTAACAATTTCTTATTATAATTTTTTTTACATTAAAGTGTATTGTTTGATGCAAAATGTAAAGAACGGGAATGTTCGAAGAAAACATAATAAGATGATATGCTGCAGTAAATTATAATTTAGATGTAAATTTTAATTTAACTTAATGTAAACGCATTTGATTTACTAAAATTGCGTTAACTGAAACACGCTGATCTCAGAATTATTTTGCTTTGAAAAATACGATGATATTGAATAAATTCTAAAAAAATTATCTTTTCTGACTAAAGTTGAAATTGATTATTTTGTCAGCCGCTTGAAAATGTCTTAATATATTGGACTGCAATAAATAAGCTTTAGATGAATTCGGTAACTGAACAAAAATTGATTTTTCAAAAACAAGAGAAGAAATTCTCTATAATTTTTCCTACAAATTGCCTTCGTGTGAAAATGGCAAACCTCCAAAGGGATTTCAAAGTAAATAATTTTCTAAGTTTTAAGAATAATTTTAAAAAAAGAATGATTGTTATTTTACAGTTATTTGTTAAAATAAGATTTAGATAACTGTGTTAAAATTCATTGTATTAGAAAAAGATCCTGCGTAGACCATAAATATATTAAATGTTATTTAGAATTTTTATTTTGTTAGTAATACTTTATATTTATACTGACTGACCCACACGGCGTGGTCAACGTCCTAGAAAATTATCCTAAATGTACCCGAATTCAGCAAAAAGTATTTTTACTGCTATTTCTTTTTTGGCTTTATTATAAAAGCATTCTAATGTATTTTTAATATCAAATTATGTTAAAAATAGATTTTTTAACAAAATTTTAAATTAATAAAAATACATTAAGAAATACAGTAAATCTAATTATTAAATATCTAAATTTTAAATCTATTCTTTTTTTATTTATAAATTTAAAAAATCAGTTTAAACCTTTGTTTGAGTATAATAAAAAATATTTAATTTAGGAACAATTTCATTTAATACTTTTCTAAGTTGTAAGAATATTCAGAAAACAGCAATAGTTTTAAAATATTGCTGAAGAATATTAAAAAAAATAATTTAAACCTTTGTCCGAGATATAATAAGAAATATTTAATTGGAGAAAGTTATGAGATGTTTAATGTAAGACCTGTAAATTAAAATTTACTGATATTTTAAATCGAAATCATTAACAAAACTTCTTTTTCAATCTACACTGTAAAAAAAAATCACGAGGTTACAAAAAATGCTTTAATAAATTTGTATTCCACAGAGTTTTTTAGTAACCATTACTCGTGAAACAAACATTTCTTTTGTAAACTGAACAAAAGAATCTTTTGTATAATTAACTTAAAACTTTTTAGTATGAGCCACAGAGCAAATTTTAGTAACAGCTCCAAAATTATTTTTAGTAACTATTCCAAACGCAATTTTAGCAAGTGAAACAAACATTTATTTCGTAAAAAAAAAAAAAAAAAAAAAAAAAAAAAAAAAAAAAAACGTGGGAAAGAAGACAGTCTTCTGCAGCGGAAGATTTTCGACAAAGCCTCAATAGATGGCAGCATCAAACATTGCCACCTACTAAATTTTGATATGCTTCTGAAGGGGAGGAAAAGATCAGAGATCATTACCCATGGTAACTGCTACGACAGGATTTTCATAACCTCTTTATTTAACAAATATTTACACTACATACAGTCGGTGCGTCTTTGGTGGCATCGAGCATCGAACCCGGGACTTTTTAGCCTGCAGTTTCGTGCTATGACTACAAGGCTATCATGGCCACACCAAGTGAGTTTTAGTAATAGCTATTAAAAATATAAAACTATTAACTCTATTCGTTGCTAGCTTTTTAACCGACTTCCAGGAGTAGGTTATGATTTCGACATGTATGTATTTCTTGTTCACTCATAAATTCTTTAAATATGAATCAATTTTGATTATTCTTTTTTGTTTAAAAGTATAAGATACCCACGTGGTCCCATTTTAATTTCATTAAATTCTAATGATTAGAATTTTTTTAGATAAATAAATGTAAATTTGATAAAAAAATATAATGATTTGGTGCAAATAATCTTTCGTTTTTGCAATCGTTTTCAAATCATAAGCATATTACAACTATGCATTCACATGCGTTAGCGCCAAGTTGTCGCTAAGCTTGATTCTTTTTTTTTTTTGAAGTCGGTTAGTATTTTTTAAAGCATATTTTTCTAGTAATTCTTACAGATTTTCTTGTAACTGTGTAAGATTACAAAAAAATTTTTAGTAATTGCAAGGATCACTGAGAGAAACTAAAATTTTTTTAGTAGATCGACCCCCCTTCTTTTACGGTGTAACAGTTTTTTTTAATATATATATCAGAGCTGCCAACTTCTACGCCTATTTAAATCATATAAACATATTTGGAACCACAAAAATGTTTTAGTAAAATGTATGCCAAATATATTCAATGTTATGCATTAGAGCACATATTGTTAATCATTTACAAAAATTTATGTTTTTAATATGTTTATTTGACTTCAAATAGGCGTAGTAGTTGGCAGGCATGTATATATATATCAATGTATATTGTTTCGAGCAATATGTAAAGCATGGGATATTTCGATGAACACATAAGTTGATTTAATGCAGTAAATTATATTTTAAATGTAAATTTTAATTTAATTTAATATAAACGCATTTGAACTACCAAAATTGCATTAACTAAAAAACGGTGATCGCAAAATCATTTTATTTTAAAAAACACAATGATATTGAATAAATTCTAATCAAATTATCCTTTCTGACTTAACTTGAAATCCGTTATTGTGTCATTGGTTATTGGAAATGACTTAATATATTGGACTACAATATATGAGCTTTAAATGAATTTGGAAACTGAACGAAGATTTATTTTTCAAGAAAAAGAGAATAAATTCTCTTGAACTTTATAAATAAATTACCTTTGTGTGGAAATTGCATATCTTCAAAGTGTATTTCAAAGTAAGTAATCTTCTAAGTATTAATAAACTTAGAAGAATGTTTAGAGAGCAAAACTGATTGTTATTTCACACAGAGAGAGGAAGGAATAGAGATTTTCTAAAAGCATTCAGATTGTGATCAGAACGATAAATCTGAAGGAAACCAAAAGCCAAAATTTTTCATGAATCTAATACATTATTTTTCTACAGATAGAAGAAAATTAAGAACTTCAAAATGTAAGATTAATTAACATGTGTTTAAAACACCAAGATGTTAATACATATTTTAAATACAATATTCAATTTAAAATATGTAAATTTTAATTTTATTTTATACAAGCCCATTTTAATTACTAAAACACCGATTATTAAAAAACGATGATGGTGAATTATTTTACTTTGAAAAACATGATGATACTGAATTAATTCTAAACAAAATTACCGTTTCTGACTTAAGTTGAGCCCCACCAGTGGCCGAGTGGTTTTGACCTCAAACTGGTAGACGGTAGGTGCTGGGTTCGTACCCAATCGCGACCGTCAGCCTAACCGTTCGGAGTTTTCCGTGGTTTTCTTCGAACCTTGCGTAATTAGGTTCGTTAATCTAGGCGGGTTAGATTCCCTTAGAAAGACCCCCACGCAGGGCAACCCACCCCCTAGGGCCTATATCCCATAGCGTAGATAATTGGCCGACATACATACAAACAAACAAACTGACTTAAGTTGAAATTGATTATTTTGTTAGCCCCTTAAGAATTTTATAATATATTGGATTACAATAAATGAGCTTTAGATGAATTTGGTAACTGAGCAAAGATTGATTTTTTCAAAAAAAGAGGAGAAATTCTCTTGAAATTTACCTACAAATTTCCTTTGTGTCGAAATTGCATACTTTTAAACTGTATATCAAAGTAAGTAATCTCCTAAGTTTTAATAAACTTCGAAGAATATTTAAAAGACAGCAATGATTGTTATTTTCTGCGTATTCATTAAAATAGGATTTAGCTACTTCTGTTAAAATTCAGTGTGTTAAAATCCCACCAGTGGCCGCGAGGTTCAGATCTCCAAACTGGTAGACGGTAGGTGCTGGGTTCGAACCCAATCGCGGCCGCGCGCCTAACCGTTTGGAGTTTTCCGTGGTTTTCTTCGAACCTTCCGTAAATACCGGTTAGGTTCCTTTAGAAAGACCCTCACGGAGGGCATCCCACCACATAGGGCCTATATCCCATAGTGTAGATAACTGGCCGACATCAATACAAACATAGCAAACAAACATTGTGTTAGAAAAAGGTCCTGGACAGACCATAAATACAGTAAATTTTATTTTGAATTTTTAACTTGTTCCTAATAGATTATTTTTATACTGGATGATACACACGGCGTTGTCTGAGTTCTAGAATGTAATCCTAAATAATCCGAAATTCAGTGTTGAACAATTTTAAAGCAATTTTCAGCTTTGTTATAAAAGTATTCTAATGTATATTTAATATGAAATTAGGTTGAAAATAGGATATTTTTAAACAGACTTTAAGATTAAGAAAAATGCATTTTTTTTTATTTCTTCAAAATGGTGTAACCTTAATTTAAAAATAACTAAATTTTAAATACATTGTTCTTTATTTATAAATTTTAAAAATCGATTCAAACCTTTATTAGATAAATAGAAAAAAAAAACATATTTCGTTTAAGAATGCAATGTAATGTTAAATCTTAGACCTGTAAATTTAAATTTAATTCTGTTTTAAACTGAAATTATTAACAAAACTTGCTTCTGAATCTGAATTCTTTTTTTATATATACATTAAAGTGTATTGTTTGATGCAATATGTAAAGCCCGAGAATGTTCGATGAACACATAATAAGATGATATGTTGCAGCAAATTTTAATTTAAGTTTAATTTTTAATTTAACTTAATATAAAGACAGTTAAACTACTAAAATTCCGGCAACTAAAAACAATGATCGCAAAGTTATTTTACTTTAAAAAAAACACGATGATATTGAATAAATTCTAAACAAATTATCGTTTCCCACTTAGGTTGAAAGTGATTGTTTTGTCAGCTGCTTGAAAATGTCTTAATATATTTCACTGGAAAAATGAACTATAGATGAACTTGGTATCTAAACAAAGATTGGTTTTTCAAGAAAACAGCAGAAATTCTCTCGAACATTACCTACAAAATTTTACTATTTTTATCTATACTTTTCTGTTACCTGTCTTTATTTTATTACTGTATAATTGTTCTGTAACTTTTTTAATAAACATTGCTGGATGGGGCTTGCTGAGCTCAAAACAATTGGTATGCCTCCCCTCCTGGCTGAATCTGAATCTGAATGTGTGTGGAAATTGCATATCTTAAAGTTGTATTTCAAACTAAATAATCTTCGATGTTTTAATAAACTTAGAAGATTATTTAGAAAACAGCACTGATAGTTTTTTCAAGCGTATTTTTTAAAGTAAGATTTATATAACTGTTAAAATTCATTGTGTTTGAAAAAGACACAATAATTGTAAATGATATTTTGAGTTTTTAACTTGTTCCTAATACATTATTTTTATACTTGCTGACACACCCGGCGTTGTCTGCGGCCTAAAATATAATCTTAAATATACCTAAATTCAAGTGTTTAACAATTTTAAAGCTATTTCCAGATTTGTTATAAAAAACATTCTAATGTATTTTCAATATTAAATTAACTTTAAAATAGATTATTAATAATAAATTCTTAGATTAATAAAAATACATATTTTTTATTTTTTAAATAGTGTAATAATATCTAAACTTTAAATCTATTGTTATTTATTAAAAAAAAAAATCAATTCAACCCTTTGCTAGAAATATAAAAATATATTCAATTTAAGAAAGCAATACAATGTTTATTCTTAGATCACTAAATTAAAATTAAATTCTTTTTTAAAGGAAGTTATTGACAAAATTTGTTTTTAAATCTGACAACTTATTATTGTTTTTTAAATATGAAAGTGCATTGTTCGATACAAGATCTAAAGCACGAGGATGTTCAATGAACACATAAGAAAATGATATGCTGCAGCAAATTTTAACTTAAATGTAAATTTTAATGTAAATTAATATAAACACATTTGAACTACAAAAATTGCTTTGACTAAAAAAGGGTGATGGTAAAATTATTTTACCTTGAAAAACACGGTGATATTGAATAAATCTTAAACAAATTGTCGTTTCTGACTACAGTTGAAATTGATTATTTTGTCAGCCGCTTGAAATGCCTTAATAAATTGGGCAACAATTATTGAGCTTTAGAGGAATTTGGTAGCTGAAGGAAGATTGATTTTTCAAGAAAAGGGAAGATATTCACTTGAACTTTACCTACAAATTATCTTTGTGTGGAAATTGCATATCTACAAATGTATTTCAAAGTAAATAATCTTCTAAATTTTAATAAACTTAGAAGAACACTGACTGTTATTTCACGCGTATTTATTAAAATAAGATTTAGATATTTCTGTTAAAATTCATTGTGTTAGAAAAGGGTTCTGAGTAGAACATAAATATAGTAAATGTTTTCTTGGATTTTTAGCTTGTTCCCAGTACATCATTTTTATGCTACCTGACCCACCCAGCGTTGTTTGCGCCTTAGAAAATAACCCTAAATATATCTAAATTCAATGCTGAACAATTTTAAAGCTGTTACCGGCTTAGTTTATAAAGTATTTTTAATGTTAAACCTTTCTGGTCTGTTATTTTATTTTCGTTTTTTAATACTTTTACATAATTAACAATAACACTAGCTATCCGAATAGATTAATTAGTGTTTAACAAATATTGCGTTGTTTGAAACATTATTATTGTTTTTTGTTTTGTGTTTTATATAATTGATATTCATATGACAATAGGCGATAGAAGAATTTTTGAAGATGCTTAGAAAATATTTTATTACAACAAGATTTAACTGATATTGCAACTTTCAAATACTTTTTTCTCTTATTACACGAGATTCTTTTAAAAACGTAATATTTTTTAATTTAAAAATTGAAAACATATGTTTTGAAATAAAAGACTAGCAAGCGGTTAAAAGATAATTAAGTAATTCTTCTTCTTCTTATTATTATTAACTATTGTTATCATTACTATTTATTATTATTATTATTATTATTATTATTATTATTATTATTATTATTATTATTATTATTATTATTATTATTATTATTAAATGCCTCAACGTGAATGAAGTTATATGGTAAATGCACAGACACTTACTAACATTACTAACTGTAAATAGTAACAAAAGTATTTGTTAAAACATGATAATGCTCAATTAAAAGACATATACTGTTTATAGTACATCAGATCCAAAATGTTTAAACTGGTTTGTAAATAGATTATTTATAATAAAATTTTAAATTATTGAAAATATATTTTTATCACTTTTTTTAAAAAATGTGACGGTAATTATGAAATATCTAAATTTTAAACTTTTTGTTCTTTATTCAAAAATTTAAAATTCGATTCAAACCTTTGTTATATATATATATAATCATATTTTATTTAAGAAAGCAATGTAATATTTAATTTTTGACCTGCAAATTAAATTTTATTTATAATTTAAATTGAAATTATTAACATAAACTTGTTTTTAAGTCTAACAACTTATTATTATTAGGTTTTCATTCATCTGAAGAAATCCTATTCGGCTCTGTCCTTTATTTGTCTGTCACAGAGTCCGTACATAAAAACTATATATGTCAGAGAGTTCAAATTTACTTACTTTAAATACCTCTTGTCACACAACAAAACATAATATTTTTAAAAAGCCTATTATTTCAATTAAAATATTTTTAAATATCATACATGTTGCTAAATTCCACAGCAAGATAAAAAATAAGAGACCGAGACCCCTTAAATAAGTATGAAATATAATCTTATATATATATATATATATATATATATATATAAAGGAGTATTGTATGTACTACTGAAAATTCGCATGCATTAGAGTTTCAAACAACAGGAAAGACATTCTGTTTTAAATATTAAATGAACTATTAAATTCTATAATTCAATAAAAACTTTTTTCATGAGTGAAAATTAATTTCATTTTAAAACGTTATCTTTAATACGCGTTATAAGAATTTAAATTTTGTTAGATCTTAAATTAAATCATTTAATGAATGATATTTTTAAAATTCTAAAAATGTAAACATTTAAATTTATTGAAATATTTCGTTTCTAAGAATGATGATACTCTAAATCTACTCAACAAAATATGGTTTTGAAGAAAACGTATTTATTCATTATATTACTTGTGATTTTTTGACAACAAAGTTATAATTAACTGAAAAATATCTTTGTCTAGAAATTGTAAGCTTTTGGGCAGTCTCCTAAAAATTTAGTAGTTTTATTAAAACAGAAAAAAAATAAATATAAATATTGAATTTTAAAACCCATTCACTACAATTTTTCTTAAACTCAATTAAAATTCATCGAGTCTGAAAAAGATTTTGAAACAAATTAATTTTGATGTAAAAAAAGATGAAACTTGAAGTTCTTCTTTTAGAATATGCTTTTAAATTGTCTTCAAGTATTATTTTAAGGTGAGGTCTTTCGACAATTTATATTTTGATAAAATTAGGTAATTGTAATACTTACTTTAATTCTTTTCCTTTTAAAATTACACAATAAATATTCTTTTAGGCCCTTTTTGCATTTTTTATTATAAATACAGTAAAACATGTAAAAGTCAAGCGTATATTGGAATTTTAACTTAACGGAAATTATATTATGTTTTTAGCTTAAACAGATGCAATACAATTAACAAATAAGAAAGAAAAATCATGTCATATGCTTAGATTATCAACATTTTCCAAAATCTTTAGCAAAACTTGTTATCGAGAGATTATAGTTAAATAAGATAATAAGTAAGTAAACACTTTATAAAAGAGATAAAACATTTGAAAAACTCATTTCAGCAGTTACTATCCGTAGTCAAACATACATCCCAATTCTTTTGAACATCCTTGTATTTGATCTGCAAATTGATATATATACTGCAAAATGCAAAATTTTAGTTTAGCAGGAAAACGCCAAACAGATCGAAATTTAGTTTTCAATAATTTCTTTTTATAGATGGAAGCATACTTATAGACTTTTGTTCAGCCATGATATTTACTTAGTGCCATTATTACATACTACTATTTAGCTAAAGTTTAATTAAAACTGAAACACTTTGAAGTGTTTTTAAAAACTACTAAAATCTCATTTCCAGTAATTATCCCCAATAAACGGCCATTTATCCAATTCTTTGCGTGAACCTGTATATCATTTTATCTATATTCTACAAAGATTTCTTAATAAACTAAATGCAGTTCAGCATAAAAATGCATAACTCATTTAAAAACAGATTTTATAGAGTTTACGTTTATATTGAGTAATCTTTGCGAATTCCTTGGCGTAGACATGTATATTAACTATAGTTTTTATGCACACCATATAATTTTGCAGCTTTACCTACACTATATAATGCATTTCTTGGCTTCATTGCTAATATAAAATACTTCAGATAGAATATCCTTCTATAGTAAAAAAAAACTAGCCTTAAAAGGAATGACTCCTGGAATGATGCTGATGTGGAAGATTTCCGGAACTAACGAATCCGGGTTGTCCACTCCTTCCATGAGTCGAACAGACCAATCAGGAAAGGACTCCGTCTATGCATCGCCATATGGGTTACCATAAAGAGAGGAAAGGTTACCATCGCCAACAATCGCCAAGTTTGTCGCCAACTTGGCGATATATCGCCAAATTTGGCGACCAAAATTAGTTGTCAAAAGTGACGCCAACTTGGCGATAACTGTAATATTTCGCCAAATTTTTAATTTCTTTACAACACCAGTCGTTTGATACATCATGTGAGAGGTTTGCAACTGCTTATTCATATAATGGATGTCTTGTGTGTTATCCCCCATTCTGCTCCCCAGGGGGGACACATTTTTATTTTCTTTACAACACCAGTCGTGTTACACAAGATTTGAAAGGTCTGCAACTGCTTATTTATATTATGGATGTCTTGTGTGTCACCCCCACACTCTGCTCTCCCCAGGGGGGGGGGGCGGTCACATTTTTAATTTCTTTACAACACCAGTTGAGTGACACATCATTTGAAAGGTCTGCAGCTGCTTATTCATATTATGGATGTGTTGTGTGTCATCCTCCACTCTGCCCCCCAGGGGGGGCACATTTTTAATTTCTTTACAACACCAATTGTGTGACACATCATTTGAGAGGTCTGCAACTGTTTATTCATATTATGGATACCTTGTGTGTAACCCCCCCCCTCCCTCTGCCCTCAGAGGGGGCGCATTTTGTAATTTCTTTACAACACCAATTGTGTGACACATCATTTGAAAGGTCTGCAACTGCTTATTCATACCATGGGTTATTGGCGAGCGCAGCAAGCAGGGGTAGACAATAATTTGGAATCGCGAAGCGATTACGCGGGGGGTTGGCGAGCATAGCGAGCAGGGGGGCGGGCCCCCCCTAGTACTATTTAAAATACTTTATGTAGTTCTGAAAATGCTATACGTTTCATATTATACATGAAATAACTTATAGTAGGCCTCAGAGACATACATCAATTTCATTATACACGAAATATTTTAATATATTTAAAATACGACGCAACCCCATCCCCCATTATGTAACAGAATTCTATTGCGTATCCCTGAAAATGAATAGTAACTATTATTTGCATCTCATATTCTACAACATACATACTTTAGTGCACTATACAAGTGAATATCAATTTTATTATGTTCGAAAAGATGTAACATCTTTCAAATTCAATCGAAAACTTTTTCTTCCCCATTGGCTTTAATGTAACGGCATTTTTTTAAAATATCCCTGAAAATAGATTAAACATGGTATATTTTTTTTTTTTAATGGAAATTGTGTTTGAATATGAGTCAATAACATCTAAAACTTTCAGAACAATCATAATGTATTTACAAGAGTTAGCGCGAGGACAGACAGAAAGAGAAACCGAACTCATAAACATTTTTCAACTTTATTGGAACGTATTAAAAAGAATAACCATGCATCAAGTGTATATTATGAGACATTTCAGAAAGATAAGATGGACTCATCTGATCTACTTATATATAACTTTGCGTGTGACCAGACATTGTGGACGCAGAGCACGCTCTACAACTTCATGTGTTCGTTTGGGACAATGCTTTTCAATGTGAGATTACCTTTTTTTTTCTATTAATTCACAATATTTTAAAGATCAATCCGTTCGGACGCACCCTGTACATTAATTGAGAATCCCAGAAGCCAAGGTGTATAAGTTACAAAATTGGAAAAACTGAGATAAGTGCAGAGGCTATTTGCTTAGAGTTAAAGAAATGTAAGTGCTTATATGATTTTGTGCAATGTTCTAGAAGTCAAACACTTAAGCATTTTAAACTATTTATCAACTTAACATTTTAACCTCTGTTTAAATTTAAAAAATATCATGTTACACTTTTCTTCAGCAGTTATTAAAATAAGGGCTCAAAGGCTACTATGAAATTATCAAAAATCAAGGTCAGGTAGAGTAATTATGATCACCGCCATATTGGAGAAAACTATGTGTGGTAAAATTTTGTTTCGCGCTTAATTACTAACCTCATAAGTATTTTTCATTTTAGATATTCTTTATCACTAGTCTGAAGCATTTTTAAAATCCAAATAGCAATTCGAACAAAGTTCCCCAAACTTAACGGATTTGTTAGTTTGTTGTTCTAATGATCTAAGTGAGAAAATAAATGAGAAAATCTAAAAAGAAAATGTGTGCAAACAAGCATAAATAAGAAATTTAGTGGTCATAATTTCCCCACTTTAGGTCTTAACCTTTACGCGGGGGGTCGGACAGATGCTGTCCGAGCCCCCATGTAAAGGTCAATTACCCCAAATTTTTGTAATTGTGAGATTTTGATGAGATAATAATTAACCATTCTTTTAATTTAAAAAAAGGGAAGGCTATGAGAATAAAAACTTTTAAAGGGACAAATTTACTTCCTATGTATTAACATCACCTTATTTCCAAATAGAAAAAAAGCAAAAAAAAAAAAAAAAAAAAAAATAGCAATGTTGAAAATGCACATTGTGGTCATAATTACCCCACCAAAACCTACATATTTCAACCTAATCATTTACTATTGATGATCCAACTTTGAACTCAAATTTGAGCTCAAATTCGGAGTTAAAAGTTTGAGCTCAAACCTATTTTTTTAATCACTTCTACCTCTTGATGTTACAAATACTCAATTAATGGAAATCGAAGTACCTTTTCGCGAATATGAACATCTACAACTACAGTGAAAACTTGTATTGCAAATGTGTTAGAAAAAAGATTTACATATATGTGGAATTCTTCTAAAGATCTTTCAAATCATAATTAACTCAGAGACATATAATGGAATCTGACATCGTTTAATCTTTTAAAACTTATATTAACTGTTAAATTAGTTACAAAAAAGAAGATTATTTACATAGTTCTATTTACAATTCAAACATACGTTTTTGTTAATTAATCACAGCTCACGCGGGAAGTCATCATCATCGGACATTCTTTTTCCGACCCACAACAATCGTTCCAAACAAACTGTCTTCACTTCTTTTCTGCGGCTAGCTTCAAACCACGGCTACTTTTTCCAGCTGACATCTAGAGTACCTGGATGATGAGTGTTGGGATGTGGAGAATGAAAAATGAACGCCTATTTAGTGGAAAATACCGTTCTTACATTTATACTTTTTTGACTCATTTTTTAAAAGTAATAACAGCACACTGAAAATCACAATCATTTAAATAGTTTGAAATCCAACAGTTTGTTTTATGTTCCAATAAATGAAATACATCTTGAATTCAATTGCCATTTCATGATGATTTTTTTGTGTTTTCCCTTTAATTGAGTTTAAAAATTGCTGCCAAAATCAAATTAATGTCAAATTCCTTCCTCCTTTGATCATATTTTCTGAAATGCATTATGTCTTTACCGAAAAATGGCAATTACTGTCCGATTCCATAGTTTCTAAATAAGAATACATTCGATTCCCCGTATTTTCCAAGAAAAAATAATGTTATTTATTCAATAATTTTGAGTTACTGTTTTGATTGCGAATAGCAACAATAAATTAGATCGGCAGCTGATAACCATTTTTGCCGATCTGTCTCCAGGGACATGGATAAAATGCAAGTATTCGTTTATCTGTTACAAATATAACATTAGTAAGCTGTCATAGTTTATTTGTAATTGTATTATAAAACCGTCAGTCTCTTTTAGGACATCCGTTAAATTTACTTTATTTTGGCGTTAAACAAAACTTTTAATAAAAGTTTTAAAAATCTAATAGCTTAAAGCATTTATCTTTATAGAAATACTTTATTTCGAAGTACGGTATAATTCAATAAGCTTTTAACAAAATGTTACTTGTAACTTTGAAATTGAAAATTGATTATTATGTCATCTTCTTAAGTGTTGGCTTCAATCATTAATTTTAAATGCAAAAGTGGGTGAAGTTTTGATGAATTTAATATCTAAACAAAGACTGATCTTTTTTATTACAAAATAGAGAAAAAGTACTTTAATTTTACAGACGAATTATCTTTGTATACAAATTGAAAAGCTTATTGTGCTATTCTCTAAAAGCATTTGCTTTAGAAGAAAATTGAAAAGAACTTTGATTTTTTTAGGCCACTTACTTCTATAAAGAAGCTTTATGAAGCACCATAAATAAATTATATAAAAACACATGACTTAGGAAAATATTTTAAGAGAATATTAACAATAATAGATAGAGTAATTTATTTCTAAATCAAGAAATTTTATGCTTAAATATTTTTCAATGTTATTAATATTTTAAACCTATGTACTGTCGTGAAAAAAAAAGAGCAAACATCACTTACTAACTCCTCAAAAAACATTGTAGAAAAAAGTTACTGGTACCGAACGATATAAAATCATATCTACTTTTAAATGATGTGTATAAAACTTGCTTAGAGGACCATTTGCATATTGAAACGAACGGGTTGAATCTGCTTAGTTAAACGAACACTGTTAAAACTAAAGATTACATATGTCACTTCCAGGGATGCTCTAAGGCACCCTATGAGGTGCCATAGGGCACCTCTAGGAGTGCAATTCTGGTTCCGCGGACGGGGCAAACGTTTCACCACAAGGAGTGCCATATGCAACCTTTAGTTTTAACAGTGAAACTTCATTTACTTAAACAAAAATATCAAATATTAACAAGATATATCAAAATTTTTGCTCAAACTTTGCATATACATTTAATTTTAAGTTATTTCAATGATACGTTTTTGAATTATAAACATTCAAAATTTAGTACTTCTAATGTTACATTACTCTCTTAAAACGAAAGAGTGGATTTGGCTGCTCAAGAAAGAGTTCTAATTTATTGGATCGTGAATGAGTTGATTTTTAACCGATTCAGTCATCTTGGTTTGTTTTTTTCTCTTTCTAATCCACTCATACAGCTTTAAAACTAAACAACTCAACTCAATAATGAAACAGCTCTTCCCTCGCTGATTTTCGCCGCTGACTCGTCACGTGACCTTGCAAGATAAGATGGAGACTTCTTCCGCCGTTCGCTAAACAATTTGCTGAAAATGCCTTTTTTACGAAGTAAGTAAGTTTTATATAAGTATTTTATTTTAATTATGCTTTCTTTTAATAAATTTCTCTTCTCTTTTTAACAGACTAAAATTCATAACAGTATCATACCTTGAAATTAAAATGTCGTGTCACGCGGTAACATTGAGGATGTGTTTAATGCATTTCTATATTAATAATTGGTGTTACAGTGCTGCTACAAAACTTTCGTGCTTTAATAAAATAAATTAGTATATTTAATCAGAGTAAAAATTGTTAATGCAATGTAAATATCTCGTTATTTAATTGCCCCGTATTAAAGTTTTGTAATTATTATATCTTTATTCATAGAAATTTATCAAAACATTGTATTTACTTCTTGTTTGTAGTGTCTTAGTAAAAACGTGCTCCGGATTACATATATATTTATATAGAGAGGCTACATATATGGCATAATATGTAGTTTTTGAACACATTTTCAAGATTTTTTTTTCATTCTTAATGTTGAACTTGTGTTACTGTTTTGTTTGGCAAAGTTTCATACTATTATTGGACAAAATTATTGCATGCATGGTCTGTATTATAATAATCTGCTCAATATTTATAAGTTGTTACATAATGCATGCAGAAATAATAGTTTTCTTGTGCCTGCTTCCCAGGTAGAGGTTAAATGATAATTTATAAATAAAACGAAAACAGTGGACAAAAGTTTGTCTTTCTATACTGGTAAATGCAAGTATTATTTCCTAAATATTATGCAACGATAACCAAAAAGCAAATCCTCTTTCTCTTTAGAAAATGCCTTGTAATATCATTGCTTTCCCTTTCCCTTAACATTTTTTATGCATAGCCCAGTGGTAGAATTGATTTTAAAAAAAGTTACTGGTCCCAAAGACCAGTACGCATGAAAGTTTACTGGTCAGAAATAGTCATCAGTAGCCTGCTACATAAAATTCTATAAAATACTTTTATCCATCCCCCCCCCCCTCTTCACACACACACTCCTACTAGAATGTAAAATAAACCAAACTTCCTTTGCAGTTATACAAAATTTTTGGCATAATAAAATGGAAAATTACTATTTTATAAAAAAGTATGTAGTATGTAAACTAAAACTATAAAATTGCGTATTTTATTTCCGATAATTTATTTAACAGATAGTAAGGATTAATGCAATATTTTCTTATAATTATTTTTTCAAGTAATATTTTATGGTTTGTGTTTGGTACTGTTTTCTCAGGCAGGAAAATTTATTTACTTGTCAGAGATGAAGTGGGTGTGCAGTGGTGTAGCTAGGATGGGTGACATCCCGGGACAGATGTAAAAGGTGTCAAGCCCCCCCCCCCCTCTTCCTCCTCCTTTCCAATCTGTCATATTTTTTCAATCTCAATTCTACATTCTTATAAAAAATAACCTTACCATTCCTTATTTACCTTTTGTCCTTCTGCATAAAAAAACCGCAGCAGTGAATCATCACTCGACCCATAGTCTGCATAAGTCAATGCCGTGTCTATACGTAGAAGAAAATTCTTTCTTTTAAAGTTTACTTTTGTTACCCACTCGTTGAATCGGTTGGTTTTTGTTCCCTGGTGCATATCTTATTTAGACACACCATTCTGTATAAAATTTCACTTTAGCAAAGAAAAAAAAAACTAGCTGTATTGGATCGTGAGCTAAAAATCTCATTTTATTTCCTAATTAGACTCCAAAATCTTATAAAATTGTATTTTTTATTTGCAAATAAAGATTTGGTGTCACCCTTTAGAGGATGACACCCGGGCAGGGCAATCGCTAAGACTTTTAATTGGTGGGGGAGAAGACCTTAAATTGCGAAGTCAAATTTTCATATTTGCCAACTCGTTTTATAATTTTGCCAAGTTACCACACTTAGAAAATGTAATACAGTTCTTATTTGTAAAAAGTTTAATAATATTTCCAATTAGAGTTGTAACTTTTGCAAATTCTATCAAAAATAGAAAATGTACTACAATTTTTATTAAAATTTTAATTAAATTTGCCAAGTGTAACAGCATTTACGAATGTTTGGGGGGGAGGCTCCCCCTGCCCCCCCCTTAGCGAGGCCCCTGCACCCGGGTAATTTTCCTAATCAAGAAGAATTTCTTTTACAGCTTGACTAAAATCTTAAAGATCAATGAGTTATGTGTTTCTATATTCAAAATCACCATTACATATACATGCATATTTATTGATAAAAATAGACATTGGATTATAAACTGTAACTTCATTTTAAAATGATTTAAATTAAATATTTACAATAAATTTATGTAAAAAATAAAAGAAATTAAAATTTAATTTAAACAGTATTAGCAAACTGTCTTATGTTCTAAGAATAAAGTGCTGTATACAGTGAAGAATTGATACTCTGAAAATATTTAAACTAATCTTTTAATTACAGATTACAATATGCTCTTTATGTATTTAATGTAAATTGAAAGTAGTCTGATAAATAAAATATTCTTCTCCATAGCTATCCAAATAATAAATTTCAAATACTTCTTGAGATTTTGTTTCTTGAATGACAATTTGAAGTCAACATTTTTGGTCATAGATTTAGTAGATAACTAACAGGGGAGGGGGAAATCACTATTATTAAAATGCTATAAGTAGCATCCAATCTTTGAAAACTCTCTTATTCGACTTCATATTTTGATTTTAATGCTTAAGATAACCTCCCCAATTAAGATTGGGTATTTCCTTTACAGTTTGAAATCTTATGGATTGTGTTATGTTATTGCGTTAAATAATCTGCAGTTTTCAAAAAATTAAGATTTTTCTATTAAATATTGAATATTTTTAATCTATTTTATATTAGATCAATTCACATGTTCGAAGCTTTTTCTAAAGAGAAATAAATATATTCACCAATGCAGACTGATTTTAATCCTATACCCAAAAAATGATCTAAACCTGCTACATCCAATGCTTATTGCTGATATAAAGTGTTAAAAATAGAAGTTATTTATATTCAATAATCTGACATACATAAATTATTAAGAAAAAGAGAAAATGTCATTAGATTTCTTCTGAAAAAAAAAAAAAAAAAAATTTTCTTTTTTTAGAAAAAAACCAGTTGGTTTAAACTAAACCGTTGTTTAAACCAAAAGGAGTAAACAGTTGTTTAAACCATAGTTAAAACCAATTGGTTTAAACCGTGCCAACCCTGGTCTAATTGTTGTAGGTTCTATCTTGTATTATATAAATATGCAAATATATAGAAAAACAACTAAAAATCCACAAAAACCTGTATTGGTTGGGTATTTGCCAACGCTGATACATTTTGAAAGTAGCAACAAAGGTGAATTTTCAACAATATTTTGTAATGTTGCTTTAAGAACTTTCATTTTAAAGGGGATAGCGGGTTAAGGGGGGTCTGGCGGCCCCCACCGAATCTGGTAAAATCGTTCCAAAAATCTTGAAGAGGGTCGAAAAACAAGCAGTATAAGCTTTTTACCGACATTACAACCCCAAACGAAAACACAGTAATGGCGAAAAATATGATTTTTTGTGATTTTTATTTTTTCAACCAGTTTAATTTATTTTTAAATGGTTTAAACGCAATTAAAAATTTCTTTTGGATGTGTGGAAGTCCCCTGAATTTTTTCAGATTTTTTGATGAAGTAAAAACATGTGAATTTTAGGTTTAAATGCGAAAAAATCGTGAAAAACGCGTCATTTTCAAGATTCAACCCTATAATTTTTAGGGTTGTTTTCATTTTCCCGAGAGGTGCTGTATAGTATAGATAGCGGCAATCGTCTTCTTTCGAATGCAGGCAACTGGACTCAATTTGGTCAATTTTGGTGAGCGGGGCGATTTTTTGAATAAAACTCAAATTTTCAACTTTCGGTAAATTACGGCGCGTACTTGGTATAATGCGTCTTTGCTATAAAAAATACATCTCTATAGGGGTTTTTGAGGTCGCTGATCACGAATTTGATGTCAAAAAATTTTTTTGACAACAAATTCACCCATAAGTATTTATTAACACAGGTTTGATAATGTAAAAAATATCATTGAATCACAGCATTTAAACAATTTTAATATCGTGTTCAACTAATATAATCAATGAAACTAAATTTTCTGGTATAAATCATATTTTATTCAAGCTTACGTAATAGTAACACAGTAATATAAAATAGCATAATACTTTTTTACAGAGCTAAGTCAACAATTTTACAGTTTTAATCCTCGTCACTATCTTCTTCAATAACAGGTTCAACGCTTTGAACAGAGAAAAGATTTGTGATAATCTGTGCTGGACGAATAATTCGTGACAGATATCTCGCATGCCCTAAGAAGTAAATGATGGTGGCCACATGTGCACAACAACCGACAGTTCTGAGGCCATTCGCACAATTGCATACGTATTCTTCTATACCACTTCTTCCAATAGCGTTAGGAACGTATTTTACGTAACACATGTCCTTTTTCCGACTTATGTGCCTCGATTGAACTTCGCATTTCAAAATTGATTTATCTTCCAACAAGTAATGCATATTAAGAACTCCATCTTCAGTACATAATTCTGCTAAATAAGAAACGGTCTGTGATAACTGGTAAGACCCTGTAAAAAGTATCTTCAGATCTCTTTCTGTCAACTCCGGAAAGACTACAACATCATTTGACGTCAGAGGTCTGAAGATCCTTTTTTTTCTGTTCCAGTTTTTTTCTTCTACCACTTTCGCTAAATCATTATTAACGTTTTTTCTGAGCAACATTTCGTTAGTGATCTCTCTTTTCTCTGTTCAAAGCGTTGAACCTGTTATTGAAGAAGATAGTGACGAGGATTAAAACTGTAAAATTGTTAACTTAGCTCTGTAAAAAAGTATTATGCTATTTTATATTACTGTGTGACTATTACGTAAGCTTGAATAAAATATGATTTATACCCGAAAATTTAGTTTCATTGATTATATTAGTTGAACACGATATTAAAATTGTTTAAATGCTGTGATTCAATGATATTTTTTACATTATCAAACCTGTGTTAATAAATACTTATGGGTGCATTTGTTGTCAAAAAAAATTTTTGATATCAAATTCGTGATCAGCGACCTCAAAAACCCCTATAGAGATGTATTTTTTATAGCAAAGACGCATTATACCAAGTACGCGCCGTAATTTACCGAAAGTTGAAAATTCGAGTTTTTTTTCAAAAAATCGCCCCGCTCACCAAAATTGACCAAATTAAGTCCAGTTGCCTGCATTCGAAAGTGGACGATTGCCGCTATCTATACTATACAGCACCCTTCGGGAAAATGAAAACAACCCTAAAAATTAGAGAGTTGAATCTTGAAAATGACGCGTTTTTCACGATTTTTTCGCATTTAAACCTAAAATTCACATGTTTTTACTTGACCAAAAAATCTGAAAAAATTCAGGGGACTTCCACACATCCAAAACAAAATTTTAATTGCATTTAAACCATTTAAAAATAAATTAAACTGGTTGAAAAAAATAAAAATCGCAAAAATCATATTTTTCGCCATTACTGTGTTTTCGTTTGGGGTTGTAATGTCGGTAAAAAACTTATACTGCTTGTTTTTCGACCCTCTTCAAGATTTTTGGAACGATTTTACCAGATTCGGTGGGGGCCGCCAGACCCCCCTTAACCCGCTACCCCCTTTGTTTTTAAAATGGTGATTTATTTTAAGATTGTATCAGAAGTAACACCATGATTTAAACAAGCAGATAAGTGTAATCGCACAGGATTTATGTATTCAATTTCCATTTTATTCATGATTGGCTGAATTTTCAGTAGTGTAATATTTATAAAGCTAAAATTTTTAGTGTGTGGTTCATTTTTTGTTTAGACTATGGATGGGAAATTTTATAAAACATTTAATCTGAAAACTGCAAAATATTTTAATATGTTCATAATCATTCCTTAACATTATATTTATTGCTATTTAACTTAATTTCAATATTTTCTTTTAACACAGGAAGATGATTTCATGGAGCAGTAAAATTCTACTGTGAGGAGTCAAATTCAACAATCTTATTTAATCTCAAGGATCTTCAAGAAAGCGTCTATTTTGCCTAAGATTTTAAAAGTTGGACAAACCAGTGGACAGATTACAATATGCTCTTTATGTATTTAATGTTTAATGCAAATGGACTGTTATATTTATAAAGGTCCTGTTAAAGATATTATTGAAACTTGTTTATCTGATGTTGGAAAGAATTATTATCAATTAATGTTAGGTTTATTTTGTTCTTGCTAAATAAAATGTTTTTGTTGTTAAATAAAATTAGTTTTTTTTTCTTTCTTGCAACATTCTAAATTGCACATTTGGCTCTAACTTTTGACATAAAATGCTGCAGTCTTATGCTTTTATATTTATTTAAAAGTTAGTTGATTTAAGAAACATTGAAAAAAATAAAAAATTAAAAGATTAATTAAGAAGAAATAAGTTATTCTTGAATATAAATTCAAGTTTTAACAAATTTTTTAAATGATATAAAGAACAATTGCACATGGTCAATAAATCCATTTCTCAGTTATTTCTGCATTTAACTTTTGTAATACAATATTTAGATGAAGGTTCTTCATACAATAAAATAATTGTCCATAATCCAAATTTTAGCTGTACAAGTTTTTTAATGGCATTCCTCCATATTTCCCAATTGCAATGTGCTTATATAAATGCTATGGGTAACAATTATTTTATCTAAGATTTCAAAGCCATTTCAGATTTCAAACTAAAGAATTAAAATATCTTTTTAAAACTTAGTCAGTTTTAGAAATATAAGATTTTGATTGAGATTTAAATCGAGGAATAATTACAACAAGGTATCATGAGTTGATGTTTATCCATTTAAAATATTTTCAATTTCATTTATTTAAACCCTGCACTGGCCATGTGTGTGTGTGGGGGGGGGGAAATACTTTTTTAAATTTAGGTTTTATGTTTTTTAATACTTTCTTTTTCAAAACTGGTTCTGAAACTCCTATTAATATAAAAAAAACTAACCAAAATTGCAAAAGTAAAAACTAACCCACTTACAGATCATCCTCAAATATTCTATTCCCTCCCCCCCCCCCAAAAAAAAAGGTAAAAATTTTAAAATCCAAACAAGATATTTGAAAATAACTTCTGCATAGGATTATCTAAACTCTTAAGGGGAACAATCAGCTTCTGACATTGTGGTGCTGAAGTTGAGTCGTTGGGCTGATATCAAGTTTATTTTTTCAATATTTTTTTAGTAAGATGCCTAAGATTGGTTTATTTGATTGAAATCGTAAATTTTTAATAAAAAAATAATTGTTATTTGCAATTAAATCAGAAGCTAATGAAAAAATTAAAATTGTATATAAGCATATCTGAAGCTATAAGTATCATTGGAAAATATGTAAACTTGAAATTGCCCAAGAAAAGAAAGGAAAAATCCCATTAGCACCACAGCATCAGAAGCTGATATTCTGTTTAATGTTGTTCGGGTGCTGTTGTACAGTTATGCAAATTTAGGCAGTTTGCATGAATAAGTGTTTTCAAATTTGCAATTTTGAGATCACCAGTATTTTCAATTTAATGAATATATGTACTTTTAAATTTAACAAAAGGAAATACTGATGTTAAAAATTTCTGATTTGACAGAATAATAAAAAATTCATGTAAGCTCTATTTAATTTTGTATAACGATTCAATTGCCTTTTCCCCGAAATTGACATAGGAAACAGTTTCATTGAATTAGAAAGAAAAAAATGTTTTTATGATTCATTAGAGAACTTTCAGTCATATAAATTAGAATGTTTTAAGTCTTGTTAATTAAAGACTTGGAAGAAATATTGGAGAATCCATGTCACAGTTTTCCAATCTCTCTCTCTCTCTCTCTTTATATATATATATATATATACCCTTGTAATGTCAATAAACAGAAATTTAAATCCGAAATGAGAATTTAATTGCAACACTTTAAAATGTGGCAATAATTCCATGTTATATTGAATTTCATTGATAAAAATTAATCGAGGATTACTGAATTTAGTTTTAAATGATGTGATTTTATTTAGACGATTTAGAAATCGCTTGAAGATTTTTGTAATTTTAAGCAATTTTGCTTTTCTTAAGAGTGAATTTATTCAATTCTACAAATTCAAGGAGTTTTGGATTAATTCTTAAATGAGTTGATTTCATTCATGTATGAATTGGTTACAAATCGCCTAAGTGCTACTGGATTAAATCAAAAATGACAACATTTCACTCCAACTTGAATAGATAACAAATCGCTCAAGTGCTACTGGATTTGCTTTAAATTATTTCACTTCACTCAAATACGAGTTGGCTGCAGCTAACTCAAGTGCTACTCGATTTAATCCTAAAGTCTTCATTTCACTCAAGTATGATTTGGTTACAAATCGCTCAAGTGCTACGAGATTCAGTCTTAAATGACTTCATTTCACTCAAGTATGACTTGATTACAAATCACTCAAGTACTACTGGATTTAACCTTTATTGATTTGATTTCACTCAAGTATGAGTAAAATAGAGATCACTCAATCATGAATTGATTAAAAACAGCTCATTCACTTGAGTTGTTCCAGCTCTTCTTGAGAAGGTTCCTTTCAACATTTGAAAAGAGTGGATTTCAGCTCAACTTGAGTTAATTCAGCTTTTTCGTTTTAAGAGAGTACATTGTCGTATTTTTATTAATACCTCTTAAAATGATACTGCTAATGTGTTAATTTTTTATGCAGCAATAATATTAAAATACAACGTAAAAATACTGGATTTGCAATTTTTATAATTTTACGATATGAATTATGAAATTAAAATTTATGTAAAAAAAATTGAATTGCAACCTAGAATATCTTGATGGATTTAGATTTATTAAGTCCTGCTTTATGAGAATCCAAACTTAAAATATTTTTTAATCAGTTTTCAAATTATGTTTAATAACGTCAAAATAATGGTGTAAGTAACCGGCTACGATAGAAGGGATTAGGTATTTTGAAATTTCTTATTCTGTATTGTCGTAGAAATTGTCGTAGAAGAATTTTACTGGTATCGAAAGTTTGGATATAAAGTCTATTTTTAAATGATATAAATAAATTTTGTTTAGGAGAGCATCTGCTTATTTTCGGTTAAAACTGTGTCCAGGCACCAAAATCCATATCTCTTGAATGTTAAATTTTTGAATTATAAACATTCAAAATTTCGGTCTCTTATTGTTAAATTGCATTTTTGTTTTTCATTAATATCGCCTGAAGTATATATATATATATACGGTGAATTTACAATTTTTATAAATTTATGATACAAATTATGAAATATGAGCTTAATATTATAAAAGTTATGAATTGAAACCTTCAGTGTTTTGGTGGTTTTAGCTTTATTAGGTCCTGCTTTACGAAATTTCAAAATTTCAAAATTTTCTAACAAGTATTTTTTTAATTATTATTAAAAAAAGTTCAACAAATGATCATTTAAGTGGCCGTATACAATATAATAGACTAGGTATTTTGAAATTTCTTATGTTATCCTGTAATTCAGCATTCTTCAATGACTGATTGAAGAATGACGCCTAAGATAACTTAATTAAGAAGGTGACAATCTCAGTTAGCAATTGAGTACCGGACTTCAATTTGGATACATCCGCTAAAATATGTTTGTTTAAAAAATTAATTTCTCGGAAATTAATTCTTCACGGAGATGTATGACGTATACTATTATATTTATACACTAAGAGTTTCGAGATGATTCCTAATGTATTTTTCTAGATATTTAGTAAAATGTCTAAAATCGCAAGTGTCCCATAATCAATGGCAATATAGTGTATAGCTATAAAGGATTAACACATTTTTTGGATAATAAAAACTTTTCAAATTGAGACGGATTAATGACGATAATATTACGTTATTATGCATTTCGGATAAATATTGCAAATTGAATTGAAAAAAAAAATTAACAATATATATTTTTTAATTTTCCGTCCACAAAGTGTCAATTAAACAAAATTACGGGAGTGAGTTATAGCTACTGCACACCAATTTAAATTTTGTCAAAAAAAAAAAAAAAAAAAAAAAAAAATGTTGGAATTACAAAATGAAAATACAAGACTTTAGTAAGACTCAAATAAAAATGATGAAATTTTGTTAAAATTTTATAAGAGTGTTAGCAATATTTTTTGTCTGAACAACAAAACCGTTTTTTTACTTTAATTAAAAATTCACTTAAAACAACCAAAATGCATTCAACAAAGCATGTTTTGTAGTTTTAATCAATTCCTTTTTCTGGGTGTACTATAATAATTTTATAAACAACAGTGAATGAACTTTTGATTAATTTTGTATCTAAACAAAGATTAATTTTTTGACAAAATATGGGAAAATCTCTTTAATTTTCTAGACAAACTATCTTCGTTTAATAATTGGAAGCTCTGATCGTAGGAAATTACGAGTAGAAGCATTGATTTTTTGAGCCCGCGTGGCTTCTAGAAAGAATCTATATGAAGCATCATTTAAGTTCACTGACTTATAAAATTGTTTCAGAAGCAGATTAATTGGAACGTAAGTAAAATAGAAGAATTTTATTTCAATATAAAAAAAAGTGTTATTTTTAAATGTAGTAAATAAACATAAAAATATATGACGGAACGAAATTTTCGCCATAAGATTTCTACGGATTTTCTGATAATGGATCATACGAAAATAATATTCCAGACATCTAATTATTATTTATCCATTATCATAGAATCCATAGAAATCCTATGAAAAAAACAATTAAGTGTGTAATGATGCCCTATCGTATAATATACCGAGTTTATGGTTTAACATCCTAAAAATAAAATCCTAACTATTTGTGAAAATGACTTATTAAAATTTATGGTATAACAATTAAATATTTTATTTTACCCTCTACCTAACACTACTAATTCAATCTTCAAGCCACGAGTCTCGTTCATTTTTAAAACGGAATCATGTATTTGTATAAATAAAGAAAATATTCTCTGAGGCAGAGTCTGATTAAAGGCTTGAAAGCACTAAGTTAGTTTTAAAATAAAATTAACTTTAACATCTGCATTCGATTGTTTTAATCGCACTCTAAGTAAACCTGAACATTTTAAAGTCCATATTATATATTTTAAATGTAGTTTTTTAAATTATTGATATTTTGAAAAATTTACTTAAAATAAATATTTCATGCATATACTTTTATAAAATACTATTCAGAAAATACTGTATTAAACCTTCTAGTGTTTTAAGTGTTAAATAAAATATAAAATATTTTGATTCATTTGAACAGATTTGATTTAAACAAATGAAAATATATTTCATACAAAAGGAGTATGAAACATTTAATTTTAGACTGGTGAACTTAAATTTTAAAGGAACACGGTACCTTTAAAACCTTCTTTTCAATATTTTGAATAAATTAAATTCTAATTTTAAAAATAGAACAATTTACAATTTTGTAGGTAATTGGAAATATAATGATAAAAATAGCGATTGTAATTTAATTTGGTGTTAAATCAAATATACTGATAAAATATTTCTAATTTCAGTAACCTTAAACATTTCCTTTTACCGCAATATTAATGTTCGATGACGCTCAATAATATATGTATAGACCAATAGATTAATGCTTAAAATGAGGTTTTAAAACACAAATGATGAACACTATAAATGATGTTTAGATGAATTAATTAACTAAAATAAGGTTAATTTTTATTTTGACAAAAATGGAAGAATTTCTTTGAGTAATGCTAACAAATTACTTTTGTTGGAATCACACTTATCCAAAGTGCGATTTTATTTCAAAATAACTCACATTCTTTAACAGCGCAAATTAATAAAAAAACGGGTGGTATTTGTTTTTTATCATGAACATATTGTCTCTTCTACGGGCTTCTTCTTCCTTCATTAAAGTTTACTAGATTAGATATAGATTTGCGCAAAAAAGCAGCTGTAACATAGGTGTTTGTCGATAAATTTATATTAGAAATTAATAGTTAGAAATTAATCTAAACACATATATTTCAAGTTAAAAATTAGAAAAGAATTACTTTTTGGATAAAATGAGAAATATATTTAGAGCAATTAATTTTATGCATTTTCTTTAAATAAAATAAAACATTCAGTCTATTTAGGTTAACATTCTATCTTAATATTAAATGAATTGCAAAGTATTTAATTAATAAAACTCATTTTTAAATATTTGTTTAGTAAAAAATGAAATATAAAATTTATGAAGATACTCGAGCTGAATTTTTTGAATGTTACATCGATATGTTTTAATAAAAAATATTTAAATTTAATAGTATAAAACATTTATATTTGGAGATGCATTTTGTTTCGAAATTTGTGGATCTTTCATAAATTGACCACGAAATATGGCTGTCGGCTGAAGTATGTACTGATTTACGTGTCAACATTTTAAGTTTTATTAGATCTTAAAAGATAGCAATAAATGAAGTTCAGATGTATTTAGTAACAAAAAAGAAGAAAAAAAGAGAAGATTTCCTTTGAAGTTTACCGACGCATTTTCCAAGGTTCATTAAATTACACTGAGTTAGGGCAGTTACTATTTTGGGGCAGTGATTAACTAGAACATAAGTAAAGCATATTGATTTAATTTCGAAACTCAAGCAAACTATTATGAAAATAATAGTTTTAGATATAATATTTTATAAGAATCATTATTTCCGGAAATCAACGCAGACACTGTATAATATTTCATTTTATGTATTTGCTTTCTGACAAAATCTAAATACAAAATATGAGACTATTACTGAGTAATTTTATTGATGAACTGTAAAATTATTAATTCAAATAATTTTTATATAGAGGAAAATATCTGTTAATTAACAAAAATAGTATAAAGTTTACTACGATATAAATAAATATTTCTTCGGCAAAAAAGAGGGAGATTTTTCTTAATTTAATTTAATTCATTTATTTATTTTTTATTCTTTTTTTTTTTTTTTTTTTTTTTGAAAAAGTGTAGTTTTCTGAAAGATATGTTAGAAAATAAAACGCTTTATTAAAGTTCTGAAAAACATATGAAAAAGATCATTTTTATAATCTACGAAAATTTGCATTGTAATAATTAAAAATCCTCATTAAATTTAATTAATCTATAAACATAAATAAAATTTAGATAAATTTGGTGAGAAACAAGATTCTATTTTTCGTCAAAAAATGGAGAATTTTTATCAAATTTAACACTAAAAATATTTTTTATTATTAATTTTTTCTCATCTGAACTCTTTGTTCAAAAATAAGCTGCTTTATTTTATGCACAACATATACGTAATTATTATTATTAATTTTTATAATCCATAAGATTATCTACTTTAATCTTTAGAAAGTATCATTAAATTTCACTGAAATAATAAAGAAAATAATGAGCTTTCATGAAATTTGTAGCAAAATGGAAATTGATTTTTCGGTGAAAAGGGGGAAAATTCCTTCAAATTTAACGATAAATTATCTTTGGGTAGAAATTATGACTCATGCTTCAAAGTACGCTGCATTATTAAAATACACAATAAAATGTGGAAAACAGAGCATTGATTTTTAGTACCCCCATAGTTCCAGAAGAAAGATTTGGAAAGCTTCATTAAGCTCACTGATTTGTAAAAGACTCTTGGGTAAAGATTAACTGGAATGTCAATAAAATAAATTGCTTTTATTTCGAGTTTTAAAAATTGTTATCAAAGTTTTATTTTTAACGTCTTCTGTCTCTGGGTGACCTTTCTTCTTTTACTTATAAAAGCTATAATGTTCGATTTTTTCTTTTACATTTTTACATCATTTCTTAATAACTGTTTTTTTTATTTCTTTCGTTGAAACAATAAATAAATTCGTACATCTAAGTTGAATCCCTGTAAAATAAGCATAATTTTCCTGTAAGTTTGCAAAATGCTAAAAATGTCCAAAAGGCAGTAAGACCAAGAAAGTGATAAATTTTCATAAGTACTTAACTTAAATCTTTTTAACATTATTTTACAAGATTAATATGATTTTTAGCATTATTTTACAAAAAGGGCACCTTTATAACATAAGTTTTAATTTATTGTTGTTCGGAAATGCTTGAAACTAGCAGGTGTTGTTCTGAAATTATCAAATAGTTTTTCCTTTCTCATTTTTCAATTTTTCTGCAAATGCAATAATTTTTTTCAAAACAAGCTGTAAAAGTTGACGATTTGAGCTTGATTTCCCGACGAAAGCAGAAAAACTAGTCTTGCAAAAGGAGAAAAGCATGTGATCACGTGATCGAAATTGCTTATAAATCGATAGGTCATTTAATGATCATAAAATGGAAAACTAAGTTCGATTTGTAATCGCTTCGATAGTTAAGATTTCCAATTTTATATCTTTCCGTTAAAAATGAATTTTTAAATGCGTTTAAACGTTTTGCGCTCGTAGAGCAGAGCAGTTGAGAACAAGCAATTTCAGAAAAAATATAGATATTTTTTTCTGTCGTATACATTGTAATTTTGTTTTGAAAAAACTAAAGAATAAATATTTATATTATTATTTTAGCTTCTGAACTGAGGAGGTTAGACTATTTTATTTAACTCAGCTTCATTTTTGTACAGAAATTTGAAATTTCATAATCCATTTTTAACCACGTTGCTGAGTCTGAGTCCGGCCCATTTATGAGCAAAAGAGTTGGCGTGGGAGTCGCTAGAAACAAATCGTCTTTGATTCCGACTGGGGACTTGTTGTTAGACAGTTTGAAGTAAAATTAAACAAATTATATGTCGTTTTATATTCATAAGAAAAATTATTATAGTTATTTTTTTCATTATATCAGGCTACCCAAGTTAAAGATTCCAATATATTGTTTGATGGAGTCAATAGATGAATTCCGTTTTTATATAAAAACTATACTAAATCCCAAATTTTTCCAACTAGTGAAATTTTCATCTCTGTTTTTTTTTTTTTTCTTTCCAACGAAATTTTTCTGTTCCGAAGGACATGAATTATAAATTAACATCAAAATGGTAATTTTTTCACCTTTTTAAATCAACGGATTCGAAATAGTAAAATTTCAGTTTTGGTTTCTTCTTTAGATTTCGATAGTTAGATTTTTCGGCTGTGTGAACGTGAAATTGAAAAATTAGTAAAACGAAAAATAATTCTGTCTCTTTTTCTTTCAAAGCTCTAAAAACTGAATAGATACCGAAATAGTAAAACTTTTATCTTATTTTTCTTGCGTTTCCACATAATTTTAATCAAAAGAAACATACGACTTATTTTTACACGATTTTCTTTCCATAGGATAGCTGAGGACAATCTACAACAGGGTTAGTTTTCACTTTTTCAATTTTGGTTTCAGATTAAAAGAAAAAAAGAAAAAGAAACGTTAACTTTCGAAACCAGTTAAATCTGGTTCTGAAATTGAAACTATCTTAATTTAAAATATATAGAACCAAAATTGGAAAAGTAAAAATTAGCCCTGTTGTAGATCGTCCTTAGCTATCCTATGCAAAAAATCGTGTAAAAATATTAAAGTTTGAGCGAAATATTAAAACAAAAAACGCCCCCATAGACTTAACATTATTATGGGGGTCTATTTCATTGATTAGTGTGGGGCCTGAAATGACATTTCTACCAGATTGTGTGTCTTCCACGTCATCCTGGCGAATTCTTTCAAAATGTGATGGTTGTCATAATATTTTGGCTTTTGAGTGTATATATACAAAAACAATAGTTTAGAAATTAATGCAAAATTATTAAATTAAATTTAATATAGATGTTAAAGGAACATTGTTAAAGGAATTATTTTTAAGAAATTTAACAACCTAAATTATTTATTTTTATAGAATAGTACTATGTTTACTACAAATTACACTTTGCTTCCTAACTTAGAGTTGATTATTATACATTAATTTTAAGAGGTACCTTCATATATCAGCTTTTAAAGGACAACAGCAAATAAGGTTTAGATGATTTTGGTAACTATACGAAAATTGATTTTTCAACAAAAGAGGGAGAATTTCCCTTGAAATTTACCGACAAATTACCTTTGTTTTGGAATTTCCAAACCTTCGAGCATTGGGCGATGAAATAAGTCCCCTTATTAAAATAAACAAAAAATTCGGAACAACATAAGCTTTGATTTTAACTCAAAAGTATTTCTAATTTAAGCCTTAAAATAAGTCAATAAATTTCATCCAGTCTCAAAAAGTCTTTGGGGTAAATATTAATTGGAAATCTGCGAATCGTAATTATTGTATTTCTATAAGCCTTTGAAATTTCATTAACAACCTTATTTTTAGATTAAAATCTTCTTCAAATGTATTTTTGAATTCAGTCTTTTTTATATAATTAATAAATGTATGAATATTTTGTTATTAAAATTATTTACACGGATGAATTATTTGACTATAAATCTCAATATATGATATTGATTTAACTATGAAACAACTCTTTAAAATACAACTGCGCAATAAAACATAATAAATAATGTTTTCTAACCACACTTTTTTTATTTTTGTTTCGGGAGATTTCGCTGCTCACAGTTGCTCAATCGCATCGCTGAATGAGCAACCTATATTTCCGATGATATTTGAAAATTTATAGAAATAACCTAAAAAATTCAAATAGTCTTAACTTTCATAACTTATATATATTATTAGTATGGTTTGAAAAACCTACAGGACCGATATTAGTGTGATCAAACGGGCTATTTTATTTTTTTTATTTCATTGGTACCTCTTTTATTAAAGTACAAAATTGCGTTTGATTAATATGCCAAAAAATGCGGATTTTCCATCCCAAACATGTGTTGCCAATCTGAATTTAAAAATTATTCCGTCTGGCAACACTAATGTCGGGCATGTAGCTTTTTCGAACCCAGTTTATTAGATAGAAAAGCTCCAAATCATTACAAGCATATTCTTTTTTGTGTCCCTTTCATAAATACATAATGTTGGGTTATTCTAAATGATGGACTAATTTTCAAAAAATTATATTGATTAAAGTACAAGTCCAAAATGAACGATCTTTATACCAATGAAAAGAGGAAGTTTCAAAGATCTTTTAAGATATTATAATTGTTCAATGTATCCACCGTCTGGTGCATGGCAAACATCAACGCAATAGCGTCTCACACACCTTGTGATCCACAGTACCCATCTCACTCACAGCAAAATCGCGGTCTTTAGCCACGCGACTTCTACCGACTAAAATCTGCTTTAAAGCTGTGTATTCAGTGACAGCAGATATGCTTTCTTGTATGTGGAACAAGTTTCGCTATCACGTAGATGTTTGCCGTGTAGTTAACGTTGGACAAATTGAGCATTTATAATGTATTAAAAAAAAAAACTTTGAAATTTCCTCTTTTCATTGGTATAAAGACTGTTCTTTTTGAATTGGTACTTTAAGAAATACAATTTTTCGAAAATGGATCCATCATTTAGAATAACCCTGTATTCTTATGACTTGTAGTAAAATATTTTTTTTATTTTATTTTCTTCCAAAAAAGATTTCAAATTAATTTTAATAGAAAATATCGTGATTGCAAACTTTCACTAAGTACTATGTTTTTTTTTTTTTTTTTTTTTTTTTTTTTTTTTTTTTTTTCCCTGAATAAAGTTATGAATAAAGAGGAAGAGACATACACTCTATAATAGATTGTAAATGAAAAGACTGAGGAGGTTGTCACAAGATGGCAGATGTTTGTTTTAATCATATCAACAATTTTTGATATTCTGCCTGTGGAAAATTCCATCAATAAACTTGAATGGAAAGTTTTGTCTTATTTTAGTGCCTTATGACAGGGAATTTCTCTCACAAATATGGTACATAAATACTATTTATTTTAACTCGTATCAGTTCGCTCAAATATTATAATCTTTTCCTTGTATTGACCGGATGTTGTCTTGGTTGTCACAAAATAGCGGAATTATTACCACCGAAGTAATCTTTTATCAGTAAAAATGAATATCAGTTTTGCCACTGATTGAAATTTTCCATTAATAAGGCATTTAAATAAAGAGAAATTTCTCTGTATAATTTTACTGGTGGAATTTTCCCGTGATGGTAATGAACTACTGCAAAATTAGTTACAGTTGAAGCTTCCCTAATTTAAGGCTATGACAGTTCCTCTTTCCTAATAGATGCATGGTTTTATGACTACCTTTCTCTAACCATAATAAATGATTTTTCGGTATCGCATACGATGCTGTTGCCAAATCTGTATTTGTTACTACCAATGGCATAGACCGAGCTACGCTTGCTTAAAATTAGCTTTGTGTTTAACTTGTGTTCACAAAAAATTCTGGAATCTAATTTTTTGGAATCCAATAATGAACTCTTTCTGGTTGAATCATGTATTTTGTCTCTTAATGGGAATTTCTAGAAAAATACTTTGGATTACGAAAGGAATTTTTTCACCAAATGTCGCTAAACTTTCACAGAATTAGGCGACATTCGTTATTCTGGATCAAAGCATGAGCCTTGGCATTGGTAATATTGGTAATTTTTCCGATAATTATTGCCATAATTAGCGAAATGTTGCCATCGCTGAGGCTTCTGTTACTTCCCGCTTATCAAAAGTTTAATTATTCATTCCAATTTCATTTCTATTGAAAGGCATTGACCTGTAGTGAGCTAAAAATGTCCAAATAATTGAATTTTCTCGAACATGCGACCTATCCCATAATAGTGCTATTACACAAGGAGTTAAAGTCGCTTCAAATTCCAGGCATCGCCACGTAATCCTGTGGAACGAGAGGAGTCGCTTCAAAAGCAAACAATTCCCCTGGTGCCATAGGATAACATGGAGACTCCTGGAATTTGAAGCTACTTTGACTCCTCGTGTAATAGCACCATTAGTCGTCTCTTATTTCAAACGCATATCAGATATCAATACAAAATTTAATCAAGATCGTTAGAGCCGCTTTTCAAATTATTTGCATACAAACACATTTTTATTTTCGTATTATAATGTATGATAATAAACAAAAATCTTGACTATAAACATACATCTACTCAAAGTAAACCATCCAATAAAAGTCAGAATTTTCTACATGAAAGGTCATGCAATTCTAGAAAGTTATCGCTTAAAATGCAAACAGTTTGTATATAAAATATTTTTATGGTTTTTGCGTTTTGTATTTATCATCTTTTAGCAATAAATAAAATATAAACTCATTTTTGTGAAGGTGATGCGAAAAATATTTGGTGCAACGTTCACTGAAAGATCATGCGTTTTATAACAAATGTGATTATGAGTTAAAAATGCTACTCAAAATGTCAATGCTAAAATATTTTTAAACTTTAAATATCGATTTCATAATTTAAATAGATTAAAATTCATTAATAATGTTATGAACGGATATAAATGGATGAGTATGCAATGATAGATAAATGTAATAGACGGGTATATGCAAACGCATAGATAACTCTCGGGATTGGGGTAATCCAAATCCCATGTTGTATTCAGACTATTATATGCCAGGTACAAATAAACATGCAGTTTGTACTATATTATCATTATTTTAATAGTTTCTTCTGGTAATTTTAATGTTTTTTTAATAGTGTTTATCTTTTCATTTATTACAATTAATGTTAATAGATAAAGGGAACATTATCGACAACTATGTGAACAAAAATACACATATAAACTTAGATGGGTGTATAGATAGATGAATGCATTATATTCAAATGTGCGTAGATTTCACACATACAGATAACAATATGCAAAACATCCTTTCTATTAAATCCTGTTACATGTTTGAAAACACTAGATGTATCACAATTTATTTACGACTCAGCAAATTATATTTGCTAAACACGCAAAAAAAGCCAATTTTTTGCATGAAAACTGTTTGATTCAGAAAAGTTGCCTCAATTTAAATAAAACTTTCGCAATATATTTCTTTTTTAGAGATAAATCTAAGCGTGAAATTTATAACAATTTCTTCTCAAACAAATGTCCATTTTTCTATTTGAAAACATCACTTTTTTTTCTTTACTAGCCTTACATACCGAACCAAACTTCACAAAATAAAAATCGAAGTTTGAAGATCGTTCTAGAGTAAATTTACAGAAAATCGATATTACATCTTCAGATTTTTATCGCCTGTAAGAAAACAGATAAAGTTAGTCTAGAGAAAACTTCCACACTTTAAGCTATTTCAAGTTTCTGTAAATTTGTTCTGTACGATACACCATCCAAGCCTTGAGGCGATAGATATGAGATTCTACTTTAGTTGGCTTCATAAAATCATCAGATAATTTTTCACGGTCATGCTATGAATCAACGAAAATATATTAATAGGAAACCGAAATATATTTAATAAAACGGCCCTGGAGATTTACAAATTGGTATAAAGTAATTAATATTGGTTTGCTTTTTGGAAAAATCATTTTACATAAAAGCTTCGAAAAAAAATGAAAAAGCTGAAAATATGAGTAAAGTTATTCTTTATAGTAAGATTGCTGTCTAAATAAGGATATATTTCTTTTTAGATAATTACATAGGGGAGAGTGGGGATACTTGAGCATAGGGGATACTTGAGCCACCCCTATTATCTCTACAGTTGGTTAATTTTTCTTTCTAAAACTGCCAATATGATAACATATTTATAGTTCTGAACATGTAAAAAAGAAATCACACATCTTGGTACCATTTTGAAAGTATAGTGATTAATAGTTGTCTTTTCCCTATCTGAAGTAAATATTTGGGTGCATGGTTTTTTTGTTTTTTTGTAATAAAAGTTTTGTTTAAAGTTGCAACTATATACATACATTCAATAAGCATAATTTCTATTGTATTTTGAGTCTAAAATAGTTCTAATTGCTGCATGCTTTATTTAGTAAAACTCTGGGAAACAAAAATAGTGATAGTGGGGATACTTGAGCCAATGAGAGTGGGGATACTTGATCCATGTCTCAACCATCCTCACTAGAAATTAAACATGGGTGAAAAAAACAAAAAATAAAATTCCATCCTTATATTCACTAATAGATATTTTTCTGGAGAAAAGGGAGAATAATTTTTCATTTTATTTCTTTTTCTTAAAAAAATAAAGACCTAAAAATGTTTAAAAATGTATATTTTTTAAATGAAAATGTCTATTTTATTTTTTGATTTGACTAACAAAATAGCCTGTCTAGATAAATGTAAACATAGTTTTCAATTTAACTTTCATTAAATGAAAATAACTTTTTAAAACGGTTTTACAGGCTATAATCTCTAATACTTTAATTAGTTAGGTCCAACATATTAAAATATTTATTTTTTAATATAACATATTAAGATTAATATTTTATATTGAAATCGTAACCTCTGTTGCTGTAACTTTTTTTTAATTAAGAAAATTGAAGAAAAATTGGTAAAAAGAGCGCACAAAAACAAGAAAAGCAACAAACATCCCAGTTCAAACTTACCTACATGGAGCCAAAGAGGAAGACAAAATCTTTTCCTGTGAAATCACAAAAGTGTTTGAAATATTAGAATGATACATCTGGCTTAAATTCCGACAGCTACTAAACTAAAAGCATGAGTTCGACAATATCATTAGAGGAAAATGCTGTCAATGATGGTGATGATGTGAAAGAAAACCTTCTATTGATGGTTGGTTACTAATAAAATATGTCAGAAAGAAAACTGTAAAAATATTTGTTGGATAAGTGCTTAATATTTTGAAAATGGAATTTGCCCGAAGAATTGCAGATTCCAAATTTAAATGGCTCTGAACTGAAATGTTTCTACCGTCGTTATAACTCAAGTTCAAATTATCCTTCGACAACCAGTTTTAACGACAAAAAATGATCGTATTACTAGCTTTGTTTTCTCAATTGGTTTTGAAAGACTTTACGTTTCATAATTTATCATTCAGTAAAATGTTTGTGCAAAAATAAAGCGAAAAAAATTACTTTTGTAGGTATTTTTCCGTAGTGGCTCAAGTATCCCTTCACTATGGCTCAACTATCCCCGCCGTGGGGATACTTGAGCCATGATGTAAAACAAAAAATAAACATTTATTATACATAGAAAAATAGTTCAAAATTTATTGAAAGTGGTTTTTAGTTGAAGAAAAAATATCAAATTTTCATTTTCAATATTTTATTTTATTCTAAAAAAATATAAAAAATTAAAAAAAATTAAAATTCAAAAAATGGCTCAAGTATCCCCATCTTCCCCTACTTCATAATAATTTCTTCTCGAACAAGTGCAGATTTTTCTAATTAAAAATATCATTTTTTATATTTGTTAGTCTTACGGTCCGAATTAAACTTCACAAAATAAAAATCGAAGTTTGAAGATCGTTCTAGAGTAAATTTACAGAAAATCGATATTACGTCTTTCGATTTTTATCGCTGTAAGAAAGCAGATAAGCTTAGTCGAGAGAAAACTTCCACACTTTAAGCCATTTCACGTTTCTGTAAATTTGTTCTGTACGATACACCATTCAAGCCTTGAGGCGATAGATATGAGATCTCCAGTTTACTTCATAAAAACATCAGATAATTTTTCACGATCATGTTAAGAATAAAGGGAAATATATTAATAGGAAACCGAAATATATTTAATAAAATGGCACAGGGGATTTAGAAATTTGTATAAAGTGATTAATATTGATTTGCTTTCAGCAAAAATCATTATACTTAAAACTTCGTGTTAGAAATGGAAAAGCTCTTTACGATCAAAGTTATTCCTCATAGTAAGGTTTCTGTCTAAATAAGATAAAAGAATTGACCTTTTTCTTATCTTTCATGTGACTTCTTAATGTAAACAACAGATGAAGAGTAATTTTAACTAGCAATTTTTTATTACTATATAATACTTTGAGTTACATATGAAGAGAGAACGTATAGACATATACATATACACACTTAAGAGTTGCAGGTAACAATATACAAAACATTTAAGCAAAATTATATATTATACCTTTTTTTAACATGTTTAATTTTTATAGCACTTGATGCATTGTAAATTATTTATGATTTTGCAAATTTGACTACTAAATATATAAAACAACCATTTTTTAGCATAAAAGCTGCTTGATTAAGAAAATTTATCACAATTAATGTAAAACTTCAAGAATATATTTCCTTTTAGATAACTTTAAGTATGGAATTAATAAAATTTCTTCTCAAACAAATGTCCATTTTTCTATTTGAAAACATCACTTTTTTTTCTTTACTAGCCTTACATACCGAATCAAACTTCACAAAATAAAAATCGAAGTTTGAAGATCTTTCTACAGTAAATTGACAGAAAATCGATATTGCATCCTTAGATTTTTATCGTCTGTAAGAAAACAGATAAACTTAGTCTAGAGAAAACTTCCACACTTTAAGCCATTTAACGTTTCTATAAATTTGTTCTCTACGATACACCATCCAAGCCTTGAGGCGATGGATATGAGATTCTACTTTAGTTCACTTCATAAAATCATCAGATAATTTTTCACGATCATGTCTTGAATCAAGGGAAATACAATGATAGGAAACCGAAATATATTTAATAAAAATGGCACTGGAGATTTACAAATTCTTATAAAGTAATTAATGTTGATTTTCTCAGAAAAAAAAAATTACTTACATTTTTCTAATAAAAAGGAAAAAAATTTTTTTAGCAAAGTTATTTTACTTTTTATTAGCAAAGTTATTCCATATAGTAGGCTTCCTGTGTAAATAAAAAAAAAGGAATTTACCTTTTTCTTTTTTTTTTTTCATGTGACTGCTTTATGTAAACAACAGTTGAAGAGTACTTTTAACTGTCAATTTTTTATTACTATGTAGTAAGTTCAGGTACATATATAGAGAGAGTGTATAGACACACGTATGCAAAATATACACAGTTAGATACATGAATATCCATACTTCTACTAAGCGTAATACCAACTCAGTGAAAAATGTCCAAGCTGGGAATCGAACCCGGAACCCTTGGAATAGCGCTCCAAGTGCTCTACCATTTAAGCTACGAGGACGATGCCCAGCTCAGCATTTTTCACTTCATATGTTGGTTAAGCTGCAAATCGCAGCACTATATCCGTCTTCACGAGCACATAAGTCTGCGGCGTAACATGAGACACTAGAGACCCAGCATCGGTAAATCACATTTATTTATCATATTAATCAATTTCTCAATTAATTTTAGCAGTGAAATTACGCCTGAAAATTTATATTCATGTATCTAAATTTTCAGGCGTAATTTCTCTGCTAAATTTAATTGAGAAATTGATTAATATGATAAATAAATATACACAGTTATATACATATATATAAACAGGGTGTACATAATTAAAGTTCACCTACTCAGAGTTTTCTGTACGCTGTAAAAAAAATATAAAGTGATCAAAAACTTTCTAAGAGACTGGGATGTCTAGAATTATATGCCTAGAACTGCAACCGGGTTACAGTTAAAATTTTAGAAATAATTCTGTATTTCTAATAAATACTTTTGTAAAGTTACAGATTCCTGTGGATTTGTAAAAATTACTTTTGTTGATTTACATCTTTTCTATACAGTGTAAAGATAATAATTTAGCAAGCATATAATTTTCTCGAACTTTACATCTGTATAATTAAATTTTTTAATAATATAGTCGAAATTATTTATCATAAAGTATTTTATTTAAAATAAGTTTAAACGAAGAATTGCGAAATAGATTTAGCATAAAAGAAAATTCAAAAATGGCCAGCAGCGAACTTATTTATTTTTTCAACACTTAACAAAAATATACACTGTCAAATTAGTTTTGCAAGAAAAATACATTTATATGTATGTGACCATCATTGTCAACCACTTTTTGAAATCACAGAATCACACATACAACAGCCACGCGAAGCAAAATCTTAGAAATGTTGAGGGTGAGACAGAAAATAACCCTCCTTGATTTCTGACAACAATATTTATCATGAAGGAAATCTGCGAATGCATTTCAAAACTCGAATTTCCGTAAGATTTCTACGTTTTAAAAAAATCTGTAAAGTTACTAAAAGTTTTCTAGAAAACTGGGATGTAACGGCAGCAGAAAAATTCATGTACCAGATGCATATTTACAAAGAAAATCAAAAAATCTGTAAGGTTTCTAAGAATTGTTTATGAAATTGGGATTCCTAGATTCTTTTTATGTCACGTCAACCCATGTTAAGTTACAGAATTCTGTAGCTTTACAAAAATTTGTTTTGTAGATTTACTTTTCTTTTTGTAAAATGTACTGATAAAATGTTAGTAATCATACAGATTTCGGCAACTTTACATCTGTAGGTTTATAGACTTTTTTTTTCCTTTTACAGTGTACTATGAAATCACCATTTTCTTTTTAAAATTCACCAACTAAACTACAATTTTCTGAACTGCATGACATCTTTCATGGAAAAGGCCTGAAATTGACAAGAGATTAATTTCTTTAAGATTTTTATTATGCGTGAGAAGATATGTCAGAGTTGCTGCTAAAATTTCTATGTATGCCGAAATTTTATCGGAAAATACCATTTAGTTTTTATTTTTGATTTTATTTCCTATTCAATAATTTTCGCATTGCTACACTTAGACACATACGGAATTTCATATACCTGTAATGTATGTTTCGACTACAGACAGCTCTGAGTTGGTGACCTTTCATTACGTGCATCTAACCAATGAAATATACTTAATAGTTAGCTTTAATATAAACTCATTGTTTCATAATCCGCAAAGTATATTTATGTTTATTTACATCTGATATAGAAGATAATTAGCTCTTAAATGAACAATAACACGATAACAGTTTACAGAAATAAAGTAATGTTATTAAAAATCGTTAATTAAAATTAACTTTCCCCGACCTATATTCTTTTTTACAATTTTAGGCTTGAAAATGTCAATTAGTTCCTGTCTTTGAAGAGAAATTTAATTTTGCTAATTAAAAATTTCCCGTTTTACCTTTTTATATCCTCCTATACTAAACGAAAACTCTTAAAAATAAAATGGAAAGTCTTAAGAGAATTCTAGAATAAATTGCAAAGAAAATCGGTATTAAACCTTTCGATATTTATCGTCTTTATCAAAACAAAACTGATAGGTTTTGTCATGAGAAAACTTCACACATTTAGCTATTTAAATCTCCTATAAATATACCAGTTTCAATATACTACTGAAGAACTGAGGCAATATATTTTTATTCACCTCATTAAGAGATCTGGCAATTTTTCAAAATCTCGATATTATTTGAAGAAATCGTACTTCTAGCAAATTGAAATCTATTTTATAAAATGTTACGGAGAGTTTATTCATTGGTACAAGTATTAGATATTGATTTCTTCTTCTAAAAATCATTTTTAGTAGATACTTATCAATAAAATTTAAAAACTCTACATTTATACCTTCAAAGATTCCGAAGATCGTTGTTTAAACATCGTTGCAATGAACAACGCAAGCTTAGCTTCGCACTTTCAGCTATTTCACATTCCTATAATTCACTAGATATAATATAGGTATAATATTCTGCTGATGTTTTGAAACAATATATTTTTATTCGCCTCATAAAGTGATTTGACAATTTTTCAATATCGTGATACTATTTGAAGAAACTGTATCTCTAGGAAATACAAATTTATTTTGTAACATTCATATTTTTGTCAAATATAAATAACATCTGAATAAAGGATAACTCAAATACAGTTTACCGAGATATTGTAATGTGATTAAGAAATAGAGACTTAATTAAAATTAACGTTTCCAAAATTATTATTTATTTATTTTGCAATTTTATGCTTGAAAATTTCTCATTAGTTCCTATCTGTGAAACAAATCTAATTTCGCTAATTGGAAACTTCAAGCTTGATACTTTTATATTTTTTCATATTCCGATATCCATATAATTCCGAAAACAATGGAAAAAACAAAGTCTTTGAGAATGTTCTAGAATAAGTCCCAAAGAAAATTGACATTAAGTCTTTCGATATTTATCGACTGCATCAAAACTGATAATTTTTTTCCTGAGTAAGCTTCACACATTCAGCTATTTAATAGTCCTATAAATTTACTAGATACAATACACTACTGAAGAGCTGGGGCAATTTATTTTTATTCACTTCATAAAGGCATCTGGTAATTTTTCAAGATTACGACATTATTTGAAGAACTTGTACCTCTAGCAAAATGAAATTTATTTCATAAAATGTCACAGGGAATTTATCGTTTGGTACAAAAAACTGATATTGATTTCTTATTCTAGATTTTTTTTTTTTTTTTAGTAGATGCTTATCAAAAAAAATTTAAAATTCCTTATTTATAGATTCCAAAGATCGTTCTTTAAACATCGTTGCAATAAACGATGCAAGCCCAGCTTCGCATTTTCAGCCGTTTCACATTCCTATAATTCACTAGGTATAATATTCTACTAAAGTTTTGTAGCAATATATTTTTATTCACACATTTATCACACAATTTTTCAAAAGCGTGATGTTACTTAAACAAATTGCATCTCTAGAAAATAGAAATTTATTTAATAAAATTTATATTCTTGTCATTAGTAAATAGCGTCTAAATAAATAATAACACAAATAAAGTTTACAGAAATAATGTGATTTGACTAAGAAATGTGGATTTAACAAAATTCACTTTTGAGAATTTTCTATATTTTTTTAAACAATTTTATGCTGGAAAATTTCCAATTAGTTCTGGTCCCTGAAGAAAACACTACCAATTTTACTAATTTAAAATACCTTGTTTTATCTTTTTATATCCTTCAATTATAAATGTAATCTTTATAAAATAAAAATGAAAGTCTAGAGAGCAGATCTTAAAAGCATTCTAGAGTAAATTGCAAAGAAATTCATTATTGAAACTTTCGATATTTATCGTCTGTATCAAAATTGATAAACTTTGTCATTAAAAAACTTCACACTTTCAGCCATCAAACAATTCTATAAATTTACTATATACAATACACTACTTTAGAACTAGGACAACATATTTTTATTTACATCATAAATGGATGTGATAACGTTTCAAGATCATTACATTATTTGAAGAAATTGCACCAATTGCAAATTGAAATTTATTTAGAAAAGTACCACAGGGATTTTCTCGATTGGTAAAAGAAATTAATATTGATTTCTTCCACAAGTTTTTTTCTTTTTTTCATCCATACTTATTAATAAATATCAGAAATCCATTTATTTCTTCCGGGGTGCATAAGATCGTTGTTTAAACACATTACAAAGATAAACAACGCAAGACCAGCATTACATTTTCAGTCATTTAATGTTCCTACTTTACTGAAGTTTCGGGGCAATAGATTTATATTCCTCTCATGAAGGGATTTGAAAACTTTTCAATATCGTGCTATTTTTTGATGAAACTGTATCACTAGAAAATAGAAATTTATGTAATAAACTTTATATTCTTGTGAAATATAAATAGTGTTTAAATGAAGAATAATACAAATACAGTTTGCAGAAATAATGTATTTTGATTAAAAAACAAAATGAAACTTAATAAAATTAACTTTTTATTTATTTTTTTTTATGCTAAGAAATTTTCGATTAGTTCCTTTTCCTTAAACAAAACTAATTTTTCTAATTGAAAATATCACGTTTAATTATTTTATATCCTTCAATTTTGAATGAAATTTTAGAAAATAAAAACCAAAGTCTTGAGAGAATTTCTAGTATAAATTGAAAAGAAAATCGATATCACATCTTATAATATTTATTGTTTGTATCAAAACTGATAAATTCTGTCATGAAAAAACCTACACTTTCGGCGATTTAACAATCATTAAATTTTACTAGGTACAATACACTACTGAAAAACTGGGGCAATATATTTTAATTCACCTCATAAATTCATGTGATAATTTTTCAATATTGTGAAATTATTTGAAGAAATTGCATTTTTAGAAAATAGAAATTTATTTAACAAAATTATTTTCTTGTCAAATATAAAATGTGCCTGAATAAAGAATAACAAATTCAGTTTGCAGAAATAATTTAAAGTGATTAAGAAATATATGCTTAATTAAAATTGACTTTTCCAAATTTACCCTTTTTTTCTACAATTTTATGCTTGAAAATTTTCAATTAGTTCCTGTCTCTGAAACAAATGTAATTTTGCTAATTGAAAACTTCCTGCCTTATTTTTTTATATCCTCTAATACTATATTAAAACTATAGTAAATGAAAATCATAGCATTCTGAAGCATTGTATGGTAGATAATTATCAATAAATATCAGAAATCTATTTATTTCCTCAGAGATCCTGAAGATTGTTGTTTAAATATCATTGCAGAAATGAACAGCGAAATATCATCTTTACATTTACAGTCATTTCACATTCCTGTAAATTCACAAGATATAATACTAAGTTGAAGTTTCAAGGCAATATTTTTTTATGCTTCTCATTATGCTCTCATTTCGGGCACATCTACAAGTAAACAGCTTCCAAAAAAATGTAAAACTAATTTTTTTTTAATTAAAAAAAACTACGCTTTTTTCTATAAAATGACTTCATTTGAATCTGGTAAAGCGTTCCACTTTTGCAACACAATCTTAAACAACATCTATAGAAAAATATGCTAATAACATTATTATCGCAAAATAATATACAAACTGAATTATATCGTCATTCAAGAAGCTAAGCAAAGCTAATCATTTATCTATGATATATAGGCCTTAACCTGTATATTTATAATAGCTCCATGTTTTATTAGAAATCATTTATGAAAAAATCTTTTTTTTTTAAATTGTGAAAATAATAAAACACAAATAAACAAACATGATTTATTTCAGCTTTCTGAGACGAATTAAGTAAACGTGGAGAAAAGTCGCACAAATACATTTTTTTGTAAAAAGAAAGTGTTGTACCATTTGTAAAGTAAGTTTACAATAAACTAAGAAAAATTTAATGATGGATTAAAAACTAAAGAAAACCAAAATTCACCTGATTTTATTACAGACGACATTCTTCACATTAAATTTATTTTTTCTTCATTTTTTATGAGAAAATTATCGAAATGGAGCTTTTTGTTGCCAAAATTACAAAAATGATATTAAAAACTACAAAAAAATTAATGTCTCAAAAACAAATTAAGATGAAGTTTTCAGACAAATTGCATTTAAAAGTGTATTTTTTTTTCTATATAACGGTGTAAAATTTTAATTTATGTGATGTTTAGAAATTCAAATATTTGTAGTAGCAAAAAATGCAAAACCGAAATTTCGTTTTAAATTTCAAAGTGTTGCCATTCGTAAAATGACGTATGCGTTACGCACAGATACGTTTGGCCTTTATAATATAGATATTCTCTATATAACAAAGTTTACATTCTTGTCAAATTTAATTTGCGCCTCAATAAACAAAAGTTTTCTAGAAATGCTTTCCTCCGGATGGCTGCAATAGGTAGCTTTTTACTTTTCCTTATAAAAGCCATCTAATATTACAAACACCGTTTACAGAAATAATGTAATGTGATTAAGAAATAGGAAATTAATTAAAATTAACTGTTCAGACCTATGCTTTTCTTTTTACATTTTTATTCTTGGAAATTTCCAATTAGTTTCTGTTCTGAAAGCAATTCTAATTCTGCTAATTGAAAATACCAAGTTTTATCTTTTTATATACTTTCATTCTGAATGCAAACTTTAGCAGATAAAAATAAAAGTTTTAAGAACATTCTAGAGTAACTTGCATAGAAATCGATGTTACGTTTATTGATAGTTAAAGTGAGTTTCAAAACTAAAAATTTTGTTCAAGAGAAAACGTTACACTTTCAGTCGTTTCTAAAAACTATAAATTGCTTGGTACAATACATCATTGAAGATCTATGGTAATATGCTTTTATTCAACTCATACAGTGATTTAATAATTTTTCATGATCACAATATTCCTTTTTTTATGTTTATCTTGAGTATCAAAACTGATAAATTTTGTCAAGAAGAAACTTGACACTTTTCAATCATTTTACAGTCTTATAAATTTACTAGGTGCAAAACACTATTGAAGCCATGGGATAATATTTTTTTATTCATCCCATAAACGGATCTCATAATTTTTCCAAGATCACGATATTACCTTGTTGATATTTATCGTGAGTATCAAAATTTATAAAATTTGTGAAGAGAATACTTCATACTTTCATTCATTTCACAGAAACATAAATTTACTATGTACAATATACTATTGAAGCCCTGGAGCAATATGCTTTTATTCATTACATAAAGTGATCTGATAATTTTTCACGATAAATTTTCGTGATTTCACGAAGATCACGATGTTATTTAAAGAAATTATACCTCTAACAATTGAAATCCCTTTAATAAAATGTCAAAGAAAATATATAAATTGGTCCAAGTAATTGATGTTGATTTTTTCTTCTAGAATTTTTGTTAACAGATGCCTGCAGAAAACATTAGAAATCTATTTATTCCTACAGGGAATCTTACGAATGTTGTATAAAAATTATTGTAGAAATAAACAACGCATAATCAGTTTGAAATTGTTAGCCAGTTCACATTCTTATAAATGCACTACGTTTAACATAGTTCTGAAGCTGTGAGGCAAAATATTTTTATTCATAAAAAGATCTGATAATTTATCAACGATATGATATCATTTAAAGAAATTGTACCTATCGAAAATTAATTATTCTACTATTCCATCATTCTCTTATTCTCTTATTATAATTATTATTCTCCATTTAAGTAAATTTACATTATTCTCAAATATAATTAGAATCTGAATAAAAAATAACACGAATACAGTTTACAGAATTAATGTAATATCCTCTTTTGCCCCTGGGTCCTCTGGAGCCTGTGTTATTTTACTTATTAAAACTAAAATATCCCACTTTTTTCATTTTCACATCATTCCTTAAGGCTGTATTTCGATTCAAACTGCTTATTATCGATTTATTTTTAAATTCATTTTTGCTCTCACATGCACCAAACTGGCAAATTCTCTTATTTAGAAACTACTCAAGGTGCTGTAATTGTTTATTTTTTGAAAAAAGCAGAAAATATTGCAAAAAAAGCAATTAAAAACGGCATTTTGAACCAATTTTTCCGATGCTGGAGATTTGGAAACGAAAAGAAGGGTCATAATGAGAAGGTAACTGTTTATAAATCAAATTCTAATGAAATGAGCGCAAAATGACATCACACGGCATAACACGAAAAAAAATCCCCTCAGCAAGTTTCATGTTTCTATTTTTTAAAATGTGTCTGAAATTGTATCGGAAAATTTCGAGCTGTTCAAGATGGAAAAGCGCTTTTTCGAATACACCCTTAATAGAAAATATTTTTTTCATTGAAAGCAATCGAATAAATGGCTGCATCTAAGCTGAATCCCTTATAAAATATTTTTTTTTTTTCATCTAAGTTTGCAAAATGCGTTAATTTGGATTAATGGTTATTAAATTGATGTTTTAAGGGAGTTTGTAGTTTTAGATCCATACTTTGGAACCTAAAATACTAAGCACCTAAAGGATCAATCTCAGAAAAGATATCTTTCTGTCATTTACGTTGTGATTTTATTTGGCAAAAAAACAATGAATAAGTTTACAATTATTATTATTTTAGCTTCGAAAGTGAAGATATTAAGATTAAGAAATATTGACTTAACTAAAATTAACTCTTCTGAACGTTTTTTTTTTTTTTTTTTTTTTTTTTTTTTTTTTTTTTACAATTTTATGCTTGAAAATTCATAATTAATTTATGTTCTGAAAACAAGTTTAATTTAGCTAATTGAAAATATTCTGTTTTATAATTTTATATCCTTCTATTCCCAACTTCAGGAGATGCAAATCAAAGTCCTAAGAACAGTCTTCAATAAATTACAAAAAATCGATATTACTTAAACCTTTCAATATTTATCGTCTGTATCGAAACCGATAAATATTGTCATGAGAAAACTTTACATTTTCAGCCATTTCATAGACCTATAAATTTACTAGATACAAAACACTACTGAAGCCTCGGGCTATTTATTTTCGATTATACTTTTATTCACCTCATAAAAGATGATCAGGATATTATTTAGAGAAACTGTACATAGATTGGATCATCCGGAAATTTTTGCGTTATTCTTCCATTGAGATAGTGTTAAATTAATTGAATAATACGGGAAATTATGAAACAAATTATTGCAAAATAAGTAAATGATTTTTCTATATGTACATTATCATGACAAATGTTTATACCAAAAAATCCTGTGAAAATGTGGCATAAGTAGATTAGAACTTTATCAAAAACCATAAAATTTTCCGTATGACCTCATAGAAGACTTAAATCTGTTTAATTAAATGCCACAAAGAAATTATGAATTGGTACAAGTAATTAATATTGATTTCTTCTTCTTGAAAACTCTTTTATTAGATACTTATCAATAATTGTCAGAAAGTTATTTATTGCCACTTGGAGTCCTGATATAAAAATGATTGTAGAAATAAAATATATGTATTTTTTTTTCTTTTATGTGTGTACTTTACTGTAGCAGCAGATGAACAAAATCGTAATTTTTTAATTACTTATTAATACAAAAAAATCTGAAGTTGGCATACATAGCATGTATATATACACGAAGTATGTAAGATTGTAGCTATATACGGTGAAAGTCAAACTCACTCTGTAAAGATTCTCTCTTGTTCAATTCATTATAGTTATTATCTTGTGCAAAGTTTTAATTTGCACAATTTTGAGATTTTTATTTTTTATTGCAATTTTTTCCATAAATATGGGCAAAAACAAAAGTACTTAACACAATCTTAATTATGAAAACAGTTATTTATAGTTAATATAGAGCAGTTAAGAAAAATACATTGGCCCTAGATAGCACAACTTTCAAGATGAATACCAGAAAATACGTATTTATTTTACAGTTTTGCTCAAGTGTTAATTATTTGTTAAATGTCAATAACTGATGGCGGTGGGGTGTGGGGGGGGGGGTTACAACATATTTATAAAAAGTCACTTGATAATGGCGTACTAATGAAAAAACAATACATTTTAAAAAGCAATGAATGTAATCTAATTTGTTTAAAGGAATATAACACTCGGTATAATTCTTTGCGAAATCATAGAATTATTAATAAAGATTAACTATCATATCATTAAAATAGTGGAAATTCAATTATAACCGCTTTCCTTGGGGTTGATGATCGCAGAAACAAACTTCCAACAGTAAATTTACATATAAATTTTCTCCTTATTTAAAAGCTCTATTCATGCAAAATTTCAGTCAAAAATAACACTAAAAACAGCTATTCATTTTTACTGGTGGAAGTTTATTTTTTTGGTAATAAGTCTCTCAATTTTGGATACATTTTGACAACCTTGACAACCACCGCTTGGTGTTAGTGATTTATCTATACTAATATTATAAAGAGGAAAGATTTGATTGTTTGTTTGCTTGAATTGAATAGGCTCCGAAACTACTTGACGGATTTGAAAAATTCTTTCACCGTTGGAAAGCTACACTATTTCCGGTGAACATAGGCTAATTTTTAATTGATTTAATAAAATATTTTTCTTAATAATTCAAAATTTCATTATTTTTCATACAGAATCAATTAAAATTTTTCCGATAAAAAATAAGCATTTTTCTTTCCTGTTGCCAAGAAAATGTAATCTGGTATAATATTAATAATAAATTGATTAATTCAATTAGTAATTATGGAACAAAACAATTTGTATGATTTTAAAATAGAAAAGAAAAATAATGAAATAGTTTACTGATAAATAAACGACTATTACTGGATTACCACGTGAGGCATAAAATCGTAATTTTGTTGTAATCGTGCCAACGTGATCCGTAGATGATATCTGCATCTAAATATTATTGGCAATATTATTGTTTATATAATTTGTTTACATTTTTTGGCAATACTTGATCTCCCATTGACCAAAAAACTGTCGCCAAAGTAAAACTGTCGCCAATAAGGTTAAATATCAATAATGGATGATCGTAAATGTCACATTCTTTTGACATTAAATATGTTTTGCAAATTGTTACGTCGTCAACTAATTTTAATTCGATATTTTATCTCTTTTTCTATTAATATTTTAATAATTTATTAATTCTTTGGTTATTTAAAATAAAAATTATATCCATTTGTATAATTTGGCGAAATTGATCGACGGAATAATCAAATGGTACCAATTGTTTGTTTACACTCTATATGGATATTTAGGTTGATAGAATTAGCGTACTTATCGAGTCTCCGCCAAGTCATATGCCAAGCAGTCATTAAATCGTGTTTTAGCCTTACTATTATATCTTTTTCATCTGCAATTATTTTACCATCACTAAAAAGGGGTACTTCTAGGTTATCCCGTCGACCAATTTCGCCAAATTATACAAATCGCCAAATTATACATGTTGACATAATTTTTATTTTAAATAACGAAAAAACAAATAATTAGTAGAATATTAATAAAAATATTAATTAAAAGTCGAAATAAAAATCCCTTAATGACATTTTAAACACGTGAATCGCATTTAATGTCATTGAATGTGACATTCACGATCATCCATTAATGGCATTTAATCTTATAGTTTGGCGATAATTTCTGGTCGACGAGATAACCTAGAAGTACCTAAAAAAGAAATATTTTGAATGTGCAAGAAAATTCATTATCATGAAAAAATATTTGCAATTAATTTATCATTCATTCTAATAAAAAAAACGGTACTAATAGGTTATCCCGTCGACCAAAAAATTATCGCCAAACTATCAGATTAGATGCTAATAATGGATGATCGTGAATGTCGCATTCAATGACATTAAATACGATTCACGTGTTTAAAATGTCATTAAACGATTTTTATTTCGACTTCTTATTAATATTTTACTTTTTTTTTTTTTTTTTTTTTTTTGCGCATATTTTAGTGCATTTTTTCATGCTTAATTGAATGGTACTAAGCAAATTCTTTTAAATCCAGTACTTGGTGAGATACTTCACATTTTCCTAATTTGGCGATGTCTTCGGCGCAAAAACCTGAAATTTTGAATCCTTATCTATATATATATATATATATAAAAATCTTTCCTTTAGGAAGTTCCTCGGATGGTCTAAAATAATAACATGTTTCACCATACCTCAGAAGCAAATTCAGGTAGAAGAAATTCAAGTGGAATTCAAGATAAAAAAAACCTACTAAAAAAATCTGAATTACTTTAGTACTTTTGTAATTTGTCAGTTATTTAGTCATTTTAGAGGTATTTTGTCGTCAAAATGAACTTTGAACTGACCAATGTAAGATTACATAAATCAGACAAAAATTGTGGGTATTTGATTCGATATTAAGATTGTTTATTTAAATATGTTTCGTTTGATTCAAGATTGTTTTAGAGATACTGACCAGCGTAGCGGGCGGAGGCTGCTAGTATTCTAATATTTTGACAAACAACTTCCCCTAAAAAGAAATAGAAAATTCAATCGTGTTTATCAGAAATAGCTCTCATAAGAAATTCGCTTAAGAAGTATACTAGCAGGGGAGACCGAGCTTAGCTCGGTCAAAATTAACTTTGTGTTCAACTCGATATAGTATTTTCACTGTATCATTAACTCTGTATTATTACTGTAAAACATGTTTATAATAGTATTATTTAGAAAAACAATCAATAAGAAAACTATGTTTTTATGCGCATATTTATAAATTTTATTTTATTTTAAATTTTACAACGAAAGGACATCTATCTAAATCATTTTTTTAGCTCGACTCTGATTGGTTTAACCATGCATCTCGAATCCTCTTAAGAATGTATAAAAAAATTCTTTCCATTCTGAAAGACAATATTTTTTGCTAGATATAGCCAAATTTGGAGGCATTCTTTCATTTGGCTCCAAATACGTGTTTTGGTTTTCGTAATTTTTATAGTCGATTTTTTGGCTATATGTCGCCAATATTTTGTCAAATATCTCCAAGGGCTTTTGCCATATTCTCGTGACCTTGACCCGTATTACCCAAAATGAGCCACTAATAAAATTTGATCAAGTATGTGACATAGCTCAATCGTCTTCAGGTAATCAAAAACAGTAGAATATAAAATTGAATCAAAATCGTTTAAGCCATTTTTTAGGTAAAATTAGCTTGGCAGCATTCAGCAATGAAGCGAAATGACCCACTAATATAATTTTGTTTAACATGCGACTCAGCCTAATAGTCTTCTTGTGACAAAAAACGTTTTGTTTCAAAATTTAGGTAAAATTGATTGAGTCGTTGTTATATATAATTAGAATGACCCTAGCTCATTAAGACCCAAAATGACCCACTAATAGAATTTTCGCGAGTATGTGTCCAAGCCAAATGGTTTTCTCTTGCTCAAAAACGATATAATACAAAGTATAGTCAAAATGGTGAGTACTATTTTCTATATAAAATTAGCATGACCCATCATGACCAACAAATGACCCTTATAATCGAAATCTCTCGAACGTGTGGCCTAGCTCTTTAGTTTTAGCATGCCGAAAAACATTAGATACAAAATTTAGATAAAATCGATTGAGCCGTTTTTTAGATATAGTTAGTTTGACCCTGGCCCCTTATAATCCAAAATAACCCATTGATCGAATTTTCTCAAAAATCTGTCCTAACCCAATGATTTTCTTGTGACCAAAAACGATAAAATACAAAATTTAATCAAAATTGCGCGAAACGTTGTCTAGAGAAAATTAGAATGACCCAAAAGTGGCCCACTAATCGAAATTTCTCGAACATGTGACCTACCCCAATGATTTTCTCATGCCAAAAATATGTTGTATACAAAATTTCGTTAAAATCGACCCACCCATTCTTTAGATATAGCTTGACCTTGACCCATTAAGAGCCACAAATGACCCTTATAATCGAAAGCTCTCGAATATGTGACATAGTCCATTAGTTTTCTCGTTTCTAAAAAATGTTACATACAGAATTTCGTTAAAATTGATCCTGCCGTTCTTTAATTATACATAACTTGACCCAGACCCTTTATGATCCAAAATGACCCATTAATCGACATTTTTCGAACATGTAACCTAGTCCAATGATTTTATCGTGCCAAAAAAATGCTGCATACAAAATTTCATTAAAATAGATCCACCTGTTCTTTAGATATAGTTTGACCATGACCCATTATGACCCATCATGACCCACAAATGACCCTCATAGTCGAAATCTCTCAAACATGTGATTTAGCCCATTAGTTTTCTCATGTCAAAAAACTGTCACATACAAAATTTCGTTATAATCCATCACGCCGTTCTTTAAATATAAATAGCTTGACCCAGACTCTTAATGACCCAAAATGACCCATTAATCGAAATTTTTCGAACATGTAACCTAGTCCAATGATTTTATCATGCCAAAAAAATGTTGCATACAAAATTTCATTAAAATCGATCCACCTGTTCTTTAGATATAGTTTGACTATGACCCATTATGACCCATCATGACCCACAAATGACCCTCATAGTCGAAATCTCTCAAACATGTGATTTAGCCCATTAGTTTTCTCATGTCAAAAAACTGTCACATACAAAATTTCGTTATAATCCATCACGCCGTTCTTTAAATATAAATAGCTTGACCCAAACTCTTAATGACCCAAAATGACCCATTAATCGAAATTTTTCGAACATGTAACCTAGTCCAATGATTTTATCATGCCAAAAAAATGTTGCATACAAAATTTCATTAAAATCGATCCACCTGTTCTTTAGATATATGTTGACCATGACCCATTATGACCCACAAATGACCCTCGTAGTCGAAATCTCTCAAACATGTGATTTAGCCCATTAGTTTTCTCATGTCAAAAAACTGTTACATACAAAATTTCGTTATAATCCATCACGCCGTTCTTTAAATATAAATAGCTTGACCCAGACTCTTAATGACCCAATATGACCCATTGAAATTTTTTCTCGAACATGTAACCTAGCCCAATGTTTTTCTCGTGCCCGAAAACCATAGAATGCAATTATTAGTCAAAATTGCGTGAGAAAATCGCTAGATAAAAATAGCATGACCCACAATGACCCCAAAAATGACCCACTAACCGAATTTTCCCGAACATGTTACCTAACCCAATGGTCTTCTTGTAATCCAAAACGATAAAATATAAAATTTGGTCAAAATCGTTGGAGCCGTTTTTTAGATAAAAATGGCTTGACCCGTAATGACCCAAAATTGACCCACTAATCGAAATTTTTCGAACACGTGACCCAGCCCAATAGTTTTGTTGTGCCAAAAACGATTGGATAGAAAATTTCCTTAAAATTGATCCAGCCGTTCTCTAGATATAAATAGCTTGATCTTGACCAATTATGACCCAAAACGACCCAATAATCGAATTTTCTCGAACATGTGACCTAGCCCAATGGTCTTCTCGTGCCCGAAAATGGTAAAATCCAAATTTTTGCGAAAATCGTTAGAGCCGTTTTTGAGATAAAATTTACCCACACACACACACACACACACACACAATTTTTGCTCGCATTATAGTATAAGATATTTTTTTAATTTACTGGTTAAAAAAAGTTTGTTCCGTTATATTACTATAATCCATTTACTGATTAAAAAATCTTGTTATAAATTAATCTAATTTCGTATGCATTGTTTACAGTCCCATGCACTAACCTTCGATTTATTCTGTTGAGCTGATCCAAAGTATCAGACCAGATTGTATGATCGTAAGGTTGGTTAGATAAATTAACCCTCCTGTATTAGTCAGAATGGCTCAATTGGCAGACAGTTGGCGGCTTCAGCCAATACATCCCTGATTCAAAACCTGGCCTTGATTTTTTTCAACCCACTCTGACAGTTAACGTCTGTTGTTAAGGATATTTTGAAGAAAATTTCAAGAACATGGGCTGTGATATGGGTGTAAAAATGCATTTTCTGAATTCCCGTATCGATTACTTTCTAGAAAATATTGGACATTACAGTGAAGAACATGTTGAGCGCTTTCAGTAGGATAGCAGGAGAATAGATTATTGGGGAAGATGGAGTGTAAATATGATGGCAGACTCCTATTGGACATTGACAAGGGTTAACACCTTGGGGACAAGCGACACGTATACGTGCCGCAAAAAGACTTAAGAATCCTTGTTTATTCCCACCGGTAAAATTATACTTTAAAATTTGCCGTACTCAATCGGAGCGTTTTCTCGATTTAAGAAGCAACAAATTTCTGTTTTTTAAAACCGGTGAGAAAACATTAAAAATTTCGTAAAAGGCTCCCGTCGGGAAGGGGTTAATAAATGATGAAGGAGGATTTACAAGACAGGCTAAAAGAAATTTGTTTAATCCTAGAGTAGTCGCAACTTTCTTCAGAACGTATTCAATCGCGCTCGGTCTTTTTGCGGCTGGCCCCCTACATAAAAAAAAATTTTAAATAATGACTATTCTGCATTTAATATATGAATAAAATATTTCGAAGAACAATATAAATTTGTAGTTTTCTTAAATTATGCATTCAATTCATGAAATTTGGAGAAATAGGAAAAAGTAAAAATGAACTGACATCACAACCAGAAAAACATGTTTTGTTGAGTACATTTTGGTTGTTTTTAGTAAATTTTTTAGCTAAAGTAAAAAATCGTTTTGTTGCTCAGACAAAAAAAATATTTTTAACACTCTTATAAAATTGTAACAAAATTTCAACAATTTTATTTGAGTCTTACTAAAGTCTTGTATTTTCAATTTGTAATTCCAGCAAAATTTTGTTGTTTTTGCAAAATTTAAATTGGTGTGCAGTAGCCATAACTCTCTCACGTAATTTTGTTTAATTGACTTATATAGCTATAAAGGATTAACATAATTTTTCGATAATAAAAACTTTTCAAATTGAGGCGGATTAATGACGCTATTATTACGTTATTATACATTTCGGAAAAAAATTGGGGACGGAAAATTGAAAAAAAAACAGCAATATATATATATATTTTGTTGTTGTTTATTCAAACAAAATTTCCCTTTACCCATATTGGGGGCGATAGAAAAAAATTTTTAAATGAAAAAATATAGATATATTGTTGATTTTTTCTCTTGCAATTTTTAATCTACAATTTTCATCCGAAATGCATAATAACTTAATAATAATTTTTGAAAGTACTCTGTCTGCTTGACAAGACTTATAAACTTTGATTTCAGAAAAGCCACATTTTCAGGCATTTTACATTGATTTAGTTTACTCAGTACATCTTTCTATCTAAACACGCGATATAATAATTGAGATTCTACCTCATGCACCACATTAATCTTAAGATATCTTTAGTGGATCATGATATGATTTAAAGAAACCTTATTCAAAGAAATCGGTAGTCTGTTTAGTAAATTGTTTTAAAAGATTTACCGATTAGTAGATAATAATATATATTTTTCTTTCTTAAAATACTTTCGGATGATATTTGTCAATAAGTGTAATAACGTTGATTCCTAAGTGGATTCTCTAATATAAAGACTGTCATAAAACAAAATATTAGAGTTTCATGAAATTTTGTTTCCATGTGAGTTCTTTATCTAGAAGCAGCTGAGTAAAAATGTGATTTGTTGATTAAAAAGCACCTATAAATTGGATGAACAGTGCCAGAAAAAAAATCTTTACGCTTGTGACTTTAGGCATTTTGTAAAATATCTGGAAATATACATATAGGATTTATTCTGCAACTTCAGGTGCGCAAAGAAAAAAGTACAGGTCATTTATTTTCGCAAAGACTTTATTTCCCGAAATCTCATATAGGACCGTCAACAAATTGAAAAAGAAGGAAGAACTTTTGGATAACCCTGTTTAAACTAATGTAGCAAAAGCGTTCAAATAACAGTTTATGATTAAGTTTCTTATTTAAATAAACAGTGATCATTTTTACGAGCATAGCATGTGTACTCGTAGAGAAATTAAGGTTTTTATAAAAAAAGTGTCCTTTTTTTCCTAGTTTGTTTGTTTATAATTATTTAGCAGAGATTTAATAAAAAACAATGTTCTTTTCAGAAAATATGACAAACAAAATTGTACCTTATTCCCTGTAATCAAAATTAAATTATTATAATAACAATATGAAGAATGAATAGTTTACAAAAAAAGTTTCGCTGCGCATGCGTAAACGGAATCAAAATTTAATTTGCATAATGTATTAACTAAATGTACCGAGCAACTTTTGTGAAAGTCTCAAAAACATAGCTTTAAAATTCTGAAAATTTTCGTCGATAGAAAACGTTCAAAGTCTATTGTTCCCAAAAGTTTGCAAAAAATATGAGGTGCTGTATTTAAATATCACCTGTTGTGTGTATACCATGCAGCACCTAATCAATGGAATATGAATACAGCCCCTCATCTTTTTGTTTCATTTTGGGAATAACGGATCTTTATCTTCTTCTATCTTCGATAACTTTCAGAATTTTCATGCTTTGGTTTTGAGACTTTCACAAAAATTGATCTACACATTTACCTAACTTGATTGCGGTCACGACTGTGCAGTGAAACTTCTTTTAATAAACCTGCTCATTTCTCTTACAATTTTTATTATTTTTAATTCTGATTACAGGGTATTATGTACAATGTTGTTTGTCATATTTTTTGAAAAGAACATTATATTTATTGAGAACTCTGCAAAATATAAGCAAAAAACTTGCCGAAATTGAGGACCGTTTTAAAAAAAAACCTTAATTTGTCTAGGATTACACATGCTATCTTCATAAAAAATGAACACAGTTTATCACAATAAGCCACTTAATCATAATCTACAGTTTGAACGCTACACTTGTTTCGACAAGGTTTTACAAAAGATCTTCGTTCTTTTTAAATTAGTGGACCGTCCCCGATGGTATCTCCAGAAAAAATCTTCGCAAAAATACATTATCTACACTATTTCGTTTACACACCTGGAGTTTCAGAATAATTCTTCGTGTATGTTTTTAGATAATTAATAAAACTTTTAAAATCGCAAGTGTCAAGATTTTTTTTCTGCCGCTATATGTATACACATTGTAAAATACTTATTTATAACGTCTTACTAGAAAGCTATTTATTTTTTAAAATATGCACATTGCACTCTAATCTACACTCACTTCCAAAAGTTAAGCACGAAGATGTAAAATACAAAAAAAAAATCAACAAATACTGCTTTGATTGACACGAAATTCTGCAGGAAAGTAGCATATATGTTTATGCATAAAACAAAATCAATAATTATATACAGAAATGAAAACAATATTAATTTTTATAAGTTATCGGATAATGACATACTGGAAACTAAAACAGAATTGTGTATAAAGTGAAAATACACAGAATAAAATGAAAAGAAAAGACATTAATAGAGTATGTGATAATCCCTCATCTGTATACAAAGTTTACACCTTGTGACCATGTTTTCAATTAAGTGGTCAAACACCGCACCTTTAAGCAATCGCCATTCTTCTTGTAGAGTTGTTTCCAGCTCAATAAGAGTGGCTGGAGGTGGTAAACATAAACATACAGCACGGCCAAAAGCATCCCAAAGATTTTCAATGGAAGTAAGGTCGGGCGAATATGCTGGCCACGCCATACGCGCAATCCCATCACTCTCCAGGTAGTCGTCGACGATGCCAGCTCTATGGGGACGTGTGTTATCGTCCATTAAAACAAAAGTAGGACCAAAAGCTGCAGCGTACAATATCACAATAGCTTCTAGGAATTCACCTCGATACCGGACAGCCGTCACAGAACCCAGTTTAAAGATGTGCAGGTCGGTGTGGTATCATAATGAAGTCCCTGCCCACACCATAATGCTTCCGCCTCGGAATGCGTGATGTTCGGTGATGTTTTGGGACTGATTGCGGGTTCCTTGTTCACGTCATATCCTTATACGCTTGTCATCTGGACATGATATTGCCCCAGTCAAACACAGTCCAATTGACATGTTCCCGGTACCACTTTAATCGTGGTCCTCTTGATTGGACAGATAAAGGAACACAAACTCGAGGTGCCCGGGCGTACAGCCCACTCATATGTTATATTCAGCGTACAGTAGCTGCAGATACCGCCTTACCAATGAACGCTGTAACCATAGATGCCACATGCGTGGAGATCGCTCTGCAATTCCGCTTTGCTACTATAACAATATATTGATATCCCACGGGATTGTAACACTTGGGCAAACAACTACGGGCCTTCGGAAAACTGTCTGTGTTTTTTGGAATTGTTTCCATAAACGTGAAATTACAGAATGATGAACGCCGAAGAAAAGAACAACATCTGTAATCGACTGTCTTTCTTCAAAGCGCCCCACTGCACGCTAGAGCTCAGAATTTTCCATTCGTCTTCTGGAAGTCATAAAAACATGTATGTCTTCAAAACAAATTGTATGAAAGTTTTAAACACCTTCTATCAACACGTACAATCAACTTCTGTAACCTTTCATAAAGCTGAATTCTTATAAGACTGCCCTTTTTGCATATTTCTTGACATGAAAGCGCGATTGGCTGTTGCCTAATATATTTGCATACTTCCATCGACCTCTGTAGCAATTTACATCCTCTTTAATTCTGATTGGCTTCAGGAAATCAGCATTTTCCTCTCCGTGCTTAACTTTTGGAAGTGAGTGTATCTAACCTCTTCAGTCCCTGAGTACCCAAATGGGTACATCAGTTTTGCCCCATTTTATTAATGATACTCAAATATAAATGAAATTTCGGTATAAGAATAATATGTTTCGAATTCTAAGATTCGAGTTAATGAAAATAAAACAAAAATCTCGCTCTAAAGTCAAACGAGAGGAGAAATAATTCAGTAATAATTAAAAATACTATAATAATCGCTAGTAGCGAAGAGGTTAAAACAGTGTAAAATATATTTGACATCTAAATGAACAAGAACTCAAATATAATCGATAACAATACAGCGTTTTCCTAGAAAAATGATGCATCAATTTAAATTAACTTTTCAGAATACTTTTAATTTAGAAAATTTTACGCTTAACAACTCAAATTTAATTGCACTTTGGGAAAACAAAAGCTTATTTTACTAATTAAGTGTTTACACTTTATTAGCCTTGCATTCCCAATCAAAACTTATCAAACTATAATCATCGCCATAGGATGTTTCTTCGAGTAAATTGAAGAAAAGAGATTTTACATCTTTTGCTTTTCATCTTTTATGAAGTATGACACGAGATAACGCCATATTTTCAGGCATTTAACATTGTTATGATTTTCTCGGAGAGGTATTCAAGATTTTGGTTTAAGAAACAGATGAAGGATAATCTTTTTGGATCATGATATTAGTTAAAGAAACTTTATTCCTAGAAATTAGAAATTCGTTTACTGAAATGTCATAGAAGTTTTGCCGGTTGGTACATAGTAATAAACATTAATTCTTTCTTAAAATGCTCTTTGACGATACTTGGCAGATAAATAACATAATACTATTAACTGACAATGGGATTATCTAATATAAAGATTTTCATAGAAAACAATATGGCGGCTTTGAACATTTTTATTTAACCTGAGATTTTTCTAATAGTAACTTAATAAAAATATTATTTTGGGAAGTCTTCTTAACATAAATGATTCTGAATCAGATATACATTATATCTACGTAGGGGTCTTGATAAGTTCCAGTTACAGGAGAATACTTTTTTAATGCTACATCAAACCACATTTACAAAATATAAATCTGCTGCATACATTTCGAGAATATTTGCAAGAGGAATTTTTTTATATATATATATTTTTTAAATACTGGTTCTAGTAGAATATAAAAACAGTCACCTGCATTTAAATCTTACGATACTCCCACTTCAGGAACATATATAATACACGTATCATCGATCGTATGTATATATTTATTTAAAAATACTTAATAACAACATCATATTGGAAATACATTTCCACTTAAATCATATGGATTGTTTTCCAATCTCTTTAAAACATTAAAAATTATATTTGAATTCAGAATAAACTTTAAGACCAGTAAATCAATAACAGTAAAATGTTTACCTTCAAAAATGGTGTCTATTTTTTAGCAAAGTTTTAAGAGCTTTCTGGAATAAATATGTAGAAAAATCAATTTGAAATATTTTATTCTTTCTGAAACGAAACGTATAAAATTTCACAGCAGAAAAGCCAATTTTTTATGCATTTGATATTCTTATAATCTATTTGGTAGACTCTATCTAAATATTTAGAGAAATTTAAGATTACCGTACAGCTATCAGCTGTCAATACAGTCTTGTGCGTGGCCCTGGAAATCGTAATATCCCCCAGTCTAAGTGCAATTTATGGCAATCCGATTACAACAGATTTCAACTGGTCTTGATAATATTATCTTATCTACAGTAATCCATTTATATTTTTATACAGATGAAAATATTGTATTTTGAATGCCTTGACAAGTTCTGTTTTGTTGAGTGTAGTTTTTAAATCTAGAGTTCCTTCGTTATTAAAAGAAAAGCAAGATTTTTTATAATTAATTTTGACAGTACATTTTTCGTAATAAGGAAATTCGAGCGTATACATTTCGATTTGAAAGACATAACATCTGAATATGAAAATATTATCATTATGATTGTTTTTACTTTCTGATATTCTTCAAACTCATACCTCAACTTCTAACTCATAAAGGATAAAATAATATTTTCTGGATCATGACATGATTCAAAAAAACTTTATTTTTCTAGGAATCGAAAATCTGAAAAAAAGGTAATATGATTTTTGTAAAAATCCCCAACTCTGTAATAAGTATCAATTTTTTTCTTACGATTCTTTTAAATTTTACTTTAGAATACATAATATAATTTTACTTATTACGAAGAAGGTTCTCTAATATTGTCATAGGAAAAAATACAGAAGTTTTATGACATTTTGCATTTATGTCAGTTATTTATCCTCGTAGCAGCTGAATAAAAATATTATGTGTGGATTATTTATTAACATGAATGACATTGAAGCATATATATATTACATGTGTGTGTACATATACATGCTCAGTATCAATACCTAAAATCGTATGAATACATTTATCGGAAAAAAACGTAATAATTGATTGGTTAGTACACTGTAAAAAAAAAAAAAAAAAAAAAAAAAAAAAAAAAAAAAAAAAAAAAAAAAAAAAAATTAAAGAGGTTACTAAAAATTTCTTAGTAAATTTGTATTCCACAGAATTTTTTAGTAATCATTACAAACATTTTTTTTTTTGCAAGTGAAACAAACATTTCTTTTGTAAACTGAACAAAAGTATTTTTTGTATAACTAACTTAAAACTTTTTAGTATGGGCCACCAAGCAAATTTTAGTAATAGCTCCAAAATTATTTTTACCAACCATTACGTGTGCCCGAAGGGCAGGAGCTTCCTTCGAGCTGCATCCAGCGGGTAAAAAGACAGACATCTGAAACGGAAGATTTTCGGTAAAGCCGCAATAGATGGCAGCACCAAACATTGCTACCTACTCTATTTTGACATGTTTCTAAAGGGGAGGTTAAATTCAGAGATCATTACCCATGGTAACTGCTACGACAGGACTCAGTAACGTAGCTATGTTTTTTGGCGCCCGGGGCCAGCAAAAAATTTTGCGCCCCCACCCCAATATAGATATATAACAATTTCTCTCAATTTGGCGCCCCTATGTCTCGGTGCCCAGGGCGGACGCCCTCCTTGCCCCCCCTTAGCTACGCCACTGACAGGACTTTCATGATCCCTTTATTTACATTCGGTGCACATTTGGCGTCGGCCAGCATCGAACCCATGTACTTTCAGTCTGGAGTTCGGTGCTATGACCACTAAGCTATCAAGGCCACACCAAGTGAGCTTTAGTAATAGCTATTAAAAATGTAAAACTATTAACTCTATTCATTGCTAGCTTTTTTCTAGTAATTCTTACCGATTCCTTGTAACCGAGTAAGATTACTAAAAATTTCTTAGTAATTACAAGGATTACTAAATTTTTTTTAGTAGATCGACCCTTTTTTATTTACAGTGTAAGAGATTGAAAGCGCATTTATTTTTTAAAACATAAAGATTGTATTTCAATCTAACTAGAATGTTATAAAATATATTTTTCATTAGAACAAGCAAGATCACAAATTGAATCTATAACAGCAAAGTATTTCACTTGAAAAATGGCGTCTCAATTTAAATTAATGTCTAAGGATATACACTGTAAAAAAAAACGGACGATTTTACGGAAGTATTACCGGTAATCTGGACGCCAGTACTATTTACTGTTTTTTAACGGAAAAATTTCCGTAAATTCCGGTAAAAACTCGCAAAAAACGGAATATTTACAGAAATTTTTCCGTTAAAAAACAGTAAATAGTACTGGCGTCCAGATGACCAGTAATACTTCCGTAAAATCGTCCGTTTTTTTTTACAGTGTAGTTCCTTTTACATAATTTTACACATAAGAGCTCCAGTTTCATTTCACTCTGAAAATAAAAAAAAACTTCGTTTGCTAATTAAGTGTTTACTTTTTATAAGACTTGCATTCTCAATCAAAAGTTTACAAAACAAAAAATCAAGCAGAAATTGATTCTTACGTTTTTTTATTTTTATCGGCTTTAACAAAACTTATTAACATTGGAAGCAGAAAACGCAACATGTTCAAGCATTGTATATTATTATAACTTATTAGATAGGATATTCTGTCGAAATCCTTAGGCTGTTATTTGAGATTCTACATTATACACCACATAAATGATCAGATAATTTTTCTGGATCATGATAGGATTTAAAGAAACTGCATTTCTTGATATCGAAAATCTATTTAATAAAATGTCACAAGGGAGTTACTGATAGTAATTAATATTGATTTCTTCTGAAAATCCTTTTATATGAAACTTTTCAGTAAATATCATAAAGTTATTTAATCACAAATGAATCCCTAATGTAATGCAGTATATATGTAGTTTATTTCTACAACAATATTTATGATATTGTTGTAGAATTAATATATATATATATACTGTATGACCTTGTTCATGTGAATTCTTGCTGCAAATGTAGATAAAAAAACATTTATTCATGGATTATTTATTAAAATACATAACTTGAAGCAGTTTTATAGAACAGTTATATATACAATACACATATATGCAAAATTATATATACATATATGAAATATTGCAACACATCTGGCGAGTAAGCATTGAGTCTAATGCATTGTAACTCTTTTCACTCATGCTTGTACTTATTTTAATTCGATAAACAGCCGAAATCTTGGCTACTTTAACTAAGATCATGAAGCGGATACTTTCATTACATACAGGTAGTGAAATCAATTTAACAAAGTTCTTTCCATGACAAAAAAAAAAAAAAAAAAAAAAAACAAAAAAAAAAAAAAAATAAGAATCCATTTTTAGGTTTTATATTTATTATTATATTTGTAACCTGTCATCTAAAAAAAGTTCCCACCAATCATTATAAAGTTCAGGTCTTGTTGTTACGAATCATCATTGGTGTTCGAATAAATTAAAATGAAAAGCTATGGACATCAACAAACTATCAGTCAGCGTAAATGTTAGCTGGTGGAAAAACCGAAAAAGTTTTGGCCAATGAGAAACAATAACGACATGCATGAAGGTCCAATGAGAGTATTTCTGCAAATAGTTCTGTCAAAAGGAGTGTAATAGCATTAAGAGTAAAAAGTATCACAGCGCGCGAAAGATCTCAGAATTAAATAGGTTAAAAACATAAGAAGAAGGAGAAAAATGCATCTTTTTAAAACTTTCGAATTCACACTAAATAATAGAAATTACTCAAAAATTATGGTGCAATTTAGGAATGATCTAAAAGCTTTATGTTTAAGTAATTTTTTTCTTAAATTGAGTAAGATAATAATAAATTTAAAAAGAATTTAATAGAATTATCATAGATATTATTAAAGAATAAAACATTATATTTTGATAATTTAGCATAATAATAATAATAATAATAACAAATGGAAATATCGCAAAGGAAAAATTAATAAAAATCCATATATATACTGAAAAACATATTATTACTATATACACCTACTTAAATCTTATTTTTTTATATATATACATACTTCATTCAAAATTATTCAGACTGTTGTAAAATATGTTTGACACCAGAATAAACTATAATAGTAAATAGAGACGGTTACAGTTGAAGAGTTGAGTAATTATGTTTCAATTTAAATGTTATTCTCATGGTATATTTTTATATACATATTTTTACCCATAAGAATGGTAGTTTAACCTTTCACTGCTTGACTTTTTCTATTTTTACGAAAATAAAATATTTGAAAGACTTACATAGGTCTAACAACGAAAAAATAATTAAAAAAAAAATAAATAAATAAATTTTAAATATACAGCTAAAATTTGATATGCCTGTACCCAACACACGGAATTATAATTTTTAAATATTTTGTATTGCTACATTTTGTAATCAAACGCTCATAAATTAATTACTTTTATCTGCTGAATCATCTGCAACCATCTTTACATAAATATTTTTAAGTATTCAATAAAAATGATAAAAATAAAATTTGAATTAATAGTTTGATCGAAAATTTTCTTGTTTACGAAGAACAAATTCTAACTTTTTGCCAAATGCAGCATCTGACACGGAGAAAAGTAAGTGTTATTTCATTCTTTGAACTATTCTCGATAAGTTGCACCTATCATATTGGCTAAATTTATAGCACATAACGAAAATTATACTATTTTTAGGTATGTGGAACACGAGGCGCATATTACAGATAAGGAATAATTTCGACCTATTAAAATATAAGCTTATTTTCCTATTTAACAATTTCCTATATAAGTCTTTCATTATCAATTAAACTTTACAAAACAAATATCGATGTCTTAAAAGCTTTGTAAATTGACAGAAAATTGATTTTGCATCTTTAGATTTATAAAGTCCGTATCAGAACGTATAAACTTTGACAAGGGAAAATGTAAGATTTTCAGCCCATTTACGTTGCTATTTGCATGGCTCGATACTCTATCGAAATCCTTAGGCGATATATTTGAGATTCCATTTACACCTCATCACTGATCAGAGAATTTTTCTCAGTCATGATATGATTTGAAGAAATTATATTTCTAGAAATCGAAAATCCATTTGATAAAATGTCGCAGGAGATTTACCGATTGGTACACTGTCATTAATATTGATTTATTCTGAAAATCCTTTCAGATGATACTTGTCAATAAATATCATGAAGCTATTTATTCCCAAGGAGATCCCTAATAAAGAGATTGATGATCACAGAAATAAAATATACGGCTTTTTTATTTTTTTTTCATATAAGTGCTTTATGGATCTAACAGATGAAATGATACAACAGATGAAGTGCTCTGATATTTGTTGATTATTTATTAATGTGGATGTATTTGGATTAGATAAGTTAATTGCCAAAACAAAAAATAAAAGTAGGGATAAATAACTTAAACCTAAAAAATAATTATATATATATATGTAGTAAATTTAATTCATTATAAGATATATGTATATATATATATATATGTAGTAAATATAATTCATTATAAGATATATATATATATATATATATATACAGTGAGAGAGAGAGAACCATTAGATAATACTACAAATCAACATCAAAATATGGAATAACACGTTAATAACAAAATATCAACTCATAGGAGTTGGCAAAAATTGGAACAATATTGAAAATGTGGTATTTAGCTTGTTATCAAGGGCAATGCTAAATAGTCACATTAATTGCGATTAATTTACGATTAAAAATCAGGATAAACCTAAAATGATTTCTATATTGCCCGATTAGTCGCAATGGAAAAACTAGTTCAAAGAAAAAATTAGAAAAATAATAAGACAATAATTAAATTATCAAAAGATTAATCAGAATGGAAAACATATTTCAAAGAAAAATATTAGAAAAATAATAAGACAATAATTGAATTATCAGAAATATAAACTTACAAATATTAATCGCTACCATGTGAGATTCAAATTTGCAATCTCACATTGCCAGCAGTTATAGTTAACAGTTAACAACAAAAGTTATATTAGAAACCAAAAAGATATAATTAATAATATATAATTAAAATATTTATTATTAAAAATAATAAATTACAAAACATTAGTAAAGAAAAATGTTATGAACTTAATAAAAATAGTTAAATTATTTTATACTAATAAAAAATTTTAATTAATATCGATGAAAATTTACTTTAAATCGATTAAATATCGAAGAATATTTACTTTATGTAAAATAAATGTTAATATACTCCTCAGAGCGTCATATATATATTAGAAAATATGAAAATAATTAATATAGTCTCTAAAATTTATAAAATGTAAAAAAAAAGGAAATATCGCAAAAGAAAAAAGTTAATAAAATAACATATTTAAATGCTGAATAATGCTTAATTATGGCCACCCACTGGAAATATGTTTGGTTTTCAATGCGCATAAATTAATCTAGTTTATTCAAATTTTGTAAAATATATTTCACATCAGAATCAGAATAAACTATAGTACTAAGTAACATCGGTCACAGTTAATGAATTAAATAAATGATGCCTCTATTTAAATAACTTACTACATATTTCAAAGATATTTTTACTCATAAGAAATTTAGTTTAATTTCAACTTATGGAAATATAGGCTTATTTGGCAACTTAAGTATTTTCTATATTAGTCTTACATTATCAATCAAAACGTTACAAAACAAAAATCGATATCTTACGAGCTTTGTAAATCGACAGAAAATCGATTTTGCATCTTATAGTCCGGGTAAGAACGTATAAACTTTTACAGGGGAAAATGCCATATTTCCAGTCATTTTAATTAGCTATGATTTCACGGCTCTATACTATATCAAAATCCTTACGTGATACATTGAGATTCCTATTTTTACAAACTCCATAAGCGATCAGAAAACCTTTCTTAGTCATGATATGATTTGAAGAAATTATAGATATCGAAAATCTTTTTAATAAAATCTCGCAGGAAATTTACCGATTGGTACAAGTAATTAATTTTGATTTCTTCTGAAAATCCTTTTAGTTGATATATGTCAATAAATATAATGAAACTATTTAATCCCAAAGGGATCTCTTATATAAAGCGTGTCACAGAAATATAATATATGACTTTTATGACTTTTTTTTCGTTTGAGTGCTTTATGGATCTAACAGATGAAATGATACCGCAGATGAAGTGCACTGATATTTGTTGATTATTTATTAATGTGAATGTATTTGGATTAAATAAGCTCTTAGTTTTATTTAGTACCGATATTAGGGATGAGCAACTTATACCGAAAAAATAATTAAATAAATAAAGAAGAGCAAATTTGATTTCTTATAAGATATACATATTTATTTAAGAGAAAACATGCTAAAATTGCGAACAATTTCATAGTATATATTATTTTTTGGAGCCGTGAGACGTGTGATACTGTGATGATATGTGTAGATGCTAAAAATATATCTATTCATATTAAAATATAATTGCACACTGCGTTGAAGGGTTTCACAAACATAATCCAACACAGAATTTTAGTTTAATTTCATCTTATGAAAACTGAACCTTATTTTGTTATTTATGTGTTTTCTATATTAGTCTTACATTATCAATCAAAATGTTATAAAACAAAATTAAATGTCATAAAAGCTTTATAAATTGACAAAAAATTGGTTTTGCAACTTTAGATTTTCATAGTCCACATCAGAACATATCAACTTTGACAGCGGAAAAACGTCATATTTTCAACCATTTTACATTTCCATGATTTACACAGCTCGATACTCCATCAAAATCCTATGACTATACATTTGATTTTAATTTAATAATTTTAATGAGATTGGAAATTTTTTTGAAAGTGTTCTATATGATTTGGGTGAAATGCATATATTTACAAAATTTCATACTCCTATAATAATAATAATAATAATAATAATAATAATAATAATAATAATAATAATAATAATAATAATAATAATAATAATAATAATAATAATAATAATAATAATAATAAACGTTAACCGTCTTCTTAAAATCTTTAATTTCATATTTTCAGCCATTTTACATTTCTATGATTTACACAGCTCGATACTCCATCAAAATCCTAAGACGATACATTTTAGATTGCAATTTTTAAACCTTATAAGCCACTAGAAATCTTTTCTTAGTCAAGATATAATTTGAAGAAATTATATTTCTAGAAATCGAAAATCAATTTAATTCAAAGTTGCTATGAGATTTACCAATTGGTACACAGTAATCAATATTGATTTCATCTGAAAATCCTTTTAGATGATATTTGTCAATAAACATTAAAAAGCTATTTATAGCCAAAGGGATCCCTAATGTAATGATTGTCACACAAATAAAATATATGGCTTTTATGACTTTTTTTTCACGTGAGTGCTTTATGTATCTAGCAGATGGAATGTCACAACAGCTGAAGTGCACTGATACTTGTTGATGATTTATTAAAATGGATATATTTGGATTAAATCAGTTTTTTGCCAAAAATGGAAATAAAATCACTAATTTGATTTAATATCAGTATCAGGGATGAATACCTTAAGCCGAAAAAATAATTAGATAAATGTGATTATAGTAAATTTGATTTATTATAAGATATATATATATATATATATATATATAAATCCCGAATAATGCTTAATTATGGACACCTACTACAAACATATTTGATTTTCAATATGCTTAATGTAATCTAATTTATTCAAACTTTTGTAAAATACATTTGACATCAGAATAAACTATAATACTAATTAATATCGGTCACAGATAATGAATTGAGAAATGATGCCTCAATTTAAATGATCTTCTCATGGTACATATTTTTAAATATTTTAACTCATAAGAAATTTAGTTTAATTTCAACCTATAAAAACATATTCTCCATTTGCTACATTAGTGTTTTTGTAAATTAATCTTACATTATCAATGAAAACGTAACAAAACAGGAATGGATATCTTAAGGGAACAGTTGACCTTTATTTGAGCAAAATCGTCCCAAAAAATTTATATTTCTGTGGTACAATTGTACCAAAACAGTTTTTTCTTATTAAAATATCACTTACAAAGGGTTTAAGAAGCAAATAATAAAGGTAAGTGTATTTATTACTTTAAATCTGTTTTTCTCAAAACTAATCTTTCAGCGTGTTTAGATTTTTCAAATACTCCTTGCGATTTTTTATCATTTTTTTTTTTTTTTTATCAAAATTTAAAAAATTGATGAGGAAGTATCCTGATATTGTTTAAAAATAAATTGTGTGGGATTTTTAAAATTCGTCTCAATTAATATAGTCAATTTTGATTTTTTACTTATTAAAAGGCAAAACTTTTATGATAATCGATATGGAATTTAGAAAAAAAAAAATCCGTAAAATATTAACTATTGAAGAGATTTTAAAAACCTTATACATATTTGTTTATAATAGAGTTTTAAGTGATAAAAATGCAAAAGCAAGTAAATATCGTAAAAATTAAATTACAAGGAGTATTTTTAAATTTAGTTTAAAATTTTAATTTTTTTTATTTTAATAATTTTAATGAAATTGCAAGTTTTCTTTAAGGTGTTCTATATAATTTTAGTGAATTACATATATTCACAAAATTTCATACTCCTATAATAATAATAATAAAAAAATAACGTTAACCGTCTTCTTAAGATCTTTCTAAATCAACAGAAAATCGATTTTGCAGCTTATAGTCCGCATCAGAACGTATAAACTTTGACAGGGGAAAACGCCATACTTCCAGCTATTTTAGTTAGCTGTGATTTTACACGGCTCGGTACTCTATTGAAATCCTTAGGCGATACATTTGAGACTCCAATTTTTACACTTCATAAGAGATCAGAAAACTTTTCTTACTCATGATATGATTTGACGAAAATATATATCTAGGAATCGAAAATCAATTTAATAAAATGTCGCAGGAGATTAACCGATTGGTACAGAGCAATTAATATTGATTTCTTCTAAAAATCCTTTTAGATGATACTTTGTCAATAAATATCATAAAACTATTTATTCCCATTTGGATCCCTAATATAAAGATTGTCACAGCAATAAAATTCATGGCTCTTATGACTTTTTTCTTTAATGTGAGGGCTTTATGGATCTAGCAGATGAAATGCTACAGAAGATGAAGTTCGCTGATATTTGTTGATTATTTATTAAAGCGTATTTGGGCAAAAATAAGTTCTTTACCAAAACAGAAATTTAAATCTTTAATTTCGTTTAATATCTCGGTATTAATGATGAATAACTTAAACCGAAAAAAATTATTAGACAAATGCAAAAATGGTAAATTTAATTTATTATAAGATATATATAACAGAAAACATGCAAAAATAATTAACATAATCTCTAGGATTTATAAAATGTAAAAATATGAAAATATCTCAAAAGAAAAAAGTTAATAAAATAAGATATATATATCCTGAATAATGCTTAATTATGGCCACCTACTGGAAACATATGTTTTTCAATGTGCGTATCTAGTTTATTCAAACTTTTTAAAATATATTTGACATAAGAATAAACTATAATACTACATAATATCAACACAGTTCGTGATTTGAAAAATGATGTCTCAATATAAATGACTTTCTCATGGTACAAATTTTTGGATATTTTTACAACATAAGACATTTAGTTTAATTCCAATCTATGAAAATATAAGCTTATTTTGCTATTTAGGAGTTTTCTATATTAGTCTTACATTATCAATCAAGCGTTACAAAACAAAAAACGATGTCTTAAGAGTTTTGTAAATTGACAGAAAATCGATTCTGCATCTTTAGATTTATATAGTTCGCATCAGAACGTATAAACTTTGACAGGGGAAAACGTCATATTTTCTGCCATTTCACATTGCTACGCTCTACATGACTCGATACTCTATCGAAATCCTTAGGCGATATATTTGAGATTCCAATTTTTTCACCTCATCACTGATCATCACATAGGCTTATTTTGCAACTTAAGTGTTTTCTATATTAGTCTTACATTATCAATCAAAACGTTACAAACAAAAATCGATATCTTACGAGCTTTGTAAAAGGACAGAAAATCGATTTTGCATCTTATAATCCGGATCAGAACGTATAAACTTTTACAGGGGAAAACGCCATATTTCCAGTCATTTTAATTAGCTATGATTTCACGGCTCGATACTCCATCAAAATCATTACGTGATACATTTGAGATTCCTATTTTTACAAACTCCATAAGCGACCAGAAAACTTTTCTTAGTCATGATATGATTTGAAGAAATTATATTTCTAGAAATCGAAAATCCATTTGATAAAATGGCGCAGGAGATTTACCGATTGGTACACAGTAGGGGGAACTGGGGTACATTGATACAGTTTTTTTCTAAGATTTTTTTTTGGTGTCAAGAAAGTAGAAAATTCAAGTTTTTTTTCCATGAGGTGACAGCAAAACTTGTGTAGTATGTTATAAAAATGTACAATCATTGTTTTATGTAGTATTTTTGCATGTAATTTTAAAAAAATCAAAAAAAGTCATTTGTATCAATGTGCCCCATCCCCGGGGCAGATTGATACGTTTAAGAAAAATGACGACAAAATAATACCAATGCATATTTTTCATAAAAAATGAGTTAGAAAACCATTTTATATTTATTTATAAAAATTCAAATCACCCACAATTTATTTTTAAGCAATATCAAAGCAATCAAAATTAAATATATTATGACTTGATGTTCTGTTTGTTTCTTGTCTGATTGTTGGCTGTGGTAACTTTGTCATATCTAGCACTTCAACCCCAGCATTATCTTCTTTCTTATGAAAGATGAAAAAATTACCAGTTTTTCTGTTTATAAATAGGTTCATAAACAGAAAATAAAGGATAATTATATTAAAAATTCTGTTTATAATATAAGTATCATTTTCTGTTCTGCAGTTTGTTTCTCTCACTTAACATTTCTCATGTCGAAAATACTTTTTTCTCTGGAGAATCGATATAAATTCGAGATTTGCCAGAATGCCGTCCTTTTCTTTTATTAGTTCTACTAGCACTAGATGCTGGGTAAGTTCCTACGTCTTCTGTTTTCAAAAATACTATAAAATGCTCTAATATAAAGAAATTAGAGCTATTTCACTTCAATAAAAACTAATATTAGAAATTTTTCGTGAAAAAAAGGTTGGATTAAGGAGCGTATGGTAAAAAAAATAATAAAATATAATGAAAATATGAACTATTAAAGGATTTAGGCTGTATCAATGTGCCCCGTCATAAACTGTATCAATGTGCCCCATACAGCGATTTTGAATAAAATGAGTCTCAAATCCAACACTTCACAATATATCTAACAATAAATAATGAGGAACTGATAAAGAGTAGCAGTACTTACCAGGGAGAGTATTCATTTTGGTTGAAAATACTGGAACAGTTGTATAATAGCATTTCAATTGTACAACTCAAATTTACTTTTGAACAACAAAAACAATAAATCACCCGTCCCATTTCATCAAACTGCTGAATCATTCCAAGATTTTCTGTATGTAGTTGAATACACTAGCATCACCTTTTGGAGCTGTTATGAAACTTCCTGTAATGACCCTGTGAGCGGTAGAGGGGGTGTATCAATGTGCCCCATGTATCAATGTACCCCAGTTCCCCCTAATTAATATTGATTTCTTCTGAAAATCCTTTTAGTTGGTACATGTCAATAAATATCATAAATCTATTTATTCCCAAGGGAATCCCTGATATAAAGATTGTCACAGAAATAAAATGTATGGCTTTTATGATTTTTTTCTTTCATGTGAGTGCTTCATGAATCTAGCAGGTGAAATGCTAAAGCAGATGAAGTGCACTGATTTTTGTAGATTATTTATTATTGTGGATGTATTTGGATTAAATAGATTCTTTGCAAAAACAGAGAGTAATATCATTAATTTGATTTAATATCGGTATTAGAGATGAATAACTTATACCGAAAAAGTAATTAAATAAATATAAATAAAGGAAATTTGATTTATTATATATATATATATATATATATATATATATATATATATATATATATATATATATATATTCATATAAAATAGTAAACAATGTAAAAATTATTGATAATTTCATAGTACATAGGGTTTATCAGAATCATGAGTGGTATGTTACTTTGATGGTATGTGCAGATGCTCATAATACGTCTATTCATATTAAAATATACTTGCATATTGTTTTGATTGGTTTCTGAAATATGATCTGACACAGAGCATATGCAACAATTTATATACACCAAAATTTTAGATTTTTTTATTTTGAACATTCATTGTGTAATTCAATCAAGATTCGGAAACCGGTCATTTCGATAATATTCAACATGGACATTCCCCACACATTTGATCTATATTTTTACCAGATATACAGTGTGGGGAAAATAAAAGTGGCCCAGACAGTGGTTAAGATTGAACAGGAATAATTGACACATACCACGTGTACGCACACCACATGATCGAAACCACTTCGGATATTATTGCGGGTTTTATCAATGTAAGTGTGATCACTGCAAAGGTATACATCAGGGTGGCTTGTTTTCAGGGAAAAACAGTAAGAAAAAGTGAATCCAGTACTCTGTTCTCTGGGCCAATTTTATATTTCTTACCCTGTACATACCTGCCTATAAGTCAATATGGATATTGATTCACATATGTTAAGAAATATGTAAGCTCACAGAAAAATGATAAGAAAAAGTGAAAAAAAAAACATAAAAATTAATTTGTTCTGAAATCAAACTTTTTTGTCTGAGTAATACTATACATTTTAGAAGAATCTTTTCTATCGAAAATGTTTAAAGAAAATATTTTTTTAAGCCGACTCTCATTTCTTATAGCTTAGCTCTTGAAAAAAATGTCATTGTTATTTTTAGCAGATTTTTTTTCTTTTTTTCAAGTCACCAGAAATTCTATTCTTTTAGTTTTCATTTACATTATGATTTAATATAAAAAGTCTTTTCAAGTTTTAAAAGTCAGTCTTTTTATTAAAACAGATAGCTGTAATAACAATGCGATTAATAAAAAAATGTTTGCCAGGCTAATAATATTAGTTTTTGTCGATGAAAAAATATTTAATACTTTGTATTATAACGATATTTTTCAACTGAACTGATGAACTTTCATTTCGAATATGCCAAAAGGTTATTATTTCTATTAGTCATCTTTCATTTTTTATAACTTGCTTTTAAAAAATTGTTATTCTCTTAAACTGTTTTTTTTACAAGTTCTTTGAAATTCTATTCTTTAAAATTCAAATCGGAAATATCATAGCAATGTTATCTATTTAAAAAGGAGTATAGCAAATTGTTAGGCAAGTTAATAAAATTAATTTTCATCGTTTAGAAAAATATTTAATACCTTATATTTCATTTATATTTTTTAATTAAACAGGTTTTTTTCTTTACCTTTTTAACATGAATATATCAGTATAAATTTTAGAAAAAACAAAAACAAAACAAATCATATAAAAAATTTAATTCCAATTTGTATCATTATTCATTTCAAAGTTCACTTTGCGTATATAACAGTTTCATTCATAATGAATAGCTCCAGCAAACCCTTTCAGTCATTAGAAAAAATCTTACATTAAAATTAGTTTTTGCTGTGGTAACTAGATTTAGTCCTAGAAGTGCTTACCGAATTTTTTGTTTTGGTCAAAACCAGATCTAATATTTTATAACTGATACTTTTCATGCATAAATGCCGAAAATTCCTTGGAATTCCAGTATTATTTCGTATTCTTTTGAATATACCTTCAACTAAATCTTGTCTTTATGCATTTTTAGATTTTATTTTTTATTTTTAACAAACATGTTAACTGTAAACACATCTAACATATTACAATAACTGATCTTTTAATGTATAAAGTTACTTGAAATTTACTTTTATTTCTATTTAACATCTATGTATACCTATGTATTTCCTAAAAATAATGCACAAATTTAAACGATGTATTACGCTTGAATTTTCCAATGTTAAAGATTCAGGAAATGCTTTTTAAACGTTAGAAAATATTTTTAAAAATTTGTCGGATAATATTGAGGTTCTTTTGCAATATTTATCTTATTTTGGGGCTAGTTGGTTGAACAAAATCAGAGCTCTTCTTTTTACATGCATACTTACAATCAGTATCTTATATATATATATATATATACAGAGAGAGAGAGAGAGTACAGGGGAGGGAGGTGTTGTCTGGATAATACGCAATAATTAATTTTAAAAAAAGAGAGTGGGAAATGCATTTTTTAAATTGAAAAACATACGATTATGGATGTTTAATTGGCACTAATGTACGGATAATTGTATAGTTTCATCAATTAATTTTATTAATGCAAATAAATTAATTTACAGGATTAAATTATACCAAACTTTTAAAAAATTGAAGACCTATAATCTTATTCTAAGTTTATAGGGCTTTAATATAGGGTTACAATTATTTTTACCTTAGCATAGTCAAATTAAATGATTTTGTTTGAAATGTTAATAGGGTAAACTATAGTGTAGGGTTTATTTTTTCTGTTATCAGGAATACTCCGTTTTTTATTAATTAATTAATTTATTATTATCATGCTGGCGATAATTATTTTTATTTTTCAGTTTTCATTTTGCTATCCCAATTAGTAATGTTGATGTGCGTAGTTTTGATGTTTTGATGTTTGATTTCCTTCATTTAATTTTGGTTTTATGTGTGTTGGTAGCCCCAAATTAGTATTATTTTGATTTTTCATGGCAAATACGGAGATAAAACCGCACACTTCATTTATAGTTCCAAAGTATTTTGGGCCCGAAGATTCTGCTTTGGTTCTACAAATTCCAGTTGTATTCATTTTAATTATATATTTTTCCTTCCATGTTCAATGTGGTATAAGTTATTAAATTCAATGGTTCATATATTGTAATACAATTAATGGCTATATGTATATATATTAATGAAAATCGAAGTTTTCTATTCTATTAAATTGACGTGAAATATGATTTATTACAAATGTTTGTAAAAATATATATATATATAGATTTAAATTCTATTTTGTAACGAACCAATAATAACAGACGGCAAAATCCAACCTTCGAATATGCCAACACATTATTTTTAAATAGTAGAATTGATTTTTTATGCTTAAAAAAAAAAAAAATCTGATTATATATTTCCTTTAAATCTATCTTTTGGATTTTTAAGTCATTGTTTAAAGCTGTTTCTAAAATAAAATATATAAAAAATAATTTTCCGTTCTACAACGCTAAATTTTCACATTGCTTCACAGACATTCCCTTCCAGTTGAACTAACCTCACATATATATAGTATTTATTACACGTAATTTGCAAAAAAGTTATAGATTTCAGTTACATTTTGTAATGACCTATCACTAACAGATGGGAAATTCAAACGTTCGAATATAAGAAAATGTAATTTTAAAAAATTATAATTTATTTTTGCCCATTCTTTTTTTAATTCTGAGTTCATAATTTCTTTTAAATCTATCGCCTGTATTTTTAAGACACTAATTAAAACTGCTTATAAATTAAAATAAATAAATAAAAATTCTACGTTTAACAGCGCTAAATTTTCTCATTGTTTCACAGACAATTCTTTAAAGTTCAATTAAACTCTCATCTAAAATGATTTATCACACGCATTTTGTAAAAAAGTTATAGATTTCTGATATATTTTGTAAAGAAACTAAAATAACAGACAGAAAATTCAAACGTTTGATTATAACAACGTGTAATTTTCAATCATTAGAATTGATTTTTTTACGCATTTATTTTTAACTAGCGGCCTTCGCCCGCTACGCTGGTCGGTTTATCTAAAGAAATCTTGAAGAAGTAGTTAGATAAGGTTCAGACATACATTAAAAAAAAAAAAAAAGCAAGTCGATCATTCAAAAAACGTTGGGAAATATCAAATATTTACTGTAATTTTTTAAGAAAAACAAAGTTTCGAAAAAAAAAATTAAATCGGAAAAAAAAATTACACTGACATATTAATGCAAGGAAATTTTCCCAGAGAGAAAATTCGCCTTGAATACAATATTTCAAATTCTTTTAATTGCTTATAGGCGTTAATGCCAACATAGTGAAAAAAAATTCCATGCTGGGAATCGAACCCGGGCCATCAGTATGGCGCACTGACGTTCTACCGACTAAACCACATGGAACGACAGCCAGCTTGAAACTTTCTCATACTTAAGTAGACTGGCGAAAACATAACGATAGCGCGTTTTAAAATCGCACAGTGACATCTATTGGATTTTATATGTACTAAAAAACGTTATGTACTAAAAAACGTGAGCAGCGCACCTAATAGTTTCTTTTGTTTCTTTTTGTTACTTTTTTGTCTGTTGTCCGATTTTGATGAAACAAAGCCTATACACTGCCCGGGAGTGTGCATTCTTCATTAGTGAAAACCGCATAAAAATCCATTCAGTAGTTACGAAGATAACCTCGAACAAACAGACAGACAGACAGACAGACAAAAAATTCAAAAATTTTTTTTTTGTGTTTCATTGGTTTTCTTTTATCGCCCTGACTCCATTTTTGTCAATTATCTTCAATGTACAGACACACCGGGTCCTACTGTTTTATTATATGTATAGATTCTGAGTTCATATTACTTTTGAGTCAGCTTTTTGGGTTTTTAAGACATTGTTTAAAACTGTTTATAAAATAAAATAAATAAAAAATAATTTTCCGTTCAACAATGCTAAATTTTCACATTGTTTCCCTGACATTCATTTCCAGTTAATTTAACCTTCATGTAATATGATTTATCACACGTGTTTTGTAAAAAAAAGTTATAGAATTCAGCTATACTTTGTAAAGAAGCAACAATAACAGACAAAAAATTCAAATGTTATTTTCATTCACTAGAATTGATTTTTTGCGCAGTTATTTTTAATTCTGAGTTCATATTACTTTTGAATCAGTCTGTTGGATTTTTAAAACATTGCTTAAAACTGTTTATAAAATAAAATAAATAAAAAAATAATGTACTTCTAGGTTAACTCGTCGACCAAAAAATTATCGCCAAACTATACGATTAAATGCCAATAATGGATGATCGTGAATGTCACATTCAATGACATTAAATAAGATTCACGTGTTTAAAATGCCATTAAGTGGTTTTAATTTCGTTTTTTTTATTTGAATTTTTATTAATGGTCTACTAATTATTTGTTTTTTCGTTATTTAAAATAAAAATTATGTCAATATGTATAATTTGGCTATTAGTTTGGCGATTTGTACAATTTGGCGAAATTGGTCGACGGGATAATAGAGATGTACCAAAAATAATTTTCCGTCTAAAAACGCTTAATTTTCTCATACATTCGCAGACATATTATTGCATGTAAATACTTTAAGGACACATTTTTGGAGGAAAATATTGCATCTTGAAATACAAGGGGTTAGTAACTAATGAAGATTTTTTTTTTTTTTTTTTGGATTTTTCTCTTTCCTAAACCTGATTAAAATACCAACTCAAATAGAATTTGTAAATCGAATTCTTACTTTAAATTTTTATAAGTACAAACACACAATGTGATTTCTGAATTTCCATATAATGGCACTCTAAATATTTCTACATTTAAGAACAAAAGTAGTTTTGTGAATATATCAGAAAATAGGCACTCTAGATTTAAGAAGAGTCTTAACCCTTGAAGAGTAAGTAATGTGGTTTTGTAATGCTGAATTCCCACCAAAAATTTAGAAAAATAAATCTACAATTTTTTTTAATAATAAAAAAATTCTCGTAAAAATCTTGACTAAATTTAGGAGTGACTTAATGTATTCCACCAAACTTCAAGTGGTTAATAATTTTTTTTTTTTTTTTAATTGTGAACATTTTACATTACAATAAAACCCATTTAAAATCAAACAGGATTGATTTTTTAGTGAATAACTCTTCCCTGTTCAATTAATATTATCTAAAATTTTTGCTGCAACACGATTATTTCAAATCAGGGATACTCTATACATGAACCAACATTACATGAAACACAATTTACTAATACACTGAAAAAAAAACTGTAAGTTGATGTTTTTAATATATCCTTTACGGTTTCCAAAGATGTATGTTATGTACTTTTAATCTCTTAATTTGTGTTTATATTCGTGCTGTATGAGATTTATATCTATGTGTTTATATATATGCATAAATATGTTTTTGTTTGTTTCTTTTTTTTTTTTTGTTACACTGTGTAGTGTGCATATCAATAATAAATAAGTAAAGAAATAAAGAAATTTTTCTAGGAAACTGAAATTCCTAAAACGTTCTACGTAACAGGAAGCCAGGTTACAGATAAAATTTTAGAATGATTATAGTAATTTTAATATATTCTTTTGTAAGGCTACAGATTTCTGTAGCTTTATAAAAACTAGTTTTGTAAATTTGCATTTATTTATTTATTTATTTATTTTGTACTGTGAGCTAATAAAAGGTAAGTATTTTACATTTTCTTTAACTGCATATTTATAGAATTACAGATTCTTTTTTACCGTATGCACAATACACGAATACATCTATGTAAGAATAGACCACCATTGGCATTTTCTACAGGAGTTTTTCGACTAAACAGAAAAATATCTCTTCATTTAGTGAAAAGTCCCTCGTTCCCACTCATCAGCTAACATAATGTCTGAAACCTGCCCTTGTTTTAGCTTCAGGCAACGGAAATTGCCAGATTTGAGAAGATCTATCTTTTATGTTATTTCTCTTTTCCTTCAATCTGAACACGAACGCCTATTTCGAAAGACAGCATCTTTGTTTCAAGCATGCAGTTTTTTGGACATCTTATCCTCCCTCCCTCCATTTTTTTTTAACGTAAAGCACAATTTGTTACAATTTAGATCCCTGTTTTTTTGTTATCCATCCTGAAGTGTAAAAGGGAACATGACATGAATAATATTAGAGATGTATTTTTGAAGGAGATTGGAAAAAAAAGGAACCTGGTGTTCTAGCTATAAGTTTAGTTAAGCTACTTTTAGTGATGATTGGTGACCCAATTTACGCTCGAAAATTTGTATATTCCATTCGAAGTATATTCGAAGTATTTGTATATTCTTATAAATTCATCTGCGTAAACAGAATCTTTAATTAAAATTTTTTTTAACCTATTTAGAAAGGGAAAAATCATCTCATCAGATTTAGTGGGGATGTCTTCCTGGTGAATCATAATAGAGATATTTTGTGTTGAGTTCAAAATCAACGACTTCTATAACCCCTTTCAGTAAGATGCTCTTACAAAGGTCTCGGGTTCAAACCTCGGAGCTTCTAGAATAAATTGTATAAAAATTAAATGATACAGCATTTAAAAATTACTCGAAAAAAATCTGTTACTTTTTAATTCGCTGCAGTTTGAGTGGTTCACTAATTTTAGGAAATAAATTAAATTATTTCATTAAAAATAAATTTATAGAATCGTGTGTATTTTTAACGATGCTAATTTACAGAGACTATTGTAATTATTTTCGAATTCCTTTTCTGTTATTTAACAGAATCTCGGTAATTTTACATAACAGTTAAGATAACGGATTACCCGTAGTTTCTTCGTAATTTTACGGAAATTTTTAAACAGTGCAGATTGGAAAATGTCATAAAAAATAAATATTTAATTGTTTCAAGTTTGCGTAATAGAAACACCTTGTTCTGTTTTAGATAGCAATAAAAATAATAATAAAAACTCTCCGATAGGATTAACATTAGCTAACACTTGTTTCACATGAGTGACGTAGACCATGTAGATGAATACATGATATATTAAAAAAGTATTGTCGAATAAACATTTAAAAAGGAACATTCAACTGCTTCAAAATGTATAATATAAGTCCCTTCTTCTGTTTCATATGATAGAAAGTGAAACATTTTTTCTAAAATCTATTTTATATACGAATAAAACATGGTAGATATTGTTTTTGTATTTGTGACGGTCAGTTATCAGAAGGAGGTATATAGGCTGTAAGAGGAGGAAGGGCCTTCCATGCGGGGGGGGGGGGTCTTTCTAAGTGAACCTAACCCATATTTAAGCAAAGAAATCGAAGATTCAAAGAAAACCACGGAAAACTCCGAATGATTAGGCCGATGGTCACGGTTGGACTCGAATTCAGCACTTGCTGTTTACAAGTTTCGAGAGCAGAACCTCTCAGCCACTGGTTGGGTCTGAATAAAACAACAGAATTTTCTTTTTTGTGCAATAATGAATCACAATATCCATATGAATTTCTCGGTTGTCTATTTCTCTTATATATGAGCTAACAAATGTTTGAATTTTAAGTTTCTACCTTTTGTAATTATACTTATAACAAACTAAAAAAAGGGACATTTTAGGCATTTTTTATTAATATCCACAAAAACAAAAAAAAACATTTAGAATTCATCACAAAATTTTAGTTTCAACTTTACTACGCATTCATATTTTGATGAATCCAAACACGTGTTTTCATTCGTATTTTTTAACTTTTACAAAGAAACGCATAATATTGAAATGGGATCTAACAATCAACTGGAAATCTCCACTTAAATATTAATTTTAAATTAAATAATACTTTTATTAAATATTTTATATTTAACCTAATCAAATAAAGTATAATTGAGTTATTTATATAACTCCATTAACTCAAATATTAAAACTTCATTTAATTTTCGCAGAAATATTAAGAAAATAAAATTCTTGATATTCTTCAGATAAAGCCATAGAACTTTAATTGAGATTTTATCGCTAGTCTATCCAATTAAATATCAGTTGGGAATCACAAAGTAATTTATAATCAAACTATCTTCAATCAAAATAATAACGGATTTTTGGGAATGAGAATGAAAGTTAAAGGTTACTGAAATTTCATTAAAATTTCTTATTTCTTAAATTATTCAAATCAATACTAATAACTCCTGATAAGCCATTACTTAAAATAATCACAAATTTCACTCAGATATATATATTTATGCCATCTGCATGCACATGACTAGAATTAATTTTGCGAAATTTTCTAATTTAGAACCAATAATGGTATAGCGAAAATTGAAAATATCCATCTTTCACTTATTTTAATGAAACTGCAAAATTAATTTGTTCGGAAGTGGAATAATTTAAAACTTATTGGCACAATGCTATTAAAGAAAAGTTAGTTTGAAGATTTTCATTTGCAATTCCATCTGTATTTAATTAGCGTAATTGCGTTTATCATTATATTAGTTAGTGTAATAGTATTAGTTGTTTGGCACTCGAATATATGGTCTTTATATTAAAATCTTTAAGGCATTAATAGCATACCTAATTCATACATATTTAGTGGAATTTTCACGTGTATTATTTCTTGTGTTTAATGTTTAAAACGTAAAACGCATTATTGAAGCAAGGAAAGTTTAAATTTCGCGTATGTGCATTGATTTTAACTCTCTCTCCTTGAATCGTTTTCCAAACATTTCCATTTGATATTACCAAATTGTTAAAGTATGATTTAAAAAAATAATGAAACAAATATGAAAAAAAATATGACAATATAATTTAATTAGAAATTTTCTTGCTGTGATAAAGCTACGCGAAAATACTCTCAAACTAATATGAAACCGATCAGAACGTTTAATGTTGAGATTTCTCATCTGTTTTTCAATATTTGCATCCCCCCCCCCATAATATATATGAGGTCAATTTTTTAACGGGTTCTGTTATAATTTCAAAATCTATGCGCAGTTTTTTATTTATTTATATAATTTTAAAGATTATTTTAATTTTTTCTTAACCAGTCCTAAATTTAAAATGACATAATGAAAAAAAAATTGGAAGTGTTAAAAAAAAGACCATTTCAAAATTGATCTTAACTGACCTATGTATAAAAATAATAATAATAAAATGTTTTAAAGTATTGAAATTCAAACGAAAAATTAAAAAAAGTGACCATAGTTTAACGTTAATTTGTAAGTTTTTTCGCATGTTTATGGTTGGTTCTTAACTCGGCATTAAGTTAAGAATATGACGATGGAAACAAGCATTAAACTTATTTCGGTGAAGTATGATGGTATGAGATTTCCATTTTCTTAACACCTCAGCCACAAATTGACTCAAGTTTGGCTGAAATCCACTCATCTCATGATTTGAAAGTCAGCTTCTCGTAAAAAGTTGAAACAACTCGAGCAAAAGAATTGTTTTTAAGCAATATATATCAAGATGAGTGATTTAAATAAATAACTTAAAACAAGCTTAGTAAAGCGTTCAAAAAAACAATTCATTTACTATCCATTTAATTACAGCTCTTTCCAGAGAAGCGAAATCCATTCTTTCGCTTTAAGAATGCATGATGGGAGGTGGATAGTTTTGTGATGGTTCTGCGACATCTTTCAGCGAATCGCGAAAGAACCCTTCGGTTCAAGATTACTTTTGATGACATCCGTAAGACATCTAGAGCCAGGGTCGACACATTTTTCAGGAAAGATCTGCATGCATAGTCATTGTGATGGTGTCGGACTGTGTTATTGTAACTTCGTCCCATCTAGTACTTACGTTTGGCTCATGAATGATTCTTGTCTCATGTCTCGCTCTGACTGCATTTCTACTTTACATGTTCGTTATAAGTGTCTCTTTAATAAGTCTCGTGCACCCCAGGGTAGCTCAGCTGATAATTGATGTTAGCGTGGCTGCCAGTTTTCGGAAACATTTAACCATACCTCTCAACAACGATTCTCAATCTACAGGTTGACAATTAATCGATATAATGTAATAGCTAATTACCTCATTCGTTTCCTGGATACACTGTGCACAACGAACCTATCTTCCGTGATCCAACTAAGAAAAGACTTAAGCCTAGCATTTTGTTCTATGATAATTACCGCACCTTAGAAATTGATACTCAGGTCATCAACGGCCAATTTGATCTGCAGACTACCCATAGTAACAAGGTCATCAAATATGAAGCCCTGCGCTTACAGCTTGAACATATTCGGCAATTAGAGTTTACTTCAATTCACGGAGATTCGACTGACATGGTGCCAGTTACAGTGATTATGCAGACTTTCTCAAGTCCTTTATACGTTCTTTGTTGTGCGGATTTCAAAGTTCTATCTCCATGGTTTTTCTCTTGGACACCGTATGTGGCAAGTTTCCAGCGCATGTTTGCCAGAATCCATCGTAAGGTGAACTGTTTATCTGATGCGAAAGTTGCATGATTTAGATGTCTTTTATGTACGGGTAAGCACAGTCCTAAAAGTAGAAACAGTGTATTTGTTTAGTGTGTTCTCAACTTTCTTTGAAATTACTGAATCAATGTATTTTATATTCAGATGATGTTTATAGGGATATATTTCAAACCTCGGTCAATAATGTAAACTCATTTATGTTCTATCTCAGTGTACCTTCGTTCTGTTGAATGTCATGTTGCAATGGGCTATTGGACATTTATGTAAGTTTTATCATAAATGTCTTTCTTTAATTCTTTTTTTTTTCTATTTTTTTAATAAAATTCTTGAGCAGCATTTTCAAAACAAAGATATAATGTGATATAATGTAAAAAATAACACAATTTAAAGCCGTATATTTACAAATCGGAAATAATAAAGTATATCTCCCAATGTTAATAATAACATATATATGGTAAAAATATACTTAAAAAATATACATTAATAAGGTAAAAATATGCATAAAAACAAATCTAAGATGTTTATAAAAGGTAATAATTTTTACTCTTAACTAAAGTTTATAACTTCTTTCTCTTATTTACTAAGAATAATGTAAACCTATTTATGTTCTGCCTTTGTGTATCTTCGTTCTGTTGAAAGCCATATTGCAATGGAGTATGGTGCATTAATTTTAAGCCGTATATTTAAAAATCGAACATAATAAACTATTTTCCCAACGCTAATAATAAAATTATAAGGTAAAATTACACTTAAAAAAACATAATAATAAGGTAAAATTATACATAAAAACAAATTTAAAATTAATATAAAGGTAATTGTTTTTACCATCAACTAAATTTTATAACCTTGCTCTCTAATTTAATAACAATAATGTAAACTAATTCATGTATCCTGGTTCTGTTGAATGTCATATTGCAATGTACTACTGGACATTTAAGTAAGTTTTACCATAAATGACTTTCTCTCTTTCTTTTGTTTTATTTTTATTTTTATTTTTTTTATAAAATGTATTAATAGCATTTTCAAAGCAAACATACATAAAAAAAGTAAAAAAAAAAAAAAAAAAAAGATGTATATTTGCAAATTAAAATTATTAAAGTATATCTTCCAACGTTAATAATATAGCAAGTAAAAGTATACATAAAAATAAATATAAATGAACATAAAATTCCATTATTTTCTCCTCAACTAAACTTTATAAAATACATTTTACAGCTTAATTATTTAAACATTAATTTGTCTGTATAATAAAACACCATCTTCTATTTAATGAATTTAAGGTGGCAGAAATTAAGTACAACACATCAAAAATCCTAACAAATTGCATCGTTAAGAATTAATCATAAGTCACACACGCATCAGTAACTGGGCAGATGGAAGTACATTATGTGTCATATTATAGTAAATGATCCTAATGAATAACTACCACAGCTTTCTAAAGTAATTATACATAATAATGAATTTAATGACAAACGCATTTGAGAGAGATAAAATAATGTATAGAGATTAAAAATTATCCGTACAAGCTCCCTGTACTCAAATTGAGATTCATCATTCATAATGTTGGATCATATTTGATGATTCATTGTACTCAATGTAGGCTAATGTCACAAGGGAAATTTTCCATTACATTAGATTAATTAAAAATACATTTAATGAAATTTAAATATTTCAGTTACACTAAACTTTTATTTGTAACGTGTCACAAATTACTACGAACACATTCCTCATAAAAATATATAATTTGATAGTTTTAAAACAAAGATATAATGCAGAAAATAACACAATTTTAAGCCGTATATTTACAAATCGAAAATAATAAAATATATCTCTCAACGTTAATAATAACAATTAAAAAGTAAAAATTAAGTTAAAAAATACACAATAATGAAGTAAAAATTTACAAAGAAACAAACATAAAATGCATATAAAATTAATAAATTTTATTCTCAATTAAATTTTATAACCTCGGTCTCTAATTTATCAACAAAAATATAAGCTGGTTTATGTTCGGTTTGTGTAGCCTTTTTCTGTTGAATGCAATTGCAATGAACAACTGGGCATTTATGTAAGTTTTATTATAAATACCTTCCTTTCTTTCTTTCTTTTCTTTCTATGTAACCAACATTAACATTAGCAAGTGAAAGTATACAAAAAATTCAACCCTTTTTATCCTCAACTAAATTTTATAAAATACATTTTACAGCTTGGCTATTTAAACATTAATCTGTCTGTATAATAAATAACATCATCTACTTTTTAATGAATTGAAGGAGACAGAAATTAAGTACAAGACATCAAAATTCATAACAAATTGCACCGATTTATGATTAATAACAATTAATCATATATTACGGACGCATCAGTAACTTGGCAGATACAAATGCGTTATGTGCCATTTTATGGTAAATGATCCTAGTGTATAATTACCACAGCTTTCTAATGTAATTATACATAATAATGAATTTAATGACAAACGCATTTGGGAAATACAAAATAATTTATTGAGATTAAAAGTTATCCGTACGAACTCTCTGTACTCAAATTGAGATTCATCATTCGTAATGTTGGAGCATATTTGATGATTTATTGTACTCAATGTACGGTAATGCCACAAGGAAAATTATCCATTACATTAGTTTAATTATGGATGCATTTAATGTAGATTAAATATTTCAGTGATACAAAACACGATTTCTAAAGTGTGTGTAATTACTACGAACACATTTCTCATAGAAAATGTATAATTTGACATTTTTAAAGGACAGATATAATGCAAAAAATAACGCAGTTTAAAGCCGTATTTTTAAAAAACTAAAATAATTTAAATCATCTCCAAACGTTAATAAAAACTGTTAAATGGTAACAATATAAGGTACCCTGGGGTAATAACGCCACGTTAAGGTTCTAGCAATTTTCACGGCTCAGTTTTAGTTTGTATTTTTCAAACAAATATATGATTTGATACAGCAACTCATTGACTATCTATATAAAAAAAATAATTTAACAGATATGAATACATAAAATGTAATGGCGTGATTTCTTGACCAATGCTATTTGGCGTTATTACCCACCTATATGGGTAATAACGCCGTGCAAACAAAACTATGAAATAAGTTGGAATAATTGCATGTAGATTGCTCAATTCTAAAAATACAAACTCTCAGCTCTAGGAATTGACAAATTGCATCCTAAGCTATTCAAAATGTTCATTTTTTTGTGAAAGTGTAAGAAAAATAAAGGCTTGATGTGGGGAGGGGGGATGAGGCAAAAGAATATCAGACCGTGAGATTCTTTTTGCTTAAAAAACCGCTTAAATAGAATTATTAGAAACATTGCACAGTTTTAACTGTGTTTATTTGAATCAGTATTTAGGATGTAGCTCGGCCACTGTAGGGAATCAATCGGGGTAAAAATTGCAAGGATTGGCGTTATTACCCCGTTATAGTTATTGTGCTGTATATTTTAAATTACAAATTATCTCGAGAAGATATCCAAAATCTTCAACAACATTTTGAAAGGCCATGACATGTATTACAAATTTATGCAATTAACAAAGTATTTCCGGATTAAAAAAATAGTCTTCACATCACAAAACGTATCTCGCAAATTTTAGATCAAGCGTTAATTTTAGCTGCTTGTTAAAACAATAAGACCTAAAAATGAAACAAATTAACTTGAAGCTATTTTTTGCGATTTATATGACTCAAAACCCTTCTGCGCAGAACACATGGGTGTCATTTACCAAATTATTTCATAATTATGCGAAATATTAGCACTTGGCGTTATTACCCCGTCTGGCGTTATTACCCCAGGGTACCTTAGTTAAAAATAGAAAATTATGAGCTAAAAATATACAAAAAAAATTCTAAAATGATATAAAATTAATAATTTTTTCTTTCAACTAAACTTTATAACATCAGTGTATAAGTTACTAACAATAATGCAAACTGATTTATGTTCTGTCTCTACGTATCTTTGTTCTGTTGAATACCATTTTGCAATGGATTACTGGGCATTTATGTAACTTTTATCATAAATGTCTTTCTTTTCTTTTCTGTTTTTTTTTTTTTTTTTCGTTTAAAATAAAATATATGAACGACATTTTCAAAGTAAAGGCATAACGAAAAAAATAACACTATTTTAAGCTGTATACTTACAAATCTAAAATATTAAAGTATATATTACAACGTTAACAATATCAAGTAAAAGTATGCATAAAAATAAATATAAATGGACATAAAACTCTATAATTTTTATCTTCAACTAAATTTTGTAAAATACATTTTACAGTTTAACTATTAACATATTAATCCATATTTATAATAAAACACCATCTTGTCTTTAAAGAATTTAAGGTGACAGAAATTAAGTAAAGCCCATCAAAAATTATAACGGATTGCACCATTAAGAATCAATCATAAGTTACGCTCGAATTAGAAACTTGGCAAATAGAAATATTTTATGTGCTATCTTATAGTAAATGATCCTAATGGATAACTACCACAGCTTTCTAAAGTAATTATATATAGTAATGAATTTAATAACAAACGCATTTGAAAGAGTGAAAATAATTTATTGAGATTAAAAATTACCCGTACGAGCTCTCTGTACTGAAATTGAGATTCATCATTCATAATGTTATATCATATTTGATGATTCATTGTGTCAATATACGCTAATGTCACAAGGGAAATTTTCCATTACGTTAGATTAATTACGGATGCATTTAATGTAGTTTAAATATTTCACTGATACAAAACTCGATTTTTAAAGTATCTGAAATTATTATGAATACATATTTTTCGTAGAAAACCGATTTGATATTTTTAAAGCAAAGATATAATGCAAAAAATAAAATCCATCTTACAACGTTAATAATAACAATTAAAATGTAAAAGTGTAAAAATGTAGTTAAAAATATTTAATAATGAGGTAAAAATACTCAAAATACAAATCTAAAATGCATATAAAAATAATTATTTTTACTCTCAACTAAATTTTGCAACCTCGGTGTCTAATTTACTAGAAATAATATAAACTTATTTATTTTCTGTCTGTGTAGCCACTTTATGTTGAATGCTATATTACATTGAATTACTGGACATTTATGTAAGTTTTATCATTAATGTTTTCCTTTCTTTTCTTTATATATATATATGTATATATGTGTGTGTGTGTGCGTATATATGTTTGTGTGTAATAATAAAAAAAAAATTCGCCATTTTCTCGATTCGATTTCCTTAAAAATTCTTATAAGAATACACTTTCATTATTTTTTTCCGTGATCTACTATTATTTAATTATCGGCTAAAGCTCCTCTTTTTCTGTAAATCAGCATACACTGTCAGAAATATTCGTCTTTATACACTACATTTTGCTTCATTCTCGAACAAATACTTTCTGTACTCCTTGGAGATGTTATTTTTCTGTGAATCGTTCCAGCATGTCTGCAGAAGACGAATAAATTTCGTTTATTCCCCGCACGCATGCGCATTTGTCTTTTTCAAATTAATTTTCTGTTTTGATTACGAATCGTAAGTTTGCAGATGACAAGCGCGTTCCAAACTTTCGAATGGCAGGTGAAAAAGCAGCAAACATAAGGTGAGCAATATTATTATTATTCATTGTAGAACATGGAAAACTAAATCAATGGAATGGAATGGTATGGAAAACTAAACCAAATTTGCATGTTTTTTTTTTTTTTTTTTTTTTTTTTTTTTTTTTTTTTTTTTTTTTAATTAGATCATGTTAGTAGGGGAAAAGTGCCGGTCCGGCCTCAGGAGGAGGAGCTGAGGAGGGAGGAGGACTCCTCCTCCTCAATCCTCCTCCTCAAGCCTCCTCCTCAATCCTCCTCCACAACCCTCCTCCTCATTCCTCCTCCTCAATCCTCCTCCTGACATCGTCTTGTAAGAGAAGGGGTTAAAAGGATTTTTTTTTAATTTTAAGCGGGAATTTTAGGGAGTTAGAAACCATACTATGGTATGGGGGTGTTTTTTAATGTGGGGACTTTAAAATTTTCGGCGTGTTATGGGGGGTATGTTTTTCGATTGAGTTATGCTGTTGTTCATTTAAAAAGGTAATTAAAAATAAGGAATGAAGCGACTTTCATTTTTTTTTTTCCACCTTGTTCTTTGATGAGAGGTTAAGCGGGTATTTGGGGACATAGAATTTTTTTTTCTGCATTATAGTAAGAGGGGGGTTATTAATTTTAATGTGGTAACTTAAAAATTTTAGGTGCGGTTTAGTTTAAGGATTTATTTTTTCGATTTTAAGCAGAAATTTTGGGGAGATTGATTTTTTTTTTCACAATGTTTTAGATAAGGGGTTAAGCGGGTATTTGGTTTCACAGGATGTTTTTTCTATACTATTGTATGAGTGGTTTTTAATTTTAATGTGGCGACTTAAAATTTTTCGGTGAACTTTAGTTTAAGGATTTATTTTTTGATTTTAAGTGGAAATTTTGGGTAGATTGATTTTTTTTTTTTTTTTTTTTCCACTGTGTTCTTACATGATGAGTTAAGCGGGTATTTTGGGGGAAATTATTATTTTAGACTAATCATTCACGAAGGATATTTTGCGGACATAAGTGTTTAACAGGGGGACTTTAACTTTTTTGCAATGAGATTGACGTGTGCTCGTTGACCTAACCGTACGGAGTTTGTAATTTTCTTCGAATCATGTGTGCATATTGGCTTAGAATATCTTAGAAAGACCTGAATAACCTTTATCTCTATCCACCGTCATAAATAACACATGCTGGTAATGGGAATAATAATTTTGAATATTTATTTAATGAAGGAACTTTAAAATTATTTCGAGTACTATTTTTAGTCAACTGTGTTATACACTTGATATTTTAGAATAGTTAAAAAATAACTTTAAAATTTGAATGAAAAAATATGTTTCAAAATGGGATTTTATGTGCTAGCATTGAATCGCACTCGTCGCCCTAACGGTTTGGAATATGTGGTTTCCTTCGAACCTTGGTGAAAATTTAATTGAAATGATTATTATTATTATTTTGTGTGTGTTGTATGTATGTGTATATATATGTGTGTGTTGTATGCATGTATGTGTGTGAATTTATGTTTGTGTGTTGTATGCATGTATGTGTGTTGTATGCAAGTGCGTGTGTTGTATGTATGTGTTGTATGTATGTGTGTATATTGTATGTATGTATGTATGTGTGTTGTATGCATTGTGTGTGTATGTATATGCGTGTGTTGTATGTATGTATGTATGTATGTGTTGTATGTATGTATGTGTGTTGCATGTATGTGTGTGTGTGTGTTGTATGAATGTGTATGTTGTATGTATGTGTGTGTGTATGTATGTATGTATGTGTGTGTTTTATATATGTGCATGTTGAATGTATGTGTGTGACATTTTTTTGCCAATAGGTGTGATCTTTAGCTGAAAGTGACCTAGAGTCAAAACTTTTACCCAGGAATCGCCACGGGGAGGCAGATCACATGATTCCCGTATTGCACACATTCACATACATTCTTTCGAGTGTCATTTTTAGTGAAACATAATATGCAATTGAATTTGAAGAATAATTAAAAAATAATTTTAAAATTTAAATGAAAGAATGCTTCAAAATGGAATTTTACGTACTAACATTTAATCGCGCTCGTCGGTTTTTACTGTTTGGAGTCTGTCATTTTCCTTTGACCTTGGAAAACCTTGCGTTAATAAGGATATTTCAGAAAGACACCCACTTTGGGTACTCTTTTAAACTAATATTTGTAATGAGATGTGTTCGCGCGCGTCGGCCTAACTGTTTGGAGTATCAACATAAAATCATCAAATTAATACAAAATATTTCAAATAGTTAGAAAATGAATGGTTAAAACCGCCAAATAAGAACAAAATACTTTAAGCAATGAGAAAATAAATGTTTAAAATCAACAATTTAACATTTAAAGGTTTTATCTTCAGATCAAAATAATTTGTGAAAAATGCTTTTAAATATTTTTAAAACTGTATTGAAAATAATATTTTTCATACCTTAACATCAAAAAAGTGTTAAATCCAAATCGATGAAGAGTTTAATAATTATTTTCTCAAAGAGAGGATACTAAATTCATTGCAGTATATGTGTGTGTGTGTAAACATAGATGAATCATTCTTATCTGTTTATCTGATAGCGTTTTCCGAAAAGGGTTGAATCTCTGAATCAGAGCTGATAGGAACTGAGATTGATGTGTTATCTTAACTAATCTTAATGAGTACTATATCTAATTAAAATTATTTGACTTGAAATAAAATAACGTCTTTTGAGCAATATCTTTTGAAAACTTAAGATATAATTATTTAAATCAAATTAGAGGTTTTTTTTTCTCATCGATTTATTTTAAATAAAACTAAAATATTTTTTTTCTGTACTTTGTTAGCAAAATAAAGAGTGTATCACATTCATTTCGGCTTTAACTGTTTGAAAATTTAAATTAACCTATAATTAAAATGATTACATAAGGTTGAGTATGTGATCTTTTAAATGAAATCTAGTTAAAAACGGAATACGCATTCATATAAAACTTTAAATACTTATGGTGTTGTGTATAATGTAATGTATGTATTAAATATCAAATGAAAAATATGAATCAACAATAAATGAAAGACATTAACATTAATAAAATATTAATTAAACATTGCATTGATTAAAAACTTAATGAAAAATATTAATTTGGGAATACACATTTGTATAAAACTTTAAACATTTATATTGTTTTTGTATATAATATTATGTATTTATTAAATATTAAAAGAAAAATATGAATTAACAATAAATGAAAAATATCAATTAACATTAATAAAATATTAATTAAACATTGTATTGATTAAAAACTTAATGAAAAAAATTAATATGGGAATACGCATCCTTATAAAACTTTAAACATTTATACTTTTGGGTATAATATTATGGATGTATTAAATATTAAATGAAAAATATGAATTAACAATAAATAAAAAATTTTAATTAACATTAATAAAATATTAATTAAACATTGTGTTATTTAAAATATAGATTAAAAATTTAATGAAAAATATAAATTTCTCATGTAATTAAAATAACACTTTATAAATTAATGAATTAATAATAAATGAAACATGTTCATTCGAAACAACTTGAGAAATACTAATTTGTAATGAAATTAGAAAATACCAATTAATTAAATATTAATTAAAAATTAAATGAAAACTATTTATGAGAGACACATTGAAAAATATTCTCACCTAAAACTTTCATTCACCAGTCCTTAAATCCAACCTTCATCGTTGCTTGCCTGTTAGGAAATGTCTGATAACAACAAATTCTTATCTTAACGGTATTTCCCGAAGGTTGACTCACTAGATAAGTAACAATGACAAGTTCAAATCTGAAATTAAGAGTTTATTCATATTGAATATAATTAATATAATGTTTAATTAAAAAGGGACTTAATTTATTTAATACGTCATAATTAAGAATTTAATTAAATCCTAATATTATTTTTTTTATCTAATTAATAGAATAAAAAAGAAATTCTTTTCAACATTTTCAAGAAACATCAAGTTATCGAATACTTAATAGATTATTTTTTTAATGAATGTGTAATTAACATTTTTAAAGGATTTTTTTCTAATTAATTAGTGTTTAATTAAAATTTTCATAATTAAAATAAATATATAAAATAAAAAGGAATTCTTTTCAAAATTTTCAAGAAACACCAAATTATTATTAAGCAATATTTCGAATAACTACAAACTTTAATCATGATGAGTCATCACTGTGAATGATCTTTTCTTCTCATATGTTATAAAAACAAGTTTAAGTACCCAAATTTATTGATATATTTCATTATGTGTAAGATCCTTCTTTACTAATCTCGTTAAAATTATTCATTTACCAATGATTTAAACTTCTCATTTTAAAGTCATTTATATAATATACTAACATTTGAATATTAAATATCAAATAATGGATATGCACTTTTTACACTCACATCTTACAATGTAATTAGTAACCTAATGTAATGATTTTTAAGCATGTCCTCTTAAATTTTTTTTCAATGAAAGACTATCACAGTTGAATATCTAGCTTTCTCTTCATAACTTTATCGAGAAATATGTAATGTATACCCCACGATTTGATTAAATTAATCACAATACAATTCAAACTTCTCATTTTCAATGTTTTATATATACTAGTGTTTATCAAATAGGTGTTTATTCTGAACAATCATTACTTAATATTTTGATGAAAAGTTTGTGTTGAACGGTTTTTAACTCAAATGGTGTGAGAGAAGGATATATTAGGACAGAAGTTATTAAATATAGAGTCTTTAAAGTTTATACCCGTGCAAGAATTGGCATTTCAAGAAACAAAGTTGTGTCACATTTGAAAGCATTCTTTATATTCGAAACGCACACGTGATTACGATCACATCACTGAAGAGTATAGAGAAGCTGTTTATGTTGTATATAATTTGAATTTTCATTAACACAATATTATAACCGAAGTTTTTCGACAGTTTGAAAAATTATGATGCACAACGTCTGCATACGTTAACACAGAATAAGATTAGCTTATACCCTTTTGATGATAAGCGTTATTTGCAGGTAAGATGTATTAACATAACAAAATTTTCTTGGTAATTTTACTCGCAGGTTTCGAAACCACAAACATCTGATCATACTTCTCATTTTTAACACGCGACGCTAATCATTGTTCCATTAAGGCCCGTAATTTAGTTACTAAAAAATAAGAAAGATCGTCGAAAGTGATTACTTCACACATATAAAAATAATTTTTATTGTGACTTATCAGTTAAAAATCACGAAGAAAAGAAAAAGAATTCATATGTGTTTAGGATTACTTTGAGATTTTATGAGTCACCTCATCAGTTAAATAGACATATTCACTTCTTATGAAATGTATTATATTTTAGTTTATCAGTCATAGTGTGATTACTTATTAATAATTTTAGTATCATTAAAAAAGTTTTAAAAATAGTTAAATATATCAAAAATACATGTTCGTGTTAAAGGTTTAAACAAATTGTTAAAATAATTTTACAAAACTTTACAAATTATTTAAAAATGATTCACTAATATTTAGTAATCGACAAATTTTAATAGCCATAATCATTTATATGTGACTTAAGTTTTCTGTTTTAACTGTTAAGTTATTAGATTCCCCCCTTCAATTACATCTCATTGATAAGTTTTAATCAACCAACCAACCAACCATTCAACTGTTTCCGCAAACAACTAGTATGTCAGTTAGATTTCCAGTTTTAACTGTTAAATTATTACATCCCCTCCCCCTCAATTTCATCTCATTGATAAGTTTCCAACAACCAACCACCCAACTATTTATCAACCCTAACAACCAGGTATTTGTTTGCCCTAGTAACCAAAAAGCTTTTATTGACATATGAACAAAATTTTTAAGATGCAAGACTTGTCATTTTTAATCGAAAAAACAATGACATATGTAATAATTTTTCCTTATTTAAATGAAACCTTTGCATGTGTATGGTAAAACTTGGAAAATTCATTTAATACACAAATTTAAAGTCAACAGACAAGGTCTTCATACTTCTTTTAGTATTTTACTAACATTTTACCAAATATCTTAAGAAATCAACAAATTATTTTAATAAAAATTCTCATTTGTAAGTGACGTTACTAACCTAACTTGAAAAAATTAACTTGTCAAAGCAGGTTTTGATTATTCCAACTTAGTAATAATCATAAGTTTCATATGATAATCAACCTGTTTGGTTATTTCCCAGTATGGTTTTATAAAAAAAGTCTCACATGCAAATAACATAACTTAACTAACTTGAAAAAATAACTTGTCAAAGCAGGTTTTCAATGTTTCAGCTTAGTAATATTCATAAGTTTTATATGATATTCAACCTATTTGGTTATGTCTCAGCATATCTTTATAAAATTTATCTAAAAAACCTTTAATATCAATGTTTAAAAATATGCGAATAATTCAGTTAGTCTTTTATAGATGATTATTTTCACTTCTATTATTTAAAAATATTTTTAAATGAAATTATTACTGATACCAGTTTATCTCAGTGTTATGAAATGTGCATGCAAAACTTTTAATTCTAATTTTCACATTTTATTATTTCAAATTATTGTTCTCAAGGTGTACTAAAATTTGGAAAAAAATATTTAATTTTCATGCATAATTAAGTTGAAATAGTTTAACAATAAAGACACATTTAACATTGCATACTCACCTAATCCAACATCACCACAAAAGTACGTCCTACTCAGTCGAAGATTTGGAAAGAAATGAAAGATTCAAAGTCCTTATCAGAAAATGTTATCAGATAATCTTATCTTAAGATATGTGACATCATAGAACATATGACATCAACTGGTCACGTGATGTATATCACATGACCAGTACTTTGTTTCTTGATTGGTTGTTATAAAAATTCATTTATTAACTGATAATTATTTTAATACTTAATAATTAATTAAAAAGATTAATTAATCTTATTAATTAGTTTAATTAATTAATCTTATTAATTAGTTTAATTAATTAAACTAATTAATAAGATTAATTAATCTTTTTAATTAATTATTAAGTATTAAAATGATTAAATTACTTAATAAATGAATTTTTATAACAACCAATCAAGAAACAAAGTACTGGTCATGTGATATACATCACGTGACCAGTTGATGTCATATGTTCTATGATGTCACATATCTTAAGATAAGATTATCTGATAACATTTTCTGATAAGGACTTTGAATCTTTCATTTCTTTCCAAATCTTCGACTGAGTAGGACGTACTTTTGTGGTGATGTTGGATTAGGTGAGTATGCAATGTTAAATGTGTCTTTATTGTTAAGCTATTTCAACTTAATTATGCATGAAAATTAAATATTTTTTTCCAAATTTTAGTACACCTTGAGAACAATAATTTGAAATAATAAAATGTGAAAATTAGAATTAAAAGTTTTGCATGCACATTTCATAACACTGAGATAAACTGGTATCAGTAATAATTTCATTTAAAAATGTTTTTAAATAATAGAAGTGAAAATAATCATCTATAAAAGACTAACTGAATCATTCGCATATTTTTAAACATTGATATTAAAGGTTTTTTAGATAAATTTTATAAAGATATGCTGAGACATAACCAAATAGGTTGAATATCATATAAAACTTATGAATATTACTAAGCTGAAACATTGAAAACCTGCTTTGACAAGTTATTTTTTCAAGTTAGTTAAGTTATGTTATTTGCATGTGAGACTTTTTTTATAAAACCATACTGGGAAATAACCAAACAGGTTGATTATCATATGAAACTTATGATTATTACTAAGTTGGAATAATCAAAACCTGCTTTGACAAGTTAATTTTTTCAAGTTAGGTTAGTAACGTCACTTACAAATGAGAATTTTTATTAAAATAATTTGTTGATTTCTTAAGATATTTGGTAAAATGTTAGTAAAATACTAAAAGAAGTATGAAGACCTTGTCTGTTGACTTTAAATTTGTGTATTAAATGAATTTTCCAAGTTTTACCATACACATGCAAAGGTTTCATTTAAATAAGGAAAAATTATTACATATGTCATTGTTTTTTCGATTAAAAATGACAAGTCTTGCATCTTAAAAATTTTGTTCATCTGTCAATAAAAGCTTTTTGGTTACTAGGGCAAACAAATACCTGGTTGTTAGGGTTGATAAATAGTTGGGTGGTTGGTTGTTGGAAACTTATCAATGAGATGAAATTGAGGGGGAGGGGATGTAATAATTTAACAGTTAAAACTGGAAATCTAACTGACATACTAGTTGTTTGCGGAAACAGTTGAATGGTTGGTTGGTTGGTTGATTAAAACTTATCAATGAGATGTAATTGAAGGGGGGAATCTAATAACTTAACAGTTAAAACAGAAAACTTAAGTCACATATAAATGATTATGGCTATTAAAATTTGTCGATTACTAAATATTAGTGAATCATTTTTAAATAATTTGTAAAGTTTTGTAAAATTATTTTAACAATTTGTTTAAACCTTTAACACGAACTTGTATTTTTGATATATTTAACTATTTTTAAAACTTTTTTAATGATACTAAAATTATTAATAAGTAATCACACTATGACTGATAAACTAAAATATAATACCTTTCATAAGAAGTGAATATGTCTATTTAACTGATGAGGTGACTCATAAAATCTCAAAGTAATCCTAAACACATATGAATTCTTTTTCTTTTCTTCGTGATTTTTAACTGATAAGTCACAATAAATTTATTTTTGCATGTGTGAAGTAATCACTTTCGACGATCTTTCTTATTTTTTAGTTACTAAATTACGGGCCTTAATGGCCCAATGGTTAGCGTCGCGTGTTAAAAATGAGAAGTATGATCAGATGTTTGTGGTTTCGAAACCTGCGAGTAAAATTACCAAGAAAATTTTGTTATGTTAATACATCTTACCTGCAAATAACGCTTATCATCAAAAGGGTATAAGCTAATCTTATTCTGTGTTAACGTATGCAGACGTTGTGCATCGTAATTTTTCAAACTGTCGAAAAACTTCGGTTATAATATTGTGTTAATGAAAATTCAAATTATATACAACATAAACAGCTTCTCTATACTCTTCAGTGATGTGATCGTAATCACGTGTGCGTTTCGAATATAAAGAATGCTTTCAAATGTGACACAACTTTGTTTCTTGAAATACCAATTCTTGCACGGGTATAAACTTTAAAGACTCTATATTTAATAACTTCTGTCCTAATATATCCTTCTCTCACACCATTTGAGTTAAAAACCGTTCAACACAAACTTTTCATCAAAATATTAAGTAATGATTGTTCAGAATAAACACCTATTTGATAAACACTAGTATATATAAAACATTGAAAATGAGAAGTTTGAATTGTATTGTGATTAATTTAATCAAATCGTGGGGTATACATTACATATTTCTCGATAAAGTTATGAAGAGAAAGCTAAATATTCAACTGTGATAGTCTTTCATTGAAAAAAAATTTAAGAGGACATGCTTAAAAATCATTACATTAGGTTACTAATTACATTGTAAGATGTGAGTGTAAAAAGTGCATATCCATTATTTGATATTTAATATTCAAATGTTAGTATATTATATAAATGACTTTAAAATGTGAAGTTTAAATCATTGGTAAATGAATAATTTTAACGAGAATAGTAAAGAAGGATCCTACACATAATGAAATATATCAATAAATTTGGGTACTTAAACTTGTTTTTATAACATATGAGAAGAAAAGATCATTCACAGTGATGACTCATCATGATTAAAGTTTGTAGTTATTCGAAATATTGCTTAATAATAATTTGGTTGTTTCTTGAAAATTTTGAAAAGAATTCCTTTTTATTTTATATATTTATTTTAATTATGAAAATTTTAATTAAACACTAATTAATTAGAAAAAAATCCTTTAAAAATGTTAATTACACATTCATTAAAAAAATAATCTATTAAGTATTCGATAACTTGATGTTTCTTGAAAATGTTGAAAAGAATTTCTTTTTTATTCTATTAATTAGATAAAAAAAATAATATTAGGATTTAATTAAATTCTTAATTATGACGTATTAAATAAATTAAGTCCCTTTTTAATTAAACATTATATTAATTATATTCAATATGAATAAACTCTTAATTTCAGATTTGAACTTGTCATTGTTACTTATCTAGTGAGTCAACCTTCGGGAAATACCGTTAAGATAAGAATTTGTTGTTATCAGACATTTCCTAACAGGCAAGCAACGATGAAGGTTGGATTTAAGGACTGGTGAATGAAAGTTTTAGGTGAGAATATTTTTCAATGTGTCTCTCATAAATAGTTTTCATTTAATTTTTAATTAATATTTAATTAATTGGTATTTTCTAATTTCATTACAAATTAGTATTTCTCAAGTTGTTTCGAATGAACATGTTTCATTTATTATTAATTCATTAATTTATAAAGTGTTATTTTAATTACATGAGAAATTTATATTTTTCATTAAATTTTTAATCTATATTTTAAATAACACAATGTTTAATTAATATTTTATTAATGTTAATTAAAATTTTTTATTTATTGTTAATTCATATTTTTCATTTAATATTTAATACATCCATAATATTATACCCAAAAGTATAAATGTTTAAAGTTTTATAAGGATGCGTATTCCCATATTAATTTTTTTCATTAAGTTTTTAATCAATACAATGTTTAATTAATATTTTATTAATGTTAATTGATATTTTTCATTTATTGTTAATTCATATTTTTCTTTTAATATTTAATAAATACATAATATTATATACAAAAACAATATAAATGTTTAAAGTTTTATACAAATGTGTATTCCCAAATTAATATTTTTCATTAAGTTTTTAATCAATGCAATGTTTAATTAATATTTTATTAATGTTAATGTCTTTCATTTATTGTTGATTCTTATTTTTCATTTGATATTTAATACATACATTACATTATACACAACACCATAAGTATTTAAAGTTTTATATGAATGCGTATTCCGTTTTTAACTAGATTTCATTTAAAAGATCACATACTCAACCTTATGTAATCATTTTAATTATAGGTTAATTTAAATTTTCAAACAGTTAAAGCCGAAATGAATGTGATACACTCTTTATTTTGCTAACAAAGTACAGAAAAAAAATATATTTTAGTTTTATTTAAAATAAATCGATGAGGAAAAAAAAAAACCTCTAATTTGATTTAAATAATTATATCTTAAGTTTTCAAAAGATATTGCTCAAAAGACGTTATTTTATTTCAAGTCAAATAATTTTAATTAGATATAGTACTCATTTAGATTAGTTAAGATAACACATCAACCTCAGTTCCTATCAGCTCTGATTCAGAGATTCAACCCTTTTCGGAAAACGCTATCAGATAAACAGATAAGAATGATTCATCTATGTTTACACACACACACATATACTGCAATGAATTTAGTATCCTCTCTTTGAGAAAATAATTATTAAACTCTTCATCGATTTGGATTTAACACTTTTTTGATGTTAAGGTATGAAAAATATTATTTTCAATACAGTTTTAAAAATATTTAAAAGCATTTTTCACAAATTATTTTGATCTGAAGATAAAACCTTTAAATGTTAAATTGTTGATTTTAAACATTTATTTTCTCATTGCTTAAAGTATTTTGTTCTTATTTGGCGGTTTTAACCATTCATTTTCTAACTATTTGAAATATTTTGTATTAATTTGATGATTTTATGTTGATACTCCAAACAGTTAGGCCGACGCGCGCGAACACATCTCATTACAAATATTAGTTTAAAAGAGTACCCAAAGTGGGTGTCTTTCTGAAATATTCTTATTAACGCAAGGTTTTCCAAGGTCAAAGGAAAATGACAGACTCCAAACAGTAAAAACCGACGAGCGCGATTAAATGTTAGTACGTAAAATTCCATTTTGAAGCATTCTTTCATTTAAATTTTAAAATTATTTTTTAATTATTCTTCAAATTCAATTGCATATTATGTTTCACTAAAAATGACACTCGAAAGAATGTATGTGAATGTGTGCAATACGGGAATCATGTGATCTGCCTCCCCGTGGCGATTCCTGGGTAAAAGTTTTGACTCTAGGTCACTTTCAGCTAAAGATCACACCTATTGGCAAAAAAATTTCACACACATACATTCAACATGCACATATATACAACACACACATACATACATACACACACACATACAACATACACATTCATACAACACACACACACACATACATGCAACACACATACATACATACAACACATACATACATACATACATACAACACACGCATATACATACACACACACACATGCATACAACACACATACATACATACATACAATATACACACATACATACAACACATACATACAACACACGCACTTGCATACAACACACATACATGCATACAACACACAAACATACATTCACACACATACATGCATACAACACACACACATATATACACATACATACAACACACACAAAATAATAATAATAATCATTTCAATTAAATTTTCACCAAGGTTCGAAGGAAACCACATATTCCAAACCGTTAGGGCGACGAGTGCGATTCAATGCTAGCACATAAAATCCCATTTTGAAACATATTTTTTCATTCAAATTTTAAAGTTATTTTTTAACTATTCTAAAATATCGAGTGTATAACACAGTTGACTAAAAATAGTACTCGAAATAATTTTAAAGTTCCTTCATTAAATAAATATTCAAAATTATTATTCCCATTACCAGCATGTGTTATTTATGACGGTGGATAGAGATAAAGGTTATTCAGGTCTTTCTAAGATATTCTAAGCCAATATGCACACATGATTCGAAGAAAATTACAAACTCTGTACGGTTAGGTCAACGAGCACACGTCAATCTCATTGCAAAAAAGTTAAAGTCCCCCTATTAAACACTTATGTCCGCAAAATATCCTTCGTGAATGATTAGTCTAAAATAATAATTTCCCCCAAAATACCCGCTTAACTCATCATGTAAGAACACAGTGGGGAAAAAAAAAAAAAAATCAATCTACCCAAAATTTCCACTTAAAATCAAAAAATAAATCCTTAAACTAAAGTTCACCGAAAAATTTTAAGTCGCCACATTAAAATTAAAAACCACTCATACAATAGTATAGAAAAAAACATCCTGTGAAACCAAATACCCGCTTAACCCCTTATCTAAAACATTGTGAAAAAAAAAAATCAATCTCCCCAAAATTTCTGCTTAAAATCGAAAAAATAAATCCTTAAACTAAACCGCACCTAAAATTTTTAAGTTACCACATTAAAATTAAAAACCCCCCTCTTACTACAATGCAGAAAAAAAAAATTCTATGTCCCCAAATACCCGCTTAACCTCTCATCAAAGAACAAGGTGGAAAAAAAAATGAAAGTCGCTTCATTCCTTATTTTAAATTACCTTTTTAAATGAACAACAGCATAACTCAATCGAAAAACATACCCCCCATAACACGCCGAAAATTTTAAAGTCCCCACATTAAAAAACACCCCCATACTTTAGTATGGTTTCTAACTCCCTAAAATTCCCGCTTAAAATATAAAAAAAAATCCTTTTAACCCCTTCTCTTACAAGACGATGTCAGGAGGAGGATTGAGGAGGAGGAATGAGGAGGAGGGTTGTGGAGGAGGATTGAGGAGGAGGCTTGAGGAGGAGGATTGAGGAGGAGGAGCCCTCCTCCCTCCTCAGCTCCTCAGCTCCTCCTCCTGAGGCCGGACCGGCACTTTTCCCCTACTCATGTTTTAAATAGTGCACTAGTGCAATGTTATTTTAAGAACAATGGCGACATGGTTGAATTTAATGAAAGGTACGCCTTTAGTATAACAGTTATAATCAATTTCATTTTTTTATACAGCTTTGTTTACTTTTTAGCTGGCATAGTTAAGCATTTTTTATGCTATGCATTAAATTGTATAACTGCGATGTAATTTAATATCAAATGTAGCTTATTCTTGTTATTTTCTTAAGAAAATTAGAAATTCCGAATTAAATTTATAATGATAATTACGAGTAATTATAATTTTTGTTACAAAAATATTTTATAACGTGTGACCTTGGTGTTTCCCGAACTCAAACAAAAAATATTTTCAGAAAAAATTAGTTATTATATGTTTGTTAGCTTACTGGACGCATTATTAACTATGAAAAAGATATTTTTAATCATGCAAATATAAGAAATTTCGTTGTTTAAAATGTATGTTATATTAAATTGTCTCAATTAAAAGGAAGCTTCTCAGTCTCTTTGCGCCAAACTATTTATTTAAGTTATGTCTGTATTAAATTTAACACGTAATCTCTAATTTTTTTTTTATTTTGCTGTGAAAGTATTAATATATAGGAAATTTTGTTATTTACCAACTAGTAATATGTTTAAAATGTACGTTATAAAAAAATGTTTTAAATAAAAGAAAGTTTAGCAGCCTTTTTGCGTGAAACTATTAATTTTAAATTAACGACTTAACTTATTTTGATCAAATTTTATATGTATACTCAGTAGGTCTGAGAATAGGTTGTTATCTATTTTTAATACCCCTAAATGATAAGGGTGGCCCACGCCATAAAAATTTCTCCGAAACGGCTTAACTGATTTTGATGAAATTTTCATGCTATGACGTCATAGGAATTAGTGTCCATGTCCATTCATTGTTGGAATGCTTTGCGAATTATTATTTTTGTGGTTTAATATTTTTTACCGTTCATGCGAATGAATCTTCTACATTTGTTTTCTTTATGAAGTCTGGTACTTAGTTGTCAACTTAATTTCACTTGAAGTTATCGTAGAATATATGTTTATTAGAATGTAAATTAGAAACAACAACGTTTGATGTTTAAATAAAATATGTGGCACAAATGTCATATCGGTTTTGGTGCGATGTTTTTTTGTAACAATTTGGAGATAACTTAATTTTTGAATATCAATTACACACATACAATTTTAAATTATTTTTTATTATTTGAAAGAGGATATTATAAATAAACAATATATTATATAATAACTATATAGAACAAAACTATTTATGTCATTTTAAAAAAGAAAAAAGAAAATTTTTCAATAAATAAACAACAGTAGCCAGGTCACCATGTCAGGCAAAATAATGGCAATTAGGTATCTCGGTGCCTATATTATATTTGGAGAAAAGTTCCTTATGCTCTGTTGTTACGACTGGCGAAAAAACCGAAATTGGCAACTAAAAGCCATTTTAGCAATTTACCAGATTTCTCAAGAAGGTTGAAAAACACGATTTTTGGATGATTTATAAAGATATATTTATTTAATAAACGTTACATATGCCACATGTTAAAATATTCACGATGTTTATATAAATATTTTCATTTTTATACATTTTAGATATATTTCAATGTATATGTAATTATATATAGCAGTATACATATATAAATACATAATATATATACCTGTAAATAAATAAACCTATACATGTATTATATACACTTATATATATTTTTTTATAATTTTATATATTTAATATATTTATTTAAACGAAAGCTATACATTTTTTCCGAAAAAAAATATGATAAATGCAAAATAATAAAAAACAAACAAACGACTAAAGTCAATTCCAGTATTAACAAGTTGGAAATTGCACGTGAAGCGTAGCAAATGAAGTGCGTTCGTACGATAACGAAGTTTTAAAAATATCACTCTCATATATCAATCTCGTAAAACTGTAAATAATTACAATTAAAATGCGCACCAAACAATGTTCTCCCTATACCATTATGCAATGGAATGCTTTTGTGTGGCCTTGTAAATCAATAAAAAATATTCTTTGCATCACAGATTATGCAAAATGTATATTATAATATGTATTTTACAGATGCATATCAATTTTATTACGCTCGAATGTGTGTAACACTATTAAAATACATTTGAAACATTTTTCCCAATTAACCGTAATGTAACAGAATATTTTTGATTGTCCCTGTAATTAAACTATGCATCCGATTTTGATAAAATTTGAAATAACTCGGCAAAATTATGTAATAATTATGTATTTAAAATTTCAAACGATTAAAATGCATTTGAAACTTTTTTTCCATTGACCGTAATGTAACGGAAGCCTTTTGATTGTCCCTGTAATTGATCTATGCATCCGATTTTCATAAAATTTGAAATGACTCGACAAAATTATGTAATAATTATGTATTTTAAATTTCATATGATTCAGTTGGGTAGTTTTTGCGTTGTTATATGCGGATGGACAGACAGACGGACAGACAGACAGACGGACGGACGGACTGAACGACAACAATAGGTGCTACGTATTTACATAACGCTACGTATTTACAGAACGCACCTAAAAAAGCAACCTCAAAGGCAACCTCATCCATTCATTTAATGCGAAAAAAAATCGATTCAAGTGTAATCAAGTAATTTTGTTTTTTAATTCCTGTAGTCACCGTTAATTTATGATATGAGGGGGGGGGGATTTAATTATATTATGTTAAAGTACAATAACTCATTGATAAAACTTTTATTAATGCTGACACTCCTCATTTCACCTGCATAGATCTCATAAGGAAAGAATAGAAATCTGTTGGCTCAAATCAATGTACATATGATAGGAAAATAATGAAAAGATCTTATCCAACAATATCTATGTGTAAAAATTGTTCATATAAATTGCATATTCTTAAATATTTTCCATATTTTTACTGTTTTCTCTTTATTACATTGTGATAATTTTTTTTCAGTCTCTTTGCAGAAATAAATCCCGAGAGAGGATCCAAATGTCCGGATAATAAAAATCCTGCGAATAGAAAAGTTGAGTTTGAGCGATAAGCTCACGTCCTTTCAAAATGTTTTCAGCTTACTTGAATGTTAAAATATCAAATTTTAAGTAATCAGCATATAGCAGAACTGCCAATCTTTAAAAATAAAATAAAAAAGAATATTGCCCAGTTAAACTGATTGCGTTGAGCTCACAGGCTACGCATACTAATTGTACATTACAGCCTTGTATTTTCGTTAATTCCGTTCGAAAAAAAAATTAAGAAGGGGAAACAGCTCTCCCCTTTCTCCTTTTTTATACTTAATCATTGAACCTCCTAAACTATCTAAGACATGCTTTATCATATAAAAAATATATATCCAAAATTCAGAGCAAATGAGATAATTCTTAATAAAAACCCTTTTAGCATTTATGTAATTTAAAAGGAGTTATCCACCTCTTTTATACTTAACCATTAAACTTCCAAAACTATTCAGAGATTTGAACGAAATCTGACAATTCTGATTGAAAAATCCATTTATACAAGTTAAGGGGAGGGGCATTAGAACCCCCGTTCCCCCTGTTTATACTTATTCAATGAACACCTAATAACAGCCACGGACTCGCCTCATCAGAATGATCCTATATCTAAATTTTGAACAAAAACTGTTAATTCTGCATGAAAATCCCGTTTATATCAATTAAGGGGGGGCATGAGGCCCCCGTTCCCCCTGTTTATACTTATTCAACGAACACCTAATGACAGTCACGGAATCGCCTCATCAGAATGATCCTATATCTAAATTTTGAACAAAAACTGTTAATTCTGCATGAAAATCCCGTTTATATCAATTAAGGGGGGGGGCATGAGCCCCCCGTTCCCCCTGTTTATACTTATTCAACGAACACCTAATGACAGTCACGGAATCGCCTCATCAGAATGATCCTATATCTAAATTTTGAACTAAAATTGTTAATTCTGCATGAAAAACCCCTTTATATCAATTAAGGGGAGGGGCATGAGCCCCCCGTTCCCCCTGTTTATACTTATTCAACGAACACCTAATGACAGTCACGGAATCGCCTCATCAGAATGATCCTATATCTAAATTTTGAACGAAAATTGTTAATTCTGCATGAAAATCCCGTTTATATCAATTAAGGGGAGGGGCATGACCCCCCCGTTCCCCCTGTTTATACTTATTCAATGAACACCTAATAACAGTCACGGAATCGCCTCATCAGAATGATCCTATATCTAAATTTTGAACGAAAACTGTTAATTCTGCATGAAAATCCCGTTTATATCAATTAAGGGGGGGCATGAGCCCCCCCGTTCCCCCTGTTTATACTTATTCAACGAACACCTAATTACAGTCACGGAATCGCCTCATCAGAATGATCCTATATCTAAATTCTGAACGAAATTTGTTAATTCTGCATGAAAATCCCGTTTATATCAATTAAGGGGAGGGGCATGACCCCTCCGTTCCATCTGTTTATACTTATTCAATGAACACCTAATAACAGTCACGGAATCGCCTCATCAGAATGATCCTATATCTAAATTTTGAACGAAAACTGTTAATTCTGCATGAAAATTCCGTTTATATCAATTAAAAGGGGGGCATGAGCCCCCCGTTCCCCCGGTTTATACTTATTCAACGAACACCTAATGACAGTCACGCAATCGCCTCATCAGAATGATCCTATATCTAAATTTTGAACGAAAATTGTTAATTCTGCTTGAAAATCTCGTTTATATCAATTAAGGGGAGGGGCATGAGCCCCCCGTTCCCCCTCTTATACATATCGAATGAACTCCAAAAACTAATCAGGGAAGCGCCTTATCAGGATATACCTATATACAAAATTTCAAGTGGATCCGATATTTTTATCATGAGTTATCGCGTTACGCACGAACGAACATACGAACGTACGAACGTACATACAGAACGGACGGGCACATAAGCTCTCAGGCTATGATAGCATGTGAGCTAAAAACCATAAAGCATAAAATTGAAATTAATCTGGAGTTTGGTTGGTTGGTTTATTGTGACCATTTTTTGAAATTCGTTAAAAGAATGAAGTTTTTTGGTACTTCTAGGTTATCCCGTCGACCAATTTCGCCAAATTATACAAAACGCCAAACTCATAGCCAAATTATACATGTTGACATAATTTTTATTTTAAATAACGAAAAAAAAATAATTAGTAGAGTATTAATAAAAATATTCATAAAAAGTCGAAATAAAAATCACTTTATTTTACACACGTGAATCGCATTTAATGTCATTGAATGTGACATTCACGATCATCCATTATTTGACATTTAATCTTATAGTTTGGCCATAATTTTTTGGTCGACAGGATAACCTAGAAGTACCAGTTTTTTTAACTCACTACATTAAATTTTTTCAAAATTGTGAAAAATTTTAAAAGATTTTTAGAATTTATTCTTGTTTTAGTTTTTTTTTTTTCTTTAATATTTGTAAAAGTAGGCCAGGTTCAAACTTTTTAGCAAGTGCAGTAAATTTTTAAACATTTATTTTCTTTTTGCAATTATTTCACAACAATTTAAATTTAAAATAAATGTTACTTTCCTAAACCAATCATTTGTAGTAAATCGGAAAAAGTACTAGAAAGTTGAATGTAAGTTAAATCTTTTGTTTTTCTCTACCACGATTCTTTTTTTAAAACAGCATTGTTTACTGTGAACTTTTGATGAAATTCACACGAAATTGTTTTCTTTTTTCGATCTTTTGATGATATCTGCATTTTCTATGATAGTTTACAAATTTAACGCATTTACCACCATCTTTTTGATGAAATTTATTTTCTTCTGCAATCAGATGAGGTTTATTTTTTACGCGGCCATTTACCAAAATTCATGATAGTTTAGTGCAACATCTTGTAGCCACCAATCAACAAAATTCACTACTCATTTAGATGACCTTTTGACAAAATTTGGAATACAATATATTTCTTTTAATTCTCACAGGTCAGGACCAAGGGATTTGAGGATTATAGGTCAAATTTCTTTGTTTACAGTCTTAATGTGGGATTTATCATCAGATGTTTTTATGACACTGTAAATAAATAACACAGGAATGAAAGAAATGCTTTATTTTAAGTAACATAAAAAAACTATACATATTAGAAATATATTTAAATATTGTATCACAAAATTAATAGAATTGATTTGTACTTATTTTTTAAATCTATCAGACATTGCAGAGATAGTGATTTGCTTTACATTTTTTACTTTTTGCTCTAATTTAACTTGAGACTTTTTAAGAATCAGGATTTCATGATCATTAACAAAAGTTTTTCTTAAAAACTGAGATATTTATCCTACAGAGCTAACGCCTATTCAAAAGCCATTTTAACTTTTATACAGCACACAAATGCGTTCTGAATAAAGTAGTTGAATAGTTATTTACAAGATGCATAAATATATTTCATTCTAAGGAATGCAGAATCCATTAAAAATTTCTCAATTCATCAGATCCAGTTAATTTTTTCTTTTATGATTAAAATGCTCAATATTTTGCTTTACAAACTCGAATGAAATTCGCGATTTTACTCAGGGAAGATTTGTGTGTTTTCTGAGATTTTTGACAAGATGGCAACAAAATTTTTAAAGAAGAAAATTCTTGTTATAAATACTTACGAAAAAACGATTTATTGGTGGTTAAGAAACATTGAGGATTTTATGTTAAGAACTTTATTGTACAATCCTGTTTTATGTCCAAATTTTTAAAATAACTGTCGTTATTTTAAAATTTCCGGAACAGAATGCTTTAAAATTTTGGAAATTTTACATCAAAATCACTCCTGAAAAATTTCTCATAGACCAAAAATTGCAAATGTAAAAAATGTGTTTGTAATTTTTGCAAAAAAAAAAATCATAGTTCAAGACATTCATCATAGCATTGCAGTTTATAATAACTCAATATAATAACTCAAAATTGTAAGAATTAAGGTTTATTTTCATAGCAGTTGGTAGATCTGCATATAGTTGAAATGTATATTTTTAGTAAGAAGAAAAAAAAAAAACATACATACAAAAATGTTTTTATTATTTATTCTGTGGCAGGTAATTTACTGTTATTTATAATAGTTACAGTACACTCCTCTAATCACATGTTGGGATCAAGGATTTTGTGAATTGTAGAATTGTACAGATTATAGGTCATTTCTTTGATTACATCTTAATATTAGGAATTTATCAACAAATGTAATAATCATACTGCAAATAAATTACACAGAAATCCTTCTATAGTAAAAAAAAAAAAAAAAAAAATAGCCTTAAACAAATCTCTAGGAATGACTCCTGGAATGATGCTGATGTGTAAGGTTTCCGGAAATAACGCGTCCGGGTGGACCACACCTTCCATGAGTTGAATAGACCAATCAGGAAAGGGCTGCGTCTTAAGTGGACTTGGAAATGAGTACGCTTCCTTTTATTTTCTTATGCTGCTATTTTGGTAGATTTTCCTGGTTTTTATGGATATTTAATGCTCGGTATTTTAATAAGTGCACGTTTATGAGAGGAATTCCAAAATTGAGTGTATGGAAAATAAGGTATCGCGAAGCGATTCCATGGGATATTGGCGAGCGCAGCAAGCAGGGGTAGCCTACAACTTGGAATCGCGAAGCGATTACGCGGGGGGTTGGCGAGCGTAGCGAGCATGGGGGCGGAGCCGCCCTAGTGAAAGAAAGGATTTTTGATATAAAAAAAGATTATATTCAATATCAAGAAACTATTTAAATGATATAACACTAATGGAACAAATTTCTATTTGCTTTATAGTTTTTTGTTTACTGTATCCTGAAGCCTTTAAAGATCAGTCTTTCTTGATCGATAACAAAACTTTGTTTTCCTAAAAGTCTGAGATTTTTGCTCATGGGATACTTATCACTTCTAAGAAATTTTATCTTTTTATATAGCTAGCGAATGTGTTTAGAATATATCGTATTATTCATAATGTACATAAAATATCTCAGTCTAATGAATGCATTAAAAATTTCTTAATTCATAAGGGCAATCCACTTTTATTGTGGTCTGAAAACAGTTACAGTGTGGATTATAAGGGATTGTGTATTAGAGAGAGTGGACTATATCCTATAAGCTATATCTCAGTGGAATAATATTTTGTAATTTAATGAAATGCTTATTGAATAACATTAAATAAAATCAACTTACAAAGCAAATAAAAAATACTTCTTAGATGTTCAAACCTTAACTGCACAATTTTTTCTAATTTTTTTGTCAAATGCAACCATCTGATATGGACTAAATAAATGTAATTCCATTCTTTGGACTGTTCTTGATCAATTACAGTAATCATACTGGCCAAATTTATGGCACACATTGAGAATTATGTTTTTAGGTATGTGCCATATGTGGTACACAGTGCAATGAGGGTTAAACCTAACAGTTGGTCCTATAAGTTTTTAAGTGTGTTGTTTGAACTCAATTTTTATTTGCTTTTTTGCTACATTTACTTGTTGTATGAAGTGTTGGATTAACCGAATGAAACTGCCTAATGTTTTTTTCTTCTTGAGCTATAACAATTAGATTGTAATTATACAGGGTGGCCATAAAAAAACTTTGCCTATATACGGAGCTCTAGCGGCCAGTCCGCTCAACCGATCGAAATGAAATTTCAGATATGGCTATTCAGAGGTATGAGCTCGAGATTCTGTGAACGACAACAAAATGGCCCTCACGGTTATGGTTATAGTTACAGAAACTCGAAAATTTCCAATGGCAACACCCATTTTTTTTTCATCGCAAAATGCTCAGGGCATGCGAAAACCCTAAAGAGCGTTGGAACCGTACGTGTATCACAATAAACGGTCATGTTATGCACGCACAAAAAACCGTTCTGGGAATCCCCCCCCCCCCCCCCATAGAAAAAACTCGATCGGGGCGCAAGGAGGAAATTTGCATATGACGCAGAGTCAGTACACTAATTTCTGATTACAATACAGATCGGAGAAACTAAAACTTTTATTTTTATTAAACATTTTCCACATGGGTGCCATCATAGGCATGGTATACCCATGTAAGTAGTTACTGTAGTTATTTTTATTTTAACTAAAACATTTCCTTGTCCTTTTATTGTCTTATAATAATTTACATTTGATTTGTAGTTTACCATGTATTTTGTATAATAAAAATTTTTACCCTAACCTAAATGTTGTCTTTAAATCATTTACATAAATTGTGTAATATTATTAATAATATATTGGTAATACTTTGACATGCATATTTTTGTGCATAATGTTTACTTTATAAATCAAGAGAAAAATAATGAAACAATACTGTGGGAGTTTTTAAAAAAATCATGAATCCTGATGTGTGATAAGACCAATAATTGACAAAAGCTGAGAGATATATTTAGCTAAATGTGTTTTATAAAAGAGCTGAATTTTTTAAAATGTATGGATGTACAGCTGGATGGATATATATATACCACAAAATATAAATTATTAATACCACTCTTAAAATTATTGCTGATTATTCAGAAAGAAGTGTAATGCATATCTTGAAAGTAAAGTTGAATAACTGAAATGTGCAATATTTTGTATAATTTAAAATTTGGTATTAAAATAGATCTGGAATTTAAGAATTCACAGCTTGAGTGTGAGGGGGGGGGGGGGGGGGGTGAAACTTAGAATCTTTATTACAATATATGTTAGCTTCGATTTCATTTTTCTTTTCACAATTTTGAAATAGAAATATTTTTAAAAATCTAGTTCTATATCATAAAAAATTTAGAAAAAAAATTAAATGCAAAGTAACATGTTATGATATAGTTGAATAAAGCAGATCGAGACTTTCCAATATTTTTTAAATAAGTGATCGTAATGTAATAAGCAAATCTGCATGTAGTTTCTTTATATTTCAATCGTTTTGTTATTGTTTAGACACGGAGAAAAGGAAATTTCTGAAAAAAAAAATCCTTTTTATTTTCTAGGAAATGAGCTTCTTGTAATATATCTCTCCCCCCCCAAAAAAATAAATAAATAAATAAATAAATAAATAAATAAATCAATAAAAGGTTTATGGATGTTTTTTGATTTCGAATAAAATTTCTTAAACTTTCATATGCTTTAAAATAGAATAACTTCTCAGGAGAAATTTGTTTTTCAATTTTCATTAATATAATTTAAGGCATTGAAAGGTAACTGAATTTTTATTCAATGATTGGCAATTTCGTGAATGGATACTAGTATAAGTGAACAGATTCGAAATGAACAAATCATTCCCATTCCTTACTTGGAATAAATTATTAATTATATTCAATATTTTGCTCCATATCTACTCATCTATGAAATATATTTACGATATTTGCAATAGAAAATACAGTAATGCTTTTTTGACGTTACTTTAATCATACATCAAGAAGGGCAACTTTGTGACATACGTTAATTTTTTTTTTTTTTTTTTTTTTTTTTTTTTTTTTTTGTTCAGAAATGCATGAAAACAAATGTTATTCAGAAACAACCGAAACTCACCCAGTTTTCTGTTTTTTGTAAACAAAATAGATCTTTCGGGACAAGCCATCAAAATTGGCATTTTGAACCGCTTTTCCCGACAAAAGCAAAACCAGTCCAGAAAAGGTGGGGGGAAGCATGATCAAATTATCTAAATATTTAATAATTCGATAGGTAATTAAATTGCAATAAAATGGAAAACTGAAATAAAGCAGGTTCTTCCATTTCGACTTCATTTGGTATTAAATTTGAAACACCAAAGATGACGGCATTTTATGAATGATCTGAATTTGATCAAAATTTTACACTTTTTTTGAATGATACCTGCCAATTTCATGTGTTAAAGTGTAGCTCCTTTAGGCTATAAAGAATATCGTTAATGAAATAAAATGAAACAATTTTTTCACCTAAAACAGAGGAAAACATAGCTGGCATTGCACAAAAAACAGAAGATCCCCCCCCCCCTAAAACGGAGAAAAAATAACGGACTTCCTTCAAGAAATATAAATTTTCTCTTGTAACGAAGAAAAACATGACGGACATTCCTTCAAAAGACGGAAAATGTCCCCCCTAAAACAGAGAAAAACATACACACTCAAAAAAACTTCCGTCTTTTCACAGAAAATGCACTGGCAGCACTGCTGCCAGAAATTGTCTGTATATTGACGATTTTCTGTTTATTTTTTTCTCTGTCAAAAGAGGAAAAATATCCGTCACTTGAAAAAAGTTTGGAAAAAATCAATGCGGAAGAGGCGGGGATCGAACCAAGGATCCCAGGATTACCAGACCAACGTTAATCCACGGCGCTACGGCTGCTCATGATGATTGTGCGTTAAAATAGAACCCTTCATTTCATATGGTGTGGGTTGGTGTATTTCGTTAAAAAGCTTTTAATTATGCAGTTAATCTCGGAAAGATTTCATCTTTAATGAAACTGTGGCTGGTTTTTTTTTACGTTTAGTATTAATATAGTATAAAAATGTGAATTTTAAATATATTACGTAGAATGTTAGAGAAAAAACATGGATGTTCTATTTGTGAGAATTTTTGAACGAATAAAGAAAGTAATTGTTATTTATTTTTAAATTCGAAAACATTTTTGTCTTTTAAAACTAAATTAGACATTTTAATCAATAGAATATTTTTGTTTTTCATTTTAAAAATAAATTCGAACTTATTACTAACAGACCCAATGCGCATGCGTGCTAGATATAAACGGAATCTTTTCCTCATTTTTCGACGTTCGGAATGAACTCACAGAACAAATACGTTTTCTGGGAGAACAGAAATTATTTGTGAAAAAATAACGATAACTTAGTGTATATTGACGAATTTTTCTGACAGTGTAAAGGACATTCCTTCAAAAGACAGAAATTTTCTCTCTTGTAACGAAGAAAAACATGACGGACGTTCCTTCAAAAAACAGAAAATTTTCTTCCCTAAAACGAAGAAAAACATGACGGACGTTTCTTCAAAAAACAGAAAATTTTCTTCCCTAAAACGGAGAAAAAAATAACGGACTTCCTTCAAAAGACGAAAACTTTCTCTCTTTTAACGAAGAAAAACATGACGGATGCTCCTTCAAAAAACAGAAAATTTTCTTCCAGTGACGGAAAAAAAAAGACGGATATCCGTCTTTTCACAGAAATTTGCTGGCAGCACTGCTGCCAGTACTTTTTCTGTGAATTGACGGAAGTTTTTTTGAGAGTGTAATATATTATTTATTTTCCTAAAAATATCTGAACTGTATTACTTAAATGTCAATATCTTATTTCGAAATATTAAAACATTCCATTAATCCATTTCCCCTTTTTTAGAATAAAAAACATTTGTTAAGTGCATTAATTTTGTTTCATTATTTTTTATTAAAATATCGTCTGTTGGCAATTCCAAAAACGTCTACGCCTGGACTGTTCACTCCTGTGTAATTTTGTATGCTATCGCTAGTGGGGAAAGTGTACGTGTCCCAAGCTCCTCCTCCAGGCCAATGGAAGTCTTAGAAAGTTTCTACACATACTTTCTGGTTTCCTTGTTTGGAATTTAGATACTTGCGTCATCCGGGAAGCGGGGCAAGAATTTCTGTGTACATTCTGAGCTGTCAGTTTGGCGGTAAAAGATTCAGAATCGACTGATCTTCCCACTGTTAAAGTACTCACGGGCTTCTCCGATTATTTTTAAAATGTTTTGCGGAGTGCGATGTTTTTCCAGAAGGCTTTGCACAGATTCCTTTTTATTCTTTCATTATTTACGATGATAGTGACTTAGAGAGTCAAGAGGTCTAACTGTGATGATGGGCATATGTGATGTGATAATTTAATGACTGAAATAATAGGATAAAGAGCATTTTCGTACTTTACGCCCAGAAGGAGATTTGATTGTTCCAAGTTTCTTGAATGGAGTATTACCGGACTTTCATATCATGTGGAGTGACTTCGTATAGCATTGCATCAAATAAAAGGTTTATGTCATCAGATCTTGATCATTTAAATGACAACACCTCTCATCAAATTCCGTCTGCCAGCTTTCTTCGGCCACGAATATCTGGGAAGTAATATGTTTTTAGATGTGATTAATAATGACATATCGACCATCTACATTATTCATACCATCATTTTTACTTCATCTGATTATCGTACTTCCGCAGGAACATCCATATTGCTTTACATATATAAATGAATAGCATTTTCAAAGTAAAAATGTACTACGTAAATTAACGTGTAGTTTAAAGACTTATATTTACAAACTAGGACTTCCCTCAGAGGGATTAGTCTGAGCGATATTGCTGAGAATACACATTTAATAACTTGCGATAAGTAAAGAAAATGAGATGTTACCTTTCATTGGTCATTCATTGTGATAAAATATAATGATGAAAATAAGCATATCGAATCGTAGAACTACAAAATCTTGTTGCATATACTATTTTTATAAAAGAAAAGCAAACCATGCATGGATATAAAATTGGAAATATGCAAAATGTTAAAAGTAATACAGAAAATAAAACACCAAATTTTCCTATATTGGAAATATAGCTCTTTGAAATGATGTCATGAGCATAAACAGAAGCTTCGCACCGATTTGAGAAACTATATATAACAAACTATTATGTTTGAAGAGAAATAAAGTGTATTTTATATGGTGTGAAATCCGTCCGAATAGTTTATAATGTTGAATATCTGTTTTCCACGGATGCAATGAGGTTGTCGATAAGAGTTAAGGAATCCTTTTTTAAAAAATTGTCCTAAACGAGCACTTACATCTTATAAGTTACTGTGATGCCAAAGTTATAGTTTCTGACCCCAACAGTATCCTAGAAATTGCAATATTCTCAATAAATTGGGTTTAAAACTTTTTCTAGAAAAAAAATGTTTAATATGTGAAATTAAACTGTCGAATGTTTTAGAAATCGTTCATAACGAGAATATTATATCTTAAAAGTTGCCACAAAAAAAAAAAAAAAAAAAAAAAAAAAAAAAAGATTTTAAATATTTAGTCATATCAACATCAAAAAATTCTCAATTTTAGAACTTTTTTTGCTCGTGCATTGATGGTGATTATTGTTCCTACGCAAAATATAGTATATTTTGCAGCAAAGATGGTTACCAACATTTTTTTCCCTCATTATTTTTTAAATCGGCTAGGTACTCCCAATGCTAATGAAAAACACGCAAACGTTAATGCTTTATAGCATAGAAATACAGAATCAAAAGCTATTCATCTCCTATTATATACACATAAACAGGGGTGGGGAAATACATCATTTTGCTCGCCAGTGGCAAGTGGATTTTCTCATAAGGCGAGTGCATTTTTAGTTTTTGAAAAACTGTAGGCAATAGGCACATTATCAGAAACACTTTTTTAATCTAGATATTTTAACTTTCCAAATTATTACAGTGTAAGTATGGTACTAAATTCTATCTAGTATTAATCTTACCTTTGTTACATATATTTCTTAATATTATACAAAAAAGAATTATGAAAATGCATTGTAGTAATAGTAATTTTGTCTGTAATCGCGTGCGATTTTGTCATAACTATTTTCAACTGTGTGTGTTGCAACTTGCGGGCTAGCGAAATAAATCCTTGGCTGGTAAGAATTTGGAAAATTTCCCCACCCCTGCACATAAATTATCTAATTAGTGCTAGCAGATGAATTTTTAAATATACATAGATCAATATAATGCTTCATTTTTCTTTTATTAGTATTTCTTAGTATTCATTTTTCATTTATTTGTATTATTCAGTAAAAAACTCACATTCTTAAGCCCGAATTACGTCAAACTTTTTATAAAAGCGCCTAAGTCCATATAACAGCGAAATATTGTGAAGAGTATTAAATACAAGGTAGTAAGACACTTAGCCAAATGCAGGTAATAAATCGCCAAATATTGTCCTTTTCGCCCTTTCTCGAAATGCATTTTTTTTTCGTATATTTAAAAAACACGATTTTGAGTCATCTTATTTAAAATTCAAATAAATAAATGAGAGGAAGCAATAATAGCATAAGTCAAAACATTCATAAGTCAACATCAAGGAATTGTATCGTAGTTACACATGTGGAAAAAAGCTGCTTTCGGCCAAAAAACGTTGTCTTCACTAAATTTGAATCCGATTAAAAAAAGTACCGTGATTAATTAAAATGTTATAGGCAGAGCTGCCAAGTCTCCGGCATTTTGGGTTCCGGTATTTTAATACAGAAAATGTTTTATTAAATTGGAACATTCTGCGGATTTAAAAGATAATTTTTCCTATAAGAAAATTCTGCTATGCAATAAGCGAGGGTTTGGCATCTCTATATAGGAATATTTCGTAATCTACTTTTTAACCTTAAAAAAAGCAACGGCCATTTTTCAGGTACAAAAAGTATTGCTAATTGTTCCATTTTGCATACAAGGTACTGATTGTAATATTGATACATCTATGGTGATAAATTTCCAATAATTTTTCAAATCCCATTTATTTCATTAAAAAAATAATCTTTTATTCATTTAGTTTAAAATAAATGGTTTTTAACTAATTTCATAATACTTTTGAAATATCACTTTTCATTGAAATATTCATACTTAATCCATAACGTACATAATATATGACACTGTTATTACGTAAGTCACCTTTTTATTATCATAAAAATTGTGTTTTTACTGATTTTTATTAACTCAATAGGAAAAATTTTGTGTTTTGAGCAATAGATGTCCGCATTTCCTATTATTTATTTATTTTAAAAAAATTCTTTGTATTTCGAAGAATTTTTATTTAAATAGGAAATCCAGATGTCGCTGTTAATAAAGAAGAAAGTTACAAAAAAGGGTACAAAATGAGTAGACACATACTATCAAATATGGGAAAACGACGAATCCCAAAAAGACGTCGTATGAAATATCATCTTTTAAAGCAAAAAAACGAGGTCTGATTATCGAGCCTACTGATTACAAAATGTGCGTTACTTTAAAAAAAATGCTGCAAATATTGATTATTTTTTTCTTTTGTGCAGTTTTGGCTTCGAAAGGTGCGCTATGTTGCAAAAAGATATAAGCGCATATGAAAACACACCTGGTAAACTTTCATGCTCAGTTTTACAAATAAATATGACACATATATGCCCTATATACACCGAGGTACCTAATTGGTGCAAAATGGCATTTAGTTGCCTAACATGCTGGTTATCATATAAATGTTATAATAAATTGTTTGTTCTAAAAATATTATCATTTATTGATTGTTATATCTTTTTTAATAACAGGAAATGTTTCATTTATTCCTTTTTTTTCATTTTGAAATAAATAAATAACGTGTTGTTATAGCATGCTATATGCATCTGGTAATCAAAACGATGTTTTCGCCTAATTGGCATAAAAAATCTCGCCAAACCCGGTGCTTATATCTCTAGTATATTATCTCAAGTATTTTATTTATGTATACTATAATTGTTTTTACATACCACTTACTTCTTCTGGTATATAGAAATAGGTAAGTGGCTCTTTTATGCAGTATAAATTGTACAAAACTTTAAAAAATAGCCCCGTTGCCCCTTTTTGGATCGAATTAAAAAAAAATCGATGTCTAATTCCAGTATTGCTCCCAGGTATTCATACATACTCCATATTTCAAAGTTGTATGCCAACAGGAAACGGATGAAAAATGGGGAAAAATGTCACATATGCACCAGGGTACATAATTGGCGTCAAAATGGCATTATTTTACCTGAGATGGTAACCCGGCTTTATTTATTTATTATTTGTTTATTTACTCATAAAATGTTTATTTACTTTCACTTCCTTCTTTTAATTATATAAAATGTTTCTTTTTATAGTTGTTAATTATTATTATTATTTTATTTACTGTAAGTTCTTTTTGAAAATAGAAAATAATTTAAAAATGTGTATGTTAGCGTTATTTGAAAAGGGAGTTTTCGCCAAATGGGCTTTGAAAAAAATTGCGCCAAATATGATGCGCTTGTGGTATCCGTGCCGAAAAATTAGTGACCAGAATTGACTTCCATACACAAACAAAATATAAGTTAAAAGAAAACATGCAATGAAAATAAATATAAAGGGAAAATGATGTCATAAAAGAAACTTTTTATTTAAAAACGTAATTGTTTCTAATTTTCACACGCGAAATATGTAAAATATTCTTTTAGCGATCAAAAAGTGCTGTTAAGAGATTATCACAAAATCTCAAAATCAAAGTTTTTATGACATTTTTTAATATAAAAAAATAACAGTTTTATTTTCCTGCATGATTAAATTTTAAAATGTTTTATTGCATTCAATATTTCTGAGTGCGAAAATGATTACTATTTACTCCATGTACTGATTCGGTTATCTACGAAAATGTCCAGCCGGTGAAAATCACGCTTACCAAATTTCTGTGACGTATGCACATAAATTGTGTTTTTTTTTATCAGTTTTTTTAATATAACTTTTAAACTATTTCGAATTAATTTTTAAAAGTAGGTGCATTCACCAGATTACCTTCATAGGTACCTATTGGTACAAACAGAATCAAAATCCGACAAGTACTTTTTGAGATTTGCTTGACGAAAGAATTTTTTTGAATTTTAATATCGTTACGTATCTCTGAGTATAAAGACTTCGATTCGCTCAGACAATAAAAAATATGAAAGTATATCTCTCAATTTAAAAAAACGCAAGTAAAAATATACATAAAATTCAATCATTTTTATCCTCAACTAAATTTTATAGAATGCATTATACAGCTTAACTATTTAAGCATTAATTTTTCTTTATAATAAAACACTACCTTCGCTGAATTTGAGGTGAAACAAGTTAAGTACATCAAAAATAACAAATTGCACTATTAAGAATTAATCTTAAGTTTCGCATGCATCAGTAACTTGGCAGAAGGAAGTATGTTATGTGCTATCTTATGGTAAATGATCCTAATGGATAACTTAACACGGCTTTCTAAAGTAATTATATATAATAATGAATTTAATGACAAACGCATATGAGACATAGAAAATAATTTATTGCGATTAAAAATTATCCATACGAGCTCTTTGTACTCAAATTGAGATTCATCATTCGTAATGTTGGAACTTATTTGATGATTCATTGTACTCAATGTACGCTAACGTCACAAGGGAAATTTCCCATTACATTAGATTTATTAGGGATGCATTTAATGTAGGTTAAATATTTCGCTGTCGAAAAACTCGATTTGTAAAGTGTCTGAATTTGATACGGACACATTTTCTACAGCAGATGCGTACTTTAAATTTATAAATAATTATATATGTATTTAAAGAAGTACTTGTATATTTGTGCATTTTATTATATAAGATGATTTTACTAATCACTAATGAACATAAAATTCAAACATTTTTATCCTCAGCTAAATTTTAGAAAATACATTTTACAGCTTGGCTATTTAAACATTAATCTGTCTGTATAATAAATAACACCATGTTCTCTTTAATGTATTTAAGGTGACAGAAATTAAGTACAACGCATCAAAAATCACAAGAAATTGCACCATTAAGAATTATTCATAAGTTACTCACGCATCAGTAACTTGGCAGATGGAAATACGTTAAGTGCAATCTTATAGTAAATGATCTTAATGGTAAACTCACACAGCTTTCTAAAGTAATTATATACAATAACGAAACATTTCATAAAACATACGAAATTTAAAAGGGTGAAAATGCACGAAAAGCGTACCAAAACCTTTCAAAATTGCAATTTTTAAGCAATCTCGGGAACTGGAGAAACGATTTAAAAAATAATGATGTCAAATTGGTAATGACAGTGCTTACTCCAACATAAGCTATATCTTATGTCGGTGTTACTACCGTAAATGGGATGCAGAGACAAAATATGTTCTAAAAGTGCGAGTTTTGTGTTACTGAAAGGCCTAAAAATATGCAATTTCACATGTTAATTATTTATGAGATAGAAATTATCTTTAAGACCATTTCATAAAAAATACAACTGTTAAATGGGGGTGAAACGTTCGAAATGTCAATTTCTATGCAGTCTCATGTAATACCAAACCAATGAAAAATATAATGGTTTTAAAATGATGACGACAGTCCTTATATAGGCCTATTTTATGTCGATGTCACTACCATCTCGAAGTTGCAAAAGTAAAAAACATTCTAAGTTACGTTTTTTCTTTTTTTTTTTTTTTTTTTTTTTTTTTTTTTTTTTTTTTTTGTTACGGAAGGATTTAGTAGCGTGGAATTTGTTACGGTAGTCCCTTATAAAACATAAATTAGCTATAGAAATATTTCCTATAAAAGTGAAATTTTAAACGATGAAATATGCTAGAAAAGCATTCTTAATGAAATGAAATTGCGATTTCCACGCAATTTTAGAAAATATCAAACCGAGTAAAAAAAAAAAAAAGAGTGAAAATGATGGTAACAGTTTTTACTGCAAGGCAAGTTGCCCTCAAAAGAGGGTATAAGAGAAAAAAAAAGCACTAAAATGCGATTTTTGCATTATTAAAGGAAGTTGATCATGAAGTTTGGCAATGATAGTTACTTATTAGACCTAAATTATATCTAATAACTTTTCTTTAAAAAATAGAAATTAAAAAAGCATGAAAATGTGTGCAAAACGTACTAAAATTGTTCTAAATGGCGATTTGTGAACAATCTTAGAAAGTAACTAATAATTTGGCATGGTAATTACTTATAATAAGTAAATGCTCTCTAAGAACAGTTTCGAAAAAAATTCAAAATTTAAAAAGGGTAAAAATGCGAGAAAAACGTTCTAAAATGTTCTAAATTACGAGTTCTACGTTCAGGAAATAACAAATGATTAAGAAAACAATGATTGCAAACTGATGATGACAACAGTCCCTGCTTCGATATAGGATATATTTTATTTGTTGTCACCACCACCTGAGAACTGCAAGAGTAAAATATGTTCTAAATTACTTTTTACTTTCTTCTATCTTCAATAGAGGAAAGTATTCTAATCGAAATTTTTTTCAACTTCCGGTTTTCGACAGATTAACACGTTTTAGGGGTCAGAGATTCCAAAAAACGTGTTTTTACAAAATGTCTGTCTGTCCGTGTGTCTGTCTTTGTGTCTGTGTGTGAGTCTGTGTGTGTTTCGTATGTCGCCATTCTACCACCAAAATGTGTATGAAGTTATGCATAGAATCGAACCAATTTTTTTGTGAATGTTTTTGGATTGGGCAAGCAGGTCCTCTTTCAATTCTGAAATTTTCCGCCGGAAGGAGGCGCTGCAATTGTGATTATTGTGCCATTTTCAATATCGTACAGACCAAAAGTATATGAAGTTATGCATCGAATTGAACCAAATTTTTTATGTAAGTGTATGACTATGGCTAGTTGGTCCTCCCTGAATTTAAAAAAAATCCGCCGGAAAAGGGCGCTGCAATCGCGATTTTTGTGCCATTTTCAATACTGTACCGTCAAAAAGTATATGAAGTTATGCATCGAATCGAACCAAATTTTTTGTGTAAGTGTATGGCTATGGCTAGTTGTACCTCCCTGAATCTGAAAAAAATCTGCTGGAAGGAGGCGATGCAGTAGCGAATTTTATGCCATTTTCAATATGCACCACCTAAAAGTGTATGAAGTTAGTTCTAGAACTGAACTAAATTTTGATTATTTTTTTGGTAAAGCAAATAGGTCCTCCCTGAATTAAAAAAAAATCTACCTATCATTCTATTGTCTATCGGCTCGTTCAGAGACGTTAATTCATTTTTACTGCGACTAATTGATTGAAGCAGAAATTTAAGATGAAAATCAAAGTTGGTATGGTATTGAATTAAAATTATTAAAGCATTAAAATGAGTAACAATTTTGTTAAAATATTAAAATGTACGTATGAGATAGAATAACGTTTTGGGATTGGCACATCCAACTAGTTTTTTGTACTTCTGAGGTGTCTAATAGTTTAAAGTTTGACATGATAATTATTTAAAAGATGCAAAGGCTTTCTAAAACTTTGCGTACTTTTCTTTCGTCGAAAAAAAAAAAAAATACCAAATTTAAAAGAATGAAGTGAACGAAAAGCAATTTAAAATATTCTACATTGTGATTTTTATGCATCTGGTGCAATACCAAACCGATATAAAAATTAATGGGTTTGGTAACGATAGAACATGCTTAAACAAAAACTGTACATTATGTGCGTTCCACTACCATCAAAAGATTGCAATAGAAAAAAAATCTAAATTTCGACTGCTGTGAAACTATAAAGGCTAGTAAATTTAAATATGGCATGATAGTTACATAAAAAATATAACTGACCCCTATGAACAGTCAAAAGTAAATTCGAAATTTAAAAGTTGTGAAGCGACATTAAAGAGCGAGATGCATTCTAAAATTTGCTAAATGACGATTTCTATGCAACCTCAAGATATATTAATCAAGATGTCAAGATGTCCTTATCAAGATGTCTTTGAGATATTTTTAATTTCGTTTCGTTGGAATAATAGAAAATACCTAATCGATTTCAAAATTAATGTTGGCAAATTAATAGTGGCAGTCCTTGCCTGAACATAGGCATTTTAAAATGGTTCTTTTAAACCCTAGAGAAGTGGTAGATTTTAGACGTTAACTTGGAATTCGTCACGATGGTTAATTTTAAGATGTAGATGCATACTAAGAAGATAGTTTCTAAAAATTCAAAGCTTTAAATGAATACATAAATAAACATATGGGTTGAGCATAAAAGCACTAAAATATTTTCTAAATTATCGTTTATTTAGAATTAGCTTTAGCTCTTATTTATTTCATCTCTTTTCTGTCTAATGCAGTGCATTAATGTAGTTTAGTCAAACTGTGGCTTAAATGTTAATTTTTTAATTATTCTTAAAAGTACAGTTTCTTACAATAAAATTTAGGCAAACAAATATCACTTAACATATTTCAGTTCTTACGCCAGCAAACCACCGGGTTTGCCAGTGTGCGATAACACGCAAAAAACATTAGAAAATTGTAATAGCCTCCTCAAATCCTGTTGTAATAAGTCATTATCCAAACGTCTACAAAAAACCTTCCTTAGCGTATTATCGTATAAATATGAATTGGATTGTACACAAAAATAAGTACATTCGTTAAATTTCAAACAATGAAATATCATTAATCTTCAGTAAATCCATATAGATTACGATAAATTTTATAAAAATACAAGTAATTTTTTTTCTCGAAATAAAAAGAAAGAAAAAGGACCCGAAAGGATTAATAAACATCTGTTTATTTTATATAGTGTTTAGGATAACAATTTCCTTACACAGTCAAACGTGCAGAGATTCTCACTCGAAACTTAATTTAGATTTTTCTTATTGCAAAATATCTTTATAGCGTATCAAGTATTAAAAAAATAATTAATAATTAAACAGCTCGTGAAACAACCAAATGTATGAAAATTATCCATTGGTAAGAGCTATAAATTTTAATGATTCCACCATAATTAAATGTTTCTTAAATTAATAATGGATTCCTGAAAGAGTTTTCTATGTAATTAGATACATAGCTACAACTAGCTTCGAAATTTTCATTCCTGTATCTCGTATAATTATCATTTTAATAACTTAATTTTAACATATTATGACCACACTTTGATATATATGTTATGATTACTAATATAGTAATAACTAAACAACTTAAAATTGTATTATATTACGATGTTAAAACAAAATGCACTAAATTATCATTTGTTATTTTTTAATGTCAAACCTGTGCTAGAAAATTGCGCGTAATTGAGATGAAACTAACGACAATAATGAATAAATTAAGATCAAACTTTACAATGTCGTTTCATTGAGACTTCGTGTGACCTCTTATCTGGGGACTCAATTTCAAAGTCATTGTGAACGTTGCATTATGATAAATTACAAAATAATGTCACATTAAAGTCACACGGTGACTTTCTGTCACAAAACTTTGTCAAACAGTGACAGAGACCCTACTGTGACGTTACTATTGTGCAAAGTAGTGAAAAGTCACCAAGTGACATTAATTTAACATTATTTGGTGATTTATCATAATGCATGATACACAATAGGGTGGTGCGAAAAAACAAAGGTTTTTATTTCCGAATCGCTATAGTGCGGAAAAGTTGCGATTGGTAAATACAAGAAAAACTAAAAAAAAATTTTTGAAATCGGATATTATCTTCCAATCCCGCAAACCACCTAAAAATTCAAAAAAATTGAAAAATTTCGATTTTTTTAGATTTTTAAGACATATATTACATACACATATATTTTATCACTATAGTGAAAAATATTTACATATTGTACTATTTAATAATAATAATAAAATAAATTGCGTTTAGAGAATATCTTCCGATCGCGCAAGCTCATTAAAAATCGGGAAAAATTCAATTTTCAGTGATTTTTGATGCATTAAGAAAATAATTAAATAAGTTCAATTTGCGGTCTCATGTTAAAATTTAAATGTAAATTAATACTATTGTGCATGTTATGCTATTTTTGAACAACCAACATCTTACCACGACGAGATCGCTGCAGGGCGAAAAGGTTTGGTAGTTCGCGCAACTCCTGTTAGCCACGTTGCGAAACAGCGTTGAGGTCGCCCTATGTGTCCACATCCTTTTCTCTCCCCAACCTCGTCCACTTGCACAGTGCGCCATTTCGTATCAGTGAGCCCGTGAACGAATTTCGTTTGTTAATTAGACATATTGTGTTATTTAAAATACATTAACATGTGACAGGTACAAGAATCTGCATACGTCGTTGACAAAGAAAATTACTAGACAATCTTTTTATTGTCCTATATTTTGTCATCCTCAAGAGATTTTTTGTCAAATATTCTTCACGAATATAGCGCCTGTACGAGAAACTAAAGAAAATCCTTTAAAAGAATTTAAATACTTCTAAAATCGTTAAAAATACTTCTAGACTTTTTCAATAAATGCGTCCATATAACACGTATTGATATGTAGAATGATACATGTTTGAAGATGGTTTATAGTAATTTTAAACAGTGTATGTTGTCCATCGTGATATTTGTCTCAGGACTGAGGAGGATAAATAAATAAACGTCCTTTTTTCTTCAAAATGTATGTCATGTGGTTCTTCTGATTCCACTTGACTTTGCGTAATTTTTTTCTTTCTGTTTGTTTTTTTCTAATTTTGTATAGGTCAATAACTTGAAAAGCATCTGTTTCAGTTATTACAGAAATATCTTCTAGTACACTCAACGGTTTATCAGCACCTGCACTGTCAAATACACCATTGCGATCGCAATGTAAAGATGTAGATTGTAACTCCACTTTCATTTGCCAGGGTAATTTCTTCTTCTTAAATCTGATAGACTGTATCCGTCATGGTAATGATACTTTACATATACCTACATTAGCATTAAAATTCTCATGTATTTCATCTAAATGCTAAAGGTCTTTTATTTTCGCTTCAACAAATTTGGAAGATTGCCTTTTCAATATATAGTTTCGTCTTCCAAGTCTTGTACTCAGTTTTTTTTTAAACTTTAGTACCAATTTTTCCCGTTCTGTCCTTTCTCTGGAGGTAGATAAATCTATGCTCAACGACTGGAATTTTGTTGTGTTTTTGAGACGTACAATTAGTCTCAATTAGACACTCCCTCAGATCTGGTGACTTATTACAGGAGCAATATAAATTCATTACACGTTTGCAGGCTGAAATATCACACAGTCGAGTTTTTTGTTTTTTAAATTCATCAAACTTTTTTATAAGGTTTGGCTATTTCTTGTCTCGAATATAAGATTTCGTTAGTCTAGAGTATTATCGTGGTAGGCATTATTTAGCTAAATGATTCTACAATCAAACACTTTTGGGATTGACGCCTTCTAATAAATATATTTTATTTTTTGTGCCACTGTATTGCTGACAAATAAGAAACTCACTTTAATGATGTTGAATTTACTTTCTAATAGAGACCTCTCCTCAAGGTAGCATTGAAGAACATCTTCGTGTGTTGGAAGAATATCTGGCAGAAAATCTCTTGGATGACCGAATATAGGACAATGAAAAGATTGTCAACGACGTATCCAGATCCGTGTCCCTGTCACATGTTAATGTATTTTTAATAAGACAATACATCCAATTAACAAACGAAATTCATTCACGGGCTCTCTGATACGAAATGGCGCTCTGTGCAAGTGGACGAGGTTGGGGACAGAAGCATGTGGACACGTAAAACGACTTCAACGATTTTTCGCAACGTGGCTAACAGGATGCGCGCGAAACTCTAAACCTTGAAGAACTACTAAACCTTGCAGCGATCTCGTTGTGGTAAGATCTCGGTTGTTAAAAATGGCATAACATGCTCAATAGTATTAATTTACATTTAAATTTTAACATGAGACTTCAAACTGAGCTTATTTAATTATTTTCTTAATATATCAAAAATCACTGAAAATTGAATTTTTCCCGATTTTTAATGAGCTTGCGCGATCGGAAGATATCCTCTAAACGCAATTTATTTTTTTATTATTATTAAACAGTACAATATGCAAATATTTATCACTATAGTGATAAAATATGTGTATATGTAATAATTTTTTAAAAAATTTGAAAAAATCGGAATTTTTCAATTTTTTTGAATTTTTAGGTGGTTTGCGCGATCGGAAGATAATGTCCGATTTCAAAAAAAAATTTTTAGTTTTTCTTGCTTTTACCGATCGAAACTTTTCCGCACTATAGCGATTCGGAAATAAAAACTTTTGTTTTTTCGCAACACCCTAATACACAATGACTTTAAAATTTATTCTCCAAATGACAGTCTCAATACATGAGAGTCCACATGAGAGTCTCAATAAAACGACATTGTAAAGTCACTTGGTGACTCGACGCAAAGCAGCAGTCGCAGTGACCTGTCAATGGAGTCACATATAGAGTCATTTGAGACTCATAAAAGAGGCGTATAGAATTTCCTATTTTTTGTTTCTCCGTAGTGACTGTGACTCTTGTGACCATGTGGGACCTGAATGAGATGTTATATGGACTAGCTGCTATGCAGGGATAGTAATTATTCGAATTATATTACTTCCTTTTTAATATTCGTGTGAAAATTATTGCTTGAAAATCTCTTGAAAATTGGCATTTTGGGACTTGTCCTTAAATTTTGCACACCAGTGTATGTATTATAGTATATACCAAAATTAATTGTTTAATAATTTTCATGTGTTATTTATTACCCAAACGTGATTGTTCTTCTATTATTATTATTATGTGCTTAATATTCCAGTTATTAAAAAATAAATTCTAATAATATTCAAGTCGTTTAAAATATACATATCTGTATAAATATAACTACAAATGCTGTCAAATTAATTAAATAAAGGAATTCACACTCAGTAACGCGATTGCTAACTAACTGTAAAATATTAAATAAAATGTCTTAGAATTTCCATTAAACATTTTGATTAATCAGCACTGTTTTCAGTAATTAAATTATAACCGAATGCTGGATTTAACATCTTCCAAATGTGACATCAACACGTAATCAAAATTATTCATCTCCCATAGGGCATATATTTCCAGCTGTAAAGGATCCCTCAAACATGTCAGAAATAATTCAGGGAATTTTAATCTTATTAAACTATCCATAGTTTCTGCTATTTATTTGACAATCCATTAATAATTGCGTGTAATTATTTTTAGAAGATACGTTAGTTGATCGATTAGGTCTATGTTGTCTTTACATCTATTTATTGCATTACGCACGTTTGCTTGACAATGACAAATATTTCCCATATCTTACCAGATTTAATTAAGTAATGCACAGAGGCTTGAAAACTTGATTTCAGTCATATATATGTCTCATATCTGATGTTGAAATACTCCACGTGTTATATGGATGAAGACAAGCATTGAAATTGCTATGGGTTTCAAGTGATGCATTTAGGTAAAATTAATGCTAGAATGATAATAATTTCAGTGTCGTTAAATTTAACGCTTGCATAAAATTGTTCCTTGTTCTTTTTTTTTTTTCAAATATTTCTCGTTAATTACTGTTCTTTTCAATTCTATTTCAATTCAATAAAGATTTTTTTCTCTAAAATGAAAATGAAATTATGTTAAATGTTTATTAAACAATGCAAATAAATATTTTTGTGTAAGAATTAGGATTAGGAAGATAAAAATTCTTTTTACTTACATTTATTGAAAAGTTTTAATTTTGTTTTTCAAAAAGATTTTATTTTTTCAAATATTTATCGTTAATTACTGTCTGTGTAAATTTTACTTCAGTTCGCTAAACATTATTTTTTTTTCTGTAAAATGAAAATGGAAATCTGTTAAATGTTTATTAAATATTTCAACTAATTTTTTTAAGAGTAATGTGAATTAATAAAGTAAAAGTTCTCTAACATAAGAAAACATTTATTTATTTTTTCTTTCTAATAATTTCAATAAATTTTAGTTAGAGTATTATAAACTGTTCAAAATTAATAAGTCAATAATTTACATGCATTATTTATTAACCAAAGTTAAATAATCTTTTAAAACATTATCTGATTAATATTTCAAATATTTAAAAACAAATTCTAATAATAACTAAGCCATTTAAAATAAGCATATCTATATAAATATCGCTGCAAATATTGCAAATTAATTGAATAAAAGAATTCACACTCAGTAATGCAATTGTTAACTAACTGTAAAATATTAAATAAAATTTCTTACCATTTCATTTTAAAATTTTGATTAATCACCACTGTTTTCAGTAACTGAATTATAACCGAATGCTGGATTTAACATCTTCCAAATGTGACATCAACACGTAATCAAAATTATTCATCTCCCATAGGACATATATTTCCAGCTGTAAAGGATCCCTGAAACATGTCAGAAATAATCCAGGGAATTTTAATCTCATTAAACGATCCATAGTTTCTACTATTTATTTGACAATCCATTAATAATTGCGTGTAATTATTTTTAGAAGCTGCGTTAGTTGATCGATTAGGTCTATGTTGTCTTTACATCTATTCATTGCATTACGCGCTTTTGCTTGACAATGACAAATATTTCGCATATCTTACCAGATTTAATAAGGTAATACACAGAGGCTTGAAAACTCGATTTTAGTCATATACATGGCTCATATCTGATGTTGAAATACTCCACAAATTATATAGATGATGACAAGCATTGAAGACAAGATATTGAAATAACTATGGGTTTGAAGTGATGCATTGAAATAAAATTAATGCTAGAATAATAATAATTTCAGTGTCATTGAATTTAACACTTGCGATAAATGTTTTTGTTTTTCAAATATTTCTCGTTTATCACTGTCTGTCTTAATTTTACTTAAATTTAATGATAAAAAAATGAAAGAAAAAAATCCTTTAAAAAGGAAATGGAAATATGTTAAATATTTATTAAATTAATGGTTTACTTATTTCGCATATTATTTATTACCCAAATGTGCTTATTTTTTATTTATCATTATTATCTGATTAATATTTCAGTTACTTAAAAACAAATTCTAATAATATGTAAACCGCTTAAAATATTCATATATATAACTAAAAATATTTGCAAATTAATTAAATAAAGGAATTCGCACTCCTAGTAATGCGATTGTTAACTAACTGTAAAATATTAAATAAAATTTCTTAGCATTTCCATTTAAAATTTTGATTAATCAGCACTGTTTCCAGTAATTGAATTATAACCGAATGCTGGATTTAACATCTTCCAAATGTGGCATCAACACGGAATCAAAATTATTCATCAGCCATAGGGCATATATTTCCAGCTGTAAAGGATCACTGAAGCATGTGAGAAATAATCCAGGGAATTTTAATCTCATTAAACTATCCATAGTTTCTGCTATTTATTTGACAATCCATTAATAATTGCATGTAATTATTTTTAGAAGCTGCGTTAGTTGATCGATTAGGTTCATGTTGTCTTTACATCTATTTATTGCATTACGCACGTTTGCTTGACAATGACAAATATTTCGCATGTCTTACCAGATTTAATTAAGTAATGCACAGAGGCTTGAAAACTTGATTTCAGTCACATAAATGTCTCATGTTTGATGTTGAAGTACTCCACGCGTTATATGGATCAAGACAAGCATTGAAATAGCCATGGGTTTGAAGTGGGGCATTTAGATAAAATTAACGCTAGAATAAGAATAATTTCAGTGTTGTTGTTTCATTTTTTGTTAATTACTATCTGTTTCATATCTACTTCAATTCAATAAAGATTTTTCCTCTAAGATGAAAATGGAAGTATCTTAAATGTTTATTAAATAATACAAATAAATATCTTTGTAGATGAAGGACAGTTACGAAGATAATTACTTTTTTAACACTTGAAAAAAAATTAATTTTCTGAAAAAACATTTATTGAAAAAATTTAATTTCTCTTTCAAAACGGTTTCCATTTTTTTCAAATACTTCTCGTTACTATTTTAGTTAATCTTCAAATATTTCTCACAAATTTTATTTTAATTCATTAAAAATATCGTTTTTCTGTAAAATGAAAATGGAAATCTGCTAAATGTTTATTAAATAATGCAAATAAATATTTTTGTAGAGGAATTAGGATTAAGGATATAAACACTCTTTAACGTAAGAAAAACATTTATTTAAAAATTTCGTTTCGTTTATCTAATGATTTGAATAAATTTTTTAATTATGAAAATTGATTCTTTTCAAATTTTATATAAAACTAATGTTTACGAAAGTTATCTTTTGTGGAATATCACGTCTACAATTTGGTTTTTAACGAAAGTTTTTAAACAGTGTTAAATAACACGAAATTCCCTATCTTATTACAGAATTCGTCAGGACTTAGATCGGTGAAGAGAGGGGAGAGGATACCTCGGTGATAAAGGCGTAATTAAAGGTATATTACGTATGCAATAAATAGTGATTTCTAGTGTCCCAGCTTACAGAAACGGGAAGAGTGTCCCGTCTCTGTAAAAACGGGGCATTCTGGGGTCCCGGGGATAAAAGTTCAAATATTTCATGATGTTCAATTATTTTGAAACTACTTTAGTAACATGTTTTTTCTTAGTTTCAAATGATTGAAATGTTATGCAATCTATTAAAAGACAACTTGTCTACAGCGGAAACTTTAAACAGTCTTGTAAAAAAAAAAAAAAAAAAAAAAAAAAAAAAAAAATTGTCTGTTATGATTTATACCTGTGTAAAACGAAATATTTCTTTAACGCCTCAGTAATTCACATAGAATTGGAGGTAAAATCCGTGTGGCGTAAATGAAATTGTCATGCGTCTCAGTTTATCCAAGATGTTCCGTTATCAAGGCTTTAAAGTTCCGATATTTCATAAAGTACATAAAGTACATAAAGTTCATAAAGTACATATTCTTTTTTAATTTCTTGTAGTCATGTTTTTATTGGTTATGCAATAAATATGTTAAAACTGAATCTATCTTATAACAAGAAAATTTACACAATATCCCAAAAATAAATCGACCTACTCCAACAAGAATACTACCTAAAACGAAATATTTTCCCGATCATTTAGTAATTCAGACATAACTGGAGACATATATTCTGAATGTCACAAATAGTGTTGCTAGATTTCCCGGTTCAAGCAGAATGTTCTGTTTTTACTGTTACTGTAACGATTAAAGGTTAGCATTTCAAGCACTCTCCGTAAACAACAATTAGCTTTTGCTATTCTTTTTCTACTCTAACTTCTAGTGAAGTTATCTTGAAGGTGCAAGAATTCAGTATTTCAATAGATCATGGAATAAGAACTAAAAATGGAAAACTCAAGTCCAAAAGCGAAACTTTTTCAAGAGAGTGAAAAAAAAAAAAAAAAAAAAAAAAAAAAAAAAGACAAAAGCACCTCACGTTTCACGTTTCATGCACAATTACCGACTTATTTAAACTATTACTACTAGGGTTAGCATCTAAAGCGTTCTATGTTAACAAGCATTTCCTATTGGTCATTCTCTTTCTTGTCTAGTGATAAAGTATTCTTGAAGGAGCAAGAGATGTTTCAGTTACTCCTGAAATGAGGATTAAAAATGGAAATCTCAAGTCGAAAAGAGAAAAATTTTCAAGAAAACGGGAAAAAAAGAAAGCGAAAGTACCTCGTTTGTTATGTTTAACATACAATTAAAACCTTTTTTGGATTATTACACTGTTAAAAATAAATCTGTGAATTCACAGTGATACTACTGGCAGCAGTGTAGCCGAACTTTTACCGTTCCGTTAGTAGATTTTTCGTTTTGGGGGAAAAAAAGAAAGGAAAACTCCATTTGAAGAAACAGTAACTTTCTATTGAAAAGATTGATTTTTATTTAAAATATTTTTTAAATTTATGAATCGATTAATCGTCAATGAATTCGAAATTTTCGAGTGATTTTAAGCTGCTATAATATTTTACTTAATTAATTTATTTATTAATTACTAGCGGCCTTCGACCGCTACGCTGGTCGGTTTATCTAAAGAAATCTTGAAGAAGTAGTTAGATAAGGTTCAGACATACATAAAAAAAAAAAAAAGCAAGTCGATCATTCAAAAAACGTTGGGAAATATCAAATATTTACTGTAATTTTTTAAGAAAAACAAAGTTTCGAAAAAAAAAATTAAATCGAAAAAAAAATTACACTGACATATTAATGCAAGGAAATTTTCCCAGAGAGAAAATTCGCCTTGAATACAATATTTCAAATTCTTTTAATTGCTTATAGGCGTTAATGCCAACATAGTGAAAAAAAATTCCATGCTGGGAATCGAACCCGGGCCATCAGTATGGCGCACTGACGTTCTACCGACTAAACCACATGGAACGACAGCCAGCTTGAAACTTTCTCATACTTAAGTAGACTGGCGAAAACATAACGATAGCGCGTTTTAAAATCGCACAGTGACATCTATTGGATTTTATATGTACTAAAAAACGTTATGTACTAAAAAACGTGAGCAGCGCACCTAATAGTTTCTTTTGTTTCTTTTTGTTACTTTTTTGTCTGTTGTCCGATTTTGATGAAACAAAGCCTATACACTGCCCGGGAGTGTGCATTCTTCATTAGTGAAAACCGCATAAAAATCCATTCAGTAGTTACGAAGATAACCTCGAACAAACAGACAGACAGACAGACAAAAAATTCAAAAAAAAATTTTTTGTGTTTCATTGGTTTTCTTTTATCGCCCTGACTCCATTTTTGTCAATTATCTTCAATGTACAGACACACCGGGTCCTACTGTTTTATTATATGTATAGATTATTTTTTATACAATTTACCTCAAGCCGTCCTGAGGATCGAACTCGAGACCTTTTGATGGCGAAACAAATCCCTAATGACTGAGCCAAAGCTGCTGACTACAGGTTTTAGAAACTATGTCTTTTATGAATTAGTGGGAAAATCTGTTGTGCATTTTAAAGATTTCCTTTCAAATATATTCGTTAGAAAATATTTTAAAACAGGTTATTGGTTTTATTTTAGACTGATGCATAATACTTGTTATTTTTTAAAATCAATTTTAATTTTTTAACTAGCTTTAAAAAAAAGAAAAAAAATCATTGTTTTTTTATCAATAAATGAATGAATTAATGAAAAAAAATTAATTGATTTTTTTACAAAAATAATGTTATAGACAATTTTTTGAAACTGTCGTACACTATTTATTTATTTTTGGCCAATTAATTGAAAGATTTTTTTAGGTAGATTTCGTAAGAAATACTACCTATTGCACACTGTAAAAAAAAATCTGGAAGACTACAAAACTAGTTTTTGTAAAGCTGCAGAAATCTGCATGTTTACTAAAATTTTATCGGTTACCAGGTATAATATTTACCACCCGCATAGTACAAATACATGAAATGTCGTAGTTTCACCTGTCAGCCAATCAGAAAGAGCTTCAGTAGTGACGTAATCGCTATTTACGAAGTCACAGAGGCGTGAAATGCATCCATCTTGAATCCGGTATGGATAAACATTTCAAGTTACTGAGTAAGTAAAGTTTTATTCTGTATGAGTTACATTTTATTACATTTCCTTTTTGCTTGATTCATAATAAGTAAAAATCAAAACTCAGAAAAGACTATTTGATTTTTAGTTATTGGCAAGCTAATCTGCAATTATGTTCTGTTTATTACATATTTATTTTTCGGTGAAATAACTATTCTTTACATCTGTGTTTAATACATGTGAAATTTCTAATGTTTTATGTAATAAATCAAATTTATCTGCTCTTTTTCTAAAATTTCACTTTCCTTTATTGCCCTCTTCTCCACAATGCAAAATTTAAAGTGTTTAAAACTTGCTTTAAAAAAAATATTACTCAACTGTTTCTTCATAGTGAATAAATTTCATTAATCATTCTTACATCGCATTCATTTCATTAAAACTTCATATGTATTTCGCTTTTAAAATTTTGCTTCCGAATTTTCTTCAAAAACTTTTCAAAACTGCTTAATTTAAAATAACATAAAAAGTACAATCTGTGCTCTATGTGTTAATTTATTGTCGTAATGAAATATCAATTAAGTCTTCCCTGTTCTTCCCCCCCACCCTTTTTTTAACTAAAAGGACGCATAGAATTACACACAGAAAGTCTAAAACTCTTTTAAACTTCAGTGGTAGGAGAGGAAAAAGCCTAAATCAGAATTATTTAAAGGAAAGCTGGAAATTATTTAAATTCATTTAGTTTAGGTCTAGGATGAATGTATTAAGTTTTCCCCCCTCTTGCTAGGTTGCGTTACAATTTTTTTAATTACCATTAAAATATCTATTAAAAAAACCTAATGAGAAACACTGTCAATGCAAATGTTGTAGAACTTAAAATTATAAATAAAATGATAACCGATATTTAACATTTTTGTTTAATTTTCCACAATTTTACTTCAAAGTATTGGCTAAATCGCTAAACAAGAACTTGAAACGCGAAAAGACAAGATTATCAGTTTACCGTGCTTGTTATTATGTACATGCAACTTTTTTTAGTTATTGATGCATTATTTAGAATGGATATTTTTGAGAATTATGGCTTAATCTCTTCATTGCGGATTATAGCCCAGTGGTGGGGTATAGGAAAGGTCAAAAGTCTGGTTTAATTCCAAGAAATCTGGAAAAAATTTTTAATCCTATCGACATAGATTAGAAATTAATGTATCAAGTTTCCTCCTTTTGTAAGTGAGCTTTAGCCACTACAAACAAATTAACTTTAAAAAGTGGATATTTTCATAATTTTTAGAATATTTCAAAAATGACTCGTAAATGATGGGAAATGTTGCTTATTACTTCCAATATTGTATTTAAAATATGTATAGCATTTAATATGATGCATATAGAGTAAACAACAATGCGTATGTATTAAAATTAAGGATATTGAAAATAAATAGCAAGGATAGGGAGAAGCGGGGTAGAGGAACAAATGGGTGTGCATAAGGCTTTTCTCTAGAGGAATTCAAGGTCAAATAATAGCACGATTATAAATTTCGATATTTGCGTAAAGGACAAAGATGGTAATAATAAAATGATTTTTGACAAGTATACATGAATCTGCATTTTAATTCATAAAAGTTTCAAATCTTACAAACATTGAAAAAAAAGTATTATAGTCTTTACGTAAAAAATCTTTCACTTTAAACTATGGTTTAAGGTTGGCGGTGTTCGCTGCGAAATGAAATGGAAAACAGCTATCATTTAAGCAACACTTTGCCCGAAAACTACTAAATTATAATTCTCAAAATAGACAAAATAAATTCCTAACGTAATTACCAAAACATCGTGAAGGCCTCAAGAATTAAAAATGTATCTCTACACGTATGTAACAAATGTAGAGAGGATGAATGGGTAACTTGGTGTCTCCTTTGGATTAGCGGTTAAGGCAAAATTTTGAAATAGAATTGCGACAAAATTATGAACATGGGTATTCATTTTATTGCAAATTTTAAACTCTAAGACATTTGAATTGTCAATTATTTTTACAGTATTACTTGTTTTGCGATATTAAGATAATTAAAAAAAATGTATTTTCTAACGTAAATTTAGAACATGGGGGGGGGGGGGAATTCTAGATCTAAACTGGAGGGATTAAAATAATTTCCAGTTTCCCCTAATTAATTTTTAGTTAAACCTCCTGACCACTGCGGTTAAGCTTTGAAAGAGAATTGTGGCATTAATGTTCAGCAAAAATATTAAATGTAGATGGTTATTTTACTCAGAATTTTAAACTTTACAACATCCGTATTGACAATGTTATTTAAAGTTAATTCTTTTGAGATATTTTTATGATATTAAAAAAAAATTACTGTGCATCTATATCTTTTTTCTAATTCTCACCTCGTAGGGGAGAAAAATTAAATACATTCATTTTAGATCTAAGCTGAAGAGATTAAACCAATTTCCTACTTTACCCTAATAACGAGCTCTGCAAACTAATCACTGGGATATTAGTATTTTACTTATTTCTAATTTTTAACTTATGTAAATAAGTCATCTAATACTCTCCCTTTCTTAAAAAAAAAAAAAAAAAAAAAAAAAAAATCCTGATTTGTTACTTTATTGTAACTATAAGTAATAGATCATATGCTTTACCCCTCCTCTCACCGAAAATGACGTTATCTCTTCCCCTCTCTCCTTATAAGCATACAAAGTTTAGTTTTTTACAGCGATTAATTTTCATTTTTTGCACAATTTGTAAGTCTTCAGTAAGTTAAATTGTCAACCGTTTGGAAAGTCTTCCCTCCCCTCTTTCAATAATAAAAAAAAGAAAATATGGTTATCTTTGTCGCTATGCTTACTTTTTAAAATTATAAATCTTTAAATGTCTATTTTCTTCCTGCTGTATTTGTTACTTTATTATGACAGTAATTAACCACCCGAAATCTTCCCTAAGTCTCTCAACCTAAGATTTTATTATTTAGTAAGGGAGAGTGGGAATAAAGGAGAGTGGAGTGGAATGGGACAGGAGATTTTTCTGTTTGTTTCATTTATAAATATTTCACCAGTCACGTATTAGATTAAGAAAAAGCATCCCCAATGTTTAGTTGAATAAAGTAGCTAATTTGCACAACTTGCAATTGTAAAAAGAAAAAGATTATTTCAAGAACCAAAAGTAAATTTGCTTTATAATTTTTTATGCTTTCTGTATATTAATGACTTGTTTATGTATATATGTAATTGTTTCCTTTTTTATAGAGCATTATACTATGTATCATCCATAATTTAAACTATGTCTAAAAGCAGAATTTCTGTCTATACAAGAAATTTTACGTAGAGTATAGGGAGGAATGGGACATGCCAGCAAATGAAGAATTAGGACAAATCCAATTTCTTTACTTTTTTCCTTAGTTACAATTTCATTATAATTATAAAATCGTTTTGAAAATTATGTTTCTATAATGTTCAAAAACATTAAAAATGTTTCATTTTGTATTTTATAAATCGAAATTTTGGTTTTTGTGTCAAATTTGATTTTCTCATCTTTGAAAGTTGTCTCATTCCTCCCCACTCTCCCTTATTTATTTTTTTTTAATATTCAGGTAATTTCAGAGCTTTAAGCGAGTAATTCAGTTGCATGTCTGTTAATTTAATTATTTATAGAGGAAATTTTATTTTTATGTAAAATTAGAAAAAAAAGAGAACTCTTTATGTTTTAAGAGCAAACAAATTGATCTTTGGGGCTAAACAAATATAACGTTATATACATATATATATATATATATATTTGGAGGGCGGTTGTTATTTGAAATTGATGTCATTTCTGATCATCAATTTTTTCTCTTTTTATTTGTAACATGGTCTTTGGTACAAAATAGCGTTATCTTTTTAGCCTGTTATTTATTTTTATGAAAATGCAAAGTTTTTAAAATAACTGAATTATTATAAAATTATTTAATTCTAAAATATAGTATACCCGAACGTTTAAAATTCCTATTTTTCTTCATATGTGTATGCATATCGCAGTTCGAGAATCCGTATAAAAAATGTACTTGAAATGAAGCTGTGTTTACTAATAAAGAAAAAGAATGTTGTCCTTCTTTTGCTGGTATGAATTTCTATTTGCACCTCACCCCTCTCTGTTCGGTGCAAGTACGACAGTTCTTTATTATTGTTGCGAAGTGATCTGCGTTTACCAGTGTATTTGAAAGAGTTAAAATTCATATTTTAATAATCAACTGCACTATCAATTTTAGCATTTCAGCTTTTAAAGCATGTATTTTGTTTATCGGAACTTTAAAATAGCATCTTGTAGTTGCTTAGGGTGTAAAAAGATTTTGGAGAAATAGTTTTTTAAACGGCTTACTGTGGGGGCTTGTAGATATCAGAAATTTAATATCAGAATGTATAAACATGTTAAAATTGGTACTGATGATATATTGCGATAACTATCTTAAACTGTATGGGAATAGAAAAATTGCCAATTTTAAAAAATAAATGAATAGCAGATATTTATGTACAAATAGATGCAAAAAGCAGCTAATCATTTTTTATACTATTTGCTCCTGAAGCATCTTTTAAATCTGTGTGTATTTTTACTTAATAGAAGTATTTTTAAGCACTAAAAATCAATTTAAAACCATAGATTATAAAACACTTTCCAACGCATTCAGAATTGTATCTAAAATTTCCACCGCTTAAAAAGGTTAAGTATGATGGCTAAGTAAGCATTTTATAAAACACATAACGCATTTGAAAACTTAATTAAAAAATTGCTATCAGTTATCGGAAAAATATCCGAATTATTTTGTAGAATACTGTATATGATCTATAGAATTGTATGTACACTACATGGCCAAAGATGACTGGTCACTTGCGATTTTAGACATTTTGATAAATATCTAGAAAAATACATGAGGAATTATCTTGAAACTCTAAATGTGTAAATATAATAGTAAGTCATACATTTCCATGAAGTTTTTTTTCCCCGAAACTCTAAAGGGGGCCGTCAACAAATTAAAAAAATAATGTTTTAGATAACCCTGTCAAATCTAATGTATCAAAAGCGTTCGAACTGTATATTATGATTAAGTGGGTTATTCTAATAAACTGCGCTTATTTTTATGTGGATAGCATGTATACTCTTAAAAAATAAAGTATATAAAATAAAGTATAAAAAATAAAGTATAAGGTTTTTATAAAAACAGTCCTAAATTTTTCCAAGATTTGACGGATTCTATCAGCTAATTTTGAAATAGTTGTAACATCCGATACTAAGATGAATATTAGTTTTTTCTATAATAATATTCATTATAAATTTTCTTTAATTTTCTTTAATTTATGTTAACATTTATCTTTTCTTTTTAGATGCATGAAGAAACTGAAGTATATCTTAAAAACAATGTGAGCCTGCTTGACGGCGAAATTTGAGGAAAAAGCTCTATCAATCAGAAAAATCTCGTGAACATCATTCTTGCGCTTTAATGTATTCTGAAGCACTAAAGTTTTCCAGTAGTTTTATTGTAATGACATTTTGACAATCATTTTCTAATAGTGTTTTAGCATACATATACATATGAGTTTGATTATTGTTATTTAGACAAAACATGACTTCAAAAATATAAAGTATGAAATCCATAGGCATTTCTATAAATACTAATTATGTAATACTTGCAAAATGTGAGTTGTATAAAAAATATGCTTTTTTATTGCAATGAATTTAATAAATAGTTATTTAATAAATTTACTCATATATTTCATTGTGTTTTGTTATTTATTCATATTGCATTTATTGGTTGTACAGATATGGATATTATATTTATATCAAACGTCAGCTTATAATATTTTCCAAAGCAATATACATTTCTTTTTGTTTCCATTTTAGTTTCCATAAGCTTTCTACTTTTATAAAATTGCTTAGTTATACTGATAATACCATACTGATAAACATTAAAAAGTTCGAAACCTGCCCACAATTACTGTTGATGTATCAAAGATGTATTTTTTTTCCATATATATGTTAAGGTGTATATCAACTCTCATGTATGTAACTATTTGAGTTAAAGATTCTAATTCCAAAGGAATGTTAGCACATAAGAATTCTGCTAAATTCATACATATTTGATCCATTCTTCGGGATCTTTAAGTTAGGTTAGTTTTAAATTCCTGGTCTTGTCAATAATTTTTTCCTCTTTAATATTTCAATTTGAAACAAAACTCTCAAGCAAATAAAGTATTAAAGACATATGTAAAATATGTAATGTATTAAGTGTAGGCGGTGCAATAAATATATGAAGAATAAGTCGTGGAAAAAGATCACCCCCCCCCTCACAAAAAAGGGGGAGGAGAAAGATTCTAATAATTAGTTATAACTTCACTGCATATTCACCTGAAATAAGAATATATAAGATGTAAAAAAATCTTAAATGCGACATTCAGGTAAGTATATTAATTTTTTTGCAGATTTCCTATCTGTTTTTGTGCCATTGAATCGTTTATTATGTAGTGTTCAAATATATGTACCAGGAGTTAATGAAGTTCTTACGACTATAGAACCGAACAAAACTTCTTTAAAAAATATATATGACTAAATATGTAGTTTTTATTTCTAGTTTAGTTTAGTAGCATTTACATAAAATGAACAGATAGTATTTTCTCACAATATAAAAGTTTTTAAATCATGTATTGGATTAGATGAGGCACAGTGCTTAATTATGTATTTATATATATATATATATATATATAGAGAGAGAGAGAGAGAGAGAGAGAGAGATAATATAGTCCTTACAATTTGTAAATTTTTTTTGTCATAATTATACCACTAACATTTTTTAGGCATATTTTAAAACTCAATGATGTACCTTACTTTGTTTTTATTGGCTTTTTTTTAAATTTAACTAAAAACCGTAAGATCTGCTTCAGCTTGTCTGCTCATTTAGTGCTGTTGTTATAATGCCCATTTAATATAAAATATGATTTTGCACCTATTGAAATGTCTAAAGTAAAACTTTAGTGCATAACATACAAATATTTGTGTCAATTGCTGCGGTAATATTGAAACACATGTCAGGCCACATTGTTTATTTTGTTTCGAAGTATTTTAATACATGGGGAAAACTTCACTCTGGATATCTAAAACTCTAAAAAATCAACTTCATATTGAAAGAATTCGTAACAACTCCAATTAATAGAAGTATTAGTATACAATATATTTATATACACGTAAAATCGTTTCAGAATATTGCTGGTAAACCACTGGTAATACAACTGGAAAAATATTTTACAGTTACAAATATATTTTGGAAGTGCAAATAAAATGTTTTAAATACAATACTAAAAAATCATTAGCATTTTTAATGTATTAATTCTTGTACTGTTGCAAAGAACTTTCTGGCGAGAATACAAAAACTGGCTCAACATGTAAAACAAAAAAAGGTAATTTTTCTGACGGTACCTTAATAAATTTCCATTTTTTTAATAAGTACATTAAAAGTTTAGTTTTCAATTTTGAAAAATTCTAAGTAAATGTGCCATGAAGTCCCTTGCAAATGTACAAGAAAATTCTCAATAAATTTACTACAAAATCATTTGTAAGAATACTAAAAATCAATAGAAAATTCGCAAAATATTGCTTAGAAAACTCCCTAAAAAATCATTTGTACGTTTACTAAATAATTCTTAGGAAATTTACCAAAATATATTTAGTAATCGCCCTAAAATATCGCTAGTAAGCTTACTAAACAATATTTAGTACTTTTATAAAAACTAATATGAGAAACTCCCTTAAAAATCATTAGTAAATTAGCTAAAAATTCTGTAGTAAACTCCCTGAACAATCATTAGTAAGATTACTAAGTAATATTTAGTAAATTTACAGGCGATTCTTTGGGAAACTCGCTAAAAAAAAGGTTAGTATGTTTCCTAAACAATATTTAGTAACAGTTACTAAAGCAACTTTTGTAATATTACACGATTTTCTTGTGTTGCGGTTACATAAAAAATTCTAGGCATCCCAGTTTCCTAGAAAATTCTTAGTAACCTCACAGAATTTTTTTTACAGTGCAATCGCACCAGTTTATATATCTATCTATCTATCTATCTATCTATATATCTCACTTTTTTATGGACACGATAACTTCTATAATTTTTCACCAATCTCCACCAAACTTGTACATAAAATCAAAGGGTTAAAATCTTGGCTAAGTTCGTTAATGGGCAAAATCGGACCAAGGGGGTCGGAATAGGGGGCGTTTTTGTGAAAACCGAAAAAACGCCATAACTTCTTAATTAAAGTAGATATCGAATCGGTTTAAAGTTTATATTACTTCTTAAAAAAGGGCCAAAAGTATATGCATGGCAGATTTTTGATAAATTTAGAAGTGGGCTCAAGGGGCGAAAAAAACAGGGATTTTGAGAGAAAAAAATTCATAACTTCGTCAGTTTTCAAGATATCAAGTCCAACTAAATTTTTTGTAAATGTTCTTAAAATTATCTAAAACTTTTGCATTTACAAGTTTTTGATAGGACCAACTTTTACCGACGAAAAAAAATTAAAAACGAAAAGAAAATAGGCGCTGAAAAAAGAGAAAAATCCATAACTCCGTCAATTTTTAAGATATCAAATCTGATTAAATTTATTTTACATCTTCTCAAAAATATCTACAACTTTTATAGTGACAAGTTTTTCATAGGATCAATTCGTATAGCAAAAAGAAATTAAACAAAAATAGGAGTTGGAGAAAAAACCTTAAATCCAAACTGCTTATATTCTGACTCATTTTAAAATTCATTTTTGATTCTAAACGCATCCAAATGGTAGATCCTCTTATTTAGAAACTGTATAAAGTGACGCATTGGTCAATTTTCTGATAAAGATAGAATATATTTCAAAAAAGGCTACCAAAAAGAGTATTTTGAACAGAATTCATCGGGACTGAAAATTTAAGAAAGTATTCGAATAAGAAATTGCGTTTTTTTCTGACTCGTTTTTAAATCCATTTTTGTTCTCAAACGCATCCAATTTACAGATCCTCTTATTTAGGAACTATATAATGTGATGCATTGATCAGTTTTTTGATAAAGACGGAATATATTTTTAAAAAAGGCTACCAAAAAGGGTATTTTGAACAGAATTTTCCAAAATCATCGTGACTGAAAATTGAAGGAAGTATTCAAATAAGAAATTGCGTTTTTTTCTGACTCGTTTTTAAATCCATTTTTGTTCTCAAACGCATCCAATTTACAGATCCTCTTATTTAGGAACTATATAATGTGATGCATTGGTCAGTTTTTTGATAAAGACGGAATATACTTCAAAAAAGGCTACCAAAAAGGGTATTTTGAACAGAATTTTCCGAAGTCTTTGTGATTTGAAAATTTAAGGAACTTTTCACATAGCAAATTTCGTTTTTTATGACTCGTTTTAAAATCCATTTTCGCTCTCAAACGCATCCAATTTACAGATCCTCTTATTTAAGAACTATATACTGTGACGCATTGGCCAGTTTTTTGATAAAGATAGAATATATTTTTTAAAATACTGTCAATGTGAGTATTTCGCACAAAATTTTCCGAGCAATCATGAATAAAGAATTAAGTATGTATTCAAACAACAAATAGGTTATTTTATGACTCATTTTTAAATTAAATTTTTTTCTCAAATGCATTCCACTGACAGTTTTTTGTTATTTAGGAGCTGTATAATGTACTGTTTTGGTCGATTTTTTTAATAAATTCAGAATCCATTTCAAAATATGTTGTCAAAACGGGCATTTGAGCTGAATTTTTCTTAAGATGATTATGATAAAACCAGTTTTTGAAGAAAAATAAAATTAAAAATTTTTCATAAACGGCCAAATGAAGTTATTAAACTGGGTTTATTTCTAATCATATATTTTTTTTGTTGAATTGAGCACTCTTCGAAATCTACCTCCGCCTATAGGCCCAGCCGACAGGGATTTTTTTAAATAAGAAATAAGAGAAAAATAATCAGGGAAAATTTAGGTTTTCTTTACGGCGCCAGAGGGAAACGAACCCACAATCTGCGTTCGCAGACGATTAACGATCTGGTATCTTGACCATTCGGCAACGGAGCTACCCAAATAACGGAGTTCCCCCGTTTTTTGTTTCTATTTCCACCCGTTTCGTTACTTTCTTGAAATACTGTGGAGATTTTTGATTTTTAACGGAAAATGCCCTTTTCTTGTGAAAAGAGAGTTATTCTGTGAAATTCAGGAAAAAATATTCGTGGGTTTCAGTATTTTTTAAACAGTGTACTAAAGGTTAGCATCTCAAGCGTTCTCTTCTAACAAGAATCTGCTAATGGCTACTCTCTTTTTTATCTAGCGATTAAGTAACCAGAAACTCGCAAAAGATGCTTCATTAACACATAAAATGAGGTTAAAAAGGGAGATTTCAAGTCTAAAAGAGAAATTTTTTCAAGAAATCAGAAAAAAAGAAGGCGAAAATACCTCATTTGCTACACTTGACATATAATTACCGACTTGTTTGAATTATTTTTTCTAGAGTAAGCATTTGAAGCGTTCTCTGCAAAATTCTCTTGAGGATTCAATTCCCTTGTGGAATTTCAGCGAGAAAGGAATGCTGAATGTTTCAAATGTGAACAGAATAATCTTTCGTAATCGGTTTGCATACTATAGAGATGGATTTTTAGGTAGATATTTTATGAAATACTTCCTATTGCAATCGCACCAGTTTATCTCTCTCTCTATCTATCTATCTATATATATATATACAGGGTGTCCCTAAACAAATGGTATATACGCTAGGGGGTATATACTCTAATGGTATATACGCACATCAAAACGAGTAATAGTAAATAGGAAACCAAGGGTCCCAAACGTTTTCCAAAGGAGATAGCCACCATTAAAGTTTGGGGTCCAAAATTTCAAATACACATAAAAAACGGAAAAATTGGTCGATTGATTTGCGGTTTTCAATAAAATTATTTTTTATGTTGGTATTTTCTTAAAAATAAATTATAAAGATAAATTTCAAAAAATGCCGATAGAGGGCGCTTTAGACTTTGACGTAATGAAAAACTATTTTTTGCCGTGATTTTTTGCATCTCATTGAATAATTTCGTAAGCTTAGACTTAAACTTAAATTTTGAGCTCAAAATCTGAATAGTTGGAAGCGGTTAAGTAGCACAAACTTAACTGTGTTCAGAAGGTTTAAATTTCAAATGATTATAAAAAACGGAAAAATTGGTCGATTGATTTGCGGTTTTCACTAAAACTATTCTTTGTGTCGGTATTTTATTGAAAATGAATTATAAAGATAAATTTCAAAAAATGCCGATAGAGGGCGCCTTAAACTTTGGAGTAAGGAACAACTACTTTTTATGTTATTTTTTGCATCTGATTAAATGCTTTCGTAAACTTAGACTTAAACTTAAATTTTGAGCTCAAAATCTGAATAGTTGGGAGTGGTTAAGTAGCACAAACTGAACTGCATTCAGAGGGTTCAAATTTCAAATGATAATAAAAAACGGAAAAATTAGTCGATTCGTTTGTGGCTTAAAATAAAAATATTCTTTAAGTCAGTATCTTCTTGAAAATGAATTTTAAAGATAAATTTCAAAAAATTCTGTTAGAGGGCGCCTTATACTTCAGAGTAACCAACAACAAATTTTAACCGTTATTTTTTGTATCTAATTTAATGCTTTCCAAAACTTGTTAAATGTTTTCGAAATCTTATATTTAAACTTAAATTTTGAACTCAAATTCTGAATCGTTGGGAGGGGTTAAGAAGCGCAAACGGAAGTGCGTTCAAGGGTTGAAATTTAAGCCCCCCCCCCTCCAACACAGCTCACTTTTGCGCTACTTAAACACTCGCAACGACTCAGAATTTGATCTCAAAATTTAAATCTAATCATTTGAAAGCATTTAATGAGATTTAAAAAAATAACGGTTAAAAATAGTTGTATGCTACTCTAATGTCTAAGGCGCCCTCTATCGGCATTTTGTGAAATTTATCTTTAAAATTTTTTTTCAAGAAAACACTGATTTAAAGATTAGTTTTAGCAATAACCGCAAACGAATCGACTAATTTTTCAGTTTTTTTTTATAGTTTTCCGTTTCGTTTGAAATTTAAACCCTCTGAATACAGCTGAGTGGTTTGTGTTACTTAACCACTCCCAACTATTCAGATTTTGAGCTCAAAATTTAAGTTTAAATCTAAGCCTACGAAACCATTTAATGAGATGCAAAAAATAGCGGCAAAAATACTATTAGGAGGGTTTATTTCGTTAATCCAAAGTCTAAAGCGCCCTCTATCGGCATTTTTTAAAATTTATCTTTATAATTCATTTTCAATAAAATACCGACATAAAGAATAGTTTTAGTGAAAACCGCAAATCAATCGAGCAATTTTTCCGTTTTTTATAATCATTTTAAATTTAAACCCTCTGAACACAGTTAAGTTTGTGCTACTTAACTACTCCCAACGATTCAGATTTTGAGCTCAAAATTTAAGTTTAAGTCTAAGCTTACCAAACCATTTAATGAGATGCAAAAAATCACGGCAAAAAATAGTTTTTCATTACTTCAAAGTCTAAAGCGCCCTCTATCAGCATTTTTCGAAATTTATCTTTATAATTTATTTTCAAGAAAATACCAACATAAAGAGTAATTTTATTCAAAACCGCAAATCAATCAACCAATTTTTCCGTTTTTTATGTGTATTTGAAATTTTAGACCCCAAACTTTAATGGCGGCTATCTCCTTTGGAAAACGTTTGGGACCCTTGGTTTCCGATTTCCTATTACTCGTCTTGATGTGTTCTATCACCCCCTAGCGTATATATCATTTGTTTAGGGACACCCTGTATATCTCACTTTTTTATGGACAGGATAACTTCTATAATTCTTCACCAATCTCCACCAAACTGGTACATAAAATCAAAGAAGATAAAATTTCAGCTAAGTTCGTTAATGGGCAAAATCGGACCAAGGGGGTCGGAATAGGGGGCGTTTTTGTGAAAACCGAAAAAACGCCATAAGTTTTCAATTCAAGTAGATATAGAATCGGTTTAAAGTTTATATTGCTTTTTAAAAATGGGCCAAAAGTTTATGCATGACAGATTTTTGATAAATTTAGAAATGGGCTCAAGGAGCGAAAAAAACAGGGTTTTGGAGAGAAAAAAATTCATAACTTCGCCACTTTTCAAGATATCAAGTCCAACTAATTTTTTTGTAAATGTTCTTAAAATTATCTAAAACTTTTGTATTTACAAGTTTTTGATAGGACCAACTTTTACCGATGAAAAAAATTAAAAACGAAAAGAAAAAGGGTGGTGAAAAAAAGAGAAAAGTCCTTAACTCCGTAAATTTTTAAGATATCAAATCTGATTAAATTTATTTTACATCTTCTCAAAAATATCTACAACTTTTATAGTGACAAGTTTTTCATAGGACCAATTCGTATAGCAAACAGAAAATAAACAAAAATAGGAGTTGGAGAAAAAACCTCAAATCTAAACTGCCTATATTCAGACTCATTTTTAAATTCATTTTTGATTTTAAACGCATCCAAATGGTAGATTCTCTTATTTAGAAACTGTATAAAGTGATGCATTGGTCAATTTTCTGATAAAGACAGAATATATTTCAAAAAAGGCTACCAAAAAGGGTATTTTGAACAGAATTCATCGGGACTGAAAATTTAAGAAAGTATTCGAATAAGAAATTGCGTTTTTTTCTGACTCGTTTTTAAATCCATTTTTGTTCTCAAACGCATCCAATTTACAGATCCTCTTATTTAGGAACTATATAATGTGATGCATTGATCAGTTTTTTGATAAAGACGGAATATATTTTTAAAAAAAGGCTACCAAAAAGCGTATTTTGAACAGAATTTTCCAAAATCATCGTGACTGAAAATTTAAGGAAGTGTTCAAATAAGAAATTGCGTTTTTTTAACTCGTTTTTAAATCCATTTTTACTCTCAAACGCATCCAATTTACAGAACTTCTTATTTAGGAACTATATAATGTGATGCATTGATCGGTTTTTTGATAAAGACAAAATATATTTCGAAAAAGGCTACCAAAAAGGGTATTTTGAACAGAATTTCCCGAAGCCTTCGTGATTTGAAAATTTAACGAAGTTTTCACATAGAAAATTGCGTTTTTTGAGACTCGTTTTAAAATCCATTTTCGCTCTCAAACGCATCCAATTTACAGATCCTCTTATTTAGGAATTATATACTGTGACGCATTGGCCAGTTTTTTGATAAAGATAGAATATATTTTTAAAAACGCTGTCAAAATTAGTATTTCGCACAAAATTTTCCGAAGCAATCATGATTAAAGAATTAAGGATGTATTCATTCAACAAATCGGTTATTTTATGACTCATTTTTAAATTAAATTTTTTCTCTAATGCATTCAACTGACAGATTTTTGTTATTTTGGAATTGTATAATGTACTGTTTTGGTTCATTTTTTAATAAATTCAGAATTTATTTCAAAATATGTTGTCAAATGGGCATTTGAGCTGAATTTTTCTTAAGATGATTCTGATAAAACAAGTTTTTGCAGAAAAGGGAAATTAAAAATTTTTCATAAACGGTCAAATGAAGTTATTAAACTGGGTTTATCTCTAATCATATGTATATTTTTTGTTGAAATGAGCACTCTTCGAAATCTACCTCCGCCTATAGGCCCAGCCGACATGGATTTTTTTTTTCAAAAATCGCATTTAAAAATTATTTATTAAAAAAAAATTGGTATATAGTTTTCAAACAAATTGCATTTGGAAATACGTTTATCTTTCGTTTTTTGTAAAATTTGTACAAAAAAAAAAAAAAAAAGTTATTTATTAATTAGGTATTGTCGCTGTTCGTTTATCTTTCGTTTTTTGTAAAATTTGTAAAAAAAAAAAAAAAAAAAAAAAAAAAAAAAAAAAAAGTTATTTATTAATTAGGTATTGTCGCTGTTAATTGGACGTCAGAGTTATATGTGACCATGCATTTTATTTATAAAAATCCCTGTCGGCTTGGCCTATAGGCGGAGGTAAATTTTGAAGAGCGTTCATTTCAACAACAAAAAATAAAATATGATTAGAGTTAAACCCGGTTTAACAACTTTATTTGACCGCTTTTGAAAAATTTCTAATTTCATTTTTATGTAAGGTTAGGTTTTATCAGAATCATCTTAAGCAAAATTATGCTTAAATGCCCATATTGACAACATATTTTGAAATATATTCTGACTTTATTAAAAAAATCTACCAATATATAGTTCCTATATAAGAAAAAACTGTCATTTGAATGCATTTTAGAGCAAAATTGAATTTAAAATGAGTCATAAAATAATCAATATGTTTTTTGAATGCATCTTCAATTCTTAAATCCTGATAGCTTCGGGAGATTTTGTGCGAAGTACCCACTTTAACAGATTTTCCCTGAGATATATTCATCCTTTATATAAAAAAAATTTGACCATTACGGCACATTATGCAGTTACTAAATAAGAGAAACTGTCAATTGGATGCGTTTGAGAGCAAAACTGAATTTAAAAATGAGTAAAAAAAACGCAATTTTATTTGAATTACTCCATTTTTCAATCACGATCAGTTCGGGAAACTCTGTTGAAAATACCCTTTTTGCCAGGCGTTTTCTAAATATATTCTACATTGATTAATAAACTGGCCAATACATCACATTATATAGTTTCTAAATAAAAGGATCTGTAATTTGAATGCGCTTGAAAGGAAAAGTGTATTTAAAAATGAGTCAGAAAAAACACAATTTGTTATTTAAATATTTCCTCGATTTTCAATCACGATCACTTCGAGAAATTCTGTGCAAAGTACACTTTTTCGCTGCCTTTTTAAAAATATATTCTGCCTTTATAAAAAAAAAAAAAAAAAAAAAAAAAAAAAAAAAAAAAAAAAAAAAAAAAACTGGCTAACATATCACATTCAATATGCCACATTACATAGTTCCTAAATAAGTGAATCTGCCATTTAGATGCGTTTAAAATCAAATATGAATTTAAAAATGAGTCACATTAGAAGCAATTCTGATTTGAGGTTTTTACTTCAAATCCTATTTTTTAAAATTTATTTATGCTATAAAAACTGGTCCTATGAAAAACTTGTCAGTATAAAAGTTGTAGATATTATTGAGAAGATATAAAACAATTTTAATCAGATTTGATAGCTTAAAAACTGACCAAGTTATGGATTTTTTTGTTTTTCCACGTCCCTTTTCTTTTCATGTTTTTTTTTCTTTTCTCCAGTAAAATATGTTCCTATCAAAAACTTTTTTAAACAAAACTTTTAGACAATTTAAAAACATTAATAAAAATTTTTGTTGGATTTGATATCTTGAGAATTAAAAAAGTTATGAAATTTTTCTCCCAAAAACCGTGTTTTTTTCCGCCCCTTGAACTCATTTTTAACTTTATCAAAAATCTGTCATGTATAAATTTTTGGCCCATTTGTTAGAAGTAATATAAACTTTAAACTAATTCGATATCTATTTCATTTAAGAAGTTATGGCATTTTTTTCGGTTTTCTACAAAAACCCTCTTTATCTTCACCCCCTTGGTTCGATTTTGTCCATTAACGAACTCGACCGAAATTTTGTACCAAATGATTTCATGTATCAGTTTGGAAGGGATTTGAGCAGAATTATAGAACTTATTGTATCCAGAAGAAAGTGATATATACATGCATAGATATATACAGGGTGTATCTAAACTCTTGGTCAAAAGTTTAAGGGGTGATAGTACACATCAAGACTAACTATATTAAATAGGAAACTAAGGATCCCAAGCGTTTTCCGAAGGAAATAGGCGCCGTTAATGTTTTGGGTCCAAAATTTCAAATAATAAAAAAACGGAAAAGTTGGTCGATTGATTTGCGATTTTCACTAAAACTATCCTTTATGTCAGTATTTTCTTGAAAATAAATTATAAAAAATGCCGAAAGAGGGCGCTTTAAACTTTAGAGTAACGAACAACTTTTTTTTTTTTTTTTTTTTTTTTTTTTTTTTTTTTTGCCTTTATTATTTCTATCTCATTAAAAGTTTCGGAAGCCTAGACTTAAACATAAATTTGAACTCAAAATCTTGATAAGTGGGAGACGAAAATTAAATCTCTATATTCCCTCGTACGGCAAAATTTCCAATTAAGAAATTATTCCTTATTCATTTCTAAATTAAACAAAAATTTCCATCTTATTATCTAAAAACCTGTCAGAAATATTAAAATCCGAAATTCTAAAAAATTCGTGACTTACACCACTTTACCATGCCTGTAAACGAAGAGCTTTGGATAATTTTCAAAACAAGTGAGGGATTGTCCATAAATTATCTATTATTAAATGTCGATTTAAGACAGTACGTCTCATTTGGACATAACAAAGCAGCGTATTGTATTAAATCTAAACATGTTTTCAAAACGTGTTGGTAGTCTGCAGTGGAGATGTGCATGGATCGACATATCTAATCTAGGTCAGGTTCCAAACCAACCCATATGGGAAAAAGTTGTTAAAAAAACTGTCTGGAAAAAAAAATGTTAAATCATAACCCGAACCGGTGTGGAAAAATGTTTAAACCACAGCCCGGTTGATCCGTGAATTTTTGTATAGTTTTTACTTCGGTGTGGTTAAAAATTGTTTCGTATGGAGGAGTTTTGACCGAAAATACTTATTATAGTTTTTCGTTTATTATATTTATACTTTTTATTATTAAAGAAGCGCCAAAGGCTGTAACTTATTTATTTTATCAATGAATCTCTATTATCAATGAATTTCTAAATGTAAATGTGTGAGGGAGTGACCTTTTGTCATAAAGGCACTCTAGTGTTTCTGAGATCGTGACGTCAATAATTTAACATTTTGTAGGCGTAAAGGCGACACCTATCCTCTCTTTTACTTTAACTTTCTAGAGTGTGTGTGCTCTTTCGAATTCCGCAGTTAGCTCGCGGTTATTAGTAATATGTTAATGTGAAGTATCTCAGTTTGCAGCATATAAAAGCTTGGGGGTGAGTTTGGGTGTGTGTGTGTCTCTGGCATTAGCCAGCAGCCAGCGAGTGCGGACCTCTGCCATTAGACAACGAAGTGGATGATTGTTTAGCGAAGTGCTGACGAATAGAAAGTAGCAACGGCCTCCAGTAAAGTGGAAAGGAGTTTGGATAGTGGATTTAAGAGTCGGCCGTGGTAAGAAAGTTTAATAGTAGTTCCATTTTAATTATTGGTGAAATAAAGATTTATCTACAGCCACGGGCTGTTTAACTAAGCTTTGTTCAACAGCTCAGCCAGGAGACAGTGTCAAGTGTTAGGCGGTGCCACGACTGAGCTAGGTTGGGGCCTGTGAGTATGATTTTAGCTGTTCTTAGTGTTTTCAGTGTGTAAAAATTTTAGACTTGCTCCACTTCCCTTCGGCCATTATCACTTGAATAAACTTTGTTGTTTTAACCTAAACTACTGAGTATGTCTGCATATAACGTTACAAACGACACCCAGCGTGCGTGCACCGTTACAAATAGCGCCCACCGTGGGTTTGCCGTTACAAATGTTTCACTTATGTATCGTTAATCTATCCAATGCGTTGGCCACAGTTAAAAAATGTTGTGCAATAAAACTTTTAAGACGGAATCACATAGGAATAAAAAGATATGTTATAGGTAAGTGCCCTTCCTAGGAGGTGTTATTGGAGTTTATTTTTTTTTTCTCATGTAATATTGTATTTATTTTGCATGAATCAATATATTTTCTGTTTAAGACAGAATTCCGTCATAGGCAGATTTTTTTATCACTGATTTTATTGCATTTAATTTTTTAGCCTTTGAATGTACTATTCTTTAAAAAAATGAATTTTTATTTTATTTTTATTTTATTTTATTTATTTTATTTATTTATTTATTTATTTTGTGAAATAAAGATTTTAAAATCTATGTGTTTTTTCTCAAAATTTTGATTGAGCCCAATCTTATTTATTCTACGCACGTATTATGAAGGGTAAAGCAGTCCCCTCCTTTATGAAAAGTACGTTAGGCCCGGCCTGGCTAGTCTCAGAAAGAAAGTCTCTGTCCTGGCCCGGCCTGGGCCCAGAATACAGATTTTTTAACATAATCTCTAGAACGATAAAATGCTTGAAGTTGTCAGATTTAAATTTGAAAAAAGAGACTTAATCTGCATCTTAGAAAAAGCATTCTTTTAAATAACTGACAGACATTTAAACAGTACACTTCCTTTTTCTGCATAATGAATTTTTCCCCAGTATTTCTTGTCTTTAAATTATTAAATTTTAAGAATTTTTAAAGAAAAAAAGAACTTGAAACACGTCATTTTTTATTTTTTACATTATTTTTTTTTTCGGCAAATATGAAAAAAAATCTTTACTTTTGAAAATATGATTTTTTTAAAGTTATATTATTTTCTCAATATATATTTTTAATAGTTTTAAAATTACCAAAAACAAAAATCTTGGAATAAAACTAAAATCAGATTTTCATCTTAAATGAAATGGAAAGAAATTGAAATCTGATAAATAATGTTACGAGTTATAACGATTTTTAATTATTCCATTTAAACCTGTACTAATTACATGAAACTTTTATAAATTGTATGAGAAATTTTTAGGATGATATTTTCTTAGCAAATTATAAGGCTAACAAGCACAGAAAAAAGAAAAAAAAAAATCAAAATTCTAACTCAAAAAACAGACTTTTTATGCGTTTTCCTAGAACTGTTAAAGTAACATTGTTTTTTAAATAGCACACATTTCAATTTGTGTTTAATCCCTTAAAACCTGATGAATTTTTTAAACGGCTATAACGTTACGAATTTTGAAGATATGAAGATGCATCTTTTTGTCTCTAGTTAGTTGTGTCTGTTAAGTAGCACAAACTGAACTGTGTTCAGAGGGTTCAAATTTCAAATGATTTTAAAAAACGGAAAAACTGGTCGATTCGTTTGCGGTTTTAGCTAAAACTGCTCTTTAAATCAGTGTTTTCTTGAAAATAAATTTTAAAGATAAATTTCCCAAAATGCCGATAGAGGGCGTCTTAGACATTGGAGTAGCTTACAATTATTTTTAACCGTCATTTTTTAAATCTCATTAAATGCTTTCAAATGCTTAGACTAAAATTTTGAGCTCAAATTCTGAATCGTTGGGAGTGTTTATTTAGCGCAAAATGGAACTGTCTTCAAGGGGGGGGGGGGGGAGTGGAAGGTTAAATTTCAACTGTTGAACACATTTCAGTTTGCGCTTCTTAACCCCTCCCAACGATTCAGAATTTGAGTTCCAAATTTAAGTTTAAATCTAAGATTTCGAAAACATTTAATAAGTTTTTGCAAGCATTTAATTAAATACAAAAAACTACGATTAAAATTAGTTGTTGGTTACTCTGAAGTTTAAAGCGCCCTTTAACGAATTTTTTTGAAATTTATCTTTAAAATTTATTTTTAAGAATATACTGACTTAAAGAATAGTTTTATTTTAAATCGAGCAATTTTTCTTGTGTTTTTTTAATCATTTGAAATTTGAACCCTTTGAACACAATTCAGTTTGTGGTACTTAACCACTCCCAACTATTCAGATTTTGAGCTCAAAATTGAAATTTGAGTCTAAGCTTACAAAAACATTTAATGAGATGCAAAAAATAGTTGTTCGTTACTCTGAATTTTAAGGCGTCCTCTAACGGAATTTTTTGAAAATTATCTATAAATTTTTTTTTTAAGAAACTGACTTAAAGAATAGTTTTATTTTAAACCGCAAACGAATCGACCAATTTTTCTGTTTTTTATAATCATTTGAAATTTGAACCCTCTGAACACAGTTCAGTTTGTGCTATTTAACCACTCCCAACTATTCAAAATTTAAGTTTAAATTTAAGCTTACGAAGTCATTTAATAGGATGCAAAAAATAATGGCAAAAAATAGTTATTCGTTACTCCAAAGTCTAAAGCACCCTCTATCGGCATTTTTCAAAATTTATCTTTATAATTTGTTTTCAAGAATATACCGACAAAAAGAATAGTTTTAATGAAAACCGCAAATCAATCGACCAATTTTTCCGTTTTTTATGTTCATTTGAAATTTTGGACCCTAAAATTTAATGGAGGCTATCTCCTTTGGTTTCCTATTTAATATTGTTTGTCTTGATGTGACCCCTCTTTTATTGTAAAAACAACGTAGAATCACCCTGTTTATGTGTATATGTATATATATATATATATAGATAGATAGATAGATAGATAGATAGATTTATATAGAAATATGGACAGCTAAATAGATAGATGGATAACCTTTTTACTGATGGTAGTTTTGCGTAGATCTGCAAATTTGTTTTCAGAAATTTCAACATAGGAGCGACCGCGATAGGTAGTACATCATACAAAATCTATCTAATAGTATTTTATACGAAATTTACCTAATAAAAACAGAAAAATATTTGTCAATCGGCATAATATGTGTTTGTAACCATTCTTAAATATGCAGTTAGAGGATAAAACTTATTTACAAATGCACTGGTCTATTTATCAGAAATAACAGTAAAATTGACTAGGGAAATGATGTTATATTTTTCGTTCCTTATTATTATTATTACTATTATTAGTCTACAGAATTATTCATTTCTAAATATTTTCTTTTCATAATTTGAAATAAAGTGAAACTTCCCTGCGCGATCATCTCCAATAAGCGACCACATCCCTGTATATCTATTTTTTTTAAGAAACGAAATTTATTCCCATAGGCTCAATACTAATTTTACTTCCATTCAGAGACATGCCTAGTTGAACTCACTCCATAATCGACCAACTTATTGGAAAAAAAAAGAAAAAAAAGAAAAAAAAGAAAGAAAGAAAGAATTTTCGTTTATTTCTGGCTGCTTGAAGAAGGTTTTATTAGAAAAGCAATTCCGGAGATAGCATTATTTATCGAACTTCTAAATTGAGCTTAAATTTCTTTTTAAAATTCCAGTTAATTTTTAAGTGTTTAAACCCCTTTGTGCTTTTTAAGTCAATGAGTGTAACATTGATTACAAATTAAGAATGCCGGCCTCCATACTCCCTTGCTCTATTCTGTCAGTAAAATCTAAAAGAATCACTGGATAAATTAAAGAAATCGTCATTATTTGTTCTCCGCAAAAGAATAAAACAAAGAATTATTTTTTAAACTTTATAAGGACTTGGAAATAAAATTTATAAAATATAAAACTGGGAAATCAAAGCAAACGTCAATGTATTCATTCTTTTAATTCTGCAGTAGTTAGCTTATGTAATTAACTTTCATTTTTAACTTAAATGTTCATATTTTTCCTAATGTGAAAAAAAGTTAATTGTTACCTTTTTTCAAAGATTAAAATCTCGATTTAAACATCACCTCCATTAAGAGACCATCTCTCGGAGCGTCAATTTTTTTAATTGGATCGGAATGCGATCGCTTTAGGGAGATTTTATTATTATTTTTTCACAAAAATGATTTTTTTGCATGCAAAACCAATATTGTACAGACTTTGCCTACAATGTAAAATTCATGGTGTCACCTTCTCAAGCTACATCCGCTCCTACGTTCATTGAAATCCCCCCCCCCCGGAAGATGTGGGATTTCATGCTTAAAGGGGCCTGGTCATCCAGCTTTGGAATTCTCCTCCGTAATATCTATGGACGTTGGGTACAATCGTATATTTAAAATACCTCATGTAAAAAATAATATTTTTTACTTTTTTTGCTGTATACACTCATTAATGGATGTTTATTTTTTCCTTGATTCTCAAACAAGACGACGAACTGGGGAGTGAGATTTTAACACTTCCTATAAAATTAAATACATACTTTTTGAAATATTTTGATAATTAATAAAAACAAAGGCATCTTTTAAGAAGTGTACATTAAAAATAAAACTTAAAAATAATAATTTCCCAAGGATATGTTTTAAATATACGAATGCATCAAATGTCCATAAACTTAATATTAGTAAGGGGAATTTCAAAGCTGAAACCAGACGTCTTCATAATCGTATAGGATCGACAAATAACACGAAGCACTTTTTGCCCCGTAATTTCAAAGCATCCCCACATGCACCTACAAATCTGCAGAAATCACTTCTAGAGCATTTTTTTTTTTTATTCAATACTGGTTATATTGTGAAGTAAAAAATATCGTTAATTAATTTCTGTTTGCTTTTCATCTAAAAATAAAATTAAAAAACTGCTCATTTTTGCATCAACAGATATATTTTTTTTATGTTTTTAATCAATTTTTATTATTAAATATTATTATTATGTTCCCATTACTTTCATTTGATGATAAATAAAGCCTATTATACTGATTTTTTGAATAAAAATTTGTATGCAATCATATAAGTTAGATAAATATACATGTGTAAAATAAATATATAAATAAATACATAAAAATAAAAAAGTAATAGCATACAAAAAAATAAAGAAAAAAAAAGAAACGTATTATTAATGGAAATAGGAATACAATAGTCATCCTAAGGGCAGTTTCAAAATTAAATGGATTTAATAATTATAACTAATTTATAAAATAACCCTGGAGTATAAATAATGTCTGTAAAAAAAGATTTTTTTTACGAGAATAATTGAATGTATTATTTGTGTTCCTTTCGTTTACCAAACACTAAAGAAAAACTTTCGATCTGTTAAATTTTAATTTAGTTTTAAACAAGGAGAATGCTAACGGTTTTTCATTAGATGTTGATAAAATTTTAGAATTGAATAATAATATTTCATCCTTCTTAATTTAAATGTATGTCGAATTATATTTATTGAATTACATAAATGGAAATATTGAGACTTAGTTCAATTAATTTAAAGCTCTATTAAAAGTTTGAAAGGGGAAATACGAATTCTGCTTTGAGTGAACTGTTTAAATCACTGGATTTAATTCATTACTTCTATATTAATAATGGCAATTTTAGTCTGAATAGAAATTAGAAAACTTTATTCACTGCATTCAATATCAATAATTTTTAATTAAATACTTCGTTTTATCGGTGTTAGTTTGATGATTTGAGATTATAATGAGTTGCAAAGAGTACAAATATTACATTGGGTTTCAACATTTGAATTATGCAATTAATAATTAAATTTTGTTCATGTACTGATAAGGATGACATTTTCAGTTAGCCTTTGTATTTGTGATATTTAATGTAATATTGAATAATACACTCTCTAATTTATAACTGTAGTTCGTCGGTTAGAAAAAAATCGTTACAATACATTAATTTGGCGTAGGCAACGAACGCAATTATCTAAAATCAACTTCATAGATTACTCTTGATGTAAGGCTGCAGGTACATGCTTGTTTTAAACCGAAAAAACTGAATTCTTCGAAAAGGTGTTGTACGCCTTTTTATAGGACCTTTTTGCGGTTTCTTTAAAACAGAACGAGGGGGAATGAAAGCGTCAGGAGATGAAGAGTTCAACACTACTTGACGAAAGGGTTCCTCTTTGCCGGTCACCAGTCACCTTGCCGCAAAAGTCATTAAAGATAAAGAACACCGTGTCACCACGACAAACAAGCCGATAATTGCTGACAGTTTGTATGCCCGTGTGTTTGTACCTTAAGGCTGCGAGCGAACAGCACTAGTTTTTATTACACTAAAAGAGCAATCAATCAATCTTTGTTTCCGAACGGAACAAAGGTGAAACCTCTTTAAATGATTTTTGAGGGACTGACCCTACCAAATTGACAAAGGAAGGGGAACTTTTATCCACCCCATCTTCAGTCGTAAAGCTGTCAACTGATTTCGAGTCCTATTCTTTCTTGAAGTTCAAAAAAGTTCACTGAAAAAGCACTTTATACATCAAAGCGCCGACACGAAAGATCAAAAATAGCGACACCTGACCGCAAGAAGTTAGTGCTATGTGTCTGTGTCTAAGTCTCCGGGCACACGTGTGTTTTGCCCATCTACGACTGAATTCCAGGAAATCCTTTCTTCTCCTCCCTTCCGCAGTTTATTGACTATAGAAAAGGGGCAGATTACAATAGTTCAGGAGATAACGATCTCAACCCTCTTGAGGGAAAATTCCCAGTCCTGCAATTGAACTGATGTTTTATTTCGCTGACATGAAAAAATCATTATACATAAAACACGTCTATTATTGACCGCAAGTAGTGGATATGTCTGTGGCACATTAAGGCTCCAAGACACGTGTGTTTTGCCCAACTTCAACTTAATTCGAGGAAATCATATTTTTTCTTCCTTTCTGCGGTTTATTGATAATAGAACAGGAGGATATTACAATATTTCAGAAGATAACGATCTAAACTCTACTCAGGGAAAGGTTCTCCGTAATGCTGTTGGCTTGAAGTTTTCCTTTCTATATGGAAAGTCATTATACATAAAACATTCCGCATGAAAACATAAAACATGCCGACTAGTGCCGCAGATAGTGATTATGTCTCTCCGTACCTTGAAGTGCAAACTCACCTTTTAATTAACACGTTGAGTGTCATGATGACTCACACTAAATTTTTTATTCATAACCGCGTAAGTTACCTTTGACTGACAGTGTAAAATATGTTATAAAACTATAACGATTATATTGGTTTAAGTAATTATTAAGAAAGTATAATTTTGGAATCTTATAACAGTTAAGCAAATTTTAAATAAATTTTCTGTAATTACTTTTAAAAATATTTCTTTTTAGTTTTATATCATATTTTAGACTGTCAATCACCGATGACAGACGCGGCCAAATGGAAAGCTCAGTGTCAGTCACAGGTGACTGACGTGGCATTCAACCTGTTAAGAAGTACATCATTTTTGTTCGTTTATAAGTTATGATAATAGAAAAAAAAACATCATTTTAACTACCTATTATGTATTTGTAAATTGCTTTTCGATGTACAGTCTCGGCAACAAAAAATCTTGACCCTTGCGGTTTTAGATGTTTTGTTAAATATCTAGAAATGTACATAAGGAATTATTCTGAAACTCCAGGTGTGTAAAGAAAATAGTACACGTCATTTATTTTCGAGAAGAATTTTCCCCAAAATCCAACAGGGAACCGTCAACAAATTGAAAAAGAATGAAGATCTTTTGGATAACCCTGTCAAAAATAATGAAGCAAAAACGTTCAAACTACAGATTATGATTAAGTCGCTTATTGTAATAAACTGTGCTCTTTTTTATTAATATAGAATGTAAACTCGTAGAGAAATTAAGGTTTTTATAAAAACGGTCCCAACTTTTTTACTTATAATTTGCAGAGTTCTTCATAAAACACAAAGTTCTTTTCAGAAAATATGACAATCAACATTCTACATAACATCCTGTAATGAGAATTGTATTACAAATGAGCAGGTTTACTAAATATTTTTTTACTGCGCATGCGTCAACGCTATTAAAATTTCATTTGCATATTATGTTAGTTGTTAAATTTATAGAGCAACTTTTATAAAACTCTCAAAAACATTTCTTGAAAACATTGAAAGTGATCGTCTATAGAATCAGCTCAAAATTCGTTATTCCCACAATGAAGCAAAAAGATGAGGGGCTGTATCCATATTCCATTGATTAGTGCCAACACAATATTGCACGCACTACAAATATTTGGATACAGCTCCTTATCTTTTTGATTTATTTTGGGAATAACGGATTTATATTTTATTCCATCGACGATAATTTTCAGAATTTTCAAGCTATGTTTTTGAGACTTTCACAAAAGTTGCTCAATACATTTAACTAACATTATATGCAAATGAAATTTCAATAGCATTGATGCATGCGCAGTAAAAAAAAATATTTAGTAAACCTGCTCATTTGTCGTACAATTTTTATTATTTTTTAATACTGATTACAGGGTGTTATGTGCAATCTTGTTTCTCATATTTTCTAAAAAGAACATTGTTTTTTTTATGAAGAATTCTGCAAATTATAAGCAAAATTAGAAAAATTTGAGACAGTTTTTATAAAAACCTTAATTTTTCAACGAGTTTACATGCTATATTCATAAAAATTGACACAGTTAATTACAATAAGCACTTAATCATTATCTGCAGTTTGAACTCTTTTTCTTCATCAGTTTTGACAAATTTATCCAAAAGATCATCGTTCTCTTTCAATTTATTGGCGGTCCTTTGTTGGATTTCGGGAAAAAAAATCTTCGCGGAAATATATGACGTGTACTATTTTGTTTACGCACCTGGAGTTTCAGAATAATTCCTTATGTATATTCCTAGGTATTTAACAAAATGTCTAATGTCGCAAGTGTCAAGATTTTCTTTTGCTGAAACTGTATATCCATTATTGTAACTACCTACACTGCAAAAAAAAAAAGACATATGATTCTTAATCTACAAAAATTTAGCATAATGAGGAACGAAAATATACAATAGTCCAAGTTACCAAAGATTAAAAAAACATTAATAATAAAAAATAATTTATCTCCGTTAAAAAAAAAAAAAAAAAAAAAAAAAGATGATTTTACGAAGATTGTACTGGTAATTGGCTTGCCAGTGAAAATTACTGTTTTTTAACGGAAAATTTCTCGTAAATTCCAAGAAAACATAGAAAATTCTCTTGAAATTACAAATTTGTTTTCTTTAATAAACAGTGAGTTGTACTGGCGTTCCGACTACCAATATAATCTCCGTAAAATCGTTTTTTTTTTTCTTCCAGTGATAATTTTTTATAAACTGCTTGTAATTTTCAGAGATGTTTCTGATTAGCTTTCATAGTGCAATAATCAGTTATCTCAAATCGGAATATCTCTTTTTCGAATGTTATCAATTCTTGGGTATGTATTGTAATATTCAGAAAATATATGTAACTGACAAACCTACAAGATTAACAGCATTAATGTTCAAATGAAAATTAAAAATATTTTGTTAAACATGCTTGCACATATTCACTTATGCAGCAAAAACTGTTTACTTAAGAATTAATAGAATCCAAAAAATCATTTTACTACGGAATCATTTTACTACGATCATTAATCTACGGAGAACTGATTAAAGCACATTGCAAACACTATATAAATATTGTCGAAAATTACAAGCAGCTAATAAAAACGTATTTTTGGAAATCGTTCGTTAAATTTTAAAAATAATTTTTTTTTCTGAGGTACCTAATGATAAATAAACACTTTTCTGAATCTTGGGTGACTCGGAAAATGTTATTAAATAGGGTGATTCTAAATTCGTTGTACAAACTTTAAGGGTTGACTCAGGACACTTTAAATAACCATTTATTTTACAGAAAATGACTCGTTGAGGTACAAACACCATGAGGTCAACACCATGAGATTTTAAGAAATATATACACCTAAATTAAACAGCAGTATTTTTTTATAAGGGTCTTATACATTTTTAAATCACCGTCGTCAGTGCAAAAGTGATGTTTCGAATTCTTACAACTTTTTAAGTATTTATCGAAATTAGATAAAACTGGATAGTATATTTAGACGCATTTAAGGCATTATAAAGCATAAAAATAAACTATTATGATATATTATGATAAAAAATATTTAAAAAGTTTTTATACATGGTATCTCACAATCCGTTCAGGAATTTAACTCCGAACAGATACAACAACGAAAATTTGAACATTCGAAAATTTGTATTTTAATCAATGTATTTCAAAAAGAAAAGAACAGTATTTTTAATAAACTTTTTAAAAACTATCTATCCCGCCCTGGGTACTAGCGCATATAATACACAAAAGACATTTTTAATTCTCTAAAAACGAAACTGAATCTTCGGTTTTATTTTTGCTTTTTATGAAACCACCCCTTTTAGTTTAATTCAAGAAGTCAAAACCAATGGCAAAAAAATAATTTTACAGCATTGAATTAATTCCAATCAATTAGTAATTTCTTTCCATTAAAAAATATAAATATAAATAAAAATAAATAAAAATAAAAATCTTAATAATAATAATAAAGGCAGTATTTTCAATAGGATTTTTTAAATTATCTTTTCTGCTCCACGCACTACCGCATATTTTAAACAAAAGAGTTTTTGAATTCCCAGAAAATTAAACTGAATCTTAAGTTTTATTTTTAATTTTTATGAAACTATTCCTTTTAGTATAATTTGAAAAATCAAAACCAATATCCAAAAATAATTTTACTGGATTGAATCAGTTTCAATCAATCTGTTTATTTTCATAAAAAAAAATAATTGTCACTATTATTATTCACCTCATAACTCTGGGTTTAAATAATTATATAAAAAATAATAGTAACAGCAGTATTTTCAATATTATTTTATAAATTATCTTCCTCGCTCCTCGCATGACAGCATACTTTAAACGAAAGCATTCTTAAATTCCGAGGAAAATAAACTGAATCTTCAGTTTTATTTTGGTTTTTTTATGAAACAATTTCTTTAAATTTAATTTAATAATTGAAAATCAATAACCAAAAATATTTTTATTACATTGAATCAATTTTAGTCAAGCAGTAATTTCTTTTTATTAAAAAAAGTTTTTAATTGTTATTTTCTGTAAAACTTGAGTTTAAATAAATATATCTGAAAAAAAAAGAATAATAATGACAGCAGTATTTTGAATTGATTTTTTTTTTTAAATTATCATTTCCGAACCACACACTACCGCATATTAAACAAAAAACCGCATATTAAACATATTTTAACGAAAACGTTTCTCAATTCCCAGAAAAATCAAACTGACTCTTCAGTTTTATTTTGGATTTTACTAAACCACCTTTTTAAATTTAATTTAAGAAGTGAAATCAAATAATTAAAAATATTTTTATAGCATTACATCAATTTCAGTAAATAAAAAAATAAAATAAAATAAAAAATGTTTAAATATTATTTTTATCAATACTTTGGGTTTAAAGAAATATATTTGAAAACAAAATAATATAGCTTCAGTATTTTCAATATGATTTTTTTTTAATTATCTTTACCTCCCCGCATACTACCGCATATTTTAGTCAAAAGCATTTTTGAATTTCCAGAATAATTAAACTGACTCTTCAGTTTTATTTTGGATTTTATTAAATTATCCCTTTCAATTACATTTAAGAAATGAAAATCAATAACCAAAAATAATTTTGAATTATCAGAAAAATTATACTGATTCTTCAGTTTTATTTTTGCTTCATATAAAATTTCCTTTTTTAAATTTTTTATCAGTAAATTTTTTTCACTATTAAAATGAAAAAAAAAATCTTTAATTATTATTCATCTTAAAACTTTAGGTTTGTATAAATATATTAATAAAATAAATAATATAAATAAAAATTAAAATGACAGCAGTGTTTTCAATAGGATTTTTTTTATAATTTCCGCTTTGCGCATTACCGCATATTTTAAATTTAAAAAAAAAAAAATTAATTTATCAAATTAAAACGACTATTTGGAAAATAATAATTTCAAAGACTAAAATTTTAAAAACTTATAAATGAATTATTCTATGTTTAAATTAATAATAATAATAATAAACATCATTTTTAATATGATCAAAACGAGGTTTGCGTAATCACTGAGTCCTCTATTACGCACGTCATCGATTAAAAATTAATAATCCTATACCCATCATGTACAAATTTTAAATGAAATTTTAGTTTTACAATTTTCGTTACTGTAAATTTTTAAACTTCTAAACATCACATATTTTCTATTTTTACACAGTCGTATAAAGAAAAAAATTTACTTTTAAATGCAATTTGTTTGAAAGTTGTGTCTCATTTTTTTAAAGTTATTATTATTATTATTATTATTATTATTATTATTGTAGTTTTTTTTTTTTTTTTTTTTTTTTTTTTTTTTTTGTCATCGTGGCAACAGAAGTATTCCATTTTTGAACATTAAACATGGACCAATCAGAAAACGAATAAAATAAAAAGCAGAAGTATTCCATTTTTGGATATTATATATGAATCAATTCGAAAATGAGTAAAATAAAATAACTGCGAAATTTAACCAATAAAACGATTCATTATTTACTTCAGATTTCTCAATTCTCTACCGAGAACAACAACTATTTTCGAAATAACGAAAAAGTCTTTAATTATTATTCATCTTAAAACTTTGGATTTGAATAAATATACTTGAAGAAAAATAACAGCAGTAAGATTTTTTTAAATTATCTTTTTTGCCTTGCGCATTACCGCATTTTTTAAATAGTAATAATAATAATTATAATAAATGTAATTCATCAAATTACAACGACTATTTGGAAATTTATATTTTCAGAGACAAAATTTTAAAGACTTATAAATAAATTTTATGTTTAAATTAATAATAATAAATAAAAACATGATTTTTAGGATCATCAAAACGTGGTTTATGTAATAACAGAGTCCTCTATTACGTACGCCATGGATTAAAAATTAATATTCCTGTACCCATAATGTGCAAATTTGAAATTAAATTTTAGTTTTATGATTTTCGTACTGCAAATTTTTAAACGTGTATACATCACAGATTTTCTATTTTTACACCGTCGTATAAAAGAAAAATGTATTTTTAAATCCAATTTGTTTAAAAGTTGTATCTCAACTTGTTTTTAAATTATTATTATTACTATTATTTTGTAGTTTTTTGTCATCGTTGCAACAGAAGTATTCCATTTTTGGTCATTAAATATATTAAATATGGACCAATCAGAAAACGAATAAAATAAAATAAGTTGTGGAATTCAACCAATAAAAAGATTCAGATATACTACAGATTTTCCAATTCTCTACCGAGAACAACAACTATTTTCCAAATATTTAACAAAAGTGTTTTTGAATTCCTAGAAAAATTAACTGACTCTTCAGTTTTTTTTTCTCTTCTTCTGAAACGCCCTTTCTAAATTAATTTTAGAAAAACACGAGTGAAAAACAGCAAGAAGGATAATTTTATTGCATTAAGCAAATTTTAGTAAGTAGATTACTTCTAAAAAAAATCGTTGATTATTTTTGTCCTCAATACTTTGGATGTTTATAAATATATTTTAAAAATAAAACAACAGTATTTTTAATAAATGCTTTTAAACGTATTTCTACCACTTACGTAATAGCGCATATAATAAACAAAAGGCATTTTTGAATTTCCAGAAAAATAAACCGAATCTTCAGTTTGATTTTGGCGTTTTATGAAACCACCCTTTTAGTTTAATTTAAGAAATCAAAACCAATAACAAATATATATAGATAGAACCATTAGATAATACTACAAATCAACATCAAATTATGGAAAAAACGCGTTAAGACAAATTATATCAACCAGAGGAGTTGTAAAAATTGGAATAATATTGGAAATGTGGTATTTAGCTCGTTATCAAGGGCAATGCTAAATAGCCACATTAATTGCGATTAATTTCTGAATAGAAATCAGGATAGATCTAAAAATGATTTCCATATTGCCCGATCAATCGCAAATGAGAACTTAATTCAAAGAAAAATATTAGATAAATAATAAAACAACAATAAATTATCATTAAATTAATATCATTGGAAAAACTATTTCAAAGAAAAAATTAGAAAAATAATTAGACTGTAATTGAATTATCATAAAGATAAACTTACAAGTATCAATCGCAAATAGAATAATCACCATTGAGAACAGACTTCAAAGAAAAAATATTAGAAAAACAAAATAAGACTATAATTGAATTAATTGATTTCAATGGAAAAATAATGTCAAAGAGAAATATTTAGACTATATTGAATTATCAAAAAGATAAACTTACAAGTATCAATTGTTACCATGTGATAGCAATCACACTTTACATACAGTATATGCAGGGTGTTTCGCTACCAGACCGACAAATTTCTAGGGGTGGTAGTTGACATAAAGACAAACATTATTAAATAGGAAACCATGGGGCGCAAACGTCTTCTGTAGGAGCTAGGGGACATTAAAGTTTAAGGTCCAAAAATTCAAACGCTGATAAAAATTAGAAAAAAGGGTCGATTTCTTTGCGGTTTTCTCTAAAATCCTTCTTTATATCACGATTTTTTATTTTTTTAATTTTAAACGTTAAGTTCGAAAATTGTCGATAGAGGGTGCTTTAGACTTAAGAGTAAAGAACAAATTCTTTTTGCCGTTCTTTTGTGCATGGGGTTGATATTATTCTAAAGTTTAGACTTTAACTTAAATTTTAAGCCCAAAATTGGAAACATGGGAATCGGTTAACTAGCAAAAAATTAACTGTGAACCGAGGGGGAGATTTTAAACGCTCATAAATATTGGACAAACTAATCGATTTTGTTGTGGTTTGCGTGTAGGGCATTTCCTTGGTAATTGTTTTATTCAAAATGACGTACAGCTGTGGTGTTCTTATTTTCATAGAGGGCGTTTCCGACATATCTCCGACATTCCAATGGCATTACTCCTGGGTGTTTTACTACCAGACTACCATACTTCCAGGAAGTGTTAGGGATGCAAAAGCGACTCAGAATCACATAGGAATGTACCGTTCAAAATTTCTTTTTTGCGAGTTACGGTTAAAGGAAGCAGAGAAAAAAAACAACAGAAACAAGCAAAGAAGCAGCAACACGTTAATATGATATAAAACAGTTTATTTAAAGGTTTTACTAGAAAAGATGTTCGAAATTACGACCAGAAGTAATTCGACATGCTTGACAGCGGCGTCGCATATAATGCCTCACGCTTTGAAAGATTCCTGGAATCTTTGAGAGATTTCCGGAAGCTACAGAAATACAAGCTGCTAAGTCTTTAATTGACGGTACGGGATTCTGATACACCCAAATTTTCATGTGACCCCATCAGAAGAAGCTCATACTTGATAAGTACGGTGATCTGGCAGGCCAATAAACCGGGCCACCACGACCTATCCACCGCTGTCAATATGTTACGTTGAGGTATCGGTGAACATCATTGGTAAAATGTGGAAGAGCACGATCGTGCTGGAACCACATAGAGCTGCGCAACGAAAGAGAAACTTTCACGCGCATTACCGTTCAGCGCCATCTACCGCAAGAAAATCGCAGCGCTATCTACTGTCGCTGTCAAGCTTGCCGGATTTTTTCTGGTCATAATTTCGAACACTTTTTGCAGTAAAGTCTTTAAATAAACTTTGTTCTGTCACTTTAACATGTTGCTGTTTCTCTGCTTGTTTCTGTTGTCTTTTCTCTGCTATTTTTTAAACGTAACATGCAAAAAAGCAATTTTCAACGTTATATTGATGTGTGATTCCGAGTCATCTTTGCATCCCTTACACGTCCTGGAAGTATGGTGGTCTGGTACTGAAACACCCACGAGTAATACCATTGAAATGTTGGATATGTGTCAGAAACGCCCTCTAACAAAAAATGAGGAGCTGAAAGCTGTACGTCATTTTGAATAAAATAATTACCAAGAGAATGACCTACACGCAAACCGCAACAAAATCTATTAGTTTGTCCAATGTTTATGAGCGTTTAAAATCTCCCTCTCGGTTCACAGTTAATTTTTCACTAGTTAACCGATCCCCATGTTTCCGATTTTGGGCTTAAAATTTAAGTTAAAGTCTAAACTTTAGAATAATTTCAACCCCATGCACAAAAAACGGCAAAAAGTATTTGTTCGTTACTCTAAAGTCTAAAGCGCCCTCTATCGACAATTTTTGAACTTAACCTTTAAAATTAAAAAAAAAATAAAAATCATGATATAAAGAATGATTTTAGAGAAAACCGCAAACAAATCGACCCTTTTTTCTAATTTTTATCAGCGTTTGAACTTTTGGACCTTAAACTTTAATGGCCCCTAGCTCCTACAGAAGACGTTTGCACCCCATGGTTTCCTATTTAATAATGTTTGTCTTTATGTCTACTATCACCCCTCAAAGTTTGTCGGTCTGGTAACGAAACACCCGGTATATCTATATATACAGGGTGATTCAAAAAATCTGGGAAAAAATTTAAGGGATAACAGTATACATCAAGACAAACAACATTAAATAGGAAACCAAGGGTCCCAAGCGTTTTCCAAAGGAGATAGCCACCATTAATGTTTAGGGTCCAAAATTTCAAATAAACATAAAAAACGGAAAAACTGGTCGATTGATTTGCGGTTTTCACAAAACTATTCTCTATGTTGGTATTTTCTTGAAAATAAATTATGAAGATAATTTCCTAAAAATGTTGATAGAGGACGCTTTAGAATTCGAAGTAACGAACAACTGTTTTTTGCCTTTATTTTTTGCATCTCATTAAATGGTTTCGCAAGCTTAGACTTAAACTTAAATTTTGAGCTTAAAATCTGAATAGTTGGGAGTGGTTAAGTAGCTCAAACTGAACTGTGTTCAGAGGGTTCAAATTTCAAATGATTATAAAAAACAGAAAAAATGATCGATTGATTTGCGGTTTTCGCTAAAATAATTCTTTATGTCGATATTTTATTGAAAATAATTTATAAAGCTAAATTTTAAAAAATGGCGATAGAGGGCGCTTTAGACTTTGCAGTTACGAAAAACTATTTTTTACCGTTATTATTTGCATCCCGTTAATTTTTTTATAAGCTTAGACATAAACTTAAATTTTGCGCAGAAAATCTGAATCATTGGAAGTGGTTAAGTAGCGCAAGCTGAACTGTGTTCAATGGGGTTGGTGAGTTTCAAATTTCAAATGATTATAAAAAACGGAAAAATTGGTCGATTTGTTTCCGGTTTTTTATTAAACTATTCTTTATGCCGCTATTTCCTTGAAAATAATTTTTTTTTAATTTCGTTTGAGGGTGCCCTTAACTTTAGAGTAACCTAAAATTATTTTTAAACGTTATTTTTTCTATCTAATTAAATGCTTGCAAATGCTTAGACTTAAATTTTGAGCTTAAATTCTGAATAGTTGGGAGGGGATAAGAAGGGCAAACTGAACTGTGTTCAAGAGTTGAAATGTTAGTCTCCCCACCTCTCGAACACAGTTCAATTTTGCGCTACTTAATTACTCACAATAATTCAGATTTTGAGCTCAAAATTAAACTATAAGCTTTTACAAACATTTATTAGATACAAAAAATACCAGTTAAAAAAAGTTGTTGGTTACTCTAAAGTTTAAGGCCCCCTCTAACGGAATTATTTTAAATTTCTCTTAAAAATTATTTTTAAGGAAATACTGGCATAAAGAATAGATTTGGCGAAAACCGTAAAAGAATCCACCTTTTTTTCCGCTTTTTATGATAACTTGAATTTGAACCTCCCCCATTGAACACAGTTCAGTTAGCTCGACTAAACCACTCTCAAAGATTAAGTTTTTTGCGCAAAATTTAAATTTATGTCTAAGCTTCTAAAAAAATTTAACGAGATGCAAATAATGACGGTAAAAAATAAACGAGATGCAAATAATAATGGTAAAAAATAGTTTTTCCTTACTTTAAAGTCTAAAGCGACCTCTATCGTCATTTTTTGAAATTTAACTTTATAATTTAATTTTAATAAAACACCGACGTAAAGAATAGATTTAGTGAAAACCGCAAATCAATCTACCAATTTTTCCGTTTTTTATAATCATTTGAAATTTGAACCTCAGAACACAGTTCAGTTTGTGCTACTTAACCACTCCCAACTATTCAGATTTTTAGCTTAAAATTAAAGTTTAAGTTTAAGCCTGCGAAACCATTTAATGAGATACAAAAAATAACGGCAAAAAACAGTTGTTCGTTACTCCAAAGTCTAAAGCGCCCTCTATTGACATTTTTCGGAATTTATCATTCTAATTTATTTTCATTTATATATATATATATATATATATATATATATATTGCATTGAATCAATTTCATTTAATCAGTAATTTCTTTTCATTAAAAGTAAATAAATAAGTAAATAAAAATCTTTAATTATTATATATCTCATAACTTTCCATCTAAATAGATATATTTAAAAAAAAATAGTAATAGTAACAGTAGGATTTCTTAAATTTTTCTTTTGACCCCGCGCATTACCGCATATTTTAAACGAAAGCGTTTTGAATTCGATGAAATATTAAACTCATTCTTCAGTTTTATTTTCACTTCTTCTGAAACAATTCCTTTTACTTAATTTAAGTAAAAATCAATAACCAAAAGTAATTTTATTCATTTAAATCAATTTCAATCAAGCAGTAATTTATTTATATTAAAGAAAAATCTTTAATTATTATCCTCCTCAAAACTTTGGGTTTAAATAAATGTATTTGAAATAATATTACTAATAACAGTATTTTCAATAGATTTTTTTAATAAATATATACTGGACAATTGCACCATAAAATTTAACTACTAAGAATGTATTTATTAAAAATACAATACATTGCTCAATGGTGCACAAAACAAGAATTTTAATATCAACTTGAAATTAAAATATCAACGTTGCGATTAGAAATATTATCTCTCGATCAAGAAGCAAACTTAGTCTTTCCATTATCATATTTTCATGAAGACGGCGCGAAACGTTAATATTTTTATTTTATTTTAATTGCACAAATTGATATTAAAATTCTTGTATTGTGCACCATTGAGCAATGTGTTGTATTTTTAATAAACACATTCTTAGTAGGTTTTTTTTTAATTATCTTTTCCGCCCGACGCACTGCCGCATATTTTAAATAAAAGCGTTTTCGATTTCTCAGAAAAAGTAATCAGACTCTTCACCTTAATTTTCGATTCTTCTGAAACATCCTCTTTAATTTTTTATCAGTAATTTTTTTCATTAAAAAATAATAATACTAAAAAAATATATATATTATTTACCTCAAAACTTTGTGTTTAAATGAATATGTTTGGATAATAATAATAACAGCAGTACTTTCAATAGTCTTAATACTACACTTAATACAATAGTCAAATACTTTAATCTTTTCCAACCCGCGCACAACCGCATACTTTTAACAAAATTGTTTTTAAATTTCCAGAATAATTAAACTGACACTTCTGCTTTATTTTCGCTTATTCTGAAATATCCTTTTTTATTTATTTATTTTTTTATCAGTAATTTTTTTTAATTTCTTTTCATTATTTTAAAAAAAAATCTTTAATTGTTATTCATCTTAAAAATTTGTAATTGAATACATATATTTGAAAAAAAAATAATAACAGCAGTACTTTCAATAAGGATTTTAAAATTATCTTTTCTGCCCCGGCGCACTACCGCATATTTTAAACAAAAGTGTTTCTGAATTCAAAGAAAAATTAAACTGATTCTTTAGCTTTATTTTTGTTTCTTTTAAAATATCCATTTTAATTTTTTATCAGTAAATTCTTTTCATTAAAAATAAATAAATAAATAAATAAACTTTTAAGGCTTTTTATGAAATTCATTTTATTTAGTTTAATTTAAATAGTCAAAACTAATAACCAAAAATAATTTTATAGCATTGAATCGATTTCAATCCACTAGTAATTTATTTTCATAAAAAAATAATTATAAATACGTGTTATATATATTAAAACTCTTGGTCTAAATAAATGTATTTGAAAATAATAATAATAATAATAACAATAACAACAGCAGTACTTTCAATAAGATTTTTAAAATTATCTTTTCCGCCCCGTGCACTACCACATATTTTTAACAAAAGCGTTTCTGAATTCTCAGGAAAAAGTAAACTGCCTCTTCAGTTTTATTTTCGCTTCTTCTGAAACATCCTTTTTAATTTTTTGGAGAGGAAAATATAATCTGAAAGAAACAAATTTTTCGTAAAATTGTAAACAAAAGAAGTCGCATATTTTAACAATCTTTCATTATTATTCACCTCAAAACTTTGCGTTCAAAAAAATTTATTTGAAAAAAAATATATATAACAACAGCAACACTATTTTCAATAGGATTATTTAAATTATCTTTTCCGCCCCGTACACTACCGCATATTTTAAACAAAATCGCTTTTGAATTCCCGGAAATTGCTTACAATTTCTTTTAAAGAACTTTTTATATAAAAAAAAAAGTCACATAATTTAAAAATCTTTTATTATTATTCACCTCAAAACTTTGAGTTTAAAGAAATATATTTGAAAAAAAAAAGTAAATAAATAACAGCAGTGTTTTCAATAAGATTTTTAAAATTATCTTTTCCGCCCCCGCGCACTACCGCTTATTTTAAATAAAAGCGTTTCTGAATTCCCAGAAAACTTAAACTGCCTCTTCAGTTTTATTTTCGCTTCTTCTAAACTTCCTTTTTAATTTTTTAAAGCGGAAAAAAATCATCTGAACCATACAATTTCTTCTGAAAATTGTAAACAAAAGAAGTGGCATATTTCAATAATCCGAACAAAGAAAGAAAAAGTAAAATTTCTTAGAAAATTATCAAGAGAAATATCAAAAGAAAACAACTAAGTTGGTACATCATATTTTGTTACCAAAATCTGGAGCGAAACAGGGGAACTGATACAATTTCTTCTGAAAATTGTAAAAAAAAAAAAAATTAAAAAAATCATATTTTAATATTTTTTTATTATTATTCCCCTCAAAACTTTGGGTTCAAATAAATAAATAAATATATATATATATATATATAATAACAACAGTATTTTCAATCGGATTTTTAAAATTTCATTTAATTTTTTTTTAATTTTCATTTTCATTTCCTTAATTATTATTTACTTTAAACTTTAGATTTAAATAAATATATTTGAAAAAAAAATAATGATAATTACAACAGTATTTTCAAAGGGATATTTTTAATTATCTTTTCCGTTCCGCACATATCGCATATTGTAAAGAAAGCGCTTTTGAATTTCCAGAAAAACTAAACTGAATCTTAAATTTCATTTTGTCTTTTTATAAAACAATCCCTTTTACTTTAATTTAAGAAGTGACAATTCAAGATAATTTTATAATTATCAAATATAATTTTATTGGAGTGAACCAGTTTCAATCAAGCAGTAATTAATTTTTAGTAAATTATCTTTTCCACCGCATATTTTAAACAAAAGCGTTTCTGAATTCCCAGGAAAAACTAAACTGACTCTTCAGTTTTATTTTCGCTTCTTCTGAAACATCCTTTTTAATTTTTTGGAGCGGAAAAAAAATCATCTGAACGATACAATTTCTTCGGAAAATTGTAAACAAAAGAAGTCGCATATTTTAATAATCCGAACAAAGAAAGAAAAGTAAAATTTCTTAGGAATATCGTATTATCAAAAGAAAAAAAGCAAGTTGGTACATCATATATTGTCATCGAAATCTGGAGCGAAACAGAGGAACCGAAAAAGAAAAAACAAGATTCCCCCCCTCCCCATCGACGCTGTTACTGCTAGATTAAACCACCCTACTTTAAGAAGAACAACACAAACGAAAAAACATCAACCAAAAAAAGTAAGATTAAAAAAACCAAAAAAGACCGGCTACCGCAATCGATACACGCTGGAGACAGAAGACGGACCAACTAGATCTTCCAACCACGCCCTCGCGGACTATCCTATGGAAGCTGGCTCCCTCTTGCGGGCAGGTATTATAGACACCTGTTGGGCAAGGTGTTGCTGTAGGATAGACAGATTGAAGGGAAAGAGAAAAAGATAGAACGAAAGAATGGATGAGTGAAACGGTCTGGGATGTGCCGCAAAGATTCTGTCTTTTCAGAAAGAAGTTTAATGAGGGATATAGAAGCACGTGTTCTTAGGCAGCTCCTGGCATGTGGTGGCATTGTTGTGGTGTTTAGCATGAGAGTTAAAAATTATATCATGAACTATATTGGTCTCTTACTATCATGAAGTTACTCTAACTGTACCATAGCTGTCATAACTTCCTTATTCTGTTTTTTAAAAAAAATAATTCTTCTCTAAAAAATATTTTTATATCGTTCATCATCTTTAAAAATCTTGTCATCTAAGTGGAATTTTTTAAAAGATATATCGTTGAGAGTAAAAGTATTTATGATATAGCAATATTGATCTTTTCTTTGAAGAATTAATTATAGAAATGAAATCTTTATCATGGGACACAATTTTTTCTCAGGGAAATAAACATTTATATAAAGGAATTTAGAGAAACTAGAAGAAGAAAAAAAAAATGATAGACTGTTTTCAATAGATGAATAAATTTTAAGCATAGAATCTGCCAGCAGAAACTATTTATTTTTACATAAAAAATTTTCACGGGATAATTAAAAGTGCCTGAAAAGTAATATAATGCTTCAAAGAGAAATTTTGTAGTAGCTGTGATTATAAAAAAAACTTTAAAACTTTTAAGAGACTTTTCTCCTTTTTTACAAGCTGATTCAAACAGAGATAAATGGTTAAGCAAAAAAGCATTACCAAGCTCAATTGCCTGTGATAGTAATTTAATTAATCTTTTGTGAACAATATTTAATTAGAAATGGAGACTTGTGTTTTGATTCCGACTGAATTTAGTCTTGTATTAACAACTTCACCAACATCAAAGAAACCTTATAATGGAGCATCAGTGTGGAGCAATCAGCGAATTCCCAGAGGGACTAGATTTCTTCCATTTCAAGGAACTGTCCGACTAGATAAACTAGATATATATTCAAATTTAGAAGATACAGATGTAAGTACCTTTTTTATTTATGCAATTTTTCTTTAAATGAAACAAGATGGTGACTGAAACCAATTTTGCACATTTTTATTGTTATTATTATTTATTTTAATAACTACCAGAAAATTTAAACAGTGTTTCCTTTTATTTAATGACAAATATTTGTTAATTAAATGATAGTAAGAATTCTCTAAAAAGTATTTAGATTTTTTGTAACATCACATTGTCTCAGAAGTTTTGAGACCGAGGTTAAAAAATCAATGAATGCCAAAAAAAAATTTTTTTTTGTTAAATTAATCAAGTAATTAATAAATAATAATAAGATTAACACACTTTTGTTAATAAATATATGTTTCCATTAATTTCTTGACTGCATCTGAAAACTTTCATCATACTTAGTTCTTTAAATTGGATATTGTTGCATCTTCCCTTTAAATTAGGATATATAATAACACATATTTATTAATTAAATGATAGTAAGAATACCTCTAAAAAGTATTTAGAATTTTTTTTAACATCACACTGTCTCAAAAGTTTTGAAACCGAGGTTAAAAAATCAATAATGCCAAAATTTATTTTTTGTTAAATTAATCAAAAAATTAATAAACAATAATAATAATAAGATTAAAACATTTTTGTTAATAAATATATGTTTTAATTAATTTCTTGACTGCATCTGAAAACTTTTACCATACTTAGTTCTTTAAAATGAAGATTGTTGCATCACCCTTTTAAATACTGTTTCTGTTACCAAGCCAATTGCAAAGGGGCAAAATATTATTTTTTTTTTTTTTTTTTTTTTTTAGCTTTTGGAAATTTTTAATATTCCTATTGATTTATACTTAATATCTATAGTTAAGTTTACTTAAATTAAATTTTTTTATGTTCAGGAAATACAGTCGCCAATGAATATTGACGCATTCGAATTTTAAAATCATATATAAATACAGTAAAAATATATTTAAAGGACTTCCTGTGTTTTTAGACATGTTAAAATACAATTCAAATTATTCTAAATATTTGAAAACAAATAAGAAAAGGTGATTTTCAAAATACAAATATTTCCTTATTTTAGTTACATTTGAATAAAACTAATTTTTCATCCATTCAAAATAGAAAAAAACATTAATAAAGTTTGTGTTTAAAATACATTTATATTCATATTAAATATTACATATAAAATTCATAATTTATAAGATATTTTATAATATATGTGAATCGTCTAAAAGCTTTCATATCATAAAAAGAATTTGACTATTGTGTTGTATACTATGAAAATGTAGTAACTCTCTCTCTCTCTTTTTTAAAGGTACATATTGATCGAAAATAATATTTATGCTAACTTTTTGAGATGAAGTTCAATCAATAAATATTGTTTAAAAACTAAATATTAAAAAGAACAAAATCAACATTTTCTATTTTATGATATATATGATTATTTTTTCTAATTATTAATCTCAATGCATTTTGAAATAAATTAATTTAAAATTAAAAGCAGTATAAATTTTATGGTAGTAAAGAAAAAAAGTAACACCACTCGAATGGCGAGTACAGATCGTCATTTCACCGTTTGGTACAAAAAAATTCTCATGTATGAAACTCTTCAGTAAAAGTTCGGTTGTTAAAAGAAAAAACTTAAAATATATTTTTCAAGTTACATTTGCTTAATATAAATTTATCTTTACATATTATATTCCTCTTCTTAACAAAAAAGCTTATGTATACATTTTTCACCCTCAAAAACCCCTCATCTTTTACTCTCCTTTCATTAAACACGAAACAACTGAAGCATGGAAATCGATTTTTGCTTTTAGCGCCGACTTCAAATCTCTAAGATACAAACATTTTACATAGTCAAAGTTTTATATTTTCGTCTAGTAAGAAATGACCACTGTTTAATAAACGGTAAATAATTTAATGGCAAGCTTTGTTTTGTTTTAATGGTTTTATAGTGATAAAAAATGCAACTATGTGCAACAAAATTTCAATCAAGAAATATTGTTTAAAAACTAAATATTGTTTGTAATAGAACAAACCCAACATTTTTCATTTTATGATGTATATGTGTATTTTTTTTTTTAAATTAACGCCAGTGCATTTTGAAATACATTAATTTGAAATTAAAACACTGTATAAATTTGATGGTAGTTTTGAAAAAAAGTAACACTTGTCGAATGAAGAATGAAATTCGTCATTTTACCATTTGGTTCGAAAAATTCTGATGTGTTAAATCCTTTATTCCACTCCGAGAAGTTGTTAAAAAAGAAAAAAGAAAAAAAAAATTCTAAATATTTAATTTTCGAGTTACATTCACCTAATATAAATAATATATCCATACATATTATATTCCTCTTCGTAACATAAATGCCGATGCATATTTTTTTTTTCTTTAAAACCCCCATCTTTTATTCTCCCTTCATTAAACTCGAAACAACTGAAGCATAGAAGTCAATTGTGCTTTTAGCGCCGACTTCAAATAACTAAGATACAAACATTCTACAAAGTTTTATTTTTTCATCTGGTAAGAAATGACCACCGGGAAATAATTTAACGGCAACCTTTGTTTTGTTTTAATGGTTTTATCATGATAAAATATGCAACCATATGCAACAAAAGTACATTAATAATGTTTCAGCATTAGAGTAAAAAGATGATTATGAAATTCTTCCATTTTATTTTGAATTCTAAGAGTAGAGTATATTTCTTAAAGATGTTTTTTAAAAAAGGGGTTTTAAAAATAAGTTTGGTATTAATTTAAAAAATCGTTTTTAACAGATTTGTTTTAACGAGCTACACCGGCGTTTGACCGTTTGGTACGAAAAGTCCTGACATGCCAAACATTTCACTTCATTCCGAGGCGTTGTTAAAAGAAAAAAAAAGTAATTTTCGATTTATATTTATTTAATATAAATATATCTAAGCATATTATATTCCTTTTCTTAATAGAAATGCTTATGTACATTTTCCCCCTTAAAACTCCTCATCCTTTATTCTTCCTTCATTAAACGCGAAACAGCTGAAGCATAGAAATCGATTGCGCTTTTAGCGCCGACTTCAAATCCCTAAGATACGAATATTCTATATAGACGAAGTTTTATTTTTTCATCTGGTAAGAAAAGATCACCGTTGAATAAATGGGAAATAATTTAATGGCAAACTTTCTTTTGTTTTAATGGTCTTATATTGGATAAAAGATGCCACCATATGCTATAAAAGTGCATTAATAATGCTTCAACATAAAAAAAAATATTATAAAACTCTTCTTTGAGTTTTTATTTTACATTTTAAGAGTTGTGCATGTTTTTAAGGAAATTGTTATAAAAATAAGTTATGCATTCATTAAAAAATTATTTTTAACAGGTTTTAAAAAAAGAGTGATGTAATATATAAAAATATATTTTACCATGACATTATTTTAAACCTTAAAAGCATGTAGCATAAAATTATGTATACATTATTTCCTTTAAAACCCCTCATCCTTTACTCTTCCGTCATCAAACTCGAAACAACTGAAGCATAGGAATCGATTGTGCTTTTAGCGGCGACTTCAAATCCCTAAGATACAAACATTCTACATAGTCAAAGTTATATTTTTTCATCTGTTAAGAAACAACCACCGTTGAATAAACGGGAAATAATTTAATGTCAAGCTTTGTTTTGTTTTAATGGTCTTACCATGATAAAAGATGCAACCATATGCAACAAAAGTAACATTAAAAATGTTTCACAAAGAAATAGAAAGATGATTACGAAATTCTTTAGTTTTTATTTTGCATTGTTAGAGTAGTGCATATTTTTTAAAGATGCTTTTTAAACAAATGGTTATAAAAATAAATTCGGTATTTCTTAAAAAAAATCGTTTTTAAAAGTTTAAAAAAAAGCGATATAATATATCAGAAGAGATATATTTTATGATGGCAAAACTTTAGACTTTAAAGCCATGGAACGTAATGATTTATAATGATGTTTGAAAGTAATTTTGTGAATTTAAAGCGATTCGTTTAAAAACCTTGTATTCAAATTAAATACAACTTGCTAATTTGTACATATTACCATTGGTGGTACATATAATGGTGAATATAATGACACGTATAATTAATTGTACAGGGCATATAAGTTATGTTTACCATTTAGAAAATTGTATTTAATTTGAATAAAAAGTTTTTAAATATATTGGTACAATTGTCTAATACACATATATATTGATTCATTTTCATGTTTCTTAAAATATCGTTTATTAATACTTGAATAGAACGGCATTTTCAAAATTGAAATTATTTTTCTTTAAAAAACATTTAAATATTTTTTTCGGGGGGGGGGGGGGTTATCTAGTTTTCTCTTTTTAAATGGTTAGAATAATTGTTTTGATAACTATTAAGCAGTTTAACTTCTTTAGTTCTTTGGTTTTACATATGATTCGAAATTTAGCATATATTTCTTTTAGTCATTGTCAAGTTTTTAAGGAAATTTACATCCGTTATCATTAATTGAATTCTTCGTAAACAGGGAAAAAAAGATTGGCTAATTATAAGTGAAATAAAATCCCAAAGAGTTCAAATGTTCTAAAGTGTTTGATAATCTATGAAAAATAGAATAGTGGTGTTTTAAACTGAGCTAAAGATTATAAGAAAAGTTAGAACAGAAAAGAGCTTATGATTTCGTCAGGTTGATCAAAAATCTTCTCTAAACGTATTCCTACTAAAGTATTCTCTAAAAAAATTAAATTGTACAACATCGTTCATGATTGTATTATACTTACCTTTCTTTTGGTACATTTTAAAGAAATGTACCAAATGATTGTACTGTGAACCGTGCCGAATAATTGCCTATCATTGTTCTTCTTAGGTTAACACCAATAATTTATATTATTTGATTAATAATTTCGATTAATATTTTAAGAAATGATTTACAAAATATTCGGTTTCATTTTCGGTCAAAAATTTCAATTTCGCTAAAAATAAACAAACCGTATTAAAAAAAGAATTCTTTGTTCCTCCGGTAATTGAAATTCTTTATTCATTAATACGAGTTTCTTTTTTCATAATTTTCAGTCAAAACGTTTGATTAACCACTATTCCACTTACTCAAAACATAAGTGGAAAATATAAAGCAAGCAAAACATATTTGACTAAACTTTGAAGAAACTTTTCATGTGCTCATTAAAAGTTGCAAACTTAACAGAAATGGAAAATTTTAATTTTGAGACCGAAGATGTGTTTCGGAGAAATTTCAAGAAAGTTCTTGGTATAACAGATAATCAAGTATCAATATCATAATAAAATAGAAATCAAAGTGTATATACCTAAAATATTTCTTGTATATATGAAATTCGGTTAAGAAGAAAATTATTTTAAGCCATTTATGAATTAATTGTATTTAATTTTATACGAAATCAAAAATTTTCTAGTGAGAGGCACAAAGAGGCAACTTGTGCTGCTCTTATAATTAATAATTATGTATGTTCATGTATGTATTAATTACTTAAAAACATTTTTCGACATTTTTATTCCTTTAGAAAGTAAAAAGATTACCGAAATTCGTTTTCGGTTTTAAAAATATGTTATGTAGATCGCAGATTTTGTGAATGCCTACATTTTAAAACCAATTAAACTTTAATAATAATCTATGATGACGGACTATAATAATTCGCCGGATGCAATTACAATACATCCTTTGCAGAAAATGTATATCATAATACATCTTAATGTAAAAATAAACTATATATGTAAATATTTAAAAACGTTTAGAATGTTTTCATTGTAAAATATTTTTCGAAATATTCTGCTACTTAATACTTACTTTCTTTTGGTAGAAAGAAAAAAAAATCTTTTAAAAATGTTTAGTTTATATAAGATACTTTTTTTCATAAAACATGCAAAATGTTGACTTATCATTTCTTTAAAAAAAATTTTACAGTTTCAAAACTATAACATTCAAAGAAAGCTAAATCTCTTCGAACCACTTTTTTGTGAAAGAAAAAGTATTCAAGGTTTGAAAAACCTCTCAACCTTATCTCTGTATGACATATTTCATCTAACATTAAAAAAGTTTCAAACAGAGTATACATATTTTTCTTTACTGTTTGGATTTCAGGCTTAAATATTTAACGAAAATAATAAAATACACCTGCCTTACTTGTGATTTATGTTTCAAAATTGTCATAAAAAATCGCAAAAAATAAAATATTTGTTTATAAAATATTAAAATATTTATGTTGGAGATATCGCGCATATTCTTTATTTTTGAAAAATATTTGTGACAGTTTTACTTTTTATTCTGCTTTTTTTAGTTTCATGTATGTACATTAGGGTGGAGCGAAAAAAATTTTTTTTTGAAAATCAAAAACGGGTAGGTGCCAAAAGTTGCCTTTATATTAGTACATCAACTGCGTGAAATTTTACCGCTGAAAAAAAATGGCTTGAGTCTGCGCTTTTGCTCCAAAAATCGAAATTTTGGGTAAAATTTGTCATTTTTTGACATTTTTTCAAAAAAATTTAAAAAATTCTACAGAGCTGGTTAGTATTTAAAAGTGTTGCTTAGACCTTTATATTTATCTGCTTAACATATTTAAACTATAAAACTATATGTTTATTCCCTATAGTTGGAGCAAAACAGACAACTTTTAGTAAGAAAACAGCATTACCACTTTATTGGGTCATACAACGAATTGTTGTTTTTAATACAGCTCTTGTTTTCAAAACTACCTTGGACATGCGTCGTGGAGGTGGCTATATTTCCTATACCACCCGGCCCAACTATTCGATCATATTAGTACAGTGTTTTATTTATACATTGATTTGTGATTTTCTTTATAAAAAATTGGCATGTTTTCGATGCTTCCACCTTGTTCATCTGTTCTTTGCATCCACATGCTGCTGTAACTATCTTCATGTATATTTTTACAGTTTATATAAAAAAATGACAAGCAGAGTAATGTACGGGAATATTATTAAAGGGATCTATTCGGCCATCTATTATATTTATCAAACTTACATTCAGTTGATTACTTTATGAGGGAATGTACGGATTCTAATCGACTTGCTCATTTAAAATTAGGAGAATTTTATTTGTCACTGTGAACCATTTTGCATGGGGTAAGCTTAGAATTGTGTACGATATTGAATCATTCGCTACTTCAACTCCAGTGAATTTCCTATGCGTCAGTTATTAGAGAAGTCGATATAAAACGTTCTAAGCTACATGGATTCACTGGATCAATAAGGAAAATCTTTGTCTACGTACTATTCACTTCCTATTGCAATTCTTTTTATAAAATAGATAATAATTTTGAAAAATTATTTTCTCAAATTGAGAAAAAGATACTCAGAACAGACTAGAAATTTCTGTCGGAGATTGCAAAGCTAATTCATAAGGAAAGCTATTTCTCAGAAAGAATGGGGAATAGGAATTTAGAAAACATCTCACACAAAAGACAGCTCATAAAGTTAATAAAATTTTCCGCTTTATATAAGCACAGATTGGCAATCAGTGTCTATATGTTCACTCACAAAATGTATAATCCAAGTTTATACCGCGGAATGTTTTATACCAAATGTACAACACACCTGAATAATAGAACTAAAATCTTATTAGAAATTACTAGACTACGGAACAACACAGGAAACGACACAAAATGTATAATCCAAGTTTATACCGCGGAATGTTTTATACCAAATGTACAACACACCTGAATAATAGAACTAAAATCTTATTAGAAATTACTAGACTACGGAACAACACAGGAAACGACACAAAGCATGCTAAAACTTCTTTAGAAATATTGTTGTTTTACACGCAAATTTTGTTTGCAATCCTCTGTGACGATCGTCATAATATTAAACAGCTAGCTTCTCAGCATGTATTCAATGTAATAGGTTCAATAAATGATGGCATACTAGAAATTGAATTCATACAATCCATTACTAGGCAAATCATTGCATATAAAATGTAATTGATTGAGAGAATGTTGTGATAACAGAACTTCCAATCACAATGTACTAATTGCATGAAATTTTAATGAAGATAATAGACTGTTGAATAGGTTCAATTAAGAACATACCCAATACATTACTCAGCTTCTCTTCTGTTATACATGGTATAAAAATATACGTGCAGCAGGTCACACCAGCATGATCCAAATCATCCAAAGTCAGTGAATACAAAGAAGAGATAAATTACTTTGATGTATAGAAAACTTATACTCGTCTTCGGGAAAAAAATAACAATTCAATACATAAATAAAACACTGGGCTTAGATGATTGGGTGATTAAGACGGGTGGGATAATGCACCCACCTCTATGAGTTATATACACAGTAGTTTTGAAAGCAGCTAGGTAAGAAATGCATTCAAAACAACATTTCGTTGTATGCTCCAATAGAGAGGTTAACGCTGATTTTTCACAAAAAGTTGTCAGATTTGTTCCAATTATACAGACTACAGATATTGTTTTACAGTTTAAATATGTTAAGCAGATAAATATAAAGGTCTAAGCAACACTTTTAAATACTAACCAGCTCTGTAGGAAGTTTTTAATTTTTTTTTTTGAAAAAATGTCAAAAAATGACAAATTTTACCCAAAATTTCGATTTTTGGAGCAAAAGCGCAGACTCAAGCCATTTTTTTTCAGCGGTAAAATTTCACGCAGTTGATGTACTAGTATAAAGGCAACTTTTGGCACCTACCCGTTTTTGATTTTCAAAAAAAAAATTTTTTTCGCTCCACCCTAATGTACATTGTTCACTATTAATATAAGATTTAACAAGTAAAATTAAAGTATAATATTTTTCTTCAAAGTACATTAGGAAAAAACTTTCATAATTTGTTTTTATAAGGACAGCTTTTATCTAATATTTTTTTTTCTTATTGCAGCTTAATTAAATCATATTTCGTAAGATATATATCTAAGGCGGATTGTGGAACGTATGTTATGTTACATGATAACTTAGTATATATATAAATTAATGTGCAGAAAAATATCATTATAAACACTGTAATATAATCAAAAAATACCATGATGCATTATAATATGTTTTACCAATATATATTAGGCATTTTTTACAAATCTTTAGAGGGGTTATAAATGTTAATTTATCCTTTTAAATCAAGAATTTTCCCAAACATACACTGTTAAAAATCTGCAGCATTTTATCCAGTCATTTGACCGTTTTCTACAACAAAAGTAAAACAACCGTCTTTTTACGTTATTCTGAACATATTATTAAACAATTTTATGGTCAGAATAGAGTTAAATTACGGTTATGTTCCTGGTTTTTCAGAAAACTGTGAAATGACTGTACAAAATGCTGCAAGATTTTTAACAGTGTACAAATATAATATTCATGTGATCATACACATTTAAAGATAGATATCTTAATATACCCCTCAACCTCTATAATTTTTTTTTCTTTTTCCGCCAATTTAATTCTATTTCCATATAGTTTATTTTTTTTTATGTAGTTTAAAGTTTGAAATGTTTTCTCAACGTTAAAATGCAAAAAAGTTTATATATTTTTTAAACGTAATTACTTATAATGTTTTCAAGTCACAGTTCGAAACATTCGGAATATCAGAAAGCAAATAATTTAAACATTTAAAGAAAAAAATATATAAATTAAGTACCTTTTATTACTATATGTTTTTCGGAAACATATCCTGTTATTTTTTATAGCATATTAAGCATTTTTTGAAACCTGTATAATGGTTTTAGGATGCTTTAATTTCGCAGTTAAACAATTGCATTGATATGTTCAAGACTAATAGAACATTAATAATTTTAATGATGATGTTAAAGCTGTTGATTTCTTATTTCTTTCTGTAAAATATATATGTTGAACATAAAAATATTTAAAGCAATGATCCAATTTTTAATAGGCTATTTAAGGACGTTTATCAAATTATTATTAAAATGTTAATGAATTCCAAAAGATGTGTTTTTTTTAGCCTAATGTAAACCTTCGTCTATCAGAATAAACATTCAACGTTTGTATTTCAAGCTTAAATTTGTAACAAAAATAATAAACTATAGCTGCCTTACTTGCGAATTTTGACTAAAAAACGGGACCTTCTGAATCCTTCTCCTTTAGTTTCGGCCCTGAATTGTACCAAAAGTAAAACAGAAGCAATTTTTTCAAACAGTTTATTCAAAATTAACATTTTAAGAAATTTGCCATTCAGATTAATTTCAGTCGTTTTTCAGAAATGTATTTTGAGGTTGTTTTTAAAATTTTACAAATTAGTAGCCCACTACTAGTACGTGGTGCACTATAGCTACATTTAATTTGCGTTAAATTCGATAGCATTCGAATTTTATCTGAAATCCTAGGAACCTAATAACTTTGCTTGCGGCACTTTGTTTTTGTAAACGCTTTTTTAAAACTTCAATATATATGCCTATATTGGTTTTTAATTTTCTATCGATAAAGATCGCTTTCCGAACTTGTCAGTGTTTCTAAAGGCGTTACTGTGAATTCTCCATCGTTTTATATTTATTTTCCTACCCTCAGAAATATCTGTCTTTTTCTGAAGTCCACGTTACTTCTTGTTTTTATATCCCCAACCAAGTTTTACGCCTCAGTTACTAGTTAACAAAAGTTATAGACTTGTAAACGCAAGAGTGTTTCTGATTCAGTGGGCTTTAGACAAATGTTATTACAATTAAGTGAATACTTGGATGATTTTCTTCCCGATAAAAGAAAAACACAAAACAGAATTTTTATTAAAGGATTAATAAAATCTCGGTAGAGAAATATATGTGAATAAAAATCCAATGTAGCATTTGATTTTAAATATATAATCAATACACAATAAATAAATCGCTATTTTAATTTACAAAACTTTAACATTTTAAACGACATATTAATAATAATACATTTTAAATGGTTTGTTTGTGATTTTTAGGTGCATTCGTAAATAAATAAATAGGAAACATACATAGATATAGCCGTCGTCTGATACGTCCGTGTGTTTGACCATGTGTCCACATATAACAGCGCAAAATATACCCAGTCAAACAATTTAAATTTTAATAGGGTCAGGCGAGGTATTTATGGCCACTTTATGCATTGGCAACATTATTATTATTATTATTATTATTATTATTATTATTATTATTATTTACCTTTTTGCTTACCCATCATACGTAGTATAGGGTAAGTCTTGCAATCGTTTTGAAAATCGAATTTTTTTTTTTTTGACGGATTTACACGTTTTAGATAGTGGAGATTCCGAAAAACATATTTTTAGAAAAAAAATTTTGCCGTCCGTCTGTCTGTCTGTCTGTCTGTCTGTCTGTAAACGCTCTATCTCCCGAACAAATTGAGATAGAGACTTGAAATTTTGTATGTAGTTAGTATGTAAGAATGGGACGAACCCTATTTAATATCAGCAACCTCGATTATCCGGAACTATTTTTTTCGGACTCTCGAAAAATTCGTTCTGATGAAAGGTATATAAAAATTTCCGAATTTTTTTGTTCTAAGGAATGGACGTAAAAGGCAATAAAATAACACATATTTTGCATATAGAACGAAGTCGATCGGATTATTAGTTGCCGAGATATTTGTAATCTTGTTTTTCACATTCTTCGATTTTTCTTGACCCTGTATTTCATTCAAATTTCAATTCAGAGGTATATTTTAATTGGAAATGAGACGTTTAATCCGACGCTGTTAATTGTTAGGTAATAGAGTTATTATTTTTGGAGTTATAAGGATGTTTCTTTTACGCAGTTCGGTACTACTTGAGTAGTTTGGCGTTTATATAATTTGTCGAAATTTGTACATCAGCAGTTCTTTAATATATCATTACTATGTATATTAACAATATTTAAATTTTGTTTATGAATTGCAATGCATTGTATAAATAGTTTCACATGTTTTATTTTCGTATACATAACCATGATGGGTAAGTATTACGGTGGCCCCCAACGACTAGTTTCTATTTGGGAAAGTGCTGATTTTAGTACATAGGAAATAACTTTGACTCTTTAGGACCATCTCTTAAATGTTTTAACTCTCATAGCCCCCTTTTTTTTTGTTAAGTTAAATGGATAGCTGTAATTACCCCATCAAATTCTCACAATCAAAAAAATTTAGGGTAGTTAATAACACTAGTGGGAAATTATGACCCCTATATTTCTCCTTTATAGTTACCTACACACATGTGTTTGGGATAATCAAGACTATTGAAGCACCAAATTTACAAGTCTGTTTATCAATCATTTTGGTAGACTGTTCCAATTGCTATTTCGATCTCTAAAAATGCTTCAGACTAATTATTATTAGTTAGACTAATTATTATTAATTAATACCTAAAATGAAAAATACTTTATGAGGTTAATAACTATGCCTGAAACAAAATTTTACCATACACAGTTTTCTCCATTATAGCGGTGGCCACAATTACCTCCTGATCATAACTATCCCACTTGATCCTATTCATAATCTTTGCCGAATTTTGCCGAGTGGTTTCAAATTTTGTGAAAATCGAATCAAAATCTAAAAAGATATTAATAAATGCTTTGTTCATTCTATTAAATCAGTTATACTCAATTAATTCAATGATGTCCCGTGATAGATAGTGATTCTAGGTTATCACTTTAATTACATCATGTTTAAGATGAATTCATATTATTTCCGTATAACCTAATTTAAATACATACAGTCGTAATAAATTTTGTATTCCTGCTTTTTTGCGTAACAGTGTATAACAACTATTGCACCAAGCCCCAGTGAATTATAAAACTACTTTAGGTCAAAAGCATCTTATTAGCCACAATTAACGTACAGTTTAAGACTTTTTTTAATTTTGCAGCTATAGTTTTATTTTATATAAAATAAACGTAATTTAACTCTTTGCCCCAGAGAAGTGATTCTCACGGAACACTAGTGTATCGCGTAAATGGGCAATTGCTCAGGCCACCATTATGTTAAACTAAATTTCTTCGTGTTATCTAATGGCCGAAAAATCTGTGATAAAATATCTCGAAAAAACTGTGAGATATTAGTGATGGCCAAAGCATTTGGCGTCTCGATTTATGAGGGAGATCTTACAACACTAGAAGTGATTGAGAGTCCATTGCAAGTGCAAAGAGTTAACTATTGCAATTTTAAGAAACGGTAGAGGATGTGACTATCATTTTAAATAAAATAATAATAATCAGTAAATTTGTGACAATAAAAAATATAAACATTTCATGTTAAATCTGTACAGGATTCTGCCTATTTATAATTTAATGATAGTTTAATAAGATTAAAATATTGCTTAAAATTATCTGCTGTTTTACTATTTTTAGATCTCTTTGTAGAAGTAAACAAATCTATAAATAGTAAAATTAATGTAAACTAATACAGAAAAGCACACTAAATTTTTGTTTAAATAGATTTAATTTGGTTTATATTTAAAAAAAAAAAAAAAAAGAAGAAGAAAATGCATTAAGTAGGTTTGTATAATCTAAATAAACTTTTGGCCTAATTTAATAGAGCAAATGATTTATTTTAGGTGAATTTTTCAAGAAAAAAAAATATCAGTGAGAAAATTTAAAAATCAATAATGCGCATTTTCAATTCCATTAACTGCTATTTACCCACTATATGGATTGAAGATTGATTACGTATTTGAAATTCATTTTACTTCAAGAATGTGCATCATGGAAATTCTTTTGTGAAACCGATATTTCAAAACTTTTCAATAGGTCTGGCGCTTACTTCGATTTAAATAGAAGAAAAGTATAATATATCTTCAGATTTTATTTAAAAATACTTTTTTCTTCTTGAATAAGTATCTGAAAGAGTATAGCGTTTTCTGTTAATTTAAGAATTCTTTTATTCAAATAACTCTTTTCCTTTACTTCATTTTAAAACACAAGAGCTACTTTTATTATCGTATCCAACTTTTTCTGACTCTCTAGTTAAAAGCACATTTTTTTTTTCAAAATTTTAATGCATGGAAATAAGCAAAATCTTTCATAAAAAGTTATATCTTGGGATGGAAACATTTCAGCATACAAAGATTTTCTGAAATTGTTTAGAGTTGTGTAAAAAATATGAATTTGTCTAATGAATGTTTTACTGAATGGGCTTATTATTAAGAAACTAGTGTACACGCCCGTCATAGGAAGGTGGGTAAGAATCGCGGTTTTCTCTTAAAATTTCAAATAATTGATAAAAATATAAAAAAAAATAGCCGTGAATTCTTAACTTCTTGTAGTCCAAGAGCCGACCGCACAAAACCCTAAGTCAATGAGCACAAGAAAAAATCCTTTATATTATGGTAGAGTAGTCGTAGGGAAATCTAACGATCCATGTCTGCCGTAAGTGAAGTGGTACATAAGCCAAAAATGAATACCACAAGTGGTTGACTCGTAGATTTAGCATTGTGTTCGAAGTACAATCAAAAGTATGAAAACACGGAAAACTGGGTGCAAGAAAACATAATGCTAAATATATGAGTCAACCACTTGTGGTATTCATTTTTTGGCTTACGCACCACTTCTCTTCCGGCAGACATGGATCATTTGATTCCCTTATGACTACTCTTCCATAATATAAAGAATTTTTTCTTGTGCTCGATGACTTAGGGTTTTGTGCAGTCGGCTCTTGGACTTTTACTTGAGAACCATACTAATCGGTCGTTTTAGACTTCTATACCTTTAATACATTCAGCAAAATTTTTGTGAAATTCTAGGTAACCATTTTTGAGAAATCCCGCGCGCAATGATGAAAATTTCTGTTTTGAGAAATCTGGCTTTAAAGATTAAATCACTCCTTGATGATATAGAAAAAGCTCAAAGTATTTTAGACATAACAAACTTCTCTTCTAATTTAAATTTTTGTATGGGATTTGTTTTTTCAAGTTTCTAACGAATCATAGTGTATTATAAGCTTTTTTTTTAAGCATTTTTTGGATTCTTTAAAGAATATATCTGACTCCTTAAGTTATAATAATCAACTACGCACTAGCATATGTGTTAAACACTATTTTACGCATTTAAAAACAACTACATTTAATTTATACAACTAAGAATTCCGTGTACTGGGTGTGGAGCAAGAGACAATAGCTGATAACTATCAAGTAAAGCACACGTATTTAAAGCAACTCCCTTCCCGATAAGGTTCAGACATTGAAAACCAATATAGTTTACTGACGCAGTTTATTCAAAGACCTTGATTTTAACCACGTCTTTCAAAATCGAACTCGTTTAGATGTTATTAACTATTCAACGAACGTGCTGCTATTAATTAATAAACCTTGACTATTGGCAGATAGCTTAATGGTAAGTTGTACTTTTAATCGCGCAGGTTTGATTCAAAATTCATGCTGCACATAACTTGGTATTCACCGGATTGATAACAGAATGTGTCCAAAAACAAAATCAACTGATCTCGTTAAAATATTAATTAGGTAAAATGTTTTCGAAAAGTTACATTAGTTCTAGGTTGCGTGGCTTCAATAAGGACGAATTTTTGTATTTTTTAACACCTAAATAATACATGGTGACGAGTGTTTTATTTATAAAATACCATTGGTGAGAATATGGGTCGATTTTGTAGTTTCAATTTCCAATAGGAAAAATAAAATAACTCGTCAGTAGTTGTAAGTTGTATTTTTTATTGCGCAGTTTTTATTCAAAACTCATGCTTCACATAACTTGGTATTCATCTGATAGAGAACTGAAATACATCCAAAACAAAATCAACTGATATCGTTAGAATATTAATTATGTAAAGTGTTTTCAAAAAGTTACATCCGTTGTGTGGTATGTTGCATAGCTTCAATTAGGAAGAATATTTGGTTTATTTAATATTTAAATAATACGTGATGACGAATATTTTATTTATATTGTACCACTAGTGAGAAAACGAATGGATTTTGTAGTTTCAATTCCCAATAGAAAAAAATAAAGTAACTCGTCGATAATGGTAAGTTTTAATTACGCAGTTTTTAATCAAAAATCATACTAGATATAATTCATCTGATTGATAACTGAAATGCATTTAAGACAAAATCGACTGATCTCATCAAAATATTAATCATGCAAATTGTTTTCGAAAAGTTACATGAGCAGTATGATGCGTGGCATCAATAGGATAAATTTTTGTATTATTTAACACCTAAATAGTACATGATGACGAATATTTTATTTATAATACACCATTTGTAAATATAAAAATGGATTACGTAGTTTCAATGTTCAATGGGGGGAAAAATAAAAACTTGTCATTAATGGTAGTTCTTACTGTTAATTGCACAGTTTTGAATCAAAAGTCATGCTCCACATAATTTGGTATTCATAAGATTGATACCTGAAATCCAATTATTTCGTTTAAATATTAATTATGTAAAGTGTTTTTGAAAAGTTACATCAATTGTGTGATAAGTTGCATGGCTTTATTTAGAGCGATAAATTTCTGCGTTATGTTATACATGGTACATATGTATACATGTAATACAAAAGTAAAACCTGATGACGATGAGGATTTCGTTGTATTTCTATGAGAAAAAAGTTACAATTCGTCAATGTTTGCGAGCTTTTTTCCCCTTTTTTTTTAATTGCGACACCGTTGGTTGAGTATTAGCACTCCCCCCCCCCCCCACACACACACACACACTAATTCTGTCTTATTTTGGCAGCAATGCATGTAATGCTATAAATATTTGAAATTTCCTGTAGATGAATAACAATATAATTTATATCTATATAATAAAGGACAAACGTGTCTGTGGTTAACACTGACTATATTTTGACAGTGGAAACCCAAGATGATTACTTTAGCTTTTACGGAACTTTTCTATTCTTCTAAATATTATGCATTTTCAATTTTTACACCGCTAAATAAGGAAAACAAAATAATTTCAAATGCAGTTTGTTTGAATATTGCATCGACATTTACTCATTTTTTATATTTTTTCAAATAACTTTGTCATATGGAATTTTTTTTTTTATCTTCTTCTTTTGTGTGCAGACGATTATGGATGATAAATTCATTTGCACTTAATATCAATATCTAAAGATTGGTTTCTATTTTATATATTATAGTAAAATTTAGAAAATCCGTTTCTCAATACACTTTATTTTCAATATAAATAAATATAAATAAAATAGATATAAATAAAACACAAATTCAAGACATGCACTTAAGATACTGATTGTCGAAAATTTAAAGAAAAAAAAAACTAATTGGTAGCGATTTTTAAGGATTTCTTCGGGTGTCAATTCCTGGTGCAAAGCCTGCTTTTAATATACTTTCGAAACTTATAATTGTTATTTTTATTCCAATCTTTAAAATCATCATAAAATTGTTGTTTTCTATGTATAGCAAATCAAGCTGTTTTACGTGTAAAATAAAAACTATATTAACAATAGCCATAATAAAAAATAATAATGAATTTTTATTTAGGGGGATTTTATTCTGTGTCTTGTCAAAAAATTAAATAAATAAATAAATAGAAATAACAAAATATTCTTTTAAATTTTTAATTATTTTATTTCTATAGCATTCTCAAAACACAAATCTAAATAAAGCTTTTAGAATTTTTTGTTCGAAAATACATGTTATCTTACGTTTCATAATTTTAAATAATTTTTGTTTTATAATATGAATTATTTACAGTATATACAGTGATTAATATTATTTATTTATTATGTACCATCCACATTTTTTAGCATAAAAAATTAACAATATATTTAATTTTTTTATTGGAATTTTAAAAACACAAATCTCTGTGAAACTTTTAGATTTACGTTAGATGATTTTCCTATGGTCTTTCCTCTATTATACGAAAATTTGTATCTTTTATTTCAAAAAAGAAGTTCACTTATATTTCAGCGTTTTAATTTATTTTTTCTTTAACAACATTGGGTTATTAATAGCATATGCAATGATTATTGTTATTTATTTATTGTATAGTTTTTTTAACATCCCGCATGCTTTTAATCCCGTTCATGAATTCATTATAGATTATATTTTATAACCAGTTTCATAGTTTTATTTTACAATCAGTTCGGAAAATGATTGATCGTTATGTTTTTAGCCTTTTTTTAAGACCAAGCTGTTGAAATTAGCATTATAATTATGGACAACTTTACACAGTTATTAACGCATCACAACCCTGCAATAACTAAATGTATATCAGTGCAATTTTTTAATTATTTTCAATCAGTCATAAAGTGTAATTACCCGTTAACATCAAACACACACAGACAATTCGAAACACTCTATGTTATATCAATAGATTTATGCAAAATTAATTTGAAATTAATTGTACAAAAATAATTATGTAAAATTGATTTTATACTAACTGTTTAAACCGTATTACGCACGGATTGAAAACATTCCTTCTCACCGACAACCTATAACTACAAAATTGGAATTCAGGAGATCCTGCATCCAAACTCTAATCATTTTATCGATGTGGAAAAATAAAACATATTTCATAGGGTCGCAGTTAGGAATCAGGGCATAGATAAATCCTTTTCGGATATATGCAGATATCCCTATTAATGGGAGGTGAACCCTCCAAACTATGGAAAACTATGGCTATCTCACTTGATTATTTATGTTTCGATGCTGGTCTGCTGATAATTTTTTATGGCCTGTATACATGCACACGCTTTTTGCTCCTTCCGGTCCTTGTTCTGTAATGACTTGTGCTTACATTTCATTTGCATAAGGGTTAAAAAGCCGGATAACATCATCAAGCTTGCTGATAATTTCTTCTTTATATTATAAGTTTTCAATTCTGTCCATACGCTTCCGCAGCGCTATATCAGAATCCAATACATGCAATTGAGCATATTTTCCCTGGTCTTCTTCAGATGGATTCATTTGGGAACTACTATGATAAATTTTTTCATTCATTCTAAAACCATACGGGCCGGTACCGGACAACAGTGCAACTTGGCACTCACAGAGGAAAAAGATAAGGCACCGTTATGTACCTTATGTGCTCCTTAAAATGAGTTGACAATCTATAGCTGTCTCATCTCATTCAGATGTAGTTGAAGAAGTTCCAAAATTACTTTTCCGATGTACAATAGTGAATATAATTTCCACATGTATTCTTCCTTGTATTGAAAACATATATGATACACTTGATGCAAATATTGTTCGCATCACTAAATTGTTGTTCTTTAATCGCTTAGTGTAACCTGCATCTTCCGACATGATTTGTACTATTCATTACTTGATGTCAAGCAATGACTTGTAAGTGATTTTTCCTCACAGTCAGTGGTTGGGTACCCTCATTCTGATGTCTTTGTTGAACTCACAGTGCAGATTTATACCTTCTTGAAGCAGCTTCTTTCTACGTTTGTGCTATTCGTCTTTTCTTGTCTTTTTCTGCTACTCTTTCTTTCAGCAACTTCTTTCTCAGTCTTATTAGATCACCTTATGCTACTTATAGTCCTCTGTTTTCGTGGGGAATTTCCAGTATTGATTTTTTGTGCCTACGCATCTTTTGAAAACATCAATTTTGAAGTTTATGATTAAATATTAAAATATGTAAATATTCAATAAAGAAATATGTCCGTGAGCGATTTCTCACTTTTTACAAAAGTAAAAAAAAAACTGTAAAAGTCTGTGGTCCCTTTTTAATTATGTTTTAAAAATTAAAATCCGTAGAAAAAATAGTAGTACGCAAAAAAAAAAAGAAAAAAAAATCACATCAAATAGACATAGGAATAATCAAGTAAAAATTGAAAACGATTATAAAAACTCAATGACACAAACAACTTTAAAATATCTAAATAAGAAATACGAATTATTCTGAATGCAAATTAAAAATTATCTCTTAAAACACTGATCTGTTTAGTAACTATTCGATTTAGAAAAATATTGTTCAACTATTGTGCATTTTTGTAATGAAATTTAATTTATAATGTTGCTATGTCAGTAGACGATAAAACGATATATTTGGATAAATGCTATAATTTCTGAGCATTGTAACGTGGCATACGTAATATGTATATCTCACATTGCAGTAAACTATTAGAACTTGTTAGAACTCGAGCAGTTACGAGTTGAACATACAAAAGGCATAAATTCGTGAAAAACATAAAAATAGATTTAAAATTTTTGAATTTTTGGGGCAAACCAGTCATGGGCTGCTTATGAGCAACTTGTGTGTCAAGTGTCATAGCCCTGAGCTTCGTTATCACGACTTTTTGGCGCTACAGAGATACGCGCACAGATTTTAATAATTGGCGGCACGGAAACTAATTGGCATAAGAATTCTACTACAGTTATATGCAAATTTTGTAAAAGAAAAAAATGTTTTAAGTATCAATTATAGAAATTCGCTTAAGTGGCTATTTTAACCAATTATTCATAAATAACCCGCTTGTAAACATTAGTTCCTATTTGTCTTCAATATTAAATCATTGATTATTTTTTTTAACATAAGATGCCATAAGAATATACTAAATGCAATATGGAACATACTTATCAATTACTTAAAATTCCCTCTTATGGCATTTGTCTCCTGTAATTCTTTCTACAATAATGAACCCTTGGGTATTTTCACATTATGATAGTTAAATATAGATTAAACTGACATTAACCTAATTTAACTTAACTTTTCTGCTTTTAAGAGCTCGCGTGTGTTATAAATATTCAATAGCTCATATTTTATTTTTTAAATTTCTTGCAGGGTTTCGTATATATATATTAAAAGAAATAAACATTTAAAAATAAACTATTGAAAAATATAATTAGCAAGCTTTGTATCTAGAACATGATTGAATTGCAGAAAAAAACGAACAGCAAGTTCAATAAGTTTGAATAGCACTATTTAAAATTTACCAACTGTTTTATAAAATAATCTTCTCCAAACCAAATTGTTTTGTATTGTAAAGTTTGTGAAAGCCAAATGAATCTTAATCTGCATATAATCCCTTACAAATGAAAATAATTATAGGTTTATCATGTTAATGATATAAAGTACGTAACAAAAAAAAATAAGTACCAATATTGCCTGTGCTTATAAAGCTTCCCACAATAAATGTATGAATTATTCACTGTTGTATCTAAAACATTTTAGTGACAAAGCAAGCAACCTTTTCTTGCCCCGTAGGTATTTAATCAAAATTGGTTACTGGTAAATATATATTAACTTTTATTTTAGTTAAAATTTGTAAAGAAATTTACAAAATTGCATTAAATTTTGAGCAGTAAATTTTAGCAAAATTAAATTTTCGCCGTGTATTTTACTTTTTAAGACAATTAAATCTTTTATATAAAACTTAACTGAATCATTTTATCCTGCTTCAGATTTTAAAAAGAACACAAAAACACTCGTAGGTAGCTAAAACATAATAATTAATTAATCACGTCTCTGATAACTGGTAGCTGAATTAAAATAATTAGAATTATATAATGCTGCTCTAATAGCATAGCATAGTGGATTGATATCAAGGATGCTCAGATGTTGCTTAAAATTCGACATATTCGTCTTCCAATCAGTTATTTGTAAACAATTCTTTGTATGTTATTGAGTGCAATAAATAGAACGAAGATTACAGTTAAAAATTAGTTGTATCTAATTTTTTTTAAACGAACCAAGCAAACTCATCTTGCTACACAGGTGTATGGACAAAACTAGTAATTGATTAATATGTATTAATTTTTATTTTAGTAAAATATCTTAATGAATTTAAAACGGTGCCTTAAATTATGAGTAGTAAAATTTATTAAAATTACATTTTCATAGCACACTTTACCTTTTTAAACGGATAAAACTTTTAGACGACATTTAACAGAAACTTTTTGCCTTGGTTCAGATATAAAATAGAAAATAACAAGAAGAAACATTATGTGTTAAGCATAGATTATGAAAGACTTTCCAATACATTCTGAAATCTTTAAAAAACTTCGCTACTTTAGGAAATAATGTGTTACTGTCTGTAGCAAAATATGTATTCCAATACTATGAAAAACCCTGTATTTGACTTGTCAGTGGATATATCTATATTATAAAGGCTAAACGTATCTGTGCGTAACGCATAGCAACACTTTCACATTTTAAACTAATTTTAGTATTGCAATTTTTGCTACTAAAAGTTTTTAAACTTCTTAATGTCACACATTTTCAATTTTTATACCATCGTATAGGAAAAAAAATTACTTTTAAATGAAATTTGTTTGAAAGCTGTATCTTAATTTATTTTTAAAATATTAATTTTTTTGTAGCTTCTAATACCTCTTTTCTAATCGTGGCAACAGGAGTACTCCATTTCTATTTAAAGTAAAGGAAAAAAGTAAAAATAATTGAGTGCTGTATCTTTATATTGCCATTTTCTCATTAAAAGGGAAAAACAGAAATTTAAATATCTTCTGTTATAAAACCCGGTGAATTTTGACTTCATTTACAAAATTTGATTTACACGTAAAATAATATCAACAATTAATATCTATTTCAGCAAATAGCCCATTGCAACTTCAAGTTTTGAATGAAAATTATGAAATTAAAATGCCAATTTTTTTAAATGTGAATGGAGATGTGAAATGTACATTTGTAAATTTTGATATGGTGAAAATGCCGGGTTTAGATTTCACGGGAAAAAAATTCTATGATTGAGTCAAAGTTGAATAAATTTTGCTTTTTATCATTTTTAAATACTAGCACAAGAACTTTAATTGATAACTTTATCATAATAACATATCTTTATTATTTTTTACTGCTTACATATAAAGTTTAATTTTAACAATTTCTATAACTGCGTTTTATAGAAATAGTATTTTGTTAATTTGACGATAAATATCGTTTGTTTAAGAGTTAGACGTACCAATATAAGATGCATTTTTTACTATAACTAATTTTGTAGGTTTAGTATAAGTTAATGAAACAGTTCCTTCTTAAACATTTTCTTTCGTCAAAATTTGACGGGTTCTACCTTGTAAGCTATAAAGTGGGAAAATTTAGTTTAGCAAGAAAGCGCATTACAAGTTGAAATGCTCCTTCAGCAATTTATACTAACCGATAAAAACATATTTGAATATTTTTGTTCAGCCCTGTGGTTTAACTAGTACCTTATTACATGCTGGTATTTAGCTAAAATTTAGCTCAAACTAAAACACTCTGAAAGCTACTTAAACCACATTTCCAAAAATTATAATCCATGGGCAACTATGCATCCAATTCTTTGAGTGAACCTGTATATCATTTTATCTATATACTACAACTTTATCTATATTCTACAACTTTAAAATATCTAAGTAAGAAATACGAATTAATCTGAATACTAATTAATAATTATCTGTTAAAATGATGAACTGTTCAATAACTATTTGATTTAGAAAATAAAATGTTCAACTATTATGCATTTTTTTTAATGAAATTTAATTTATAATGTTGCTATTTCAGTAGACAATAAAACGATATCTTTGAATTATTGAAACAAAAAAAAAGTTTTGTTGGTGGTTGTGATAAAATGTATATTTCTAAAAATCAAATAATTAAATAATCTCTAATTATTTCCATGTTAGGTAAAAGAATGAGCGTAATATACGCTACAGATCCTTAGTATTGTAGTGTTGCGTACGTAATACGTATGTCTCGTATTGCAACAAATATTTGGAACTAGAATTTTTAATATTGCAACGTGGCGTACATAATATCTATATCTCAAATTGCAGTAAACAATTAGAACTGGCTAGAACTCTAGCAATTACGAGTTGAACATAAAAAGGCATCTTATTAAACTGACTGCAGTTCAGCGTAAAAATACATAATTTATTTCAAAATCACCAAGTAAATTATGCTCATATTCAGTGAACTTTACTAACTTTTTTATGTAGCCCATTATATCAACTATAGCATTTATACACATCTTATAATTTGTATACACTTTGTGAAACTTAATTTTCTTAAACTTTACTTAAACATTTAAACTAAACTACATGTTAACTGAACCTTTTATCCTGGTTCAGATTTAAAAAATAAAATAAAATAAAGACTCTTAAGGTAGCTAAAATATAATAATTAATTTATCACGTCTTTGATAATTGGTTGCTGAATTAGCATAATTAGAATTATTTAATGCTTCATCGATACCATAGTGGCTTGATGTCAAGGATGCGCAGATATTGCTTGAAATTCTTCTTATCTAACTTCAAACCAGTTATACGCAAGCAATTCTTTGTATGTTAATGAATGATATGTTTCATAGACCACCTGCTTCTGTTTCTTTTTAACGTTATGCCTGTTAAATAAATTTACATCCCGGACACGCAGTTTTTACACGTTGCCGTGCGTCTTATGCAGGTCTTAATGAAAAAGCTCCTTGTTAAAGCCTTACCTGCGGGTAAAGATTTTAGGCTCTAAAGTGTGTAGCATTTTTTGTTTATGTGTGTGGCACAAAAGACATTAAGTAACGCAACGCACTTGTTTCAACTAACAATAAAATACATTTTTGTCAGAAAAGAACATACCTTACGGTCAGAAGTAAAGAATGTTTTCATATTTACATGTTTAACAACATTTTTTTTACAGCTCTCAGAATGAACTAGAATTTGGAATACATAAGAATAAAAATCTGTTTGTCTTAACCTTTTCGTTCAATATGCAATAAGCAATAAATTAGAAGAGCAACGGTTCATTTTTTTTTCTCCCAAATATATGTGGAAATTTTTAAGTGTGAATTTATTTGTTAAGTTAGCATGGATAGAATAACAATAAACTTGGATAATTCGAAAACCAAAATATTTTTCTTTCCCTTTGAGAACTTAATGAGTATTTTTTTTCTTTTTCTGATTTTGTGAAATTATACACGTTTGCATTTGAAATTAGAAGAAGAATAGGAGTTTTTAATGAATTTGTACAGGTCATTTTATTTTTCAAAATATTTCGAGATGATTTAAAATGCAAATTGTTTTGTAGCTTCTGTGAGTATAATGATAACGAATTTGGGTCATTTGAGTCATTTAGATTAAAAGAAATTAATAAAAAGTAAAAAACAGTTTAAAAGTAAGAATTCTTTTATAGGTATTCAATGTTCAACTTAAAAATCATGTCTACTTTTTCGACTGCGATTCATGGTTATTTTTTTTCTTTAACACAAATTAATTTGCTGTGGGCACCAAAAACGATCATCATTAACTACTGTTAAAAAGATCCTTATTATTCATTTTTTAATTTTATTATTTTATTATTTATTTTATTTATTTTTATTTATTTATTTATTTATTTCGCTTTGAAAGAACCAAAAAATGAAGATCGACTAAAAAAAATGAAACATTGTTTAAACTATGTTTTCAGAATTTCTAAATTGATTTCTCAATGTGTAATCGAAAATTAACACAGTAAAACCCCGATAATTCGGTTTAATTGGGATTAGACCCCATCCGGATTATCCGGAGAATTAGAAAAAAATGGAATAAAATAAAATATAATTACAGAAAATCACCTTTATGTTAAACTTAGTGAATATTTACAGACATTAAAAATGTTTACTTTGTAATAAAAAAGTTTTCAATTTTCTACTTTGCCAGTTTTCTATATCTTTTGGAAGCCGTACGGTCACGCATTCGCTTGAACATAAGTAGTTCGTTGGGTGTAGCTTAAATAGGAGTTTAAATAAGAAAGCTTAGTGTATTCTTCCGAAAAGATTTCAGAAAAAAGTTTTTTATTCAGAATATGACGATGAAGCAAGTTAATGTTATACACTGTAAAAAAAAATCTGCAAAGGTACTAAACTTTTTCTAGGAAACTGGGATTCCAAGAACTTTTCCTGTAACGGTAACAGCAAAAATTCAAGTTTCAGAATCAGTTACATGGATTTTTCCTGTGATGAAATTACATGAAACATACACATTTTACATGAAAAATTCTTGGAATCCCAGTTTCCTAGAAAATGTTTAGTACCTTTGCAGATTTTTTTTTTTTTTTTTTTTTTTTTTTTTTTTTTTACAGTGTAGAAATTAGCCAATCGCTTCTCAAACTTGAGAAAAAAAAAATGACCAAACTGATCCGGATTAACGGGGTTCTACAGTATTAAAATTATTAATTAACAGAAGCCTATTTTTTTAATATTACATTGTTAATTTTTCATTTATAATTTATTTTCTTCTTTTTAGACTAAAATGTTTCGTTGCTTCAGTTTCATAGACATTTGGAATATTTTTGTTTAAAATAAAATCTATTGATTTTTTTTTAACTCATTTGCAAATGTTGGCGTTTTGGGTGATTCAGCAAGCTCACACATGAATGCCTTTGCATCTTCAAGAGTGGAGGTTTATTTTTAACTACTTAATTTTATTCCATAAAAAGCTCATTGTTACCAGAATTTTAGGATAAAAATTTCTCTATTTCTTTATATACATCGCGAAAGGAAGCTTTTATATTTTTTCAAATAGGTTTGTTTATAAAATCAGATGTCATCCTATTATGTCAGCCTTAATTCATAACTAAGTTCTAAAATTATTCAAAATGTTGTATTGTCGTGGAAAATATAAGGTCTCGTTATTTACATATGCTTTTTTTGCAAGTGCATACCTATATCCAGGGCTGAACAGAGTCTTATTAGAATATTGCCTTAACAGAGTATTATCGCGGAGAACACAAGGATTCACTTTTTACATGTGATTATTCTTGCACATGCATACATATATCCAGGGCCGAATAGAATCTTATTAGTGTATTGCCTTTACAGAGGATTATCATGGAGGACAAAAGGAATCCTTATTTACATGTGCTTTTTCTTGCACGTGCATTCATATATCCATTTTTTAACAGAGCCTTATTGGAATATTGCCTTTACTGAATAATGTCCTGCAGAACACAAAGATTCACTATTTATATATGCTTTTACGTGCATACATATATCCAGGACCAAACACAGCCTTATTAGAGTATTGCCTTAACCGAGTATTGTCATGGAGAACATAAGGATTTCCTATTTTCATGTGCTTTTTCATGAACTTGTATGCATATATCCAGGGTCGAACAGAGCCTTTACGCAAACGTACGAACTCACAAATATTTCGGAATAGTGCTTTTAATCTTTTTAAAGCACATATTTTCTGCTATTGATTAAGTTGTTTAGTTCATTCTTGTCATAAATTCTGTGATTTAATGAGGCGAGAAAATGTGTTGTTCCACACTCATGAAAGTATTTTCATAAAAGTAGAAAATAAATTAATTTAGACTAAAAAACATACGTAATCAGGTTGTATTTGACACTTCCACGTCAAGTCTATTGTGTCCAGATAAAGCTCAAAAAGTTGTTGTTCTACCCGCATCTAATGTCGATTTCATAATTCCACACACACACACATCAATAGAAAAAGGAGTTAAACACAGCTGCAACTAACATCAGTTATCATAATTAAAAATAAAGTGTTTTGATTGCTTAAAGGTAAGAGTTAACTCTTACTTTATCATTCAATTAGCATAATCATTCATTTACCATGCTACTTATTTTATTCAATTTTTCCTCTTTTATCATAAATTTTCAACAAACAGTACATTTTAATTAACTGTTAATGAGTTATTTTATTTATAATTATAGTATACAAATAAATCTTAATTGATAATCAATAAAAATCTGTAAGGGAATATATCACCGTTAACCTTAATCTTTTAAACTCCACCTTAATTACGACTTCTCGATTAATAAATAATAAAAAAATAATAATAACTAAGAGTAAGAAATTGACAGTTAACATACTTTTAAAAAAATACTCGTGACTTGACCTTAGTTTAAGCGTGAATTGAGTTTATACATGATAAATTGATGTGCTACTAAATATGCGTATAATGATAGTTTTATGAAAAAAAAACTATTCTTCTTCCAAATTATATGTTTTGGATTAAATTAAGTTTTTTTCCACAATAAATGCATTTAATACTGTTAAAATTGATTGGGTATATCTCTTATAATTCAAACAGCGATAAATAACCAAAAATCACATACTTGGTTAATCTGATTAAAGAAAATAACTTTTTAATTCAATAAATAGAAAATTTATCGATGTTGATAAATTAGTTTTTAAAGTAAAGATTACGTTTTAATTATTTTACTTTTTTTAAATACTATTTAAAAAATAGCTTAAAAATTGAAAACGATTATTAGTATTAGTATTAGTATTAGTATTTAAATCATTATCATTTTATAAAATTCAAATACCATAAATTTTATTTAAAAAAATGAATTAATAATAAAAACTCCATTTTGAACCCGATTTCTTGAAAACCTACCCCCCCTCCCATCAAGAGTAATAAATTGACAGTTAATATTATTATTATTATTATTATTATTATTATTATTATTATTTAAATCTTATATCATTTTATAAAATTCAAATACCACAAATGTAATTAAAAAATGAATTAATAATTAAACCCTACAGCTTGATCCCGATTTCTTGATTTTCCATCAAGATCAAGAGTTCTAATGGAGAGCTAATATATATACATATATATATATATATATATATAACCTTCATTTGACCTCAGTGTTTAAGTGTGAATTGAGTTTGCAAGTTATAAATGCATCTGCTATTAAGTATGCACATTAGAATTTTATTTTCTTTCTTTTTATGAAATGTTATTATTATTGCAAATAACGTTTTTTAGTTCAAGAAACCATTGTTAAAAAAATTGTATACTTATCCAATTATTTATGAATTGATACCTTATTAAAAATAACATATTAAAATGTCTTAATCTGATTAAAGAAGATAGCTTTTTCATTGGATTATGCGCTTTGAAGAGGGGGGGGGGGGAAGATTTGATTAAAGATAATAAAAAAAATCGTCTTATTTTAATTATTTTTGGTTCTAAAAGATAATATAAAATCTAAACAGCGATTCCTGATAAAACTAAGTAGAATAATAAGTTTTAATCTTGTAGCATGTTTATAAGTATATTTAATGGTAGTTTACTTAATATGTAGTCTTCTGAATGCTAGTCTATTAAATACGTGTTTTACGATACATATGATATATACAATTCGTATACGATGCATATACGAACAAATTCCCAAAACATATTATGAAATATGTTGAAAAGGTGGGGATGAAAGCATTATTATTTCAATATATTACTTTTTTTTAAGATTTATCTTTTTGTTTAATCGAATGATTGCTAGAAATATTTGGATACGTCAATGAAATTGATATATATATATAACCATTAATTACAATGTATGAAGCATTGAATTTAATAGCTTATACCACCTTGAACTAACTAATTAATTTTTATGTATATATATATAGATGTGTGTGTATATATTTAAATCTGATTAAAGAAAATTACTTCGAAAAAGTATGAAAAATTATAAATTATATTAAAATTTAAATAAAAATTAATTTTACAAATAAAGCAATGTACTTCACATTTTTTAAATTAAAAAATAACATTTGAAACTTGCTTTTGATGAAATTTTGCACTATAAATTGTTTTTACTTGTATAGTTTTTATAAAATTCATTAATTTCCCATTTTCATGTTGATGAAATTATGTGCATATATACCTATCACAAGCTCATTTTTTCCCTTTTTTAATGTTACATTATATCTTTAAATTTCTTTATTTAAGTTTAAAGAAATGCTATAATACTTTATAATGCAAATATATTTTTATCCTCTTCTCGGACTTGATCTTAAAAAATGAAACTAAGGCATAAACTTTTAAATTTAGTTCAGCTCATGTTTGTGATTTAAAAGGTGATATTTTTAGTTCATTTTCAGTATTAAGCATAATACATTTCTATTCAAAAAATACTTAAACATTAAAAAAAAATCATTCACCTTTATACCTAATATAAAATATGAACTACTTTTTCGTTAACTCATGAAAAGGAATTTAAAGAAACGGGAAAATTTTTGTTTATTGGCAAATACTAAATTATAATAAGGTGCCCTTTTAAATCTTATATATGAAATCAACTTTAGCTAATATTAGAGGGATGCTGTTGTTAATAATAACGATATTTTTTCGCATTACATACGTGAATGATAAAATCGTCTATGCAAAGTTGACCAAGCTCAAAATTTAGTTTATAATTTTCAAATCAACCCTTTTATAGGAAATAATGAATAAAATATCAATTTTGAGACAATATAAATAAATTATCGCATAATTTCTTTAAGTGTAGTATATTTTTAGGCGTTGTTTCAGTAGATTAAATATAGATCAATGTGATTAATTGGAGTTGTGTGTTACTCATTTTAAGGTTTGTGTTAATCATTGTTATTTGTTTAAAGTTTCATTTAATCTTTGAATTAAAAAGAATATACATGATCATTTTAATTTTAATTCTTTTTAAATATATTTTATTGATACGAAATAATTCACTCAGAATATTTTTGCTAAGTTTAAAGAAATCAATATTGCTTTTGTTTGAGTTACATGTTATAGAATTAAGTATATTATTAGTCAAATAGTCCCAAAAAGTGTAAAAAGCTAGATTAAAATTTCTTTCTTTCTTTAGACATTTTAATCGAGATGCTATAATACTTTTATTTTTCTTTCTTTTCTATTAAGTAGTACATTTTACACTTGACGCAATTTTAATGTAATTTACTTAGCCACTTTATAACAAATTGCTGTTCAACAATAATTTATTTAATTCATTTATCATTAATTCATTTAATTTATACAATGAATAGATTTATTTAAAAAAGTTTTTTCATTTTATGCTTCGATATTCTTCGTTGCTCAGTTTATTCCAATTTTCAGTAATATATTCTGGAATTTATTGCTTCCAATTATCATTTATTGCCCGATAATGCAATTTGACGCAAATTGTTCTCATTAGATACTAGTGGCTAACACCTCAACATCTGAATTTGTCAATAATGCTTATGGCTGGTTTACCTGCAGGTAACTAATGTAACACTGAACTTAATGTTTAATCCAATAATATAATATCGAACACTAATTTATCAACACTTTGGTTTCACTCTTGTAATACATAAAAAATATCTAACTTGCATTTTTCCGCCCTAAGATAATTCCATTAATCATAAATCGCTTTGTTGCTCTATAATAAAGTCGTAACTTTTAATTGATGCTGACAACAACAAGTTATTTTTCGCAAGATATTCAGAACTAATGCTTCGACGACATGTAGATGTAGTATTGTCCACTCCTTGTAAAACATGGAAGTTAATTAAATGCGGAATTACTTATATGATAACTTAATTATATCATTAACATTGCATTAATAACAAGCCTTTCAATAAATAAGGTTAAACATAGGGTATTCTGCCCCCGAAAATGTGAATCTATGTAAACTTTGAATACCTGAGTTGATTCATGGTCAGAAATGGAAGTTTCAATACTTATTTGGGAAAGAACAATTATTATGGGCGTTACCCTTTTGTTTCCACATGCACACACTCCTCTGTATCAACATAAAATAATGCCTTTTAATTACTTACGAGGCATCGAAATGACCTAGCTCGTATAGTGCTATCAAAAACATTTGCAAGGAACTATTGTTATTGGCAAGCAATTATTCATCTTGTCGGCAATCCAGAGGTTATTAATTAGTTTGATACGAGACACCTGGTATTTCAGCATATATTTGTAGTTTATTCTTGGTAAAAGTCGTGCATTTTATTGTGTTCGTGAGAATCTTATAGCATTGTGCGAATTCATAAAGCGTTATCTGACTTCTACATCTTAATTACGAGTTTAATTAGAAAACATTTCAAGTCAACATTAATTTTAAATTCCAAAATATTTTAAATTTCAAGTATGCATTTTTAAATTACTGTATTATATAAAAAGAACAAAGGAATGCAATGAAGTATGTGTGATTAAGAAATACCTGATACATGCTCCTAACCGAGTAATACTTGTATATCAAATGTTATTTTAATTAAGAAAATACGCTTTCTTAAATCATGATGCAAAAAAATGTAAAAAAGAATACAGAGCGTAAATTCAATAAGCGTGATTTTTTTATTACAATTAAAAAAAAAAAAAAAAAAAAAAAAAAAAAAAAAAAACAGAATGAGTCTAAAAAAATATATTTATAAATTTGAGCAAAACCTGCATTGACAGATTTTCTGATAGTTAAAGCAATTATATTTATTATATTAAAACCTTATATTTAAGAATATGAATATAGTATTGAACAGTTTGCGTATTTAACGAACAAAAATATCGTAAAATTTCTTAGAAAAACTTTAACTTTTATTTCTTGTGTATTTTTAATGCATTTCTTCTCAATTGGTATCTTTTTAAAACGCTTTTATTAACTTCACCTGTATGTGAGTTTGTGGGTTTGTAACTCTCCTTATTATCTTAAGATTTTCCTTATTATCTAAAGATTTTCTCAAGCAATTTTGACTAAAAATTGCATTCTATGGTTTTCGGGCACGAGAAAATCATTGGGCTAGGTTACATGTTCGAGAAAAGAATTTAATGGGTCATATTGGGTCATTAAGGGTCTGGGTCAAGCTATTTATATTTAAAGAACGGCGTGATCGATTATAACGAAATTTTGTATGTAACAGTTTTTTGGCACAAGAAAACTATCGGGTTGGGTCACATGTTCGAAAAATTTCGATTAGTGGGTCATTTTTGGGTCATTATGGGTCAAGCCGTTTTTATCTAAAAAACGGCTCTAACGATTTTGACCAAATTATATATTTTATCGTTTTGGATTACAAGAAGACCATTGGGTTAGGTAACATGTTCAAGAAAATTCGGTTAGTGGTTCATTTTTGGGGTCATTGTGGGTCATGCTATTTTTATCTAAAGATTTTCTCACGCAGTTTTGACTAAAAATTGCATTCTATGGTTTTCGGGCACGAGAAAAATATTGGGCTAGGTTACATGTTCAAGAAAAAATTTTAGTGGGTCATATTGGGTCATTAAGGGTCTGAGTCAAGCTATTTATATTTAAAGAACGGCGTGATCGATTATAACGAAATTTTGTATGTAACAGTTTTATGGCACGAGAAAACTATCGGTCTGGGTCACATGTTCGAAAAATTTCGATTAGTGGGTCATTTTTGGGTCATTATGGGTCAAGCCATTTTTAGCTAAAAAACGGCTCTAACGATTTTGACCAAATGTTATATTTTATCGTTTTGGATTACAAGAAGACCATTGGGTTAGGTAACATGTTCAAGAAAATTCGATTAGTGGGTCATTTTTGGGGTCATTGTGGGTCATGCTATTTTTATCTAAAGATTTTCTCACGCAGTTTTGACTAAAAATTGCATTCCATGGTTTTCGGGCACGAGAAAAATATTGGGGTAGGTTACATGTTCGAGAAAAAATTTTAATGGGTCATATTGGGTCATTAAGTGTCTGGTTCAAGCTATTTATATTTAAAGAACGGCGTGATCAATTACAACGAAATTTTGTATGAACAGTTTTTTGACACGAAGAAACTAATGGGCTAAATCACATGTGTGAGTGAATTCGACTATAATGATCATTTGTGGGTCATGATGGGCCATAATGGATCATGTCAAGCTACATCTAAAGAACAGGTGGATCGATTTTAACAAAATTTCGTATATAACAATTTTTTGGCACAAGAAAATTATTGGGCTAGGTCAGACTTTCGAGAAATTTCGATTAATGGGTCATAAAGGGTCTGGGTCAAGCTATTTATATTTAAAGAACGGCTGGATCGTTTTTAACGAAATTTTGCATGTAACAATTTTTACGAAACTAATGGGCTAAATCACATGTTCGAGAGATTTTGATTATAAGGGTCATTTGTGGGTCATTGATGGGTCATGCTAATTTTATGTAGAAAATGTCTCTCACGATTTTGACTATATTTTGTATTATGATATTCTCGGGCAAGAGAAAACCATTGGACCAGGACACATGCTCGCGAAAATTCGATTAATGGGTCATTTTGGGTCATAATGGGTTAGGGTTATTCTAATTATATATAACAACGATTCAATCAATTTTACCTAAATTTTGTAACGAAACGTCTTTTGTCACGAGAAGACTATTGGGCAGAGTCGCAAGTTAAACAAAATTATATTAGTGGGCCAGATGAATGCTGTCTAGCTAATTTTATCTAAGAAACGGCTTAAACGATTTTGATTCAACTTTATATTCTACTGTTTTTGATTACCTGGAGACCTTTGAGCTAAGTCACATGTTTGATCAAATTTGTTTAGTGGGTCATTTTGGGTAATACGGGTCAGGGTCATGAGAAAAAACAGCAACCAATAAGTTGGCAATATTTCACAAAATATTGGCGACATTTGGCCGAAAAATTGACTATTAAGATTACGAAAGCCACAACACGTATTTGGTGCCAGATGACAGAATGTCTCCAAATTTGGCTATATCTGGCAAAAAATGTTGTCTTTCATAATGTGAAGAATTTTTTTTATACATTCTTAATAGGATTCGAGATGCATGGTTAAATTAACCAGAGTCGACCAAAAAAAGTGATTTGGATCGATGTCCTTTCGTTGTAAATTTTAAAATAAATATAGTTTAAAAAAACTAAAAACCACGTTTTTAAAGTAATCAAACTAAAAAGTGAAAAATAAATGTAGTTTAAAAAAACTAAAAACCACGCTTTTAAAGTAATCAAACTAAAAAGTGGAAAATAAATATAGTTTAAAAAATCTAAAAAACACGCTTTTTAAGTATATCAAACTAAAAAGTGAAAAATAATTCGTACTATAAGCTGAAAACAAAAATAGATGAAAAATACTATATTACTATAAAATCATTGTTATTATAAGAATCAATTAATAAGCAATAAATAAAATTATCGTGGAAAAAAAGCGTGGGGTGCTTCTTAAGAACTGATAAATGGAGCATGGTAGATGGAGCATCCCACGCTTTTTTTCCACGATAATTTTATTTATTGCTTATTAATTGATTCTTATAATAACAATGATTTTATAGTAATATAGTATTTTTCATCTATTTTTGTTTTCAGCTTATAGTACGAATTATTTTTCACTTTTTAGTTTGATATACTTAAAAAGCGTGTTTTTTAGATTTTTTAAACTATATTTTTGTCTTTGAATCTTTAAGAAATAAACAAGAAATACACTATTTATTTATTTTGTTCAAAATGTGAATGCGTAAATTCTGAAAGAAAGTTCTTTTTCTTTATAAAAAAAATAATATTATCAAATGTTATACTTACTCGAACTCAGCATATATCTTTTTCAATTAATACTAACACGCTTTCTAATTATAAGTTGAATTAAAAAAATATATTTTTCCAGATTTTAATTTTAATTTTGGGTGTAATTAATATCCCCGAATCTGAATTTTTATTAAGAAAGTACGTACTTTTCTCTATAACAAAAATTCGCATTTGTTTCGCAGACACATGAAGAAACTTGTAAACTCTTGCAATGGTAATTTTTTTTCATTATTAGCAGAAAATAAATTGTAGCTCATGTTTCTCATACTAATCTTTTAAACATACAAGTAATCTAATTTAGAAGAAATTCTTTAATTAATAAGTTTTTCATTTCCTGTCGCTTTTTTTACGCAACTCTAACATAGTGCCACCTTTCAGGTACTTTATTTTTACACGCTATTTTCTTTTAGACTGTACCATAACATCTAATGAAACAACTTCAAACATCTGCTTACCAATTTAATAAGGATTTTTATGAATAACCTCTGTCGTACCTCATATCTTGACGGTACCTCACCTGTATGTTAGGCCTTTGGGCAGATTCTCAGAGACAAAGGAAAGATATAACTTGTAGCATCTGTCTATGGCTCAGGATTAAGGACTACTGCCGCAGGAAGGCATTCATTAAGGCTATATCTTTTACTGGACTTTTCTTGTAGCAGGTGTGGATTCGGCTGGTATCATGAAACTACTTTTCATTTATTTTCGGGGAGGGAGAAAGGTTTTATTATAGAATGAAGGCCAAATTTGTCGTTTGAATATATTTTGAGGAAAAATAAACTTTTAATATTTTCGTGTATTAAAATAGGACAGTGGATGTTAACCCATTCGGATCTGGCCTCATTGAAAATCATTCTGCCCAATCATTTTTTTTTTTGTTGTTGTTGTTGCTGTCTACATGTAATAATGACAGTATATGTCGACGCATTTCTTGTTATGATTTTATTTATGGTTTTACATTTAGGAATAATATAAACAATAATTGTTTTCTCATGTCTCTTTGCATCATTGGCAATTCTTTTATAATAAACACGTATTTCACTCTTTAAATTATAAATGTCGATTACTTTTCTGAAAGAATAACATGTAATAAAATGTAAAAAAAGCTGAGAATCTTCCTTAGTCTAATTTCATATAAAAATTGAATAGTACACAAAATAACTACATTCGTGTATATAAAGACTAATCGTATAAAATATTACCCGTGCAATATTTCTGATGTTTAATTACGTAAAACTGCAGTCTCATTTTATTAATCTCATATAATCATCCTCAAGAAAACGGAATCCGAACGAAATTGGGTTTAAAGAATTATTATAGAAACTATAGAAAACAAAATAGAAAGAAAGATATAGAAAGTAATACAGAACAAATGGATAGAAAAAAAAAAGAAATAGAGAGAGAAAAAATAGATTGGAAATAGGAAGACAAATGAGATGTAATTAGATTAAAACGCATCTGAACAATTTTGAATTACTTATGTACTTTAAGGAGTCATACAATTATATTAAATGTAGTAAAAAGTAAAAATAAGTTCAGGCAATAAGTTCAAGAAGCTAAATATCATCTCTCCATCACCCATCCCCTCCTTCACGGAATATGAAATAAAAATGATATCATGTAAAGGATACACTTCAAATTAAAAAAAAAAAAAACTACATAAAAAATAATCGTGTTAAATATTAACCAAACAATAACTTCATTTCCGATGTTTAATTATCTAACGCTGCAATCTCATTTTCTTAATCTCTCATAATCGCCTTCAAGAAAACAAGACACACGAATGGCACCTGTGGAATACAATCATCATCTTCATCTCCTTCTTCTACTTGAAATCAACGAAATCATTTACAGACTTTACAATAAGTTCACAATGCAGCACACGCTCTACCGGCCATGAAAATGGTTTCCCTTTTTGTCAGCCTTTCATCCATGTCGATGGACTGGAGGTCCACACAATGGTCGACACGCGACCACTGGCCAAGCTAACCCCGTCAGTTTGTTAGTCGTTTAATTTAGCGTGACGGCCAGTCTGAATGTTAGATTGTATCGGTATTCAACATCAAAGGGGTGAGAGTTGCGGAAGAAACGTAATTGAAGTGTGTCCTTTTGTTTCCTCTAAATACTCTATATTACCTTTTAAATGATCTGTTTAAGGATCATCATCGTGACGATGTATCTTCATGATCAACCCTAGATGAGATACCGGTCATCCGGTGGAAAGTTCGTCTTCTGTTAAGACGCTATTAAAATTCTGAGTTGTCAGCTAAGTTAAGAAAGAAAACTCAAGAAAATCAAAAAGAAAGTAGAATTTGTTATAAATATATTTGAAATTTATTTCTGAATAATTATAGAAGTAACTTGTACTTTTGTATTACTAGGCCAGTGTAAATGTTAGATTGCGTCGGTGTTCAACATCAAAGGGGTGAGAGTTGCGGAAGAAACGTAACTGAAGGGTGTCCTTCTGTTTTCTCTAAATTACCTTTTTAAATGATCTGTTTAAGGATCATCTTCGTGACTATGCATCTTCAAGATCAATATTAGATGAGATACTGATCATCCGGTGGAAAGTTCGTCTTCTGTTAAGATATTATTAAAATTCTGAGTTGTCAGCTGAGTTAAATTAAACGTTTCTAACTCAAGAAAATCAAAAAGAAAGTAGAATTTGTTATAAATATATTCGATATTTATGTCTGGATATTTAGAAAATTTAATTTTATTTTTGTATTACTCATTGCTTTGTATTAGCAATGTTTTATTTCGTTTAGTTTTTTCAAATTATTGTAAATGAGGATTAGCGGAACTTTTTCAGGCTCTAGCTCAATTTTCCATGACATTTTACATTTCTTCTTCTTAACCATTTAAGTCCGCCTAAAATCTTTACAAGAAATCTGATTCAGGTCAAATATAAATTATTACTAATGATTTATTTCACCAAATTGAGTTATTTTAAAGTGAAACACTCTAAAATTAGTATTGCAGGTATCATAGAAAAACTAAAATAATCAGTTTTCCTGAAAAAAACATTAAGTTGTATGAATTATTCATTTTTTTCATTTTAACAGTACAGTACTTGCTATTAAAATCCTTTAAATCTTAAATATCATTTTCTCTCTCAGAAAATAATTATAAGAAAAATAAGCTTCTTAGTTGAGAAGTATGTTATTTAAAAGTATCATTAAAAGAAAAAAAGTCATTTAAAAGCACACGGATTTTTTTTTTTTAAATAAGCAATCTTTTAACCGGTCATACTTTAATAAATTATAAGATTTTAAAATATTATCGCAGAATATGAAGGTACAATGAAATAACTTTAACATTTCTTATTTAACTTTGTCTAATTAATATCGTACATGAAGAAATTTAATTAATACAATTTTATTATTTCGTCTCAATAGCAATCATTATTTTATCTTATTTCGTACAAACAAGATTACAACTGTTATTTTTAATTTTTATTTTGCTGCAAAAAATCGCAAATTTCTTTTCGAAATACAATATTTGTAGAAGTTAAAATAATTTTCTTAATTTACCAAAAAACTTTTTCTAGATATACTAGTATTTTGGATTTTGGATTATTGTTGTAAATCATTGTCTTAATTGCTTTACATCTAATTGAAACTTCTTTATATGCAGCTAAAATATGTTTGGTAAAAAAATATCTCGAATCTCTTTTCAAAATACAGTATCAGAAAAAGTTGAAGTAAATTTCTTAATTTATCCAATAACTTTTTTTGGATATATATTAGTATTTTGGGCTTTTGATTATTGTTTTACATTCTTGTGTTAATAACTAATCTAAATCAAACTTCTTTATGCACAACTAAAAAGTAATATTTGGTAAAAAATACATGAAAAAAGGTACTTCCTTTTAAATGTTTTAAATTAAAATACCGTTGTATGTGAAAATCGGTTGAAAGTGGAAATGATTTTTTTTCGCTTTGACCGTTAGGTATCTGATTATTTTATACATATTTATACTTCAAAGAGGAAATGCTTCTTAAGTTATTAGCAGTTAAATTACCCTTCATTTCCACGCCTATCAAATGAAATGAATCATGAAAACCCGATCTGTGGGAAAAATAAATTTTAACGGCTTGAAAATTGTCTGTTTGCAATAAATAATGACAATTAACCTTCATTATTTACTCCTTAAACGTAAATGGTCGAAGAATCAGAATTTGCAACGGTCTTTTGTAACTGATCACTCTCTAACGGCATTTAAACACATCATCAAGCAGACGTGAAAATGCAAATCAATTAATTTCTAAATAACCGTTGCTAAGTTGCTAAAATAGAACGTGGGAAATGATGCTGACAAAGTTTGATACAAGCATCAACGGGACAACCAACAGCAGCATACACAAAACAACATTAACAAAACTAACGAAATAAATCTGTAAAAAAATAAACAAAGGAATTAACAAAAAACAAGTGGTATGATAACGTAATTAGCAGAGATAAAAGAGATAACACGGTAAACAAAATGTATACGCGAAAACCGTTTAGGAAGCGATTCCAAAAATGTTGATTGACCGCTAAAGATGACTAAATAATCCGTTACTAGGAATTTATTACGTTAGTGATGGGTAGATTTCCCACCAAGTCAGCCAACCATGGAGGGACGGAAAGAAACAAGCACATTAACACTGTATTTACCTTCAAATAACTTATCGCCATCTTGTCGTGAGAAGGGTTTTTTTTTACATTTTGCTAGCCCAAACTCAATACACAACAGAAACCCCTAGAATACCCATGGTCATTCATGCAAGAATAAAACGTAATTTAATTTTACCACAATATATAGAAACAAATCCTGGTGATGATCACGCAATGGTTAAAGTGCATAGCAATTGACTTCCCTGTTACTGAGAATTGTCGAATGGCTGACAATAATCGGGGGGTTAGCTCTCGGAAAAAGATATAGTTCTTCAAAAATAACATTTGATTTCTTAGAAAAACCAAGAAATTTCCTTGGAATAAAAGGTTTTGCAGAAAATTCCCATACATTTTTCAATATTTTTTCACATTCTATGTTTTGTATATTTAACTTTGCTGAGAACTAAAATTTTTATCACGTAATGTGCAAGATTACGTATGAATCGCTTTCAAGCAAAATAATCTTAATAAATATTATGCAAATTATACGCTATTAGAAAGTACGTGTTACATTGTATAGTGCTGGCTGACTGATATTACTTCATGTGTTATGTCACATCAACCTCCAAGAAATCTCATTTAACTTTCATGAATTTTGAGGTAATTCATTAACATTTATAGTTTGTGCGGAAATTCACGCAAACTTTGTGACTTTACGTATATTCTACAAGGCAAATTCTAGGGAATTTTCTTGCGTTATTAGAAATATGCTTTTATCAGATAAATTGCATTCATATATCTCAATAGCCAGATCAAATGGCTGAAAGTAATAGGGGGGTTAGTACTCAGAAAAAAAGTATAGTTCTCCAAAGCATAACATATAATTTCTTAGAAATACCAAGAAATTTCTTTTGAAATAAAGGTTTGTCAGAAAATTCATGTACATTTTTCAATATTTTTTTCGCATGCTTTACTTTCTACTATCTTGTCTATTTAATTCTGCTGTGAACTAAAATTTTTATCACGTAATGAGCGGGACTATATCTGAATCACTTTCAAGCAAAATAATCTGAACAAATATTATACAAATAATACACTATTAGCAAGTACGTGTTATTTTGTACACGGTGCCTCTAAGAAGTGTTGGCTGACTGATGCTACTTCAAGTGTTAAGTCATAGAAAGTCACATCGATCTCCCAGAAATCCCTTTTAACTTCCATGAATTACGTGATAATTTATTAACATTAGCAGTTTGTATAGAAATTCACACAAACTTTGTCACATTACGTATATTCTACGAGACAATTTCTAGGGTGTTTTCTTGAGTTAGTAGAAATGTGTTTTGTATCAGATACAATGTATTCATACTTCTGAATAGCGAGCTTCGAATGGCGACGGTAATCGGGGGGTTATTTCTCAGAAAAAAGGTATAGTTCTCTAAAACATAACATTTAATTTCTGAAAAATACCAAGAAATTTCTTTTGAAAAAAAAAAGTTTTGGCAGAACATTTTCCATACCTTTTTCGACATTTTCTCTTACACTTTGTACTTTCTACTACCTTGTGTATTTAATTCTACTGTAAACTAATATTTTTATCAGGTAATTTGCGGGACTATGTCTGAATCGCTTTGAAACAAAATAACTTGAACAGATATTATGCAAATGACATAATATTAACAACCACGTATTATTTTGTATACATTGCTTCTAAGAAGAGTCGGCTGTCTGATACTATTTTACGTGTTATGTCATAGAAAGTCACATCGATCGCCAAAAAATTCTATTTAACGTCAATGAATTATGAGGTAATTCCTTAACATTAATAGTAAGTACAGAAATTCACGCAAACTTTGTCACATTACGAATATTCCACACAAGGCTAACTTATCATAATATAAAGGCTTGTCATTCACCAAGTTTCCTTTGACCGCATTACAGGGGGCGCTGAACTACATGATTTTCACGTTGGTAGCGCCATCTAATGTTAGAAACTGAAATGTTTTCCATTATTTCCTATGGGATTATTAGCAGTAGTATGCACCAGGTGGCGCTACATACGAGACAAAGTCATATAAGTTGGCAATTATAGGAACAATTTTAATAATAGATTTTCTCCTGAATGCGAGGCCTTGATATTATGATAAGGGGGCCTTGATTCCACATGGTAACTTCTAGGGACTTTACTTGCGTTATTAGAAATGTGTTTTTTATCCAATACAATACATTCATTCGTCCAAATACCCAAATTCTAAAGTAACAGTGTACATATAAACAGGTTATGCAGATAAAAATCGTTCTTAATTTAGTATACGTTGTTTCTAAGAAGTATCTGTTGACTGGTATTAATTCACGTGTTCGCTCACAGAAAGTAACATAATTTCTTTATATAATTTCCCTGAAAAAGAGGTAATTCTATTTTTGCACAGAAATTTACACAGATATACTACCTTCTACTACAGCATACTTTTTACTGGGAAATTTGTGGTTTTTCTTTGTTTTTTTATATTATTATAAACTTATAATTTTTATTCGGACAATATGCATATGCACGTCTGATAAGCTATTTTCCAAAGAAACAGCATGCATCTAATCTGGTTTTTCTGCAGATAAAACATTATTATGATACTGCGAAAATCTTAGAATACATTGCTTCTAATAACTATCGGTTATATGACAGCAATTTACGTGCGAGCTCATATAAAGTGACATAGTTCTAAAAAATATATTTAAATGTTCAGATTTTTTCATAATAAATCCTTCCTCCAAAAATCGACACGAATTTTGTTCAAGTTCATTTTTTTACATGTAAATTGATTTTCATATTTAATCTGCGAGGTATTTTCACATCCCAAAATCGCGCAGTGCATTAATGTTTTGTACTTTGTCACCAATAAATATAAATTATAATCATCATCTTATTTAGTCGGAGACAATTGTTACAAATTCTGCGATAATTTTTCTTTTTTAATTTTTTTTAAAACACTTTTTCGCTCTAAAATTTAGAATGATTTCAGTGAAACTATTATTCATTATCATTTGAAAGAACCTTTTTTTTCTAGATATAATGTTTATATAATGTTTATGTTTTGTTGCAATGTTAAGCAAAAATTACATAAAAAGTAGGGTCAGGTGGAGTAATCATGCCAGGGGAAATTGTGACCACCGACATAATGGAGAAAATGCGTATGGTAAAATGTTGTTTCACGCTTAGATGTTAAGCTCATAATACTACCTCTGGCAATAAAGTTCGGTGAATGAATTCAGAACCACCGATTTGGCAACACTGGGGAAACAAAACGCTGCACCAGCATAGAGGCAAGTGTTGACTATCTTCTCCCACCGTTGTTCAGCTGAGCGTCCTATATGTTCTGTATAAGACGTGCTTTACTAAGTGCTTGTTCATTGTGTTGGTTCTTAAGTGAGACCAGGAAAATGAACGAACAAAAGATCAGTTAAAGTTTCGTTTTAAGCTTTGCAAGACACCGAAAGAAATTCATGAGGGTTGGTACAAATTGAACACCCACTATACTCTCCAGATCTCAATCCTCCAAACTTCTTCCTATTTTTACCACCCAAACTCTCTTTAAAAGAGATTTGACCCTATTGCTGACATCCAACAAAACGTGACGAAGATTTTGATCTCTATCCCAAAAGAATACTTCTTGCGAATTTCAAAAGACATGTATAGCAGATCTCAGTGCTGCATAGTTATGGGAGATGACTATTTCGAAATATGTTATGGTAACTTTCGTTAATATTTCATCTACATTAATGTTACAGGACTATTCACTGAACTTTATTGTCGGAGGTAGTATATTTTTCATTTTTTATATTCTTCATCACTAGTCTGAAGTATTTTAAAGATGCAAATAGCAATTTGAACAAAGTTTATCAAAATTTTTGATAAAAGTATTTTTCAGTTTGATGTTCTAATGGTTCTAATTACCCCCAAACAAATGTGTGTTGGCAAGTATAAAGAAGAAGTATAGGAGTCATAATTGCCCCACTAGTGGTTTTAATTACCCCCAAACTTTTGTGATTGTTAATGTTTGATGGGGTGATTATAACCATCATTTTAACTTAATAAAAAAAGGGTGGAGGAGAATGAGAATTAAAAGTTTTAAGAGGTGTTTTTAAAAAGTCAAAGTTACTTCCTATGTATAAAAACGCCACTTTTCCTAATAGAAAGAAAAGTAAAAAAACAAGAATAACAACATTGGAAATGTAAAAAGTGATCATAATTACACTTTCTGATATTACCTATAAAACAATCACTTTCATAACTCGTGTTTTAAATTATTAGATGAGTAAACTACCAAACAATAACGTCATTCAGTTTCGTATAACTCATAATGAATACTATTAAAGAAAAATTTAATCATCTTTTTATCTGACCTCGGAATACAACGGAAACAAATAACTCTAATATGACAACATACCTTCTCGCTAGGTGCCCTTTCTACAATTAAACTCAACCCTAAAAATGTCGGATCACAGTTTAAGATAACACCCATAATATGTCCCTTAAAAATCCATGCATCGCATGAAATATCATAAAGCGTCACGCTGAAGTGAACACACCAAAACAGACCGCATTAAAATCACGTTCTCTAAAAGTGATAATGGACAACCATCCCCGAAGAAGAACTTACGAGATTACTTAAGACGAGACAATTTTTTTTATTCGTTTAATTTTTGATTATCGAAGCGGTAAAACAGGGGGTACCTAAGAGGAAATGGGGAGCATAACGTCGTGTGCGTGTCGACCGTCTTACTTGTCATTTGGAAAATATTTTTTTCTTTCGTGCGATAGCGTTTTCTTTAGTGGACACCCTGTGGCAATGTCGACCTCAGTGTTTATTAGGGAATTAGATGGGGTAATTATAACCGGAATAGATCACTTATCCGATTTCAGGATCTCATACGTTCGGAGTATTGCCATTCAGTTTGATTGTCCATCAGACAATTGCTTGAGGCAGGGCAATTGTTACATCAACGAAATACCTTCAGGATATATAAAATTACTTTTTGGTGATGAAACGTAGAAGAAATCTTGTAATTTATGAACATTACAGAAACAATAAGCGAAGGTTTTATCTTAGCCCGGTTCTCAAAATTCTTCATTCTTTAGAAATACATTATGTTTTATGACTTATTTACGAAGTCCGTTTAATAGATAGATGTAAGAAATTTGCAAATTTCACTGTTGAAGTTTGAAAAAACTATATTTTCTTTATCTAGTACATAAATGTAATATATATAATACACATTTATCAAAAATAGATTGTTTCACTATGAAGACTAATTAGCTACAGTCGAAACCTAAAAGTTACTCCCAAAAGCTTTTTCTGAAAAGTCGATACTTAAAAGAAAAAAGTAATATACTTCTGAATGTTTCGGTTTATGAATTAATGAAAGTGTGAGTTTGTGCATTTGTGAAAAGACAATGGCTTCGGGAATGAATAATTTGACTTATTTTGACAGTAAAATTTCATGTAAAATAATGTTTTATTATAATTATTGGAATCAAAGTTAAAAGTCAAATTAAAAAAAATTGAATTTAGAATTGACATATAAGTGAAAATATTTTTTTTTTAATTGAATATCAGAGATAAAAATATTTTTCTTTCTTCTTCTCTTATGTCTTCTGCTGCAAACAATCTTATTAAAAATCTAAGAAGGAATATGTTTTATAAAGATTATCAAGTAAAATATTCATGATTTATTTCCTCCTAGATTTTTTTTCATTCTATTTTTTGCAGGCAATTCTTATAGATTTTGGTCGAATGCAAAATTTTATTTTAAGCATTAATTTTATGATAGTATACTCACTAAAATAACTGATATTCTCAAATGCAATGAGTCTTTCCTTTCTACAGATCCTGTTACCAAATTTCATTCTGGATATAAAATGTATCATTTTTATTAAAAATCTAAAAAAAAAAAAAAAATAAATAAAAAATAAAAATTGTATTTTAAAAAACTTTTACTGTACGCTTGATTAATTTTGTCGCAGATTTATTATTGTTATCTCAAGTACAGACATTTCTAAAAGTTTCTTTTCTTTTTTTTTTTAATCAAATAATGTTATTTCAAATTCTAATTTTATAATAGTATACTCTCGATATTAACTCATTGTCTGGAATTCAAAGATGCTTTACCTTATGTGCGACTTTTTGTCATATCTAATTCTAGTTATAAAAGCTTTCATTCTCTTAATGAGTCGGCTGACGCCGTTCAAGGTTCAAAGCAGTTAAAAGTTGTTTAACAATGATAAACTAATTGTTTATTGGGTTCAGGATAAATTAATATTTTGACATTGAATTGTAGTAAATATACCTAGTTTGAAGTAATTAGTATCTGAAAAGAAAGAGGGCATGAATCAATTAGGTTTGTTCTACCCGATTATAACTGAATGAATTATGTGAATGTAATTTATATCATTTTAAAGATAAATGCATATAATATGTTCCAAACATAACTATTAAGAAACAAATGTAGATACAAAATAAACTTACAATGTTTGTAATAGGTAATTACTTTGTTAACTATTCGTTGAAATAAAAATGTTAAATACTCGTTTTTCTAATTACTGAACATGTTACACTAATTTAACAAGATCACAAACAAAAAGGAACCAAAACTTGAAATTGTTATTCGTATATTTAAGTAATACCTTATTCTTCATGTAAATATATACTGAAATTAATTTTCCAACTCTTTAATAATGACAGTTAAAAAAACGTAAATTGCATTTATGTGCTTTTATATACCTTACATAACATTTATTAAATTATTTAACAATTTATTATGCTGTGTTTCATAATTACAAATGGCAAACTCTATGCTTGTTACACATTTTCAACAAACCTTTTTAGTTTTTTTTTTTTTTTTTTTTTTTTTTAAAGCAATACCTTATTTTTCATGTAAATATATAATAAAATAATTTTCTACCACTTTTGTAATGATAGTTGAAAAAAATGTAAAATGCATTTACGTATTCTGTATACCTTTCGTAATATTTACTAAAACAGTTAACAATGTATTATGCAGAGTTTTATAACTGAGAAGAGCAAACTTTGCACTTGTTCTATATATGCTATTATTTTATTATTTAAGCATTAAAGGTAACGAAGAAATGATGTTAGGAAACCTACAGAGAATTTTAAACTCATCCCTTAAGCATTAACAGAATGGAGCATTATCTGTGAAGTTTTAAGATTTAAAATATAGCTTTAATCACGCAATGGGATTTAATAAAATTAAGCTTTTGATAATTAATGTACAAAATCTCTAGATATTTTGAGTTATACTCACAGATAACGCATTATAAACGTTAATGGCTGTATGACAATTTTATAATTTATTGATGCAACGATTAGAGGATTCATTTATGTTTAAAACTTTTCTATTATTTTCTTTAAGTAGAATGTTATTTTAAATTCAAATGATTTTTTTTTCAGTAAAATTCCTTTTAAAATGTCTTAGAAATCTTCGATCGATGTGCAATCCCCTAAATTTAGCTATAAAGTTGCGATCTAAACGACTTTACCTTGTTACAAATATACTTTTAAACACGAACTTTCTATATTATTAAGTAAATGCATGTTTTTTAGATCATCATTTCTACTTTTTCCCTCCTTTAAAGTAAATATTTACATTTATTTATACCAAATAACGATAACCACTTTTAGATTGTACTTATGAAGATAATAGTAAATTTAAACATCGTTTTGCAGCTAAATTCGTGTTAAAATGTTGCAAAGAATTTTATAATCAATGTAAATCCCCTGAAATATAACTTTCAAGAAATGATCTAATTTAACTTATTATACATATACTTTTAAATACTTATTTTCTAGAAAATTAAATAAAAAAATACGAAAAATCTAATATTTCTATTAAAAAAAATAAACAAATTTTCGGTTTTTTTTTTCTTGTTTAATTATTAGATTTTAGCTAATTTTATTTTTATTATGTGCCCCTTAAAGTAAAAATGCACATTTATTTAGAACTAATAATCATAATGAAGTGCAATCAGTGCTTATGAAGGTAATTCTAAATTTAAACATATTTTCTTCAGCTAAATTCTTATTAAAGTATTGTAAAGAATTTTTGGATCAAGGTCATTTCAATAGGCAGCCTTATGAAAGAATGTTACTTTATTTTGATACTTCTAATAAACAAAAACTATTTGTATGAGAGATATTGTTACATTTAATGAAGGTTATTTAAAGACATACTAAATTGAATTCCACGTTCTGAGTTTACAAAAGTAAGCTAATACCGAGATGCATTATCTATTTCAAAATTGACTTTTTGTTCAAGTAGCTGATAAAGCTATTTTTTACTGCATAAATTAAGAAGCCTAAAATATATGTATTTTTTATGTTTATTGGATTTTCATATTTCATTCAGAGATAAAAAAAAATATAGAGAGATATAATTCTTTATTCATGAAAGAATATTAGATTTAAATACATAAGTATATGTAAAGGTTTTATTCGTAATTTTTTTGTGTTTAATTACGCACACACATGTACACATATATATACATATATATATATATATATATATATATATACATATATATATATATATATATATATATATATATATATATATTTTCATGTATGTACATATGCATATATATGCTCTTATTTGTACAGTGTATTACATTTAAATTTAAACCTTTACCACGTTTATATATGCATATCGTTGGTATCATATAAATTTTTTCATTCTGAAATTACTGATATCAATGAGCTATTTTTTAAAATTCAAATTACTTGATTTGCACCACTTTTCTGAAATGGTGAAATTGCTCTTGTTTTCGCCTTACTTAATATGTAATTAAATAAGGTTAAATAAGGTGAATTTTACTATTTGAAATAAGTGGTGTCAATAAAGAAATCTAAATAAAAAAAAGTAGCCCATTGGCAACACTGCTTCCATATTAATTACTTTCACATGGTACAGGTGATAGATGCAAGTAAATTTAAATTTAAAAAAAAATATCATGCTAGAAACTTCATTTGCAATATGGTTCTTGTTAGGGTAAACGAAAAAAATGTCCAAAAATCCCAGAGCAATCTGAATATATTTATGGGGGTTAGAGCGCGGACAGACGGGCAGACAAAACAAATTGATAAACATTTTTTGAACTTTGTTGGGAAGCATTAAAAAGAACTAATATTTTGAAATAACGCGAACGTGTCCAAAAATACATGTTTTGCTGCCTTTTTATTGATTAATTGATTCTTTAGTTCTTTTGTGAATTTTTTTTATGCTCTTTAAATTTAGTTCAAACAAAAGTTTCCAGTGCATTCATAAAATAAATATTTTTTCCTACATAATTGAAGATTTGTATACTTTTAAAAAACAAATTGATACAAATAAATCATCTTTTGTAAATTTTATCCAATATATTTGTAAACACTTTATACTTTTTTCAAAAACAGACGAGTTTCAACCCACGTACTTTATATAGAAATAATTTTTTACACAGTCCCTTTCGACATGTTCGATCCATGTTTGCACGCGACGGTCAGTGGTGTGGAACCGTTTTTCTGGTTCAAAGGCTGCAATGAATCCCTAAAGTCAATCTGCTGGTCTCGCTTTATCTTTGCCACCTTACTTACTGTTTGATAGCGATCGCCCTTAAACTATGCCGAACAAAAGAGAGACCTAAGCCTAATTACTCGCATTAAATTTTTTATTCCATCCTCTCACTTATTTTTAGATTTGTTTATTTGGTCTCTGGTGATTTTCGTCTCTTTTGTTTTCGCCAAAAGTTGTACCCTCCATAAGAGATGTTGTTTCTGCCTTTTATCGATGATTATCTGAAGCATACGTAATGAAGTGTCCTTTTGAAAGAGAGGTTAAAAGATGTTTTTGTTCGGCAAACAACAGCCCTTTATTCCATAATTTAGAGAGTGTTGATACAAAGGAAAAAACAAAACTTCAAATCTATCTTTTGTCATCGGATAAAAAAAAGCAAATTTTCTTTTCATTAAAGTGTTGTTGTAATTAAAGTGTTTAAATTGACAAGCAAAAGATGAAACCAGCAAGTAATTAAGTTGTAATAAAAATACTAGTGTTTTTCACCTGAATTTATTTAAACAATACTAGTAATACGTCACCGAAGCGAGAAGTGCTTTGAAGAATTAAGTAATTAAAATAATTAGATAAATGCTACATTGATAATGTTCATTATCTTGTAATTGCTTATGAAGTCAATGTTTATTATTGTTAACTACAAACTAATCCGGGAAGAAGTATATAGGAAGTGTTGGACCGTAAACAATTATTGCTCATTATATAAAGGTTTGTTATTGATACTGCTGAATTACACCAATGAATTTTGTTTATTGACAATGCTCATAATAAAAAAGTTTTTATTTCGATACAACTCATTATGCTATTACACATAAATGCATATTTTTTATCCCCGGTTTTTAGCTATGTAAATGTATTTTAAATTGTGTTAAAACATTTTACATTGCCGATGGTTTCAAATTATGTACTCGTTAATTTTTAATGAAAGTGTCTAGCATACCATTAAAAAATAAATATATTTTAAATTGCAGCTTTTACTTTTTTTTAATCCACTTTAAATTCTGACAATAAATTTTGTATTGCCAAAAATGTTATAAAAAGAGATGGAGATTTTTTTAAAAACTCATTACGAATCTTGACAGCTTTTGCAAGTGTCTGTTACATTTTCTTTTCACTTCGTTAGTTAACCTCCATGCATAATAAGCTCTTACACTAGTAGTATAAGGAAATGAATTATCGAAATTGTAAACCATCTGCGTTTGAAGTTTTTGAAACACCATTTTTATAATGAGACATCAGCTATACACATTTCCTTATTTTGATCTTCGAGTACCCAATAATCAAAGATTGTTACCCTATCGCTGGCAGTTTTGAAACTATCGGGCATTACTAGAGATGCTAAATTGTAGGTGTACAGATTGCATTAATTTGGGTTGTATTGTAGCAGGATTTTAAATAGCTGATAGTTGGATCAATGTCGAGCCTTTTTTTAAAAAGTGGTCAATAGTAGGGCAATATTGTCATTTTCATTGTGTTCCAGCATTAAATTAACGTTGACTTACCATTTCATGCTATTTCGGCAAGTTATATACATGCATTTAATTTTATTTTTAATTTTCTGTAAATTATGTAAACACAATTTAGTCATCAAAATGTCGCAAATGACAATGGTGTTCATCTTTAAATGGCTTACGATTCTTGTACTATGTTAAAACTCGACACACAAGTTCTTTAAACTGTTTCAAATAATCATCATCAGTGAAAATCAATAATCATTAATAAATCATGAAATCTCCGAATTTCCTCTTATGAGGACTGTTCAAAAACGCTTGGAGTGAAGTTTTGACATCTTCGTTGCTTTTTTATGTTAAATAAACTTTTTTCGTATAGTTTTACACAACTTTTTTGTAAAATAAATCATATATTTTGAATTTTAATATTTCATAGCATGTGTGTAAAAAAAAAAAAATAATAATAATAATAATAATAGCTCTTTTGGAAAAACTTGTAAATAATACAAATTTAATTTTCATTTATCTGATTCTTCTCTATTTAATATGTAATATCAATCTAGTCTGTTTATTACTTACTATGCTTAGTTTGTTATTCATAATAAACCTATTCCATTAATTTCCTGAATAATTTTAGGATGTTATTAATTCCAGTAAACCATAAATTTACTTATGATAAACAATTCCAATGGCTCTCATCTAAAGTTAAATGTACTTCAAGCTAGTTATATTACTCCACACTGCTCCTAATCAACTTCCTCGTACTCAAATACTTGTTGATTTCACTCCCAGTAAATGTTTACATCCTACAAACTACAGATAAGAATGCTGTGCATTACGCAATGCATGATTTAATTTAATTAAAACGCTATTGACTTGTGAGATACGTGCTTTGATAATATGTTGTTTTCTGAGTAATTTAAGATTGTCAACAGTCATGTCACTGCAAGTAATTGCATTAATCTTAATTGGATACAGAGTAACATTACCTGCAACCGAATAATTGCAAAGGGCAAGGGAATCGTCAGCGCTTCAGTGTAATCTTTAAAGAAAGCATTCGATTAAAATGTGAAAGAATAACAATATAAAATGTGTTTATGCTCTTCATTTTTGGAGATGCAATCACAATTATTTATTTTTGTATTTATTGTACTTATTACACGATGAAATTCATGCACAAATTTATGAAGAGAGTATCTAAAATTCTCTTATCTTCTGCACCAATATAAATAAATTATAATCACCGTTAATTAATCTTAATTGCATGTGCAGTTACACGGGTTTAACTTTTAAAGTGGACTGACTTTACAATGTTTTTTTCCAAACTTTCATAAAACTGTTAAAGAAAAATGTAGGAATTTGTCAGTCAAACGTGGAAAATAAGATGTGGTATTATACTGAAAAAATGAGACAGCACTTTAAATATGAAGTTAACACTACGGCAACATTACTTACCATGGCACGTGGGTTTGAATTAAATATGGATAATAAGATTTAATACAATGAATAAAACTTATTATATAAGTAGGTTTTGATTCGATTTACATAAAATTTTAAATGTATAGATAAATTTCTTCAATAATCATTTCCAAACTATTCGATTGGGTGGTTTTTGTGCTGTTATATGCGGATAGACGGATAGACGAGACTAAGACTGTGCATATATACTACGTATCTATATTATAAAAGGCCAAACGTATCTGTGCGTAACGCCATGGCCCACTAGATCTATCTATGGGCCCATCTATAAGGAAAGGGCATGTTTACAAACAAACGCTTCCTTCAACCAATCTACCAGTTACATTTTTGCTTTAGCGATCATTACAGGAATTTTCATGGCGATGTTGACCAATAATACAACAGATCTTTTAATCGCAGACAAATCAGCCAATCGTAGACCAATCAGATCGCCTTGACTTCTTGTTTATATAATTACGAAAACACATAAACAATACATATTTATTTATTTAATCAAAAATACAGCATGTCCGTCTTCTAACAAAATCCAAACATTCATGTATATATTGGGATTTATAAAAATAAATTAACAAAAATTTTAATCCACTCACCTTGCTATTTAAAAAATGCTATCACAGTGTTATATGTGAAAAAAATAATCACTACTAAGCATCAAATATTTCTCAGCACTGTGCCATACATTCCAAAATTTTAAATTTAATTAATAGTACTTAATATGGCACTGATATTACTACTCTGCACTTCCATTATTCCTCATAATATTACCACATGTTTAAAAAAGAGAAAAAGTATTCAAAATATCGTTACAATATCTTTCAAAAAAAGGAAAAAATCGGATTCACCTTGTTAGAAGTCATTCTGTAGTTTAGACTAAATACTTTTATGTTCCAAATACGATGTTTGTCTACTTCTGTATAATTTACAAATGCAGTTATTCCAGATTCTTTACAATTATCTTGCAAAAAAAAAAAAAAAAATTTAATAAAAGTAAAAGTCTTTCTAAACTTATTTCTTCTAAACAAAATCTGAAAACGAACTTATAAAAATTCTGTAAAATAAAAATTTAAAAACATATTTTTTTCATGTACATCACATAAAAAACGAAAAATCTCAAAGTCACATTGAATCAGATCAAATAGATGAGCTTTTAACGATGGCGATGAAAAAATATATGCTATTTCTTTTTAAAATATAATAATCCTTAACAGAAAACTAAACTGAAAAATTGTAATTTAAAAAATTGATGATTTTTCCGACAAGAGATACCTACCTTGAAAAAGTCCTTCAGGGAAAAAAAAAAAGAAAGAAAACTATCCCATTACATGGGATCCCAAATTACAGAAAGATTGGATTGCAATCAAATATGACCCAAAGCCTTGAAGAAAAAAAAGTAAATAAATAATAAATAAAATAAATGTGATATTCTACCCAAGAAAGTGTTCTATCCAATTTATGAAACTTCGTGCATCGTGATAACGCTCCCGAAAAGCAACGAGTTAGAATCCCCAAGGGGGAAAATCGTCGTGTTCTATAAGAACAGAAGCATGTTGTACAAAAAACTTGTGATAAAAAACGAAATGAGAAGTGATGGATAAGAAAAATCAAGTTGGGGAAAAAAAAAGTCTAGTCGTGAGTGTTTAAATGTTGGAGGAAGTAACTCACTTTGTACCCAAAAACCTTTTTTGTTGAATTAACAAGTAGAGTTCTCATAGAGCAATGTTAATTATATCTGATGGTTAAATGTCAATGGAAAGAAAAGAGACAGCTCTGTAATTAGTTAAGCAAAAATTATTTAAAGATTTTTGAAAAGATCTAACTTCATGAAGTTGAGTTACTTTATGCTTTATTTTATTTTCTAAAATATCTTATCATTGTTTTTGAAGTATTTACATAATTTTAAATGACATTCAGAAGTAATCTAAACACGTTTTTTTTTTTTTTTTTTTTTTTTTTTTTTTTTTTTTTTTTTTTTTTTTAACAGTCTGAATGACTAATAAGAAACAAACTTATTCTTTTTAAGAATTAACAATGTTTTAATGTCAAACGTTTCTTTTCTTATAATGTAGATTTAAGTGTCAATTCTTATAAGTATTCGTAAAATGTGAAAAAAATAAAGCCTTTACTAGTACATTAAGAATATTTCATTTAAAGTTACATATTTTTTCTTTCGCATTTTTATATGTATTTACATAATTTAAAATTGCATTCAGAAATAATCTAAAAGTGTTTTTCTAACAGCGTGACTAGCTAATAAGAAGTAAATTTATCCTTTTAAGGCATTAATGATGCTTAATTTCAAGCGTTTCTTATTTTAGAATAAGTTTATATGCTTGTATTTTTATAATTATCGCTATAGTGGAAAACCAATAAAGCCCATTATAAGCCATTATTCATATGCCTGTAATCTTAAAAAAAAATGAAGTTAGTATCCCCAAGGGAAAAAATCGTCGTATTCTATAAGAACAGAAGCATATTGTACAAAAAACTTGTAACAAAAAATAAAATGAGAAGTGATGGATAAAAAAAAAAAAAAAAATCAAATTGAAAAAAAAATCTAGTTGTGAGTGTTTAAATGTTAGAGGAAGTAGCTCACTTTGTACCCAAAAACCTTTTTTGTTACATTACTAGTGGTGTTCTCATAGAGCAATGATAATTACATTCGATGTTTAAATGTTAAAGGAAAAAAAAAGAGACAGTTCTATAATTACTTAAACAATTTTTTTTTAAGATGTTTGAAAAGATCTAACTTCATGAAGCTTATGTCTTTATGCTTTATTTTGCGATTATAAAACATGTTATTATATTTCTTATTTAAAATAAATACATAGTCACCATTTTATGATTACTTTCAAAGCATTTACATAATTTTATTACATACAGACATTCAGAAATAATCTAAACGCTATTTTTAACATTATGAATAACTAATAAGAAATAAATTTATTCTTTTAATGAATTACAAAAGTTTAAAGTCAAACGTTTATTTTCTTATAATATATTTTTAAGCATCGATTAACATAATTTCTCGTAAAATGTAAAAGGAAAAAAAATTACAAAAGCTAGAACATAATGATATATCATTTAAAGTTACATATTTTGAATCTCATGCATTTTTTAGACGGATTTACATATCTTTAGATTCAGAAAATGAGTATTCAGAATTTTTTCTAAACATGTTTTTTAATAATATGACTGGCTAATAAAAAGTGAATTTATCCTTTTAAAGGATTAATGATGCTTAATGTCAAACGCTTCTTGTTTTATAATTTATTTACAAACCTTTATTCTTATAAATATCGATAGAAATAAAGCTTTACAAAAGCCAGTATCTCAAGAATATTTATTATAAAGTTATGTAATTTTAAACTTATGCAAATTTTAGAATTTATTATAGCTTTAATTTTTTTTACCATACTTCGATGCAGTTAATTTCACATGTTTAAAATGTGTCACACAAATGAATATTTATGAATGAATAGGCTGTTTTATGGATGAAAAATACGTATTCTTTATTTTCTTATGTTTAAATAGGAATATAAATATTATAGTCAGACATGTAAATATCTTTGTTCAATAATAAATGGATATAAAACTATTCGAATGTGAAATAAGTCCAATGTTTTATTATTAAATGATTACAATAAGTATTAAAAAATAAAAGAAACGACCTAAAATTAAATTAATGCATAGCATTGACCTTTAATAATCAAACATTACCTTTAATGAAAAAACATATTTGACATGGTTATTAATATATTGAGAAACACCGAAATCACTGGCGATAAATTTATAAATAATCTAAAAAACTTTGTAAAATCACCATAAAAAAGAAAATTAAACAGGACGCGTTTCGAGCTTCAAAAATACCGCTCGTCATCAGCTAATCGAAACACGTGTCACAAGGGACAGAGTGGAAAAACTCTGTTCCACTCTGTCCCTTGTGACACGTGTTTGGATTAGCTGATGACGAGCGGTAATTTTGAAGCTCGAAACGCGTCCTGTTTAATTTTCTTTTTTATGGTGATTTTACAAAGTTTTTTAGATTATTTATGGTTATTAATAGTGAAAAATAAATCTAATTATTATATTTTTTTATAAATGCAATAAGGCTTTTCTTTCCCTGCTGTTTATTGAAAGAGAAACATAAATGTTCATAAATGGGTGAAATATGCTAGCCTTATTATTTCCCTGTTATAGCATTTGTAATGTTTTAACTATGAAAAATATTAACTATAATATCATTTAATTAAAGTTTCAGTCCCACTTATTATATTTATTTCGATTTATTAAATCCATTTTTACTTCTCCATTTTTATTTTCTATTAAAAAAATAATAAAAGGATTCATTCAAAAAATTAACTAACAAGGTATGACTTTTTAAATTGACATTAACAAAAACTATTTGAAATTTACTTAACACGTTCGCTGCCGCCCACGCGAAAGCGTGTGATATGGCGCCAACGCTAAGGGGCCATTCATGCGGCAGCGCGGTATGTGGGGTGATATCCAATAGCCAGTCACGCTGTGGCGCGGGAAAATCCTTCACTGATTCTTTGTTATAAAAAGTAAATCGGCTTCTGGGAAGAACCCACTTCTACAGTGCGGCATTATCTAGCATCACATCTTTACGTAAGCGGCAGCAAACGTGTTAAATCAATTTTTACATGAAATTGTAAAATTCTTCTTTTATTATATTAGATTAAGGGATCTCAGAAGTTTTAATTTTTTACATAGTGGTGTAATTTTATAATATGTAAGATTTAATTTTTTCCCCAGTCCCTATGAAACATAAATACATATTTTCTTTTATAGAGACAATTTAATATCTCTTCTATTTAAAATATTTTTAAAATATATTCTATATTGAAATTTTATTTTATATTAGTTATGTTTAATTTTAATTATTAACAAAATAAAGTATCTTGTATTTAAATATGAAGTGTCTTCACAGTCACAATTAAAGAAGATTTTAGTTAATTTTAGTTAATAATAATAATAATAATAACAATAATAATAATAATAATAAATCAATATTTTAACCAATTTCAAAGTCCTATGCCCCCTTAACGCTGTTGAGATTAAATCTGAGAAATAAAAAGTAAACCAGATTTAATATCTCTTCTATTTAAATTATTTTTTTTAATAATCTATATTGAAATTTTATTTTATTTCATTTGTGTTTAATTTTGATTATTAATAAAATCTATTAACAAAATAAAGCATCGTATGGCTAAAAAAAGTGACAAAACATTCACAATTAAAGTAGCTTTTAGTTAATAATAATAATAATAATAATAATAATAATAATAATATTAATAATAATAATAATAAATCAATATCTTGACCAATTTCAAGATACTATGTTCCATTAACGCAATTTAGATTAAGTCTGGGAAATAAGAATTAAATCAGTAGTAATTAAAAATCATTTGATTAAATACAAGCTAACAATTAATTGATTAGTTATATTTATATTCATTATTTTATTATTTCTTTTCTAGATTCGAAATCGTTATGGCTGTTACGATGAGATACAAGAAATTGACAGTAGAAGGGTTCGTCATTGTAACTGGATTCGATTCCTAAGATGCTCGTCCTCTTTGAGCAATGACGTCAATCTCTTAGGTTCTCTAGTTAAAGGTGAACCAGTGTTTGAAACAATGCGAACCGTTCCATCCAATACAGAACTTTTAGTTTATTTTGAAAATTGTGACGAAATGGAAGATTCAGCCCTCCGATCACATGTCACGCTGATGGCTTGCAGAAGTCTCACGGCGGCACATTACCGCCACGCCATGGGTATTATCTTAGAAGGTATGTTTCGAATTTGGAGTTGAATTCGATAAATTATATTTATTCGATAGTTTATATCATATTACTTATTAACAAAAGAAAAGAAAAGGAATAAACTTGTCACCGGTTGTTTAGCCGTAAAAATATATATTTCATGATCTTTCGACTAACTTTTGAAAGATATTTTTGTACTTTAAGAATCTTTTAGACAATACTAATTTCTAAGTATGCTTTAAAAGATTTTAGAATCGCATTTTGCGGGTTTAGGAATAACTTATTGCATTATTTTCGTGAAAATCAATACATTTTTTCTTAAGCTGCATATATTAAGGACTAAAAAAATTCAAACATTCCAATAAAATTTCTGATTATTATTTATTTATCAGACAACTGTTGTCTAGTATTAAGCACTTGGCCGTATCTTTAAATATCCATCGCAAGAAAATACTGTAACTAGCCACATTTTTGGTAGATACATTGAAATTCCAACAGAAAAAATGTCCAAACAAGATATTACTTGGCAAAAAAAAATGTCACTTAGGCCAATTATCCAACTAAAACTAAAGTACGCTACAAGACATTTTAGGAACATAAAATCTTACATTTTCCTGTCATAAATGAGTTTCTCACTTTTTTTATTTAGTCCTAAGCTTTATAGAAGTTACGGGTTCTTCGATTGTTCGTTCTACGACTGTACATAACTGTGCATACACATCATATTTAAAAAGTCATGCTGTTCAAATGCAAAACCTTCATGCAAATAACAACTGTCACGAAGATTTTCATCCACTTCATATCAGTAGCAAACAACAAGTATCACTCATGATCCTAATTAAAATAGTTTTATTTATTGGCATAAATATAAAGAATTTTTAGTCTATATTTAATTATAAAAATTTCCTGCCTTTTAACGAAACATGAAATTTTATATATATATATATATATATATATATATATATATATATATATATATGTATAAAAATACATTTAGGTTATGTTTAGAATTATTTTTACTTCCCTTTTTTATAAGATAGTCTAAAAATGTAAGCAAAACAATGTATGATCTACTACGTTATTTATGATATTTATCTCCCGTAAATATATAAATAAAAAAACTAAAATGACTCATTCAAGTAGATACTTCTGTTTCGTCAAATTTCCTCGTTTTTTTTATTATTATTATTATTTCATTCAAAATCTAACAGGACACTACATCTTCTTCAATTGTATAGTAATACACATTATATTTAAAAAGTCCTACTATGCAACTCCAAAACTTCACCCAAATAACAATTGCCATCAGAATTCCCCCCCCCCTTTCACACTGGTAGCGAAAATCAAGTGTCCCTCGAGATTCTAATTAATATAGTTTTTTTCTTAGCATAAATACAAAACATTTTGTAAAATGAAATTTCCTATTTTATCATAAATATTTGCTACCTCTTAAGAAGAGACAAACTTTTATCAAAATATTTGGATTATTTAGAATTACTTTTACTTCCCCCTTTTCATATAATAGTCTAAAATTGCAAGCAAAACAATATATCATCTACTACGTTATTTAAGATATTTATCCCTCAAAAATAAATAAATAAACAAACTAAAATGACTCATTCAAGTGGCTACTTTTATTTCTTCAAACTTCCTCATTTTTTTCACTCCAAAGTGTAACAGGACACTACGGCTTCTTCATCTGTACAGTAATACACATCATATTTAAAAAGTCATACTGTGCAAGTCCAAAACCTTCATCCAAATAACAACTGCCAACAGGATTTTTCCCCCTTCACATCAGTAGCGAACATCAAGTGTCACTTACACTCCTCCATAAATAGAAGGGGGTATCCTAGCTCGTCTCAATTTTCGCATCACCTGTTGAGATCGCTATTTTTCTCCTCTATCATTTACTCCGCTTCTCTTCACGTAGCTGAAATTCTGAAGGGAATATTATATGTGTATAAACATATGATATTTAAAAAATGGAGAGAAAAAAATTCTTGATTATGCGTCTCGTGTCTTCAGGTCACTCAACTGGAAAGATCTTCAGTCCCACCTAGGCCTTAGGGTTCGTGAAGGTTTTTGAAGACTCATATAGCGGCCCGATTCTTTTTGACGCAACTCTAGAACGTCATTCTACATTGTCAATTTTTTTTTCATTCGATCGAAGGTTTATTTAGTGCTTTGATGCATCTTTCTCCATAAGACAAGCTGTAATCCGAATCATTTTATTCTTTGATGTTAAAATAGAAATTATTTCACTCGTGGCACACTAAGTAACATGTTTGATACATGTGTAAACCACGATCACTTGTAAACATCATCATAACGGTTCTGATAAATTATATAAATGAGAGTTCTGGTGATTTTTGGGATTCTTTTTGACGCAAACGTAGAACACCAGTCTACGTTGTAAGGATATATATTTCGATCAAAGATTTATTAATGCTTTGATGCAACTTTCTCTATAAGGCAAGATGTAATCCGAATCACTTTGTAACTATGTATCTAGATGTAAATACAGAAATTATTTCACTCGCGGCACACTAACACGGAAGGTCTCCATACGGGCATACTCAGAAAATTCTGAAAAAAAATACAGAATGTTCTTCTCATGTGGATATATACGTTTGTAAAAATTTTTTTGGCGGAACCCCGATAGAACGTTCGTGAAAAAATAATGAACATTTCTTTTATTTGGCGATTTATCATCGGTTGGCGACAAAACAAAATTTCAAAAATACTTTCTTTGTGTCAAATTCTTTTTAAGATAAAAATGTTTCATGTGGAACTTGTTTAAAGAAATTTTATTTATATAACGTTAGTTTTGTTAGTTTTTGTTTGTGTAAACTACATTCGTGTCGTAATGTATTTAGAATGATAATTAATTGTGAAATTTTATGAATAAAAACAAAATTAAAAGTAATTGTTTTAAATCTCAAAATTAAATCCAATCTAATTGAGCTCTCTCGATTCACTTTTGTTGCTATGGAAACAAATGCTTACTGCAGCATTCTTCATATAGTGTTTATTTTGTCATACGCTTAAATGTATGAAAAAATACTTTTCAATATGAATTTTTTTTTATACATAAGAAATTTTTTAAAGGGATATAATTTAATAACTGCAGCAAAAGCGATATAAATATGCAATACAAATTACATCTATACACAAAACTCTCTCATTGTTCAAATTAAAATTAATTAAATACAAGTATTTTAAAATTTAATTGACGAGAAATTTTACGGTGCGTTAAAATCGTTTGCTTTTGGCGAGGGAAAATGTTACTTGCCAAATCTCGTGTCGCTTTCATCTTTTCGCGCCAAATACTCGAAAGTATTTTATTTTTTTACTGAGTTTCTTTTGTAATTCCGCCGCTAAATTTGATTGATCCTTTATTTCATACATGAGTAGTATAATTAGTATTTTTTTTTTCAAAAAATTCTGCGTATGACCAGTATGGAGACCTTCCTTGTAAGTAACATGTTTGCGACACGTGTGAACCATGATCGCTTGCAACCATCGTCATAACGGTTCTGATAAATTATACACAATGAGAGCTCTGATGACTTTGCGAATCTTTTTGACACTACTTTAGAACATCAGTCTATGTTGTATGTAAATTTTTTTAGCTCGAAGATTTATTAGCACTTTGATGCATCTTTCTTCATAAGACAAATAATATAATCCGAATCATTTTATTCTTTCAGGTTAAAATAGAAATTATTTCTCATAAGGCACACTAAGTAACATGTTTGACACGAATGTAAATCATTATCACTAGTAAACATCGTTATAACGGTTCTGATAAATTATATATAATAGAAGTTCTGAAGATTTTTACGATTTTTTTTAATGCAACATTAGACCATCAGTCTATATTGTAAATATTTTTCATCAGAGGTTTGTTAATGCTTTTATGCATTTTTCTCCGTAAGATAAGATGTAATCCGAATCATTTTTATTCTTTCATGTAAAATAAAAATTATTTCATCAAAGGCACACTAAGGGAGATGTTTGACACATGTTATAAAAATGATCACTTGTAAACATAGTTTTAACGGTTCTGATAAATTATACACAACAAAATTTCTGATGATATTTGCTATGTTTTTTTAAAGCAACATTAGGACGTCTGTGTAAATAGCTTTTTTAGTGTTTTGGTGCTTTTTCTTCAGAAAACACGATAATTCGAATTATTTAAATTTTTTATGTAAAAATATACAATTTCTCACTCAGGGCAATATATATTTGGCCCTGCTAATATATGCATGAAACGGGACCATTCGTTAACATATTTAGAATGTTTCTAGTGAATTGTTACAACTGACTGCTTTATGATTTTGAGATAAAACATTAGTGGAACTTAACACCAGATTTATCAGTGAAAAACACCGTAGACACTGGTGATAAATTAATAAGAATCTAAAACACTTTGTAAAATCACCATAAAAGACATCTCCACTCTGTGCCCTTGTGACACGTGTTAGATTAGCTGTTGGCGAGATGTTATTGTTGTAGCTCGAAACGCGTCCTGCTTAAATTTTCTTTTTATGGTGATTTTACAAAATTTTTTAGCTTATTTACCAGATTTATCAGTAAAATTACTCTATAAAATTAAGATAGCAAGGCTGACACTTATTTTATGAAGCAATGTAACACTTTTTTTTTACAATGTATCAATGAATTTTTCTCATCCAATCTTTCAAAACAACATTGTTTCTCCACTTTTTCTCTGTGAACATAACCCTCTTCTGATAACAGCGCCAAAAATATCATAGCAGATAAAATCCTTTTTTCCTATTCCCGAAAGACCTAATTTAAGTAAACATATCAATTATACAGCAACGTGATGTATATTTCCAATTAAATATCTTTCTTTATCACAAGTACTAATTAATTTTTTTGTTTAAATTTAGTTTCTTTTTATCCCTAACTTCAAAACAGCATTCATCGCTACATAATTAAATATTCAGTAGTGCATTATGCCATTTATATAATTGCACTTCTTTTCCTACATCTCTTAATTCTTTTAAATAAAATTTGAACAGGGAGTTAGAAATGATTTTGATTTTTTTTAAAAAGAAATCATCTTTCAATATGTCAGTAGAAATGAACATTTATATAATACAAAGTTCTGATCTTTACTGAGGTTTTCATTGTCACATAGTCATAAAAAATAACCTTAGACAGCTTCTTTTTAAAAAGAACTTGTAACTGTCAAAGCTTCAAGAAAAGCGCTCCTTACCGCTCTTTGAAAGACGTTCAATTACGGAATCTCTGAAATAAAAGCAGCAGTCGTTTGGCAGATCTCAAAATATGTAGCAGCATGATGGATATTTTTCCTTTTTGACAAGATAGTTTTTAAGAGCAATAGTTACAACTTATCAAAATCGCACTTTCGTCATTTTTCTTTCTTGGTGCTATCATGCAAAATTAAGAAAATCTTCATTTCTTTAATCATAAAGCTCGCTCTGAACTATTTCGCAGCTACAAAGTTATCTTTACTATAAAAATTAACTATATTTCACGTCAAGGGTGTCATATATTCATTGTATGGTATTATTTATTAAAACTACAAATAACGTATTTGTATTTTTAACTTGGTATGCTACTGGCGTATAATTATCTCCTTAATTTAGCTATCTTTCTCCATAAATTTAGTGATTTCGCTAATAAATCACTTGATTAATAGTCAAGTTTTTTGTTGTTAATTCACGTGTCTTTATTAGTAATAAAGTTTAGGAGCATTCGATAAATTAGTTACTGTCACTTTTTATAGCTAATAATGTTGTTTTGTAACTAGGGGAGACTACATTTGAACAGTTCACTTTAATATAGCTTTTTCTTATAACTGGATCAATTTATATAAACAAAAGTTACTGAATATAATAAACACGGCTTTTTTCTACTCATGGTAATTTTTAAAATCATCTTTATAGTTTTTCTTTTATAAATAGTTTTATAAATTCGAAAAAAAAAAATGTTCGCATGTACTCCACCAGTAGTGTAGCTGTGAACAAACCTGGGGCACATGTAAACACAGTGGAAAAATATTCTTTGATAAGCTTTTTAATCGTTATTTGTTTGTCGTCATAATCATTAGTTATTTTATGGTCTAAAATCACTGTGAAGAAAAAAAAAATATGTATAAATTTATCTAGATTCAGTGTGATCTGTTTAACCACAAAATTATAAAATAAAAATAAGTAGATTGAAGGAGAAATGGGGATTAGATGATCAATTATTGTTGCAATAAAATAACACATAAAGAAGTAAATTTGAAAAAATAAATAAATAAAGCTTAAATTTTGCTTTGGGTTTTTATCTCGGGGAATTCTGTTTCAGGAAAATTATAGATATTGTTGTCTACATTATTTCTCATAAAATTAACTAAAAGTAACCAAAACAGAGCATGATTATTTTGGCGCTTATGAACTATTCATATCATAATAATAATAAAATAAAAATATTTTCCCAACGAAATAAGTATTTTTTATGTTCAGCATTGAAATATTTATTATGCGATCACCTGTTAAACAAGTTTTGTTTGTGTGCGTTATGGCTTTTTTTTTTTTTTTTTTTTTTTTTTTTTTTTTTTTTTTCTCCGATTTATATAATCATTCATCTGATGATAAAAATAATAAATGAAGAAACATTAACAACTTCCACTTAATTTTATATGCGATCTCTTTTTAATTTTCATTAGCCGAAGCATAATTCAGAAAAGTAATGTTCAATCTGTCAGGTGTTCTTTTAAAATATGCTGAAAACTGGTTTTTGAAACTAATAAAGCTCCACGCCTTGCTTAATCAATTGAATTCCCACATATTCGTTGACGATTTATGTTTTTAATCATTTATTTTTTATATTTACGCAAGACTGAGTTTTATAATAAAACACATAATTTGTTTTTATTCTAATATGTTTTGAAAGATGCGAATCAATGGTATGTAGAAGAATAATAGTTAAAAATATACAACTTTTGAAAATGTTTTTCTAAAATAGCAGCAAACAGTTAGAAGTTTTGATCCATCAAATAAATAATGGAAAAGTGCATAACAGAATGTAACATAACAATATTAGAAATTCCTTTTTTGTAAAAACTTTGGAAAACACATTTTATGATTATTATTATTAATCTTTTTTTTTTATTTTTCGTGCTCAAAAAATCAAATATTTCAGCCCTTATATTAATTCTTCTGAGGGACTTTTTCCAATCATTGCAACGTTTTTTTTTAATTATTTGTGATATTCTTATAAATGTTTTCTTTTTGTATGTTTCAAATAAGTCTTCAGTATTCCGGAAATTTAAAATGCCTGCGTATACTATGCAGTAAAAGTTTCATAAAGATACATTAAAATAGCAAATCTAAGCAGTGAATCTTTTTTGAATCTATAAAATTTATTTGTTTCCTTTACCTTATTATTTGTTTGGCTACTTCTTTATTTAAGAATAAACACTATCTTGACAATTATCTATGAATAACGCTTATGAATAATAGAAAAATTCCAAAATCTAGAAATATTCAATGTTTAGAAACATTTTTTTTCTTTTCAGTGATATTGAAATAAGTATGTTGTTATTTATACAAACTGTCATCATTAATGAAATTTATACTTGTTTAGAAACATGTACAAAGCAAATATCCATTGTTAATCGGTTATTTTTTAGATATAATTTACATTATAGATAAGTAATTTTCCGGTTGGAATTTAGTTTTTAATGACATTAAATTTTATTTTGTTAATTGCAAAACAAAAAATATTCAATGATGCAATATTTTTGTAGCATTTTTGATAATCTTCAGAATTAATTATTAATATTTATAAAGATGGAGAAAAAACACCAGTCGAGCACGATATAACAGCATCAATAAAAGTTTTACAACCTCCTCATGATAACAAGTAAAAAAAGAAGTCTTCACCACCTCAAATGCATGTTAGCTAATGTAAGTAATACATAGCAGTTTAGCAAAAAAAAAAAAAAAAAAAAAAAAAAAAAAAGCAATAAAAACCACCAAATGGTAAAAAAAAAAAAGATCATGATGCATTATGCATTCAATTGTTAAGAGTATGAAACACATTGTGGAAAAGCTTTTATTTCTTTTTTTCTCTTATAGTTAAATTATTTTAAATTACTTAGGAAGAATAAATTTTACATTTTTGTCTTCAGGGGTGAACAAGATGTAGTTAGTTGTAAAGGTACATTAGGCCGCCTGCCAATCCTGACGACATTTATATCTGCAAGTATCTAATAATGAATAAAAAATATAAAACATATTGCAAACATCATAAAAACTGTTATTACATTCCCATGATAACAAATCTGAACATAAACAGAATTCCACGAATACATTGATGAAAATTTCTTACTTTTTTAAATTATTTTAAATTTTTCTGAAGAATAAATTTTACATATTTGTCTTCAGAAGTGAAAAAGATATATTTATTGTAAAAGTACATGAGGCCATGAATGTTTATTAAATGCATGTTTTTACACGTGCATAACCCGTAATAGTTCAGAAGGGAAAATGCTAAATGATAATAAATAAATAAATGAAAATAAATCATGTAATTCCTAAGATACACTGAGCATTAAAGGGTTAATGACTGAATGGTCCAATTTAATTTTTCTAGTATGCAAAGATCTCAATAAAATGCGATAAATCATTACAATTTACTACATCAAATTGACTCATTGAACATTTTATTTGAGATTTCCATATTTATGACCAACAGAATAAATTATTTTTAAGTGTGCCTTTTAGAAAGAAATAAATTGCTCTAAAGATTTTTAAAAATCAACTTAACAAGAAATTGCTTAGAACTCCAGGTTAAGACGCTGTATTTTGACTTTTAAAGGTCATTAAAATACTGAAATCACTCAATAATTATTTAAGGTTTTAAAAGTTGCTTATAACTTGCGTTCACATATAATTGCATAAAAATATGCCTGCAGATTTATCTCTAAGTATCATTTTTTAATGGTGTCAGTTTCTTGTATAATGTGGTTTTTCGCATTTTACGAAATTTCGGTTTTGCTAGCGACGATTTATATTGAAGGCTACTTGGCTCTTTTATGATTTGTATTGCGTGGTAGACCTTATTATAAATAATGATACATTAAAAAATCCTCGTATAAGATCCAGTAGCTATTTCTCCAGTTATTGGAACATAGAAATACGTTGTTCTTTTACACCTAGAAACACACATTATTATTTTTTGCGACACAATATTTTAAGAGCAATTTATTTAGTTTAATATTTCGGTAATAAAAGCGTAAAAATATGCATAACTTTAAATTAAGGTGACAGAAAAACAACATTTGAGATATGTTTATGGAATAATGATTTTGCTCTAAATGTTTGCAACAGAGCCTGTTACAGTCAGTTTTGCTTGTAGAACTGATTTTTAAAATATAACAAGGAAGTAATTAAGATAATGGTGCGATTTTCATATATTTGTTTTATTTAATTTGAATGGCAACTTACTGAAACTGTTATGGTATTAAATTTTTTTTAACTTATAAATTTAAACCTTATAAAAACTTGAATTAGTATTAAAAATGTGTACAAAGTTCGCGTAATTTACAAGTTTTCATAGTTCAAAAATAAATCTATTATTTATTTATTGTTGTTTTTCGTCATTTATGTAACTTGATGAGAGAATTGTATTTACATCATAAAAAATCAACTAATCAAAATAAATAGGTAACAGAAACAGGAATTTCTTTCTCAGATTTCTTTCTTCTTTTTTTTAACTGAAAAAATAATGACTCTTAATTATTGAACATTATATAGGTTGGACAGTATTTCAATGAAAATTAATACTTAGCCTAAAATATACTACTTGGTTATCTCGTCGACCAATATTGCCAAATTATACAAATCGCCAAACTAATAACCAAATGATAAATATTGACGTAGTTGTTATTTTAAATAATCAAAACAACAACAAAAAGAAAAACAAATAATTAGTAAAATATTAATAAATATACAAAGTCGGAAGAAATTTACGTATATGTTTCCGTGTTTTATAAACATTTAAAAAATGTATACTCTGTCATAAACATAAAATATTCTTCAAAGTACGATTTAGGTGTAATCTAACAATGCAGAGTAAATATTTAATATCTATTACTTGCATGCTACTTTCATAGAATAAAGTATAATTAATGAAATATTAAAGAGCGTAGAAAGGTAAACAAGGAATTATAATTCTCAGAAGGATTATGGAAAGATTAGGGCGCTATTTACGGGGATTTATCAGCATAAGTAGTTCTTAATAACATTAGAAAGCGGTTTTAATTAATTATCAAAACTTTCATATTTTGTTGTGTCGTAAGCTTTTAAATGAATTATCGCATTAATAGATGTCTTTAAGACGTTTGTTCAAAGTTTTAATAGCTTTTTAATTTTGGTGCTTTGAAGCATTTAATTTCATTAGATGGTAGTAACATGCCTGCTAGCCTGTAGTATTTGGTTTTCTAGAGCTGTTGAAATGTTGGCATGCAAACAAATTTGATTTTATTCGTGTGACTTGCTAATAATTTTTTTTATAGCAATATAGAAAGTTAGTTTACACAATAAAACGCGACTAATCTTCTTTTTTTTTTCCCTGACTGGTTTAACGCATAAATGTCGAGCCGTCGGACCGTCGGGGGTCATTGCACTTTATGAGTATTTTGGCGCCATTTCGACTGTCATCATGTTTTTATAAGGATAAATATCAATTTTAAGAATTTTTTTTTAAGTAATTAACGTTTCCGTATAATTCTTTGATCATTATTTGTGGTCACTACCTCCACAAAATCATTTACATGGTTCCAAACTTCTTAATCCCACACATTCTTAAAAATATATATATCATTCTAAATTTATTATTTTATGTTATCAATTAGAATTATTTTTATATAGAATTTGTGAATCGTAGAGACTTTAGGTCTACCACAATAAAAAATATCAACGTATAAGACGTGAGTGACATATACTACTGCCATTTCTCAAGGCGTGATTACCATTGGACCAAACTTCTATTAATGTTTCCGAATAATATTTTTTTTTCTCTGTATTTATCAATGAAGCTCATCATTGAAATAGAACGACTATTACTGTACAGATAAATTGGTGGAAGTTAGTTTCTGAGATAATCAGAATCCGACTATATCCCGACTGCAACCGTGAGATGATACGAATATCGTTGCATGACTTAATTCGTGAAAATAATAACCCCTTTTATTGTTCGTAGTCACGTGTGAGAAACTTCTGTTTACCGATAGGCCTAATTTTGGGCATGAGAACTTAATTTAAAACCAACGATAATGAGATATATGACTATGATATCAGCATCTATATCAGCAACTTGCTCAAGAACGTAGAGAAAAGGGTGCATAAAATTAACGAATGTAGCTCATTAGTTGAAAAGCATTTTCAAATTTACCCTCGAGAGGAAAGGGAAGATTTGTTTGTTGTGGCGTTGCCCGAAAAGCTGCCCGTATGGGACACTGCATGCTGTAATTATAAAAATCAAACAGCATTGTAAAGAAAACTAAACTGTTTCAGTTTTTTTTTTCAGCTTACGTCATAAAATAAGTCATCTAAAAGTTAAAAAAATATATGTCAACATGATTTTCTGTCACGAATACAATAATATAACGCAGGAAGGAAGAATCGCACCTAGTTCACTAGGTACGGGATTTTGTGTCATCAATCTATGACCTGTCATTAAAATTGTGATTGGGCGCGATTTCTTTTCTGCTAAATTAGGCTAATTAGCAGGCAGAGAAAAGCAAGATTCATTATAAAATTAGGTGGAAATTCTCATATCCTTTGTTTTATGAGAAAGAAAAAATATATAAAAGTTCCAACCTTTGTTTGCATTGCTTCTGTCGAAGTTGATGTTTTGAGAAACGGACGAGTATTACTTATTAAATTCAATACGCCCTCATCTAAGAAGTCGCTACGATTAAGACATTGTTTCAGGCAAAAAGAAAAGTCCATTTTTTTATTTGATGATAACCTCCCTTGACTTTAAAAGAATGGTATGCGTCTAGACAAACATTTGGAGTCTAGACGAATGTAAATGTTTTCACAGAATTCAATAGATTTTCAGCTAATTAGTGAAATGAATAGCTGATTTTTTTTTTAATTCTTTCACATTTTTTACAAGACATTTCACAAATGTTAGCCTGTTTTAAGTAAAAAAATTACATTTAAATTTGCATTTTTCAATCTTGAGGATTATTAATGGATATTTAAAGGCATCAATTATAATAATTTATTTCTTTCAAAATTATTACATATTTATTTGTTTTTAATAATTTGCAAATTAGAACTCAAATAACAATTTCTAAATTTATATTTATGTCTTTTTATTATTATTATTTTTTTATTATTATTATTAGAAATGCATCGCTTTAACAAACAAAAAAAAAAAAAAAATATGATGCATTAAATAAAATCTTTCTCTGGGACACATTTTCTTTAATTTATCCAAATACATTGTACATGAATTTGAATTAATTATCTAAAACATAGTTTTATAATGCAAAATTTATATGATCATTTTAAGAGATTCACCTTATTTTAAGTAAAATGTGTTTAAAGTTTGCATTATTCAATATTTTACTATACTTAACGGAGAGTTATTATCTACAGAGATATCAACTATAGTACTTTTTCTTCCGCAAATTATCATTCCATATTTATTTATTTTAAAAATTAGATCTTTGTAATTTTTTTCCACAAATTTATATTTATATTTATATTTATATTTATATTTATATTTATATTTATATTTATATTTATATTTATATTTATATTTATATTTATGGATTTTTTTTTAAATATTAAACATTTTTTTAACATGCAAACTTAGATTCATTATACCAAAATAACTGAGTAGAATAATTCTGAGATACATTTTCTTTAAGCTTGAGAAAAATATTGTAGTAATTGAATTTGAATTAATTATCGAAAATATATATTTTTGCATCGTAAATTTCTGTGATCATTTTATTCTTTTTATAATATAATTAAAAATATCCCCTGCAGTTACTTTACTCAGCGGCAAAATATTTTGCTACAGATGTCTTTTGATTGCATGGACACTCTCGATAGTTTCAGAAATACGAATTGTTAAAACTTATAAATGTGTTACATCTTACATGTTTTCTATAACAGGCGTTTCAGTAATTTTTAAAAACTGGATTCCAGTTTTTAAATACATATTTTCTAAACAAAAAAAAAATCTTATAAATAAACGTGAAAGTAAAAATCACAATTTTACTAAATGCTGGTACAAATTGTTGCAAAGTTTAAAAATTATATAAATATGAAAGTAAATTTTATATAATTAACGTTTCGATCTGCATCAGGAAAACGCTGTTATGATGCTTCCTAACAAAGTAAAACCGTCTTGAAATTTAAAAGTTTATCATGTTACCAGACAGTTATTGCTTTAACCAATCATAAACAGGAAAACATGCATTGCCAGCATTTACCTAACAAAAATTAGAATGAACATTCAAATAGTTTAATGAAAGAGAATCACATGTCAAATGGTTTAATGAAGTCAACGAAGAAAATCTTATTTTCTAAAAATAAAATATCCTTTAACTTTTAATGAAACATGAAATTTGTAAAATCCAATTATGCTGTACAATCAATGTTTTTAATATTTTTACAAAATTGATTAACAGTAACTTACTATTACTTCTATTTATTTATTTATTTTATATATATTATCCTATGATTTCAACAAGAGCATGAATAAAACTCTAATGTGACAAAATTCTGATAAGGAAAATCAAATATAATCCTCATGAGAATAAAAAGCATTATCATTAATTCATATAATACGTGATTATTATCCCCTTTTGCCGTCATTTTCAAAAGCGTATTTTAAACATACATTGTATCATGAACGGAAAACAAGAACAAAAGTAGCAATATATAAAAAATAAACAAATAAAATTACCAGCACTATTACGCATTCTATCAAGGTATGCTTATTATCGTATTTAAAATCGGATGAATTCCCAACTCGTATCGATACGTCAATTGAATTTCCTGATACGCCATCCAAGCTTACGAAATGTGTCGAAAGAAAAATATTTTCCCTGATCTTCCCCCTGCTACAGTAACAAAACTTAGCAATTACAGCTATGCAAATAACAAGCGTAATTACGTCGATTGATCTCGATCCTGAATTTTTCCTAAACAGAAAACATCCCTCGTGTCTGCACTTACAGTTCATTATCACAAGTAGCATCCATTTCCGCTAAGAACTTATAATAGCTGGGAGCAAAGAGAGAAAGATCTTTGCAAAGAAGAAGGTGACAGCCTTGGGCATTTCACGAAGCATTTAACAACGCAATTTCGACTTTTGTTTTGCTTTCTAAATTGATAAAACGAAAAAGAAAGAAAAAAATGCTTATCAAGGTCGGCTGCAGTTATGATTCTTTATCGAAAATGACATTTCGCTTTGTTTATGCATTTAATCTAGTTACTCTGAAATAGGGCTTTTCGTTCGGAATCAGAAAAGCATTGATGATAAGAGATGCCCGAAAATATTCATTTCGATCATTGTTTTGTATTGTTAAGAGCTGTATGATGCGAAAGAGGTTGTTATTATGGATTTTATTTAAAGGAAAATTTATTGTTTTTTGATGTGGAAAAGATGCACGCGAAGTTCAAGAGTTGTATTTTAACACTGGCAAGACGTTACATTCAAAACCTCTAGGTTTAATATGAAATTTCGATCATGGTTTGTTCTTACGCGTTTTTAAAGAGCATTGTCACATCAAAAGATTTTTGTTTAAACACTTGAATTAATTTTGTTTACCTATATATTAAATAAAAATTATTATTAAGAGTTATTTTTATTTACGTGGAAAAAATATATGCAAAGATCAAACGGTATATTTCAATGCTGGCAATGTATCACACTGAAAACATCTTTTCTAGGGAAGAGATCAAATTTTAATAGTGCTTTTATACGATTTTAAATGGTTCATTATCTTAAAAAATTTGTTTGAAAACTTAGATTGATAGTATTTATTTTCATATTTCATGCAAAAAATATAGAAATGCATTTTTATAAATTTTACGCCGAACCATATCAAGGCCAGCTACAGTTAAGGTTCTTTCTCGAAAGTGACATTTTGTTTTGTTTATGCACTTAATACAGACACTTTAATAAATATATGTTCCGTTTTGAATTAGAAAAGCATTGATAGGAGATGCCCGAAAACATACATTTACGATTATTGTTTTGCATTGTTAAGTGTTTTTGGATACAAAGAGTTCTTTGTTATGGATTTAGTTCCAAAAAATTTTATAGTTATTATTTTCTGCTATAAAACTGAATACATTTAAGGTGAGCAAAAGATGATCAAATTTCAGTCTTAAATTGTTCTTCCACGTATTTTAAACCCACTGACTACCGAGCGAAAGAGCAATATTGTAATGTTGTTTTCTCCTTAATTTCTTAAATGCTAAAAAATTTTTTTTTCAACATAACATACATTTTTATTACAAATAGCCATATAAACCTTTAGGATGTTAATCATAATTTAATTAAAACTGGCCTTTATCTACAGAATTATACAAATTTAAATAATGCTTCTATCGCAGTGATACCTACAGATTATTGAACAAATATATCAGTTTGCGTCAGGGAGAAGATTTTAAAAGATATATTATTATTATTATTATTATTATTATTATTATTATTATTATGCGTAAAGAGAATAATTTACATAAAATACATTGCTTAAAGACATGAATTAATTTTATTTACATTCATATTAGATGAAATCCAATAAACATTTTTTTAAATAATTCTCCGCAAATATATCAAGGTTCGCTGCAGTTATGATTCCTTACAAAAACTGTTTATTTTTATTTATTTATTTATTTATTTATTTATTTATATTTTTTTTATCACATTTAACCTAGTCGCAAGAAGCGCATTCGTTAGGGATAAGAAAATCATCTGTAAGAATTGACCGAAGATATTGATTTTGATCATTGTTTTGTATTGTAAAATGCGTCACACAAAAGAGCTTGTTATTTAAAGCTTTTTATTTTAAAATATTTCAAAGCAGTTTTAAAGTTATTATTATAAGGGAAAAGATTCTAGAGTTCAAAAGATATTACTTCTGCATCACATTAAAAAATTGCTGTTAAAGAAAGATTGTCGTTCTCATTTTGCACTTTTAGTATTATTGTACAGTTTTGAAGAGTTACATTTCCAATCATTATAGTTTTGACCTAGTAACCTTATATTTAAATTTCATTTTGCTTCAGGACTTAAATAAGTTTTAGCTTTAGTTATTTATAAATTTTAGTTAACAAAAATAAATAAATATGTAAAAAAATAATAATAATACGGATGAGTCGGGTCGCATATTTCTTAGAATAGGTAACTTTTCTAAATCACAAAAAAAAAGAATAAATATAAAAACAATAAAGTTTAAAATGGTATTTTAATTGGATTTTGAAGATAAACTAATGTAAAAGTAGCCTTCTGTTTCAGAAACCACTTGCAGATCACTGACTAAAACACGTTTTTTCTTCCTTTTTTAAAGCAAAAAAAAAAAAAAACTTTTAGTTCCGCGACTAATGAAATTTTTTTTTTTATTTATTTATTTTAAGGAATATAAAAATATGCATCTCTGTCTAAAGTACAAAATATTCAAAAGAAAAAAAAATAAAATATTTAATACTTCATAAGAACTATTACTATTTTAATAAATTTCTACAAATAAATAAGAAGTCGTATTTTATATTATAGATCTATAAAGTAGCAATAAACGGAATAAATACTGTCACAATTTATGAGTAGCAAGTTAAAATCAGTTTCTGACAAATTATATTTTGTGTTCTTTACATTTTTGCACGAATTTTGCTTTTAATCAGTGAAATGCAAGTTATGATACCATTTGTAAAGTTAATTAGTAATAAAAAATTGTTAAATATATATTTGTTTTATGTTTTTAATGCTTTTTGAATGCAAAAAATAAAAATAAAAATAAAAATAAATAAATAAAATACAATTAAAAAATTTAAAGAAATTGTAAAAGAATGTACTTTTTAAGTCCTCATATATTATCAAATTTTATGTACAAAAAATAAAGTTTAATTTTTTTCTCTGTTCCATATTTCTTAGTTTAAACTTTGTTAATATAAATACTTAACTGAAAAAAAAAAGAAAAACATAAATTAACCTTGAGATCTCGTTAAGAGAGAATCGTTGTAATTTCGAGGAGAAATATACTGTTTGCATTAGTTTGAACCAAATTTTGATGCTTAGTAGCTTTCACCATAAGATGATGAAATCTCGTACAAACATTTTTAGTTTCATATTTCGACCTCGCTCCAACTATTAGAAATATGCTTCAAAAGAAGCTCCAAATATTGGTTCAAAATTTCACCATCTTACAGTTGCAGCTATTGAGTACCAGAATTTGTTTCAAACTAGGACAAGATTTTTACTAGCGTGTTCAGTTTTATATATTTTCTTAATGGCCTTTACATTCTTGACTTAACTTTAAAATGTCCATGTAAGCATCTCATGTACTTAATTTGCATCTCTCTCTCTCTTTTTAGATACACCTCTAGATCTCTCTCGGTCGCTCCTGTCCTCTCGTGTGCCTGTCATGACGCTGGATGTGCCCCAACCAGCAAGAACGCTGATGACACCTCCGTCAGAACCAGAAGAGAGGAGATCTGTGTCCAGTGATGGACTTTCTCCGAGTGATGAGGTAAATGTTTAATAATAAAAAGAAAAAAAATGTATTTTTTAATTATACCGGTGCTCGAGGATAAATGTCGTATCGACTAGTATTTATCACTAGGTTTAAAATTTTTATGCCATTATTATAAACTAATGTGTATATAACAAATCGTGAAACATACGGCCCAGTTACAGTCATAGATGACACATATATGACATTTGTATGATGCAGATTTGGCATAAATGCGTAAATATCATGTTTACAGCAGCATATATTGCGAATTCTGCAAATTATAAGCAAATAACCTGGCAAAATTTAAGACTGTTTTTATGAAAACCTTAATTTCTCTATGAGTATACGTGCTATCCTCATAAAAATGAACACAAAATATTATAATAAGTCGTTATCATTATATAATATCGCTAAGTTAATGCATTTCACGTCTAGCAGAAAAATTAAATAAGCTTACGAAATTTCGAAATTTCTTTTCTTTTTTTAATTGTTCACCCCCAAAACTTTGATTAATCAATATTATTGTTTAACTATTTAAAAAAAATTATTAAAAATTTATATTAAAAACTTATCTTTTATGTTTAGAGATGTAAATGATTAGTCATTTGCGATATAATAACATCAGATTTGTATACATCCTACAATATATGATTTATGTCATCCTTATGATTTATAAATATATATATATAATATATGTCTTTTTTCTTTCAGTCGTTAAGTTCCGAAATGCGTCCCACAGTAGTGAAAAAAGGACGTGAAAGAACACTTTTACCTTGTGAAGTGTGTGGGAAAGCTTTTGACAGGCCATCACTTTTACGGAGGCACATGAGGACACACACAGGTGAGTTATGAATATAAATCACATTCTGTTATTTAAAACCACCAATCTTCTTTATCATCCTCTTGTAACTGATGTTGAACTCGATTTTGTGTCTTTTATGTCAGGACTTTATAATCTTGAAGCCTATGCCAGATTGCTCTAACAAATTGCGATTTATTTTTTTTCCTTGTATTCATAAACATTTATGCGGATCGTAATATCATAATGATTATTTGGAGATTTGAGAGATTACAGAAAAGTAAATAACTAGTCATAAAATACTTTTTTTAAGTATTTGGAATAGTAAAAATTAATGTTTAAAATATTAAATTAAAAATTGAATTTAATTAATTAAATTATATTAAATTAAAAATTATTTTTAATGTTTATTTAAATTACGTGGTAGTAATATAGGATTTGTATAAGAAAATGTTACAAAAAATTCTGACAAAAACACAAATACATTAAAGTCATACTTTTACTGATTAACTTTTATAAAAATACTTTTTTTATGTACTTGGAATGGTAAAAAATAAATAATTGTAATATGTATTTAATTAAAGTGGTAGTAATATCGGATTTGTCTAAGAAAATCTCTCGAAAAATTCTGACAAAAACACAAATACATCCAGTCACACTTTTATAGATTAAATTTTACTAAGTATTTACAGCCCAAAAAAATGCTTTTTACAATTCCATTAAAATTAATCTGTATTGCATTTCTGGTTTTACTTAAAAAAATATTGTATATAAATCAAATCAACTTTAGTTATAAATAACATACTAAGAAAGAAAATTCAAGCATGCTTTAGCATTTTTAAAATTTTGTAACTGCATTATATCTTTTGTAAAGATTAGTAATTCTGAAATCTTTTAGTTTAAAAATATTTTTAAAAAGTAAATTTATATATCACAAATTTACTGAAACTATTCTAAAAGAATAATATGGCTAACAATAAAGGACTGACAAATAAAACTATTTGTTTGCCAAACTATTGATCTATTGTTATTGCTATGATGATAATAATAGATCCATGGGTGGTCAAACTATTCTCACTAAACTGCGCCACCTGGAGTGAAATAAGTGAATAACAGCAAAGAAGTTTTTAAAAATATACACACATTTTCTTTTCAAATTACTTGTTTATATACATCGTTCCGGAAAATAATGCCTTTTTTTAATACCTTTAGCAATACTTTATTCTAATGCAGAGAAAGACTTCGATTACCCGAATAATGAGTTTTCCTGAATTTATTGCTTATTTATTGCTATGTAAACAAATAAATGTGACACAAATAAACATCTTTTTGCAGGTGAAAAGCCTCATGTCTGTGATGTATGTGGGAAAGGTTTTAGCACATCAAGCTCATTAAACACCCACAGGAGGATACATTCCGGTGAAAAACCTCATCAGTGCCACGTTTGTGGCAAAAGATTTACAGCTAGCTCAAACCTTTACTACCACAGAATGACACATAGCAAAGTAAGTGTTTATTTAGCCATTTTTTTATGTAATAGGGTCTAAATATAAAAGTTTATTGGGTTCATTACTATAAATTTAAGAAAATAAAAGAGCTGGGAAAACACGTGGCATAAAGAATGGATGATGTCAATAATTCAACTGACATAAACGATGTTAGATCATTTGACTGTTTGAGGAAAAAACAAAATATGTAATGCATATTAGAATAAATCAGTACTATATTAAGAAAAGAAAGTTTCGTCTCATCTGTGTGTGGCTAGCCATCTTCAATGGCTGGCAAAATTTAGCACGCTTAGATATTTGAAAAATGATACACCTGAGTCTCACATTGTTCCTTTTTTGACAATTTGCCCAGATGTTACTTAAAATACCATCAAAGAGCCTAGATAAAACATTCTTTTTTTTTATTTCAAAACTGCGATTTCAAAAGATTTCGATCCTTCGACGAGACTCGCGCGACGGTTAAATAAAAAAGCTTCATATAAGAAACCTCGAAATCAAGCTAATATCCACAAAAATGTAAATAAATTTTGTAAAAAAAGTACACATATTTTCTTTAAACTTAATGGATTTTCATTTGCGCTAAAATTTACATTTTTTAAAAAGTAAATTTAAGATTTTTTTTCTCTCTTTTTTAATGTGTATCGAATTTTGCTAAATTGAAAAAACTTGTTTAACATGAATGCACCGAGGAGTGTTCGTTGTTTGTCATTTGTTTGAAATTGTTAAACAGTAGAAGCAATAACTATTAACGGCATACGTCAATTAGCAGTCTAATGATGTCCCTAAAAAATGCCCTCTTTCTTTAAACTGTTAATAGTACAGCGTCGTATGTCATGTGTTCTGTCCAAGTCCAAAAGATATATCTGGAAATTGCGTGATTAAAAAAAAGTATATATTAAATGGTTTGTGCAATGTCTGGTATAACTCATTTAGTATTCCAAACAAGTTCCATTTGAAATCTGAATAAGCTAACATGAATTAATTATACTAATCCATTTGAAAATACTGCCGCAACGGAATAACTTGTATACATTTAGAACTAAAACTTTCGTATCAAAAGTAACAAATTTTTAAAATCTCATTTTACTTACTAGCGTGATATGAATTATTAATTACTAAAATTAAAATCAAATGAATTTGATTCAAAAATAAACAAATAAAAAAAAAAATAACGCGAAAGAAAATTAAGTCATATTTAGTTATATTTAGAAGCAACTTGTATATTATTAACTATTTATAAAATCATAAGAAGAAAAATACACGAGCTTGTTTTTTCAAAAAATTTTTATTAAATAAATATCTTGAAGTGATTTATTTTTCTGAGAAGAAAATAAAGATTAAATGTTTTCGGTTTGGCGTAGTAATTGTATATTTCTTTTAATGAAGCAAAATTTTTATCTAGCAAATACTTTTGCTATTATTTCCATGTAGTAATGTCAGTATTCACTATATCCACATTCCATTCACTATATTCAAATTCCATTTGTGTTTAGGCATTTAGTAATAGTAATAAATATTATTATTTGCTTAATTCTCACGGAGCCGTTTGCGATTCTTCTATTTTAAACATATATTTCACGATTTAAATTTAAAATAAAAGTTACTTTTCTAAAAAATCATATGTAAAAAAGCGCATAAACTACTAAACACTTATTTTTAATACTTTTTTATTACAAATTTTTAATAAAAAATCATATTTTATTGGTTATAGAGTTCGTATTCATCAAGAGACTCAGGTGTTTTAGAACAAGAAATTTCATAAAGTACTTGCCGTCAGAAAAAATATATTTTTTTTTTCATTACACAAGGTTAACATTTCTTTAAAAAATGCTCGTAAAATTTCCTTAAAAGTCCTTAATGCGTACGAATCCTGTGTTGTTATTATTATTTCTGATGAATTAGTTTTCTTTTAGTTTATTTTCTGAAAGCTCTTTTCTATATTTTGGGGGGATAAATTGTTTATAAATAAATTCTGCATGAAGTTTACTCTTTTTCAAACTATATGAACTTTTTTAAGTAATACACAGTTGAATTTATGCATAAAAACTCATGCAAGCATGTTGTTTTCTTAGTTTCCATTAACATATTAATTTTTAATTAGGATGTTATTAAAATGTCAAGAACTTTGAATGCTCCATATAAAGCAAAGGATATTCACATGATGTTTTGTGCCTAATTTGAATGGTATTTGAACTCTTAACTTTTATAAATGCTCTAAATGTCAGATGTGGGATAATTAAAACAAAAGATCATTTTGCATTGATTCACTTGACCATTAATATACCCACGACAAGCATCTTTTGATTTATGGAAAGTTTGTTTGTCAAATTGATGCTCCAGGGACTGAGTCATCAATATTTGTCAAATTATGCAACGTAGTACTCCCTTCGTAAACATTTAGATGAATATTACGTGATAAATCTAATATTCAACTAGATAATCCCTTTTTCTATAACGATGCGTCTGTTACTATTTGTGACTGAATAAGAAAAAAGTTATTCGGGGTAACTATTTAACATTATTTTAATGATTGGTTTTTCGATAATAAGGTGACGTATTCAGGTTATCATAAAATATTAAGATATTTATTATGTTTTTTTAAGAGAGAAATTAAATATGCAAAAAATCAAATAAAATATTGATTATAATCATGTTAGACATTTTCAACTTTTTTTTTTTTTTTTTTTTTTTTTTAAGAAAACTTACAGAAATATTTCCGTTAAGATTTAAATGTTTTAACACTATCAATACTTTATAAAAATCTCTGTAAACTCCGTAATGAAATTGCTTTTGAATTACCACCCCTTCGAGCATGATCATTTGAAAAGACCAAAATGTTCCATGATTATGGAATTCCGAGATCCAGAGAGAGAAAAACATATGCAATATAAATGCTGATTATTTTATTTTATTTTATTTTTTTATTTTTATATACACATACATATAACATAAAATAGTCAGGTATTCGTACCAAAAAATTACTATTTATACAAGTGTATATTCTGAAAAACTTTACATACACATAATAAAATAGAAAAGACAAATATTTGTTGAAAAATTTATGCAAAAAATTGCGCTTGTGCTCTTAACTTAATTCTGTATAGTTTGGCTCATGTGTTTTTTGTCTGATTTGAATGGTATTCTAACTCTTAACTTTTATAAATGCTCTAAATGTCAGATGTGGGATAATTAAAACAAAAGATCATTTTCCAATCTTTCACTTGACCACCACGACAAACATCTTTTGATTTATGGAAAATGTGTTTGTCAAATTGGATGCCCCAGGAACTGAGACAACAATACTTGTCAATTTATGTAACGTAGTATTTCCTTCTTAAACTTTTAAATGAAGATTGGATGATAAATCTAAGATTTAACTAATTAAACCCTTTTTCCATAACGATGCATCCTATTTATGACTGAATAAAAAACAGAGTTATTCGTAGTCGCATCAACTAATTAAAATTATTTTTAGTGATGGTTTTCCGATAATAAGGTTACGTATTCAGGTAATCATTAATTTGTTACAATATAAAAAAAAAATGAAAAAAAATATAAAAAAAAAAAGAAATTAAATATGCATAAAATCAAATAAATTATTGATTATGATCATGTTAGACATTTTCAACTTTCTTTGTTTATGATAACTTATGTAAATATTTCCTTTAAGATTTAAATGTTTTAACACAATCAATATCTTACAGAAATCTCTGTAAACTCCCTAATGAAATTGATTTTGAATTACTACGCCTTCGATCCTGATGATCGCATAAGACCAAAATGTTCCATGATTTTGGAATTCCGATGTCCAAAGAGAGAGAAAAAACATATGTTATATAAATATGGATTATTTTGTTATTTTTATAATTTTTATTTTTACATACACATACATATAACATAAAATAGTCAGGTATTCGTTGCGAAAAATTACTACATACACTGGCGTACGTTCTGAA